>CM077023.1:66755626-68005626 GCA_039090855.1 Macrothele yani | reverse complement strand
TCATCATCATCATTGTCAACCATTATCAATCCACTGCTGGACGAAGGTCTCCCCAAGTTTCCTCCACAACGGTCTGTCTTGTGCCAGTCTCCTCCAAGTCACTCCCGCATACTTTCGAATTTCATCCACCCATCTTCAATATGGTCTTCTTCTGGGTCTTTTCCTGTCCCTTGGAATCCAATCTAAAATTTCGGCTGTCCATCGATGGTCTGTTCTTCTGGCAGTATGTCCAGCCCATTGCTATTTCAGGGATTTAACTCTGATCATGATGTCTTCCACTCTTGTCATTTTTCAGATCCACGTGTTCCTCTTCTTATCTCTCCTGGTTACACCAAGCATGCACCTCTCCATGCTACTTTGAGTTGTCTGCAGACTTTGTATGTCTTTTTTCTCTAAGGACCACGTCTCTGCACCATACGTAAGCACTGGAAGGATGCATTCATAAAACACTTTCCTTTTAAGACATAATGGCATATTGCTCTTGAAAATTATGCTGTTTCTTCCAAAAGCTCTCCAGGCAAGTTTTGTACGCCGATTAATTTCTTCACCAATGTGACCCTCACTTGATATCTGCTGTCCAAGATAAACATACGTGTCTGTTATCTCCAGCTTTTCTCCATCAATCGATAAATCTTCATTTCTTGTAAAAGCATTGAACATCACTTTTGTCTTCTGAAAGTTCATTTTTAATCCCACTTCTTTACTCTTGTCAGCAAGTTCCTGCATCATATTCTGTAGCTCTGATGGGGTAGTTGCAAAAATGACTATGTCATCAGCAAAACGAAGGTGGGTTAGATAATCTCCATTAATCTTTATGCCTTTGTTTTTCCAGTTCAGTGATTGAAAGACATTTTCCAATATGGCATTAAAGAGCTTCGGAGATATGGTGTCACCTTGTCTCACTCCTTTTCCAATTTTTATGTGTGTTGTATTTTCAAATAGCAGAATCTTTGCACTTGCATTTTCATAGATGTTATTAATAATATTAATGTATGCATCTTCAATACCACAGGATTTCAGAGCCATTGCAACTGCTGATGGTTTCACCGAATCAAAGGCTTTTTCATAATCGATAAAAGCCATGCACATGGGAAGTTCATATTCCCTCGCTCTTTCAATTAGTTCTCTCAGTACGTGGATATGATCTATTGTGCTGTAGCCACTCCTGAATCCAGCTTGTTCTCTCGGTTGAGCCATATCCAGTGTCACCTTCAAGCGGTGTGAAAGAACTTTAGTGAAGATTTTATAAACCACTGATAGGTCTGTAGTTCCTGAGATCCGCAATGTCACCTTTTTTATGTAGCAAGATCATTGTAGCGTTGTTCCAATCCTCAGGAATTTTCCCTTAGTGAAAATTTGGGCGAGTACTGTTTCGATTTCTCCACTTGCTTCTTGTATGATGTCTACAGTAATTCCATCTTCTCCTGGAGCTTTTCCCCGCTTCATGTTCTTGATTGCGTGTGCAACTTCTGCTGGAAGGACTGGAAGAACTCTGGTACCTTTCATGATGCCTGGAGTACATGTATCATCCCTTTCATATAATTTGGAGTAGAAATCTTTCACTCTTGTCAAAATTTCGCCTCTATTTCTTGTTACAGATCCATCTTCTTTTCTCAGTGCCATAATCTGTTTTTTTCCTTTACTGAGATGTCCCTTTGCTATCTTTAGGCTTTGGTTGTTTTCAATTGCTTTCCTTACTAGTTCACCGTTGAATTTCCTTACGTCTTCAGTAATACTTTTTCGTACTGTCTTGCATAGCTCTATATATTCCACTTTGGAAGTCACATCTTCTTTAGTTGTCCTCATCTCTCTTCTTTTATGCATCATCATTTTGGTTTTTCCTGATAATTTGTTCACATGCAATTTGTTCTTAGACCCAGCTAATTTTGTTGCTGTTTCCATAAGAGTTTTGGTTACTTTTCTGTTAACTTCAGAAATATCCACTTCTTCCGATGTTAGGCCTTCTAAAGCAGAGAATCTGTTCTTCAATTCCAATTTAAAGGTATTATGGTGTTTTTTAAGGTTGGTTATGTCAATACATTTTGTTTGTCTTATGAGCTTGCTACGTTCGAGTTTAGTGTTGAGGTGCATCTTACATCTCACCAATCTATGGTCACTGCCTGTGTTGAACTTGTTTAGCACACTGCAGTCTTCTATGACGAATTTTTTGTTACACATAATAAAATCAATTTCACTTGTCGTCCCATTTAGATGTCTCCATGTCCACTTCCTGAGTGGCTTTTTCTTGAAAAAGGAGTTCAAGATGAAAAACCCTTCTGCCTCTGCAAACTCTACGAGAGTATTTCCACGCTGGTTTCTGTTGCCGTGACCGAATTTACCTACTGAAGTTTCATTCTGTTGCCGTTGCCCTATTTTTGCATTGAAATCTCCCATAATTATCTTCAAGTGCTGCTTATCTTTATTATTTAGATGACGAATTTCCTCATAAAATTCTTCAATTTCTTCTTCAGGATGACTTGTGGTGGGTGCATAAGTTTGAATAATCTGAGCCCGGTATCTTCTCGAGAGTTGGATAACGAGTCGTGCAGCGCTGTCAGAGGAACTTTCAACTTCTACAACTTTATCCTTCAGTTTCTTGTTTATTATAAATCCAACACCACTAGTTCTGCCAGTATCTGTCCCACGATAGTAGAAGATATGTCCACTTTTCAGTTCCATGAGATCTCCTTTTCTCCTTACCTCACTTAGCCCGACGATGTCCCACTTGATCCTTTGTAGTTCCTCTTCCAATTCAAGAAGCCTTGAATCAGAAGATAGGGAGCGTCCGTTATACGTAGCCAAGGTCAGCATCAGATGGCCGCCTAGTCCGGTTCTCCGGGGATTCTTAGCACCCTCTGCCTTCATGTCGCGCTTGCCGCTGCCTTGGCCAGGTACATTCCAGCTGCCGGAGACTAAGGGCCAAGATTTAAGTTGTGGAGTCATTTTGGAGGGGTTTGGCCATAACTCACCACGCTGGCCAAGCGGGTTGGTGAGTGTGGGATAGCATTTTCTCTAATCCCGATGGTATAGTTATACCGCTATTGGCGGTCGTCAGAGCCCCTTTAGTGGGAACAGGATGTACCACGAGAAGGCGGGGTTGACATTTGTCTAGGAGAGGCTGTGATGTTACGCATCACCTGACCTTACATCCCAGTGTATATATATATATACACGTCACAACCGTATGTTTTGTTCTGACGTATGTCGCTTTTAATCTCTTTGGGAAGAAGACACTATGTAATTACTTGAACACATAAAATAATATTTTTGCATGTTTAATTTGTGACATACGTCGCTCTTGATCTCTTTGCGGAGTAGCCCCGGTACCGCCGTGGTCTAAGCGATGGTTTCTGATCATTCGCCCAACGGAGGGGTCTGGGTTCGAATCCCGGTAAGGCATGGATGTCGTGTTTGTCCTACGGCCATCCCGGTGGCGCTTAGCGATGGCTTCTGGTCATTCACCCAACGGAGGGGGTCTGTGTTAGAATCCCGGGCAATGGTTGTTTTCGTTTGTCTTTCGGAGGTTTATTCGCTGAGTTCCTAGTTCACCTATGTATATTCCTGTCGTTGAAACACAGAATGTCTATACTGTATGTATCTGTCCACCAAGTTCAGCGTGTATGCCAATGTATCTTTGGAAAACTGCTACACATAATTCGGAAACTTGGAAAACTGCCACAAATTCGAAGTGCCCCTCGGAGGAACAGCAACTCGTGCCCGGCCCCTTAATGAAAAACATGTGGGAGTTTTCCTGTTTGGCGGTTTATAGTGAACCGGATCTTACATGCGATTTTCTGTATTAGGAATCTCCTATTATAATTTTATGTCACTATAATAACTCCTACACTTTAACAAATCTAGTACGAAATGCAATTTGCGTATACATTCCCTTATACACTGAGTGCTGGCCACTTTATTATGACCACCCCCTCAGTACTTCGGTGGGCCACCTTTTTCCTTTAATACTGCGTCGATTCTTCGTGGCATGGACTCCACGAGATGTTGATAGGTGGTTTGTGGAATCTGAGACCATGCTTGATGAATAGCACTTTACAGGAGTGTGAGATTACAGGGTTGTGGATCCAGCTGTCTGATGTCTCGTTCAACTTCATCCCACAAATTCTCATTGGGGTTGAGATCTGGAGATTGTGGGGGCCACCTAAGCAAAGTAAACTCACCTGCATGTTCCTGAAACTAATCCTGTACAATACGAGCACTATGGCAGGACGCATTATCTTGTTGAAAGTAGCCATCGCCATTGGGATAAACCATCCACATGGCAGGATGCACTTGGTCCGCAACGACCCAGCAAAAACACAAGTGCTGGGAAACTGCTGGCCACCAGCTGGCAGTGATGGTTCACTGCTGGCTGAAATCTGCCGCTCACGGCCCGGTAGTGGTCCGTTGGTGGCAGCGCTATCAGTTGGCGAGCCATTGATGGCCCTACAGCATCGCCGTGTAATGTGGGCCTCCAAGCAAGTGCCATTAGTGGCCCGTTGCTGGCAACCATTGCAACCCCCAACAGCAGGTGGAAGCATAGGGACTGCGCATGCGCAGAAGCAACACTTGCTGTGTCTCTCATGGTACCAGTTAGTTGAAGACGACGCTATCGCCATCGTGTTATTTTAGTGGATGTTAAGGAAAAAATCCATATGAGGAGAGGCGAATTAATTTCCTAATGAAATTTTACGTCGACGAAGATATCAGATTAAGCCGTGAAATACTAGATTACAGCCATGAAATACACCCACTCCATTCCCATGAATAACAATTCCTGGAATGGAGTGGATGAATAACAAGAAAAAATTTGAAACCGCTTAAAACACATATCCTGGAAAACCATTAAAATAGCGTTTGTTGGAAAAAAAAAAAAGAATTATACGCGTACAAAATTTATTAATTATTTGAAAGAAAAAAAAGCAACGCTATGTGGTGTACTCATCCATCTGTTGAATACACAAGACTGGGAGGAATTCGCTTCCAAAAATAACGAGAAGAAAAATAAAATATCTTTTACTCTTTAAAACAAATGTAGCTTCGGACAACGGAAAGGAAAGACACAACGTTAAAAATGTAACAGAATGTGACATGAACCCGGGTAAATACATATTTATTCAACAATCTCTTTTCAAGACGGCAAGGACAGTACAAAACTTTGGAAAGCGACTCTAAGTATGTACACGCCTTGAAAATAAGTGAAGTTCCCTTAACGTAAAAAAACTATCGTTACGTTGAAAAAACTAATTTATCAATTATATGAAACTGACTTTTATGAGAAATACCTCGCAATATTATAAAATGAAAGAGGGAAGCATTCGATTACAAATTGCATACCAAACAGATAGCTTCCAGCACGTATCCGAGCGTCGTGAATTAGTCCGGTCGGTAGCGAGCGCGGCTTCCACGTAAATGGCCCAGGATCGAAGCTAGTCAGATGCAAACGGCGTTTTTCCGGTCTGTCGAGAAAATTTCCCCAGCGCAGTGCGTTAATTCACATGCTTCGTAAGGGTAGAAAAAAAAATTGTCGCGTTAGGAAACTGCGGTTATCCTTGCTTTTATTATTATTATGGCTAATACTGGGAAATTGGCGGACAAGATTCGGCAAGCCACCAGTTACTTCACGTGGTTGCTGGCTGCCACTAGCGGACCACATTAGGCTAGCCATCATTTCTGGCAAGTGCTTGCTGGGCCACTGAAGGGCCACTTGTGGCAGCTATTGCCTGTGATGGACCACTGATGGCCCTGTTGTGGCGTATGACAACTGATGGGGTGCCAACTGTTGGCCTGAACTGCTGGCCCTTCTGTTGGCCGCCCGGACATTTTATTGACGGTTCGGCAGCGGCAACATAGTGCTGGGCCATTGCTGGCAGTGCTGGCTGCCAGCAATGGCCCACTGCTGGCCCAGCAAGACTGTCTTTGCTGGGGATGTTTAGATATGATGTGGCAGTCAGACGTTGATCAACACGAATTAAAGGGCCCAAAGCATGCCAGGAAAACATTCCCCAAACCATAACGTTGCCTCCACCACTTTGAAGAATTGTAGTAATGCATTTGGGGTCCATGCTTTCGTGATGTTTCAGCCAAATTCTTACTCGGTCATCGGCATGGTGCAACTGAAAACGTGATTCATCGGACCACATGATTTGTTTCCAATTATCGACTGTCCAATCCTTGTGCTCCTGTGCGAACTGGAGACGTTTTCTCTTGTTAACTGCAGACAGCAAAGGTGTTCGAACAGGGCTTCGGCTGCCATATTCCATCTGATGCAGTGTACGGCCAAGAGTGCGTGCAGAGATCATTTGAGGGGATCCTTGATTAAGATGGTCTGTAATTTGCTGCACTGTTGCTCTTCTGTTGTCTGTTACCAGTCTGGACACTCTCCGTTCCACCCGAGCAGCCACTAGTCGATGACGTCCACACGTTGCACGTAGAGACCCAGTTTTTTTGCTGACAGGCCAGTCTTTAAACACTTTAACAACAGCTGCTCTGGAACATTTCACGAATGCGGCGGTTTCGGTGATACTCGCTCCATGTCTCCGAGCTCCTACAATCATCCCACGTTGAAAGTCTATCAAATCGCATTTTTACCCATCTCGTCACCCAAAAATCCCTTCTACTACTCTCGCAAGCCCTAAGCTTTCCCTTTTTATACTAGTTTCGCCCTCAGGCGGCAACGGAATGCAGCCATAGCTCATTTGCTTAAAACTGTCAAGTGGTCATAATAAAGTGAAGACTCAGTGTCTAAGGTGTACGAGTTTTATGCGGTGTGTTTTGCTAACGGTGGAAGAAAGAATAGTTTTCCGCCAAGAGAACAGCTTTTCAACAACGACAATCACCAAAGAGGAAAGACCTTCCGTTAATGCAATTTGTATATGTCCCCGTAACGTCTCACTAACAGAAGGGTACCAATCTCCCGGGTACGAGTTTTCTAAAATTCAATTTTAGGAAAATGCCGTGATTGCTTCAATTTGTGAAATAATTTACGAATTTGAAGAGGGGAAAATGTATCAGAATAGTTAGAAGAGGTGAAGATGATGCCAATCCTGAAATTCAGGCATTAAAACTGAACAAGAGGGAACGGAACTGCATGGGTACGAGTTTGCCGTGTACCAATCTCCCGCGTTCCATTATTGGATTATTCAACATTGTGTGTAAATATATTTATATTGTCCAACATAGGCGCCGAATTCGTGGGTTCGAGACAGTTTTTGAACCCCCCCAATGAACCCCTAATATTTTTGCGCGTATTTCGTGGAAAAAATACACGTGCGCATATGTGCATATATTTTGGTTTTCGTTATCAATTCTTCAAGGTTTTTATTATTCATTCCCCGTTTATTATAGTATATAAAAAGTGTGTACAGAAATTTACCCCTCGGACTGTTTATTGTCCTCAAAAAGGAATTAGTGTTTGTTCGTGCTCATAAAATTTGACGCGACAGACAATACATCAAGTACCGTTGTTTATGAGCATTTAAAACTTTAAATTTTAGAAAATTCTTCGGTTTGTCTGTGTTCCCACAAAAACGAAAAGTCTAGCTCTACAATCGGAGACGAGAGCCTATTCGAGGTCATAGTGATAAAGGTGGAAATATGTTGCACAGTCAGTTGACCCGCCCTATCTTCGGGCAGTCAGGAAACAAGGTTAGAAGAGAGAGATGGCATCAGCAACTGCTGGTGAAGCCAAGTCTGATCATCTGGTTTCTTGGGCCCTCCGGTTGGGGAGGTTCAGTGGCGTGACGTCACTTGCTGAAGACCTGTGCTAGAGCACAGGTTGATAGCGACTGCCGCAGTGGTGATCATTCGTCCGGGTTCGAATCCCGTGAGGCATGGGTGTTGTGTTTGTCTTTCGGCACTGGCTCTCTCCCTTCCCTGGAACCAGTGACCCTAAATTAGGGACGGGCGACTGCTTATAGCCCATTGAGTTGCTCACGGTGGTCGTTAAACCTCAAATAAAAAAAAAATAGTGACTGTCTCTTACGCTCAGCAGCATTCCCTGAAGGTCAACAAAACTCCCACAGCTTTAGCAAGGCCGTGATTGGTTAATACGCAATACGCACTTCCGCTCGACAAAGCATAATTTTGTTTAATTTTTTTAGAAAATGATAAACAGTAACTTTTTGCAAATTTTTAGTTATGTGCATGTATATTTCGTTCTCATTTTTTCCTGACTGTACATTTTTTTTTTGATTGGAGGTTTAACGACCACCGTGAGCAACTCAATGGGCTATAAGCAGTCGCCCGTCCCTAATTTAGGGTCACTGGTTCCAGGGAAGGGAGAGAGCCAGCGCCGTAAGACAAACACAACATCCATGCCTGACCGGGATTCGAACCCGGACCCCTTACGGACGAATGATCAGAGGCCAGCGCCTTAGACCACTGCGCCACCGGGGCGGCCTGACTGTACATAATGCACACGTGCCTCTGAAACCTCTTCAAAGTCAACGATTTCCCCATAGTATAAGTACAGAAGCAGCCCAAGTTGAGCATCCTGGGCATACACAGCTGATACGAAGTAGAGCCCACGGAAAACGTAGGGCATGGGGCTGATGTCATGTCCTCTCCCTTATAACCTCCTATTTAAACTCGGAAATCATTTGAAGAAAAAAAAATTGGAATTTTTAAAATTGGTAAAAAAACCCTGAAATATATTTTACATGTTTTAGTTACTTTTATAAGACAATTGAGTTGAATATTGGCAATCTCAGCGGTCCGCTCTCCCTCTAGCGGCAAAAGGAAGAATTACTGTAGTACGGGTAACGTTTTCGGCTCAATGCTTGGCTGTTGGTAGATCGCTCATTACGTTCAGTTGTCGTAGTTTGATGTATTTTTGCATTCATTCTGGAATTAGAGAGTTGTATAATGGAGAATTCCGTGAAGAAGAACAAATCATATTGTTGTGTCCCGCAATGTCGTTCCCAAGGTTTCGGCTATGTTTTTCACAAGTTAGTATAAACGTTTGTGCCTTGCGTTTGAAATCCTTCCAGTGAAATGCTACTAACCTAGTAACGTCTTTGAATGAATAATAAACAAGGCAGCATGTTTTTATTGCATAGTAGTAATTAAAAAATCCGCATTTCTACATAATCTTGAAAAAATATAATTGCTGTTATCCATATAAATTCAAACTTCATTATGGAACAAGATTTGCAATGTTCTGTCAACAGTCATCGGTTCAAAAACGCAGAACCCAATGATGATCAACAATTACCAATTCACAAACACTTTTAGGAACAGAATGTTCAAAAATTACAAAAGTTATTGTTAACAGAATTGAAAATGGGTCCTGGGAAACGTCAAGTGAAACGAAATGTCAGCTTTTAATAGTAATCCGGATTAGAACACCCCTGTCGGTATTACTATATCACTTGCCTGAAAATGTAAAATTAAAAATTACCTGTTACAGTAAAGCATTACTGCTACACAGTGCTTACACGTTCCACTTCTGCCCGCTTTACAAGATCACTCAAATGACTTTATAGAAATTTCACTGTTACTTGTATCAAAACACCGTTGATGGAGTGAGGCGACGACGTTATTGCCGTGGACTGAATGCAGTGCGAAACTATGAGAATTTCTCTTCCATCTTCCTTCTTAATTCCACAAGAAATTATATGGCCTACATTAACAATCACTTCCCCTTCTTTAATGCATCTTGAATTTTTGGAAGCGTCCACAAATTTCATTATTTCAAGGATTGAAAGCGACAAGCCAGCCATTCTAACATTCGACTTTATGGAAACACGTGTGACGTTACCCGTACTAGAGAAGTTTGTTTATGTTTGTGCAGCGCCCCCTATAGTTCGTTGAGGTTCCCAATTCACATAGTATCTGTGTATTGTATATGATAATGCCGCGCCTACAAAAGCAAAATAAATGAAATAAATAATTATCTAGAGAAAAAAAATAATCTGTAATTAACTATAATTTGCTTCATTTTAGCATTTCAGGCGTCTTATTGTGCCAGATAATCTCACTGAATGAAATTTAAATTAGACTTAAATACTCTGAAAAATGAATTGGTAATTCGATTAAAAATTTCCGGAACCCCCAATAATTTTTCAAGTCGGCGCCTGTGTTGTCTACTGTTATATAAGTGAAAAACATCCAGTAAGGATTCAATTAAAGTATCAAGTTTATGTGGTTGCAATTCCTTTAAGTCATGACATACTGTTTTTAAGTTATTTTCAGCGAATGATAGGGACCTTTCTTTTTCATTTATTAATTTCATTTTATTGACTGATCAATAGTTTGCTTCATGTATTGATTAATAAATGGTAAGATAATTGCAACAAAACATTTATTTTGTGGTAAATTGTTTTTCCGACTTTTCACTTAAAATTTGTTTTTCCACAAAACGGAAAAATGCGCCTCGTCACTGGGTGACATGTGATCTGTAAGAATAGCTCACAATTCCCAAAGCCGTCTGGATTTGGGCGGTGGAACTAATGAAGAAGCATTGGTATAGTTAAGTTTTTCATCCCCCCCCTTGTTCACGAGGGAAGCAATCTTAGTATGTGCCAGTCGCATTGTGATTCCTTTCCCACGAGACTACTTCATTAAATGAGGACAATGGGTTTGGTCTTTAAAAGTAAACCGCAGCAAGTAAACATCTGGAAATGGAGTGGTTGTTTTGCCATTGTTCCACAGAACGGCGCAATGTGGAGGAGGTAAAAGAGCGTAAAAACTCAGGGCTATTGGTACAAAGGCTGGTTCTTTTAGCAAAGCACACTGTGCTTTCCGAAGAGGGAGACTGTAACATAGTTGCGGTGCCATCTCTTTTCGCAAGAGTAATCTAATCCCCTCCGATATCTAAGCGCACGAAGCAAGCGTGGGAAGGAATTAAATCCATGTTTATACCCCAGTAAATCCAACGAACATCACTGAAACACATTAAAAGAGAAGGAATATTTGTTTTGAAATCATTAAGCAGAATGTTTCATATTCGAAGATCTAAAAGCTAAAATTATCAGCAAATACCCATATTTTTGACCCCTGAAAAAAAGGATTATCGAAAAATGCCCTGTCCATAGAAATTTCAAGTTCTCTCCACAACGTATTGCATCATCCAAAGTCAGAAATAACTTTTAGTTCAACCCCAGTAGATTCCAAACCTTGATTTATTAAAAAAAAAAGCAATATATTTTTCATTTGTAAGTTAAAGAATACTGGCTGCTTTCATTGCGATAATAATCCTCAGATTAAGAAAAATTGGGCTTTCTTGAAAAGGCAAAGAATTTTGTCCATTCTGGTGTCGTAGTATAGCCTAGAGTCAATATGAATTCCGTCAAAGCTTAAAACATAAAGCTTTACAGAGCGATTTAAACTTTCATAGCTTTTTTCCCCCATCAACAAAAAGACATTGTGTTGAATGCCTGGATTACGGATAAATTTTGCGCACCATCTTTTCAAAGTAATGAAATAATGCTTTTTCCCCCTCCAGAAGTCATATATGATTTTTCTAAAGAGAGCTCTTATTACGATGCATTTCGATACATCTTCAGGTGCCCATTTTATCCATTGCTTCCTTTCGTTAGATCCCTTGGGCGTCGTAAATATATCATGGATACCTTTACCTAATCTTTCCAACGTACTGTAGCTTCTCTTAATTTCCCTTAATTGCTTCTTGAGCAACTTGGAAAACTGCCATATGTTTTCATTAAGGGACCGAGCGCAAATTGCTGTTCCTCCGAGGAACACTTTGAATGTGTGTCAGTTTTCCCAGTTTGCGCGAATGTGGCAGTTTTTCAAAGTGCCTAATGACGGGAAGTTCTTTTGTTTATCGGAATTTTCATGCCGGTTCATACGAGTTTACGGCAACTAGCCACAAAAAGTTCAACGAGGGGAGGGAGGAGGGGGTATGAATAAAGATCGCCGTTTCTTGGCATATATATATATATATACATTTTTTTTTAAAGTAGAATTGGGAACTCCAAACAATTTCGAGAAAACGTTCTACGTAAGGCAAGCGAGAACTGCACTTTAATTTGAAGGAACACTGTAAACTGCCGAAAATTTTATATGGGGCCCCCTCGACCCCCCACCCTCTACGGTCTAAGTTAGAGTACCATGAGGTAGTATACCAACCAAATTTGGTGGTTCTAAATTGAAAACTGTAGATTTTACGAAAATTTTGTAGGGGCCCCTTACCTTTCCAAAAACCGTTTACGGTCTAAGTTAGAGGACCATGAGGAAGTATACCAAATTTTGTGGTTCTAAATTGAAAACTGTAGATTTTACGAAAATATTCTATGGGTGCCCATCGACCCCGGGCTCAGACCACTTCCAAAAACTGTCTACGGTCTAAGTTAGAGCACCATGAGGTAGTGTACCAAATTTGGTGGTTTTAAATTGAAAACTGTAGATTTGACGAATATTGCGTATGGGGTCCCCTTGACCCCACCCCCCACCGTTCCGAAAACCCTCTACCGTCTAAATTAGAGCACCATGAGATATTATCCCAAATTTGGTGTTTCTAAATTGAAAACTGTAGATTTTACGAATATTGCGTATTGGGGCCCCTTGACCTTTTACCTTTCCAGAAACCGTTTACGGTCTAAGTTAGAGCACCATGAGGAAGTATACCAAATTTTCTGGTTCCAAATTGAAAACTGTAGTTTTTACGAAAATTTCCCCTCACGGGGATAACTGGTTTCCCAGTTATTTGGGGAGCGGCGCCCCCACGGCCCGAGCTGACCTTGTGACTGGTCAACTTCTGATGTCATGCCACCGCTTGTTTTTTATTTTGGTGCTGTTGGTGTTTGCAGGGATGGCTGTTCATCCAGCTGTTGGGGAGTCGCGGCCCCACGATCCCGAGCTGGTCTTGTGTCTCGCTTTTTCGTTTTTATTTATTTTCTCCACTGGCTAGTTGCCCGTGTTGTGTTCTCTACCACGTTATGTACTAACACCCCGGTCTTGTGGTTTTGTTACCCTCCACCACTAACTGTTTTATATTAACCGCTCAGTTCGTAGGTTGCTGAGATTCCGTTTAGGTTCCCTTCCAGGATTTGTCTTCTTTGGATTTCTTTTTTCCTTTTAACTGGTTTGGGTGCTAGACCTACCTGCATGTTTGCCGCGTGCGGAGACCCGTGAGGCGGAAATGGGATGTCTGGCGGCTGAGGTCGCAGGAGACCGGATAAGTGCCTCCTGTGTACCAACACTCCTCTTCGACCCCGGCTTCGCTGTAAACGGGAGGCTAGAGACTAACCCACCTCTAGTCAGAAGTCTTGTACCAAGTTTTTTTTTTTTGGTTGGAGGTTTAACGACCACCGTGAGCAACTCAATGGGCTATAAGCAGTCGCCCGTCCCTAATTTAGGGTCACTGGTTCCAGGGAAGGGAGAGAGCCAGTGCCGTAAGACAAACACAACATCCATGCCTCACCGGGATTCGAACCCGGACCCCGTTCGGACGAATGATCAGAGGCCATCGCTTAGACCACTGCGCCACCGGAGCGGCTGTACCAAGTTGTGTACAGGGCTTTAGCGGCTTTTTTGTCGTATAGCACGGCAGGGTAAGCCCGGGGTTGTGGGATCATGCCAAAGGCGTTGGCATGACGGTACTCTGGAGGCCGAAGTGTCCGCCGAGTGCATGTGAACACAACCATTGGACTATATTTGCAACTAAGCTCTAGAACTGTGTCTTGCGTCATGTGTTTGGCTTGCGGACCTCCAGTTCTCCCCTGTTGGGCTCGATTGTGGGCGGAGTACGTTGCAGATGAATTTTTCTTACTCCCATGGGGAAACATAAACCCTCCTCAAAATTTAAAAAACAACAGGATATGGTGATTGATCAGGCGCCAAATTTGCCTCAACCACCTCCCAAACATAACACACTGAAGAGAACTTTCGTTGAAAAACGACATCACCGCGACGTATCTTTAGATCCAGGTGTTGAGCCGTCAGCTCAGAAACGTCGCATTACACTTGCAGATTCGATACCTCAAGCTACTTTTCTCGTCATTTCTTCTACTGACCAGATGTTGAAACTCTCCTCAAAGTCTCCTTTTTTCATCTCGAAGGCACTTGCGGGTGTTGCTGGCTCTTTGAAGTCAGTAAAGAAGCTACGCTCTGGAGACCTGCTTGTGGAAACTTGCACTCTCTCTCAGAGCAAATCTCTTCTGCAGTTGACCAGACTTCAGGATATTCCAGTTCAAGTGACGGCACATCCGTATCTCAACACCTCCAAGGGAGTCATTTCTGAGCCCGACTTGTTGGTCTGCGATGAAGATGAACTTGTGTGTGAACTTGCTGATCAGGGTGTCATAGCTGCCAGACGCATGACTTTCAGGCGCGATGGCGCGCTGATCAAATCACGAAATGTTATTTTGACTTTTAACAGCCCGAAGGTACCTACTGAAATAAAGGCTGGTTACTTGTTATGTGCAGTTCGTCCTTATATACCAAATCCTCTACGCTGTTTTAAGTGCCAGAGGTATGGACATTCCCAGCGGTCCTGTAACAGTGCTGCGAGGTGCGCCAATTGTGGATCCCGAGACCACGAAGGGACTGGATGCACTTCAGAGCCCTGCTGTGTAAACTGTGGTGACTCCCACGCTGCTTATGCCCGGTTCTGTTCGAAATGGAACGACGAGAAGGCGATCCAGCGCCTCAAGACCCTGGAGGGCCTCTCGTACCCTGCTGCCAAGGCCAAGTTGGGTATTCCCAACAATCGACAGCGTACTTTTGCCGCAGTGGTTCAGTCTCTGCCGCAACCCGTGCAGCCCTTTGTTCCGCGCCCTGTAGCTCTCGCCGCACTTGTCAAGCGACACAGGTGGATTTCACCGAGCTCCAGCTTATTCGACCAGCTGAGTCTGCGCCTTCTCTTTTGAAGACGACAGACTCTTCCGGTTCCCAGCAGACAGCCTGCACGTGCGGAAGACCCGGCCCTCAATCCGCAAAGGTGTGCCGTGTCCATCCAACTGCCGCGGTCCACCTGACCAACATTGCAACTGTCTCGGACTCAGCGAGGTCCCCACCCTCACCCAACATTATAGAGGAACATCGGGGGAGGAGAGTGACAGTTCGTCCCCAGCCTCAACTAACATTGCAGAGGAACATGAGGGGGAGGATAGTGACAGTTCGTCCTCGCCCTCGGCCAGCATTATATTGGAGTGTGTGGGGGAGGAGAGTGACTCATCCTATGTGTAGTTGTGTTCGATTTCGTAATGTGTTTTATCATTCTCATTCCTCAGTTTTACTTAATCGGCTTGTTTCTCACCATTGTACCATGTTTTTCATACTGTTTGTTTCATTGTCTTTTTTGGCCCTTCCTTTGTACTCATGGTTCGGTTTTACTTGGTCAGCCAGATTTTGCGATTTATGCCCCGTTTTTTTTTTTTAATTTTGTCTGTTTGTCTGGCGCTCTTTGGCCAACCATGGCCCTTGCGCCAGTAAAATCTAATAACCAACCAACCAACTACGAAAATTTTCTATGGAGGCCCATCGACCCCGGGCTCAGACCACTTCCAAAAACTGTCTACGGTCTAAGTTAGAGCACCATGAGGAAGTATACCAAATTTTGTGGTTCTAAATTGAAAACTGTAGATTTTACGAAAATTTTCTATGTGGGCCCATCGACCCCGGGCTCAGACCACTTCAAAAAAACTGTCTACGGTTTAAGTTAGAGCACCATGAGATGAGGTAGTATACCAAATTTGGTGGCTTTAAATTGAAAACTGTAGATTTTACGAATATTGCGTATGGGGGCCCCTTGACCCCGGGCCCCTTACCTTTCCAAAAACCGTTAACTGTCTAAGTTAGAGCACCAGGAGGAAGTATACCAAATTTGGTGGTTCTAAATTGAAAACTGTAGATTTGTCGAAAATATTCTATGGGTGCCCATCGACCCGGGGCTCCGACCACTTCCAAAAACACCATGAGGCAGTATACTAAATTTGGTGGTTCTAAATTGAAAACTGTAGATTTTACGAAATTTTTGTATGAGATGAGAGATTAATTAGTGCCCCCCTCCTGAAATATTTTGATATTTTTTTTTTTTTGAGGTTTAACGACCACCGTGAGCAACTCAATGGGCTATAAGCAGTCGCCCGTCCCTAATTTAGAGTCACTGGTTCCAGAAAAGGGAGAGAGCCAGTGCCGTAAGACAAACACAACATCCATGCCTCACCGGGATTCGAACCCGGACCCCTTCCGACGAATGATCAGAGGCCAACGCCTTAGACCACTGCGCCACCGAAATATTTTGATAAGTGCCGCATACTAGTCTTCTGCAAATTAAATCAGTGTCTGAACAAATTTTTCCTACCAAAGATCAAACGTTTAGAAAAATAAAAAAGAAAAAAAACCGTGTAATTAATGCCCCATCCTGAAATGTTATGGCTCGCGATGTTATGACGTGCTACGGGCTGCGTCGTGTGGTACACTGACGTCACTACGTAAGGGACCGGCACTTCCGCTGCGAGGGAGGCAGGATGAGCAAACCTTACTGTCTATTAACCTTGCTTTAACTTGAGATATTGTCTTTCTTTTATGTATTGAAATTAAAATACTATCGTATATCCATTTCGGATGCGCAACCTTACGAAAAGAAAAACCACCACAGAGAAAAATAAACACTCATATTCGTGGGATATGTACTGTTACAAAAACTACTGACCGAGGGGGTTTTAACTCCTACGCTAAAACGTGACTCAGTTCTCGATGGAAACCTTCCAACTCATTCTAAAATGAATAATGCTCCCATATTTATGTCATCAAAGAACATTCGAGTAATACCGCGAATATCCGGTTCTTTCTCCTCTAGGCCGCCACGCGCCGCTCAGTCTCCACTCCAGTCCCGTCCCGTAGCCAGACAAGCAAGTTGGAAGGGGGCGGCTGATGATCGAGTTCGGGCGAAGGATGTACAGTGGTCGGGCACTACACTGTTGTGCGAGTCGCTAGTACGGGCTAAAGGAAACACACCCTCCCCTGCTCCAGTCCCGTGGCAAGGCAAACAGTAAGAATCCTTGAGACTAGGGGAAGTCTGACACGATCTCCTTTTTTTTTTTTTTTTGATTGGAGGTTTAACGACCACCATGAGCAACTCAATGGGCTATAAGCAGTCGCCCGTCCCTAATTTAGGGTCACTGGTTCCAGGGAAGGGAAAGAGCCAGTGCCGAAAGACAAACACAACATCCATGCCTGATCGGGATTCGAACCCGGACCCCTTACGGACGAATGATCAGAGGCCAGCGCCTTAGACCACTGCGCCACCGGGGCGGCCTAACACGATCTCCTAGTAGATGATCTGAGGCGTGGGGTGGTGTTAGATAAATGAAAAAAAGATATAGTAAACAACCCCAAGACCACCCCGTCAGGAACGGAAGCAGACAACGCAGCACAAGTACTCGTAGTTGCTGCAGTACTACGTAGTTCCAATTCCACACACTCCCTGCCAACGAAATGGCGTGGTGCACGAATCAGGGAAAACAAAGAATTTAAATTAGTTGTTGCACTGCAGTTCTCTAGTAAATAGGGAAATAAGAACAGTTCTCTAACATCATACAACAGCGTAAATTACAATATACAATTTGTACAAATCTTTTCTTATAACGATTTTTTTATTTCTTTCACATTACAATTTTTTTAAATCTCATTTGTAATGATTTATTTCCCGTAAATTGTATGGGGTGACTCAAGCCCCCCCCCCCAGGTTCTAGTTACGCCACTGATTTAATAACCTGCAGTGTTTTCGTTATATAGGTGTCATTATTACTCCCTCCTCCTAAACTTTTTGAAAAATAAACTATGGCATTTATATTAACGTTTATTCATCAAAAGCAGTTTGTTCACTAGTTGATTTTTTTGGAGGTTTTAACGACCACCGTGAGCAACTCAATGGGCTATAAGCAGTCGCCCGTCCCTAATTTAGGGTCACTGGTTCCAGGGAAGGGAGAGAGCCAGTGCCGTAAGACAAACACAACATCCATGCCTCACCGGGATTCGAAACCCTTTCGGACGAATGATCAGAGGCCATCGCTTAGACCACTGCGCCACCGGAGTGGCCTAGTTGATTCTGCATTTGCGTCGAGTAAAACACATTCACTAATTTGTACTTGCTTAAAATATCGCAAATTCAGAGAAAAGGGATAACTGCGAACGTTATTCAGTAAGTTTTTAGTTGCACCATCTAGTATTTCACGGTAGCAGCAGCAAAAAAATCCCCACGAAGTGAAAAAGCACTCTTCTGATAAGGATTCTATTGTTTAAGGTAGAAAATAGTGCAAAATATTGATAAAGGCTATTTTCATTTTCGGAAAATAAAATTTGCAATGGCTTCCCAGCAAATCAAATACTAGCTTGCTTAGAGGTCTAATAAGTGACCGGAAAAATTCTTCTTCGCGTGTGTGTGTGCAACACTGGCGGTGTTCAGTTTCGATTTTAGAAAAATGGCACTCCAAAGTACATGCTGAAGAGTTTCTAAGGAGAGTCGAAAAGACCACTTCCGGTTGTGTACAAAACATTCTTTTCGGTGTGCAAAGCTGTACAAAACTAGTACAACACTCTTGCAGTGTTTATTTCCGATTTTGGAAAAGTGGTACTCCAAGTACGTTGCTGGAGAGTCTCCAAAGAAAGCCGAAATTGAGCACTTCAGGTGGTGTACAAAATTTCCTTTTGCGTGTACAAAACTAGTGCAACACCCCGGCAGTGTTTTAGATTTTGAAAAGGTAGCATTCCAACATGTACTTGGAGTGCCACTATTACAAAGGCGAAAAGTACCACTTCCGGTGGTGTACATTTTCTTTTGGGTGTACAAAACTTTGGCAACGTTCATTTCTGGTTTTGGAAATGTGGCACTCCAAGCAAAGAATATTTAATTTTTGGCCGAAACGTGACAATTAGGTCTGGGTTCTTTTTTTTTTAATTGGAGGTTTAACGACCACCGTGAGCAACTCAATGGGCTATAAGCAGTCGCCCGTCCCTAATTTAGGGTCACTGGTTCCAGGGAAGGGAGAGAGCCAGTGCCGTAAGTCAAACACAACATCCATGCCTGACCGGGATTCGAACCCGGACCCCTTATGGACGAATGATCACAGGCCAGCGCCTTAGACCACTGCGCCACCAGGACGGGAATTCCCCTCCCAGGATATGTATATGTTCAGTTTGGCTACTTTTAAGGCTACACAGGCCGCCCCGGTGGCGCAGTGATCTAAGCGATGGCCTCTGATCATTCGTCCGAACGGGGTCCGGGTTCGAATCCCGGTCAGGCATGGATGTTGTGTTTGTCTTACGGCACTGGCTCTCTCCCTTCCCTGGAACCAGTGACCCTAAATTAGGGACGAGCGACTGCTTATAGCCCATTGAGTTGCTCACGGTGGTCGTTAAACCTCCAATCCCCTACCCCCCCCCCCCCGAAAAAAAAAAAGCTATACAGGGGTGTGAAAGAAAGACAATTTTTTTTTTTTTGATTGGAGGTTTAACGGCCACCGTGAGCAACTCAATGGGCTATAAGCAGTCGCGCCGCCCCGGTGGCGCAGTGGTCTAAGGCGCTGGCCTCTGATCATTCGTCCGTGAGGGGTCCGGGTTCGAATCCCGGTGAGGCATGGATGTTGTGTTTGTCTTACGGCACTGGCTCTCTCCCTTCCCTGGAACCAGTGACCCTAAATTAGGGACGGGCGACTGCTTATAGCCCATTGAGTTGCTCACGGTGGTCGTTAAACCTCCAATCAAAAAAAAAAAAAATAAGCAGTCGCCCGTCCTTAATTTAGGGTCACTGGTTCCAGGGAAGGGAGAGAGCCAGTGCCGCAAGACAAACACAACATCCATGCCTCACCGGGATTCGAACCCGGACCCCGTTCGGACGAATGATCAGAGGCCATCGCTTAAACCACTGCGCCACCGGGGCGGCACTCTTATGCTTCATGTATGCTTTATGTTGTACTGTATAAGTAAAGTATTGTTAAATTTTTTTTTTTTTTGTAGAAGAAAGTTATTATTGTCATTATTTCATATAATTGAAAATGTGAGGTTTTAATGCCTTGTCTTCTTTCAGCTAATACTTCAGTCCTGGCAGGGGGCTTTAGCCTAAGAAATATTTATTTTATTTTTATTTATTTATTTATTTGAGGTTTAACGACCACCGTGAGCAACTCAATGGGCTATAAGCAGTCGCCCGTCCCTAATTTAGGGTCACTGGTTCCAGGGAAGGGAGAGAGCCAGTGCCGTAAGACAAACACAACATCCATGCCAGACCGGGATTCGAACCCGGACCCATTACGGACGAATGATCAGAGGCCAGCGCCTTAGACCACTGCGCCCCTAAGAAATATGAGAGAGGCCATGCTGAATAAGCTGCAAACTGAAACCACAAATGCTGACATTGTTGAAAATTTGCCAGCTTGTGTTTCTGGTGTCAGTAGGAGCCAGCCCAGAAGTCCCAATGGATACTCCTGTAACCCCAAGCACTCCTGGTGGTGGGCATATGCCAAGAAGGCAGTTATTTTCTCAGCGTAGAATGTTCAACACCTAAAACGGCAAAAATTATTCTTTTTTCAAAAGACTGATTGGGATTATTTTCTCAATTAGGTGTGTATTCGATTTGCTATAATTTGCTCTCAATGTATCAGGGCTATGGCCGAGAATTAAGTTGCACACCTAATAATTTGCAGGGCATACATATTGTCTGTACTTATTGAACGCATGTATATTTTATTAGTATGGGTAAAAAGAAGTGCATGTGTCACAAGTGTTTAGTCAAAGTAATGATAAAATTATTTAATTGTTGTGCATTCCTAATCGTGTTATAAAACACATAATTTACCTACCAGCAGCTATTTTAAAAATTTCATTTTGCAGTGTATGTATTTTGTGTACTTATTTATTGAACACATGCATACTTTATTTGTATGGGAAGAAGCAGCGCATGTGTCGCAAGTGTTGAGTCAGAGTAATGTGTTGGGAAAATGCATAATTCACCTACCAGCAGCTGATTTTTTAAAAATTTAATTTTGTAGTGTATCTATTATCTGTACATAAGTACATATTTAATTTTTGATGATGTACGCTTTATGATGCCATGTACGCTTTATTTGTATGGGAAAAAAGCACATGTTTACCAAGTGTTGCAACAGAGCAATGTGTTGTAAAATACATACTTTACCTAACGGCACCTCATTTTTCTAAAAATATTTCGAGATGTATCTATTACCTGCACTTATAATTGATGCCATGTACGCTTTATTTGTATGGGAAAAAAGAAGCACATGTTTACCAAGTGTTGCATCAGAGTAATCTGTTGTAAAATGCATACTTTACCTAGCGGCAGCAAATTTTTTTAAAATATCATTTTGAGCTGTATCTATTATCTGTACTTATAATTGATGCCATGTACGCTTTATTTGTATGGGAAAAAAGAAGCACATGTGTACCAAGTGTTGCATTAGAGTAATGTGTTGTAAAATATATACTTTACCTAACGGCAGCTCATTTTTCTAAAAATATTTTGAGATGTATCTATTAGCTGTACTTATAATTGACGCCATGTACGCTTTATTAGTATGGGAAAAAAGCACATGTGTATCAAGTGTTGCATCAGAGTAATGTGTTGTAAAACCCTGGCGGCAGCTAATTTTTTAAAATATCATTTTGAGCTGTATCTATTATCTGTACTTATAATTGACGCCATGTACGCTTTATTTGTATGGGAAAAAAGAAGCACATGCTTACCGAGTGTTGCATCAGAGTAATTAATGTGTTGTAAAACGCATACTTTACCTAGCGGCACCTAATTTTTTTTTAAAATATCATTTTGAGATGTATCTATTGTCTGTACTCATAATTGACACCATGTACGCTTTATTTGTATGGGAAAAAAGAAGCACATGTGTCACAAGTGTTTAGTCAGAATAATGATAAAATTATTTCATGGTTTTGCATTACTACTTGTGTTTAAAAATGTATAATTTAACACCAGCTGATTCTCGAAAAATGTAACTTTGCAGTGTACCTATTAGCGACACTTATTGTTGATGCCCTGTATTCTTTATTGGTGTGGAAAATTGCAGTGCACGTAACACCTATGATCAATGTAGTAATAAAATCGTTTAATAATCAATATGTATCTGTTTTATTATAGAAATAATTTTAAGAGCATTGTCTTTTTTTTCAATCTTTTTTGACTTAATATACTTTTTTTTTTTTACCGATAATCACAACATAATCGGAAATCAAGGTAAGTTATTGCTTCATTTTACTTTGGGATCTAAAGCCTAATGGTGTATGTGCAGAATAAATAGAAACTGGATAGGGGATATAATAGAACTCACCTGACAGCATTGGAGCCTCTAGCTGTATTTTTGAAGTCTGTTTTAAATCATTTTTGATAAGTAAAAATTTGTTTGCAGCTTAAAAAACCCCTAAAAATAACTTGCAAACAAAAAATAGATTTTTTTATCTAAAAACGTTCGGGCAAGATCGTTTTATGCGTCACTTTATTACAATTTTTTTCGTTAAAATGTTAAGCTGCAGCTACATTTCGTTTAGCATGTTTACGTGAAGTTCGCGTCATTTTATTTTTTTAGAGGTAGTATATTTTTTGATTTCCGCAAAAATATAAGGTGTTTCTTTGTTTAAAACGACTTCCAGTTCAGAATTTAAAAGTTGTAAGCAGTTTTATTTTCCCATGACATTAATTTTGAGGCATTTTGGTTTGGTACCTACGTATTCAATATCAAGACTGAAAAAGTTGGTGCTTAAAGTGAGAATAAAACTGCTAAAATTTCGTTAAAATAATATTAATTGCTAATGTATATATTTGTTTCACCAAAAGAAGGGACAGGAGGGATACTCAGAAAAGAACAACAAAAACAAATGCTTTAGTAATCAGACCCAATGAGACCGAAAGGAAACAATCGCAGATCAAAGCTTTGCTTCCTTTCCGTGAAATAGGCTTCCGTCCCGTGTCCCCTACGCCTTTTGCGCCTGAATGTTAACTTTCCCGCAGAGCATCTACGGCCGCATTACATGGTGGCGCTGCTGTCACCTGTTTTACGTTATCTCTACGAGAGTTGAGCTTCTTCACGCGAAGCGTTTATATTCTTTGCTCCAAGTGCATGCGAGTCGTGTCTGATGAGATCAAGCCGCTTACGAAGCAGTAAGGACAGAAAGAGGCACACGTGTGCACGCCGTTTTAGATAAGCAGAGAACCTTAAACGTTCTGGGCGTGTTTAAACCGGTCAGAGTACGTAGTAAAACCTAAAACACACTTATTCAACCAAACCGTCAACATCATACGTTCTCGAGTCGTCGAATATCTCCCCCACAAAACGACTCTTCCTTCTTTTAGGTGTCGCCACGCAATGGCTGAACCCGATCGGACCGTTTTTGCGAGTTCTACTGAATCATGGAACAAATATGAACTAGGACGTTTAGTTCAGCAAGTTATTTCCCATTGTTTGAAATCTATTACAGCGTTACAAAATGTTAGCGTTGAATTGCATACAGCAAGTTTAATAACAGTTTAAGCAACTGAAAGATGACAAAGGTAGTGTTTTGTAGTGATTTATAGAGAAACCGACTGCTCTATTGTGCCTCGAAAGCCAGCTGTTAATCACCAAGTGGCCTTATAAAAAAATATGTATTAGATGCCGAGATTAAACGTGCTCTCAAGTGTGTGAGTAGTCACTACTCGTACAACTCCAGTGCTGACATTGGCTTCTTATTGTGTGATATGTTCCCAGACAGTGTGATAGCAAAGCACTTCTCTTGCGGTCCAATGAAGTGTGCCTAGCTTATGTGCTTTGGATTGGCACCATATTATAGATCTGTTATTCAGTACATTAAAAACAGCAGAGTATTACAGCTTGTCGTTTGACGAAAGTCTGAATAAAACATTGCAGCGTAAACAAATGGATGTCTATGTTAGATATTGGTGCAATTCTGACAGTGGAGTGAAAATGAGGTACCTTACCTCTTTATTTATGGGACATGCTACAGCAGAAGACTTATTAAAAATGTTACATGAAGCCATTGAGAATCTGACTGTGCAGAAAGTTCTGCAACTCTCTATGGACGGCCCAGCAGTTAATTGGAAGCTGTACGACCTACTGCAGCAGGAAGTGAAATCAGACTTCAAGTGTGAAATGTTGAACACTGGCAGATTATGACTGCACACTTTAAACAATGCGTTCAAGCAAGGTGAAAGTGTGTCACAATGGGGCATTGACAATATGTTAAGCAGTTTGTATTATCTAGAATTTACCCGCAAGGACAGAGGATTTTCTGAAAGTGTCACAGTCTCAGAAAACACAGGTGGCTAGAAAATGTCACAGCTTGTGAAAGAGCATTAGATATATGGACTGATGTAAAGAAGAACATTTGGTATGTTGAAGAGGGAAAGTTTTCCAAAGCAACATGCAAATTTTTTGTTGAGATACAGAAGGCTTCTAAAGATGAACTTATGCCTGTAAAGCTGAACTTTTTCTTGTCTGCCTGTAAAATTTTACAGCCATTTTGGGCACTCTTCCAGGATAACAAACCACTACTGCCATTCCTAGCTGAAGAACTACGAAAGCTTGTGGTTGATTGATTGTCAAATTTTAGTGTTATGAACAAAAAAAACAAGGAGGAATTGAGCACTGTTCTTAAACTGTCCAAATTTTATTTTATTGTGAAGGACACTTACTCCTCCATCAGCAAGATCAGTGCAGGATTTGTGGGAGATCGCATAATTCAAGAATTAACCTTCCACAAAAAAGTCACTGACAAGGCAGTCATTGAGCTAAAATTACAGTGCCAAGACTTCATTTTTGCAATGGTGTCTAAGATAATTGATAAATCACCAGTGAAGTATTCTATTGTCAGGTGCATGTCATGCTTAGATCCCCGACATATGGTAGCAAACACTCATAATTGCTATGTCAAACTGAAACAAATTTTATTTGATTTGGTTGATGCCAGTCGTATTCTTGAGACAGACTGTGAGCAAATACTCCAACAGTTCAACAACTTCCTTAGTGAAGTTGTATTGAAAAATCAGTCAGAGTTCAGCAAGTTCAGCCCTGCAGATAAGAGTTTCAGACTTGATCAGTTTCTACATAAACACTTCTATGAAGGCAAATACTAAAAGGTATGGAGAATTGTCAAAATGCTGTTGATTTTGTCACATGGACAAGCAGATATTGAAAGGGGCTTCTCAGTCAATAAAGCCGTTGAAATTGAAAATATGGCTGAGAAGTCTTACGTTGCTCAAAGGATCATCTTGGATCACATTAGGGATAGTAATGTTCCAGTGAAAGATGTCCCCATTTCCAAAGAACTTCAAATAGCTGCTGCGAGTTCAAGGCAAAAGTATCATTCCTATTTGTCTGAACAACAAAAAGCAAAAGAAAATGAAGTAGAACGAAAGTAATTTCTTGATGAATTACAAGAGCTAAAAAATAAGAAAGCCAGGCATCAGAATGCAGTTGAAGATTTACAAGCATCCTCTGAGAAACTTGCTGATAAAGCTGAATCCACTGGAGCCATGAAGTATCTAACCCAATCTAACAGCTTTAGGACAATGAAAGAAAAGAAAGTAGAGTTAGATGATGTTGAACTGCAAATAAACACTTTGCTGAAAGAAGTTAGACACATGTAATTAAAATAAACATTACTTTCCAACCAGTTCCACAAGGTATTTAGAGTTAGGAGGGATATGGTGAAAGTCTTTTGTTGTGGCTAACGTTAGTGGTTGAAATCAAAAGCACTTAATTTCAGGCACCAATAGCACATTTTGGCTTGTAGCCCAAATGTCCCAAATGACTTCACATATGGGTCTTGTAGCCTGAAACCAAAATAACATTTTTTTGTTTGCTAAACTGGTATAAAATAAACAGTTGATGCAGAGGCCACAAATCCACAAAAGAAAAAGGAAATGTTGAAGTAAAAAGAATAGTTACCTTAGTTTTACTGTAGCTATTTATTAACTTCAGTACATTGCCAAAAAAGAGGGCAAAATTATGTTTATGGGTGCTGGCCACAGAGAGGTGTGTGTGTGTGTGTACATTGCATGAGTCATACATTGCCTGAGCTGCACATGAGTTTTTTGAGGAGGGTCTTGTTGGCCTGAATGTTATTTATTAGAGGAAGTAGTCCAAATCAGTTCATACCAAAAATTCAGTTTGCTTTTGACGGTACTAAGGATCAATGTAATAATCCTTTCAAAATTTTGAAAAAGGCTGATTTTTTTTCTTTATGAATCTAAACTTAAACCAGAGTCAGATATGCAAAACTTAAATTTACACCCACATATTCTGTATATGTATGTATATATGTGCATGCATCCACAAGGGATGTAAGGTCAGGTGTTGTGTAACATCACAGCCTCTCCTTGACATGTGTCAACCCCGCCTTCTCGTGGTGCATCCTGTTCCCACTAAAGGGGCTCTGACGACCGCCAATAGCGGTATGACTATACCATCAGGATTAGAGGAAATGCTATCCCACACTTACCAACCCGCTTGGCCAGCGTGGTGAGTTATGGCCAAACCCTTCCAAAATGACTCCACAACTTAAATCTTGGCCCTCAGTCTCCGGCAGCTGGAATGTACCTGGCCAAGGATGCGGGCAGTGCTACATGAAGGCAGAGGGTGCTAAGATTCCCCGGAGGACCGGACTAGGCTGCCATCTGATGCTGACCTTGGCTACGTATAATGGACGCTCCCTATCTTCTGATTCAAGGCTTCTTGAACTGGAAGAGGAACTACAAAGGATCAAGTGGGACATCGTCGGGCTAAGTGAGGTAAGGAGAAAAGGAGAAGATCTCATTGAACTTAAAAGTGGACATCTCTTCGACTATTGAGGGACAGATACTGGCAGAACTAGTGGTGTTGGACTTATAATAAACAAGAAACTGAAGGATAAAGATGTAGAAGTTGAAAGTTCCTCTGACAGAGCTGCACGACTTGTTATCCAACTCTCGAGAAGATACCATGCTCAGATTATTCAAACTTATGCACCCACCACAAGTCATCCTGAAGAACAAATTGAAGAATTTTATGAGGAAATTCGTCATCTAAATAATAAAGGTAAGCAGCACGTGAAGATAATTACAGGAGATTTCAATGCAAAAATAGGGCAACGGCAACAGAATGAAACTTCAGTAGGTAAATTCGGTCAGGGCAACAGAAACCAGCATGGAAATACTCTCGTTGAGTTTGCAGAGGCAGAAGGGTTTTTCATCTTGAACTCCTTTTTCAAGAAAAAGCCGCACAGGAAATGGACATGGAGACATCCGAGTGGGACGACAAGTGAAATTGATTTTATTATGTGTAACAAAAAATTCGTCATAGAAGACTGCAGTGTGCTAAACAAGTTCAACACAAGTAGTGACCATAGATTGGCGAGATGTAAGATGCACCTCAACACTAAACTTGAACGTGGCAAGCTCATAAGACAAACAAAATGTATTGACATAACCAACCTTAAAAAACACCATAATACCTTCAAATTGGAATTGAAGAACAGATTCTCTGCTTTAGAAGGCCTAACATTGGAAGAAGTGGATATTTCTGAAGTTAACAGAAAAGCAACCAAAACTCTTATGGAAACAGCAACAAAATTAGCTGGGTCTAAGAACAAGTTGCATGTGAACAAATTATCAAGAAAAACCAAAATGTTGATGCAAAAAAGAAGAGAGATGAGGACAACAAAAGAAGATGTGACTTCCAAAGTGGAATATACAGAGCTATGCAAGACAGTACGAAAAAGTATCGCTGAAGACGTAAGGAAATTCAACTGTGAACTAGTGAGGAAAGCAATTGAAAACAACCAAAGCCTAAAGACAGCAAAGGGACATCTCAATAAGGGAAGAAAACAGATTATGGCACTGAGAACACTGCCTGAAGGACAGACCATCGATGGACAGCCGAAATTTAGATTGGATTCCAAGGGACAGGAAAAGACCCAGAAGAAGACCACATGGAAGATGGGTGGATGAAATTCGAAAATAAGCGGGAGTGACATGGAGGAGACTGGCACAGGACAGACCGTTGTGGAGGAAACTTGGGGAGACCTTTGTCCAGCAGTGGATTGATAATGGTTGACAATGATGATGATGATATATAAAATACATAAATAATATAAATAATATAAGGTCAGCCACTGGGTGCCAATCTTCAGGGGAGGATGCACCCGACAGCTGAGCTTCTGACAGGTTTCATGTGGACGTCCTAATTTAGCAACCCCGACCGAATAAAAATAAACTGGACATCCCATCCTCCCAACCTGTCAGGAAATATACTTTAAAATCAACTTAAGTAATAAATTTAAATATTCAAAATAGACCTACATTAAGCCTGACTGGTGCCCACGACCAGTAAACACAATTTACCGTGGCCATCCACCTTTAGAGTTCAAAATTAGGTTAATGCGTAGGCAAAGGGTACGTTCAGAATTATATAGAAGAGTATAGTTGTCCTTCCCCACTGTAGAATATACCATGTAAGCTAGGAAAGAAGGGTTAAATGCTCCGGGGCAACTTGGAAGAAAACAGTTTTTTTATGTAGCCCTGAAAGTTAGTAAGGATGGGCTACTGGTTTATTGATCTTACAAAATCTTAATCGTAATGAAGTAAGTAGGTCATGTGTTTCCAATAGTTTACTGAAATGGTAGTTACAGAAGGCCTCTGGATATTCATTAGTTAAACATGTTCAATATAATCTTCTTAGTTGTTTAATAATATTATGCTTTTTATTACATATTCGCATAATTCGCAAGATTTGTGAAATAATCAAATTACGGAAAATACTTCTTGAAAGGTTGGAGGTCCAATTGACTGTATATTTTTGCTTTAAAATTAAACAGCTCTTTTTTATCATAAATATCTAGTTCTGGTTTACCTCCCTTGAACTCTATCCGCAAATCAAGAAAATTAATGCTGTTTATATCTGTATTTGTCTTAACTAAACTTAGACTCCTGGGGTAGATATCCTCAGGTCTAAA
The DNA here is from genome assembly GCA_039090855.1 of Macrothele yani. Lineage (NCBI taxonomy): Eukaryota > Metazoa > Arthropoda > Arachnida > Araneae > Macrothelidae > Macrothele > Macrothele yani. The sequence continues at coordinate 67,976,709 of CM077023.1, read as the reverse complement.
GTCTGCAGTATTGGTTTTAAAATAAATCAAATCATCAACATATCGAAAACAAATGACTTCTAAGTGGTGGTATTTTCCTTCATAAGCATGTAGGTACAAGTTGGCCAATAAACTTGAAAAATTAGTGCCCATAGGGACACCCATAATTTGTACTAGAATACTCTTCTGATCATATATATAGTTGTTAAATATACACAGGCTACACAAAGAACATCCCAATAATTTTTATCATAATTAATAGATTTGTCAAAACGCATATGATAATGGTCGAGAACAGTACGGAGATCTTCCAAATCAATTGTAGTGAATAAATTAGTAAAATCAAAAGTTTCAACATTTTTCAAAGTGTCATTGACTTTATTGAAGTTGAGAATTATTCTATTGTCATTAATTATCAATGTGGAATCTTTTATATTGTTGAAAATTATTTGTAGCTTACCTTGAAATATTTTTCCAGAGTTTTTATTAAAACCACTGCATCCACAAGTGATAAATCGGAATTTCATAGGTATTTTGTGAAATTTGGGAACAGCAAAAATATAAGGAAAATCAAGTTTGTAATCCCGAATTTTTAATAATTTATGAAAGGCAATTATTTTTTTCCTAATAGCTAATATATTCTGATTAGTAATTCTATTGTAAACAGTTTCATTAAAGATTTCTTTTAACATAATGGAATAATAAAATTTCTTACAAATAAATGCAAAGTTATTAGCACATTTATCAACAGAGGTCACCACAAAATTGTCTTGCAATTCCTTAATTAAAATTTTGATTTTTTTCCAGTTCCTTATATATTCAAAACAGTGAAAATGTTTATCAACAAAGTAGTACATCTTTTTTAGTAGTGTATTTATCCATGGAAAGAAATCCTCAACAGGATGACTATATTTCTCTGAAATTTCATAGACAAAGCAGTGTAGATCTTTGGACAGACACCTCTTAATAATTTTCACAGGGACAAACACATTTGTGCGAAAATTAGAGCCTTTATTTAAAAGGCCTCGCAATTCTAAGCTTTCAATAGTACCTGTGTTCCCTGTAATAATGTGTCCCTGTTCATTGTCAACATAAGGCTGGTATTGCTCATCATGACAGTAACATGGTAAGTCTTGAGGGTCCAAATTTCCCAATTCTCTGCTGAACCTATTATAATTACAAATTCTTCTGCCCAGAGTGTCAACATATTTGTATGCAGGAATAACTTGAAGCATATTCCCAAGTGGGAATTGCTGCTTTTTTGCCTTTAAGATAGCTCCAAATGGAATTTTATCATAAAACCTCGCCTGGAAAGAAAGAATACAATATTTTTTTGCTAAAGGGTCATTTTCAATTTTTCCCCCCATAAGTCTGTAGTTGCTGTAATCAAGCACCAGATCTTTCAAGGACATGTCCCTGAAACCGTATCCTGGAATCCTCTTTAGCATCTCTGCAATCTTGGGTATATTTAGATGGTTAAGCGCTGTCAGTACCTTATCTACCCCAAATGCCTGACAGATGAGCACATCCAATTCATTGAGGAAGTCTGTAAAGTCAAGGTAACTTATCTTCTCTTTTTTATTGCCTCTAATACTTTCTTAATATTTCTTTTTTCATTATATGGATACATTCTCTCATTATGAAACATATTATTTAATCCATATGGATATAGACTTTTTGCAGCAACATTTCCTGGCTCTCCAAATATAGCCTTGTTTTTTCATCTCTTTCCAATTGCAGTATATCAATGGTGATGTTATTAAAGTCATGCTGTTGGTAATGCAGTAATTCAATATCTGTAGGATTCTTAAGTTTTTTAATATCAGATCAATGTCCGTTAATTCGTAGATGCAAAAAATTAGATGTTTGACCCACATACTTTTTATGACAGGTATTACATGTTAATGAATACACACAATTTTTTACTTTACAGAAAACATGATTATTCTCTCCCTCCTTAAATTGACCTGAATTCATACAGTCACAAGTAAGGCAACGCCGGTCTTTGCATTTTTTAAAAAATAGATTGTCTTCAGAAGGATTACATTTTTATTTTTGAAGGTTATTTTTATTATTTAAATTTTTATTGATATTTTTAATTTTTGCAAAAAACTTAATCGGAGAGGGTGGCATATTTTTCGAAGTCGAGCGAGCCACTTGCTCTACCCGGCAACGCAGTCCTGTTTATGCAGCGAGACGACTGATGCTGTATATATACCTTATTATTAATGTCACTCATGAATAAAAAACTCCATCAGTACCTGTAAGGGAAAACATTATTATATCATAGCAAAACTTAGTCATTAAGGAACGTCAGGGCACCGCGCACAGCAGCAGGTACTCATATCGACCCTAAAATATTCTACAGTGGGGAAGGACAACTATACTCTTCTATATAATTCTGAACGTACCCTTTGCCTACGCATTAACCTAATTTCGAACTCTAAAGGTGGATGGCCACAGTAAATTGTGTTTACCGGTTGTGGGCACCAGTCAGGCTTAAGGTAGATCTATTTTGAATGTTTAAATTTATTACTTAAGTTGATTTTAAAGTGTATTTCCTGACAGGTAGGGCGGATGGGATGTCCAGTTTATTTTTATTCGGTCGGGGTTGCTAAATTAGGACGTCCACATGAAACCTGTCAGAAGCTCAGCCGTCGGGTGCATCCTCCCCTGAAGATTGGCACCCGACGGCTGACCTTATATTATTTATGGTAGTCACATATTTAATAAAGTTCTATTGTGCTTGTAGTGTCTGCATTATTTATGTATTTTATTTCAGGTGGCATTAACCCCTGCAGCAGAGCGCGAGCTCATGGCATTATATTTTCACAATTTTATGTTTACTATGTTTTTGTATTTTAGGGTCGATATGAGTACCTGCTGCTGTGCGTGGTGCCCTGACGTTCCTTAATGACTAAGTTTTGCTATGATATAATAATGTTTTCCCTTACAGGTACTGATGGAGTTTTTATTCAGGAGTGACATTAATAATAAGGTATATATACAGCATCAGTCGTCTCGCTGCATAAACAGGACTGCGTTGCCGGGTAGAGCAAGGGGCTCGCTCGGCTTCGAAAAATATGCCACCCTCTCTGATTAAGTTTTTTGCAAAAATTAAAAATATCAATAAAAATTTAAATAATAAAAATAACCTTCAAAAATAAAAATGTAATCCTTCTGAAGACAATCTATTTTTTAAAAAATGCAAAGACCGGCGTTGCCTTACTTGTGACTGTATGAATTCCGGTCAATTTAAGGAGGGAGAGAATAATCATGTTTTCTGTAAAGTAAAAAATTGTGTGTATTCAATTACATGTAATACCTGTCATAAAAAGTATGTGGGTCAAACATCTAATTTTTTGCATCTACGAATTAACGGACATCGATCTGATATTAAAAAACTTAAGAATCCTACAGATATTGAATTACTGCATTACCAACAGCATGACTTTAATAACATCACCATTGATATACTGCAATTGGAAAGAGATGAAAAAACAAGGCTATATTTGGAGAGCCAGGAAATGTTGCTGCAAAAAAGTCTATATCCATATGGATTAAATAATATGTTTCATAATGAGAGAATGTATCCATATAATGAAAAAAGAAATATTAAGAAAGTATTACAAGCAACTTTGGGAAAGAGAGGCAGGAGTTGGCCTCCCAGATGGAAGAGAGGCAATAAAAAAGAAAAGATAACCTTGACTTTACAGACTTCCTAAATGAATTGGATGTGCTCATCTGCCAGGCAATTGGAGTAGATAAGGTACTGACAGCGCTTAACCATCTAAATATACACAAGATTGCAGAGATGCTAAAGAGGACTCTAGGATACGGTTTCAGGGACATGTCCTTGAAAGATCTGGTGCTTGATTACAGCAACTACAGACTTATGGGGAAAAAAATTGAAAATGACCCTTTAGCAAAAAAATATTGTATTCTTTCTTTCCAGGCGAGGTTTTTTAATAAAATTCCATTTGGAGCTATATTAAAGGCAAAAAAGTAGCAATTCCCACTTGGGAATACTCTTCAAGTTATTCCTGCATACAAATATGTTGACACTCTGGGCAGAAGAATTTGTAATTATAATAGGTTCAGCAGAGAATTGGGAAATTTGGACCCTCAAGACTTACCATGTTACTGTCATGATGAGCAATACCAGCCTTATGTTGACAATGAACAGGGACACATTATTACAGGGAACACAGGTATTATTGAAAGCTTAGAATTGCGAGGCCTTTTAAATAAAGGCTCTAATTTTTGCCCAAATGTGTTTGTCCCTGTGAAAATTATTAAGAGGTGTCTGTCCAAAGATCTACACTGCTTTGCCTATAAAATTTCAGAGAAATATAGTCATCCTCTTGAGGATTTCTTTCCATGGATAAATACACTACTAAAAAAGATGTACTACTTTGTTGATAAACATTTTCACTGTTTTGAATATATAAGGAACTGGAAAAAATCAAAATTTTAATTAAGGAATTGCAAGACAATTTTGTGGTGACCTCTGTTGATAAATGTGCTAATAACTTTGCATTTATTTGTAAGAAATTTTATTATTCCATTATGTTAAAAGAAATCTTTAATAAAACTGTTTACAATAGGATTAACTAATCAGAATATATTAGCTATTAAGAAAAAAATAATTGCCTTTCATAAATTATTAAAAATTCGGGATTACAAACTTGATTTTCCTTATATTTTTGCTGTTCCCAAATTTCACAAAATACCTATGAAATTCCGATTTATCACTTGAGGAAGCAGTGGTTTTAATAAAAAAAGCTGGAAAAATATTTCAAGGTAAGCTACAAATCATTTTCAACAATATAAAAGATTCAACATTGATAATTAATGACAACAGAAAAATTCTCAACTTCATTAAAGTCAATGGCACTTTGAAAAATGTTGAAACTTTTGATTTTACTAATTTATTCACTCCAATTGATTTGGAAGATCTCCGTACTGTTCTCGACCATTATTATATGCGTTTTGACAAATCTATTAATTATGATAAAAATTATTGGGATGTTCTTTGTAGCCTGTGTATATTTAACAACTATATATATGATCAGAAGAATATTCTAGTACAAATTATGGGTGTCCCTATGGGCACTAATTTTTCAAGTTTATTGGCCAACTTGTACCTACATGCTTATGAAGAAAAATACCACCACTTAGAAGTCATTTGTTTTCGATATGTTGATGATTTGATTCATTTTAAAACCAATACTGCAGACTTTAGACCTGAAGATATCTACCCCAAGAGTCTAAGTTTAGTTAAGACAAATACAGATATAAACAGCATTAATTTTCTTGATTTGCAGATAGAGTTCAAGGGAGGTAAACCAGAACTAGATATTTATGATAAAAAAGAGCTGTTTAATTTTAAAGCAAAAATATACAGTCATTGGACCTCCAACCTTTCAAGAAGTATTTTCCGTAATTTGATTATTTCACAAATCTTGCAAATTATGCGAATATGTAATAAAAAGCATAATATTATTAAACAACTAAGAAGATTATATTGGAAATGTTTAACTAATGAATATCCAGATGCCTTCTGTAACTACCATTTCAGTAAACTATTGGAAACACATGACCTACTTACTTCATTACGATTAAGATTTTGTAAGATCAATAAACCAGAAGCCCGTCCTTACTGACTTTCAGGGCTACATAAAAAAACTGTTTTCTTCCGAGTTGCCCCGGAGCATTTAACCATTCTTTCCTAGCATACATGGCATATTCTACAGTGGGGAAGGACAACTATACTCTTCTATATAATTCTGAACGTACCCTTTGCCTACGCATTAACCGAATTTTGAACTTTAAAGGTGGATGGCCACGGTAAATTGTGTTTACCGGTCGTGGGCACCAGTCAGGCTTAAGGTAGGTCTATTTTGAATGTTTAAATTTATTATGATTTTAAAGTATATTTTCTGACAGGTAGGGAGGATGGGATGTCCAGTTTATTTTTATTCGGTCAGGGTTGCTAAATTAGGACGTCCACATGAAACCTCTCAGAAGCTCAGCTGTCGGGTGCAACCTCCCCTGAAGATTGGCACCCGGTGGCTGACCTTATATTATTTATGGTAGTCACATATTTAATAAAGTTCTATTGTGCTTGTAGTGTCTGCATTATTTATGTATTTTATTTCATGTGACATTGACCTCTGCAGCAGAGCGCGAGGTCATGGCATATTATATTTTTGCAGTTTTATGTTTACTATGTTTTTGTATATATATATATATATCATCATCAACCATTACCAATCCATTGCTGGACGAAGATCTCCCCAAGCCTCTTCCAGAACGATATGTCTTGTGCCAGTCTCCTCCATGTTACTCACACATACTTTCGATTTTCATCCACCCATCTCCCATGTGGTCTTCTTCTGGGTCTTTTCCTGTCCCTTGGAATCCAATCTAAAATTTCGACTGTCCATCGATGGGCTGTTCTTCTGGCAGTATGTCCAGCCCATTGCCATTTCAGGGATTTTACTCTGATCATGATGTCTTCCACTCTTGTCATTTTTCTGATTAACGAGTTCCTTTTCGTATCTCTCCTGGTTACACCAAGCATGCACCTTTCCACGCTTCTTTGAGTTGTCTGCAGCCTTTGTATGTCTCTTTTAGTTAAGGTCCACGTCTCTGCACCATACGTTAGCACTGGAAGGATGCATTGATCAAACACTTTTCTTTTAAGACATAATGGCACATTGCTTTTGAAAATTATGCTGTTTCTTCCAAAAGCTCTCCAGGAAAGTTTTATACGCCGATTAATTTCTTCATCAGTGTGACCCTCACTTGATATCTGCTGTCCCAGATAAATGTGCGCATCTGTTATCTCCAGCTTTTCTCCATCAATCGATAAATCTTCATTTCTTGCAAAAGCATTGTACATCACTTTTGTCTTCCGAAAGTTCGTTTTTAATCCCACTTCTTAACTCTTGTCAGCAAGTTCCTGGATCATACTCTGCAGCTCTGATGGGGTAGTTGCAAAAATGACTACGTCATCAGCAAAATGAAGGCGAGTTAGATAATCAACATTAATCTTTATCCCTTTGTTTTCCCAGTTCAGTGATTGAAAAGACATTTTCCAATTTGGCATTAAAGAGCTTGGGAGATATGGTGTCCCCTTGTCTCACTCCCTTTCCAATATTTATGTGTGCTGTATTCTGAAACAGCAGAATCTTTGCACTTGCATTTTCATAGATGTTATTAATAATATTAATGTATGCATCTTCAATACCGCAGGATTTCAAAGCCATTGTAACTGCTGATGGTTTCACTGAATCAAAAGCCTTTTCATAATTGATAAAAGCCATGCACAATGGAAGTTTATATTCCCTCGCTCTTTCAATTAGTTCTCCCAGTACGTCGATATGATCTATAGTGCTGTAGCCACTCCTGAATCCAGCTTGTTCTCTCAGTTGAGCCATGTTTATATACAATGGTGTGCAAAAATTAAGGACGAAGAGGAGAAATTAGTATAACAGCGGAACGAGCAGGCAGAATGGACCAAAAGACCACCCAGGAGATAGACTAGGGTCCGGTACGGTAGGGCATGCGCATATATGCAGCATGAGGGGGGGTGTCGGAAGGGTATAAAGCACACGGGCGGTGTACGCTCAGCAATTCGGTGAAAGCTATTGCATGGTGTACATCGGTTTGAACGACGTCGAGTTGCTGCCACCATGTGATATGGCCAACAGGCAATCCAGTAGACGAAATCTGGATGCCTTTCCCTGAGGTTGCGTCATTGGGAAGTTGGAAGAAGGTCGAAGTGTGACTAGTGTGGCCGAGGAGTTCCGGATCGCTCACAGCATCGTTTCACGAGCTTGCAGAACATTTCAAACGACAGGAACAGCTGTCCGAGAGTTTAGCAGTGGTCGTCCATGAGCAACCACGGCGGCGGATGATCGGTATATTGTCCTACAGGCGAGAAGAGACAGACTGTAGACAGCGGGAGAAATCTCAAGGCACATGCAGCAGACAATTGGACGTCCGTTATCGCGTTTTACCGTGGCCAGGAGGCTGCACAAAGGTGGTCTATTTTCACGACGACCAGTACGGTGTGTGCCATTAACGCCTGCTCATCGGAGACTGCGGTTTCTGTGGTGCCAGGAACACAAGAACTGGACACATCAACAATGGGGTAGAGTTCACTTTACGGACGAGAGCCGATTTAGTCTGACGAGCGATTCTGGACGTATACACATCTGGAGAGAGCAGGGAACACGCAATGACATCCCCATCATCATCGAAAGGGACCGGTTTGGAGGTGGCGGAGTTCTCGTTTGGGGCGGTATCATGCTTGGTAGAAATACTGACCTCCACATCTTCCAAGGAGGTTCAGTCACTGGTGTTCGCTATTGTACCGAGGTTCTCCTGCCTCACATGTGTCTGTTTAGAGGTGCTGTGGGTCCTGAGTTCCTCTTTATGGATGACAACGCTACACCTCATCGTACAGTGGCTGTCACAGAGCTGTTGGAGAGTGAAGATATTCAACGCATGGATTGGCCCGCAAGGTCCCCAGACCTAAATCCAATCGAACACGTGTGGCACCTTCTCAGGAGATGCTTGGCAGCACGTCACCAGCCGCCAGAAACGATTCCGCAGCTGCGATTGGCGCTACAAGAGGAATGGGCCACGATGTCCCAATAGCTCCTTGACAACCTCGTCCTCAGCATGGACAGACGTTGCTAATTTTGCAACGCAGTCAGGGGTGATCATATCCGCTACTAAAAACTCGATTTTTCTTGGCAGCCGCCTGTCACATGGACATTTCTGTCCAGTTGTGCTCGAAGCTGCCTTTTCAATAAAGTGCCTTTGTATCCCTTGTTTAGACGGTTTTGCTCACTTGTCCCATATTCTTACATCATGGGGATCTTACGGTATGATTTGGGTCGATGTGGAGCACTTCTGCATGACGTTACAGTTGAAAAACCGTCTCGTCCTTAATTTTTGCACGCCAGTGTTTATATGTAATAGAGGCGAAATTTTGACAAGAGTGAAAGATTTCTTCTCCAAATTGTATGAAAGGGATGATACATGTACTCCAGACATCATGAAAGGTACCAGTACCAGAGTTCTGCCAGTCTTCCCAGCAGAAATTGTACATGCAATCAAGAACATGAAGTGGGGAAAAGCTCCAGGAGAGAATGGAATTACTGTAGACATCAAACAAGAAGCAAGAGGAGAAATCGAAACAGTACTCGCCCAAATTTTCACTCGATGCCTTAATGAAGGGAAGATTCTTGAGGATTGGAACAATGCTACAGTGATCCTACTACATAAAAAAGGTGACATTGAGGATCTCGGGAACTACAGACTTATCAGCCTCCTATCAGTGGTTTATAAAATCTTCACTAAAGTTCTTTCACACTGCTTGAAGGTAACACTGGATATGGCTCAACCGAAAGAACAAGTTGGATTCAGCAGTGGCTACAGCACTATAGATCATATCCACGTACTGAGAGAACTAATTGAAAGAGCGAGGGAATATGAACTTTCATTGTGCATGGATTTTATCGATTATGAAAAAGCTTTTGATTCGGTGAAACCATCAGCAGTTACAATGGCTCAGAAATCCTGCGGTATTGAAGATGCATACATTAATATTATTAATAACATCTATGAAAATGCAAGTGCAAAGATTCGGCTGTTTGAAAATACAACACACATAAAAATTGGAAAGGGAGTGAGACAAGGTGACACCATATCTCCGAAGCTCTTTAATGCCACATTGGAAAATGTCTTTCAATCACTGAACTGAGAAAACAAAGGGATAAAGATTAATGGAGATTATCTAACTCCCCTTCGTTTTCCTGATGACATAGTCATTTTTGCAACTACCCCATCAAAGCTGCAGAGTATAAACCAGGAACTTGCTGACAAGAGTAAAGAAGTGGGATTAAAAATGAACTTTCAGAAGACAAAAGTGATGTACAATGCTTTTACAAGAAATGAAGATTTATCAGTTGATGGGGAAAAGCTGAAGACAACCAATACCTACATTTATCTTGGACAGCAGATATCAAGTGAAGGTCACATTGACGAAGAAATTAATCGGCATATAAAACTTGCCTGGAGAGCTTTTGGAAGAAACAGCATAATTTTGAAGAGCAATATGCCATTATGTCTTAAAAGAAAAGTGTTTGATCAATGCATCCTTTCAGTGCTTACGTATGGTGCAGAGACATGGAACTTAACTAAAAGAGACATACAAAGGCTGCAGACAACTCAAAGAGGCATGGAGAGGTACATGCTTGGTGTAACTAGGAGAGATAAGAAGAGGAACTCGTGAATCCGAAAAATGACAAGAGTGGAAGACATCATGATCAGAGTAAAATCCCTGAAATGGTAATGGGCTGGATATACTACCAGAAAGACAGACCATCGATGTACAGCCAAAATTTTAGATTGGATTCCAAGGGACAGGAAAAGACCCAGAAGAAGACCACATGGGAGATGGTTGGATGGAATTCGAAAGTATGCAGGAGTAACATGGAGGAGACTGGCACAAGACAGACCGTTGTGGAAGAGGCTTGGAGAGACCTTCGTCCAGCAGTGGATTTGATAATGGTTGACAATGATGATGATGATGATGATGATATGTAATATAATTAAAAAAGTTAAAATGACACAAAATAGGAAATTAATCGCCCCCCCCCCCAAAATATATATATACATATGTATATATTAGCAAGGGGATGTAAGGTCAGGTGATGCGTAACATCACAGCCTCTCCTTGACAAATGTCAACCCCGCCTTCTCGTGGTTCATCCTGTTCCCACTAAAGGGGCTCTGACGACCGCCAATAGCGGTATAACTATACCATCGGGATTAGAGGAAATTCTATCCCACACTCACCAACCCGCTTGGCCAGCGTGGCGAGTTATGGCCAAACCCCTCCAAAATGATTCCACAACTTAAATCTTGGCCCTTAGTCTCCGGCAGCTGGAATGTACCTGGCCAAGGCAGCGGCCAGTGCAACATGAAGGCAGAGGGTGCTAAGAATCCCCGGAGGACCGGACTAGGCTGCCATCTGATGCTGACCTTGGCTACGTACAATGGATGCTCCCTATCTTCTGATTCAAGGCTTCTTGAATTGGAAGAGGAACTACAAAGGATCAAGTGGGACATTGTGGGGCTAAGTGAGGTAAGGAGAAAAGGAGAAGATCTCATTGAACTGAAAAGTGGACATCTCTTCTACTATCGTGGGACAGATACTGGCAGAACTAGTGGTGTTGGATTTATAATAAACAAGAAACTGAAGGATAAAGTTGTAGAAGTTGAAAGTTCCTCTGACAGAGCTGCGCGACTTGTTATCCAACTCTCGAAAAGATACCAGGCTCAGATTATTCAAACTTATGCACCCACCACAAGTCATCCTGAAGAAGAAATTGAAGAATTTTATGAGGAAATTTGTCATCTAAATAATAAAGGTAAGCAGGACTTGAAAATAATTATGGGAGATTTCAATGCAAAAATAGGGCAACGGCAACAGAATGAAACTTCAGTAGGTAAATTCGGTCACGGCAACAGAAACCAGCGTGGAAATACTCTAGTTGAGTTTGCAGAGGCAGAAGGGTTTTTCATCTTGAACTCCTTCTTCAAGAAAAAGCCACACAGGAAATGGACATGGAGACATCCAAATGGGACGACAAGTGAAATTGATTTTATTATGTGTAACAAAAAATTCGTCATAGAAGAGTGCAGTGTGCTAAACAAGTTCAACACAGGTAGTGACCATAGATTGGTGAGATGTAAGATGCACCTCAACACTAAACTTGAACGTGGCAAGCTCATAAGACAAACAAAATCTATTGACATAACCAACCTTAAAAAACACCATAATACCTTCAAGTTGGAACTGAAGAACAGGTTCTCTGCTTTAGAAGGCCTAACATCGGAAGAAGTGGACATCTCTGAAGTTAACAGAAAAGTAACCAAAGCTCTTATGGAAACAGCAACAAAATTAGCTGGGTCTAAGAACAAGTTGCATGTAAATAAATTATCAGGAAAAACGAAAATGTTGATGCAAAAAAGAAGAGAGATGAGGACAACTAAAGAAGATGTGACTTCCAAAGTGGAATATATAAAGCTATGCAAGACAGTAAGAAAAAGTATCACTGAAGACGTAAGAAAATTCAACTGTGAACTAGTGAGGAAAGCAATTGAAAACAACCAAAGCCTAAAGATAGCAAAGGGACATCTCAGTAAGGGAAGAAAACAGATTATGGCACTGAGAAAAGAAGATGGTTCTGTAACAAGAAATAGAGGCGAAATTTTGACAAGAGTGAAAGATTTCTACTCCAAATTATATGAAAGGGATGATACATGTACTCCAGGCATCATGAAAGGTACCAGAGTTCTTCCAGTCCTTCCAGCAGAAGTTGCACACGCAATCAAGAACATGAAGCGGGGAAAAGCTCCAGGAGAAGATGGAATTACTGTAGACATCATACAAGAAGCAAGTGGAGAAATCGAAACAGTACTTGCCCAAATTTTCACTCGATGCCTTAATGAAGGAAAGATTCCTGAGGATTGGAACACCGCTACAATGATCCTGCTACATAAGAAAGGTGACATTGAGGATCTTGGAAACTACAGACCTATCAGCCTCCTATCAGTAGTTTATAAAATCTTCACTAAAATTCTTTCACACTGCTTGAAGGTAACACTGGACATGGCTCAACCGAGAGAACAAGCTGGATTCAGGAGTGGCTACAGCACAATAGATCATATCCACGTGCTGAGAGAACTAATTGAAAGAGCGAGGGAATATGAACTTCCATTGTGCATGGCTTTTATCGATTATGAAAAAGCCTTTGATTCGGTGAAACCATCAGCAGTTACAATGGCTCTGAAAACCTGCGGTATTGAAGATGCATACATTAATATTATTAATAACATCTATGAAAATGCAAGTGCAAAGATTAGGCTGTTTGAAAATACAACACACGTAAAAATTGGAAAGGGAGTGAGACAAGGTGACACCATATCTCTGAAGCTCTTTAATGCCACATTGGAGGGTGTTTTTCAGTTGCTGAGCTGGGAAAACAAGGGGATAAAGATTAATGGATATTATCTAACCCACCTTCGTTTTGCTGATGACGTAGTCATTTTTGCAACTACCCCATCAGAGCTGCAGAGTATGATCCAGGAACTTGCTGACAAGAGTAAAGAAGTGGGATTAAAAATGATTTTTCAGAAGACAAAAGTGATGTTCAATGCTTTTACAAGAAATGAAGATTTATCGATTGATGGAGAAAAGCTGGAGATAACAGACACATACGTTTATCTTGGACAGTAGATATCAAGTGAGGGTCACATTGATGAAGAAATTAATCGGCGTACAAAACTTGCCTGGAGAGCTTTTGGAAGAAACAGCATAATTTTCAAGAGCAATATGCCATTATGTCTTAAAAGAAAAGTGTTTGATCAATGCATCCTTCCAGTGCTTACGTATGGTGCAGAGACGTGGACCTTAACTAAAAGAGACATACAAAGGCTGCAGACAACTCAAAGAAGCATGGAGAGGTGCATGCTTGGTGTAACCAGGAGAGATAAGAAGAGAAACTCGTGGATCCGAAAAATGACGAGAGTGGAAGACATCATGATCAGAGTTAAATCCCTGAAATGGCAATGGGCTGGACATACTGCCAGAAGGGCAGATCATCGATGGACAGCCGAAATTTTAGATTGGATTCCAAGGGACAGGAAAAGACCCAGAAGAAGACCACATGGGAGATGGGTGGATGAAATTCGAAAGTATGCAGGGGTGACATGGAGGAGACTGGCACAGGACAGACCGTTGTGGAGGAAACTTGGGGAGACCTTTGTCCAGCAGTGGATTGATAATGGTTGACAATGATGATGATGATGATATATAAAATACTTAAATAATATAAATAATATAAGGTCAGCCACTGGGTGCCAATCTTCAGGGGAGGATGCACCCGACAGCTGAGCTTCTGACAGGTTTCATGTGGACGTCCTAATTTAGCAACCCCTACCGAATAAAAATAAACTGGACATCCCATCCTCCCAACCTGTCAGGAAATATACTTTAAAATCAAGTTAAGTAATAAATTTAAACATTCAAAATAGACCTACCTTAAGCCTGCCTGGTGCCCACGACCAGTAAACACAATTTACCGTGGCCATCCACCTTTAGAGTTCAAAATTAGGTTAATGCGTAGGCAAAGGGTACGTTCAGAATTATATAGAAGAGTATAGTTGTCCTTCCCCACTGTAGAATATACCATGTATGATAGGAAAGAATGTTAAATGCTCCGGGGCAACTTGGAAGAAAACACAGTTTTTTTATGTAGCCCTGAAAGTTAGTAAGGATGGGCTACTGGTTTATTGATCTTACAAAATCTTAATCGTAATGAAGTAAGTAGGTCATGTGTTTCCAATAGTTTACTGAAATGGTAGTTACAGAAGGCCTCTGGATATTCATTAGTTAAACATGTTCAATATAATCTTCTTAGTTGTTTAATAATATTATGCTTTTTATTACATATTCGCATAATTCGCAAGATTTGTGAAATAATCAAATTACGGAAAATACTTCTTGAAAGGTTGGAGGTCCAATTGACTGTATATTTTTGCTTTAAAATTAAACAGCTCTTTTTTATCATAAATATCTAGTTCTGGTTTACCTCCCTTGAACTCTATCCGCAAATCAAGAAAATTAATGCTGTTTATATCTGTATTTGTCTTAACTAAACTTAGACTCCTGGGGTAGATATTTTCACGTCTAAAGTCTGCAGTATTGGTTTTAAAATAAATCAAATCATCAACATATCGAAAACAAATGACTTCTAAGTGGTGGTATTTTGCTTCATAAGCATGTAGGTAAAAGTTGGCCAATAAACTTGAAAAATTAGTGCCCATAGGGACACCCATAATTTGTACTAGAATACTCTTCTGATCATATATATAGTTGTTAAATATACACAGGCTACACAAAGAACATCCCAATAATTTTTATCATAATTAATAGATTTGTCAAAACGCATATGATAATGGTCGAGAACAGTACGGAGATCTTCCAAATCAATTGTAGTGAATAAATTAGTAAAATCAAAAGTTTCAACATTTTTCAAAGTGTCATTGACTTTATTGAAGTTGAGAATTATTCTATTGTCATTAATTATCAATGTGGAATCTTTTATATTGTTGAAAATGATTTGTAGCTTACCTTAAAATATTTTTCCAGTGTTTTTATTAAAACCACTGCATCCACAAGTGATAAATCGGAATTTCATAGGTATTTTGTGAAATTTGGGAACAGCAAATGGGAACAGCAAAAATATAAGGAAAATCAAGTTTGTAATCCCGAATTTTTAATAATTTATGAAAGGCAATTATTTTTTTCCTAATAGCTAATATATTTTGATTAGTAATTCTATTGTAAACAGTTTCATTAAAGATTTCTTTTAACATAATGGAATAATAAAATTTCTTACAAATAAATGCAAAGTTATTAGCACATTTATCAACAGAGGTCACCACAAAATTGTCTTGCAATTCCTTAATTAAAATTTTGATTTTTTTCCAGTTCCTTATATATTCAAAACAGTGAAAATGTTTATCAACAAAGTAGTACATCTTTTTTAGTAGTGCATTTATCCATGGAAAGAAATCCTCAACAGGATGACTATATTTCTCTGAAATTTCATAGACAAAGCAGTGTAGATCTTTGGACAGACACCTCTTAATAATTTTCACAGGGACAAACACATTTGTGCGAAAATTAGAGCCTTTATTTAAAAGGCCTCGCAATTCTAAGCTTTCAATAGTACCTGTGTTCCCTGTAATAATGTGTCCCTGTTCATTGTCAACATAAGGCTGGTATTGCTCATCATGACAGTAACATGGTAAGTCTTGAGGGTCCAAATTTCCCAATTCTCTGCTGAACCTATTATAATTACAAATTCTTCTGCCCAGAGTGTCAACATATTTGTATGCAGGAATAACTTGAAGCATATTCCCAAGTGGGAATTGCTGCTTTTTTGCCTTTAAGATAGCTCCAAATGGAATTTTATCATAAAACCTCGCCTGGAAAGAAAGAATACAATATTTTTTTGCTAAAGGGTCATTTTCAATTTTTCCCCCCATAAGTCTGTAGTTGCTGTAATCAAGCACCAGATCTTTCAAGGACATGTCCCTGAAACCGTATCCTGGAATCCTCTTTAGCATCTCTGCAATCTTGGGTATATTTAGATGGTTAAGCGCTGTCAGTACCTTATCTACCCCAAATGCCTGACAGATGAGCACATCCAATTCATTGAGGAAGTCTGTAAAGTCAAGGTAACTTATCTTCTCTTTTTTATTGCCTCTAATACTTTCTTAATATTTCTTTTTTCATTATATGGATACATTCTCTCATTATGAAACATATTATTTAATCCATATGGATATAGACTTTTTTGCAGCAACATTTCCTGGCTCTCCAAATATAGCCTTGTTTTTTCATCTCTTTCCAATTGCAGTATATCAATGGTGATGTTATTAAAGTCATGTCCAGCAGTGGATTGATAATGGTTGACAATGATGATGATGATGATGATATTAGCAAGCTTAGATCTGGAGTGAAGTTCACAACAGGTGTTAGCAGCTTACTGCACTGACCCTTCTCCCCCACACTTCATATCTAGTTCCTGGAACTAACTTGCTAAGAGGGGTCTGGAAAGTCTTTGACCTGCCTTTCCTAACTCTGAATTCCTTGTGTGTTCAGTATGACTGCTACCAGGGTAATTCTGTAAGCCCAAGAATGATTTTTTACATAGACAGTGTTATAAATTTGGTGTTTGATTCGGTCACTTGTGGTATTATCCTGACTTTGGTGTTATTCATTTCTGTCAAGTTAGTGAAAGGTTACTTTGAGACTTGGTGAAATATCTTACAACCATACATCAGAAATAGGGGACTTGTGATTTAAAAGCTTTATTTCGTGGTAAGTTAAATTTTGTTTTTATAATGACACATTTTGAGTTTTATTTACGTATACCATATTTATTTTATTAGTATGTGCCAGTTACTGTAATGTGCACCATGGTTTCAGAAGTCACCATTTTGAAGAGTAATATTTATCCATGCCCTTGAAAAAGTTCATATTGTAATACTATACCTAATTAATATTTGGAGCCTAGATAGACACTGAGAAAAAAAGTTGGTGTCAAGTCTGTGAAAGAAAGGTTATAAAGCTATTGTGTGTGTGCATTTACATACATTTTCTTCTATATGTATATAAAGCTAATGTGCATGCATTTGCAGAGGTCCTTAAAAATATTTCAATAGGTGCTTAAAATTCCTTAAAAAGTGCTTATTTTTTATGGGAGAAAAAGAGTGGGAACCCTGGCATGGGGCCACATTGGGGAGAATATGGTGTCAGTGGGTAGCGGAAGAGTGAACACATGGACATGCGGGATTCCAATGGCCCCGTCACACCACCAAACGAGAGGACCGACATCTCGTGTGCATGGACCTGACAGATCACACAGCTGCATCGATCACCAAACCGGTTCGGGTGTGTGGCACAACACTGTCTCTGCACGAACGGTTTGACATTGTCTGCAGCAGAGGGGCATTTTTGCACAGCACCCATTGCTCTGGCTACCTCACAACACCAGCATCTGCAATGGTGCCAAGAACATCGCGCATGGAGGAGTGAATGGCAAGTCATCATGTTTTCCGATGAATTCTGCTTCAGTTTGGAGTACCATGACGGACGAATCCATGTCTGGTGGTACGCTGATGACCAGCTGAGTGAGTCCTGCATTATGCTGTGCCATACCAGCCCGGCACCCAGCATTATTGTATGGGGTGCCATTGGATTCCACTCCTGCACGCGCCTCGTCTGCTTTACCGGTACATTAAACAGCCATCGTTACATCACTGAGGTGTTGGCACCTGTTGTTCTACCATATCTTCAGGGACTGTCTAGTGCCATTTACCAACAGGATAATACACGACTGCATGTGGCACACAACGTCCAAGACTTCCTGGAATGCCGCCATGTGCCACGTCTTCCTTGGGTAGCACAGTACCCAGATATGTCGCCTATTGAACATGTGCGTTCCATGATCACCGGATAACTGGCACGCCAGCGACCACCCCTGGCTAAAATGGAGGAATTGGGGCATCGTATCAAAGCTGCATGGACAGACATTCCCCAAACACATATCCGTCTCTTCCTCTTGACGCTGGGCTATGTAGCAGCTGTAATTGACGTCCATGGTGGCTACACTAGATATTGATTGTTATGTGTTATCCTCCTCCCACAGTGTTGTATTTGTAATCAATTCACCCTTGTATCTGCTTTCTGTACAATAAATATGGCTTTGATATATCTTGTCTTTCATGGTGTTGCACTTTTAATGGCCAGCAGTGTTTGTGTGTGTGACAGAGAGAGGGTCGATTAGAAAAAAAGGTTACACACTCAAGTAGAGAAAAGGAAAACTCTCCAACCAAGAAGTGTGTGTGCCATGTGACAAAGGATATGAAGAACCATTTCTCGATGAAATCACCATGACAATTCAGATATTTGTTGGACAGCATGTCCATTCTGGACCGAAAAAATTTGTGTCCCTGTTGATGTAGTCAGTTTCTTGTAGCTGTTTTCACGACATTGTCACATGTTAAGCGAGAACCAGACAGGTGCTGTTTCAGGGCAGGAAAGAAGTGAAAGTCACTAAGAGCCAAGTCCAGGCTGTATTCTGGGTGCTTCCACACCTCCCACCAGAATTTGCAGAGCAAGTACTGCATGGTGTTTGCGATGTGCGGCCTCGCATCATTGTCAAGGAGAATGACGTTTTTTGTTTTTTTTGATTGGAGGTTTAACGACCACCGTGAGCAAACTCAATGGGCTATAAGCAGTCGCTCGTCCCTAATTTAGGGTCACTGGTTCCAGGGAAGGAAGAGAGCCAGTGCCATAAGATAAACAAAACATCCATGCCTCACTGGGATTCGAACCCGGAACCCGTTCGGACGAATGATCAGAGGCCATCGCTTAGACCACTGCGCCACCGGGACGGCGGAGAATGACGTCATTGTGTAGCAGACCCAGTTGTTTTCGTCGGAGGCTCTCATGCACTTTTTTTAGCTTGGCACAGTATCGATCAGTGTTGATGGAGTATCCATGCTCTAAGCAGCCATCAAAAGCACATCCGAGGAATCCCAGAAATGGATGCCATGATTTTTCCAGCAAACGGTGTGCCTTTAAACTTCCTCCTCGGCAGTGAAGCATCGCTTTTCCATTGCATGGAAGCTCTCTTGCTGATGGGAGCAAAGTGGTGGAGCCATGTCTCATCTCCAGTCACAATACAGTCAAGAAAGCTCTGTCAGTCTTCAGCGTAATGCTGCAGGAACGTCAAACATGCCATCTTTGGTGCTGCTTTGTGATCAACGAATAATGAATGCTTTGTGATCGATGGATAATCTAGCTCAAACCTTGGAGTACTGCAAAACACCCACCAAAAGATGTTGAACAGTGCCATAGCTCAATACCAGCTTGGACACAATATAGTGCAGTTATCCTTCGGTCATCTTGAATCATTTTGTCCACATGTGCAGTGCTCATCTCTGTTATCGACAAACTTGGACGTCTACTGTTTGTGCGATATTGGTTCCCTACATAAAAACCGTATCACTGCTCTGACTTCGACTTGAGACAATGTTTCCAACCGCGTCACCATTTTGAAATGTTACTGCACATTAGGGTGGGCCGAAAAACTTTTTTTTCGAAATCGATGATCTTGGTATAGCGCGGACAACTTGCCTAATGTGTCAGTTAGAATCCAAAAGAAATTTAATCAATTTTGCTCAATATCTAGCCGGGCCCCTCTGGCATTAAAAAAAGTAAAAAAGACAAAAAATCGACTTTTAAGCTTTTTCGGGAAATTTCTTTTCGGAAATCATTTTTGAAATCGATCTTGGCATAGCGCGGAAAAGTTGATTAATAAATCAGTTAGAACCCCCTTAAAAATTCCTCAATTTTGCTCAATATCTAGCCGCGCCCTTCTGGCCTTAAAAAGTAAAAAAAAAAAAAAAAAAAAAAAAAAAAAAGATGAAAAATCCACTTTCAAGCCTTTTTTGGGAAATTTCTTTTCAGAATTTTTTTTTCGAAATTGATCTTGGCATAGTGCGGAAAAGTTGCTTAATGCATTGGTCAGTTAGAACCCAAAAAAATGTTCGTCAATTTTGCTCAATATCTAACCACGCCCCTCTTGCCTTCAAATTATATACGCGATTAATACCGCAAAATAACTGTTGTGTCATTCCCTTCCCTTCCTCAATGCCAGGTGGCGCTGTGCAGTGTGCACCTGCACCTTTCATTATCTTCGAAGGTCACTAGTATGTTTAGAAACAGGTGCCTGTGCCAGTGTGTTAGACGTCTATGTTGTTTTGCGATGAGGAATGGTAATGGAGAAACAAGGAGCTAAGCAGATGACTCGGGCAAGCACAAGCTGTTCGTTATTTGGTACAAGAAAAGATTTATTTCCCCACGATGCAGTTCTGCTCCAAACTTACGAAGACATGATTAGATGTTACCAGAGCACCTGTTTACAGATAAAGGAAGAAGGAAGGAAGGAGACTTTTTCTCGAAGCGTGGCGGATGTAGTTGCCAGAAAAATTATTGACATCTGGTACATGCCTTTATTCCTGTTGTATCTTTAAAATGTGTGATTGCCGTGATTTTATTCTACAACCATAGATACAAGAATGTAATGAAACCTGTAAAAAGTAGATGTACACCATTCCTGAATTCTAAAATACAGAAATTTAAAACAGACGCTGGAAATTTATTCGACATTTGTGCTTGCAAGTGCCATGATCTAGCATTGCTTACCTGCAAAAAAAAAAAAAAATATTTCAAAGTCCTGAACAGGGAATGGCAATTTTTTTTATTTATTTTTTTAATGACCAAAGGACTGTAAGACATATGGTCATCGGAAATGTTGATATCGCAACAACATAGCAATTGCAAAGAAGGGAGGAAAGATTACTTCGAAAAACCAATAGATCTATTGTTCCGGATAAAAAGTCGCGTCCGAGTACGAGTGGACTTTAGAGGAACAAGGTTACTCCGGTTAAAGAAAATCTGGGGTGTCAGGACAATTTGTAAGTGACAACCAAAGACACTGAACTTGAAACAGGAACGGACACAGATAGAGATTTCCAGTGGACCTATCCTTTAGAGCAAAGTTATAAAAAGAAGTCCGACCATCATCACGTCAAATGAAGATTAGCATGTCTCGTACTGCATTGGCTGCAGATTTAACAGGCGCCTCAAGTAGAGCCGTGGCCAAAATTCCTACAGCAGTTCTTGCTGATGTAGTCTAGTTCTGCCAGAAAACCCAACGTATATAGTTAAAAAGAACAAGATCAGAAGGGAAGTAGAAAAGAAAAGAAAACAAATCCGAGAAAATGAGCTGCAGGCAGTAAAAGAGACCCCCATTAAAAGCTTGTATTTGATGGGCACAAAGATCCGACTCTTAAGCTGATGACAGGTCGTCGAGAGATAAAATTTGAAGCGCACATAGCACTGATAGGAGTCCGAAGGCAAGTACATAGGACATATCTCGCTAAATTCTGATGGAAATGCGAAAGAAATAGTCAAAAGCATAATCACCTTTACAGAAACGCATAATGTCAATCTCCAGAGCCTAATGATCATCAAATGCGATGGAACAAATGTTAATACAGGATGGAAGGGTGGAGTAATACATTTGCTTGAAACCCACTGTGGAAGACCTCTGCAATGGTGCATATGTTTGCTACATACCAATGAGTTGCCACTAAGGCATCTCATTCAGGAACACGACGGCCACACAAAAGAACCATATTCCTACTCTGGACCTGTTGGCTCACTTCTAAAAGATGGTGAAAAAAAGACAGTGGTCAAATTTGACAAAATTGATGCTATCCCCCCGCATTTAGACCCTAAAGATATCAGTAATCTAAGCACTGATCAGCAATGCTTGTATTGCATATGCATTGCTGTTGAAGATGGCAGTTACCCCCAAATCTGGCTAAGTCCAATCCCGGCAAAATCAGTCTTGCACGCTGGCAGACGACCGCAAACTGTCTGTTACGATTATACATCAGTACCCAACATCCATCCGATAATCTTCGTATAATCGTAAAGTTTGTGATGCTGGTTTATGCACCAATGTGGTTCGAGATAAAAATGAAACCACAGTGCCAAGATGGAGCCCGACATATCTGGAAGATGATTTTTCTCACAAGGCAGTTGCCTGACCTTGTAAAGAAAATTACCGACAAAGTAATTTCAAACAATGCATACTTTGCGCATCCCAAAAACGTACTACTGGCAATGCCAACAGATTCTCAAAGCCACATCTGGGTATTGGCAGTGAGGCGAATCCTAAACACTAGGAATAAGAAATCCGAAGGCATACACTTTTTCAAATTTCCTGAACTCAACGTAAAGCCGATGTAATAAACTGGTCAAACTGCACCATAACAGAGCCACCTCTTACAATGCATATAACAGATGAAGAGTTAAAAGATATATGCAAACAAGAACAGGTTCTGGCACTAACTTTCCAGAAGTTTCCATGTCGCACCCAATCAATCAGTCAAGAGATGTATTAAACTTATATCTGAAGCTGCAACGAAAGTTTGTGGTCATTCTGCAAAAGGCGGTTACATACGGGCTGAGATTCAAGCAAGAAGAGAACTTCCAACCTTTGACAACACGGGGACAGTATTATTCTAAAGCCTAACCTTTGTAAATATTCCCCGTTTTTTGCTTTATTAAACTTCCAGTTTCTAGATTTCTGTATTGCAAGAAGTAATACACAATACAATTCCGAAAATCCGCACTCCTAAAATCCGCATGGATTCGAACACCAGTCACAGTTAACAGACAGATGGGTAAAAAAAAAAAAATTAAATATTTTTTTTTTTATGTCAGCTGGATTTCCCAGCTGACATAAAAAATATTTAAGATCTTTTTAAAGGTTTTTAAAATATTTTTTGTGTTTTCTCTATTTGAAAAATATTACTAATGACATAAATTTTTTTTTTGGTAAAAAATGATGGTTCAGTATTGAGATTGAAGTTCAAATAAAGCACATATCAAGCGGGCAATCTGGCAACTTAGCATTGCGTGTTTACATTTTTTCCCAGTACACATGCTGTGAGAATGTTTTTTTATGTCTTGTTTCACGTCTTAAGGTGAATTTTTTGAATAATTGTTTGGAAATTTGAGAAAATGGCAGGAGTGAAGAGAAAGCACAGCTCTTTAACAATTCAGCAGAAAGTGGACTTGTTGCAAAAACTTGATAATGACAATGCACCAAAGCATGTTGCGGAGATTTTTGGTATTGCTGTTCGGACTGTGTACTATATTAAGAAAAACTGAGACACGATATTGCAATTCTATGCAATGAGTGACAGCAATTCTGAAATTGCTGATCATAAAACGATGCATGAAGCCAGAAACTCCACCCTCGATGCTGTTGTTTACGAGTGGTTTTGGCAAAGGTGTAAGCACGGTATGCCAATTACAGGTCCACTCTTATGCGAAAAAGCCAAGCTATTTCATCTATTTCATCAGCAACTGAAGATTAATGAGCCTTGTAAATTTTCAGTTGGATAGCTATCCCGCTTCAAACAAAGACATGGGATTCATTACTTGAAATCCTGAGGGGAGCAAGAATTGGCAGATAAGGTAGTGAAGAAGAGTTTCTGGATGTGTTTGCCAAATTTGTCCAGGAGGAAGCTCTTTCTCCTGATCAAATTTATAACATGGATGAAACTGGACTTGTCTGGCATTGTCTACCAAGACATACTCTAGTGTGTGCTGATGAAGCAGGACCTTCTGGTGTTAAGGAAGGCAAAGAAAGAGTAACAGTTGCTCTTTGTTCCAATGCCTCTGGAAATCATAAATGAATGCCATTTGTGATTGGAAAAAGTGCTTGTCCTAGGGCTTTGAAGGGCTTAAGGTCTTACCTGTGATCTACTGCAGTAATAAAAAAATCATGGATGAACAAAGAACTCGCTACAGACTGGTTCAATAATCACTTTGTTAAAGACACTAGAAGGCACTGTGTGGAGGTCGGACTTGCTCCAGACTGTAAAATTTTGTTGGTATGGGACAAGTGCACAGCACATCCTGAAGATTTAACTTCAAATAATGTTACAGTTATGCTCTTACCCCCAAACACAACTTAATTAATTCAGCCTATGGAACAGGGTTAACAGTTGGAAGTGCGACTACAAAGGATAATTCCTAAGGAAACTGTTGAACTCTGATAAGCTGCCCCGGTGGCGCAGTGGTCTAAGCGATGGCTTCTGATCATTCGTCCAAAAGGGGTCCGGGTTTGAATCCCGGTGAGGCATGGATGTTGTGTTTGTCTTATGGTGCTGGTTCTCTCCCTTCCCTGGTGCCAGTGACCCTAAATTAGGGACAGGCGACTGCTTATAGCCCATCAAGTTGTTCACAGTGGTCGTTAAACATCCAATAAAAAAAACCCCAACAACCTCTGATACATCGTTTCAAACAATCAAAGCGTTCATTAAAGATTTCACAATGAAGGACTGCCTTTACTCAATAGCAGGTTCACGGAACAATGTGAAACGTTCTACTCTAATAGACGCATGACATAAGTTATGGCCAGCATCAAAATTTATTGACTCTGAACCTGAAGATTACGAGTTAAAAGGTTTCACAGCTTTGAAGGCCAAATCAAAGGCTACAGAGCTTCTAGCATATGCCAAACAAGCAAATGTGTCAATGATGAATGCGTTTAGAGAAGAAGATATAGTTGAATGGATGGAATCTTCAGACAAGAGTGAAGTCCAAACGATGACTGATAATGAAATCGTAGCTAGTGTGATTAATCCTAATGCAGGCGATTCAGACACTGACAGCGAGAATTCTACTGCCAAAAAAATATCCTTAGGTGATGGAATTTTGTTTGAAGAACAATACATTAATTTTTCAGAACAGCAGAAATGTGTTTCAGCACAGGAAATAATGATGATTTATAGACTTCAAGAAAAACTTTAACGAGTGAAACCAAATTTAAAACAATTGACCATTGATGGAATGTTTGCCAGCCAGAATGTTTGATTGACATATACAGTATTTGGTAAATAAAAATTCAATTAATTATACAGTACTGTATTATGAATTTGTTCCCTATATTTTACTTACTTATTAAATACTGTATATATCTACATAAATTCCAAATACTACTAATTACAGTATTAAATACATATTGCTAATTAATTTTACTAATTATTAAACAAATGAAAGCCTATAATTTGTATATACATACCATCCCATTTGAACTAGTATTATACAGTACGTATGTACTAGTAAACACACACAGGTTCTCTAAAATCTGCAAAATTCTACAATCTGCACAACCACTGGAACCATGTCGTGCGGCTTTTTGGAATTGTACTGTACTAGTAATTGCACTTTTTGACTTTTTTTTATTTTTTCGTATTGTTTATACTTTTCCAATGCCAGAGGGCGCAGCTAGATATTGACCAAAATTGACTAAATTTTTTTTTGGGTTCTAACTGACCCATTAAGCAACTTTTCTGAGCAATGCCAAGATCGATTTCGAAAAAAAAAAATTCTGGAAAGAAATTTCCCAAAAAAGGCTTCAAAGTCGATTTTTTGTCTTTTTCAATGCCGGAGGGGCGCGGCTAGATATTGAGCAAAATTGATTAAATTTCTTGTGGGTTCTAACTGACGCATTAGGCAACTTTTCCGCACTATACCAAGATCGATTTCAAAACAAAGTTTTTTCGGCCCACCCTACTGCATATTTGTGCTGGACATAGGAGTTCACAGAGGTGCCTGAAACATTAGCACAATCTCTCAAACGTACACATCATCTATGCCACTCGTACAACATCCCACATTTAGTTAACAGCACGTGTAACTTTTTTTCTGAATGACCTACGTACACTGCTCAACATAGAAATTGCCCCACCCAGAAAGAGGAGTGCTACAAGCACGCAAATCACAGGGCAGGTGTACCCACTCGAGATATACAAATGTTGTTGAACTGGAGCCGATGACGTCACATGTTCATGAGATAAAGGTGCCAGCAGCAACAGGGATGGTAAAATGTGGTCGCTGGTGGAAGTGTCGCGGATGTTTCAGATTTGTTGTTTGTACTAGGAAACTGTTTAGCACAGACTGAAAATGCTGGGTACATGCCATCAGCAAGTTTATTGACATTTGGATGTGTTTCAGAGAAGAAGAATTGCATATTTCTACAAGAGATAGCACAATGTTTCTTGGGTAAATAAATAAATAAATAAATAAATACATCGCTCTTTCCACGTTCCAGAAACACACAGCAACCGAAATATTGTTTTCAGCCGCCGCCGTGGAATCGAACCACAGATCTCTCGATATCTAGCCGAGGGCGTTACATTTACGCGACGGTGGCCCACAATCCACGGTGCTACGTGTATTTTTAAGTCAGCTACTGACATCATAAATCTGTAAGATGGGCTCAGCTACTGAGACGTCTCCATCTGGTGGGCATTAACAACGACACTGGCTATATATATTATAGCAATTAAATCCAAAGGGCGAGATCAAAGGTGAAAATCCTCCAAATACGTGACGTCAGTAAATAAATAAATACATTGCTCTTTCCACGTTTCAGAAACACACAAACACACAGCAACCGAAAAATTGTTTTTAGCCGCCACCGTGGAATCGAACCACGGATCTCTCAATATCTAGCCGAGGTGCAACGCCTCGGCTAGATATCGAGAGATTCGATAAAATGTAACACCCTCGGCTAGATATCGAGAGATCCGTGGTTCGATTCCACGGCGGAGGCTGAAAACAGTTTTTCGTGTAACGCCTCGGCTAGATATCGAGAGATCCGATAAAATGTAACGCCCTCGGCTAGATATCGAGAGATCCGTGGTTTGATTCCACGGCGGCGGCTGAAAACAATTTTTCGGTTGCTGTGCGTTTCTGGAACGTGGAAAGAGCGATGTATTTATTTATTTACTGACGCCATGTATTTGGAGGATTTTCACTGTTTCTTGGGTACGTCAACTTAGCATTTCCCCTTGCACATGTCTCTGAAAAATCTTTACGATCGATTGTTTTGTTTTAGACATATTTGTCACATTAATTTTGACACCAGTGTATGTACTGGTTCATTATTGGGATACTATTTTTAAGTCTCTACACTAGACAAAGACGAATTTTGCTTTCACTTCACAGTGGCATGTATGCCTGTTTTAAAGATTGTTTTAAAGATACACAAGAAAGATCCTTTTTTTTTTTTTTTTTGATTGGAGGTTTAACGACCACCGTGAGCAACTCAATGGGCTATAAGCAGTCGCCCGTCCCTAATTTAGGGTCACTGGTTCCAGGGAAGGCAGAGAGCCAGTGCCGGAAGACAAACACAACATCCATGCCTCACCGGGATTCGAACCCGGACCCCTTACGGACGAATGATCAGAGGCCAACGCCTTAGACCACTGCGCCACCGGGGCGGCAAGAAAGATCCTTACGATGTGTTAGACTGATGGTATGAAGTCAACCATCAGTGACAGCTGCAGAAATGTTTAAGATGTTGATCCTACAATGAAATAAGAAGGTAGCTGAAACTTTAGTATAGGGTCATTCCGTGTCAAATCAACAAGGCTCACAACCTAACTCATTTTGATTTCCTTGAGATTTGGTGCGATTGTTAGGCATGTAGACTTGTGCATAAATCCCAAATTTTAGCCCTGTCCACCCACAGGGTTTCAAATTATGTGACCTCCCTGACAATCTTTGAGTAGTTATATCTCGTTACTTAATTGCGTTAGAAGGTTGAAATTAGTGTCTTTTTGTAGCATTTAAATATCAGCTTTTAAATCATGTGCTGAAAAAAAAAGGTTGACCTTTCCAAGGTCACAAATAACCTTTAACCTTGAATATTTAAAAAACCCTGTAATTTTAAAATTTTGAAAACATTATATGGCATCGTTAGACTTTTGTTTTGATCTGGTGCTGTTTTCCTATCTCTAAATTAAAGGGCCCAAAATATTTTTTAGATCGAAAACCCTATTACCAGATCCACGCACTCTCAATGAGAGTGAATTTTTTTTTCTGTGTTGTTACCTCAAAAAGCCCCTTTTGGCAAAGAGGGGACCAGAAAATATAGAAGTCAAGAAAAAAATCAGGTAAATTAATTTTCTCTCTGTAAATTTGTTTATTTCCATTGTATGAGTGTGGTGAAATTTTTGCATTTGTGATTTGTCAAGGTAAGCTAGCCCTCAGGTTTTGATGGCTATGTAAGGGCAAAATTACTGGTTAGTTTAGTTAAGCAAGTGTTTGATGAATATTGTCTTGGTATCATGTTGTGCTTTTTTTTGCATTTTATTTTGAGTGCTGATTTTCATTGCATTGTGTAGTGTTGGAAAGTGTGCAGAATTTAGTAAAGTGTCTTTAAATCTAGTATTTAGTGTAGCAAAAATAATTTAGTTAATGCCTAAGATAATAACTTTGCATAGCATATGTAGTGATAAAATGTATATAATTTTGTCGCCAACTCTGACGGTCGAAATGTCGGGTTGACAAAAAAAAAAAATTGTAAATAGTATGCATAATTAATTTCGTAATTACCGTCACATAATTGCTATTTCTTTGTTTATATTAACCTGTAAGCTATAATTATGTTAAAGTATTCATAAATATGTAGTTAATAATTTAATCGTATTGTAACTGGTTCGTGATGAAAAACAAACACGTAGGTAGTGTCTTATTTCCGTAGCCTATAACTAACCATTATTTAGTTGTGTATTGGTTTTAATTTTGTAACTATTAGTGATTAGAACTGTATGTAACGTCAGCATTTAACTTTCGAAGAGGACTATTTAGGAAGAGTAATTCCGTATCTTTGAGGAATGAAAAAGAAAATAAAGCAATCTTTGCGAAGTTATTCTTATGTAATCGCGAACTCGATGTAAACTCGAAACGGGACGGAAAATAAATTAATAATAATAAGTTGCAGGAAAAGAGTTTTTATTCATTTAAGTAAAAATGGCAAGCGGTAAAGCATTTTTTTTTTTTAAAATTACAATCACAGAAAGGGAAAAATATTGTCATTACCGTCGGCAAGGCACGAATTTGGTCTTTGGCGCTACATACTATTTTTAGCACAATCTAATTGTATAAAAGATGTTAGTTAACTTTTCTGAATTTGTAAAGGTAGTCACCATTTTTGCCCGGGTTTTTAAGGGGTTTCTTTGTTCAAAATGAACTAAAAGGAGGCCTACCGAGAAGCTTGGCGTGGATTCCTCTAAGTCGCGATCATAAATTGTAACCCAGCACCATTACAAGTCGGACAGTTCATGTTCTTTCTCACTAGCTCTGCAATGGTTTTTGCTAAATACTTATGCGTAAAATGTCAGGAGAATGCCACAAAATCTGTTACCAACTGCTAATACATGTGCGCCGAGAGAAATTCCAGTCGTCGGCCACCTTTTCTTTTTGGGAGGCCTGGTCAGAGGCCAAACTCCGAGCTGTTTCGGGTAATTGCATCTCACTCTCTCTGCCTCCCATCTTAACTTTGGCCCAATTGCCTTGCGCCATTTCATGCACGTGTGCAATGATTCGGCAAGGAGCAAAAGAATTTGCATGCTGCTTAAACACTCAAGTCTTATCCACCGGAAGAGGCAGTTGCCTCTAAAAAGAAAAGCCGTCTCCAGACGACGAACCAACGGCAAGCCGATGTGGACTGGTTAGATGTCAACCAAGTGGTAGGATCTCTGCTTCTTTCTTTTTCCTTTTGTTACCAAGTTACTTGCTGGTCCCTGAAAAGAAAGTTGAGATGGCGCGCAAGAGTCACTTGACGTCGACCCGACGCATAACCGAAGGCAGGAGCGGGTAACAGAGTTTGTAACCCACCTCCGCAACATCGCGGGCGACTAGCGTTGTGAGAGAAATTGACCTCTCTATGGCAGGGCTTCGGGAGTAAGTTAAAAGGAGAAGAGAAAAGAAAAAAGGGAAATACCTACCATGACATTGTAAACACATCAGGCCCTGTTTCCTGGCGGCTCTCGTAACAACAAACAACAACTTCGGCATAGAAAATTCAAAAGGAGGAGAAAAGAAAGGAAGAAAAACGAGAAAAAAACAACAACAGAAAAAAACCCAAGAAGAAATGAGGACCACCTAATTTGAAAATGTGAAAAAAAAGAAGTTTTTTTGTCTGGATTGAAAAAGGAATGATTTAAAAATTTAAATTCAGCGGTAAGAAAGAAAAGAAAAAAAACACGGGTGGGGGTGGGGGTGGGGGTGGGGGGTGTAATAAAAATGGGAGGATAAAAGGGAATGTAAATGTTTATGAGGAGTTAATGGTCTGGCCAGAATCAACAATTTTGTACAATGTCACTGTTTTATTGTTTGTAGAGTTGTCCTAGTTCTGTCAGAGATTTCCTAATAGGTAGTGGGGCATAAAGCTTCTCTGTGAACAACATAATTTTTGTGGATGTAGCCAAAAATTTAAGTGAGTTGGTTATTGTAATGGCATGCCTTCCTTAGGGTAAAAGGTCGTAGGGAATTAATTTTTTTGTTTTGTTTTTGGTTCAGTGAGGGGAGTTTGTTTTGCCGATGGCCTAGTCATCTTAACTGTAATTTTTACTAGTAAGGGACATAAATTTAAAATACATATACTTTTCTGGCAATCGCAGTAGGAGTCCTGGCAGCAACTATGGACAGTTTGTTAGAGTTGTAACAAAAATCAGAAAAATACTTTTCCAGGTTGCACATTTTATTGTTGTCAAAGAAAAAAACCCTACCTGTGTGTTATAACTTCATACCGAATATGTAAACATACTTGTTATACTTCATACCCATGCTAGACAACCTTTAAGCTTGTGGTACTTTAAGTGAATCTGTAACACAAAAACCTAAAGTTGTAAAGCAGGCCATTTTTTTTTTAAAATTAAACTAACATCATGTGCATCCCTCACTTCAAAAATCATACAGGTGGAAGAAAAAGCTTGGTTTGCAGACCAAACATTTGTGAGGAAAGATTTAGGACTTTTTCAATATTAGGACTGTGCATTGCTGAACTGTCGACAAACTTGTTTTTCTATTTTTTTCTCTCCTTAAATTGGCTTTTGGCCTAGCCGCAAAAAAAAAAAAAAAAATCTAAACAAGAAATAGCACTCATTGTAAACTTTCTCATTCACTTGCCTGAGGGCATTAAATAAAATCTGTGCAACCTGGATTACCTGTTTCGAGCAACTCACTTACAGTTGTTGTTCATGTTTTTATATTGTCGGTGGTGGTGGAATCACCTTCCATTTACTGGGAGTTTTTTTTTTTTTTGGATCGAACCTTGGGTGTTAATCTGTTAATTAAAATTTATTTATTTATTTATTTTTTTTTTTTGGTTTAGATAGATCAGTGGTCTTTTTTTTTTTTTTCTTTAAATAAACTTGTTGTAAAGTTTGCATTTTAAGAAGTAAGTTCAAGTTCATCATCATCATAATACTAATTATAATTTTGTGTAAACAACCCCAATTTCACCACATATCAGTTTACTAGTATGCCAACTTTAAAGTTGGGACCACAATGGGATCAATATTTATAAAATATTAAAATGAAATACACCCTCACCAAAAATGGCCTCAAAATGACGTAATGAAAGGTGAAAGTGTTTTAGGGTAAAACAGCCAATTTAAATTGGAGGGATTTATCAGTCAGAAGGTATCCCCTTGATATGCTAAGTAGTAAATCTTTAATAACAATGATTTTTTGAACTAGAATATGAAAAAAAGAAATATAGCAATGCCTTTAGTCTTAAAAGATTAAAAAAATCAACAAATTCTCTCTGCTGATTTTGTCACAGTTTCAAGAGATGTTTGGTTAATCGATATCCACTGCTTAAATGTCACAGAATCAATGTTATTCTTTCCCACAAGATCAATAATGAAACTTTTCAGTAAATCAGATCCTTAGGCAAAATTTCCATTTGCTGAAGTAGCATGCAAGAAGTATAAGGATTGCATATAACTCCTGCAATGCAGTCTTTACAGCTGTTAATTTATTATCTTCAGTAGTTAACTGAAACAATGAAAGTTTTCCGTCTTTAGCATGATTAAACTTTCATCATGCTAAAGGCGGAAAACTTTTATTATTTCAGTGATTTATGTCGCAAGAGTCTTCAATATTTGTTGATTCAGTAGTTAATTTTGCCATATGACACCCTAAAAACATAACTTTCAAGTTGATAAATTGTGATGCACTTATATGTATATTAATAACATGTACCACTTGCTCCAACAATGAAACAATTTTTTTGATTCCAGTTCTGCAAACTTTGAGAAACCAATTTTTATCTCAGGGTATGCAATCTAAGGGCTGAGCACAACCACATAGCTCCAAAATAGTTGAAAAATTGACAATTTTTCTGAAAACAGTAACGAAAAAGTAAAAAACAAATTCTAAAAAAGTAACCATAATTTAACAAAATATAGCCAAAAAAGTAACACCCCCCATAATAATTGCTTACCTATCAAGCAGAGGTCATTATGGGCAACAGTCATTTTGGAATAGTTAAGCAATTTTACTGTTCCCTTTTTATTTTCAGATTCTGAAAAGAAAAGTGCCCCCCTAACTTATCACTATCACTTCCTGTTCTCATAAGGTGGTGCAGGCTGAAGAATTTCGATTGTTTTAAAGACCATCAGGGTGGAAAGTGGAGCATTATCCAGCATATCAATTTTTCTTGACTGAGATTATGCAAAAGAAAATCTGATAATTTAGGCCAGATCTATATTATTTATATTAATGTAGTGGAAAATTTGACATCCTGTACTGTTGTGAAATACAATTTTTATAAAGTTTAATTTCCCCCTTTTTGGCCAAAAATTTCCCCCTTTTTGGCCAATAAAAGATTTCCGTTTTTCAACACAACATTGAAGCATATCAACTGCGCTTTTGTGTTCAAGTTCTTCACTTCTGACAAGATTTCACTCCTTCTAGCATTGCCTGTGCTAGATGTACCTCATCCATACTGCTACTTCTCAAAGCCTTTTTAAGCCTTTCATTTGCTTCATGAAATAGTGTGTCACAAGCTTTTCTCTTTGTTGCTTTTGGACTTTTAAGGCTCTCTTCCATCTTTTCAATAGCCTTTTGGTCTTCAGATAATTTCTGAGTTAATTCCATTTCTTTAGCTCTTTTCCCCTCTTCTTCCTTCTTCTTTTGGTGTTTTTTTTATCTTCAGCCCTTTTTTTCTCCTCCAAGTATGACTTGTAGCTTTTTGCAGAACTATGAGCCAAGGCAAGCAGCTCTTTAGTAATGGGAACAAATTCAGGTTTGCCATTATACATTTTTAGAGCATTACTCACAGTGAGTCTTGCATTTAACGTATGAACACACATTGAAGCTCTGTCATCACTCGGTACTCTTCGTGAAAGCGAAAAAACCCCTTTCTACATCAGCACTTCCATGTGATATAGCTAAACAAGCTTTTAGTAATCTTGTTATAGTTGGGTATTTTGGACTTTCAGAGGCACTGTCACGTAGGTTGAAAAAATGTTGCCAGTAGTGGTCAATACGGATTTCTTTTCCTCCCTCACTAATATCAGATTCATTCTCATTCACAGGAACCACAGGTTCTTCTTCCAGTAGCAGTACTTTCCATTCATCAAGTAGTTGGTCAATACAAACTGGATAGCATGGAAATCCTTGGCCCAGTTTGACGATGCCACTACAGCTACAGTCTGACTTCCTTCCTTCACATTTGAGACATTGAAAATATTGCATAAGCTGATGTGTATCTCTCAGTCTAGTTTGCTTAAGTATGTGTCTACAAGCACTAACAAAATGTTTCTGCACTTGTCTGCGAAAAACAATTTGGTCTTTTTCTGGAAGTTTGGCTAATTCTTTCTCCACATCAGCACTGCATATGATTTCTGTAATCGGGGTTAGGTTTAGGGAATTTTCAAGTAGGCTAAAATCCACATTGTTGCTTGCCATTGTTTTAGGGGTGCATATCCACCCAAAGAGGGTATAGACAAGTGACTTCAGTGAATCATACATTACATGAATCAAAGGTTCGCTTCTCTGGAAAAGCTTTGCAAACTTTGTAAATATGTGGACGCTACTGGTAACACAAAAAATAAATATGGGCCTTCATTGTTTGATCTTTCAAATAACTTACTATCTTTTTGTAACCCTTTGCATTCATTAAAGTTGAGCGGTTCTTTGGCACACGTATTAAGAAATACTGCACAATGGCATCCCACTGTTGTAATAGTCTCAAAGCAGCAGGCTCCAGGGTCAACCATCTTGATGGGACATGTTTTATGAAGTGGTAGGTTGGAAGTCTTAAACCTTTTTGGATTTTCTCAAAATCTTCCAACCTCAATGGCCACCCATTGAAGAAACAATACACTGATATTATCAGTTCCAAAACATCTTCACCCAGATCCTGAAGTTCTTTGTGAAATGCATTGTGTATAACATGAAGGTTGCATGTGTCAATATGAAGAAGTCCTTTTTTCCTTACCCTTAGCATTTCTTCATTCATGAGCCGAATAACTGTTTTATTAACACTTGGAGCATCGCAGCTGAGGGCAGTCAGATTTTGGTGGGGCAGCTGAGCATTATCCAGTGCAGCACATACGTTATTGTGTATAACTATTCCTGTCACTTGACCCATGAAGAAAGTTTCCAAGTGTTGAGAAACCACTTCATTTTTTGAGTCTGACCAGAAGCGAATTTGGGTTTGTAATTCCTTTTTTTCCAGCACTATTTGTTGCTTCATCAACACTCAAAACATAGAAAGATGGCTGTGCATCTTCAATACTTTGTTTTCTGAAATAAGGTGCTAAGGCCTCAGGAATGATGTAAGAAAGTTTTTTACGATTTAAAGAAAATCCCCAGGAACACACCCTGGAAACATGGCTGCAAAGGTTTCTGCAATACAGTCACATGA
Organism: Macrothele yani; assembly: GCA_039090855.1. Lineage (NCBI taxonomy): Eukaryota > Metazoa > Arthropoda > Arachnida > Araneae > Macrothelidae > Macrothele > Macrothele yani. The sequence continues at coordinate 67,941,745 of CM077023.1, read as the reverse complement.
AGTAGATGACAAATTGTACCACAGTTTTCATTGCCCATATGAGTTCTGCAGTTCTTGTTGCCATGTCCTTTGTAATGCACATTTGCAATGTGCGAGTAGCATTTGATGAAGATGACTGCAAAACAGCACCATATACACACTCACCTTCAGATTTTGTGCCATGTTTTAGATTACCTACAACCAACTGCAATTGGCCTGGATGCAACTTCAAGTGAATGTTTTCCTTGTGTTTGCTAGAATTATAATGCTGGGTTACTGCTTGGAAACTTTTTCCTACATTCACAGTACAAGTGCATACATTACAAAACAGTTCTGAATCACTCTGCTTTTTGCCCATGTAGAAATTTTATATCCTGAAGAATCAGTCTTTAGAAGCCAACCTTCTTTGAAATGGCATTTTCCCATGATGAAGCAGAATATCCTCTTCCTGGTATGAAACCTCAAATCTGGAAACTGGCTTTCTGGCAGGACATTTCAGAAGATCATCTAAAAAAGAAGTAAAAACTGTGTTAGAAAAAATAAAAACAAAAAGTAAAAGTAGCAAGTTTTCAGCAATCTTTTCTGAACTGTTTTGAATTTCTGCAAGAACATCAGAATAAAAAAAATTTGAAATAATAATAAGTACAACAACTGAACTTTAATACAGTTTTACTAGCACAGTATAACCACATTTCACAAAGCAAATTTCATACAATCAACTCCGCACCCCGCTGATACTTGTAACGTCAATTTATATTTCCGTGAGCTAACAAAATTTTAAATGAGGATAAAACAGAAATGCAAGTCCGTTAATTCCAGAAGAAGGGAATTTCTGAAATGAAAATATTTTTTTATTTTTGCTGATAATATATATTTCAGCAGTTTTGAATTTCATATCTCACATCAATCATTATTTAATGGGAACCACCTGGTCATTCAAAAACATTGCCATAAGATACTTTCAAAAATTCAAAACACTTCCCTTCAGATAGGTTTTAAATGCTCAGGTGTTTATTGACTTTGTAAAACTGGCAAAAAATTTCTCAAAAGAAAACAAAAAGAACAAATAATTCTCTGCAACTTCAACTTCGTGATTATTGTCAGCAATTTTTTAAAACTATTTTCTGCAAATCAGTGTTAAAATGAGACCAGAAAAACATGCATGCATTAACTAACTTTACACGGTAGGGTTGTAGAATGATGAAGAATTTTTTTTGAGGGGTGGGGAATCTGTTTTCCAAAGATTTCACATTAAGCCATTTTTTTTTGAAATGTGAAAAAACACCAGACATTCGTCAACCCCCCCCCCCTAATTTTAATGCATCAGATAGCAGAGGTGCCTATTAGTCATCACCATACGAAGCCTCATGTTCATGCGCGTAAATGGTATTTCGTGAGAAATTTATTACAATTGATGAGATAACTTTAAAAAAACAAACAACGGGATCATGATTACATGGTTTTCAAAACCATCCTCCAAGTTAGTCAAATAATGCTTTTGGGACTTGTTTTCGATGTTCAAAAGTTTGGTTACACTTTATATATTTTAATATTCATTATATTATTTTCATTCACCAATTATGATTAGCTAATGAATGAAGTTTGCTTCTCTTTTTCGCTGAACAAGTTCTTGAACCCCCCTCGCTCCAGTCCATAAAATTTGAACTGTGCGAATAATCAATCAGGTAAAATAACGAAAAACAGAAAGATCTGTTAACAAATTTGATCAATTCAATAAATTTTTCTACCATTTTGTTGATATTTATTTCCATCAATGAATGGCGAAATCCACCGGAAAACACTGAGTGTCCGTCAAACCTAATTAAACGGCGCGACAATAGTAATTTCGTACAATGGGGAATTCGGCTGGTAGAAATTTAAAACTGGCTAAAAGGAGGTTTAAAAGAAAAGATAATTTGCCGATCCCAATCAGAACGCAACTTTGTGATAAAAAGAGCCATCGGGAAGGACGTCGTGTTCGAGCACTTAATCGCCCACGACGTTTTGACCGTCGAGGATGGGTAGTCTTTCGAGCGCAGTGTTAAATCTTTTCTTATTTAGTTTTACAAATTTTCCATAAATTCATATTATTTTAACAAAAAAGGATACAAAATTGAGATCTGCAATTCTTCCAACCTGTCCATAATCAGACAGCCAAATCCGCAATAATTACGGAAAATCTGTAATGGTTGTTACCTCTGGGACAGTAATCAGTGTTTTTGAAAGGCAATTGTTTTTGGCGAAAGTTAGTGCTGACAGTGTAAACAACCTAATTTCTCTTTGAAATTTAACGAAAATAATGTTAGCTGTTGATAGAAAAGGCCAAGCCTCAAGTATCGAAATCTCGATGTATGGCAAAATTAGAAAATTATTAATACGTAAGAAATGACTCAAACAAAAACCAATAGCAATCTCGAACATGGCCTCCTCCGGCCATTTAACGATAACAACGCCACCGAATAAACTAACTAGAAATGATACATAGTTCACAGTATCTTACCAAAATGTAACAATTAATTGCTTTATTAAAAGAAAAAACAACCACATGCTTCTTGAAATCCAATAATCTGACATTGAAATTTTTGCACGATTACAATACTTTCTCATACTAACATATGAGAAAGTAAAAATATAATCTAAATATATAAGCATGTCAGAAAATGAGATATTTATAAAATGTTAAGCTTAATATAAATAAATACAAATTCATAAAATAGCTAACATTTAACAGCAATAAATGATTTATAAAATATAAATACAAACCTCACTGAAAGTTGAACGTGTGGTACCAATTCATCACTTGGAAAGCAGCAGCACAAAGAGTTGTATGTCAACCATGTGGCTGACAAAGTTCAGAATTCATTTATTTGTTTTCCACGAAATGTCGATGTACGCAAGAAGCGCCAAAAAAGCGTGCTTGCTCTCTAAGCCCGCAAATGATCGTTACAAACAATGGGGGCTAATTTTTTTTTCATAATGTTCTTAATTTTTTTTTTCACGTTCCAAATTTACAAAAGTGACCATTTTGGGTCAAAAAGTAACTTTTAGTGACCGACATCGAAAAAAGTTGAAAAAGTAACCCGTGCTCAACCCTGCAATCTTAAATCGTTTGTGAATATCTTTCATATTGTTTAACAGGAAATCCCTTCTTCCTTTTTTTGCAAATCTGTTTTATCAGCTAGTACTTTCTTCTGTAAAAGCTGTAACAATCCTTTTTACAGGCATTGGTCTGCCTATGCAATCATGGCAATAAAAATCTTGCACCATATAAGCTGTCTCCTATTTCAATATCTTTTCTAGCTTTAGGTTTGGAGTTGATAAAATTCCCATTTCCACTCAACTCTCACTCTTTGGAAATGTTTTTACCTTTCTTGCCATGTAACTGAATTCATCCTGGAAGTTTTAAAAACTCCCAACTTTTTGGTAGTACAGTAAGAATTTGTAACTTTTAAGCTGTTCACTTTGTATCACTTAACATTTCTTTAAGCTGAGCAATAATTTCTGTTTTCAGGTCGGATGTTGGGAGTTCAGCATCAGGAAAAGATTAACATAACTTTCTTCTGTCAAAAGCATGTAATTCTTTTTCAAACTTGCACGAAGATGTTTTTGTTCATGCAGTTTTTCTTTTTTACAGTTCAGCCAATTAACTGTAAAAATACATTCCAGGGGCGATTGTGGGTCCTGATGAAATTTTCTGAACCTGCTGACCAGGGTGCGATTTCACAGATTAGCGACTAGCAAATAGCTAGTGAAAAATCAAATTTGCTAGTGATAAAAAATCGCAGTAGCAAATGTTGCTAGTAAGGTAATTTCTGTATTTAAAGTAACCAAAAATCTTTATCAATCCACAAAGTTTACATAACAGTTTCTATTATCACTTGTTAAAACAGCGACGATCAGCGATTCTCTTTCGCCACTTAATACCCATCCTCCCCATATCTTTCATCTCTTCCAGTGGAAACTGTCATAGAAGTGCATTTAAACTCCTCTCCATCGTGCCCTCATTGGTCTATTACAGAAACTGAACGTGACATCGGCAATGGTTGCTGTGGCAACCCAAAGTTCTGGGATGGATCGGTTGTTTGACCACCTGCTCTGCCACCCTCCCTTCTTTTGCCCCACGAACTTTGTCCTCAACTCCTGTCGTAATTTAAGCCAAGCAATTGCTCACTTCTACAAGTCTTGATAGTCATGCATGCATCAAATACTGCGCTCTAATGATCAGTGATGAATAAGCAAGAATAATTCCACTTATTAGGATGTTAGACAAAAACGAAGCAAACCAAAATGTAACTGGAAAATAGCCTGCCAACACTGGCAAAAGTCTTATCCATAGTAACTAGACTTATTGCGTGGCATAGATAGACGCTTTTTTACAAAACGTCTTCGTGTTCGTGGAGGGTAAACGATTACGGAAGAAACTTTTGCTTTGTCTGACTTCCGGTTTTGGAAATTTTCCTCGTATATTCAAGCTGAAATACAAATATTTATCTAGTAAAGTGTTATTGAGCAATAATACTTGACAGAGGCAACATCGTGAGAAAAAGAAATTATGATTACGAAAAAAAAATCTGAATTCCTTCGACCTTTCGTTTTCTAGTTTCGTAAAGACGGAATTCCAATAATAACGAAAAAAGCCAGAATTCCTTGAATTCGCAGAAGAATCTTATGCCTGAAGATTACTGGAAAATTTTGTAGCATCCAACTTCGGTTTTTGCAAATTGTTCTCCACAGTTTCAAGCTAAAATGCAAACATTTATGCAATAAAATGATATTTTAACAAGAAAAGCGGACACAAGGACAACATTGGGAGAAAAATTTGCGATTACGGCAAAATTTTCTTACTCCGTTTCACTACTGTGTTCGAAAGTTTTGAAGCACCAAATTTCGTCTCCAGATGGAAAACGACCCCCCTCCTCTCCCAAATATTGATCTTCAAAAGGATCTAACTGATGACTAAAAAAAAAAAAAAAAAATAAAAAAATAAAAAAAGCGGGATTCCGCGAATCCATGTAAGAATCTCGTGTATATCATAAAAATAATAGCAAAAGAAAAATTTGAAACAAAATGAAAATTTGTAGAATCCGTAGTTTTGATAGTGAGTTCTGTAGTCAGACAACTAATTCTGTAGAAACTACAGCATTATGTGGTAGTAGGCAGATATGCAGTGTGTATGAATTCAAATATTTATCTTTCACTTTAGCAAGAGTTCAAATGGAACAAATCACATGATTCCTGCTGGGCTGTCAATCAACGGCTAGTTTTATAAGAGACCGATGGTACGCTGCAGTCGACTTCATGACGTCAGAGTTCCAGTTAATCCTGTGTTCACCCTGTCTCTGTTGGGTTAGTTTCAATATATTTTGCGTTCTTCAGATTCTTTGAGTGAACAACCACGTGTTATGCAGGCTCGTTTATTGTACCTTTGTGTTTCATTCGCTTTATTTTTTTAATCATGAGTCGACAGTTGTCTTTGGCATTCATTTGTAAACAAGCGACGGCAAACTTCTGATCAAAAGCCTTCATCTCAAAACGAGAACAATGCCTTAAATTTCGTGCAAGATATCGAAAGCTCCATCGTGCCAGGCAATGGAACAGGAAATCAAACCACAATAGCTGGTGAATCACGTGGTGGTCATTCGTCTCAGCATAGTTCCCTTAAACGAAAATTGTGTACAATAACTGCAGTTAAAAATGTGAAGGTTGCTACTGTTCAGAACTGGAGATTAACCAACAAATGGAATTGGATTAATTTCAGTTTAATAGATACATCTCCTTCACATGTGAAAGAAATTTGGTGCGAAATTTGTCGTGAGTCTGGCATAAAAATGTATCAGACTCAAAATGTAAAAAAAGAATCTGTTTCTGCACATAGCAAATCTTCTGATCATCTGACAGCATTATCAGTAAAAGCTTCCAAGGAAGGTGAATTATGTGATACTGCTATAGTGAAATCATTTAGAACAGCAGATGAAGAGCTTCTGAAAACAAATGACAGATTATTTCATATTACATACACTATGGCAAAATCAAAGGTAAAGTTTAAATTCTTTGAAAAATTTATTTCCTGTCACAAAAGGATAACTGAAGGTAAATCAGATATTGGTGTTACCTATCATAATGATAAAGCTTGCAGTACGTTTACTCGCTTCATTGGTAATGATATCTGTGAGACATTGTGTTCAAAACTAAGAAATGCTCGGTTTTTCTCTCTGATGATTGATGAATCTACGGATATTTGCACAACAAGTAAATTGGTGTTATGTGCCAAGTTTGCCAATCAAGGAGAACCTCTGACACACTTTATTAAATTAGTTGATTTAAAATCTACTACTGCTAATGACATTTTAAAGGCAATAAACACAGAGTTTTCAGACAAGTTGAACTTTCCTCAGTGGATGGATAAAATTGTTAGTTTGGGAACTGATGGTACTGCAGTTATGACTGGAAGAAAATCTGGAGTTGGGGCTAAAGTAAAAGATGCTTGTCCTTGGTTGGCTAATATTCACTGCATGTCTCATTGCCTGGAGTTGGCCATGAAATCGGCTTTTTCAAAAACATATATGACTACTTTGGAAATGATAATGAAGCAAATATATAGTTTTTACTCAAGGTCTCCTAAACGTAGGACCATGTTAAAAGATATTGCATCAATATGCAATGAAAATATAATAGCTCCACAAAGATTAGATGGTGTAAGATGGATACCTCACCATTACAGCACGTGTCAAGGTTTGATTAATAACTGGAAGGCAGTTGTCATGCACTTGGAAGATGTCTGTGTTTCTGGATCATCTGATGAAAAGGCGGTAGAGCCCAAGGAATTCTGAAACAATGTCTGACTTATACTTTCCTACTGCATTTACACTTTTTCACAGATGTACTGGGTGAAATAGCTCGACTCTCTCTCTGCGTACAAACACACAACATAAGTTTACATCAAATACTTAAAAGACTTCACAGTGTTCAGGAAAAGCTAAATGAAATGAAAGTTTTAGAAGGCATTAACTTACATGGATTTACAAATACTGTTAAAGTGTCATGACGATTATGGGCAAAACACGTAACAATATTAACAAAGAAAGGTGACTTGATCACGCTAGTTACGTTAACTAAAACTTTTACAAAAAGTTCGTAAGTTGGAAGCTTTCGACCTTATCTTAGGTCTTCATCACGCCAATGGAGGACTAAGATTGTTGCCAGATTCTACATTTGAATTTTTCCTATTTTTGTTGCCAAAACTTAGAATTGATCTCCAGATCAACGGAATGTAGAGAGGAGATTCGGAGTTGCAAGTCATTGAGTTGAAAATAATTTCTATGCTTTCACGGTAACGGAGGGCAAAACGATTGTCAAACGAAGCAATTCGTTTTGCTTCGTTCCAGTGGGGAACTGCAGATGTGTCTTCCATTGTCAAAATAGACAAGGCAGTGTTGGGATTGCCTTTCGAAACATCTTTTCTATGTTCTAAAATTCTATGGCTAATGCTCCTGTATGTGCTTCCAATGTATAAGTTATCCCCAGTAGAAGAAGAGATAGGAATGCAGTAAACTCCTGGGAGGTTCAGGCTTTCAACTTTGTCCCTATCCCTTTGTAGAAGTTTCAAGATGTTTGGGGTAGATTTAATGGCAAGATGGTAACCAAAACTTCTAAAAAGAATCTGTAACTTATAAGCATAGGAAGGATGGTAAGGAACAGAACCACAGAATTTCAGGTCTTCTTTCTTGTGAGGAAGGAGGCATTCGATTTTCGAATGGTTTTCATATTTCTTTATGAGGGAGTTGACTGTAACAGCAGGGAAACCATGAGAGAGGGCTATTGTAGAAATTTTGGAGAGTTCTTCTTGAAGAGAGAGTTGGCTGTTGCAAATGATATGAGCCCTGTGGATGTAGGACTTCAATGCTGCAAGCTTGTAGAGATGCAGGGTGCAAGATTTGTAGGGAATGATGTTAGTGGCTGCAGAAGGTTTTCGATAGACGGAACGAGTAATGGAGAGATCAGCGTTTCTGCAGATAGATACATCCAGGAAATCAATTTTGTGATTTACTTCCTTAGATATAGTGAGCTTAATGGAAGGAAATTTTTCTGTAATGGAGTTGATCAGTATCTGTAGCTCAGACTCGGAATGTGGCCAGCTAATGAAAATGTCGTCTACATATCTTAACCATAGGGAAGGTTGAAAAGGGTGTAGAGGAATTATGGAAACTTCAATATGTTGCATGTAGATTTCAGCAAGCAGAGGGGAAAGAGGTGAGCCCATGGGGAGACCAGATTGTTGCCTATACACAATTTTGTTGAAAACAAAACAACTATGTTGATGAATAGTGTGGAAACAATCATAAAGATCTTTGATAAGAGGACCGGGGGTTTAAAATGAAGAATCAATTTCTTCATGAGGAGCATGTAGGAATCAAAATATGGTACAGAGGGAAACAAAGATTCCCTCTGAATTTTAGAACATAGAAAAGATGTTTCGAAAGGCAATCCCAACACTGCCTTGTCTATTTTGACAATGGAAGACACATCTGCAGTTCCCCACTGGAACGAAGCAAAACGAATTGCTTCGTTTGACAATCGTTTTGCCCTCCGTTACAGTGAAAGCATAGAAATTATTTTCAACTCAATGACTTGCAACTCCGAATCTCCTCTCTACATTCCGTTGATCTGGAGATCAATTCTAAGTTTTGGCAACAAAAATAGGAAAAATTCAAATGTAGAATCTGGCAACAATCTTAGTCCTCCATTGGCGTGATGAAGACCTAAGATAAGGTCGAAAGCTTCCAACTTACGAACTTTTTGTAAAAGTTTTAGTTAACGTAACTAGCGTGATCAAGTCACCTTTCTTTGTTAATATTGTTACGTGTTTTGCCCATAATCGTCATGTTTCAAAGCTACGCAACTTCCGGGCATTTTATTTTGGACTGGACGAAAGATTGGATTTCCTTCCGGAAACTTCGGACTCAAGTCACTAATTCTCTTTGCAGCCTTCGTTTTCTTGTTTCCTGCAAGACTTCTGGCATTCTTCCCCAAGCTTTTCAGATCTGCAAACCCATCTTCAAAGGACGGTGCCGTGCGTTACTACAGCAAACCAGCCATAACCTCCTATCTGCCGCTATCCGTGACCTGCGTTCCTCCATTGCTAAAACTGAACTTTCCTGCTACATTAGCTACCAATCACTGGCTGCTACCACTCATCCTGCTTTGCTTGATATTTTCATGGTTCGCATCAACCAAACCCTCTCAACAATTGAAGTAAATGAATATGCTCGCCATACAAAGAAATTCAATTTTCTACTCTCCAAGCAAAAAAGTCAAGCAACATCTCCGTCATCAGCCTCTACTGACAAGCCAAAGTATGTAAATCTTTCTTCTGTCACTATTCCTCCTAGCTTGGATAAATTCTTATCATTAGGCCCAAAATTTTCACCTGCTCTTCCTATCAATCTTCCACAAACTGTTTCTGTTATAGAATCAGCCATCCACAGAACTGAGACTGTTCAGCAGCCTATCCTTCGTGCCAACGCTGCTGTTATCTTATCCAAGCAAAATTCTGTGCCAATCAAGTACTCTTCTTCTTGTTTAAAAGAATTCAGGTCATTTATTCAAGAAAATGACCTAGCCGTATGCAAAGCAGATAAAGTTGGTTGCCCAGTCATCATTGGTAAAGAAACTCTAAACCAAAAAGTGCTTTCTTTTCTTACATCTGCTAACTGCATCCCTTTACAGTCAGACACCACCAACTCACTCAAAAACTCAGTTGACAGATTAGCTAAGAAAGAAACTCTTCAATCCTTCCTTGGTGATATATCACCCCCTCCTTACTTTAGAACTCCCAGGCTCTTCCTGCAAGTGAAACTGCATAAAGCTGGTAACCCCATCAGACCTTTAGTGGAATATTCTTTTTCTCCAGCAGTAAACCTTGAAAAGAGATTGGTCCTCAAATGCAAATCCCTGGCAGCCAACCATCCTCATACAGTTGTCTCTACTTCAAACTTCATCCACAACCTTCCTAATTCCTTTCCTCCTTGTGATAATCTGTATACTCTTGGTGTAGAATCTTTGTTTCCCTCTGTACCATATTTTGATTCCTACATGCTCCTCATGAAGAAATTGATTCTTCATTTTAAACCCCCGGTCCTCTTATCAAAGATCTTTATGATTGTTTCCACACTATTCATCAACATAGTTGTTTTGTTTTCAACAAAATTGTGTATAGGCAACAATCTGGTCTCCCCATGGGCTCACCTCTTTCCCCTCTGCTTGCTGAAATCTACATGCAACATATTGAAGTTTCCATAATTCCTCTACACCCTTTTCAACCTTCCCTATGGTTAAGATATGTAGACGACATTTTCATTAGCTGGCCACATTCCGAGTCTGAGCTACAGATACTGATCAACTCCATTACAGAAAAATTTCCTTCCATTAAGCTCACTATATCTAAGGAAGTAAATCACAAAATTGATTTCCTGGATGTATCTATCTGCAGAAACGCTGATCTCTCCATTACTCGTTCCGTCTATCGAAAACCTTCTGCAGCCACTAACATCATTCCCTACAAATCTTGCACCCTGCATCTCTACAAGCTTGCAGCATTGAAGTCCTACATCCACAGGGCTCATATCATTTGCAACAGCCAACTCTCTCTTCAAGAAGAACTCTCCAAAATTTCTACAATAGCCCTCTCTCATGGTTTCCCTGCTGTTACAGTCAACTCCCTCATAAAGAAATATGAAAACCATTCGAAAATCGAATGCCTCCTTCCTCACAAGAAAGAAGACCTGAAATTCTGTGGTTCTGTTCCTTACCATCCTTCCTATGCTTATAAGTTACAGATTCTTTTTAGAAGTTTTGGTTACCATCTTGCCATTAAATCTACCCCAAACATCTTGAAACTTCTACAAAGGGATAGGGACAAAGTTGAAAGCCTGAACCTCCCAGGAGTTTACTGCATTCCTATCTCTTCTTCTACTGGGGATAACTTATACATTGGAAGCACATACAGGAGCATTAGCCATAGAATTTTAGAACATAGAAAAGATGTTTCGAAAGGCAATCCCAACACTGCCTTGTCTATTTTGACAATGGAAGACACATCTGCAGTTCCCCACTGGAACGAAGCAAAACGAATTGCTTCGTTTGACAATCGTTTTGCCCTCCGTTACCGTGAAAGCATAGAAATTATTTTCAACTCAATGACTTGCAACTCCGAATCTCCTCTCTACATTCCGTTGATCTGGAGATCAATTCTAAGTTTTGGCAACAAAAATAGGAAAAATTCAAATGTAGAATCTGGCAACAATCTTAGTCCTCCATTGGCGTGATGAAGACCTAAGATAAGGTCGAAAGCTTCCAACTTACGAACTTTTTGTAAAAGTTTTAGTTAACGTAACTAGCGTGATCAAGTCACCTTTCTTTGCACTGTTAAAGTGGATCATCTTTCTGGAAATTGTACATTTAAAGGTCAGTCTTAAAAAAAAAGAACTGATACTGTACATTCATAAAAAAAAATGTTTTAATTGATGCAGTTTTAGAAAATATTAACTTTAGATTTGCATCTTTGCAAGACGATGGAATATTAAAGCTTTCAACAGTATTTGAAGTAGCAAATTGGTCAAGTGATGCCCAAGAACTAAAAAAATATGCAAATTCTGAAATATCGACAATGGTTGAGCATTTTAAGGAACCACTGCAAAAGTGTGGAGTTGAATTATTCAACGTATGTGGAGAATTTATTGAATTAAAAGTGGATGCTGCAAACAACCATCAAAGTGACATGAAAAAGGGGTCAAAGCATTTTTGGAACAGGATGTTCCAAGAAAAATATGAAGCCTATAAAAACATATTAAGTTTAGCAGAAATTTGTGCGATACTTCCACTTAGTACTGCATGTTGTGAGGTGGGATTCAGTTTTTTAAAAAGAATACAAGGGGATTGGAGGAACAATTTGTCTGTTGAAACTTTAAATGCTCTGATGACAATTGAAATAGAAGGGCCACAAGAAGAGATTTTTAATCCACGGTCAGCAGTTATAAAGTGGTATGATGACAAAGTCAGACACCCTGAGTGTAAACCACATGGGAAGAAATCTGAATTAGAATGTCAGTGAAATATATTCACATGGTATGAGAATTTGTTAGAAATTAATAATAAATATAGTCACTAAACTTATCTAAGATTCTATTCATTATTCAAAAAGGTAAGTCAAAATATTTATATACATATTTAAATTTCTGTGTAACTTTATTAGAAAATAAGTTACGATGTGATTTAGTTTTACTTGCTAGTCATGCAAATGTTTTGCTAGCAAACTATTTGGTCACTAGCGAAATTTGCTAGTGAGTAAAAACCATATGGGAAGAAATCTGAATCAGAATGTCAGTGAAATATTGCCCTGCTGCTGACAAATTTCCTGAAATAATGCGTAAGACAAATTTTACAAGAACATTAATGTTCTACGCATAATCCAATTATTTTATCATAGAGGAGTTCTTAAGTGTTCTTTTTATTTGACATATCACAACAAAATTCAGTATAACTATTCAAGAAAATTAGTAAGTAGACACATTTAATGAAAATAAAAATCAATAATAAAATAAAATATAAATACTTTTCATATCATAATGGCTTAAAGTAAGACTACTACTCATGAAAAGTAACACAGTTAAATACCAATGTTAAGCAACACAAAAATCGAAAAGTTGGAAATCTTTAATATGCCAACACAATTTTGCTCTAAGAAAAATTCAAAATCCCTTAACAGTTTTAAAGGCATCATTTCAAGTACAGAATAAACTACTTGAGTTCAAACGCATAAGCTTTCTAAATATGCAACACAGTTCAGATTCTCCTACTTTCATTGCAAAACACAACAATCAGCTTTTGCTAACTTTTGAAATTTCCACATTTTGTACTTTTTTTTTTTTTTTTAATTACTGGCAGAATTTAAATTTTCCCCCTGGACTATGGGAGTTCAAATTTTTGGAACGGATTGCATTAAGTTTTTGAGACACAATCACCCCTGATACATTCAAAATTTGTATTGCACTTTCAGATGTTTCCTTACTTATTTCACGTTCACTACTACTCTGGCTTATGATAGGTTCAGTATCAGCTTCATCACCTACGAACTTTGAACTGATGAGGTGTCATCAGTTCAAAGTTCCCATGCGTATTTTAGTCTTAAAATTTTTTTTTCGTAACTTGCCACATTTCTTTTTTTATGAATAGCAAGATAACAATCCACTCTGAGGAACAGGACATATATTCTTTTTCACATTATACTGTCCCTTTCTTAAAATGCGTTATAACACAGGTCTTAAATCTGTGACATTTTAGCACTAAAAGAGGGGGGAAATCCAAAAACAGTTTCCCCAGAAAAAAACCAGCCCTATTTTTTTTTTTAAACTACTTCTTTACATGCAGTATATCTTTGGTGTAATACCTTTTGAGACCAGAAGAGTAAACAAAAAAGAAAAAAAAACAAACAAAAAACATAACAGCTTAGAGCATAACATATTAGACTTTCTGTAACAAGTAACAGAATCAAACCAGAAGTGTGAGATGGCTGTTGCCAACTGCTGTATTTGACTAATAAAAGTAAACAAAGCTGTGTTTATGCAATGAAAGTCAAACACAAACTGAAAACTAAGCTTGCTATTGGTCTTACCACAAGGTGTTTCTGGTTTAGAAGGGATAACAGGGTTTGTATGCCACCCCATGAAAGAAGTGAAATACAGAGAGGGAAAACTTGGTGCCAAAAAATCAGCAAAACCTCAGGAGAGATATGAATGTTTTCTTTAAAAACCTGGAAAATCGGGGAACTTGCAATCTTATGCTATTAAGGAATAAAACAACAACAAAACAATTTGCTACAAAAACACATTTTAATGATCTAGTCTTAGCATGGCTTTTTTATTTTTACACCCAGCAGTCTCTCCCCCCCACACACATACAATATCTGCAATGGAAAGATGTATTTAAAGATGCATTTATTGCATGATATGGTGACGAAACTTGGCATTTTATAGATATATCAGGTTAAACTTGTTACATTAATTGTTAAATACTTACACAGAATGTCATTTTGTCACTTATGGAGAATTTTTGGTTGAGATTCAATTAAGTTAAATATTTTATAAATAATGATCCCATTATGGTTCCAACTTGAATGTTGGCATACTAGTAAACAAAAGTCTAACGATGCCATATAATTTTTTTCAAAATTACAGTTTTTTAAAATATTCAAGGTCAGAGGTTATTTTTATGGCCTTGAAAAGGTCAACCTATTTTTTCTCAGCATATGATTTAAAAGCTTATATTAAATGCTATAAAAAGACACTAATTTAAACTTTCTAGCCCAATTAGGTAACGAGATACAACTACTTAAAGATTGCCCAAAGGTCATGATTTTCTAATTTTCAAGGGCATGTCATTTGAAACCCCATGGGTGGACAGGGCTAAAATTTGGGATTTATGCATAAGTGTGCATGCCTAACAATCACACCAATTTTCAAGGAAATCAAAAGGGGTCAGGTTGAAAATGGCCATTTTATTGGTGGATTTGACACGGAATAACCTCATAACTCTTTCTTTCAATGTAGTATCTGTCCCCATTTTTGTACATAGGTTATGAATCACCTCCACCAGAACACTATTTCATTTTATAGATGTGAAATGACAATGAATAATTGCATATTGAATAGAACTTAAGCCTTCAACAAACAATTTCACTATTTCTAAGATTCAAAAACAGATAATTTCTGCATACAGATCCACAATGTTACTGAGCAGGAAAACACATCTGAAGAAGTGGACAATTTTTCATATGGATCAAACTATTACAGGTCATACAGTTAGTTGAGTTTTGGTGAGGATTCATGCATGCACATCGACGATTCCAACAGTTGGTACGTTATGATTCCAACGTCAGCACTACAAATACGAATAGCCACTGCTAACTGGATTTAATATTTAGCAAACATATGCACCCACTATTAAGAGTAGAGAAATAAAAATATATCTGTGATGTGAGTTGAATCGAACAAAAAAAAAATTACTTTTACAAACCTTGGCATACATATAGAGCAAAAGTTAAAAAATAAAGCATTCATGAATGGGGTTATTAATTTCAGATTAGTAGATACTGAGATTGTCTTTTCATGTGAGTCATGATCAGCTACAACTTGCTTCAGCATTTGGAGTGACCAAGACTGAATTTACTTTATCCAGTGGTGGGTCATTTTCTTTTGAAGATAAATTTTCTATCTTATTCTCACCAGTTTCTTTTGTTTGACTCATACAATGCTGCTCTGTATTATTATCACAGGTTTTCTGTACATGACTTAAATCACTTTTACTAACAATATGCTCATTATTTTCATCAATGTCAGAGCATTTTGTAACATTCTGTTTTGCAGTACCTTTATGTGTTCCTTGTTCCACATCTGGCTTGTCTACATCTGATACAAGGAACACATGAACTATCTGTTCATTATTGGGACCATGTTTAGGCAAAAACAAAAATTTGTGAGGGACAGGTGTTTTGGGAGATGATGGTGCTTGACTCACAAAAGGGGAAGACAGCAATCCTGGTAGGTCTTTATTTTGTGTTGTAACAGCCTGTGTTTCAATAGAGGTAACAGAATTTTCCAAGTCCTGGGTTACTTCTGCACATGGTGCATGCATATTGTCTAACATTTCATTTGTGTTGCTTTCAGCATTTAATGACGGTGCTTTTGCTAGAGTGACTGGAGATGCAAGGCACTTTGGTTGTTGCCCACAACCATTATTGGAGCATAGTAATTTTTCCATATTAGAGTTTTCTTTGCACTGTGATTGCACAGAGTTCACAGATTTTTCACAAGCAATGTCTGTCTCTTTTTCTTTATTCTCACTGTTATTGCTGTTGTTGGATTCTTGGAATGTTGCACTAGTAGATGTCGACTGCCCTTCTAATGGAATTAAAACTGCACCTTGGAGAAGTTCGTTATGTTCACTTTCACCTGCTGGACTATTATTACCCAAAAGCAACTTGATAATAGTAGTCCCTTCATCTTCAGTAACATGAGGAGACAGATCAGCTCTCGGTTTATGTTTTCTCAATTTTACATTGGTTTGTGAAATTTTAACTTGCTCTTCTGACACTGTTTCTTCCTCAGAGCTTGAAAGAAGATAAACCTTTTGAGAAGCTGCAAAAATGAATAAGTATATTAAGAAAACAAGTACATGATAATGACTGTTTCCCAGATATGAATTTTAATGTATCTACAATATACATGCACAAGTAAAACAGAAACACAAGCAGGCTTTCTGCATGGTAGCCTGAATAACATACATAATAATAAAAAATTACTGAATTACCAATACCAAAGAGCTATGGAAAGACAGCTAATATTTATAGGTCCACAATTCTAATTTTCCACCAATCGTTACTGTTTTCTGATTTCTAAATTCTAATATGAGTTTCCTCTAATTTTTAGATAAAAGTGTAAAACCACAGTACCTAACAATGCTTTATTTCAAATCTATGTTTTCTTCCTGGACCACACTGCCCCCCCTTCCAATGAAAATAATAAGATGTGTTCTTTAACAAGCAACTAGTAAGAGATAGAAAATGGAAAAGCAAAGCATTAAAGCATTTGCCCTCAGATTGAATACAGTTTACCTTTTTTCCATTTACATCATATACAATTGGGAAACGAATTTCCCCAAAGAAATAATTCATCATAAATACATGGCAGGCATTGTAATGCTATTATTGGCATATTTTCACTGTATTCCATGTAAAAACTTCCTTCAGTAAACTTGAAAATTTTTATTATCCTGGAGCGAAAATCGAACCTGCTTGGAATTCCCTTGTCCTGAGTAGTGTAATGACTAGCATGCTCAACTGGAAATCGGGAGGTGTGGGTTCGATTTCCGCTCCAGGACGATGAAAATTTCCAAGTTTTCTGAAGGAAGTGGTTACATGGAATACAGTGAAAACATGCCAATAATAGTTTTCCATTTACATTGAAAAATGACATATGAAACTCCCTTCTGCTGATTTCTTTGACAACACAAAGGATGGAGAAGTTAGCTAGGAGCATTGATGGTATATAAAATTAGGACTTAGTATTTCTCTTTTTTTGCATGACATTCTTTATCATCATCATTAATAACTTTAATTTGGCTGATCTTGTTTTGAGGAGCTAACCTTTGAATCTCAAAGAAGAGCTTAATGATATGTATTTATGTATAAATCTGCTACATGTTCAGTTAGGCGTTACTTGCAAAAAAAACAAACCATCAATTACAAACTTCCGTATTTTGAACATCAGAAACTGTTTATTAAAGGCAAATGGACATGAAACTATAATAGCATTAAATAACCACAGTTTCCCCTTCAGATCCTCCATGTACTCCTTAATAATCATCAGTTAGCTTTGCTGCTTCAGCAGAAACGCAAAGCATGAATTTATGCTCTACAGTAATCACACATGTACCTTCTTTTTCTATGCTGAAGATCAATGATGTCCTGAGAGAAGGCATGGTTACACCAGATTAACAATTTTGTGGTAAAATACAAACCAAGGATTACTTTTCACATGATAGCACAGTTCTTTACAGAACTCAATTGGTAAATGGTAATGAATCGTAAAACTATTGTTGCTTTTAAAGTAAATGTTCATACATTATTTCCTACACAAAATTTTTGATACTGAAATGATTCTTACGTGTCTGATTTTGGCACACAGCTCGAGCTCCTATGGCATCCATCACATGTCTCACACAAGACCTTTCGTACTTCATACTCAATCTTTTTCTCATGCAGACATTTGTAAATCTGGTTCTTCCATGATTTCCTTGGCTTTCCTAAACCTTTCTTTCCTGCTACTTGGGCAGAAAAAAATGCTTACTAAGAGAATTTTTACAGCCCAAGTGGAAGGAAAAGTAGAGGAAAGCCAAGGAAATCATGGGAGGAGCAGATTCAGGAATGTCTACATCAGAAAAAGATTAAGAGTATGAAATACAAAAGGTCTTGTGTGAGATGTGTGATGGATGTCAGTGAAACTTCAGCTGAGTGCAGAGATCGTTATAAATGGAGATGTTTGGATCCCCGGAGGACCGGACTAGGCTGCCATCTGATGCTGACCTTGGCTACTTACAATGGACGCTCCCTATCTTCTGATTCAAGGCTTCTTGAATTGGAAGAGGAACTACAAAGGATCAAGTGGGACATCGTGGGGCTAAGTGAGGTAAGGAGAAAAGGAGAAGATCTCATCGAACTGAAAAGTGGACATCTCTTCTACTATCGTGGGACAGATACTGGCAGAACTAGTGGTGTTGGATTTATAATAAACAAGAAACTGAAGGATAAAGTTGTAGAAGTTGAAAGTTCCTCTGACAGAGCTGCACGACTTGTTATCCAACTCTCGAAAAGATACCAGGCTCAGATTATTCAAACTTATGCACCCACCACAAGTCATCCTGAAGAAGAAATTGAAGAATTTTATGAGGAAATTTGTCATCTAAATAATAAAGGTAAGCAGCACTTGAAAATAATTATGGGAGATTTCAATGCAAAAATAGGGCAACGGCAACAGAATGAAACTTCAGTAGGTAAATTCGGTCACGGCAACAGAAACCAGCGTGGAAATACTCTCGTTGAGTTTGCAGAGGCAGAAGGGTTTTTCATCTTGAACTCCTTCTTCAAGAAAAAGCCACACAGGAAATGGACATGGAGACATCCAAATGGAACGACAAGTGAAATTGATTTTATTATGTGTAACAAAAAATTCGTCATAGAAGACTGCAGTGTGCTAAACAAGTTCAACACAGGTAGTGACCATAGATTGGTGAGATGTAAGATGCACCTCAACACTAAACTTGAACGTGGCAAGCTCATAAGACAAACAAAATGTATTGACATAACCAACCTTAAAAAACACCATAATACCTTCAAGTTAGAACTGAAGAACAGGTTCTCTGCTTTAGAAGGCCTAACATCGGAAGAAGTGGACATCTCTGAAGTTAACAGAAAAGTAACCAAAGCTCTTATGGAAACAGCAACAAAATTAGCTGGGTCTAAGAACAAGTTGCATGTGAACAAATTATCAGGAAAAACCAAAATGTTGATGCAAAAAAGAAGAGAGATGAGGACAACTAAAGAAGATGTGACTTCCAAAGTGGAATATATAGAGCTATGCAAGACAGTAAGAAAAAGTATCACTGAAGACGTAAGGAAATTCAACTGTGAACTAGTGAGGAAAGCAATTGAAAACAACCAAAGCCTAAAGATAGCAAAGGGACATCTCAGTAAGGGAAGAAAACAGATTATGGCACTGAGAAAAGAAGATGGTTCTGTAACAAGAAATAGAGGCGAAATTTTGACAAGAGTGAAAGATTTCTACTCCAAATTATATGAAAGGGATGATATATGCACTCCAGACATCATGAAAGATACCAGTACCAGAGTTCCTCCAGTCCTTCCAGCAGAAGTTGCACATGCAATCAAGAACATGAAGCGAGGAAAAGCTCCAGGAGAAGATGGAATTACTATAGACATCATACAAGAAGCAAGTGGAGAAATCGAAACAGTACTCGCCCAAATTTTCACTCGATGCCTTAATGAAGGAAAGATTCCTGAGGATTGGAACACCGCTACAATGATCCTGCTACATAAGAAAGGTGACATTGAGGATCTTGGAAACTACAGACCTATCAGCCTCCTATCAGTAGTTTATAAGATCTTCACTAAAGTTCTTTCACACCGCTTGAAGGTAACACTGGACATGGCTCAACCGAGAGAACAAGCTGGATTCAGGAGTGGCTACAGCACAATAGATCATATCCACGTGCTGAGAGAACTAATTGAAAGAGCGAGGGAATATGAACTTCCATTGTGCATGGCTTTTATCGATTATGAAAAAGCCTTTGATTCGGTGAAACCATCAGCAGTTACAATGGCTCTGAAAACCTGCGGTATTGAAGATGCATACATTAATATTATTAATAACATCTATGAAAATGCAAGTGCAAAGATTAGGCTGTTTGAAAATACAACACACGTAAAAATTGGAAAGGGAGTGAGACAAGGTGACACCATATCTTCGAAGCTCTTTAATGCCACATTGGAGGGTGTTTTTCAGTCGCTGAGCTGGGAAAACAAGGGGATAAAGATTAATGGAGATTATCTAACCCACCTTCGTTTTGCTGATGACGTAGTCATTTTTGCAACTACCCCATCAGAGCTGCAGAGTATGATCCAGGAACTTGCTGACAAGAGTAAAGAAGTGGGATTAAAAATGAACTTTCAGAAGACAAAAGTGATGTTCAATGCTTTTACAAGAAATGAAGATTTATCGATTGATGGAGAAAAGCTGGAGATAACAGACACATACGTTTATCTTGGACAGCAGATATCAAGTGAGGGTCACATTAGTGAAGAAATTAATCGGCGTACAAAACTTGCCTGGAGAGCTTTTGGAAGAAACAGCATAATTTTCAAGAGCAATATGCCATTATGTCTTAAAAGAAAAGTGTTTGATCAATGCATCCTTCCAGTGCTTACGTATGGTGCAGAGACGTGGACCTTAACTAAAAGAGACATACAAAGGCTGCAGACAACTCAAAGAAGCATGGAGAGGTGCATGCTTGGTGTAACCAGGAGAGATAAGAAGAGGAACTCGTGGATCCGAAAAATGACAAGAGTGGAAGACATCATGATCAGAGTTAAATCCCTGAAATGGCAATGGGCTGGACATACTGCCAGAAGGACAGATCATCGATGGACAGCCGAAATTTTAGATTGGATTCCAAGGGACAGGAAAAGACCCAGAAGAAGACCACGTGGGAGATGGGTGGATGAAGTTCGAAAGTATGCAGGGGTGACATGGAGGAGACTGGCACAAGACAGACCGTTGTGGAGGAAACTTGGGGAGACCTTCGTCCAGCAGTGGATTGATAATGGTTGACAATGATGATGATGATGATATATATATACTTAAGAGCAAAACTGAAGACTAAGGAAAAACTTTAGAATTTAAAACGAAGGTTGCAAAATAACCTGAAAATCAAAACGCGCAACGCAGCAGTTTTGAAAATTCAGAATTCGCCTTGCAGAAACCCATTTCCAACTAGGTCTTTGTGGAAGTGAGAAAATGCAGAGTTTTTGCCGGTCCTTGATAAAGCCAAGGCTCAGTATTCTCGACACGTTCTACATTCAGTTGTTTTATTTTATTTTTTTTATCTTTTCTCCTTTTACTCACACAGGTAGATACATAACCTTTTCTATGTTGTACTAGGTGTGAGTCAAAATTATATATGTATTTTTTTGCTTAGGTATCTTCTTTATAGAATATATATATATATATATATATATATACAGAATTTGAGATTTCTTCATACTGGTAATACTGTGCAATGTTCCTTAAAATTAATAAATACATTAAAAAATCCAACTTTCTAAGCTGAGGTGAAGAACCATTTTTCATTCGAACTCAGGTCATCTGATATTGAAATGATACAGCATTTTAGGGAGTTAATATATTCAGAATTCAGGAACCTAATCATTAATCACATTGACATATTTTTAGTAATATTATCATACCCATATCTATTAAACATTTCTGAAGACATTGATTATAGAGCAGGATATAATGCTATACTTACCCGTTTTTCACATTTGTAACACATTAATTGTCCTTAGGTGTGTTATAAATGTGCTGCTAAACTCTGGGATACCCACACGTAAAGACAATTAATGTGTTACAAATGTGAAGAACAGATGAGTACAGCACAACATATAATCAATGTCTTTAGATATCGACCAACTTACCTGACGTGAGCAGGCTGGTGATTGTCTAAGCCCACTAATACGCGATTGGTTCTAAGTGGAATAAACATTGAGAAAGTTAATCTCTTCAATAGGATAGTTTAATTTTTTATATTAAAATTACTGGTGATTCTAAAATTATCAAGCATAGGCATGAAGAAATTTTGGAAGGTTATTTCAATTCAAGCGAAACAAGAAATTATTTGGAAATACAAAAAAGTCATTAGAACCGATGCCTTCTGTAATGAATATGGCATGTTGTCACCCACTGTGTCTACAATTATTGCACGAAAGACTAATTTAAATGAGTGACAGTGAGAGAGAAATCTAATAGTGTTTAACGGTAGATTGCTGTTCACGGAAATGAAGACGTTACTTATTTGGATTAAAGAAAAACAAATGAAAGGTACGCAATTCATGTACATCTTCCGTGAATGGAAAATACACGTTATACGTGGCTGAGATATTCAATAATATCGATATAATATATCTATATATTCTATTACTCCCGTCCAATTTTGTAGCTGTAAGCTCGGTGATGCACAGTTATGTAATGATAAATCAATGAAGTAAGAAATATTCTTCATAATACATCGAAAATTCACTGAATATTCTGAAA
The DNA here is from genome assembly GCA_039090855.1 of Macrothele yani. NCBI lineage: Eukaryota > Metazoa > Arthropoda > Arachnida > Araneae > Macrothelidae > Macrothele > Macrothele yani. The sequence continues at coordinate 67,919,330 of CM077023.1, read as the reverse complement.
TTTTCAAGTTTTCACTGAATATTCCGAAATTTTCAAGTTTTCTGAGAAGTGTTACATGGATAACCAATAAGTGGTACAAGCAAATTCTGTTTGCTTTGCTTGAATATTCAGTGAATTTTCCATGTATTATGAAGAATATTTCTTCCTTCATTGATTTATCTGTGGTAGTGGCGACCTCCGACCTACATCCATCAGGATAGAAATTGGGTCAAAGCGCTATGAGGAAGCATGAATGCTTCGACTAGCAAAAATTTGAGGACTTTCAGATTCTTAAGTCTCAGTTGCTTGGAACTTCACTGTCCTAGGTGGTGTAATGGTTAGCATACTCAACCGATAATCGGGAGATGCGGGGTTCGTTTCCCACTCCACAGGATGATTGAAATTTTCAAGTTTTCTGAGAAGTGTTACATGGATGACTAGTAAGTGGTACAAGCAAATTCTGTTTGCTTTGCTTGAATATGTAATGGTATATGGGATATAACAACAATGCTGCAAGGCAAAATATGTTATTTACATTACACTCTTTCTGTAGCTGTCCCATTGTTCACCACCGCAAGTGAACAAAATAACGTCCGCTGTCAGTTCGTCTCAAATTTTTTTTTTTTGCGTAATCTTCCATGTTATCTGCTGCAGTCTAAATGAGATTGTTCTGCATTTGTACCGCAGCAGGTAACATGTAAGATTACGCAAAAATATATATTTTTGGATGAACTGACAGCGGACACCATTTTGTTGACTTGCGGTGGTGAACAATGGGACAGCTACAGAAAGAGTGTAATGTAAGCAACATCCTTTACCTTGCAGCACTGTTGTTATATTTCACATACTATTACATAACAGTGCATCACCGAGCTCACAGCGACAAAATTTGACCTGAGTAATAGAATATATAGAATATTATATCAATATTATCAAATGAAAGGTGATTGATTCCATTTTACATCTGCATGCTGGATGTGTTAATGTTATCATACCACCTCTCATCAAGCATCTACTGACACCAACCAACCTGCCCTTTCCTTGGGCTACTTGTTCCATGCAACTGCATCATGGGATTCGCTCCCCCTATTCAGTGCCTGAAGAAGCCCATTTGATTCAGCCTGTTGCTCTCATAACAACGGATGATAAACAAACCTGCTGATCCTCAACTATCCAAGGTGCACTAAGTATAGTGGTTTGCTTCTTAGATTCTCTAAGCCAAAACCAACTGCAGACTTATCTTGCCCCCAAACATAAGAAAAAAAAAAAACAGGATCAAAATAATAGGACCACCCCTGGAATCACAATGCATGAGACAAGGTTGACCACATGGAGATATAAGCGGCCAGCCAGGACAGATGAGCCATAGTGCATAACGTGAGCACAATGGGCTGAGGTAGTTATTTGACGGATGTTCATCACCTACCATGCCAAGGGTGGAAGTATCTGAGAAACAACAGACTTCATGGGCTGTTTGCGAGGCGCTGTAGTAAGGTTGTACCAACAATGGACTACTGGCACACTGAGTACCTCCTGACGTCATAACTGTGGAGCCCCAAAGGCCATCGACCCCAGATCAGAACGTTGCCTCAGTCAACTGGTAAAGGGCAATCAACAGATAACAGTGCAGCATTTGACCATGCAAATGAATGCTGGGGCACCCAGATACGTGTCTTCGATAACAGTAGAGCGAACCCTGTCGAATGGTTCCTGCAAGTGACAGTCAGTTTCCACACTTCTTGAATGAATTCTGGCATGAAAATCGGCATACGTGCAGTGTACAGCCACAAAAATGTTAAATTCCCTAAAATATAAACCAGGCCTTGTTTATGGGAGAAAAAAAGGCCTAACCCCATGGTTGAGTACTTCCCAATGGAATTTTACCCCAAAAATTGGTACAAATAATGTACTAAGCGTGAAGTGGACAGACATGATAACATTACATTCTCCATGGATATTGTGTTTGTCTTTTAGCACTGGCTCTCTTCCTTCCCTGGAGTCAGTGACCCTAAATTAGGGACGGGTGACTGCTTAGAGCCCATTGAATTTCTCAGTGGTTGTTAAACCTCCAATCACACACACATTACATTTTCAAAAGTTATAGTCAGGCCTAGGCTAGGCACTAAAGGCCTCTAATAGCAAGGCTTGGGTACTTCCTCAATTTCGCCTCAAAAATTGGTATAAGTGCACTACACGTTGAGGAGACTAAACAAAAATATTACATTTTCAAAATTTTTTTGATCAAGCCTAGGCTACGCACAAAAAAAAAAAAAAAACTATCAGAAGGCTTGGGCACTTCTCATGGAATTTTGCCCTGAAAATTGGTACAAATGTAGTAATCGTGTAGTAGACAGATATAGTGATGTTACATTATCAAAAGTTTTAATCAGGCAAAGGCTTAATAGCAGGCTTGGATATTTCCTGATGGAATATCGCCATGAAAATCTATACAAATATACTAAGCATGAAGTAGATGGATACAATAATTTTATATTTCCAAAATATTTATTCAGGCCTAGGATAGGTACAAAAAATGGGTAAGAAGGGGTGTTTCGGCTTGGGAACTTCCCCATGGAATTTCGCTCTGAAAATCAGTACAAATTTACTAAACACACAGCAGAGTCACGGTTTGCACTTGGTGCAGATGACCAGCACATACATGACTGGACACCAGCAGGCCAGCGCACGGATCCTACCTTTACTATGGAACAGCACACTGCTTACACACCAGGAGTGACTGTCTGGGGAGCCATTTCCTATAACAGCTGGGCACCCTTGGTAGTCTTCTGTACCACCCTCACGGCTCAATGGTATGCCAACGACATTCTTTGACCTCTTGTGTTACCACTCCTGTCGCAGCATCACAGAGCAATTTTTCAACAAGATATAATGCCCAGCCACACACCGAACCGCGCTTCCAGGCCTACCTCCATAATGTCGACACCCTTCCATGACCAGCCTGATACTCCGACCTCTCACTGATCAAGCATGTTTGAAACATGATGAGACGCCACGTACACCAATCCCGGAATGTCAGTGAACTGGCCGCCAATTTGGACACCATCTGGCATGCTATACCCCAGGATATTATCTGTGAACTGCATGGGTCTATGCCAACCCAGATAACTGCTTATATCCAAGCCAGAGATGGTGCTACAACATACTGATCTGTTCAACTCACGTAGCTGGTTTATCCGAATAAATAGCTCAACTGCTATGGAATTGCAATAATTTCTTTTTCTATACATGTACATTGCACATACCAATTTTCATCTCGATTGGATGACGCCTTCTGGGTGGTTCGTTTTTTTTTTGTTTTTTTGGTGAAAAGTCTAAACAGCAGCTTATAAATCATTGAATCCTTACGATTTGCAAATTAGCAATGTGCAATACTGCTGATAAAAACAACATACAGAAATGCCACTCAGTCAATCAGCCAACAACGTACATGCGCTGCAGGATTTGCCTCCAATGTAACACCTACATATAGCCAATGGCTTTCGTTATTGGTTAGCCGCATGCTGATGTGTCAAAGTACAATGTCTTTGGTCAAAGTCCATTGGAATTCTGTGACATACAAACAATTCCTGGAAATGGGAAATTGTTTTTTGTTATTTAAAGCTTTTTTTGTTTTTGGCAAAGAAATACAGTCGGACCCGGCTATAGCGAACCCTAACGGGACCGGCTCATAGGTTCGTTATAACCGAGGATCCGCTATATCCAACTTCAGGTACAAATAAATACACACCATTAGCTAAATTTTATATTTCACTTAAGAATGCTTGGAATAAACATAGATGCGTACCATAGGATACATAATTAAAGAATGTCAGGCACTAATATAATTCCAATTTTGAAGATGGCTGTCCGTTTTTTGGTGTAAATATGACAACGATGGTAAGTCAGATAATATCTGAAAAGTTGAAAATTTCATCGTCCTGGAGCGGGAATCGAACCCGCGTCTCCCAGATAGCGTCCGGGTATGCTAACCACTACACCACACAGAACGATCAAGTCTCAAGCTTCCGATTAATTTGAATATAACCTTCACAGGATTCACTAATCGAAGCAACCGACATTCATGTTTAGCGAATCTAGAGGTTAAGAATCCAATCCCGTCATTGCCCAGAAACGCAGATAAATCATGAATGAAATACGGGATTACACCATATAATACAAATTTTGAAGATGGCAATCCATTTTTTGGTTTAAATATGACAAGGATGGTAAATCAAATAATATCTGAAAACTTGAAAATTTCGTCGTTTTCGAGCGGGAATCGAACCCGCGTCTCCCAGATACCGCCTGGGTTTTCAAATTAATTGGAAACTTGAAACTTGGTCGTTCTGGGTGGTGTAGTGGTATGCATACCCGGGCGCTATCTGGGAGACGCGGGTTCGATTCCTGCTCCAGGACAACTAAATTTTTAAGTTTTTCTGATATTATTTGATTTACCATCCTTGTCATATTTAAACCAAAAAATGGATTGCTATCTTCAAAATTTGTATTATATGGTGTAATCCCGTATTTCATTCATGACTAATATAATTATTAGTACACAAATAAATACATAAATACGTACTAGAATGAAAATTCAATGTAAATTATTAAATACAGAATTATACGCACATACAGTACTTACTAATTACGTAGTTTAATGAAAATTAACGTTTTCTTACCTCTAAGTTACAAAAAAATAACCTGTGATTTTTTTTCTGTTTGTTCATAGATTGCAGATAAATTTCGTCAACTTCTGTAGCCAAAAAGCTGTTTACAAGGCGCATGGCTGCCTTCATGTCAGCAATCAATGGAATGTCGTTTTCACAATGTTTTTCATCTTCAGAACCTAATGATAAATCCTCTTGAACATTTGTGTTCATAACTGATGACAAAATATTCTCGTCAGTTGGATCTTTTGCTGTCACCAACTCATCGTCACAATTTAAAAAAAGTTGCATGTCACAATCCAAAAAATATGTGATTCCGTTTTGCTCAAGTCTCTGTGCTAGTGGTAAATCATCATCAACTTCTTTCTCTTCCACTAAAGGAGCCATGTTCTCTGGCGTTTCTTTTGACAATCCTGCTTTGCGGAAGCAATTCCGAATCATTGATTCTGTACAAGTTGCCAAGATTTTTTTAGCATCACCATGGCATCTAGAATAGAAATGTTGCATTCTATGTTTCTGTCGTTGCATTCCAAAATGTGAATGACCAACTGCTTCCTGTAATGTGCTTTTAAGTTTCGAATCACACCCTGGTCCATCGGCTGTACAACTAAAGTCGTATTTGGGGGAAGAAAAATAACCATTATCATATTCAAATTTTGAACATCATGATGGGCACTACAATTATCCAGAAGTAATAAAATCTTTTGCCTTTGCAGTGAAAGTTCCTCGTCTCACTTTCGAAGTTCATTCCTGAATATTTCGGAGGTCATCCAGGCTTTTCTATTAGCCATGTATTTATCAGGAAGCTTTTTCACATTCTTAAAACATCTTAGTTTTAAGGACTTTCCAATCACCATTAGTTCTCTCTTCCTCTTGGATAACTTTTCTCCTGCACACATTTCTCTACTAAATTTAAAAGTTTGATTTGGGGTCATTTTGTAGAACAATACTGCTTCATCAACGTTAAAAATGTTTTCTTCATAGAGGCAAGCTGTTTCAGACCACACTTTTTCTTTCCACACCTCCATAACAGAAGTCGAAACACTTGAGGATTCTCCAACAATTGTACCACAAGAAATGTTATACCATTTCTTAAATCTATCTAGTCATCTGTTCGAGCATACAAAACTTGTTTCTCCCAAAGACCTTGCAAATTCTTCAGAGTTAGCTTTCAACATAAGTACACTTACTGCAAGGTTTCGGGTTCTTTGGACTGCAAACCATTTTAGAAGTGCTTCATCAACATTCTCTCGTTCTGCCTTCCCCAACGTTTAAGTTCAGTTCGTGAGCAGAAACAATCTTGTCTTGATTTTTCCATATTGTTCCAACTGTAGACATTGATAACGAAAATTTATGACATATGTCCGCTTGACAAGCTCCATTTCGAATTTCCCGAATCACTTTAACCTTGTCTTCAATTGAAAAAGCTTTTCTTTTAAGGCTCGACATCGTCCACGAAGCAAAAAATGTAAGCAAACACAAATTAGAAAGAACCCAGCGCACTACATACAATGATGACTTAAAATGAGAGACAGAGTACGTGACTGCTGTGATAACGCAAAATATGATTCAGAGGGAAAAATCAGTGACAAACACTGAAGGGGTGAGATGACCTTGTTGCCCGCCGCAATGGAACAAACCGTGTTCCCTTTGGAATTTAGAAAAGAGAGCATGACTAACAAAAATACACCCCCTCCCCCCACACATGCAAAGGAGAAAGGAATGTCAATGTGGTGCCGCGGTGACGGCCCGGTCTCCAACGTTAATAGAAGACACGAAGGAGGAAGGTAGTTGCGGCTAGACAAAGGATTGTGGTGTCGCTGAGCCAGTTTGAAAGAAAAATAATGGCGAGTTTGGGATTTCGGGGGTTCGCTACAACTGATCGATTTAACATTAGGCATATAGGAGATTTGTCGGGACCAGAAGGAAGGTTTGTTATAAGCCGAGGGTTCACCATAGTCGGGTCTGACTGTATTCCAAAATAAAATATATAAAAAAAGCAAACCCGCTAACCTCTGCATGTTGTTGGCAAACAGAAAGAAAGTAAAAACTGTCAGATGTGGCCACGTCTTCCATACTGCAAATAAAGGAACATTGCCCCTAGTTGCAACTTCACAGTATTTATGTTCCTGTCAATGAATAGGATTTCTTCATTTGTCTACAAAGTTCTGCACAAACCAAAGATTTTGAAGGCACAATAATGCAGCTGGTACTAATGTGTTTACTGGTGGATGCCTTAAGCATCTGTTGCGATGTTTCATCTTGAGATGTTCTTTCCCTTCTTTTTCTACAACTTTGTTTTTTAAAAGAATTATGATAGTCCTTTTATGTCCGTTTCATATCCCTATATACAACATACGAGTTATGTGCTTAAACTGTATTTTATATCATTAAATCACAACCTCATGGGTATGCACACTGACACAAGTACACACGCCTAGCACGATAGCAGGCTCAACTCATAAAAAACACATGCATTTAACAAGGGATAAATATCAAAGTATAGTACACTCAATAGACAAAACATTAGATACCTACCTAATAGCATGTTGGTCCTCCTCTAGTGCAAATAATAGCCTGTACATACCGAGGCATGAACTCCACCAAACGCTGGAGGGTTTCTGGAGATAATGCTAGCTAACTTTGTTGCAGCATTGTACATAACTCCGCCTGAGACAACAGTCCAGGATCCATGGATCTAATGTTCTGCTCCATGGCATCCCAGAGAGTTTACACAGGGATTTAATCTGGGGACCTTGGGAGCCACTGGATAGTTCCAAACTTAGATGAGTGTTCCTCGAGCCATGTCTGGGTGGTTGTGGCCCAGTATGGTATCGCATTGTTCTGCTGAAACAGACCATTGGCCACAGGATGCGTGAAGGCCATGAAACCATGTAGGTAATCAGCCAGCACATGCTGGTAACGCACAACATTTAAAGAGCTCTCCAAACACACTAAGGTACCTAATGTGTCCCATGAGAAGGCTCCCCAAACCACCACAGAGCTGACCTGGCATGACGAGGGCATGGCCTCATGCTGTCGACACCACACCAGCATCCGTCCATCAGCTCAGTACAGCTGAAAACGAGATTCATCTGACCATACAATGCAGTGCCACTCTGCAGACATCCAGTTTTGATGTGCCCAGCACCAGCCGAGGTGTAATTTCTGATGACAAGCAGACAACAGTGGCACTAGCCTTCTGTAGCCCAGGGTATGCAGCGTGCGCTATACCATTTACTCGCTGACGCTGCTCAGGCATCCACCATTTAACCTGGATGTTATTTGCAACACCGTTGCCAAGCAGTCGATGTGTACGAGCTTGGACAGTCTACACTGACCCTAGTCATCAATGGCATGTGGTCAGCCACTGCTTGTTCTCTGGGCACTAGTATGTCCATCAATGGCATACTTGCGGTACACCCTTGATATGGTTGCCGTCAGGAACCCTATGACTAGGGCAGTAATTCTGTCGTAGCCCGAATTTCCGCGATTTTTTTCGCAAATTTCAGATTTTTTACCTATTTTTGCCTAATTTCTATTATAATTTTTTGATTACTGTATTTTTTATAATTAAATAATTTTAATACTGCCTTCATTAGAATTTACGCGAAAAATATACTGCAAAGTAACCATACTCGAAAGTCCAAACCAGAGCTTTAAACCTTGAATTACCTCTGAAAATTGTTCGTTAGGAAGATACTCTTTTTGAACAAGCTTGACGGGTAATTCAAGGTCACGTGCACTCTGCTGAAGAGTGCACACGTGGTCTTTTGTGATTTACCCCCGCTATTGTTGAATGACCTTTGCGACTTGCCAAACTAGTAAACCGTCAGTTGTGTTAGTAATTTTAGCTGGGAAAGCAGCTCAGAGAAAAGAGTGTTTCGCAGATGCTTTGCTTAGAAAATTTGAGCTTTCGTGCGAGTAGTTTATGAAGTTTCTAGATATTGTTTTTTAATTTTGAGAATGAGCCACGTGAGTAAAATGAGTGCATCTGAAAGATGCAAGCAGTATAGCAAGGGGACGTTTCATGTGAACAAAAAAATCTATTGTTCTGTTTGTCTTGCAACATACCAGTGGATTTTTCATGAAAGGACAGTTGTGAAAAGCATTTAGCAACCAAGCTGCATAAAAAAAAAAAAAAGGGTCAGAACAAGTCAACCGAAAATAATGCAGAAATGTGTTGAATTAATTGAGAAAAGAACTGCTCAAGAACAGCATCGCCCAATGGAACTTTAGAAACTAACTGGTGCCTTTTGTGCAGCTAACATCCCGCTTACCAAACTGGATAACCCTGCATTAAAAAATTACTTGGAAAATTCGTTGAAAGATATTGGTGTTATTCCAAATGCAAATTGGATGCGGAAATGTTATGTGCCAAAAATATATGATACTCACAAGCAACAAGTGAAAGATTTTTCAAAATCAGTATCCGGTGTAAGCATCGTAGCAGACGAAACAACTGATTCAGAAGATAGATACATTTTGAATATTCTTGCTGTTCCATCAGCTAAACCGAATGTTGAAAGCTGCAATGATGAAGCCTATTTGAATGCAATCTTCCTTGAGTGCATCACTTTGGAATACGTAAATTTTAAAGCAGTCAGCGAGGCAATACTTCAGTTCGGTAATAAGTATGAAATACCCTTTGCTAATACACTGCTGGACAATTGCTAAGGACGGATCATAAACGGCTATATAGCGCATAGAAAAGTAAGTGTGGTTGGATGCCAAGCGAATTAAAATAATGTCAGAATACCAGGATATTACAAGAAAGACAATTTATTGTGCTCTGAAATCCAGAAGGCTTTGGAACGTGTTCAAGGGACAAACAGGCCATTTTGTGCAGAATACGTAAACATGAAAGAAATGCAATTACCGTCCGCAGGCGTTCCGGCGTAAGATGTCAATACGGGATATGGCCACCATGGAGGGCGATGCAAGATTCCACACGTCGTGTCATGCTTTGCACAACATTATCAAGCAGCTGTTGGGGTAATTTATCCCATTCCTCTGTCAGTGCACGGATGAGGGTGTTCTTGTTTATTGGAGGGCATTGGCGACCAGCAAGACTCCTCCCCAAAGCATCCCACACATTTTCAATGAGATTCAGATCTGGAGAACGTGCTGGCCATACGAGGCGTTGAATATCCTCGCTCTCAAGACACTCTAGGACAGCAACTGTTCGATGACATGTTGCGTTGTCGTCCATGAAAATGAATCTATCACCGACAGCACCACGGAACATGCGAACATGAGGTAGCAGAACATCATTAATGTATCGTTGGCCAGTCATAGTCCCAGTTGGAAGCACATAGAGGGACGTACGGCCATTGATCATGATGCCAGCCCATACCATGACACTACATGTCGGATATCGGTCCCTTTCCTGTATGTTTGCTGGACAATATGCAGTACCACTATCACGCCAGATCTTTTGTCGTCGACAATCAGACGATAGACTGTATCTACTCTCATCTGGGAAGAGGACAGCAGACCAGTCGTTATCAGTCCAATTGCGATGTTGATGGCACCATTGCAAACGGGCGGTACGGTGACGTCTGGACAATGGGATGCACAAAACAGGACGGCAGGCGTATAGTCCTCCTTCATGCAAACGTCTGGCGATAGTTTTTCGGGAGATCCGCTTGCCAGTAGCAGCCATAAACTGATTTGCTACCTCACTAGCTGTGCTGCGCCGGTGTCTTTTTGTTGATAGCACTATGTACCGATCTTCTGCAGGTGTCGTACTGCGAACACGACCTCCCCCGTGACATTTGCTACACTCTCCATTTGTTTGAAATGATTTCCAAAGCCTTGAAACAACACTGTGGCTGACGTCGAACTCCCTGGCAACATCTGTTATTTTTCGCCCTTCTTCAATCTTGCCAATAATACGGCCACACGTAAAATCATCTAGGTGATGTCGGGAAGACATACTGAAAATTGCAAGTTCGTCAATTGATTCTTTCCCTTTCAACTTTGCGTTTGAACAACAACGGTCAATACGCGTCAAATCCTTTATATCTCTTATCAGCGCTATGACGTCACGAACAAGTTCGGCAATCCAAAATTTGCATACGCACAACACGTCTTACTGTATCCCGCACTTATGCTAATTTCCACATTTTCCTGCCTTCCATTTTATGGTTGCTATCGTTGCTATTGTCATCCGTCCTTAGCAATTGTCCGGCAGTGTATAACCGCTTTTGTGACAGACAATGCATCTTACATGTCCAAAGCATTGGGAAAGAGCTTGAAAGGAGTATTTTTGAATGGTGTTTACAGCACTCGCAATGCGCATCTTTTAAATCTTTTAGGTGAAATTTGGCAGAATGAATTTGAAAATGTGAACTCTTTAGTAGCTGCTGTTAAACATGCCTTCACAGCTTGTCCCTCCTGTAAAGGACGTTTTCGACTATTTTTGCAAGAGAAGGGCAAAATACCTTACTTACCACCAGTACCTGTGCAGACTAGGTAGAACAGTTGGTTTGAGGCCGTGCTTTTCCACTGAAAACATTTAGAAGACTACGCAGGGTTTTTCGAAAAAGAAAAAGACAACAGTAGCATTTGTATTGTGGATAAAATCATTGGGTATTGTCAAAATAGGGATTTAAAAGAAAATCTGAAGCAGGTTGAGGTTCATGCGCCGTATATTTCCGGACAGCTCACTTATTTGGAAAACAGAGAATTTCGGCACACAAAATATATAATGAAATGTCAGACATCGCCAACAGTCTTCTTAGCAAGAGTCAAGACCGTGATCACATTGCTGCAAAAAGAGCTCTATCCACTTGTTATGAAAAAATTAAGCATTATTTTTTTTGAAGATAAAAAGCATCGATTCTGTTAGCCAGCCGCAAATTTCTTCAAAGCATGTAGGGCGTTTGATCCCGATCAATTTAAGTCCTTGGACCTTTCAGACGATGAAGAAGATTTGCTTGTTTTCAGCCACATTCCTATGTTCGAAGATGAGGACCAACTAAAATGAGAATTTCGTTCATATAAAGCGAGTATAAAAGGATTTCGTGTCAGCAAAGGTTTGCTAGACTTCTGGAATACAAAAAAAGGTCATTTTCGTAAGCTACATAAGGTTGCCATCCATTGTCTGTCAGTACCCACTAACAGTGTCGATGCTGAACGATCCTTTTCTAAATTTAAAAATGTGTTACAGCACAACAGACACAGCATAAAGAAGAAAATCTGTGTATAAGAAAATCTATATATCTGTACATACAGAAGAAAATAATGTATCAGAATGCCGTCCACTCAAATGGAAATCTTGATCTCATGTAACAGTGTTGATAACATTGCCAGAATTTGAATGGTTTATAAATGTAAGTATCAATTTTAAAAACTTATAAAAGTTATAATGCTTATTTAGTTGCATACTAGTCATTTGTATTACTGCTTCATAACTTGGTAGACTTTTTTTTTGGAAATGTTAGTGTACATCATCGGCCGCGAACTTTTCATGAAATTTCATAATTTACGCAGCGACCGCCCCACAAATTTTGCCTTTTTTCTCCGCGATTAAATTACTGCCCTACCTATGACCACTATGAGCAATTCAATGCGCTATAAGCAGTCCCATGTCCCTAATTTAGGGCCACTGGTTTCAGGGAACAGAAAGAACCAGTGCTGAAAGACAAACACAACACCCATGCATCACTGGGATTCGAACCCAGACCCATCTCGGATGAAAGGTCAGAAGCCAGCGCTTAGACCACTGTGTCACCGGGGAAGGACCCTAGAGTTCCAACCACTTGGCCAACAGAATGACCCATCTGTCTTGCACGAGCAATGCGTCCACAATCAAAGTCACTCAGATCACCATGTTTAACCATGTTTGTCGATTGCGACACATTGTAGGAAAACAAAGCGGTCTACATATTTATCGCCTATGTTTAGTTTGGATCTGTTCCACTCTGTGCGGTGGATGCCCATGTCTGCTGCCCATCACCCCTATCTCCAATGTTTTGTCTACTGAGTGTGAATGTAGGATCTGGATTGAAGAGCGGCAGAATTTTTTCTCAGAGGAATGTGCTTAAGGAAATAGAACTGAATAATGTCCCACTGCTCCAAAATCCTGTTGGCTGAAGGCCCCAAGGTAAGCCAACTTGTTGTTGCATGTTTCAAAAATTTGTGGTGTGGAACATTATATTTAGATTGCATTTCTTCAAACTCTTCCCAACGGGCAGGCCAACCATAAAAATAATGATAAATGTTGATCAGCAGCTCAGAAGCTTCTTCACCTAAATACTCCAATGATTTTACATATGCATTATGCATTGTGTGGATGTTGCAGGTACCTATGTTTATAAGACTTGTCCCTCGTATCTTCTGGACATTACTATTGAAAAGCCTAAAAACTTTTTTATTAACATTAGGTCCATCTGATCCAAGCATTAGGCATCTGTTTTGTGATAAATTGGCCTCAGAAAGTGCTTCACATAGTTTTTTATGCAATGTTTCACCATCCGCTTTACCTAAAAAGAAAGTTCTGAGGTGCTGTGTTGTTATGCCACGTTTGCTTTCTGACCAAAATGTGATGGTTGTTTGTAGCACCTTTTTTATCTTTAACATTAGTTGTTTCATCATAACTCAATGTGTAGTACGATGAACATGCTTCCTCTAACATTAGTTCCTGGAAATAAGGAGCCAGTCCATCAGTGATTAAGTATCGCATTTTCATAGGGGAAAGAGAAAAATGTTCAGGGACACTGTCAGGAAACATTTTTTTATAAACATCATGAATATCTTGTGATGATTCCATTGAACAATTACTACACACTGATTTCATCATCCAAATCAATTTCCTTGGCACTATAATTGCGAAGTGTTGGTGCACAAGTTGAACTTGAAGGTTGTAAGTGCTCTAAGCATGCAGGAGAAGGGGCAAGTTCTAAGCGTAGTTGGTTTAGTCCAAATTTAGATTCAAAGTTTGATTTATGTTTTGATGTAAGTGAGTGATTAAAAATCGCCTGGAAACGTTTTGTTTCAAAGTTAATGGTGCAGCAACAGACAGTACAAAATAGTTCACTTTCATTATGCTTTCTACCACATGCAGAAACTTTAGCCTTCAAATTATCTGTCTTTTCCAGCCATTCACTACGGAATTTACATTTTTCCATTTTGAAATTTTTAGCAGAACTATTGGGGTTAGATCAAGCCTGCCATTTTTATGGATATTTAAGAGTTAAAACAGATGAACAGGGAAAATGCTTAGTTTTATGGATTTTTTTTTCAGTTTCTAAAACATAAGTACGTAGTACTGATTTTTAACAGGAAATTACCATTTAAAACTGCACCTTGGGCTTTCAATGCACCAGAAATCCACGAGGCTTTTGGCTTTGAAATGGGTCTTCCCAGCTTTATGAAAAGAAGAAAACCTGTTCATTAATTGATGGACATCCCGCCCCGCCTTGACTCCTCGCAACAATAAATAATAAATAAGGTGCCTATATTTCTGCCACCCCCACCCCCCAATCAAAAGAAAGATGGTGAAGTCCCAGTCTCCCACCATCATTGATTCAGAACTAGGCATAAAAAAAGGCAAAAACTAACTATGCGAAATCTTCACGAAACTGGCTGAAATTTTGATCAACAAAATGAATTGGTAACAGGAAGACACCCTCCAAATTATGCCGAAATCGGTTGCAAACTTTTTAAATTAGCCATGGAAATTTTTAATCATCGGTAAACAGTAACACAAATGATATACACAAAAATGGTTAATAAAATTTTGAGGGCTACTTGAAAACTTTTTTAACCGATTCCGGCAAAATTTGGAGGTCATGTTTTTATTAGCGGTTTATGGTGGTCATTAAAATTTCAGCCAGTTTCATAAAATATTTGCAAAGATACATGTTTTATTTTTCTATTCAAGTCTAAGGGAAATCCTGGCCCATCTGAAATGAAGTTCAGGCCTTCCTACAATTACAAGGGGAGGTATAGGAGTACAGAAATAACTACATTCACATAGTTGTAGGCATACTTACAATCAGGGGTAGACAAAATCAAGGCGCCCGGTCGCAGTGGCGACTGAAAATAAATGGCTGGCGCCTAAAATTTTAGTGTAACAGCATTTTTTTTTTCAATTCAGTTTCAAAAAAAAATTAACCTTAAAGCATCCAACACTTTACTCACAAAAATATAATAATAACAATTCTGTGTTTTGACTAGCAAAAAAGTTGCAGCATTTTGCGGGCTCATGATATCGTTATTACAGTTTCCTGTCCCAAGTGTCTGCTGGTATTTATCGATGACAAACTTTGGGTGCTGGGGCAATGAGGTTGAATCACAGTAAAAGTATGCTGTGCCATACATTCTCCACAATCAGCGGTCGGCTGGTGTAACAAAACATCGTTACACCAGCCTAAGGGTATGTTATTGTTTTATTTCGGATTTTTGATGCGTTCGGATTGGAGGGCGATTTGTTTTTACTTTCCGTTTCATCATTCCATACTTCTGGCTTTTAGATCAAAAGACAGTTTCCTCCTGTGTTTACAAGAAAGGTCTCTGGGCCAACCTTTTAATGACGCAGCGAAGCGCCGCATTTCTCTCTTCGAAATTTTCAGTTAAAAGATCTGAATTTTTTACAGATGTGGTAACTTAGTCATACAAGGTTATCCTGCAAATGTCACTACAATCAAATGAAAACTTTTTAATTGCTCATAACAATTTTTATTATGACATTCAGAGCAGAAAACTGCCGTCGTACGAAATTGAAAACGTGATTAAAAATTTTAGTATCTAATTTTCACAATTTTTATCTGTTTCGCATGAAAGTTGGTGGGTTTGTTCCTTTCAACAATTTATGAAGTTCATTAAATTTGCAGCCGGTTTTGTCGAAATTTCGCGAAGATAGAAAATCATATTTTTTATTCCAGTAGCGTACCAGAGATGTTTATCAGTCAACATCGCGCGCCCGTTTAAACAAGGAAGTTTTTGCAAACCCCTTCCTCACCCCCACTCTCTATCCAGTTCACAGCTATGATGCAACATTTCCTGCGCTGAAGCCGTCAATCAACCGACCATTGCTATGACAACTCCCTTTCTGACCAGCTCTGCCATCACCCCCTAATAGCTTAGCAGGCCCGCGCACCGGTTTGTGACGTCACTAGAGTAGTCCGTAGCCGCGGAGAGGGAGCATTACGGCGATGTGCGAAACGAATGCGTCTTTACGTACACCAACTAACCAGGTCGTTAGTTCTTTCAGAGTTTCACTGCATTTAAATAAGAACTTGTGTGTTAGTTTTCAAATAACTGCAGAGTTAACAAGTTTGTTTAATAACTTTTAAAATATAGAAGAAAAAGAAATTACAGCGTAAAATTTAGCGTAGCAATAATTTCGACTTGAAAGGGTAAGCAACACAGATTCGTCAACTTAATGAAAGCATCCCTGTCATTTCACTGGAAGTGATAAACCATTCCTATAATCGAAATTATAAACTGTTGTCGTAGTTTCACTTGAAGTTATAGTGTCTTTATAATTAGCCGAACGATTCCTGTACTTGTGAACAAATCGTTCTTGTACTTGAAAGATTAGTTAGAGGGTCCATTACGAAGTATCGCCGTCGTTTCAAAAGATGTCGATTGACATATTTAAGGAATCAGATTTTTCATTCATTGCAAACTATGAAAATTTTAGTAATGAAATAATTCCTTTAGTGAAAATGTATTTTATACGCAATCCGTGATCTAATATATAAAAAAAGGTCAAGAAAAACTGAATTTTTTTCTGTGTTTTTTAATTATTACCAAAGGCTCAATAAAACACGTTGTAACATACATACAGTGAATTGCTGCTTGATCCACTGATTGCATCAAATAAATTAAGATTTCAAGAAAATTATGCAATTGCTACATTATTAAACATACAATAATGACATAACAAGTTTTCCTAATTTTAGTACCATCTAGTTACGTGTTTGGACAACTTCATTTTGATAAGCAAATATAAAGTTTATAATTTTTGTCTTCCAGAGCACTATTTCAAAAAAGTTACCTTGTCAAAGTTCAACACATCTGTATTAAGTATATTAGTAGCATTAAGCAAAACTATTTGGATCCACAATATAAGCATTTCTTTTTATCTGGAAAAATACAAGTAACTTATTGGCAGAAATTTCCTGAAATTTGATTTTCAAGAAGTATTCAGGAAAACTGCCAATGTATATATAATTATGGTTGTGTAGTTCTTTGTGTATCACAAGCACAATTTGATTATGTGTCCGTTAGCTGTTCCTTGAAGAATTTCAAAGACACGTTTCTAAGAAAATCTGAAATTTGTTCCAATAATTTCTTAAAGTATTTTTTCAGATAATTATTATATTTTTTGAGAACCTGACAAATGCACATGCAGTTATTGTACTGAATAAATCTAAGCTATTGTTTTGGTACTATAGGATGTATTTTAAAAGATGTACATGTTTCATTATAAATTGACTAACTTGATGTACCATTTTCTCAGAAACTATAAAAAGCAATGGTATAAAATTTTGCACAAATGTTTTGTCATTGCTAAAGCTATTGAAAAAGATTGTTTTTTCCTTTTTTTTATGATTTTGGTTTCAAAATAAATTCTATGAAGGATTGAAGAAGTTTTTCCCCATACAAAAATTGACACCCACCCTCACGTTTGGAAGCACACTTTCCAGTAGTTATTGGATAATATGAGATATATTAGTTCCAGTTATTATTGCTGTAGCTTGTGAAGACACAGTGCAGGAAGTCTGGAAACAGAAAAGTCTAGATAAATGAATAAAAAGTCGATCTCTCATTTTAAGCAAATGTTTTCAAAAAAAAAAAAAAAAAAAAAAAAAAGAAGAAGCGAGTATATATTTCTACTTGTATTTTAAAAATCTTGTTTGTTTAGAACATAGTTTCCACAATATGTGGATTCATGTCGATCCACGTACTTTTTTTCTCTTAAAAATAACAATATCCAAGGCTTAAAACTACCATGCCCGAGATGCCCAGAGCATGTAAATCATTCGACTAGGCAGGTAAATAAAACATCTAATTGCCTGTGCATGGTAACTAAATTTTAAAATAAAAAAGTTTCTAATAAAATTTCCTACTACACAAGAAAAAAAAGACAGTCATCACATGTCGTGTTTCATGTCATTGTTAATTAATGGAAGTTGTATTATTGTTACGAAGTACCAAGGAAAGAGTAATATCACATCTTTAATTATGTTATGCTCTACGCCCAGAAATCGGAAACCTAGTTTTGCTCCAAATTTTGTTTATAATCAACAACAGTATGCATGCCTCTGATGTAACTGGCCTCTCATGTTTAGTGACAAAGGGAGAAAACTTTAACAAAAAGAACATGGCATAATCACTAAATTTCCGCATCAGCATCTTAAAAATTGATATACACACGTTTGTGCATTGAACATTTGTAATACAGACCCTTAAAATGGAAGTGCAAACATGTTAAAACAGTTCATATTTTTAACTTAAAAAAAATAGGGTTCTGGTTTGTTATCTTAAAAGATACATTTTCCTGTGCATCCAGCTTTTACTACCTGGGCAAGTAAATAATTTCTTGCCCAGGTAGTACTGATATATTTCACCTAATTTTTAAGAAATTGAATGGTTCTGATAAATTTCCATCCTACCACAGATAGAGCATACACACTGCTCACACGAGAGTTCTTCAATGTGTTGGTTTGTAGAAAAATGCTTCAAAATCTTTAAACGGACATTTCAAAGGCAAACTTACTCCTGAACTATGTGTGAACTTCTGTTTTTGAGCATTCATATCTAATTTTTGCTGTCTATACTTGATTCAGTGTTTGTGTTCCTTTAGTAATAAATATTAAAAATGATAATTCAATGCAATTCTCTATGTCTGCAAACACAAAAGATGTATTTCACATGGCAACAAGGCCTTAGCATTTATATAAAGGACACAGGCATATTAGATGTGTACATGACATACATATATTTCGTATGGGATATAAGTATTTTACAAGCATTTGTGCCCAGAAATAGGGACCCCAAAAAACTTAATCTGGCGCTGCCTAAACACTTAAATAACTAAGTACGAATGTATCAGCATATTACTCTTGGGATCAAAAACATGCAACCCTTATTATTCTGTGGCCATAATAAAGTTTAAAATCCCTTCCTAAATATACATATTTTACTTTGAACTTATTTGATACATTGGCAAAAACATGTTATGGATTACTATAACAACACAAGTAATCTATTCTTTCCATTACAAACATAAATTTCATTTTTCAAAAATCTTTTCAGTGCTTTGACTTCCCGCTGTGAGATGCATTAGATTATAAAATTAGCCAAATTTAATTAAAATTTTCTAGTTCAAAATTATTATTTTACGAGTAGTTTAAAATAAGGTTAACAAAAGGTTTCCACATACCTTAGAGTTGAAAATGTTCACGCTTTATTGCTGTAATCCATTTTTTGAGAACCTCCCCATTAGTAGGGAATTTGAATACTTTTAATATTCCTCTATGAAAATAAATTTAGTTGACAATTTGACAACAACAACCACGCACATCCGTAGTCACGCTTACACAGAGTGATCAAGCTCATGCATGCTCGACCATACAACACGGACATCAGCCTACTCTCCCCTACGTCATGCAGCTTCCGGCGTTCGGTGCACGGGCCTGCTAAGCTACTAGGGGGTGATGGCTCTGCACGGCTTCTGAAAGAGTAACGGCTGGCTCATCGAGCGCCCGAACATGATCCCCCCTCACTGGGGAGCGTGACGTCTCCACGAGGACACTGATTAAAGTAGCAGCTTTTGAAACTATATTGTTAAATTGTAC
The DNA here is from genome assembly GCA_039090855.1 of Macrothele yani. Classification (NCBI taxonomy): domain Eukaryota; kingdom Metazoa; phylum Arthropoda; class Arachnida; order Araneae; family Macrothelidae; genus Macrothele; species Macrothele yani. Next base: position 67,899,868 of record CM077023.1, on the reverse strand, counting down.
ATTTTCCCCCAATATGGTCAAAAAAGGTTTGAAAAGGTGACAAAAGCTGAAAAAGGATGCAAAAGGTGACTAATTTTAAAAAAGGTTTAAAAAGGTGAGAAAGGTGACCGGCTCCTGACCCTGGTAGATATATAACAGAGGACAGATTAAAAAAATACTTTTACTCCGTGAAGTTTTTATATTTTTGGGGGTGGAGGTAACGACCACCATGAGCAACTCACTGGGCTATACAAGCAGTCACTCATCCCTAATTTAGGGCCACTGGTTCCAGGGAAGGGGGAGAGTCAGTGCCATAAGACAAACACAATATCCATGTGCCAAAGGGATTCAAATTTATCTTGGGTGAATGCTCAGAAGCCAGCACTTAAACCACTGTGCCTCTGGGGTGGCAATCTGCAAAGTAGTCCCCATATGTGGCCACAACTGCTTACCAGCAGGGAAACCAGAATTTAGATTCCTTGGTGGTGAAATGCAGTTTGGAACTCCTGTCACTGGAAGTGATTGTCTAACGCACAGAAAAGGTGATAATCTGAAGGACAGATGTCTGGAGAATATGCTGGATGACACAATGCTTCTCAACCAAGACGCTTCATGGTTTCCAGAGTCCTGTTTGATACAAGGGCTCTGGTGTTATGCTACAGAAACAGCACAACTTTCAGAATAACCAATGAAGGATCCTTGGAAATCAATACATCCTGAACCTGTTGTACCTGCCCAGTACAGGTCCTCTGTGATGGTTTTTCCACATTGTAAAAGCCCATGATGCAGTATGCTCTTGACAATCCACAACATACACAGCAACACCTTATGTGGGTGCAGATGTGGCTTACTGGTATGCAGTATCAGTTCAATTTGCGACAACCAGTGTTGGGTATGTTTTTGAGTATGATATTGAACCCACTTCTCATCGCAGATGAGAACACAGTTGAAAAAGAGCTTCTTGTGCAGACACAAGATCAACGACATGCATACCACTAACCACCACTGCTGCTTGTTGTGATCTAACAAATGATGAGGGGTCTTATAAGCTTAGTCTGCATGTTTTTCCTGTAGCACGTAAACATAAGCGAATGGTTTCAGTACTTATATCGAGCCTTGTGGAAAGTTGGTGACACATCTGCATGGTATCTTTCCCAATAGCAACATGCTAATGGGAAAGGCACATCAAGCACCTGTTTTTGTCCACTGCACAACGCATCGTGCAATGGGCCGCCATCAAGCACCTGTTTTTGTCCACTGCGTGACACATCGTGCAATGGGCCGCCATCAAGCACCTGTTTTTGTCCACTGCTTGACGCATCGTGCAATGATTTAGCTCCACAAAATTTCTAATTTTTTAAACCACTTTTTGGTGGTTCTATTGTTTATCACAAAGACCCCAAATGTTGTGCGTACCCGTTCCATTGCCTGTGGCACGTTTGTGCTCAGTTTATACCCGTAGACCATAAAATTCCCTAAAACTATCTGCGAGGGCTCCATTTCGCACTGTTTTCACAGAAACATATATTTGTAGCAGACATGTGCCACCAATCCTATTAATAGACCATCTTCTAGCCTTGCAGCATCATTGAACAGTAGCACCTCCATTCCTAGTTTTGCACATATATCATCTTCACTCTTTGGATGCGCAAAACGACACAAACTTTTCTGGTTACCCAACACTTCAGTTCCCAAAACGTTCTCTTCATTATCTTATTAGTATTGTTAAATTGTGGGACAGCCCACTACATTTTACAACACCATGTCTGGTGCTGTCTATATCCAATGCCTATACTGCAGATAGGAAAAATTACGAAGTACTATAAGGGTAAACTTACAGAACAAAACATTTTCACTTGAAATTTTAAAAGCCACCTTTACTTTACAGTTCATTGATACTGACTAACATAATTCTAGTGCAAGAAATTAATTTCACAATAAAATGTTAGGGTCTGCAATTGCTATAACACACTGCAAAAACATAATTAAAGATCATAAAATAAAAAAAAAAAAAACTTCCAGCATTTCTGTGTTTCATAATCTCTGAATCACATGGTCTGTTTCATCAGGTTGTAAAGAAAGTTTCTGGAAAAAAATCATATGTGGCATGTGTAATGCAAGATGAGGCTGGAAATACTGCAGGCCTGTGACGACGTAAACATCCCACACTGCTGTGCGCTGAAGAATAGATTCTAAGGACACAATGTATGCTGTTGTGGTGAAGATTAGTTGTATGTGGCAATGATACAATGACAATATTGAAGGAAGGTGTGCGTACAATATTGCACTATGAATTTTTGAATAACGTGAAGGAGCACTTGAAAAACTGCAAAACACATTTGGTGACAATATTATCAGACAGAGTACTTGCTATGACTGGTACCGGAAATTCAACAGTGGTGTACAGGATCTGTCTGATGCGCCCAGAAGTGGCAGGCCCAATAATGTTGAAGATGATTTACTGCAACACGTGCTATCGACCAAGCCTGATGCAACACTACGAGAACTGGAAAAGGAACTGAAGACCTTCCATATGACCATCAACACTTGACTTTGGAAGTTGGGATATTCGGTTAAACTGGGCAAATGGGTACCCCGTGCTTTGCCTGACCAGAATCAAATGCAACACTACTCCATTGCTCTTGCACTGCGTGAAAGAGAAAAACGAGAGGGTTTTTGCATTGGTTGGTCACGGGTGAAGAAAAATGGGTTACACACGTGAATGTTATGCGACAAAGAGCCTGAACCCAGCAGGGACAAAACCCACCCCTCCATGGACAGAAGGTGATGCTGAGTTGCTAGTGGGATTGTCGCTGTGAGATTTACTATGAACTCACCAGGATAACACTAGTCCACATGTTGTTTTTTGACCCAACAAAAATTGCATGAGTTGGAATGGGAAATATTGTCGCACTACCCTTGTTCCCCGGACTTTGCCTCGTCTGACTTTCATCTCTTCTGGTCTTTGTCAAATTTCCTCGCCAAGAAAAACTTTGCTAATGACGATGATGTGAAACGTTGCATGGATGACTTCAACTCCCGCTCCCCAGACTTCTATTGCAATGGGATATTTTAACTCATAGATCGGTGGAATAAGGTTATCAGTTCCAATGGGGACTACCTGAACAAATAGGTCAAGTTTTCTGTACGATTTTTTAAGGTTGAAATACATGCTTCTCTATTTTCCAGATACTTTAACAACCTTATATTTGAGTTCCATTTATAACACCTACAAGTAGCATTATTACAGAATGGCCTTATATACCTGACCAAAAGGTAGGCTTGTTGCCTACAAATTTTATCTGTCAACTAAACATTAAAAATTTCATGGATTATTACTTTTTTTTTTTTTTTCATGAGTGCTTTTAGTGGAATTTATAAAACATTATATTCCAAAGTATGAACTCGGAGATAGTGAACATGCGCAATTCATACTTACTTCGAGTTCTTCGTTTCCTCTTCTTTGGAGGTGAATCACAATCAATTGTTGCTTCATCATTTGTTGTGGTATCTTTCTGCTTATTACGCTTCTTGCATTTCTTCATATTTTTTTCTTTGTAATGTCACCAGAAGATTTATTACTTTCAGATGCATCATGGAATTCAGCTAGATTGAACACAGGTGGGCTACCTAAAAAAAAAAAAAAAAACATGGTTAGGAGGTCAGCAATCATTTTTTGCTCATTTAGTCCTGGACAAACTGAAATGAGAATTCACTAGCCCCAACTTACATTGATCTAGTTCTCAGTAAATTAGAATAAACTAAAGCTCAAAATTATAAAATGTTGATTATACAAACTATGGCATGCTGACAAAACATTTTTTACCTGCCCTCCTGAAACAACCCTCCCCATATCTAACCTCAGAAACTGTTTTTTTTTTCACTCCTCCAGTTCAACAACATTAGGAAGCAGGGAACCTTGTTCAATACCTCATTTTCTTCTGATTTCCCTCCCTCCTACAACACTCGTACTGTATGCTACAGCAGATGTGTCATACAGTATGAATATGTTATAAAAAAACACACATATAAGAAAATACACCTGCTTAAGTGCCACAGCTTTGAAATTTTTTTTTAAATGGTAAAATCCCAGGCTAAATAAATAAGTTGCTGCAAAACACGAAGAGAATGACCAGCGCAGTGGCAAAAGGCAGCACCCCTAATCCAAATGACACCACAAGTTAAAGAGGAGCGGCACTTTATTTATGGAGAGCTTGTTTATTTTGCACTGCTCAAAACAATACTGTAATGAAGAAGTTCCTGGGTACATTTCACAGGCTTGGAAATCATTACTTACCACACCTGAACCAGATTAATCAAGAAACGGCGTATTTCCTTTTAACATTCAAACATTTTGGTGCTCTTCACGTGTGTTTTTGATAACTCACCTGGACTTTAGCTAATCTTCTATGTTAAATAACTTTTTATATTTTATGATTTGGCAACAGTAAATCTTGTATATAAGGTGCTTCACATTCCATTTTGTCGGTTTTACATCTGATGACGAACTTGTAGCGAGTTCGAAAGTGCTAATGTAGTTTTTAACTGTATATATATTTTTTAACTTGTGGTGCCATTTGGATCAAAGGTGCCAACCCTTGGCCACTGCCACTGTGCTAGTCATTCTCATTGCCCTTCACAGCAACTTATTTATTTAGTCATATGCAGCACGAGTCTTCATTAATTATTATAATCCCAAGCTAATATAAAATATTTTGGTCTAGTCAAAATATAAACAGTCCTGGGTGTGGGACCAGCAGATTTTTCAACTCCTGATGGTGGGAAAAAATGACATTAAAATGTCAACATGCACTGTGTATAGTAAGAAAAACAATTAATAAGGAACAAAGCAAACAGTAACATGTAGTGTGGGAAGGACTCATTTTTAAAATGAAAGTATGAAAATGTTATTAACATATAACATTTTCAGTTCTTTCATGATCTGCTTAACAGTTTCTTTATGAAATTGTAACAACAAAAAGTTTTTTTCAAAGCTCCAGATGTTTTACAGTTCTGCAACTAATGACAAAGAGAGATAAGCCCAGCAGAACAACTTGTTTATAGATAAGAACTTATCACTGAATTTATTGCCAAACTTCATTTCCTCACATATTTATAGATGTTGATTTTCAACCTCCACCTCTGACATTTCTAAGTCAAATGCCAACAATGAAGTTTTCAAATATTCTGCATTTCAAACACTTTACCAAACAGCATGAACCTTTTCATAAAGTCATATTAAGTCCACTGCAAGTGATGATATCATACCTATCCCCAGGGTGCATTTGGTGCTCATAAATGGCAACCATGTTTTGAACTTTTTTTACATACATATACACACTCATGTCCAAAAATAAGGATCACTTATATTTTCATAGCATACTTTTATTCCAACAGGATGTAGATGAAAATATTTCAAAAGCAGTAAAAAAATATAAAAAAGACATGTATACATACATAAATAGACATGAATTTGTGCTAGAAAATTGATAAAAGTACAAAATATACCATTTTCTGACATTGGCTCACAATAACTAGAGGGCGAGTCGAAAGTTTTGCAATATTTGGATCACTTTACGTCTTCATACGTACCTTAACGATGAAAGCTGACTAGCATTCAAAGTATAGGCTATCGTATTGCACTGTCTTTAGCCATCTGTCTGCCAGTTCTTTGATTCAGCGGTAGTACCAGTTCTTGTCCTTCAAGGCAAAGAACTCCTTCACTACAGCTGCCACCTCCTCCTGGTTGTTGCAGTGCCGCCAGTTAAGGAAGTGGGTCATGGACCGGAACAGGTAATAATTCGATTGGGCAAGGTCTGGACTACATGTTGGGTGTGGCATCAGTTCGATGCCCTCAAATTCCGAGAGTTTTGCACGGGCTGTTCGCGCGGTATAAGGTCAAGCATTGTCCTGTTGTAGGAGAGCCCACTTTTTGTTCACCAGTGCTGGGAACTTCTCCTCCAAAATGGCATACACCTGCTCCAACTGTTCAGAGTAGATGTTGGCGCTGATGGTCCGACTGTCTGGAACAAATTTGTAAGGGATTATCTTCTTAAAATTCCACCAGATGCAGAGCATCACCTTGTGCTCGAAGCGCCCAAGTTTGGAAGCAGGTTCAGAAAGCTGGTCTGGGCTCAACGACCACTGTTGTGCTTTAGGATTACGGAAATAAACCCACTTTTCATCACATGTAACAATTCTCTTAATGAAACGTGCATCAAGCGGGTTTTCAAGGAGTTTTGTGCACCCTTCCACTCGGCAGTTTGCTTCAGCTGGAGTCAGTTCGTGAGGGACAACGCAGGAGCTCCTGTAGACCTTGCCGAGGTAATGAAGGTGACAAACCAATGGTATTCTGCGATATTCCCAGGTTGCCTGATAATCTCCGAGTGTTGGCTGTTAGATTTGCCTCTACGGCCTAGCGCACAGCCTCCGAATCCACGGTTTGCAGCCTACCTGACCTTGGCTGATCGTCAAGGTTTCTGTCACCTGAGCGAAATTTCTTGAACCATCTGGTTGCGGTGCTGCGGTCCACGGAACCTCCCACTTTCACATGACAAATATTTCGTGTTGCTTGAGCAGCGTTACGGCTGAGTTCAAACTTGTAAAGCAAAAGTTTCCTAATTAGCCGGTTGTGGCTGTTCATTGTTTAGGTGTCCCAAACACAGACAGAACGACGACATGCAATGCTATTCACAGCAACGACTACCACTTTATATCCCTTTTGACTGGCATTTTGGTGCGCGACTTGAACTAGTTTAAACAAGTGACATACCCATCGCAGCACATGCATTTATGCAAATATTTCAAAACTTTCGACTCGCCTTCTGTAAAATTGACAGAAAAAATTAATAAATTTTCATGGATCATTTTAATAGGGTATACGTCCACCCCGACTGCAATGTATGTTTGGCATTGGTGGGCCATGCTTTTCATGAGATTGTCCAGAAGATCCTGAGGGAGATTTCTCGATTTTTTTTTTTTCAGCTTCATCACCAGGCCTTTTTTGGGTTCAGGTGGTCTTTTTCGTTTTGGGTCTTTTTTGGCTTCAGATCGCATTCAGCAACGTGCCTCCTCAGTGTCCTAAACATTTTCGATTGGATTTGGGTCAGGGAAGTATGCAGGCCTTTTCATTCAGTCGATCTCCTTGCTCTCCAACTGTTCATCAACATATGATGATCGACGAGGATGGGCATTATCGTCCATAAAAACAAAAGGATTTCCCACAGCACCATGAAACAGCCATACATGTTCTAAAATGACCTCCTCACAATAATGCTGGGCATTCATTGACCCCTTTCTTTAACGCTAGGAGCTCTGTATGCCAATTGATCATAATTCTAGACCAGACTATTATTCCACCACTCTTGTAATGGTCAATTTCTACAATGTTTCTGTCTGAATAAGCAGTGCAATGTTCTTGCTAGATGTACTGCTGCCTAGGGTCAGGCATTAAACAAAATCGACTTTCATCTGTGAACAGAACATTGGCCCATTGCTCTTCACTCCATGTGGAGTGTTCACGATATCATTGATAGCGAGTTGTTTTGCATTTTGGGGCCAATGGACACACACTGTACAGGTTTTTGGACATACAACCCAAAATTATTCAAATGCCTTGACACAGTTTGGCACAATATTTCGGTACACATGCTTGATTCTAGCTGTTCTGTTAACTTGCCAGCAGTAATTCGGCAAGATCTTTTAGCCGTTACAATGAGATAACCATCTTGTGATGCATTAGTTTTACGTGGTCGATCACTACTGAACCTTCTGGCAGTTATTCCATGGTCAGAAAATTGTTTCCAGATTCGTGATACTACTCACCAGGCAATTTCAAACTCCTTTGCTACATTTCTTGTTGTCCGCCCTTCTTCCAGTTTACCAACAATTCACCGACAGGTAAAATCATCCAGACGAGTTCTTTCAGATGTACTACAAGTTGCCACAACAGCAAAATAAGCAGATCAATAGTTCAACACCTACAAAACAAACGATGTCTTCCCACTCATGCTTCAGCTTTTATAGCTGATCCACAGTACATAGTAGTCATGCGATTCCTGACAATTTGCACATAACCACTCTCACATACCTTGCTCTTATGTGTTTCGATGAGGTCAGAATATTAAATACATTAGCAAATATTCCAATCGCAATGATTGAGATTTGCAAGAGGTCAGAATGTTTTTACCACAAACTAATGACTTGCGAGTCCAAAATTTAGCCTTTTGTCATTGATCCTTAATTTTTGGACGTGAGTGTGTATACATTTATATAAAGTCAACAGATCCTTTACTGACCGCATCGACCTACATGTGCAAATGCCTACCACATTTAAGTTGAAATTTTTATATTCCTTGAATAATTCTACCTTTTAATTTATTCTTAAGGCATTTTTGCACATGAACCTGATCTCTTCGTACTTACCAAGTAATTTTGAGAGGCTTCTTCCTTGTCTTAGAATTAACCTTATCTTAGAATTAACTTTATTATAAGTAACGGATGTATGGGGATAAGTAAATGTCACAAAATCAGTTCATCTTTGAAGTGAATGGAATGCCGTTTACAATGGATTTTTGAATTCGAACAGAGCCTTCATAGCAGTCTTTGGTCCCAATGCCACTTAGCTCCCTTTATGGTGTTATGTACCACAGGTTGGGCTTTTGCATCACATGTGTGTTTTGGTCTAAGAATAAGTCACACTAGCCAGCTTGACCGGTTGATTTCACGTCTCTCCAGAAGCTCTGTGTGCAGGTCGATTTGCACCTTTTTTGAGTAGCTGCATTTTTGTGAGACATGGAGACACAACTGTGTCTGAACAATTTGGTGTCTGAGATAGAATAAAATAAAATAGGGTAGGGTGGGTGGGTAGGTAGGTTTGACTTTCTTCAGCCCATAGGTAGGTAGGTAAATAGGCGCACGCATAAACGCGCACACAGACACACACACACACCCCCCATGTGGGTGTAACGTGGAAAACAAGGACTGTGTATGCAAACCACCAAACCGAAGACTACATGAAGGAGCACATGCTCCGTGATGGTATTGATAATGTCCTGTTGCTCAGTCGTGGAAATCCTCGACAGGACAATAACACAGGTATCCTGTAGAACCCTAAAATGCGTTTTAACTTCAAAATTCTCTTAAATACGTTTTTTAAAACATGTTTTCCCAATGAAACCGAGGACTTGTGTTACACACTAAGTAAGACACGCCTCCAAGCGAGGGCCTCTTTTACACTCCTGCAAACAAGGACTTCGTTCACATCCTTGAAAATGAAGAATTATTTTACACTCCTCCAAACGACAACTCATCTAAATAATGACATTGTTTACAGTCAATCAAACGGGGAACTTTTTCTGAATTTCCCTATACGAGGGCTTCTTTTACGCTCCTTCAAACAAGACCCTCGCAGTTAACTTTTCCATTGCTCCTGCTGATTTTTTGACTTTAAAGTGCCCTCTACGACCTTTTGGTAGTGGGTTGTGATACGTGGTTTGCTTCCGCCCGGGTGAATAGGATTTGTAGATGATACCCAGATTTTTATCTTTTTCTTGGCAAGCTTTAGCCCACTATTGGACATTGTGCTATAAAAGCCAACCAACTAACTAATTAGTCCTCCAAATTCGGTCTTCGTTTATTTATTTATTTACAGACCAGACCTCACTCCTCCAAACGAGGACCTAAAAAGAAGACCCCATTTAAAGTATTTAAAATTACGACCACTTTTACACTCCTCCCAACGAAAATCTCATTCACAATCCTACAAACGAGGGCGTCATTGAAACTCCTTCAATTGGATATCGTTTACACTTTTCCAATCGAGGACCTAATTTACACTCCTCACACCGAGGACCTAATTTACACTCCTCACACCGAGGACCTATTTTACACCCCTCCAATCGAGGACCTACTTGTACACACTCTCCCAACTGAGGACCTACTTCACACCCTTTCAATCAAGGACCTTGTTTACACTCCTCCAATCAAGGACCTATCTTCAAACCTCTCCACAGCGGGTCTGGTACGATTCGTCCAATGCCGATTCGTCCAATGGACAATTGGTCCAAAGGTACGATTCGTCCAATGGGACGATTGGTCCAATGCTGATTCGTCCAATTCCGTCCTATCTGTCCGAAGTGCTACTCGTGCTATAAAAATGTCATCTGTTCTGATTCTAGCTCCGATGTTATACGAAAGTACCGGTAGTCCAAAGAATGTAAAATATTGTTACATTGCATGCGTAATATTGTGGTTAGTTTTTTTTTCTTTTCGGAATCACGTTTTTGTTATACTGTCCTTGTTGCCGTATGGAGTTACTGATGTATGTACCGTTCAATCAACTTCAATGTTTCTCTTTTGCATTAAATAATATAAAAAACTAGTTTTCCGTTTCTGTTTGTAGAATGCAGTGTAGTTCCGCCAACAAGTGGCCAATGAAAACAACTGGTCGGGGTTTGGACAGAGGCCTTTTTACCAGTTTTTATTCTACCGATGTCATATTCATCACGTTTACATATCATATCAAGTTAATATTATTGAGCTTTTACTTACGCAGGATATATCAATTCATAGGCCCTAGGCCTTTTTAACAGTTTTTGTTGTACCGATGTCATATTAATAATGTTTGCATATCAAATCAAGTTAAAATACTGCGCTTTTACTTAAGTACGAAATAGTAATTCATAAGGCCTAGGCCTTTTTAACAGTTTATATTCTACCGATGTCATATTCATGACGTTTACCTAACAAATCAAGTTAATAATATTGAGCTTTTACTTACGTACGAAATATTAATTCACAGGCCTAGGCCTTTTTAACAGATTTTTTTCTACCGATGTCATATTCACAACGTTTACATATCAAATAAAGTTAGTAGTATTGAGCTTTTACTTAAGCCCAAAATATGAATTCATAGGCCCTAGGTCTAGGCCTTTTTAACAGTTTTTGTTCTACCGATATCATATTCATAATGTTTGCATATCAAATCAAGTTAATAATATTGTGCTTTTACTTAAGCACGAAATATTAATTCACAGGCCCTAGGCCTAGGCCTTTTTGACAGTTCTTATTTTATCGATGTCATATTCATAACGTTTAGCTATCCATCAAACTTACCAATGCTGTGCTAGTATTTTTAACTTCACATAATATGTAAAGTTTAGAATATGACATCAGTAGATTAAAAAGTATAAAAAGGCCTCGGCCTAAGTCATGAAATAATATTTAGTGCCTAAATAAAAGAGCAATGCTATTAACTTGATTTGATGAGTAGACGTTATGAATATGGCATTGGTAGAGCAAAAACTATTAAAAAGTCCTAGGCCTTATGAATTAATACAGTATTTCGTGCTTAAGTAAAAGCGCAATATTATTAACTTGATTTGATTGGTAAACGTTATGAATGTGACATCGGTAGAATAAAAACGGTTAAAAGGCCTAGGCCTTGGCTTTATGCATAAATATTTCGTGTTTAAGTAAAAGTGCAATATTATTAACTTAATTTGATATGTAAACGTTGTGAATATTTTTATATATATATAGCAAAAAACGACAGAAGAAATAAACAAAACCCAACTACAAATTGGAAATTCCATAGCGCCAGAGGCTGCATAAAAGGCTAATCCCAAAGTAATCCCTAACCGTCCGCGCCACAGGCTTCAGACGGTTGGGGATTAGTGGTTGTTTTTCTGCTCGCCCTCAGAATTTTTTTTTTTTTTTTCATTTTTTCAAAATTTTGCTTCTTGAGTTTTGCTTTTTTTAACATATATATATACTTCAGTAAGTATATATATATATATAGGGATGTAAGGTCAGGTGATGCGTAACATCACAGATATATATATATATCATCATTGTCAACCATTATCTTTATCAATCTACTGCTGTATGAAATGACCCAGAAGAAGAGCACATGGGAGATGGGTGGGTGAAATTCGAAAGCTTGCTCCCCAAGTTTTTCCATAACTGTCTGTCTTGAGCTAGTCTCCTCCGTGCCACTCCGCCGAGCTGTCCAATCTCAACCATCCGTCTCCAGTGCGATCTTTTGAATCATTTTCTGGCTTCTGTACCTTGGAATGCAATCTAATATTTCAGTTGCCCATGGGTAGTCCATTCTTCTAACAGTATGTCCACCCCATTGCCATTTCAGGAATTTTGCTTTTGAGCATGATGTTTTCCACTCTCTCTATATATACACTCAATGGACAAAACATCAGAAATACGTACCTTATAACGAAGTAAATTTCTCCGTCATTTTTGTTTACACCGGGGCTCGAACTCGGGTGCCCTCATTCCGGAATAAGTCGCTCTACCAATTGAGCTACGCGGACGTTCGTTACCGCTGCTATCTGCCTTTATGTCGTGAGCGTCCTGTTGGGCAGGCACGTCACAACCTCCTGTACTGCGAATGACAGACTGTACACGCCGAGGCATCGACTCCACCGAATGCCGGTGGATTTCCCGAGGTAATGCTACCCATGCCTGTTGCAGCAGTCTTCAACTCTACCCGAGACGATTCAGGATCAGTGGATGTGATGTTCCCCTCCATAGCATCCCAGAGACGCTTTATCCTGGCACCTTGGGGCCACTGGATGGTTCCAAACTCAGATGAGTGTTTCTCGAGACATGCGTGGGTGGTTGCGGTGCAGTGGGGTGGCTCATTGTTCTTCTGAAACAGACCATCGGCCGCAGGATGCAGGAAGGCCATGAAAGCGTGTAGGTGATCAGCCAGCAAATGTTGGCAGCGCGCAGAGGTTAAGGACCTTTCCAGATACACTAAGGGACCTAATATGTGTCCCATAAGAATGCTCCCCAGACCAACGCAGAGCCAACACCTCCTTGAACCGAGCCGAACTGTCACGACGGGGCCATGGCCTCATGTTTTCTATGCCACATCCGCACCCCCTCCCCCGTCAGCTTGGTACAACAAAAAAAGGGATTCATCTGATCATACGACGTGGCGCGACTCTGAAGGGTTTCTGTTTTGAAGTTCTTGGCACTTGGCGGATTTAATTTCTGATGACGAGCAGTCAACAGTGGCACTCGAACAGGGCGTCGGCTCCCGTAGCCAAGAGTATGCGGCATGCTCCGTGTCATTCGCTTACTGACACTGCTTGGGCCTCCCTCATTTAAGCTGCATGTGATTTTCACCGCCGTCGGAAAGCGTTCTGTCTCTACGAGCCTCAATAGTTTACGTCGAACCTGTTAATCAATGGCTCTCCAGGCGCTGGTACATTCGTCGATGTACACCCTTGATACGGTTGGCCTCGGGAACCCTAGCGTTCTTACCACTTGGGCGAAAGAATGACTCATCTGTCTTGCGCCGACAACGATCAAAGTCGCTCAGATCACCACTTTTACCATGTTCGTCGATTCTGATGCACTATGGGAAGCCCTGCTGCATGCCTATATATCACATGCGTTCGGGTTTGGTTTGTTCCACTCTGCGTGAGGGATGCCCATGACCGCTACTTCTATCCTTTTTGTCTACTGTGTTTATATCCCCCATCCAACTTATAGCTTATATGCATGATATATATTTATTAGTAGAACTCGAGAAATCCTTTTATTTTTTCTCTTGGTAGCACAAACCACGAAGGAGATTATTCATGCACTTCGGAATTTCTATGGTGCACAGCTTTTCTGCTAGGTGGCGTAACTTACCACTTGGAAAACAACTAAATATACACCACGCAAAAGTTTTACAACTTTTCATGTAAAGCACTGTACATGGACTGCACTTCGTTTAGGGACTTTGTCAAAGCGTACGAGTTTTCCTGATTACATAAAGCATTATTAGGAAAACTTGAACAAAAGGAGATAAAATTCCGTGGGTACGAGTTTGTCGAGTACCAATCTGTTTTAATCCCATTTCTTTATGCCGCCCCGGTGGTGCAGGCTTATGACCAATCGTCTAGGTGGTTCGGGATTTGAATCCCAGTGAGTCATGGATGCTGTGTTTGTCTTACGCAGAAGCGAAGGGCAAGGCGAATCTTGCCCGCTCAATAGTTTTACTGGAGGGGAAGTGCCCACCCAGTATTTTTCATTCTGTTCAAGTAAATAATCGGTTGGGTCTCATAAGGCTCCACCTTATGAGGCCAAAGCTCTTTATTTCCAAAAAAAAAAAAAAATAATAAATAGCAAAATAAGTATAAACGTTTTTTTACATATTCAGTATTGTTCATTTGATAGGAAACTTGATTGCAATCCTCGTATTGTGTTTAATATGTTCTCCCGATATGTGGTAAGTGTTTAAAACAATTATAATAAATAAAATAAAATAAAATAAAGAAACGTATAACCTCTAGCGCCTTTATTTATCATTTTTTTTTTTTGTGCTTCTCGTTCTTCTTTGTTCGAGTAACCTCGCTAATTTCTCACATTTGTTTTTATAAATGTTTAGAAATAAAGCTCTGGATATTTCTATAAAACCACCACAGGCTGAATGTCATTTTTTAACAAAATAATATTTCTGTTTCCTTGTGCATTTGCTGATGAACAATTACAATTGCGTTTTAATCGTTGACGTAGTTTATTTTTTTTGCCTTTTTTTTATTGTTCTCTTGAGAATAGAAGAAGCATGCTCCCTCCCTCTCCAATAATTTGATGAAGTCGACGCCCCTGGTTTTACGGAACTAGCTCTCTCCCTTCCATGGAACCAGTGGCCTTAAATTAGGGACTGACGATTGCTTATAACCCACTGAGTTGCTCACGGTGTTCGTTAAACTCTCAACAACAACAACATCCTTTGTATCAGAAAGTGCAAGAGTTTACCAGTATAACATTTTTTCCGTATAGGAATTTTCCGCCGAACGTCCAAAACACATCGTGAGAACTTTTAGTACCAATGTGCCCCTCTCCCCCAATCACTTTAATACTGATATTTTTCATTTTTGCACTGATAAGATTTTAGTTTCATTCTTATTGTTTTTTAGCACAAGCAGTTAAATATTCCTTTCTACAAATTTGGTTATTTAGAAGTAGAGCAAAAAGGAAACATATGTATAATTTTTTTACAAAAAGTAAAGAAAAGCGTTGACTTTACGTTAAAGAAGTCCGAGTAGTGAACTACTCGGCATTCTTCGCGCAGTAATAAGAAAAAGACGAACTGTTAGCTCCCCATTTATTCATATGGATGGATGGAAGAGTTCCCCACAGGAAATTTCCCCCACCAATTTCAGTCAGGGACCGTGCACAAATTGCATTTCACACAAAATATCAAACGTGGATGAGATTTCCTGGGTCACCATTTCCATTTTCACGCGGTTTAAAACAGATGCAGCCGTACAACGAGCACAAATATGCAAGGAAAATTTCCGGGGTCAGCATTTCCTTAGTTTTTAATGCAACCTACATATGTTTTCCACTTTTACAGTAGTTTATGTTAGCAAGATGGGGTTGGGGAAATTTTCGGGTTAGTATTTCGACTGTTACCGCGGTTTTTAGTGAAAACCGATGTTAAAATCAGTAGGCTGACGGGGTGGGGGAAAATTCCGGTTTTGGCAATTCAGTATTCACTGCAATCTACAGATGTTTTGTAAGTAGTAGAAAAATGTAGTGGAAATTTTCGGGGATAGCATTTCGACTTTTACTGCAGTTTATAGTAAAAAAAACTGTATTACAGGTATCATGATGGGGTGGTAGAAATTTCCGGGGTCGGCAATTTTTCCTTGAGGTCTGCAATATCGTGGTACTGAAAGCCATGCGTAACAGCTGAATAAATTAAACTCAGGTTTTCCTCGGAATCGATGGCACGCACACTTATTTTTTTCTCGAAAGTTTTCGGTTGCAATTATCAAGAGTTGTTTGAGGCGTTGCCATGTTTCGGGATTTTGATAGAATCACCTGAAATTTCAGGATTCGTTAGAATATATGCATTGCATCCGTCGGTTCGCTTGCGTTCACTTACAAAACATATGGTATTCATAAAATCTGTATTTGATATTGATGTAGCCATGTAAAGCTACTTTAATTCCTCCGCGTATGCTGACGAATTTTTCCATTGCTAAGGATGATGGAGCAACTCTCCACTAAATGAATGAACAAAAAGTCAAGATTCGGGAAAACTATGGAGAAAACCAAACACAGAATTTTCAGCATTGGAACTAAAATTACCAGCAAAACTTTCAACTGTTAAGAAAACATGTGGTATTACTTTTTCTGCAATCCAATATATCTGTCAGAATCCTGTGGGGGGGGGGGCAACCGGTAATATCAGTCTACAGATGGGGAACAAACAACAAAAGAACTACAAAGGAACTTTTCTTTCTCCTGGGAAACTATACTCGGGGCAAAGCTAACCTGATTACACTATCTGTATTTCTTCCCCTTAGGACCCTAAGACTGATGGGAGGAAGGACAAAAGGAATCTTCTCACTCATGCTTCCATCACGGTGTCCCCTTTAACTCCTTGCCCTCAACTATCAACCACCAGATAAACGATTTCTTTCTTTTCAAAAACGCATCAGGGTTAATAAGATACACCTTTGTTAAACATATTCCTTACTATTCCATTTCATCAGTTACGCGTAAACTTTCAGTGTTCCCAAAGTGTTCCAAATAAATTTTTTTAGTTACATGTTAAACGTGTATGCAGTACGCAATTTTTTTTTTTTTTAGAGATACATTGGACTGTGCTACGTTTCCAGACGTACTGAGAAAATAGCATGTTATCACTGTGGGAAATGGTATTTTATTTATTATTTAGCTAAAAATAGTTTTTGAATGAATGAAATGCGAAATCCACTGTCACTGTGCAAATGTTTCTCAAGGATATCCAAATGCATTATTTGGTTTTTAGCCCATTACAGCGATACAGAAACTCCTGGATTCAGGATTATTTCTTAATGCCTACTTTCAGGGCCGCTTGGAGGATTGGTGCATCGCCCAAGGCGAGCCCTTACGAGGCTCTGCAGTTAAAAAAGTTAAAACAAAACCTTTTTGGGTAGAATTTATTATTTATTATTATTACGTTTTGGGGCTCAAGGACTTTAAAGATAGTTTTTTATTTTTTTTTTAGTTTCCACCCCCCTCACTTTTAAATAGTCATCGCCCTTTGTCATACAAATACTGAAATTTGCAGATTTTGAAATTATTATTACAACCACCTTAATTGTTTCCTCATTCATTAAATAGCAAATTAAACGTGCGGTTTCCTTCTCATATATTCTACAATTTGTGTGTAAACCAGGTACTTGAATTTAAGAAAACAGATAGAACAATATCAGAGTTGTTTGGAAGCTATTGCAGTATTATATATGGAGGCCAATTTTTCAGTGACTTTAACCATAGTACTGGAAAATTAAAATATATATATATATGAGCACGTATAAAAGATAAAAAAAAAGTCAAGCTGCTCCACCTTGCATCAAAAATCAATCACTGAAATATGAATCAGGTAATAAACTATTTATTCGATTTTTTTGAGGAAACTGTTTTTTCCCAGGACGACCCCAGGGATGTTTATACGATTCTTTAACGGGAAGGAAGGAGAAAAATGAAAAGTTTTGAAATCTACCAAGACAAAATAAATGTTAATGAAAAAATAGAAGAAAAAAATTAATGCCTTTTTTCTTATGTAAGTTGATTCATTTTTATTAAATTAAAGCACTTTTTCGTTGATGTAACATAATTTAACAAGAATTTTTTGCTGATGTGAAACCTGATGAAACATAAAAAAATGACATTTTCGAGGTGGGCCAAGCCCCTAACACTGTCTCCTTAAATACGATCGTGAACGACTGTTTTCATGTAACAACTTTACTAAAAAATATTCTCTAGGGCATGCAATAAAATTTTTCTTCGGGCTCGCAATGAGATTTCGCCCAGGGCCTTGGAAAATTACCGTGCACACTTTTCATCTGATTTCGTCAAAACACTTTATAGATACTTACTCAAGGATAAACGAATTAGCTAACACAAACTATAGGCAGCTCATCACCTCCTTTTATAACTGACATAACTTTATTAACTGTCGGCATTTCGTTTGTTCCTGGAGAAATAGCTATGTACTTTCTGGCGAATCGCAGTCAAAATACATTCATCGTACCTTTCAAGTGGTGTTTGCGTCTTGACTTTTAAGGGCCGCTTCTTCCCAGGTGTTACAAATGTTCCTCTGAGTCTGAATTGTGTCTTCATTCTTGTTATACTTGCCGTAGAAACACCTGTTAGTTCTGCTGCAAGAGCAGTTATTTCATTTTCCGATTTATTATACGAATGTTTTCCCATTAATTTGGTGAACACATCCATAATGATCACTTTAACAGAGCTTTTTAAAGGCTTTTCAGCTTTATGCGGCTGAAATACAATCGGGTGACCCAGGGCCGGATGGGGTCCACAAGGGCTATGGCCTTGGGGCCCACCATGACCAAGGGCCCAGGAGACATGCCTGTAGAAATAATAAATAGATAGATAGATAGAGATTTATTAAATAGTTTCTTTTGTTTTGTATGATTTCTACTTAGTCAGAAACAGAGGCTGAAAGGCAAACAGATTTCAAGGCAGTTACTCACCAAGGGTGAAGGTTTCATATTACTGTGTACAGCGGGGTCGACGAGAGAGTTTCATTTTCTTCACGTAATCCACCCACACCTACCAATTTGCCCTTGGAACCGTTAATAGTCGAAGTTCCCTGTAGCTTCACATTGCGTGACAAAAAAGATTCACTAAGAAAAGTAAACAATGCTAAATCATTAGAAAATCCGAGACAAAATCTAGGAATCTTACGTTTTTAATTCATGCTCTTATGAGAACAGTGAAAAATTCAGTGACTTATCATGAAAACTCTGCAGATAATTTATTAGTTTGAAAAACGCGCTACGTAATAATTATCACAAGCATATTGCTACAGTTTTGTGTTTTAACTGACTTCATAATGAATCCCCGTCACAATTCCTTGAGGGCCCACTCAGATGTCTTAGCCATGGGGTGCACTGAAATGTCTTAGCCTAGAGGCCTACTAAAGCTTTAACCCGGCTTTGGGGTGACCGGCAGGTGCCATTGTGAAAAACATAAAGTCCAAGACAAAACGAGACCGCAACCAGGAAGAAAGGTGCAAGCTTATTGACCGCCGCGACCCATTATCTCCCATTTTACCCTCGGGCTCAATTCTCACTTTCCATGCGCTCAGTACATATCCTCCGTGTACACTGTAACCTCTCTGAAGTAAAACAGGAGTGACAATGATGTCGCGAAAATACGAATATTTGTATTTTTAGAAACGCCACCGAAACTGGGATCTGAATTTTTTTTTTTTTTAATGTACATACGTACAACATTTACAACATCGATACATCCATGTGCTTTTTAGGTCTGAATTCAAGTTCGAACAAGAGCTTTTCAACTGGAACCATATTATGGAGTGGAAGTACACACTCCGTAACTTTAACTCCACAGTCAGGTTAGCCTTGCGCCAAAAGGAGAGAGACTGATCCGATGCCTAAGGCATTCCATGTGTCCCCATCTCCCAAACCACTTCAGAATGCACTGTGCTTGAGCCATTTTTGAAAGGGTGTCACAGACAAACTAGTGCTGATAGTGTATCTGAAAGAATTTGAAAATACTTGTAATTTCTGTAAGAAGTTCAAAGAATGGATACTCCGATTTGTGAAATAGTTTTGTCGGATAGAGGCAGGGAAAAGCTTTCTGTTGGTGGGCATCTCTTAACTCTCCGGTGGAAAAAAAAGCAAAAGACAAGCGGCAAAGAATCATATTACTGGAGATGTGAAAATAGGGATTGTAAAGGGACTGCAACCACAATTCTCATGGAAGCCAATCACTGTCTCCAAAGTGAAAGTGAACATTTTTGTGGATCATCTGCAGCTAGCCGTGTTCATGTTGTGAAACATCAAAACCGATTAAAACAAAAAGCTAAAAACAGTTCAGAGGCACCCTGCCAAATTATCCAAGGTGTTATAAGTGAAACTGATCCACATATTGTTCCATATATTGGAAGAAAGGAGTCATTGAAAAAAATAATAAAACGAGCACGAAAGGACGGACCCAAGAAGTCTGGAAGATTTGACAATTCCAGATGAGTATAAAAAAACACTTGGTGGAGATCCATTTTTAGTGAAAGAATCAGGTATCGGAAATGACAGAATTTTAACTTTTACAACTGTTTCTAATGTAAAGAAACTTGAAGTGGCACACTATTGGATAATGGATGGGACTTTCAAGACCGTGCCAACAATTTTCACCCAGCTGTACATGATTCATGCACCTGTTGGTCCAGATGATAACAGCCGTCTGTTACCACTAGTGTACGTTTTAATGTCGCAGAAAAATACGGAATGCTATATGCAGTTTTTTCGTGACCTGATAACTTATGCTGAGGAAAATGAAATCGTCCTTGATCCTTCCATGATCATCACTGATTTTGAACTGGCGGCTATCAATTCTAGTAAGGCAGTATTTCCTTCCACAGTTGGTAGAGGCTGCTTCTTTCATCTCGGACAAAATATATACAGGAAAGTAATTTCGTCTGGTATGAAAACGTTGTATGCTTCTGACGAGAACTTTTCTTTAAAAATACGGCAAATGTCAGCCCTTGCTTTTCTTCTGCCTAATGAGGTCGTACAAGCATGGATCCAGCTTAAAGAAGAAATTCCGGAAGAAGGTGCTGCTATTGCAGAATATTTTGAGGAAAACTATGTGCTAGGAAAAATTTGCCGCACCTTACGCGATCAAACAGTAAGACATCCACCTCTCTTCGCACCATCTTTTTGGTTAGTGTTCGACAGAGTGGAAATTGGAATCCCAAGAACACAAAACTCAGTGGAAGCTTGGCATCGTCGTTTCGAAGTTTTAGTCGGAGCAAGTCATGTTGGAGTTTTCAAAATTATTGCAGAGCTCCAGAAAGAACAAAAATCCACTGAAGGAGAAATTGAATGTATTCTTCGTGGAGAAAGTCGCCCAAACCTAAAGCAAAAAGACATATCCCGTGAGAACAGAATTTTATTTATTTTCCAGTCCAGAGGAGAATATCATCTGCTAGACTTCCTGCGTGCTGTAGCCCACAACATAAAATTTTAAATTTCAATTAATAAGAGCAATTGTAGTTTAATTAAAAATATCCTCATAAATAGGAATCGTGCAGAAAAATAGTTTCCAGCGGAGTTAATTGGGAAACATTGAAGGCATCTTTTTTCATATGTGTAATTCTTTCTTCATTCAAGTGCAAAAGTAAGTAGTTTTCACATAGCACTTATACCTATCCCCCTTTTTTTTTCAGATTCATTTTAATTTCATAATTTTGAATGAGAACATCACTACAATGGTGCGAGAAATCTAACGGGAGCTGTGTAACTTATTTTAGTAATTTGCAGTGTGCATGCAGTAATATTTATTTCGATTTCACAAAATATGTCGAAAGATTATTTTTCGTTTGAAAATTTTTGTTTTCTTGCGTTTAATAGCGTATAAATACCCTTTCAAGACACTTAATGAATTTTACAAAAAATGAAATTTTACATAAATGAAATTGATGAAATGAGGTGAAAACTTTTCAATGAACACCAGAATATATAATATAATGTAGAACAATTTATTTCTTTGCATTCTTCATATGTTGCACAATTTTTACTGTCAGACAGTTTTACTGGTACGTCTTTTTATATTTTGAAAATGCTTAAACACTGTTTGTTAGATTTCATATAAATAAACTGATCTAATTCAAGATCAATAAGTATATACAAAAATTTTCATCTGTGGCATTTTATTTTGTTTTACCTTTAATTTAGTACAATTTATGAGTAATTTATTTCTCATTTTTAGCAAGCTTTCGGGAATGAGAAGTAACTAAAAATCCATGCTATTCCTATTGATATGCTCGTCCGCTCGTCCATCCGTCCACTTCTATACGTCTTACCAGAAAAATTCTTTCTCATTTACTTTTAGATAGGTGAAACTATGAAACGTTTATCCATATTTTCTTTTTTAACTGATAAAAAACCTGCCCATAAATTGTGCAAATCCATGTGATTTTTTTAACTTTATGTGTGTTTCTTTTTTAATCTCACTGAGTGCCACTAAAACTCAGATTAAAAAGTAAGTTTTGTAGCATTATTTTCTGTAAGTACAAAGCAACAACTTTTTTCCTTAAATTTTGTATTGCAAACGATGCACAGTCGTCCTACTAGGGTGTGTAGCTGTATATTAAATTTTCCTCACGGTTTCCACTTATGAAGTGCGATTTAACATTTTTTTTCATTAAAATCCATGCTATTCCTATTGATATGCTCGTCCGCTCGTCCATCCGTCCACTTCTATACGTCTTACCAGAAAAATTCTTTCTCATTTACTTTTAGATAGGTGAAACTATGAAACGTTTATCCATATTTTCTTTTTTAACTGATAAAAAAACCTGCCCATAAATTGGGCAAATCCATGTGATTTTTTTAACTTTATGTGTGTTTCTTTTTTAATCTCATTGAGTGCCACTAAAACTCAGATTAAAAAGTAAGTTTTGTCGCATTATTTTCTGTATGTACAAAGCAACAACTTTTTTCCTTAAATTTTGTATTGCAAACGATGCACAGTCGTCCTACTAGGGTGTGTAGCTGTATATTAAATTTTCCTCACGGTTTCCACTTATGAAGTGCGATTTAACAATTTTTTTTTTTGCATTGTGTTTGGGTAGCTTCTGCTCTGTGCAATATTTACATATGACCCCTACATTTTACAAAGCATAGTTCGGTCACTTGAATGCACAAGTTGTATTTACAACAGGAGCGTCGCAACTAATATTTGACAACGGGGGTAAAATGCATTTTTTGGTCAGATCATAAAACTAATTGCACTTTTGTAAAACAGGACGTGATAACGTCATTTGAACACGCTACAGAAAAAAATATTATATCGATAATATCTAAATCATTATGAACCTCGAATTTTACATCGTTTTTTGATATAAGACGTTTTACTAATATCATAAAAGAAGTTAAAATGTATTGATTTGAACACCTCCACATTGGTATGAATTCCACAAGAACCATTCCTTTCTACCTCTTCCCCTTTCATTTCCTTTCTTAAAGAAAGACTGATTTTATTATTCTTAAATGAAAAAAGAAATGTTCCTGCTCTTTGGATAAAAAACACAATATAACTGTTTTTTAATAAAACCGGTACTTCGTGAAACTTATTCGCTCGCATACTGGACAGGCAAGGAAAATTTAACCCTCTTCTAG
This sequence comes from Macrothele yani, assembly GCA_039090855.1. Classification (NCBI taxonomy): domain Eukaryota; kingdom Metazoa; phylum Arthropoda; class Arachnida; order Araneae; family Macrothelidae; genus Macrothele; species Macrothele yani. The sequence goes on along the minus strand of CM077023.1, from coordinate 67,876,706 downwards.
CGTCTTAGGAATTCTGAATTCTAGATGATTAATATTTAAAGTAGAAAACAGTATTTCGTTTCATCAGAAGAAGTTTGAAATCGCTGGAAATGAAAACAAGTATTAATCCGATTTCTGATTACGGACGTAATTAAAACTGAAGAAAAGTGAGGGGACAAATGTGATGCTTCGCTCCTGAATGCAGATGGGTGAGGGGATAGTTGCCCTCCCCCGCGGGTGCGACGTTACTGATTCGCAAATTTATCTTTACTTCTGAACAAAATCTCTTGGAAAAATAGTACTTTATCTCAGGTACGATTAACTACGACGAAATATTTGTACTGATTTTCAACTGTGGCGGAAGTCATTTTCTGGGCAAAAATTTTGAGAAAACAGAAAGCCTTTTACATAAGATTTCAAATGCCAACAAAGGAATGACTATTACTACATTTTGCACTGTCACATTCTCTGCTCAAAAGAGGTGCTCATTCAGGTATAAAATTCTACTATCATTCTTATTTATGTGCACTTTTACCTTTGGCTTAAAGATTTCTTTATTCCATAGAACAAACACTTTCAAAGTGGACTAGTGAGTTGAAAACAATGGCAAAATGAAGAGCTGTCCCGGTGGCCGAGTGGACATCAGCGTTGGCTTCTAACCATTTGTTGGACATGGGATTCGGGATCGAATCCCGGGTGATTTGCTTATTTTACTTAAAGGTTCGAATCCTTTGAGCCGTGTGTGATTTGCTTACTTACTTTGCTGGCTCCCCGTTCTCTTGAACTAGCGTCACTAAATTAGGGACTGTTCAGCGGTTACAGCCCATTGAGTTTATCAGGTGACGGTAAACTCCCACAACGGTAAACTCCTACACCTTCTCACATGAGAAGATGTACATATATTGCGTTTCGTTCGGAGATCTTGTCAAAGTGTGGGAGTTTTAAAACAAAATGTACCAGTTTTCCTGGGGATACAAATGCATATGTAAGGTCATAATGACACAAGGTTTATGTAGATGTTTTCCGACTCACTAAATCTTGAGTTATGATTTTGTAATATTTGGCATATGATAACATTCAATAAAAGCTAATCAAAAGGAACTGAACCGATCAGTTTTCTGGCGCTGACAAGGCACTTACGTCGCTGGCCTTTTTACAAGATCTTAATTTAAAACCTAAATATTTTGCATTTGTAGGCACATTATAAAATCTAATAAAACGACTTAGCAGATTAGTTCTCAGCTGTTTGATGGCTTCTGACCATTCATGCGAGATGGGTCCGGGTACGAATGCCGGTGAGGCATGGATGTTGTGTTTGTCTTATGGATCTGGTTCTTTCCCTTCCCTGGAACAAGTTGCCCTAAATTAGGGACGAGCAACTGCTTATAGCCAATTGAGTTGCTCACTATGGTCGTTAAACCCCTAATCAAAAGAAAAAAATCAGACAAATAAAAAGAGCTCCTCTCCGTCGTTGGGAACCTCGGAAAACTGCCACACATAATTCGAAATCTTGGAAAATTGCCACACATAATTCGAAAGCTTGGAAAACTGCCACACATAATTCGAAAGCTTGGAAAACTGCCACACATAATTCGAAAATTTAGAAAACTGCCACACATTCAGAGTGTTCCTCGGAAGAACAACAATTTGTGGCCGGCCCCTTGATGAAAAGCATGTGGAAGTTTTCCTATGTGGCAGTTTTCCTGTGTGGCAATCTTCCGGTGTGGCAGTTTTCTTGTGTGGAAGTTTTCCTGTGTGCCGGTTTACAGTGAACCAGAAAGCCAATGCCATAAGAAAAACACAACATCCATGCCTCACCGGGATTCGGATCCGGACCCATCTCAGACGAATGATCAGAAGCCATCGCTTAGACCACTGTGTCACTGGGGCGGCAATAACTTTCTATAAATGAAATTATGCCCTAAAGTACTCAGATTTATAATTCCTTTGTGTGATAAGCAAGCTTCAGTGCATTGCTGAAAATGTAAATTTATTTCAATACCATTGAAAACTGCACTCATTGGATTTTTGCACTTTTTCCTTTTATTTCTCATCTTGAAAAAAATGAATTTGCCACTAAGTGTTTCCGACAATCTACCTCCAGCTGAGGAATTGTGCAGCTATAAGCGAAATATCAGTTTTAAATTAAAATGTCAATAAGTTGTTAATTTCATGATTTAATTTTGTACTTTGCAATAAAATGTATTAAGGACCGGGTTCTCAATTTATTAACACTTCAGAGTACAGTTGTGATAACTTTCAATTGTAATCAGAAAGTAGAGTGATGAAAAAATAACTTTGTTGCAGAAACATTCTTCTTTTTTATGTAATGGGAAAACGTGTCTAATACAATAACCTTGTAATTTATCACACGACAACCGAATGATTGAACTTGTCCAACTACGCACTTCATTCGTATGACTTTCCACTTATGAGGAATCAATTCCTGAGCGGCTGTGTTTTTCTGTAATGTTGGTATTGTGTGTATATAGCAAAATATTATATTAATAATAATTTACTATAAATGAAATTATGCCTAAAGCACTCAGATTTATAATTCCTTTGTCTGATAAGCAAGCTTCAATGCGTTGCTAAAACTGTAAATTTACTTCAGTATCATTGAAAACTGCACTCATTGGATTTTTGCACTTTTTCTTTTTATTTCTCATCTTGTAAATAATAAATTTGCCACTAAGTGTTTCCAACAATCTACCTCCAGCTGAGGAACTGTGCAGCTATAAGTGAAATATCAGTTTTAAATTAAAATGTCAATAAGTTTTTGAATAAAGCTCATGTTGAGAAATGGCTTCCTAGTTTAATTGAATTAATAATCTAAAGCAACTTATGCATACATGAGACCGGCCGATGACAAAAAAAGCTGAACTTTTTAACTGGGTGGAAAATTGGGACACGTGAACGCGCGGTGAGCAAATTCAAATACAGCATATATACAATATTTAAGAGTACGCTAGCCCTATGGAATTATTTTCTGTAAATTATGTAAGTAAATATTAAAGTGAAGCACATTATTATATTCACAATAGAAAAGTAGGGATTTAAGAACAAAATAAAATGAAATATTTAAAAAAATCAGATTTAAAACTTACATGTGAATCTTTACTAGCTAAATCCTGAGGTGAAAAGTATTTGTCTAGGAAAGTTTGTGAATTTAGTCAAGCAATTAGAAACTTGCAAGAATTAGAAACATATATCCACAGCTTAGTTTTTAGTCATTGAAGAAGTCAATAAAGTATTTCTCAATGTAACCTTATAAAATGGCTTGCAAAATTTTTTGCTTGCATTGTGAATATGGTGACATGAATCTCCATCAACGTCAAGCAAGTGGGGAGATTTTCTCTGCTGAATTCTTGTTTTTAACCCTGTTTTTGAGCCTCTCATGACACATTCTTTCCACTTAGCTTTCAAACAAGCAAAACAAATTCCTTCTTAGAGAGAGAGAATGGAAAAAAAAAACAAAAAAACGGAAAGCTGTGTCACGAACTTTTTAGAGGCTTCGGCCCGACGTAATACTGGCCCGAAGCCGTGCCTCCCCCCACCCCCACTTAGCTTTCAAACATGCAAAACACATTCTTCCTTAGAAAAAAAAAAAAAAGGAAAGAAACAGAGTTGCGTCACGAACTTTGTTCAGCGGCTTCGGGCCGACGTTATCCTAGCCGGGCGCCGTGCTTTCTTTCCACTAAGTTTTCAAACACGCAGAACACATTCCTCCTCCTTAGAAAAAAAAAAAAAAAAGGTTCGTCACGAACATGGTTCAGAGGCATCGGGCAGAAGCAATTCCGGGCAACAGCACGTCCGAACCAACGTAATTCCGGATCACGGCAAAAGAAGCACATGCGAACTAACGTAATTCCGGATCACGGCAAAAGAAGCACATCCGAACTAACGTAATTCCGGATCACGGCAAAAGAAGACCGCCAGGCCTACATAATCCCGCGGCGTGGCGCCATTCTTCCTTTCCACTTAGCTTTCAAACAAGCAAAACAAATTCCTTCTCTTAGGGGCGGGGGGGGGCGGTAGAACGAATTTAAGAAAAGAAAGCTGCGTCACGAACTTTATTTAGACGCTTCAGGTCGACGTAATCCCGGGCCACGGCGAAAGAAGCATGACGGGCATTTTTTTTTTTTTTTGTTCACACTTTGAAACAAGCAAAACAAATTCCACCACCTGAGAAAAAAAAAAAGACAAAGGGCTGTGTTACAAACTTTGTTCAGAGGCTTTTACGTCGATTATTTACAAAATCAGTAAAACTTTCTTAATAACAGCGAAAATCTGAATATCCATAATTTTTTTGTTAGTCACCCGTAATCCAGGGGGAAATCCGTAATAATTACGGAGATTCCGTATTTTTTGGCATCCTCCGTAGGAAGAGGATTCACGAGAGCTTTGATTCTCGAACGATCTCAGAAAAGCGGGAACGCATTCGGGTACATTTGCAAATTACAAGAGAGAGTTTCTGGCGATGACGTCACGGATAGGAATCAAGCGGATAGTTTGGCCCTGATAGAATGCACAGTGGCGATTTCCCGCAAGACACGGAAAGGGCTGCGGGAGTTTCCCTAACGCACGAAGTAGGCGGAGCTTCCACCCTTTGCGCTGCGATGCTCAAGTGACTGACAACCCATCCATTGTTGACAGCATTAAACGAATAGAGCTCCTGACTCCACCCTCCAACATTTCTTCTTGCCCCCCGCGTCTGCTCCAAAAACAACGCTTTCAGCTAGAAAGCGCTTAGTTCTTTTACTCCACAAAAGCGGAATCGCGGCCGCTTTTTTTTTATTTTTCTATAGAACGACGACCCCCCCTAAAAAATCCTGAAAAATTTCTCTTCCTTTTTGCAATGACCTCGAGAATGACCAAAATGATGCCGAAAAAAGCGGAATTCCGCGAATTCGCGGAAGAATCTCATGTATGCTTATGGGAATTTCACTAGGAAATTTTTTCCTTTATAGCAAATTTTCGGAGAAAACTCTTCTCCTTCTTCAGGCTGTCTTGTTGTTGTCACTTTTTACTTGTCACTATCACGGTTACGGTTTACCTTGACGGTTACGGTTAACCTTGACGGTTTAGGTTATTTTTCAACAAATCCTGCCAGATGTTAGGCAGGGAAAATCCTTTGCAGTCATTGATGATGGAATTTTGATTTTTCTCAATCTCTATTCCTTCTTTCAGTTTTCTTTTTTGGAAATTGCTTTGGAAACTGATTACTTTAAGGGAATTCCAATCCATGCTGTGCCCAGTTTCTCTAACATGCCTATCTAATCCAGTCTTGTTGGAGCAATTTTTTATAGCTGCTTTATGCTCAGCTATACGAGTTTCTAGTCTGCGACCTGTTTCACCTATGTAAGATAGTCCACAACGACAATTTACTTTATAAACTACTCCTTGCATTTTAAAAATATCTTCTTATCTTTGAACTATTTTAGGGAAAATTTTTTTAACTTTGTTCTCTAAACTTGGAGCTAGCCTAATATTGTATTTTTTACTAATTCTCTTTAAAGCCTGATAATTTGTTCACATGCAACTTGTTCTTAGACCCAGCTAATTTTGTTGCTGTTTCCATAAGAGCTTTGGTTACTTTTCTGTTAACTTCAGAAATATCCACTTCTTCTGATGTTAGGTCTTCTAAAGCAGAGAATCTGTTCTTCAGTTCCAACTTGAAGGTATTATGGTGTTTTTTGAGGTTGGTTATGTCAATACATTTTGTTTGTCTTTTGAGCTTGCCATGTTCCAGTTTAGTGTTGAGGTGCATCTTACATCTCACCAATCTATGGTCACTACCTGTGTTGAACTTGTTTTGCTGTTTAGCACACTGCAGTCTTCTATGATGAATTTTTTGTTACACATAATAAAATCCATTTCACTTGTCGTCCCATTTGGATGTCTCCATGTCCATTTCCTGTGTAGCAGCTAGACGGGCTGGGAGTGACCCAATAAGGTGCTGGAAGGTGTTCACAGGTAAGAGCCATCTGACTGCAGTGTATCTGACAGCTGCTGGAGGGTGCATGGTGGAAGATCCATAGAGCGAACAACACGATCGAGGTGGTCTCACAGATGCTTGATTGGGTTTAAGTCTGGGGAATTAGGGTGCCAAGGAAGTACTTTGATGTCTTCATCATGCTCTTCCAACCACTCTCAGACATTTCTAGCTGTGTGACAGTTCGCATTGTCGTGCTGGACATCCGCTCCAGGGAAGACAATCAGCATGTATGGGTGTACGTGGTCTGCAATGGTGGATTCATAATGAATTCAATCCATAGTGCCTTCCACAGGTATGAGTGGACCCAGGGAATACCATAAAAACATTCCCCAGACCATAACGCCAACCCTTCACCAGCTTGTGTTCTTCCCGCAATGGCTGAAGAGTGTTTGTTCTCCGATGTTTCTCGCCTTATATGCAAACGTCTATCCGCTCGATGAAGCAGAAAACGTGATGGAGAAGGCAATCCTTTGACAATCAGCGGAGGCCCAATTCCAATACTGCCGTGCAAATGTAAGCCTTTTCTGCCGATGTACCTTTGTTACCATAGGTGCAGTGACCATCCGTCTGCATCAGAGCCCCATACACAGCAGGGTTCGCTGAACTGTTGTTTTAGACACACTACCGGTAGCCCCTGGTTTGTTCGGCCAGTGAGTTGCTCCACTGTAGCATGTTGATCGGACCTCATGCATCTTCGCAATCAACAGTCACCTCTCACATCAGTGGCACGTGGTACTCCACAGTTTCCACATTACTTATTCGCAATGGTGCCATTTCTCCAATTACGACACACTTTAACCACAGCAGCACATGACCAGTTCACAAACTGCGCTGTTTCAGAAATACTGCCACCCGTGGCCCGAAAGCCGATAATCGTGCCTTTTTGCAAATCTGATAAATGGCTCCTTTTATCCATGACACGAACGAGTGATATGTTTTCAGGATGCCTACAGCACACCTTATATACCCTCCAAGCCAGTTCACGACACATGACTTCTTTCATTGGCTACATGCTGTTGACGTCAAAAGTAGGAGGTTGTCACAATAATCTGCCTCGATAGTGTATATACACTGCTGGCCATTAAAATTGCAACACCATGAAGGACACACCCGGCAAACCTGAAATTTGCATGATGCGTACAGCATGACAGGACAAGCAAATGATTAGCAGCGCAGCTCATATGGAAATCATTTGCACCAGTAACGCCACCTAGAAGCAGTATAAGAGGGGAGAATAGAGAGCTGGTTTTCCATATTGCAATCCTGTTTTTGCTCATCGTTTTTTGTGTAGAAGGTCTCAGGATACTTCGTGTAAGGAGACGGAACTCATACCAGCATGTGTACGAATTTGATCGCAGAAGAATTGTAGTGTACTGTTATTGCGGATTATCCTGCCACGAAACTGCTGCTCGCGTTGGCTGAAATCCGACAACTGTGATGCGAATATGGAATGTATGGGTCTAAAAGGGACAGACGGAGTGATGTGAAGGATCACAACAGCCCAGATACACCAACGCCCGATAGGACAGGCATCTTGTGCTCGTGGCCCATACGGATCGTACAGCCACATCACTCACCCTAGCTCAAGAATTAGGGTGTGTGGAACAACAAGTATCCACACGTACAGTGTGTTGTCGTTTGCAGCGACACGGACTGTTTGCATGACGGCCATTGCTTCGCCTACCTTTAACTGTACAGCACAGGCATCTGCAGCTACAATGGTGCGCTGAACGACGTACATGGACGCATGAACAGCATAACATTGTCTTTTCAGATGAATCCCGCTTTTGCATACAGCACCATGATGGCCGTATCCATGTCAGATGCCACCATGGGGGACCGACTGATGGAGTCTTGCATTATGCATCGTCATACCGGCCCAGCACCTGGAGTTATGGTATGGGGTGCCATTGGACACAAATCCTGCTTGCGTCTAGTACGCATATCCGGTACTCTGACCAGCCAGCATTACATCCAGGCATGAAAGTGGGCAGTGATAGGAAAAGCTGAACTTCCACACGTGGGGGAGGGGGGGTAACAAAGTATAGAATTTTGCATTTCACTCTCTAATGTATACAACCATGACATTTATGTATTGGTCACATGCCTGTCAACTGAATAGATTTAATGTATGTATTTTGTTTCAAGAATATTAAATATATAGTACAATATAATGTAAGGGAAAAAATTGCTGAGGAGGTCATATGCATAGAAACTAACTCACCTTAGTACAGAATGATGTGTTTAATCAAATGAGGAAATTAATCAAATGTCTTTATAAGATAACAATGTTGCATGGAAATGAAATCTTGAAGGTTTGAAAAACTTCAGACATGTTTGTTGAAGAATAAATGTTCATTCTTGATTTGGCACAAAATTATTAATGAAGAAATAAGATAAATGTTTGCGAAAACATTAGACATCTTGTAGATAAATAATAAAAGTCATTCACAACTAATGAAATTTCATTTTCTTAAGTTGTTTTTGTCTAACATTTTGTTTTAACCTTTTTTATGAATTAGCTGGCTAGTTTTCTTTCTCTTGAACCAATTCATTTGATTTTAATTTGCTGCATAAGTTTTTAGAGATATTTAGTTCCTTTCGTCTTCCTTATCTTGTAATTCTTTTTTATATTCTGAATATGATGATTTCATATTCTGGCATAAATCTCTATTTACAGGGTCATGCAAATAATTGTTTTTCTTAAAAAATTCCAAGGCTGACATAATTATCATGATTCAGTGGCTTATATTTCATAGTTTGAATAGATGAAAATGTTTGAATTTTCATGTTACTGGATTCTTTATCAAGTACATCCCCCATCATACTAAAGGAACTTACCACTTGAGAGCCCGGAAAACAACTCAATAATGCATTCACCATTTTTGAGAGGGCACTGAATTTGTTTAACTTAAAAAGTGTATGTTTTTGGGATTCATTGAAATTTATTTATGTAAATATTAAACTGGAGCACATCACTGCATCCAAAGTATAAAATTACTGACATTTAACAACAACACAGGGTAGAGGGAACGTCGCGTGAGTGGGGATTAAGATTGCCAGCGAAATCTTCGCTCCGTCCTACTTCCAATTTTGGACATTTTCCATCCATTTTTCAAGCTAAAATACAAATATTTATGCATTAAAATGATATTTCATAACAATACTGGGCAGAAGGAACATCGCGAGAAAAAGAAATCAGGATTATGGGAAAAAATCTTCACTCCGTTTAACTTCCCGTTTCGAAACTTTTTAAAGATGAAATACCATCCCCAGACGGAAAAGAACCCCCTTCTCCCCCCAAGCTTCTTTGCAGTTATACATCGATCTCGAGGATGACCCAAATGATGACAGAAAAAGCTGAATTGTGCGAATCCACGAAATAATCTCATGTATGAGTAAGAAGTGACTAAGAAATGGAAAAACAGGAATTTTATGGAAAATGAAAGTGAAAAATTGATACTGTGTTGCTCACTCTGCCGTGAAACAATTTTACAGGACACGGAAATGGCGCGGATTCCACCTAAAATCTCTGCCTTACGTTTCCAATGGTAAAACTTCTTTACATATTTTCTTCACAATTAATGTATTCCTAAGGATGAAAATTTGCACATCAATAAAACTAACTTTAAGTTATAGCATGGGATACTTAATACTTGCTAAAACATAACCATAATTATATTAAAAATCAATCATTTTTGTTTGAGTAATATTCAGACCTGTTAATAGATGGCGCGACCTGTACACTGATGGCGTCAGTAGACAACAAATGTTGGATTGCTTAATTATGGTTATGTTTTAGCAAAATATTAAGTATACCATGCTATAACTTAGTTAGTTTTATCAATGTGCAAATTTTCATCCTTGGGAATGCATTAATTGCAAAGAAAATGTGTAAAGAAGTTTTACCATTGGAAACATAGGGCAGAGATTTTAGGTGGAGCCACCTAAATCCTAACTGCCTCAGGCAGTGCTGGGGGATCTGAAAGGGAGACGTTGGCTGTGAGAGGACTAAGTATGTGAGGGCGGGAACGGGAAGTTTCGGCATTGTAGCGTGGACACTGCTGTATTGATAGCCCCCACAACCCCTGCAGTGTGTGTGTGTGTGTGTGTGGGGGGGGGGGTCACCACTAAGAGGGCCTCTACCTCAGCGGAAAGATTTAGGATTTTTCAAAAAAATTTTTAACAGCAGATTTGAATGAAGTATTAAAATGATAAGCAATTTTTTTCTCAGTGAATGAGTAAAATCTTTAAGAAATCATTTTCACTGTAATTTATAAAAACTGGGTGACGGGAAAGGAAAGCAGCTATTCCACAGGACTTGAAGCCCCCTTTTCATAGCCATAGCAATAGTTCCTATACATGGATAATGATAAAAGAATGTGAAGGAAATATCAGTTGAATAAGTGAAATTTTTATATCAAATAGGATAAGGCATTTTATATATAACACTTATTTGCACATAACTACGCATCCTTCAGTATATGAGGTAAAAGGTGTTCTTCGCGGGAATGAAAGAAACAGAGACCTGTGTCATTTTTTTACATGTAAAAGAATCAAAAGGAAAGGCTTTTACTATGTGCAAAACATTTGTGATATTATGACAATTGTGTTTTTTTTTATATTCAAGATTACATAATGTAAGTAATTTTCCTCTTTTTGTGCCAGAGTTCTAAATAATTTTTACTTGCTTACTTATGTTCTGTATTTAGGTATAAATTAGAAAAGGTCTTTAGATACTGTTACACGGTCGTTGCATGCTTTCCCTGTGTGATCGTGAGGCATTTCAAAGGGGCTGGCCTTAGTTCTCTAAAAGAATAAGATTTGCATGATATGATTAACTTTGGTGCAAGTGTTTTGTAATACTTTGTTTCGGTATAAAACTAGGACAATAATTTTAATCATAACGTGCACTGCTACACGCAATTAAGTGTAAAAATTTTGGTTTTACGAAAAATTACTATAGGTACCAAAGAATCTGAATTATTAAAGCGCCGGTAAAACATATTTAATAACATAGAATTTAAAATTTTCAGTAATTGAGAGCAAAATAGATTTCCGCAAAAGGGCCTTGAAGACATTTTTTTTGCAGGGGGCAGAGCCGAGTTTTTCAGGTATGCCACTGGTAGTGGACGTAGTCAGGGGCTGATTGGGAGGGCTGACTAAGCCAGGAATTTTGACCATTATAGAATCACACGTACCTACACAGAAACAACTCATAAATTCCCAAATGATAAAATTAACGTTAAATCCTGGATTGAACTGTTATGCATTGTAAAACGTGTTCAATCGTGAACAAATTTAAATAACGATGAAAGAATTTCAAAAATCCGCTCGTGATTGAATGATCAGATTAGATCTAATGTAGAGGATTTTAGGAAGGGAGTGTCTGACCCAGGTCTTAAACAACCTTTAGAAATAGGAAGCTAGGAGATTTGGGCTAAAGTGACATGGAAGCAAGGCAGAAAGGGGAGGAAGACGCCCTTATTTATTACCGGGGGCCAGTACCCGGGGTCCGACGGCTTAACATGCCCATCCGACGCATGGCGGGTATTTAGTGGTTCGAACGTTTGTGCCTGCCCAGGATCGAACCTGAAGTTATCTCCATGGCAGTCATGAATGATGACCACTAGGCTACCCGCGGCCCTTCGTGATTGAATGTAGTAAAAAACTACTATATATATATTAGGTGGTGTGCAACTTAATTCTAGGCCCCTAACCACAAGCAATCATAGAACGTCGGCATATGCAAATAGCTGTGTGCGATAATGGCTCATTGAAGCGCCATCCAACAGCTTTCCAGGCAACCGTAACCGCTCACAGCTTGAGTGACAGAAAGGACGGAAGTTGACAGTGAAAGCAATGTCGTTCGAGAAGCAACATTTGAGGCACTGCCTCCTGTTCAAATTTCAGCTGAAAAAGTGCAGTGCAAGCCCAGCAAATGATCTGTGCTGCTTTGGGTGAGGCTGCGGTGTCCTACAGTACGTGTAAGAAGTGGTTCCAGTGGTTTAAGCAGGGAAATTTCGATCTCCGTGATGCAGAACGTCTGGGACAACCACAAAAAGTTTATGATGAGGAACTGGAACAACTGTTGGACGCAGATCCCTGTCGCAAACAATCAGAGCTCACCCAGGAACTCGGAGTAACCCGGCAAGCCATTGCAAAGCGCCTGCACAAGCTTGGACGGATACACAAGGAGGGCCGTTGGGTGCCCCACCAACTCAGAGCTGCGAACAAGTCCAGGCGCTACGATGTAGCTGTGTCCTTGCTCTCCAGATTCAAGAAGAAGGATTTACTCCACAAGATTTTGACCTGTGATGAGAAGTGGATCCTCTATGATAATCCTAAGCGGCACAAATCATGGGTTTATCTAGGTCAGCCTACCACCAGTAGTACCTCCAAATCACATATCCATGCCAGGAAGATATTGCTGTGCATATGGTGCGATCAGATCAGTGTCGTACACTATGAGTTGCTCAAACCTGGTGAAACGATCAATGCTGAGCATAATTGTAAACAACTCATTCGTGTGAGTGACACACTGGAGGCGAAAAGGCCATACACCGGCAAGGGCAGAAGGTTGATCCTGATGCTTCAGGATAAATCGCGTCTTCACACCACGAAAACAACTTCAAACACGATCACCGACCTGGGACACAAGATTTTTTCCCACCCGGCGTATTCTCCAGACTTCGCCTCGTCAGATTATCACCTATTTTATTTCCTGCAACATCACCTGAGTGATACGCACTTCACTTCTGTTGAGGCGGTCCACACAAGTATTGATGACTTTAACAACTAGAAACAGCCCTGTTTTTTCTGCAGTGGCATTCGGCAGCTTTGTTGGATGCAAAAATATTTAATATACATTTTCACACAACATGCATGTGAAAAGTATGTTTAGTGCGTTGCTAGAAATTCACCCCTTGAGGCACGGTGCAACTCCACCTCGTCTGGCCCCAGGGGAGTCCTTGGAGGGTTGCACATGGGATTGGAAAGTGCTCGGTTTGCCTAGAAGGAAGGGAGTGAACCACGTTACCGTGGCTGATTTTCTAGCTTCCACAAACCAGGTGAAATAAAGGGGATATTCTTGAGATGCCCCAAAGGTCAAAGGGTGAGCTGGACCAGAAGGAGTCAGTTCACGGAGAGGAGTCGGACGTGAACACTACTAAGAGCGGAGACGAGCGATCGAGAAGGCGATGTGCAGCAGTTGAGGGTTATGTGATGTCTGGGCTCCAGAAAAGTTGCCCGAGTCCCGAGGAAGTTTTGCAAGACGCTCGGAACTTGGGAATTCCGAAAAAGATAAGTCATTTTTCTTTTCTTCCCCTGTTTCATTGCATGTGCCTGATTAATGATGTTTGAAACCCTGAATAGGGCACATGGCATGTGTTTTTGTCATGCTTAAACATTGGTAACCCCAGTTAGTTCGGTAAATCATTTAGAATAGAAGGATAGATCCAAAGGATACTAAGCATAGTACTTATACATAAATATATCATCATCATCATTGTCAACCATTATCAATCCGCTGCTGGAAGAAGGTCTCCCCAAGCCTCTTATACAATGGTCTGTCTTGTGCCAGTCTCCTCCATGTTACTCCCACATACTTTGGAATTTTATCCACCCATCTCCCATGTGGTCTTCTTCTGAATCTTTTCCTGTCCCTTGGAATCCAATCTAAAATTTTGGGCTGTCCATCAATGGTCTGTCCTTCTGCCAGTATGTCTAGCCCATTGCCATTTCAGGGATTTAACTCTGAACATGATGTCTTCCACTTCTTATCTCTCCTGGTTACACCAAGCATGCACCTCTCCATGCTACTTTGAGTTGTCTGCAGCCTTTGTATGTCTCTTTTAGTTAAGATCCACGTCGCTGCACCATACGTAAGCACTGGAGGATGTATTGATCAAACACTTTTATTTTAAGACATAATGGCATATTGCTCTTCACAATTATGCTGTTTCTTCCAAAAGCTCTCCAGGCAAGTTTTATACGCAGATTAATTTCTTCATCAATGTGACCTTCACTTGATATCTGCAGTGCAAGATAAAATTATGTATCTGTTATCTCCAGCTTTTCTCCATCAATCGATAAATCTTCATTTCTTGTAAAAGCATGTACATCACTTTTATCTTCTGAAACTTCATTTTTAATCCCACTTTTTTACTCTTGTCAGCAAGTTCCTGGATCATACTCTGCAGCTCTGATGGGGTAGTTGCAAAAATGACTACGTCATCAGCAAAACGAAGGTGGGTTAGATAATCTCCATTAATCTTTATCCCTTTGTTTTCCCAGTTCAGTGATTGAAAGACATTTTCCAATGTGGCATTAAAGAGCTTGGGAGATATGGTGTCACCTTGTCTTACTCCCTTTCCAATTTTCATGTGAGCTGTATTCTCAAACAGCCGAATCTTTGCACTAGCATTTTGATAGATGTTATTAATAATATTAATGCATGCATCTTCAATACTGCAGGATTTCAAAGCCATTGTAACTGCTGATGGTTTCACCGAATCAAAGGCCTTTTCATAATCGACAAAAGCCATGCACAATGGAAGTTCATATTCCCTCGCTCTTTCAATTAGTTCTCTCAGTACGTGGATATGATCTATAGTGCTGTAGCCACTCCTGAATTCAGTTTGTTCTCTCGGTTGAGCCATGTCCAGTGTTACCTTCAAGCGGTGTGAAAGAACTTTAGTGAAGATTTTATAAACCACTGATAGGTCTGTAGTTCCCGAGATCCTCAATGTTAACTTTTTTATGTAGCAGGATCATTGTAGCGTTGTTCCAATCCTCAGGAATCTTCCTTTCATTCTTTCATTAAGGCATCGAGTGAAAACTTGGGCGAGTACTGTTTCGATTTCTCCACTTGTTTCTTGTATGATGTCTACAGTAATTCCATCTTCTCCTGTAGCTTTTCTGCGCTTCATGTTCTTGATTGCATGTGCAACTTCTGCTGGGAGGACTGGAAGAACTCTGGTACTGGTACCTTTCATGATGTCAGGAGTACATATTTCATTCCTTTCATATAATTTGGAGTATATATACACACACACACACACACACACACATATATATATATATATATGTAGAAATGATCAGAAACATAGTAGAGAAGAATCGTAATAATAAGAAAATTTATGACAAAGGCTTTGTTAACGGCTGCACCCACACACGTGGTAAATTTATGTTCCTGTATAGTTCACTAATTTATGATTAATTAAAAATTTGTTACTTCCACTTAAGATACCCAGATTTTATTATATCCGCACCCAAGACAGGAAAATTAAGGAATGCTTGTATGTTCATAATTTCTATTTCACGAGCGGCAATTTTACTTCCTCCACCATTCCAGTGAAAGGATAAAGGTGAATCACAACGCCGTGTTGTATGTCTACACATACAAGGGGCACGTTTTCTTTATTAGACGATCACTGCATAAAACTCTAACTGATTTAATTTTATTTAATTATAACAGTGGCACCATTTAATTAAATACAGACTAAAGTTAATGTTTATTAAAGTTAAATGTAACATTGATACAGCGAATTTATGTGAATAAATAAAATATAAAATTTATTACGATTACAGCTCCCTGACCGATGGCTCAAATTGTATCCAACACGGCGGGGATTATTTCCCTGATTAGGTACGTATTCGATTTGCTATAATTTCCTGTCAACGTGTCGTGCCTGTGGCCAAGAATTAAGTTGCACACTTAATATATACACTGAAGTGCCAGAAAAACTGGTACTGATGAGCTTATGCAAAATACATAGCAACGTCACCTATGCGCGTACTCGGTTACATCCGCCAGTGCATATATAAAGCGATAGACATCCTTGCTAGCTGTCAGAGCTGTTTTCGGCATGAGAATGCCAAGTAATAACGATTTAAGCGTTTTTCAACGTGGTGTCATAGTTGGCACTTGTGATTTGGGCCATAGTATTTCGGATGTAGAAACAAAGTTTGGATTTTCACGGACGACCATTGGAAGGGTGTACTGTGACTACAAGAATTCCGGCAAAACCTCCAACCTACAATACCAGTGTGGCCGTAAAAAGACATTGGGTGAACGTGACCATCGTCGGCTGTCAAGAATCGTTTCCCGTGATAAGCGTGCAGCACTCTCGCGGGTATCATCGGATTTCAATGCTGGAGCCTCAACAAGCATCAGCCTCCGGACTGTGCAACATATCATGCACGATATGGGCTTTGGGAGCCGACGCCCAACCCAAGTCCCCTTGATGGGTGCACGGCACAGAGCTATGCGCCACGCTTGGGCACTGCAACACCGCCACTGGACAGTTTATGAGTGGAAACAAGTAGCCTGGTCTGACGAGTTGAATTTCCAACTGTATCGGGCAGATGGAAGGATTCGTGTGTGGTGCAAACCCCATGAAGCCATGGATCCCGCCTGTCAACAGGGAACTGTACCGGCTGGTGGGGGGTCCGTAATGGTATGGGGCATGTTTAGCTGGACTTCACTGGGAACCCTGGTATGTCTACGAACATCTGTGACCGGTCAACACTACGTGCGCATCCTTTCTGACAAGGTACACTTGTTCATGTCCTGCATTCATGCTGATGGGTTGGGCCTGTTCCAACAGCACAATGCACCTCCACACAAGTGTCGGGACGCCACATCATGGTTAGAGCAGCATTCATTTGAGTTTGGGGTGTTGCCATTCCCACCCAAGTCCCCAGATCTGAACGTGATAGAACACATTTGGGATGCCATGCAACGCATCGAACACAGGAATCCGAGACATCGGAATACACCCGAATTGTGGAACGCTCAGCAGGAAGTATGGTGTGCATTGCCTACAGCATATTTCCAGATGCTAGTGGAGTCCATGCCCCGTCGTATTTCTGCAGTCCTGCGGTCCCGTGGGGGACCTACCAAGTATTAGATTGGTGTACCAGTTTTTCTGGCACTTCAGTATATATATGGTTTACTGCTTTATGTTTTAACATTATTCCTTTGTCTATCCACTGAGGCTTCTGTTATTATGTACACTTTATCTATCATCATCAGCAATGTCAACCATTATCAATCCACTGCTGGACGAAGGTCTCCCCAAGTTTCCTCCACAACGGTCTGTCTTGTGCCAGTCTCCTTCATGTCACTCCCACATACTTTCAAATTTCATCCACCCATCTCCCATGTGGTCTTCTTCAGGGTCTTTTCCTGTCCCTTGGAATCCAATCTAAAATTTCGGCTGTCCATCGATGGTCTGTCCTTTTGGCAGTATGCCCAGCCCATTGCCAATTCAGGGATTTAACTCTGATCATGATGTCTTCCACTCTTGTCATTTTTCGGATCCACGAGTTCCTCTTCTTATCTCTCCTGGTTACACCAAGCATGCACCTCTCCATGATTCTTTGAGTTGTCTGCAGCCTTTGTATGTCTCTTTTAGTTAAGGTCCACGTCTCTGCACCATACGTAAGCACTGGAAGGATGCATTGATCAAACAATTTTCTTTTAAGACATAATGGCATATTGCTCTTGAAAATTATGCTGTTTCTTCCAAAAGCTCTCCAGGCAAGTTTTGTACGCCGATTAATTTCTTCATCAATGTGACCCTCACTTGATATCTGCTGTCCAAGATAAACGTACGTGTCTGTTATCTCCAGCTTTTCTCCATCAATCGATAAATCTTCATTTCTTGTAAAAGCATTGAACATCACTTTTGTCATCTGAAAGTTCATTTTTAATCCTACTTCTTTACTTTTGTCAGCAAGTTCCTGGATCATGGGGCATTAAATACCTTCGGAGATATGGTGTCACCTTGTCTCACTCCCTTTCCAATTTTTATGTGTGTTGTATTTTCAAACAGCCGAATCTTTGCACTTGCATTTTCATAGATGTCATTAGTAATATTAATGTATGCATCTTCAATACCGCAGGATTTCAGAGCCATTGTAACTGCTGATGGTTTCACCGAATCAAAGGCTTTTTCATAATCGATAAAAGCCATGCACAATGGAAGTTCATATTCCCTCGCTCTTTCAATTAGTTCTCTCACTACGCGGATATGATTTATTGTGCTGTAGCCACTCCTGAATCCAGCTTGTTTTCTCGGTTGAGCCATGTCCAGTGTTACCTTCAAGCGGTGTGAAAGAACTTTAGTGAAGATTTTATAAACCACTGATAAGGAGGCTGATAGGTCTGTAGTTCCTTAGATCCTCAATGTCACCTTTTTTATGTAGCAGAATCATTGTAGCATTGTTCCAATCCTCAGGAATCTTCCCTTCATTAAAGCATTGAGTGAAAATTTGGGCGAGTATTGTTTCGATTTCTCCACTTGCTTCTTGTATGATGTCTACAGTAATTCCATCTTTTCCTGGAGCTTTCCCCCGCTTCATGTTCTTGATTGCATGTGCAACTTCTGCTGGGAGGACTGGAAGAACTCTGGTACTGGTGCCTTTAATGATGTCTGAAGCACATGTATCATCCCTTTCATATAATTTGGAGTAGAAATCTTTCACTCTTGTCAAAATTTTGCCTCTATTTCTTGTTACAGAACCATCTTCTTTTCTCAGTGCCATAATCTGTTTTCTTCCCTTACTGAGATGTCCCTTTGCTATCTTTAAGCTTTGGTTGTTTTCAATTGCTTTCCTCACTAGTTCACAGTTGAATTACCTTACGACTTCAGTGATACTTTTTCGTACTGTCTTGCATAGCTCTATATATTCCAGTTTGGAAGTCACATCTTCTTTAGTTGTCCTCATCTCTCTTCTTGTTGATGCAAAAGCATCAACATTTTGGTTTTTCTGGATAATTTGTTCACATGCAACTTGTTTTCAGACCCAGCTAATTTTGTTGCTGTTTCCATAAGAGCTTTGGTTACTTTTCTGTGAACTTCAGAAATATCCACTTCTTCCAATGTTAGGTCTTCTAAAGCAGAGAATCTGTTCTTCAGTTCTAACTTGAAGGTATTATGGTGTTCTTTAAGGTTGGTATGTCTATACATTTTGTTTGTTTTATGAGCTTGCCACGTTCGAGTTTAGTGTTGAGGTGCATCTTACATCTTCCCAATCTATGGTCACTACCTGTGTTGAACTTGTTTAGCACACTGCAGTCTCTATGACGAATTTTTTGTTACACATAATAAAATCAATTTCCTCTTGTCGTCCAGTTTGGATGTCTCCATGTCCATTTCCTGTGTGGCTTTTTCTTGAAAAAGGAGTTCAAGATGAAAAACTCTTCTACCTCTGAATACTCAACGAGAGTATTTCCACGCTGGTTTCTGTTTTGCATTGAAATCTCCCATAATTATCTTCAAGTGCTGCTTACCTTTATTATTTATATGACGAATTTCCTCATAAAATTTTTCAATTTCTTCTTCAGGATGACTTGTGGTGGGTGCATAAGTTTGAATAATATGAGTCTTGTATCTTCTCGAGAGTTGGATAACGCGTCGTGCAGCTCTGTCAGAGGAACTTTCAACTTCTACAATTTTATCCTTCAGTTTCTTCTTTATAATAAATCCAACACCACTAGTTCTGCCAGTATCTGTCCCACGATAGTAGAAGAGATGTCCACTTTCCAGTTCAATGCGATCTTCTCCTTTTCTCCTTACCTCACTTAGCCCGATGATGTCCCACTTGATCCTTCGTAGTTCCTCTTCCAATTCATGAAGCCTTGAATCAGAAGATAGGGAGCGTCCATTATACGCAGCCAAGGTCAGCATCTGATGGCAGCCTAGTCCGATCCTCCAGGGATTCTTTCCTCCCTCTGCCTTCATGTCGCCCTGGCCGCACTTCATATATATATATATATATATGGGATGTAAGGTCAGGTGATGCGTAACATCACAGCCTCTCTTTGACAAATGTCAACCCCGTCTTCTCGTGGTGCATCCTGTTCCCACTAAAGTGGCTCTGACGACCTCCAATAGCGGTATAACTATACCATCAGGATTAGAGGAAATGCTATCCCACACTCACCAACCCGCTTGGCCAGCGTGGTGAGTTATGGCCAAACCCCTCCAAAATGATTCCACAACTTAAATCTTGGCCCTCAGTCTCCGGCAGCTGGAATGTACCTGGCCAAGGCAGCGGCCAGTGCCACATGAAGGCAGAGGGTGCTAAGAATCTCCGGAGGACTGGACTAGGCTGCCATCTGATGCTCACCTTGGCTACGTATAATGGATGCTCCCTATCTTCTGATTCAAGGCTTCTTGAATTGGAAGAGGAACTACAAAAGATCAAGTGGGACATCGTCGGGCTAAGTGAGGTAAGGAGAAAAGGAGAAGATCTCATTGAACTGAAAAGTGGACATCTCTTCTACTATCGTGGGACAGATACTGGCAGAACTAGTGGTGTTGGATTTATAATAAACAAGAAACTGAAGGATAAAGTTGTAGAAGTTGAAAGTTCCTCTGACAGAGTTTTTTTTTTTTTTTTGATTGGAGGTTTAACGACCAGCGTGAGCAACTCAATGGGCTATAAGCAGTCGCCCGTCCCTAATTTACGGTCACTGGTTCCAGGGAAGGGAGAGAACCAGTGCCGTAAGACAAACACAACATCCATGACTCACCGGGATTCGAACCTGGACCCCGTTCGGACGAATGATCAGAGGCCATCGCTTAGACCACTGCGCCACCGGGGCGGCTGTGACAGAGCTGCACTGCTCATTATCCAACTCTCGAAAAGATACCAGGCTCAGATTATTCAAACTTATGCACCCACCACAAGTCATCCTGAAGAAGAAATTGAAGAATTTTATGAGGAAATTCATCATCTAAATAATAAAGGTAAGCAGCACTTGAAGATAATTATGGGAGATTTCAATGCAAAAATAGGGCAACGGCAATAGAATGAAACTTCAGTAGGTATATTCGGTCACGGCAACAGAAACCAGCGTGGAAATACTCTCGTAGAGTTTGCAGAGGCAGAAGGGTTTTTCATCATGAACTCCTTTTTCAAGAAAAAGGCACACAGGAAATGGACATGGAGACATCCAAATGGGACGACTAGTGAAATTGATTTTATTATGTGTAACAAAAAATTCGTCATACAAGACTGCAGTGTGCTAAACAAGTTCAAAACAGGTAGTGACCATAGATTGGTGAGATGTAAGATGCACCTCAACATTAAACTTGAATGTGGCAAGCTCATAAGACAAACAAAATGTATTGACATAACCAACCTTAAAAAACACCATAATACACCTTCAAGTTGGAACTAAAGAACAGATTCTCTGCTTTAGAAGGCCTAACATCGGAAGAAGTGGATATTTCTGAAGTTCACAGAAAAGTAACCAAAGCTCTTATGGAAACAGCAACAAAATTAGCTGGGTCTAAGAACAAGTTGCATGTGAACAAATTATCAGGAAAAACCAAAATGTTGATGCAAAAAAGAAGAGAGATGAGGACAACTAAAGAAGATGTGACTTCCAAAGTGGAATATATAGAACTATGCAAGACAGTACGGAAAAGTATCACTGAAGACGTAAGGAAATTCAACTGTGAACTAGTGAGGAAAGCAATTGAAAACAACCAAAGCCTAAAGATAGCACAGGGACATCTCAGTAAGGGAAGAAAACAGATTATGGCACTGAGAAAAGAAGATGGTTCTGTAACAAGAAATAGAGGCAAAATTTTGACAAGAGTGAAAGATTTCTGCTCCAAATTATATGAAAGGGATGATACATGCACTCCAGACATCATGAAAGGTACCAGTACCAGAGTTCCTCCAGTCCTCCCAGCAGAAGTTGCACATGCAATCAAGAACTGAAGCAGGGAAAAGCTTCAGGAGAAGATGGAATTACTGTAGACATCATACAAGAAGCAAGTGGAGAAATCGAAACAGTACTCGCCCAAGTTTTCACTCGATGCCTTAATGAAGGGAAGATTCCTGAGGATTCGAACAACGCTACAATGATACTGCTACATAAAAAAGTTGACATTAAGGATCTCAGGAGCTACAGACCTATCAGCCTCCTATCAATGGTTTATAAAATCTTCACTAAAGTTCTTTCACACTGCTTGAAGGTAACACTGGACATGGCTCAACCGAGAGAACAAGCTGGATTCAGGAGTGGCTACAGCTATAGATCATATCGACGTACTGAGAGAACTAATAAATTGAAAGAGCGAGGGGATATGAACTTCCATTGTGCATGGCTTTCATCGATTATGAAAAGGCCTTTGATTCGGTGAAACCATCAGCAGTTACAATGGCTTTGAAATCCTGCTGTATTGAAGATGCATACATTAATATTATTAATAACATCTATGAAATTGCAAGGCAAAGATACAGCTGTTTGAAAATACAACACACATAAAAATTGGAAAGGGAGTGAGAAAAGGTGACACCATATCTTTGAAGCTCTTTAATGCCACATTGGAAAATGTCTTTCAATCACTGAACTGGGAAAATAAAGGGATAAAGATGAATGGAGATTATCTAACTCACCTTCGTTTTGCTGATGACGTAGTCATTTTTGCAACTACCCCATCAGAACTGCAGAGTTTGATTCAGGAAATTGCTGACAAGAGTAAAGAAGTGGGATTAAAAATGAACTTTCAGAAGACATAAGTGATGTACAATGCCTTTACAAGAAATGAAGATTTATCGATTGATGGAGAAAAGCTGGAGATCACAGATACATACGTTTATCTTGGACAGCAGATATCAAGTGAAAGTCACATTGATGAAGAAATTAATCGGCATATAAAACTTGCCTGGAGAGCTTTTGGAAGAAACAGCATAATTGTGAAGAGCAATATGCCATTATATCTTAAAAGAAAGATGTTTGATCAATACATCCTTCCAGTGCTTACGTGTGATGCAGAGACGTGGACCTTAACTAAAAGAGGCATACAAAGGCTGCAGACAACTCAAAGCAGCATGGAGAGGTGCACGCTTGGTGTAACCAGGGGAGATAAGAAGAGGAACTCGTGGATCCGAAAAATGACAAGAGTGGAAGACATCATGATCAGAGTTAAATCCCTGGAATGGCAATGGGCTGGACATACTGCCAGAAGGACAGACCATCGATGGACAGCCGAAATTTTAGATTGGATTCCAAGGGACAGGAAAAGACCCAGAAGAAGACCACATGGGAGATGGGTGGTTGGTTGGTTGGTTAGTGGATTTTAGTGGCGCAAGGGCCAGGTTTGGCCAAAGAGCGCCAGACAAAGAACGATCAGTCACAGATTTTGAAAAGCGTGGAAAATGAGTAAGAGCAGACAGGCTTGGGAAAAGTTGAAAAGAGTATGATGAAAGCAGGGAAGACAAGGTAGTTAATCAGATTTATAAAAAAAATTACTAATTGAGAGGGACGAACCGTCACTCTCCTCCCCCACACTCCTCTGCAATGCTGGCAGAGGGCAGGGATGAACTGTCACTCTCCTCCCCCCATGTTCCTCTGCAATGCCGGTTGAGGCTGGGGACGAACTGTCACTCTCCTCCCCCCATGTACCTCTATAATGTTGGTTGAGGGTGGGGACCTCGCAGAGGCCGAGACAGTCGGATGGACACTGCACACCTTTGCGGATTGAGGGCCGGGTCTTCCGCACGTGCAGGCTGTCTGCTGGGAACCGGAAGAGTCGGTCGTGTTCAAAAGAGAAGGCGCAGACTCTGCTGGTCGAATAAGCTGGAGCTCGGTGAAATCCACCTGTGTCGCTTGTTCAACTGTAGATCGCTTGGCAAGTGCGGCGAGAGCTACAGGGCGCGGAACAAAGGGCTGCACGGGTTGTGGCAGAGACTTAACTACTGCGGCAAAACTACGCTGTCGGATGGTGGGTATACCCAACTTGGCTTTGGCAGCAGGGTACGAGAGGCCTTCCAGGGTCTTGAGGCGCTGGATCGCCATCTCGTCCTTCCATTTCATACAGTTGCGGGAGTAAGCTGCATGGGCCTCACCGCAGTTAACACAGCAGGCCGCAGAGGTGCAACCATCCCCATCATGATCACTGGAGCCACAATTTGCGCAACGAGCGGAACTCTTACAGAAACGTTGGGAATGCCCGTACCTCTGGCACCGGAAACAGCGCAGAGGACTGGGAATGTACGGGCGAACTCCACAGACCAAGTAGCCCGCCTTGATTTCGGTCGGAACTTTCGGCGAGTTAAAAGTCAAGATTACATTTTTAGACTGAATCAAGGAACCATCGCGCCGGAACATCATACGACGAGCAGCAATAACACCTTGATCTGCAAGTTCAGTCACCAATTCGTCCTGACTCCTCACTGCATGGCAAGAGATCAAACTCCGAAATAACACCCCGAGAGGTGTTAAGAAACGGGTGAGGTGTCACTTTGACAGGAATGCCTTGAAGACTAGAAAGGTGCAAAAAAGTGTTACTCTGAGAAACACTGCAAGTTTGGACAAGCAGGTCCCCAGAGCGAAGCTTCCTCACAGACTTCAAGGGGCCAACCGCAGCGTCCAAAGCTTTAGAAATGAAAAATGGAGATCTGGTGGACAGTCTCTCATTCGGATCGATGGATTCAACAAGTAAGTGTGTAGCATGCGTAGTCACAGCAATCGAGGGGAGACGACGCTTCGGAGCAACTGGTACAGCCGCCGAAGAAGAGGTTCCACATTCTTGGTCCAGGTCAAGGTCTAAAGACCGTTTAAGGGTATGAGACTTGGTAGGTTGAGAAGACGAAGAAGAGTCGTTGTCAACTATCATTTTCTCAGGTGACTTAAATTTGGAGTTTTGTTTTTTGTGTTTACCCATGGAAAAAGGAGGAAGATTCGTCTGCAGACTACTCCACCCACCACCGAGCCCTACAAGGGAGAACTGGAGGTCTGCAAGCCAAGAAAATGACGCTGGACACAGTTCTGGAGCTTATACGTCGCAGATATAGTCCGTTGGCTGTGATCACACGCACTCGGCGGACACTTTGGTCTCCGGGTACCGTCATGCCAACGCCTTTGGCATGATCCCACAGCCCCCGGGCTCACCCTGCCGTGCTATACGACAAAAAAGCCGCTAAAGCCCTGCACACAACTTGGTACAAGACTTCTGACTAGAGGTGGGTTAGTCTCTAGCCTCCCGTTTACAGCGAAGCCGGGGTCGAAGAGGAGTGTTGGTACACAGGAGGCACTTATCCGGTCTCCTGCTACCTCAGCCGCCAGACATCCCATTTCCGCCTCACGGGTCTCCGCACGCGGCAAACATGCAGGTAGGTCTAGTACCCAAACCAGCTAAAAGGAAAAAAAGAAATCTAAAGAAGACAAATCCTGGAAGGGAACCTAAACGGAATCTCAGCAACCTATGAACTGAGCGGTTAATATAAAACAGTTAGTGGTGGAGTGTAACAAAACCACAAGACCGGGGTGTTAGTACATAACGTGGTAGCGATTAGGTAAAGTATACAACACGGGCAACTAGCCAGTGGAGAAAATAAATAAAAACAAAAAAGCGAGACACAAGACCAGCTCGGGATCGTGGGGCCGCGACTCCCCAACAGCTGGATGAACAGCCGTCCCTGCAAACACCATCAGCACCAAAAAGAAAACAAGCGGTGGCATGACATCAGATGTTGACCAGTCACAAGGTCAGCTCGGGCCGTGGGGGCGCCGCTCCCCAAATAACTAGAAAACCAGTTATCCCCGTGCGGGGGGAGATGGGTGGATGAAATTCGAAAGTATGCGTGAGTAACATGGGGGAGACTGGCACAAGACAGATCGTTGTGGAAGAAACTTGGGGAGACCTTCGTCCAGCAGTGGATTGATAATGGTTGACAATGATGATGATGATATAGATAGATAGAGAGAGAGAAAATTATGAAACAACGATAAAGGAAAATTGAACAAAAAATTGTGAAGACAGGAACGTAGAAAAGTAAAAATAAGAATAAAAATGAAACTAAAAAAATCAAACTGAAAAAAACAGGTTGCCTTCATCAGGTGAGCAACAACCTGGGGAGTGGTTTTTCTGGTATCAGTGAATGCTGAAGCCACTAAATCCAGACCAGTTAGAATGAAAAACAACAGAATGCAAAAAAAAAAAAAAAACGGTAGAAAACAAGGAAACAGTAACTCACCCAAAGATGGTGCGAACCCTGCGGCCGGAGTAAACAAGCTGAGCAACCACTACCACTGAAATACGAAGGGAAGGAACAAGAAATAAATAATTAACACGAAAATTTTGTAATAAAAGGTAAAGCAAAAACGGGGAACGTAACTGCGTGAACCAGGTGAGCGTAACAATAGATGCAGGACTGTGCATGTAGATGTCCTTCAGCCACAGGGGACCTGTCAAGTGGCATTTGGTGTTACCTGCTGAATTTAACTTTGTAAGGTCCTATGTTAGTACAGAGTGTTGATGTGCAATTTAAAGCTGGGGAAGGTAGAATTAAAATTAAGAATTAGTTGATGTATGTAACGTCTGAGAAAAAGGACTGGAACATTATTATTTTTAAATTTAATGGCTAAGTTGTTGAGGTTTTTGGCAATGTTTTCAGTGTTAGAACATATTCTGGCAATGCCGTGAAACTGAGAAATAATGACGTTATGGTGCCTGTCATTAGAGACATTAGAAGACCAGTGGGTGAAGAATTTTATATCAAAATTAAATTTTTGTCTTTTATCGTAGAAATCGATCCCAAAACCCATTTTTTTGTTGATTAAAATGTTAAGGTCCAAAAAGTTCACGTGATTGGATGTACTACTATTAGTTTTTCCAGGGATAGGTCATCGGGATAAATTGCTTCACTCATTTGTAAGAAACGAGGGTTATTGAATACGATGATATCGATGCACTTCATAATGATCCCGGGGTCATCGGGTTGAGTAGGAAGGAATGCAGATTCGAAGTGGTGTAGGTAAAGATTTGCCAGAATGCTTGAGAAACTGCTACCCATAGGAATCCCCCCCCGAGTCTGCTGGTAGAGCTTGTTTCCTATGACTGCATAGTTATGGCTAATGCAGAAGTCTGTTAGGTAATGCCAGTACTGTGAAGTGATGCTGTTATCCAGTGAAAAAAACAGGTCTTTCGTTACTAGGAGTAAGCCCGATAGTGAGATGGATGTAAACAGGTTCTTGAAATCGTAGGTATCCACAGAAGTGATACAGTTAAGCGTATTTAAAGTTTCAATGACCTTAGAATTGGTGTAAATAATCCAGGTAGAATTTTTTTTTCCATTATGGTTGAAAGGAAGCTACTGAAAAGCTTACCAGCTTTGCTGTTGTAACAATTGCGTCCGCTGGTAATGAATTGAAAGGACACCGGCTGTTTATGGAATTTCAGAATGCCATATATGAATGGATAGTTAACGTTAGAAGCTTTAAGTTTGATGCGTTTATACAGTATAAGGCAAGAATCTTTTTAGAGGTGGTTTTTGTGCTTTGAGAAACAGGGCTATAGGTTTCTGTGTCATTCATTTCTTGAGTCATGATCTCCATGTAGAAATTTTTGCAGATGATTGCGAAATTGTTGCCAGTTTTGTCAACTGGTGTGACTGTAAACGTTTGTTTGAACTTTTTTATTTGCTGTAAAATCTTAGGCATATTGATAACTTCTGTAGAAGAATCTGATGCTGGAGGTAGCCCTTGGAGCGAATGCAGGGCATCTTTGAGAGTGGTGTCCATCCATTCATGAAAAGCTTCAATGGGTAGGTTGAATTCGTAAGAAAGCTGTAGTACAAAATGCAGTCGGTCGAACTTCAGAACGGATCAGAAAGGAAATACTAGCCTTGGGGTACAGTCGTTGAGGTAATCTGTATTTAGAACCTATTTCTAAATGTATTAGAACCTAGTTCTAAATACAAACTGGCTCAAAACAGCTTTTAGCTCATTCCAAAAATCTTCCTTCTTATCAGAAGGTTCCGAGTCACAAGGAGCACACACTACAACAATTACAATTCTCTGAAGTTTCACTTTCAAATGAATTCAGATAATTCTCTCACTTACGCAACTATAGTGAGTCAAGTTGTTCTTCATCTTTTCACTTAAAATCACACCTACACCAGCCTGTCCTCTCATATTTTCCAATACTCCAGACCACACACTCAACGTGCCATTCACTTCTTCTACCCCAATTTCCTTCTTTTGGTTTCACTTACACACAGCACATCCAGTCTACACTTATTCATCTCCTCAATCATTTCATTCATCTTGCCATTTATACTTCTAGTATTCCATTCACCAATCTTACATTCACTCAGCCGAGATCTCTTTCTCATAAGCCGTTTTGAATGTCCAGGTCGATTCCATGGTGGACCATTCTTCTCAAGTGTGGTAGGTTCCCCATATTCCACACTTGAGTCTGGGTATTGATTTCTTTTTGCCTTTTTAATCAGGTAAGTACATCAGTGTGGGGGATTAGCCCACAGCTGACCATAGAAGTCTGCACGGCCACCTAAAGAGATGCCTCAACATACAAGCACACTGCCTCCACCATACTTGTCCTTTTCATAGATCAGAGAAGGGTGATAAGTGTCCCGGATTCTCACTAGATGTAAATGCATCGATAATCACTCTGCAAAGCATATCTCGACTCATCTGTGAAGAATACATGATGCCATTGACCTTCAATCCAGTTCACATGCATTCATGCCCAATTCAAACGTTGCATCCTGTGGTGGAAGGTTACAGGCATGCATACGAGTGGTCGCCTGGCATAGAGCTCTCCTTTATGTAGCCTTTGGAATACAGTAGATCTTGATGCCGTCCTTCCTGGAACTGCCACAAGCACGGATCACAGATGAGTTGGAGTAGCAGTCCTGTTCCGCTGCGCAGATAGCGGTCATCAGAGGAGGTCGTTGCCCTTCGCCGTCCTTGGCTGAATTGTCGGGAAGCCAATCCCACTGTTTGAAATTGGTACCACAACCTATGAGCCATAGAATGACTTACGTTGAGACATCTTGCAACACTCGTCTGACTTTTCCCTGCTTCAAAAGTCTGCCTGTAGCTCTGTAGCGTAATTCCACTACTAAATGACGTCTCGAGGTCATTGTCACAAAATGCCTATCTCAAATTCTCTTTGTTAAATGCTGCACATGAATTGGTGCCTCACGTCGAAACATCGGGTTTTATCCTATTGCGCGTTTGCATAAACCGACACATGTTGTCACTCATTTATATACCGTACGTCGAAGCGGCATGCCGTTGCCCGTAAGATATCAGAGTTTCATGCATTTTGCATGATGTTCAAATGAAAATTGTAGTGCTTTTTTCATTTGTTCCATAACTTATGGAAACCAGTGTATATATACAGGGGTTGGACAATGAAACTGAAACATTATCAATTATAGTGCCGCAAATTTCCCGTCGACATATGTGTTACCTGGAAACCAACCATTACTTATTTCGCATTCGCTCAGAGAGGAGTGCAAAGTTGGAATTAGCAGACCAGTAGTACGGCTGTATGTCAAATAGTGCAATCCACACAACATAATGGCATAGGGGAGAGGGGGGTACACCGGAACATATTGTTGGTTTAATGCTGTATAGCTGTGCCGGGGACTTGTGTCAAGAACTGTCTCAGCATACATGACAAAAGTATAGTTTATTGTACAAGAATAACGTTTGTGTACGCAAAAGGTATAAGTAGTTTAGACAGTACATGCAATAAAGTAAGCGTGTGCATCTTGTCCGAATCTGCCCCCCCCCCCCGGTAGATTTGGACAAGCATGGGGCACTTTGGAACAGGGTTTGGAAAAACCCGGGCTTTTTTGAAAAAACCAAGCCCACTTGGTGTTTTTGGGGTTTTATTGGGCTTTTTTCCAGTATTCTTACAAAAACAAAGAAGCAACAATCAATGAGTAAATTCTGCCTTAAAACCACACAAGGGCAAAAGGAATCTCTTGATAAAACAGTGGCTGATTTTTCTTTTATGCTGCTAACATATCATTTAATGCAGCAGAATTGGATCATTTTAAAATTATGATCGAAACACTGAGACCTGGATATCAACCACCCTCAGCGAAAGTCATGGTGGAAAACTGTTTGATACAACAGCACAAGAAACTGAATCGCAGATTTCAGAAAAAATAAAATCTGGCAGTTTTTCTCTCACCATAGATGGCTGGTGCAGTGTGAAGTATGAGCCAGTCCAAGCTACTAGTGTCCATACTGGAACAAAGTTTTTTGCTGTATGCTGATGATACTAGATCAGAAAAAAAAAACCCAGCAAAATATTGTGCTTCTAAATTAGAGGCAGCCATAAAATAAAGCGAAGAAGAATTTGGAAAACCTGTTTTTGCTGTAACTTGTACAAAACTAGCGGATAATGCTTACCTTGGCATTCCTTTCTAGCGACGGGAACATTTCACGCACGTGTTTTCCGGCCCTTTGTTGATGTTATTGTCCTAAAGTCCGTTCTATGAGATGACTGGCTTTACTTCTCACACTTTTCGCTGGGTATACTCATTGGATCTTTGCCTTAGGATTCAAACATCAATTTTTACCGTTCTTTATACTCGAAATTTTCGCCCATACTCTGGGCATCTTCAGGAGCGTGGCGACTTTACCACCGATGTTCGTGGTTAACTTCGCGCTAATGGAGTCCGATACTCCTTGTTGCCATTCGTCGGAAAAACTTTCCTGGATATATTTCGTTATCAAGCCCGGCTGGCGCCATCTATGTTTCGTTAGGAACACTTTTTTTCCCCGTATTTTTTTTTTTTATTTTCTTCTCCTATCCTGGTTTTCTTGTCTTTTTTTGCCTGTTTTTCTTTTGTTGTTGTTTTCTTGTCTTATTAGTTCTTTCCACAGGCCCGATAATGTGCTAGGGTCGTTCTGGTTACATACCCTTGCTTTATTTTTGTAGATTAATATTGCTTCTTCCTTCCTCATTTGCCTTTCCGATTTTTTATTCTTTTTTAGCATTTTAATTTCATCAAACTTTGGGAATGTCCGGTTTTCCAAGCAGAATTGCACTAAAGCAGTTTTGGCTTCTTTTTTTGCCAGTTAGATATGTGTTGTTTGTCTTTTTTTTAATCTGTTTTTCGTACTTCCAATGTACGATATTGGGGGTATGTGTGCTATTGGAATTTCGTAGGTTCCTGATTCTTCTAGCTTTTTCCCTCTGTTTTTTGTTGACAGTCATACTTTTCACTACGTCAACAAAAAACAGAGGGAAAAAAGCTAGAAGAATCAGGAACCTACGAAATTCCAATAGCACACATACCCCAATATCGTACATTGGAAGTACGAAAAACAGATTAAAAAAAAAGACTTAAACAACACATATCTAACTGGCAAAAAAAGAAGCCAAAACTGCTTTAGTGCAATTCTGCTTGGAAAACCGGACATTCCCAAAGTTCGATGAAATTAAAATGCTAAAAAAGAATAAAAAATCGGAAAGGCAAATGAGGAAGGAAGAAGCAATATTAATCTACAAAAATAAAGCAAGGGTATGTAACCAGAACGACCCTAGCACATTATCGGGCCTGTGGAAAGAACTAATAAGACAAGAAAAACAACAACAAAAGAAAAACAGGCAAAAAAAGACAAGAAAACCAGGATAGGAGAAGAAAATTAAAAAAAAAAAAAATAAAAATAAAAAAAAATACGGGGGAAAAAAAGTGTTCCTAACGAAACATAGATGGCGCCAGCCGGGCTTGATAACGAAATATATCCAGGAAAGTTTTTCCGACGAATGGCAACAAGGAGTATCGGACTCCATTAGCGCGAAGTTAACCACGAACATCGGTGGTAAAGTCGCCACGCTCCTGAAGATGCCCAGAGTATGGGCGAAAATTTCGAGTATAAAGAACGGTAAAAATTGATGTTTGAATCCTAAGGCAAAGATCCAATGAGTATACCCAGCGAAAAGTGTGAGAAGTAAAGCCAGTCATCTCATAGAACGGACTTTAGGACAATAACATCAACAAAGGGCCGGAAAACACGTGCGTGAAATGTTCCCGTCGCTAGAAAGGAATGCCAAGGTAAGCATTATCCGCTAGTTTTTTGTACAAGTTACTTTGAAATATCGCACATAAAAGAGAATAGTACAATAATTAGAGCTATATAATAGTAAGAATTAGAACTACTAAGTGGAACTGTTTTTGCTGTTGTAACTGACAGCAAAAACAAAATAATAAAAATGTGGAAAATTTTAAATGAAAAATATCCAACTCTCATAACATAGGGATGCTCAGTACATCTGTTGAATTTGGTAGAAAATGTTGTTTCCCCAAAGGCTGTTTTAAAGCAGATTGCGGAGGTGCAAAAGTATTTTCGTAACATGCGTCAACCACATGGATGGTTAAAAGAAAAGACTGGCTTAATGCCACAACTACCTAATGAAACAAGGTGCAACTCTAATCCTGACTGTGTTAAAACATTTGCCACCAATTATCACAAATACAGAGAAGTATCTTTAGAGCATATTGAGAAATTTGATCAATCTATTTAAAAAACCTTGGATAACATGGGCATTTACTGTGAAGCTATAAATCTGGAAAAGCAGTTATCCGTTGTTGTTATCACACTTCAGAGAGACACAACATCTATTTCAGTTGCTGTTGAAATAAGACTGGATTTACTACAAGAAGAAATCCTGCAGCCCTACCATCTAGATTTTTAAAAAAAGTCTTGAACAAGCAATTCTTGCACCACATTTTCTAGCAAACATCATGGATCCGAAATACAGAGGTCAGAAACTTAACCAAGAACAGGACAGCATTGTAAAAGAGTGGATATCCAAATTTCACCCTGATTACCCAGTCGAATAAACATGACCACCCCCGGAATCACTGTGTATTAGCCCAGGCGTGTCAGAGTGCACGTTACAAGGTTGACCACACGGAGATATAAGCGGCTTGCTAGGACAGATGAGCCATAGTGCGTAACGTGAGCACAATGGGCAGCAATAGTGATTTGATGGACTTTTAAAAAGGAATGATCATCAGTTGCAGTGCCAAGGGTGGAAGCACAGGGCTATAGAAGAGAAGGGCTGGGTCATTCCTTTGTTTCAGGATGAGAATTTCAGCTCCGGCAAGGGAGCGGAGCGGTTTATAGCCACTGTGATGTCATGGTGAGGACAGGCGCTTTCCCCCACAAATCTCTCCCTTTATTCTGTTGGTAGTAAACCTGAGAATGGAGTGATCTTTCTGTTACTCGCGTTTCTTTGTGAATAAACGTGTCTTGTTTATATTTATTTTAATACATAAAATGTCTTCATCTTGTGCTGTGGCTAGTTGTAAAAAATATGCATAATAAAATCAAGGATCGTGGTGTGGTTTATCACGTTTTTCCTGTGAATAACAAGGACATGGTAAAGGAATGGATTATTAAATGGAAGCGTGCAGATAATTTTAAAGCTGAAACAGCAAGAATTTGTAGTGACCATTTCCACAGTTCAGACAATGAAGATGATATGAAAAATCGCTTGCTTGGACTTCCAGAACGTAAATTTCTGAAACCTACAGCTGTGCCAAGTTTGAATTTGAAATGTACAAGATCAGCGTACTCGATAATGCACAAGAAAACAGGCAAATGAAAAGGTATGTACGCCGAAAGCTCCGAATAAAATCACAGGACTTAGTCCAAAAAAAAAAAAAAAAAAAAAAAAAAGCGCATTGAGGAGGATGTTATTTTCAATGAAAAAGAACGTTCAGAAGAAGAAATAACATTTACAGCAGTATGCATGTCTTGCTCAGAAATGGAAACTAAAAACAAAATTCTCACTGAAAGAGTTATGATGGAAAAACAGATAAGCAGCTTAAAGAAGAAAAACAAACATTTCCACAAACTTTTAAGAGCTAAAAAGCAACGTTTAAAGAACAACCAACCATTCAGAGCTTCTGCTTATGAGAAAAAGACTATTACAAGAACATATAAAAAACTGGAACAGATAGAAATATGTAAACCTTCAGAAAATGTTTACGCCTTCAGAGCTAGAATCATCGCAAAGTAAAAGAAAAGGAACAAGTGGGCAGAAGAAGATATTAATATTTCTCGTGGCAAAGTGAGTAGAGCTATTTCTAGGAAAGCTTATGGTTTCTGGAAGGATAAAATTTGGATCCCTTTACCAAGTGCAAGCACGTTAAAATGATGGTGTGCCAAATTTATTTGTCATCCTGGAATTCCCCACAACATTCTGCTTCTTATGAAGAAACTTAGTGAAAACCTATCAGAAAATGAGAAGCTTTGCATTCTTAGCTTTGATGAAATACACAGTGACAGCAAAATATGCTGTGACACAGGAATGGATCAGATTCTGGGTCCATATTCTGAAGTCTTAATTGTCTCCACGGAAGCAACCAGTTTATTTTGTTTTTCAAAGCGTAATGAATAAAAAGCTTCTCTTTCAGATCATTACAACTCTACAAAAAAACTGGCATAATAGCTAAAGCAGTGGTTTCAGATTTGGGAGGTTGCATGACGTTATGGAAGGAATTGTTAGTTTCGCCTGAAAAGTTGTTTTTCATACATCCTTTAAGCAGCGTCTCAAAGATTGGGATTTTTACAGACCTGCCTTATTTCTTGAAAACTTTGTGGAACTACTTCATAGAACAGCTGCACTGCTTTCTATATCCAATTAAGCATTCATTTATTATAACTAAATGTTTGAACAGACACAATAATGGGGAATGAAACCGAAAAATTATTTATATATATGTAGTTTCAAATGCAAATATGCACGAGCCCCTGTTTCTCTTTAATTGTTGAGCTGCTGCTGCTGCTTTACTCAGTGTCCTCGCTGTGACGTCACGCTCCCGAATGAGAGGGGTTTACGTTCAGACGCTCGATAAGCCAGCCCTTACTCTTTCAGAAGCCCTGGTGGAAGCATCTTAGAAACAGCAGATTTCGTGGACTGTTCACAGGTGCTGTGGTAGGGGTGTACCAAGAATGGACCGCTGGCACACCGAGTACCTTTCAATATCATAACTGTGGAGCCCAAAAGGCCATCAACACAAGAGGAGAACGTCGCCTCCGTCGACTGGTAAAGGGATCTACATGCAACAGTGCAGCAATTGACCTCGCAAATGAACCATGGGGCACGCAGGTACATGTCTCCAATAACAGTACAGCAAACCCTATTATGCATGGGTCTCCAGAGTCAACATTGCGCCAAGGTGCCCATGTTAACCTAGGTCCATTGGCAACGACGCCTGCAGTTCTCATGGGATTACCATCATTGGGCTGTGGGAAAAGGTTACCTTTTCACCAACGAATCGAGGTTTCTACTCCTCAGTAGTAATGGATGGTGGTGAACATGGCATCAGACACATGAGAACCAACAACATCCGGACACGCTTGTCAGTCAAGTACAGACCAGAGGTGGCAGTGTGCATATCTGGGAGAAGTTTTCCTGGTATGACCTGGTACCGCTAGTACCACTGAATGGGTCCTTGAACGCCTGGCTGTCTGTCCATCCTTGCTGACCATATGCATCACTTCATGTTAGACGTTTACATTGGTGTTGATTGTGTCTAAAGGACATTGCACCCTGTCACGTCGCTAAGGGTGTGTGTGACTGGTTCCAGGAACACGACAGCAATTTTTCTGTTCTACCTTGGCCGGCAAAATAACCCGACCTCAATCCCATTGAGCACTTGTGGGACTATTTGGATCGACAAGTTCGGCGTGCCAACACACAACCGCATCATCTCCAGAACCTCTGTGCTCTGCTGCAGTCCGAAAGGGCACGTGTGCCTTGGGCAACCTTCCAGGGCCTCATTGCGTCCATGCCACATATATCATTGCTGTCATCTGAGCCAAGGGTGGCTATTCCCATTATTAGATAGGTGGTCATACATATTATTCTGATACGACCGTGTATTTGCCTGGTGTAATAGCTTTCAAAATTAATAACTCAGAGCCCAGACTATTACCTAAGATCAATGATGAAAGAAAGTGTCATCAGCCAGTTTTCTTCCATAAAATGGTGGCAGATCATTGCAAAAAAGTCTGAAAAGGGTTCAGATTCAAAATTGCCTGCAGGATTTTGACTTTTTTTGTAAGCCTACATTCAGCACCAGCTTCATCTGCCTCCATTGAGAGAATTTTCTTGATGTTTCAACTAGTTTGGAATAAATTACGAAATAGGCTTGGGGTAGAGAAAGCCACAAAACTTGTTCAGTTTATACATTTTTAAGATCACAGCATGGATCAAAATTTCTTGTAGCTTGGTAGTTTTGTTTCTGGCTAAAACACCTGGGATTACATTAATTATTTTAAATGGTTCTATTGTTTAACTCAAGAGGTCTGAAAATATTTGAAAATTCTGTGGTTCACAAAACCATGATAATTTCAGCCTGCTTTTTAGGTTTTAGTAAAATGCAAAATACCAAAAATACTTTATTATCTGTACCATTGTTTAATTTTTAGGCAATCTTTGTAAATAGTCAAAAACCATTGCAGTTTACATGCAACACACAAATAATATCTTAGGAAAATTTTACTTAAAGATAATATTTTAATTAGAAGATAAGTATGTTATATTCTGTTTCTCTATTTTCTTTTCTATAGTATGAATATATAATGTTGGTCTATTCTATAGTTATTCTTTATAGGTGGAAAGCTATTTATATGCAACCATTTATTATTTTCAGGATTACTGTTTAATTTTCTTATTTCAGATCAGTTGCTTTGTTAGCTGATCTGAAAGGTTTGTTTTGTGTTGCTTAATAATAAAATCAGTAAACCATCACCTTTGAGAAGAAAGTAAGAAAGAGAATCTAGTTATTATTCCTATTGTTATTAATTGTAAAAGAAAATATTTTATTGGGTGCTGATTAAATTTAGAATATTGTAGAAACAAAAATAGAATCTAATTTTGAAAAACTCAGATGGGTTTTTTGAACTGGGCCCAGCCCGAAGAAACCCGGTGGGTTTTTTCAAACTGGGCCCACTCTGGCAAACCCCGCTTTGGAACAGCCTTTTGTTCAAGTACAAAACCCAACAACAACCGAAAATTCGGCATAGCATGAAGTTGAATGCGTTACAGTATCCGTTCTTTGAAAAGAGTAAAGTCAAAATCAAAATATTTAACCGCTGCAGTTCGGGCGGTCTCACCTGAACTGATTAAATTTAGAATATTGTAGAAACAAAAATATAACATAATATTCAAGATAATGTCAGATGCTTCAACTTCATTCACTTCGGTTGACTCTGGGAATATAAATTTCCAACGTTCCTGCACCCGGCGCATACCACTAATTGCAAATGTAAGGACAACTACTTTTTCTACGCAATCTACACGGAGACAAATGTGTCTTTTGCCCCCGATATTAAACATCACGAAATCACAGACGATGAGGCCTACCCCTCTTACATCGGTGGTCCCCTCCGACAGTAGCCGTGCTGCAGAAAAGTCGTCCAACTCGTCGTTAATGGAACATCGACCCTCCTTCTCACTTGCAGAAAAGAAACTTTTTGTAGTTTGAGACGTTTTGGTGACGGTTTTGTGCTGTTTTTTGGCCGGATTGCCCAGTCGTCGCTTTTTAGACCTCCGTTGTTCAGTGTCCTTTGCAATCTGGTTTCGGATAGGGAGTCTGTTAAGATGCACGATTTTACCTTCTTTCTGGGCCTGCGACTTTCTATCGGAGCACCTTTTGGTAAAGGTCACACAAATTCGGACAAAGGGACGTCGTTCGTGCGCTGGTGCCAGGCAAATCGCCATTCCAATTCAGCTCTTGTGCTGATGTCACGGACAGGTCAGGCAGGTCAACACATAGTTTCATTGGGGAAAACAGCCGTGGAGGGTTGAAAATCGTCATCACTGAACTGCAGTTTGGAAAATGGCCATATCCCTGGCTTGGCGAATGCTGATACAATATTCTTCGCCGTAAATGAGGACGAATAGGCAATATTTATTAAAGATACAAGGTGTTGAATGTTGATGCACTTACCAGGGTAGGTAATCAGCCAATCGTTTTGTGTAACTTTTAGTTGTCTTTTAAAATGACCCATTAAACCCACATCTAGTGGCTGCAGTCAATGCGTGCAGTGGGGTGGGAATGTTATGAGCACTATCCCATGTTCTCTAGCAAACGAAATAACGTCAAGAGTGCAATGACTTTCATGGTTATCCATGAGAGCAATGATTTTGTCTCCTGTGCTACATCTTGTATGTTTCTGGATATGTTCCAGAACCTTTAAAAACAAAGGCCATGTCATCCATCAACTTTTTGGACTGTTAGTCAAACCCAGGCTTCTGAGAGGTGCACCAAACATCAAACATTCATTCATTCATTTTTGCTCTAGGAAACACGAAGACAGGTGGTATGGAATGAAGGTTCGTACTCTTCAAAGCAAAATTAATTCAAGCACTTTTTAAAATCAAATTATCATATGTGTATGTTCTGTTGGTCAGTCAGTAGGTAGGTTTTAGTTAGTTCAGACCATTAAACTTAGCTGTGACGGGGACACCTTCAATGACCTGCCTGTTATTCTGCCCCTTTGGTTTATTTTATTAACTTTGAATTGCCCCTCTGTTTTGGCATTTTTTGAAATAATTTTATTTTGTGGAATATTTTGAAAGGGCACATTATTTTTATATTTATCTGCTGGTATATTTATTGTTTGCTTTAAGTTTTTATTTTTCATGCATGACTTTGATGCTATCTGGAGATGAACAATTGCTAGAAGTTCCACCCTCTGGCAAGAATGCGTCTTTAACCCCAGTCAATAGTAGCCCATAGCAATTAGCGAATACATTGTTCCACTTATTTTACTTTAACGGCTGAAGTTTTACTTCACAGTGATGTCATAGCCAAGGTACCAGCTGTCCACGCACTCTCCTGAGTTGAACGCAAGTTCTGCATTATTTGATCAGTTTGGTGTTTTTATCAGAACTACACAGAAATTTCCAATATCACTTTTTAGCACAAACAATTTTACACATACACTTTCATACAATAACTTAAAAACAAAACAAAATTTTTTTCAAGCGCTATTTATGGAGTCTTAAACATTTTCAAGTACTTTCAACGACTTGAAAATGAACTTTATTTTTTCAAGGACTTTTCAAGGAGCGTACGAACCATGGGAATTGCCAATCGCATTCACAATCATGCAGGATGTTATCATCGTCCCTCTTTCAGCAGACACTGGCTGTTCAACTTGCTGTGCACTAAGTTCAGTGACGACCTTTGGGGACTGCACAACTGTCGTGACACTGGTCTCACCAACATTGTAAATCCTATCCGGGCTGAAGTTTCCACATATCAGAACTTTCTCATAATTATGAAAAAATTCCTGCACATTTGTTTTGTTGAAAGCAGTAGCCCTCGCCAGACATGTATTCTTGGGTTTTCGTAATGTGAGATTTTTATGTAACTTCATAAAACCTTTTAACCAGTCGTATCCAGCTGTTTTGTTTACATCCCATGATTCGGGGTACTCGCACTCTACTTTCCTTTCATAATCATATGCTAATTTCCGTATTTGGGCAAATGTCAACCCATAATTCAATTTGGAGCATTTTATCACGTAGTCAGCTAACATTGACTCTTGTTTGCTGAACACTTGCCGACTGGTGTATCGTGAGTCGTAGTTACAAGTTATATTGCCACCGTGTTTAAACTTTTGCAGATGGTAATGTAGAACTGTGTGCGGCAACTTGAATGTCGCAGTTACAGATCGTATTGGTAGTTTCTTGTCTATGACATCTGTTATTGCCTGCAGGAGAACAGCATCCGACACGGGTGGTTTGCTTTTTTCTTGATGTAGGTCTGAACCATCGTTTCAATCTGAAAACAAATACATCGCATCATTAGTGTAGTTCTTTGTTAGGACATTGCAGACATTGTTATGATATTCAAGCAGTAACATGCATTTCAACTTGTTCCAATATGCCCTGTGTCGGCCTGTTCAAATGTTCCCCGTGTAGTGCTGTTGAATTGTGCCCCGTGTGATTGCATGGGACATACAGGCGCTTTCCGAAAACTGACAGTTATTCACATTTCAGCATAGGGGCTTCCTATGTCACTACGTAAGTAATGACAGTGCATCAATAAACTTACCTCCGGATCTTCAGCGCATGTCTAGTTGTTTACAACTTCCGGACACTAAAGTTGGATACTGTACGTCCTCGCACAATCTATCTCATGAAATGCCAACACGGGAGTCAGTTGCAATGCTCACTGCGGGCGATGCTTCTACAGTACTGTCACTGTATCCACCTCCTCGAGATCTTGTGGATCTTGCGAAAATAACGCAACATTCAAATGTGCCCCATGTTCCAATGTGCTCCCATCTCTCCTACATATCAGACTTTAAAAGAGGACAAATTTTTGGTGCGTATCTCGCCTGTGCACCTCTTGCCAAGACTGCAAGTCTTTGTGTTATATCGTTATATCGAGAGCCACAGTATCCAAGGCCATGTGGGCATATCACTAAGAGGGAATAACCACATCAAATAGGAGTAACTGTCTACGTAAGAGGCAGCTGTCTGAAAGAGACGTCCTGGGTACTAACACAGATTTTACTCAAAAAACACAAAACCTCAGCTGTCTAACTCACTGCAGAATTGAATATGGATCTCTACTCACCTGTTTCCACCAAAACTACTCATCGGGAGCTTCACACGGTGAATATTATTGGTCGAGCTGCTATAGCCAAACCCTTGTTCACCAATGTCAAAGGCAAACGTCAGTTTCAATGGTTCCAGCAGCACAAATCTTGGATTTTGGACAACGTGAAATGGGCATTGTCCTCCGATGAGTCCACCTGCACTATCTTTCCCACATCCAGAGAGTTTACGTGTGGAGGCTCCCCTAACAGGCTTACCACCCGGACTGTTTAGTGTCCACAGTGAAGCACGGAGGTGGATCAGTGATGGTTTGGACCACAATATCATGGCATTCTCTTGGCCCACTGATTGTTCTTGATGGCCACATCACCATCAAGGGCTATCGGACAATTCTGGAGGACAGGGTGCATCAAGTGGTTCAAACATCATACTCTGACAGTAGTGCAGTGTATCAGGATGATAACGCACCAAAGCACACAGCAAGACTGATGACAGAGTGGTTTGATGAGCATGAAAGTGAGGTTGAACATGCAGTCATCCAAACTGCCGCCCCGGTGGCACAGTGGTCTAAGCGATGGCCTCTGATCATTCGTTCGAAAGGGGTCCGGGTTCGAATCCCGGTGAGGCATGGATGTTGTGTTTGTCTTACGGCACTGGCTCTCTCCCTTCCCTGGAACCAGTGGCCCTAAATTAGGGACGGGCGACTGCTTATAGCCCATTGAGTTGCTCACGATGGTCGTTAAACCTTCAATCAAAAAAAACTGAACATTATTGAGCCACTCTGGAGTGGGCTCAATAATGTTCACTATGTGGTTGGAGTACCACCTAGTGAACTAGCCACTGTTCTGCAAGACGAATAGTTCAAAATCCCACTTGCAACTGTACAGGACTTGTATATGTCCCAACGCTGTATTGGCCGCCAAAGGAAACCCTACACCGTATTAATAAATTATTTGTCCTAAAACCAGGTGTTTCAGTTTCATTGTCAAGTAAGTAATCTCCATGACGAAACTTTGTTTCGTTGTGGGATTACACATTTGACAAATGAACCACGCTGTGGAAGATCTTCAGTTAAAGTTGACAACAACCAAATCAAGGCATTAATCGAAAGCAACCCACACAGTACATTCGTATTGTACATTTTTACATTGTTTATTAGCTTGTTCTTATAAAAGTGTATATAACACTCTCTGCAAGGGCTTACTGCAACATTCATAACACTTTTATATACGATATACTATTAAAAAGCACCAATCACTTACCCTAAAGATCATGGTAATTTCCATCCACAACACACTTCCAGCACGTCAATTATCATAATGTTGTTGGCCTTCAAAGGTTTACAGACATCTTGCTTACGATTCCTTCTTCCGGGGATGAAACTTGTTTTTTTTTTTTTTAAGCCATATGAGATGTAACTATAAGCTCGTCAATTCCATAAAAACCACACAAGCATACTACTCATTCATACAATTCAATTAAAAAACTATGTACATATTTACACAACATTACATTCCTTAGGTGGTTAACCTTTGTCAACTGTGAGTAACAAAATACTCCATCTGTTTCAAAACCCCTGCCACTCCCACTGCAAGTGTCACACTCATTCAGCCCCTTACACACAATCCTCTAGCGCTTTCAACAGACTACTGTTGTCCTCAGGAAGCAGGTGCGTCTCACCCACCCACCACAGCTCAAGTGAGCAGAGCCATCGAGGCACTGGCTCCAGTCGCAATCTCTGAATCTTTGTGTCTCTGGCGCCATCTATTGTCATAGCTGCTCTTTTTTCTTTTTTTCTTTCTAAGCTGTTGTTCAATTTTTATTAGGGCCTTCCATTGTTCGTTTAAGTTGCTAGGCTCATTAATGTTGCATAATTTTGATCTGTTTTTTTCAATTAACACTGACTCTGCAATTCTTAACTGCCTTTCGTTTTTACAGCTCTTAATAATTTTAATATCCTCAAACCTTGGACATTGTTGATTTTCCATACAGTATTGGGTTAATGCTGTCTTAGCTTCTTTTATTCCAATTATTTATATGCTGGTTCAATCTATACTTTAATTTATTCTTGGTGCTGCCTATATATGACACAGGTGGTTGCTGGTTTATAGGGATTTCATAAATTCCTGCTCTATCTAATTGGTTGACTTTTTTCATTTTTAATCACTAAATTTTTTACAGTAAGTACCTGATTTCCTACCTGTATGTCATACTTGCCACAAACTTTATTAATTTCTGCTGAAACATTTTCTACATATGGTATTGCCCCTACATATTTTACAAGTTTTTTTTTATCAGTCTTGGCTTTATTGTTAGCTTGAGTTACTTCATAAATCCATTTTTTTAATACCTGTTTAGGGTAACCAAAATCATATGCAATTTTTTCAATATATTCAATTTCTTCTTTTTTATATTGTTCCATTGATGAGTGTGTTAAACTTCTTTTAATTAGTG
Organism: Macrothele yani; assembly: GCA_039090855.1. Lineage (NCBI taxonomy): Eukaryota > Metazoa > Arthropoda > Arachnida > Araneae > Macrothelidae > Macrothele > Macrothele yani. The sequence continues at coordinate 67,833,884 of CM077023.1, read as the reverse complement.
TTTCAACACTATTTTTTTTATGTGTTAATGGATGCGATGACTGAAATGGTATAAGTACTGGGATATATGAAGATTTTCTATGCACTCTGTATTGCATATTATCATTTGTTTTAATTATCAAAATATCCAAAAATGCCAAAGTATTGTCATGTTCTTGTTCTACTGTCAGTTCAATAGATGGATAAATTTCACTATACTTTTTTGTCAAGTCCTCAAGTTCATCATTTTTTAGCCTGGACAACAGAAAAATGTCATCAACATAACTGCAGTATATCAGTGGTGGATCTTCGAGTTTACTTATTATTTTTTCCTCAATGCCACTCATTATAATTTCAGCAAATAAAGTTGACAATGGTGACCCCATAGGTCTACCATAATTTTGTTTGTACATCTTGTTGTTAAACTTAAAACTGTTATTTTCATATATGTACAATAAAATTTCTCTTAATTCCTCTATTTGTATTGCATTCATTGTCTGTAACACATATTAATAATTATTTCAATTGCCTAAGGTACTGGTGTGCTAGGAAAAAGAGCTCTCACATCCATACTAGCCATATGATATTCACTTAAATCTTGTTTAATTACTTTAATTTTCTCAATGAATTCATATGTATTCTTCACTGTGAACCTTGTCTTCATGAACAAAGGTGCCAAACATTTGTAGATATTTCTTTCCAGCTTTATTAGTGGGGAATTCCTTTTTGATACAATCACTCTCGTAGGTGTATCAGGCTTATGAGTTTTTATTTTTGCAAACATTTTTGGTATTCCAGTACCCATTGGTGGGTACGCTTTCTTTATTTCTTCAGGCAAGGTGCTGTGGTTTCTTATTCTAGCTAAGTACCTTACTTGAGATTCGGTTGGGTCTTTTGCCAGAATGCTGCAATTCAGTTCCTCTATAGCTCTATTCATTTTTAGATTATATTCAGTTGTGTTTAATATTACAATTTGCCCTGTTTTATCAGCTTCACAAAATTTAATTGTTGGGGCATCTCTTAATGTAGAAGAGAAAGGGGAGGTGCAAACTAATCCAAATACCCCAAAAAGAACCACGTTGTGGTAAAAAACAAATTCCAACCCCAAATACGCCTGTTGTTTATGTGCCTTTATTACCATAAAGGCAGAGATAACGCCATTTGTATAAAAGTGAGTCGAAAGTTGCAATATTTGCATAAACGCATGAACTGCAGCAAGTATGTCACGTGTTTGAACTAGTTCAAGTCACATACAGCACTCAGCAGAAAGAGATATAAAGTGGTAGTCGTTGCTGTGAACAGCATTGCATGTCGTCATTCTGTCTGTGGTTGGGAAACCTAAAAGATGAACAGCCACAACTGGCTTATTAGGGAACTTTTGCTTTACAAGTTTGAACTCTGCTGTAACGCTGCTCAAGCAACATGAAACATTTATCATGATAAAGGGGAAGGTTCCATGGACCACAGCACTGCACCCAGGTAGTTAAAAAAATTTGCTCAGGTGGCAGAAACCTCGACGATCAGCCAAGGTCAGGTAGGCCGCGAACCGTGGATTCGGAGACTGTGTGCCAGACTGTAAATGCAAATCCGACAACCAGCACTCAGAGATTATCAGGCGAGTTGGGCATAAACAAACCACTGTGGTTCATCACCTTCAGGATTTCAGAAATGTCAGCAGGAGCTGCCGCATTGTGCCTCACGAACTGATGCCAGCTGAAGCAAATCGCTGAGTGGAAGTGTGCACAAAAGTCCTTGAAAACCAGTGCGATGTACATTTCATCAAGAGAATTGTTACGTGCGATGAAAAGTGGGTCTATTTCTGTAGTCCTAACACAGAACGGCAGTGGTTGAGCCCGGGCCAGATTCTTGAACCTGTTGCCAAACATGGGCGATTCGAGCACCAGGTGATGCTCTGCGTCTGGTGGAATTTTGAGCGGATAATCCATTACAAATTTGTTCCAGACGGTCAAACCATCAACGCCAACCTCTACTCTGAACAGCTGGAGTGGATGTATGCTGTTTTGAAGGAGAAGTACCCTGCACTGGTGAACAGAAAGCACTCTCTCCTGCAGCAGAACAATGCTCGGCCTCATACCTCACGAACGACCCAGGCCAAACTCCAGGAACTTGAGGGCATTGAACTCATGCCACACCCAGTATATAATCCGAACCTGGCCCCATCGGATTATTACTTGTTCCGGTCCATGGCCCACTTCCTTTGCGGGTGGCACTTTAACAACCAGGAGGAGGTGGCAGCCAGATTGAAGGAGTTCTTCGTCTGGAAGGACAAGAACTGGTACTGCTGCAGAATCGAAGAACTGGCAGACAGATGGCTAATTACGGTGTAACATGATGGCCTGTACTTTCAATGCTTGTAAGCTTTCATCGTAAAGGTATAGTCCGTTCACTTTAACCTGGCAGTTGGGAAGGATTCACTTTAACAGTTTTAGGGGTGCTTCGCATTCGAAGTAGCATGTTTTTTCGGGAGCTAGTTGCCTCCAACACTTGGAGCTGTGAAATAAACAATGACAACGCAGGGTGGAGAGGGGAGTGTTGGGGGGTTCCTTCTAGTGCTGATTCCCTGTGGTGCTTAGAGCTTCTCCTTCAATAGTCATTGTGGGAAGGAATGAAGTGGTATGGGGAGTCTTGAACATCACAAAAAGGCCCTTTGGACATCTGTTACTGATTTCTTAAGCTAGCTTTACTCACGGGATATCTAAATTATTTTTTGTCCGTTTCTTTTTTTGTGCCACTGTTAATATTATTGTTCAAAACTATGGCACTTAGCACACCGAAAGCTGGAAAAGTCCTAAAAAGCCAAGCTTGGGAAATTATTGGGGATGTAATAACGTTCATGGACAAAGAAAAACGAAGCCCTGAAATTCTTTTGTTGAGTTGTAGATTATAAACACTTTTTATGAAGAATTACATTAAATATCGCAATTAAGAAAATACGAAATTAGGGAAACTTAATAAAAAAAACAACAACATAATTTTTATAAGCCCCTTAAAATTTTTGTGTCCAAGTTTTCCTGGGGCCACTTCTCCGGTGGCCAGTTCTCCTACACCCCGCCGTTTTGACTCATGCGTCACCTCAGTGGTTCATCACAAATTATCTAACAGGTGTCAACTTATTGAAAGAGACATGATTTGTGGATTTAGACAACACACACAACTTCAAGGGAAAAAAATACCTCAGCATCTTTTACAGCTGAAGTGAACTTTGAAAATCATTGCTGTGTCTTCTAGTGAATGTGAAAAGGGGCTTTTCGCAGACAAATTTTATGATCACCCAGTTATATCTTCTCTTTCAATCACAGCAAAAACCTAATTATTTTTCATAAAAATTATTAGGCCTCCACTAACCCAGTTTGATCCTGAGATACACACTCCAATGTTCTGTGTGTATGTGTGTGTGTGTGTGTGTGTGTGTGGGGGGGGGGGGGTACTTTTATGGCTTCCTCATCAATACGATGTTTTTTTGGGAATGTTTTCTCCTGGTAGTTGGGTCTGTTCGTGTAAGTATCCGTCAATTGGTGATAAGAAGGTGCCACTTTGCACACATTTACTTCATGTCCACACAATTCATTTTAGATAGGGACCCTCCGCCCCAATCAATTGGAATTCAACATGGCCATTTTCAAAATGGCAGATTTTATCTTAAAAATGGCGTACATAAGCAGTTAAGGTGTCTTTTAAAATGTTTTTTTTGGTCAAAAAATTCAATGGAACTATTTAAAAGTATGTATTTTAATAAATTTTCTTTAAAAATGAAAAAAATAGTATTTTGTTTTAAAATTTCTTCAGTAATCACATTTAACAGCACCATCAAATGTTTCAAATTGGTGAAATTACTTATTTATATATGGAAAAAACAACAAGAAAAATAAAAAATACAAACTAGTAACTTTTATTACGGTATTCCTAATTTCTGAATTTAATGTGTAACATTGATATACTGTATATTGAAAAACGCTGACATACTGTATAACTACATTTAAGAAATAATTGCATGAAATGATTGTCTTTGATGTTTAGGCACTTAAATATTACAATACAACATCAATGTCCTCAAATAATTCTTCTTCTACTAGTGGGTCAGTAGACTTGAAGCACTTAGCCTTACAATTCTTACACAGCAGTGTACATGTGACGCCAGCATTTCTGCAAGTACAGCGTGATTGACATCCTGCTTTACAGTTACAGTGGACCAACTCTCTGCAACTCTCCCATATTGCTGGAAGAGATGTCCACAATGGTGTCCATATACCATCAGTTTTTAACCAACCCCACTCTGAAGGTGGAGGTAAGACCGGATTTGCAATATGAGACTGCCCCCATATATGACCACCCTGATAAGCAGCTCTTAGTATGTGCTTTTGCAAGGCCACTGCAGCAGGAGACACATTTTTTAGCAGTCTAACTTTTGATGTAAACAGCATTTTTCTGGTTTCAGTGATGGACATGTCAGCACATTCTGTACTGTAAAGAAGAACAACATAAGTCTGAAGTTTCTGCTGTTGTTCTGGGCTTAGATTTTCCATAGAGTTTGAAAATGCAAGAAATGAGCTTGTAGCATCTCCAAATTTTATCCAGCAATTTCAGGCACTTTGTTTTCCATTAGCAGAAAATGACGATGTAGCGTCACATCCGGTGAAAGCGTGGAAGCCTCTGAGAGCAACAGCCTTCGATTCCCCTAGAACCTCTGCGATGTTGTGCACAGACATATTGTGCTTCCAGTTGCCAACACCAAACAAAATCCACAGTCGCTTAAGGCCAAGGCTTTTGAGATAGTGATAGTAAGATATAGAGAGGACAAGCTCATCCGTATCTACAGTTCGTATCATAACATCAATTGCACCATGAGAAACAATATCCACAGTGGGAAGTATTATGCGACCATCAGTTTCTAGTATGGAAAAAATCCCATGGAAAGAAGCGTTTGAGTACGATGATAAAAATGTTCCGCCATCATTTGTGACAACCTCAAAACTCCTCGTCCTTAACTATTAATCCAGCTAACAAACCAAAAAGTTCTTCTTTGTTTTTATCATTTCTAAGGAAGCTAGCCCAGTTCTTCAGAACAAGGTTTCCTTCAGTCAAATGTCGTCAAACTCTAAGTTCTCTTTTCTCCTGTGTAGGCTTCTTGATGCTATCTCCAGAGTAAGTGTCTCAGACGAAATCAGCCCTTTTTACAGCCATGTTGCCAATTACTTTTGCAGTGTACTGTTCAAACTCACATGTGCTGTATTCTCCAAATGTTTTTGATGTCCTCAGAGAGAGCATGTTGATAAGAGTTGCCCCATCAAACACAATAGCATCACATTGACCTGTGAAATCATCACTTCCATCTGCTACTTTTTCAAGAATGGAAGCTAGGTACATACTCGAATTCCTCCATCCAAAGAAAGAGAAGGGGGAAACGGCTGGTTCTCATGTTGGAAAAATGTGTCTAAATCCAACTGATGGGTACTGAGCAGCAATAAAAAGCTTTGAAAACAGTTGGACATCATTTGTCAGAGCTTTTACAACTTTAATATGTCTAGGAATCGGTCTTGTCTCTATATCTGCTAATAACTTCCTGTTCTTCAACTCAAGAGAGAAAAAAAGATCACTGCTAGGTTGCTCCAAAGGATTGCACACATCTAAGAAAGAATCCGTCAATAGTTTTGTCTCATTGAGAAATTTCTTTTCGTGTGATTCGTATTGTTCATGGTGGAAAGATGGGTTGATTTTAGCATCGAGAATACAGAAATCATCAACTAACCTGGTTATCACTGTACCAGTCCAATCCAAATGCACGAGTGCTTCTGTGTCTTAAAACAGCCCAACAGCTCCTTCTTCACCTTTAATACAAGCATTTTGTAGCTCATGTGCTTGATCTACTGCAACAGCAGAAAAAAGCCTTTTTGTCTTTCGGACTACAAAGTTCCCTTTCGAAAATTCTCCATGCACTGTCCCTGCTATTTCAGGAAGTTCTTCTAAATTTTTCGTGTGAATACTCAACCAGTGTGCATAGCTGAAGTGATCAAAAACAAAGAATCATGGGATCATTTTCTTCAGGATTTCTTTGAAGCAACTGTAATCTCCCATGCGGATTGAATACACGAATGTCAACAGAACAATCTCTAGGTTCAGGACTGTCACCCAGTAAAAGAACAGTTGGTGATTCACTAGATCTTTTCTCAACCCACTTTTGAAGGTTACCTGGTGCACTATTCTAGCCTTTTTTACATGTGTTACTTTCATACACTCAAGTGCAGATGTTTCAGACATTTTCCCCGAGTTGGTAGTGATACAGGACCAGCCCAATCCTTCCAAGAAATGTCCAGTAAGTTTGAGGAATGTCTGCTCAATGTGGAATTGCCCAAAAAGAATAACCAGGTTGTTTTCTCCATACAAATCTGGCCAGTTCCACTTAACAATTTAGCACAGTGGCTGGCCCATTGTAATCACAGGGACTTGACTTGGAATAACATGTCTAGTGATGTTCATCGTTATGTTAATGCCATGTCTAAGCATTTACACAGAGCTAGAGCTCTCAGCAAATAATGGGAGAAGACATTGAACTTCAGGAGTAACAGTTTGACTTGAGGCTTTTGTGGCATGGAACCCAGACCAAGATACTTTCTGGTAACTTGAAATTTGTGACGTGGCTTAAATATTCAATTTCTCTCAACCACTGTTGTGTTACACCTGCAACGACTAGTAACTTCTCTGATGCTTCCAAAGTAGGACTGGTAATTTGAGGCGTTTTACTAGGAATAACAGCAGATTTTACGAGGCTGTAGAACTCTGGCAGATCAGGAAATGGCATGCCCATCTTTTGGGACACTCAAAAAATCCCTTTTGTATGGTCGAACAGCACCTGCATTAATGGGAGTTGGTAGCTGGTACATTCAAATGCTAGGGCAGTGGAATGTGGTTTCAGATGTAGAAGACGACAAGTTGTGGTCAATATTATCATACGCACTTACCATGAATAACCCTTCTTTGAAATTTGCAGGACAGAGGACTCCCTCCTTCTTGCAACGTTCTACTACATCTTGACAAAATCCTGTGGTGATTTCAGTCAGACGATTGTGAGAAATGGACAATCCTAAATTGTGATCTTCGTTAATGATAGTTTTATTACGGGTTCTGCCGTAAGTAGACAAAGCCTTATAAATACAAAGGGGTGGTTCGTATGTTTTCTTTTGTCGGACTTGATTTCCACTTGGACCTTTTTTTTTTTTTTTTTTTTTTGTGTGATTGAAAAGTATTAGCTGAGCGATGGTTAAAGTTGGTTGTATAGACTTGCAGTCTTTTACTTCAGTACTTCCATAAAGCAATAAATTTAATGTTGCAAGCAAACCTGAGGGAACTGATGATTTCTGTCAGTCAGTATCAAAGCTTCCATTGAAATTAGTAGTAGACTGAAACATCTCCTTTGTGAACCTCATAATAAATCTTTGGAATGCTATGTTATCAGCATCAATGTCTTCGGGTGCTACATCTTGGAAAATATTTGCATTACCTCAGACTAGAACGTATTCTTTGCCCGTTTTCTTGGCCCAAAGTTGAGGGAAATGGTAAAGAACTCTGTCTCTCTAAACCTGGTTGTATGAACTTCTGGTTGTGCACCCAATCCAGTAAACTCCCCCAGTTTTGTCCTGTATATTTTTAAAATGATTTTCATAGGGATATGTACTCTGTATCTTCAGAAACTAGTTTATCATTTATAAATGATGCAATGTGTGCAAAAGCCATGGACTGACAGACAGCGTGCTCTTCATCATCTTGCTGTTGATTTTCCATTTCTACAGATCTTGATTTGTTGCATAGGTTGGCCATTTATCTGACGTGGTACTTAGCTTCCAAAGCAATTAAATTTGTACCTTCAATTATAGCATGAAGATCAGGGTTATCAATGAGTGATTGTTTCTCATGAACATATTTATCAACTGACATAGTTGCAACATTGGTAAGTGGCTGACTCCAAAATGGTCCTTTACTGCATAAAAAACAAATAGTCAGTAAGTCTTGCAGCTGGTGTGAAAAAAAAAAAAAAAAAAAAAAAAAAAAAAAAAAAGAAGAAATTTGTCAGTAAGTCTTGCACTTGCAGTTTATATTGGTGGAAAGTATAAGTCTCTCATTCATCAAGCTCATCTGGTTTGTAACACTGAAGTTAATCTAAAAAATGAATTGGCAAACATCTGCTTGATCGCTGATCAACATGGCTCCCCCTCCCCCACCTGGTTTCTAAATTAATTCAAAATGCTAAGAAAACTCCAGTTGTTGCTCTTCAACCTGTATCACCAAAAAAAAAGGAACTAATGTTTGCTGCGTAAATGTAACGCACTCGGCGCGATATAGAGTTCTGTTGGTTCAATTCCACAGCGGCGGCTGAAAAACAATTTTTCGGATGCTGTGTGTTTCTGGAACGTGGAAAGAGCGATGTATTTATTTATTTAATGTTTGCTGGTTCTATCCCTTACCATAAACTTTCTGCCTACAAGCTCATCAGTATCTTCAAAAGAGAAGGATTTTTCGGAATGAACTTCCTATGTATGTGGTTAATCCAACGTTTGTTTTGATAGGAATTTTATACACTCCAGGAGAAGAAAGCAGAGGTCTTGGGTCTATGTCATTACGATAGACTTGCCATTCGCTCTTCTCCTTCAATTTCTGCAATCCTCCGTAATGACATAGACCCAAGACCTCTGCTTTCTTCTCCTGGAGTGTATAAAATTCCTATCAAGACAAACATTGGATTAACTGCATACATAAGAAGTTCATTCCGAAAAATTCTCTCAAGACTTCAGGAACACAAATCTGATGTGAAATTTCGAAAACCTTCCGCTTCCTTGTCTCAACTTACCATGGCTGAAACTTCTGATATTCCACTTTGGTCCGATACAAAAAAGTTGGCTTCCTTCCAAAATCGATTTGCTCCGAGGTTTAGAGAAAGTCTGAAAATTTTACTTTATCAAAATTGCAACTCTGAGCTTCCGATTTTCGTTTCATACATCTCGAAATCATTCATTGCATCATGTCACCCGGAGTTACCATTACAAAACTTATCTTTCCAATCTGGCAATGAAACAAATTGTAGTCACACTGCTGAAGGCCATAGTAATGGCTGAACTATATTTGTCTTAAAAACTATTATACATAACTTAGCGTGTTCTCAGCTACCATCAACTTAACTTCACTAAATTTCCTGACAGTGTTTTGTACCTGGCATTTATTTGTTTTGGATCACAATGTTCAGTTGGACAGATGAGGTCACCTTGTAGTTGGCACAAACAGCATTTATTCCAGTCCAACCCAAAAGGAACTGCAGAGAGGAGAGTTTAAGTTCCTTCCACATAGCCATCACATCAGTTCACTTTCAGACTTGTTACTTGTGAAAAGTTAAGCTATCTTAAACAGCGGTAGATGACTGAAATGTTTGATTAGCGAAGGGTTTTTAAAGAACAAAATTAATAAATAAAAATGTTCTTTCTTAATTAGTGCAATAAAAATAGCTTTATAAGCAAATTTATTAAAATCATCATCATCATCATCATTGTCAACCATTATCAATCCACTGCTGGACGAAGGTCTCCCCAAGTTTCCTCCACAACGGTCTGTCTTGTGCCAGTCTCCTCCATGTCACCCCTGCATACTTTCGAATTTCATCCACCCATCTCCCATGTGGTCTTCTTCTGGGTCTTTTCCTGTCCCTTGGAATCCAATCTAAAATTTCGGCTGTCCATCGATGATCTGTCCTTCTGGCAGTATGTCCAGCCCATTGCCATTTCAGGGATTTAACTCTGATCATGATGTCTTCCACTCTTGTCATTTTTCGGATCCACGAGTTCCTCTTCTTATCTCTCCTGGTTATACCAAGTATGCACCTCTCCATGCTTCTTTGAGTTGTCTGCAGCCTTTGTATGTCTCTTTTAGTTAAGGTCCATGTCTCTGCACCATACGTAAGCACTGGAAGGATGCATTGATCAAACACTTTTCTTTTAAGACATAATGGCATATTGCTCTTGAAAATTATGCTGTTTCTTCCAAAAGCTCTCCAGGCAAGTTTTGTACGCCGATTAATTTCTTCATCAATGTGACCCTCACTTGATATCTGCTGTCCAAGATAAACGTACATGTCTGTTATCTCCAGCTTTTCTCCATCAATCGATAAATCTTCATTTCTTGTAAAAGCATTGAACATCACTTTTGTCTTCTGAAAGTTCATTTTTAATCCCACTTCTTTACTCTTGTCAGCAAGTTCCTGGATCATACTCTGCAGCTCTGATGGGGTAGTTGCAAAAATGACTACGTCATCAGCAAAACGAAGGTGGGTTAGATAATCTCCATTAATCTTTATCCCCTTGTTTTCCCAGCTCAGTGACTGAAAAACGCCCTCCAATGTGGCATTAAAGAGCTTCGGAGATATGGTGTCACCTTGTCTCACTCCCTTTCCAATTTTTATGTGTGTTGTATTTTCAAACAGCCTAATCTTTGCACTTGCATTTCCATAGATGTTATTAATAATATTAATGTATGCATCTTCAATACCGCAGGTTTTCAGAGCCATTGTAACTGCTGATGGTTTCACCGAATCAAAGGCTTTTTCATAATCTATAAAAGCCATGCACAATGGAAGTTCATATTCCCTCGCTCTTTCAATTAGTTCTCTCAGCACATGGATATGATCTATTGTGCTGTAGCCACTCCTGAATCCAGCTTGTTCTCTCGGTTGAGCCATGTCCAGTGTTACCTTCAAGCGGTGTGAAAGAACTTTAGTGAAGATTTTATAAACTACTGATAGGAGGCTGATAGGTCTGTAGTTTCCGAGAACCTCAATGTCACCTTTCTTATGTAGCAGGATCATTGTAGCGGTGTTCCAATCCTCAGGAATCTTTCCTTCATTAAGGCATAGAGTGAAAATTTGGGCGAGTACTGTTTCGATTTCTCCACTTGCTTCTTGTATGATGTCTACAGTAATTCCATCTTCTCCTGGAGCTTTTCCCCGCTTCATGTTCTTGATTGCATGTGCAACTTCTGCTGGAAGGACTGGAGGAACTCTGGTACTGGTATCTTTCATGATGTCTGGAGTGCATGTATCATCCCTTTCATATAATTTTGAGTAGAAATCTTTCACTCTTGTCAAAATTTCGCCTCTATTTCTTGTTACAGAACCATCTTCTTTTCTCAGTGCCATAATCTGTTTTCTTCCCTTACTGAGATGTCCCTTTGCTATCTTTAGGCTTTGGTTGTTTTCAATTGCTTTCCTCACTAGTTCACAGTTGAATTTTCTTAAGTCTTCAGTGATACTTTTTCGTACTGTCTTGCATAGCTCTACATATTCCACTTTGGAAGTCACATCTTCTTTAGTTGTCCTCATCTCTCTTCTTTTTTGCATCAACATTTTCGTTTTTCCTGATAATTTATTTACATGCAACTTGTTCTTAGACCCAGCTAATTTTGTTGCTGTTTCCATAAGAGCTTTGGTTACTTTTCTGTTAACTTCAGAGATGTCCACTTCTTCCGATGTTAGGCCTTCTAAAGCAGAGAACCTGTTCTTCAGTTCCAACTTGAAGGTATTATGGTGTTTTAAGGTTGGTTATGTCAATAGATTTTGTTTGTCTTATGAGCTTGCCACTTTCAAGTTTAGTGTTGAGGTGCATCTTACATCTCACCAATCTATGGTCACTACCTGTGTTGAACTTGTTTAGCACACTGCAGTCTTCTATGACGAATTTTTTGTTACACATAATAAAATCAATTTCACTTGTCGTCCCATTTGGATGTCTCCATGTCCATTTCCTGTGTGGCTTTTTCTTGAAGAAGGAGTTCAAGATGAAAAACCCTTCTGCCTCTGCAAACTCAACGAGAGTATTTCCACGCTGGTTTCTGTTGCCGTGACCGAATTTACCTACTGAAGTTTCATTCTGTTGCCGTTGCCCTATTTTTGCATTGAAATCTCCCATAATTATTTTCAAGTGCTGCTTACCTTTATTATTTAGATGACAAATTTCCTCATAAAATTCTTCAATTTCTTCTTCAGGATGACTTGTGGTGGGTGCATAAGTTTGAATAATCTGAGCCTGGTATCTTTTCGAGAGTTGGATAATAAGCCGTGCAGCTCTGTCAGAGGAACTTTCAACTTCTACAACTTTATCCTTCAGTTTCTTGTTTATTATAAATCCAACACCACTAGTTCTGCCAGTATCTGTCCCACGATAGTAGAAGAGATGTCCACTTTTCAGTTCGATGAGATCTTCTCCTTTTCTCCTAACCTCACTTAGCCCCACGATGTCCCACTTGATCCTTTGTAGTTCCTCTTCCAATTCAAGAAGTCTTGAATCAGAAGATAGGGAGCGTCCATTGTACGTTGCCAAGGTCAGCATCAGATGGCAGCCTAGTCCGGTCCTCCGGGGATTCTTAGCACCCTCTGTCTTCATGTCGCACTGGCCGCTGCCTTGGCCAGGTACATTCCAGCTGCCGGAGACTGAGGGCCAAGATTTAAGTTGTGGAGTCATTTTGGAGGAGTTTGGCCATAACTCACCATGCTGGCCAAGCGGGTTGGTGAGTGTGGGATAGAATTTCCTCTAATCCCGATAGTATAGTTATACCGCTATTGGCGGTCATCAGAGCCCCTTTAGTAGGAACAGGATGCACCACGAGAAGGCGGGGTTGACATTTGTCAAGGAGAGGCTGTGATGTTACGCATCACCTGACCTTACATCCCTTATTAAAATACATTCTTTTAAATAGTTCCATTGAATTGTTTGCCCCCCCCCCCCAAAAAAAAAAAAAAACATTTCAAAAGACACCTCAACTGCTATGTATGCCATTTTTAAGATTTAGTCCGTGATTTTAGAAAATGGCTGCCATATTGAATACTAATTGGCATTTTTTTTGGGTTCCTATCTTAAATGACTTATATAGGCCTCTCAGCAAAGTGGCACCTTCTTATCACAAATTGCTGAATTTTAATGGTTTTTTTATGCGAGCAGCCCCCACTATGTGTATTTATACACGGTTGAGTCACATTATTGTGACCGTCAGCTAATATCCAGAGTAACCATCGTGTGCAGTGCTAGACGGGCTGGGAGTGACTCAATAAGGTGCTGGAAGGTGTTTACAGGTATGTGGAGCCATGCTGACTGCTGCTGGAGGGTGCATGGTGGAGGATCCATAGAGTGAACAACACGATCGAGGTGGTCTCACAGATGATGAATTGGGTTTAAGTCTGGGGAATTAGGGGGCCAGGGATGTACTTTGAAGTCTTCATCGTGCTCTTCCAACCACTCTCAGACATTTCTAGCTGTGTGACACTTCGCATTGTCGTGCTGGACATCCGCCCCAAGGAAGACAATCAGCATGTATGGGTGTACGTGGTCTGCAAGGGTGGATTCATAATGAATTCGGTCCATAGTGTCTTCCACAGGTATGAGTGGACCCAGGGAATGCCATTAAAACATTCCCCTGACCATAACGCCAACCCTTCACCAGCTTGTGCTCTTCCAGCAATGGTTGAAGAGTGTTTGTCTCTGATGTTTCTCTCATTATACACCAACGTCCATCCGTTCGATGAAGCAGAAAACGTGAATCATCGGAGAAGGCAATCCCAGTGATGGAAAGTTGCAAAAACATTTTTAGAGCAGGAAAATGTGTTTTTTGGAGCAGATAAAATACATTTTTGAAGAAAAAAACATTTTCTTTGGAGCAGGTACAATATTAGTAGCTAAAATATTAGTATATTAGTTTTTTTCGGAGCAGGTAAATATTAGTAGATAAAACAAACTCTTAAGGAAAAAATGTTTTGGAACTACATGCACCCAACTCAAATTGAAAACATCTTGCATTGAAATACACACACACACACACACACACACACACACACACACACACACACACACACACACACACACACACACACACACACACACACACACACACACACATCTGCAAAGATTTTAGTTTTCAAATAGATCAAAAAAATTGTAACCATAACAGATTCTATTATTAATCATTTATTTTACAAAAAATGTTTAATTTTTTTGCTGCTTTCCTCAATATTTAAATATTTAATTGCTCACTTCTATTTTTTTTCTAATTTTTTAAGATAGTTAGCAATGTTTTGTTTTGCTTCTTTTAATAGTACCTGTTCACTTTCTATTGCCCTCATATCTTTTTTTTTTTTTTATGCCACATTCAATGTTCATCTCAGCATTGTTTAACATTCTATGAGAGGAATCCAACTGCTGCAAAAGTTCAGCTTCTTCCCATTTCAAATCACCTTGTGTAAATATCGGGTTGAAACTACATTTTAAACTGAATCCCAGCATCAGACAACTAAGTCCATTTGACCTTTTTGAGATATTTTGTTTAGGCTTTCATCAACTGATATGGAAAAATATTTACATTTCTTTACTTGCTGAGCAAGCTTTTCTTGATAATATGGACCAAGTCCATAAGTAATAATATATGCCAGTTTATCCTTGTGCATCTGGAATTTTTGAGCAATAAGGCTATCAGAAACATTGCACGAAACAAATCACATGCATTTCCTGCACTTCTGTCAGACGAATGATGAAACACTTTGTCAAGAGCCCACAAAATTTCTGCTTTAGTTACTTCATCTTTCACTAAGAAATTCTGTACTGTAGGTGATTCAACTGTTTTGCTTTGTTTTGGTTCAAAGTTCTGTAGACATGGAGATGCTACTGATTCTGTCACAGCCGAGGAATTTTCTACACCACTGTCAGAAGCAACAGTTTCCCAAACACTAATACTTTGTGTCAGTTGCAAAAGTAATTTACAAAGTTCTTTATGCATTTTTCCTTTCTCATGTGTTTTACAGCATTAAATCCACTGTGACTAACGTCAAATTTTGATTTGCAAAAAGTACAATATGCCTTGTACTTATCATCTGCCACTCGACGCAGCCATTTTGAAATGTCTCTGTGTGGTTCCCTGGATGACCACACAGACACACACACACACACACGTCTTGATATGCACATTTTCCTAGCATTATTTCAGTTGAAAAAAAGGGATCCTTCAAGAAAATGCTTTCAACGAAATCAAGTACCTGAAAGGACAAGAATCTAGGCATTATAATCCTATAATAAGATTAGCAATACATTTATAATAATGACAAATAGATCTGTGATTGATACCAATGATTAATATTAATAAAAAAAATATTAAAATAGTGACTTTCCTTTTCAAACTGTGTCGTAATTCAAAACCAACCTTAAAAAGACTTTAAATTGATAGAAGTGCCCAATATTAAATTTTCTCTGTTATAGGGGTTGTGTCACATCATTCAAACATAATGTTAGACTTAAAAATGCAAGAGGAACCCATATAATTAAATTTATGGGGAGCATGTAAACACAATGTGTGCATTGTGTTTACATGCTCCCTATATTTTAGTACACCACAGACCTATATATATATATAATATATACATAAATAACTTAGAACAGATATTGTACAATTTTTGTGATATATATTAATGCTATTTCCATAAGTAAACAGGCAAGTGGAAATTTAACCCCACAAAAACGTGTATCTCACAGAGGGAAAAGAACTCAGACTCCCATGCAAAATTTCTGGTTATGCATATGACACATCACATCACATCACATCACATCACATCACACACACACACACACAGCTATCTGCAGATTAATATTTTTTACTTATTTGTGTGTGCATATTTCTCATGGGATGCAGTTCTTGTTAATTTAAGAACCCTTTTTCTTTTACCAGGAGATGTGTTTATTTCAGCTCTTACTTCAAATGGAAGAGTGATGTAGATGGTTTATTTACTTTTCTTTTCCCACTTTGCTTAGGCACCTTTTAAATGCTGCACTAACATTTGCTTTTATACTGGTAGCTCTTTGTTGTTGTTGTTTTATTCCATTTAGTCAAGTTCAACTTTTGGTGACTGTATGAATAAAAGCCCACCAATTTGATCTGTCCTCAAAAGATCTCACAGCTTTTCCAATGTTATACCACAGGTGTTATTGATTCCATCTAACCATCTTGTTCTCTGTTTTTCCCTTCTTCAGCTTCCTCCAACCATGTCAGAGGTATGATCATCTTTTCCAACTCAATGTAGGTGCGCATCACATTGGGAGGGGGGGGGATCCCAAACCTTACACATACCCCTGGAAAAAAAATGCAGCACTGAGTGTTGATTTTCCCAAGTTTGGAAGGAATAATGTAAATAGACACGCAGCTTGGATGTGCGTGTTTGGTTTCATCCCCAAACCTTTAACCCCACACAAATCGATGACTACTATTGATATTGAGATGCAGAAATCCCAAGTCGAACAGCAAGAGAGTGATAATGTAACTTAAGTAACAATGGAGATTACAAAGAGCTCTTACCATGAAATCTGAAAAAGTTGCTAGCAGGGTAAAATCATGGAAATACCAGGGAAGTAAGTGACTGAAAGCCAGTGTCATAAGCAATTCGGTCACCTGTTAGGGTGGAGGGGGTTATTACTTAGGCAACCTTAAGAGCCCTAATGCAAAACACTTGTAAACTCTGTTGGGATTATTTTTTTTGTTTTTTATTTCAGGGTTTAATGACTACCATGAGCAATTCCTTGGTCCTGTCCTAATTTAGGGCCACTGGTTCCAGGGAAGGGAGAGATCCTACACCATAAGACAAACATACCACTCATGCCTCATTTGGGACTTGAACCCAGGCCCAACTGAGATGAATGATCCAAAGCCAATGCCTCAGCACAGCAGGTTTTTAGATTTGGTTGAGAGCAGGTATTTTGTTATGTCTCAAATGCGGAGGTGGGGGGATACACACTGTTGAGTAACTGGAGAATGCCAGTGAGACAACATTAAACCACTGCAAATTATTATTGAAGAAGGGAAAGGGAAAGAAAGGGGAGACAATAGAAGACAATGTGAGAAAAATTGCAGCAAGGACATCTATGTTTCTTTACTTCAGTAGTTTGCTAGTTTGGAAGCAACCAGAAAGGAAGTTGAACACTGAATGTGAATTTCTGTCCAGTATACTGATGAGTCACAAAGTTATTGCTGTTGTATGTTTAATTATTTGTCAGTGAGGTGAATCACACATCATATAATATTTGTTGAATTGCACGGCTGATTTTGTGTAGTAGGTTTTCTATAACATAAACTGTAAGAAATTTCACTATAGGGCTGCTTTGTAAGTTTGTTATCACGAAATGTCAAGATTATGTTAAAAATGAGAAACAGAAGAAAATGAAAAAAAAAAAGCAAGAATCTGAAGAAAAGCAAAAGGGAAATTTGTTTCTTAAACCTGTTCATAGTGCTGCAAAGGTTTTCAATGTAGCCAAGGCCAAGTGTAATGTGAAAAAGAGTGAAACTGAACAGTTGATAAGCAATCTGGATAATGGAATGAAGATATCACCAAAATCTAAGGTGAAGACATAAGATTTTGAACAACATCAAAATGACAGCACCAAGCAGGACTTAGGTGACATTATCCGGCAGAAACAGTGGAAAGTAGTGAGTTTCACATTTGTTAGCAGGCAACTTCAACTGTAAAAGCAATTGCAGAAAATGTGTGAAAATGGAATTAAGAAAAAATCTCTATGTTAATAGCATGGCTTTGTGGCCTAACACCCTCACAACAGTAGACAGCTTCAAATACTTTTCAGTGAATAAACCAAAAGAAGAGGGGGGGATGATTCAAAACTCTGAAACGAGAGTATGAGGAAGGGGGATGAAGAACAGTGAGAAGCTATAATGAGAAACACTTCTACATAATCAAGAAAAATGGGGAAATGGAAAACTGCCAGTGGTTTTCCCTTTTTCATTTTTGATTGATTCAGAGACTTCTAAGTACATTCATTGCTATATCTGTAAACTTTCCCCTGATTTAGCTAGGTGTAATCAGTCATTTGTTGATAGCTTTTCAAACTGGAAAAGTGTTCCATGACTTCTAGCATGAAACCTCAAAAATAAACATGAATACAATGTGTACATTTGTAAAGAGAGGTACGGCAAATGGAAGGGTTGATACATTTAGCTCTGCAGTTTGAGAAGGAGGGTACTTCTTGGTGACAAGTTTTTAAACATGCCATTATGACTGTGAGGTTACTTGCGGGATTAGAATTTCCATTGAAAGGCCACGATGTGTCTAAATCTTCTAAGCACATAGGCAACTTTTTGAAACTGCATTTGGAAAACACAGTACTCTGGTTCTGGCAGACCCAATTATTTATCTTGCCAAACCTATGGAGAGTTTACTGTCTAAATGGATGATCATCTTAAAAGAACATTTGCTGATGAAGTAAGAAAGGCAAAATACTATTCATTTACAGTTGACTCATCGTCAGATGCTAGTAATGTTGGCCAACTAAATATTCCTTAATGATATCTTAATAATGCTGAAGAAATAGTAGAGTGTTTTGTTTTGTTTTTTTGCCACTGAAATCTCACACATCTGAAGATATGGCAAAAGTTATTTCAGAATTTTTAGAAACACTTTAGACACAGATATTGAAAACTGTTAACAACTGCAGGGTTTAGAGTTTTGCCAATGCAGCCAATATGTTACAAATACTTGGGTCTCCAGGCAAAGCTGAAGGCTGAAAGTCCTACTGCTGCAGAATCCTGTCAACTTGCAACCAAATGCTTTTTGTCCAAAACATATATTTATTTTTGACAGTGTTTATGTATAGGTGGAACATGCTCAAACAAACCTAAACAATTATTAAAAAATTCTTACAATGAAAAGAATGTGTGATACTCGATGGTCTATGGCTGATGCTGTTTTTAGCCTTGAAAACTGAATATAATGGAGTGAAAAAAACTTTTTTTTTTTTTTTGGATATAGCTGAAGTAGATCAGGAAAAACTTATAAACAGATTGGAAGCAAATTGACTGGAGGAAAATGTGAGAAATATGAGAATGCTGTGCTGGCTACTTTCTGAAAATCAATGCTTCATCAGTACATGCATTTTGCAAGTAAATCAGTTCAAGGTTAAGATGGGAATGTACTGATGACTTCAACTTTTCTGTACTCACTGAGAGATTTCATTTTTCAAGTGAGAAGTGACTACTCATCTATTGAAGGAGAGGCAATCTTGCTGACAGAAAATATAGTTTATTGTGATGATGAATATACATGCAAAACAAAAAAAGTCAACATAAACAAAAAAAGGAAGACATTTTTTGATCTGAAGGTGAACAAAAATTTGTTGTTGAAACAGTCAATGTAATATGTAAAGCCCGGAAGTTGAGGCAGTAAAAATGATAAAAATAGGCATGCAAATAAGCGAAATAAAACGTCAAAATAGGCATTAAAAATAGGCATTTATAGAAGTGGTCGAAAAATTCTGAATCATACACAGGTGTTAAGCTGAATTGGCAAAATCATTTATCAGATTGTCACTTACTTATTTTTGCGGTTACACATAAGTACTAGGTGTTTTTTTAAATGTTCGAACGTGAAACTCTGCCTTCTGTTACTTAGGATATGTTTTAGAAGCGAAAATGATCTTTCAACTTCTACGGAGGTAATGGGAGCGTATTTGAAACATGAGGCAGTTGTAGGACTCATTTCAATAGAAGTTGAACTTTCACCTTAGAGTATTTCAGCGATGACTTTGATTTTCTCCAAGTCATTATTTGCTCAAAGAACTCGTTGACATTTTTCACTCACGATTTGACCCTTTCTCCCGGGAACACATTTAATTGCACTAACTACATCATTTATTATTTTCAAGGCATTCACTAACGTTTCGTTCCTTTTTTCCAGCAAAGTAATCATATCGGGCAACTGTGAAAAATGTGCTTGAATAAAAGTTAAATCGTTACGAATGAAATCTTTAACTAGTATCTGTTGAGCATTGCATATTGCGCAGGATTCATCCTCTTGAAAACTGTTAACAATTTCAGCAATCTCGTTCAAATTATTTGTGTAATATACAGCGGCTGATATCCATGTTCCCCATCTTGTCAAAATCGGTTTAGGCGGTAAACCAAGATTTGGTTCCATCTCTTTGAATAAGTGAACTCGATGAGGAGCTTTAAGGAAAATTTTCTTCACATTACTCACTAACGCATCAATATCCGGAAATAACCCACGTACTTCCTCCGCTACTCTGTGGAGAGCATGAACCAAACAAGTTAAATGAAGCATTTTTGGAAAGAGAACTTTCAGGTTGTGAGAAGCCTTTTTCATATAAGGGGCTGCGTTTGTTAAAAGCAATAGTACATTTTCATACTTTATTCCGCCAGGCCAAAGAAGAGCTAATGAAGAGGCAAAAAGCTGAGAAATCGTGCTATTATTTGTTTTTGGAAGTTGTTCTGATGTAAGTAAGTAGATAGTTGAGGGCTGAGCAGGTTCCATTGTACCTATAACAACATTTGCCACATACCTTCCCGTGGCGTCTGTTGTCTCATCGATACTGATCCAGATATTTTTATCCCCGACATCTTTTCGTATTTCTTTCATTATACCAACGTAGCAGGAATCTAAGTATGTTTTCCGCAAAGTTGCTTCGCACGGAATATTTTCCTTTGTATATTTCTCCAAAAAAATTCTTCAGTGAATTATTTTCCAGCTTCCACAAAGGTATTCCAGCATCTATAAAAGCATGGCACAAATCACTTGCAAACTGTGACTGCTTGCTCGAAGTAGAAGCAAATGACGAAATCAAACATGTCTTTTTTTCACCAATCTTCTGAATAACAGCAGCTTTATGTTTAGCTGTTGCCAAATGTTGTGAAATGAATAATTTCTTTTCGTAATTCAGTTTCGTATCGCATATTTTACAAAACACCACCATTCCATCAGTGGACAAGATATCACTTCCATACTCTTGAACATACCGACTTAATTTAGCACTGGTTGAAGAAACAGTTTTCGGCATTATTGTTTCACTTGGACGCAAGGCGAGATCTATTAGGCGTAGCGAACTAACAGAATCTTCCTCCCTTTATTTGCACTTACGTTCAAGGTGTGTACGTGCATTCTTGGCTTTCACTCTAGCTTGATTGGTTACAATGTTATCTGACTGGATTCGGCTACTTCCACCATGCGCAGAAACTATCATCTAGGATTCTAGGGAGAGCAAAATATAAAATGAGATGTCGACCATCGCAGACTCTGCGCATGCATCTGCCACCGCTGCTTAAATTGGAGCACCTCGTTTTGAATGTACCGATTGTACTCGTGTTTACTTTCAGATGTCTGCCGACTGTGATTTCGTTTTAGAGAAAATGCCACCTACCTTATGGTTTGTACACCTATACCCTAAGAAAGAGTTTTTAAAAGAAATGAATAACTTAAAAAAATTACATGTTTACCCAGAAACACTACGTACAGCACGCTAGATTGTTATCAAAACTTTGATTTTATCGCACTCTTAAGAAGAAATCATTTTTTAATAGTGCATTTGTTGAGTATAGGCAAAAAAAGGCGTTAAAAACATAAAAAAGCATTTTCTTCAAATATGAGCCGAAAAGGCGCAAAAAAAAAAAAAAAAAAAAAAAAAAAAAGGCATTTTAAGGCATTTTGCCTCAACTTCCGGGCTTTAGTAATATGCAACAAACTAGTGGTGACTGACAAAAAGAGAAAATGTGTACAAAGAGGACTTGAACTTATTTGAAAGTTAAGTTTTAAGAAATCTTTATTATGATTCAATAAATGACTTGCATAGTTAGGTGTAACTAATCATTTATTTATATACTAGCCGAACTTTCACATCTCAATGGAGGGTTTTTTCAAGACTTCATACAACTGTTAAGAATAAGTTACATGATTTGAAATATAAAAAAGATAAACATCCATTGAGGTGCTAAAGCTCGGCTAGTAGATAAATTAATGATTAGTTACACTTAACTACGGAAGTCATTTATTGATAGATATGGGTGTATAATATTTTATTACATATTTATTATGATTCGCTAATCAACAATTTCATGCAAACATGCGCAGGAAAAAGAACATTTTAACAGTTGTTGAGAGAGAGAGAGAGAGCGAGAGGGGAGTAGATTTCTCTTTCCTAAAAAATAATCTTTCCGTAATGAGCATTTTCCCAATGATGTGGCTATTTGTACCTCTGGTAAAAGCTTTTTTTTTTTTTTTTCTTTTTTTCTTTACAAACAGTTTTCAGTTTAGGTACTACAGGGTTGATTACTTATGCAATTGATGGCTGCACTTAGCTTAAAATCATAGATTACTGACTACTGGTAAAGTCTTATTGCAACAGCTAACAATGACCATTTAACAAGTTTAAATGGGGCGGTGAACCTTGTGTGTGTGTGTGTGTGGGGGGGGGGGTACCGTCAGAGGAAGAGCCCCAAAATTCAACTGTGCGAGATGCCCCATTGCAAGTGGATTTGCCTCCACTTCCTATATGCATTCAGAGCTGGAGAGCTTATGCGGTTTATTTGATGTTTGAGTGATTTTTCCATTTGGACTTAATTCCTGTAACACTACATGAATTCTGGCAACGGGAAAGCGTGGCACACTTGAATTGTGGCACTTTGGCACGTTACAGCCTTGTTTCTGATTAAAAAATGACACAAATTCAGTATTTTAGGATTCACCCTTTTTCTGATTTGGCAATCCTATTATGATTTGGTTCTTTTCATTTGTTGCACCCCTTCCCATACTGTAAGAATAATCATTGGATACAATACTGCATAGTTCTTAAATTTTTGATATTTTACCGGCAGATTATAATTTAGATAAGAAACATGGTCCAAACACATCAATAGGCCTCAATCAAAGCGTACCACCCCTTCTCATTGCTACTGTTCATGAGCTGTACATACACGAGACCGACGAAGAAAAAAAGAAAATAAGCTGAACTTTTACTTGGGTGAAAAATAAAAACAAAGCCAAAAATGCAGACTACCTTCCATTTGTCTTTTGTTGACTGCAGCTACACAGCATCCATTGCTTCATTTTTCTTTCTGGTGATATCTTTCTCCTCCCATACCTTCATTGTCCATCTTTTTCTTTTCTTTTTTTGATGCCCTCTGATAATAATTTCATTCATCATGCTGAAAGAACTTTCACCCTATGGACCATGAGTGCATAATGTCAAAGCTTTGACTATTTTAGATAAATGGTGTAACTTTAAAAATATGAATATTTTTGAACACCACACATCAATTCTTACAAATTTTGTAACTTCCTCACTTTTTGGAAATTTTCCCTCTCTTATCAAGCTTAAATGCAAACATTTATGGTGGGAAATATCATTTAACAACAACACAGGAAAGTGAAAACATCATGGAAAAAAACCCCTGCGATTACAGAAGAAATCTTTGCTCTGTCAAACTTCCATTTCCAGAAATCCCCTCCCCTCCTTCATTTTCGAGCTGAAATGCAAAATATCTATGGATCAAAATGTTATTTAACAACAATACCAGTCAGAAGGAACATCACAAGAAAAAAAAAAAATACAATTACGAAAGAATTTTTACTCCGACCTGCAGTTTACGAAAGTTTTGAAAGATGGAATTCCGTCGTCCCAAAACAACCCCCCACCCCGCAGTCACCACCAATCCCCCCACCAATTTCTTCAGTTGTGCATTGATCTCATGAATGACACAAATTATAACGGAAAAGGCGGAATTCCTCGAATTCGCAGAAGAACCAAATGCCTGAAGGTTACAGGTGAAGCATCGCGCCGTCTAACTTCTATTTTCAGAAACTGTTCCCTGAAATTTCAAGCTGAAATAAAAATATTTTTGCAATAAAATTATATTTAAAAGAAATGTTTAACAGAGGCAATATCGCGAGAGAGAAATTATATACGAAAAAATTTTCATTAAGTTTAACTTACATTTTAGAAAGTTTTGAAACACGAAATACCATCCCCAAACGAAAATGCCCCCCCCCCCCCCAAATTATCTTTAGTTTTGCAGCGATCTCAAAAATGATCCAAATGATAACACACACAAAAAAACACAAACACACACAGCGGGATTCCGCAAACACGCGGAAGAATCTCATGTATTACTGTATGGGATGCAGGCCTATTGGGGAAAATCACTAAAAAAGAAGATAATCGCCAAATAAAATAAACTCCCACTGATAAATCTCCATAGGAAGTTAGGAAGTCTCAAAGTATAGAAATATATCAAACAAAATCCACTGACAAATTATTTTTGCGAGTCAAGTTCTGCAGAAAAAGTGGTAATTATTCCAGTAGAATTCCGTTTTCCATAAGTACAGACAGTGAATCTGACTGACTTAAAGCTATAAAAAATAAATAGCATATATGCGCTCTGCACCTGAATGGTTGTTTGCATGCAAAAATTTGCCAAAATTCGGAGTAACAAAAAATATAAGTTCGGTAAACGACGGATATTAGAGGTAATTATTCCATACCACTCGCCCACTTTACGTTATTTTTCGGCAAATTTTGATATATTTCATGAAAAGGACCCTAGGTGCGTAGATTTTGCGAGGGGAAGGTTGACTTTTGTGGGAAATTTTATTTTAAAATGATGTTTGTCTTTAGGTGCAAATCGTGTAACATAGTTGAATAGTAAGAATGCAAAGGGTTAGTGAACTGACATAGCGGCGGCCCATTGGAGTTTTCGGGGCATGATTATTATACAAAATGCAATCTGTAAATAAAATACTAGAATTGAAAAAACTTTTGGGCATCGGATCCAATGATTATTTGCAGAGCAAACATATCTACCGGGACCTCCGCCCCAGACTCGCCATTTCATGGTTCGACAAACGAAGACATAAAAATCTCGAAATTGACGAATCAAACGGGTGAATGCAGAAACATTGAATCAAAATTATATTGGGTGAGAAACAACCGTGCAACACGCTAAATAGCGACTAAGTTAAGTGCCCCACACTTTCTCATCACCAGCAGTAACTTAGTGTTTCGGAAATTTGGCCCACCCAAAAAAGTCACTGAAAAGTGAAATAATCCATAAAATTGTAGCTCCCCCAACACTAAATCAGCATCGAAAGTCTCAAAATACATCAAAATCAGCAGGGACATATCAAAATTACAGGATTCCAGAGGTACGAAATAGCGATTTTCAAAAATTCAAGAAAAATAAAAATAAACACTAAATTAGCTATGAAACACCAGGCCAATTGATAAACATAAAAAAAAAAAGTCCGAAAAATATTGATTTATGAAGTCCGAGTTATAAGGAATAATCAGTGATGTGAATTGTAATTGGATCGCCAACATTCCACTAATCAGTGGTATAGTGGGGCCGGAACGGTACTTTTTTTTCTTGCCAACATGTGTTCTGGTAAACCCTATACAGAATACTAATTTCAACAGATCACTATACTTTCTTATACTATGAATGTAAGGAAGTAAAATGGGGAGAGGCGAAATGGGTGAGGGGAGTAAGAAGGGAAAGGTGTTGAAGACATAAAGACACCACGCGTTCCTGTACTTTTTCAAATAGCACTACTACACCACTACCACTAATCTTTTAAAAATTGAATGCAAGCATAAAACTGTCTTGAAACTGAAATAAATCATATAATCCCCCTTCCTCTACTAAAAAAACAATTTAAGAAACACATGCATTAGTCTGACTCACTACACTAAAAAAAAAAGTTTGAGTATCATTATTACAATATACAGTATACATGTATATTGTACTAACAAGATAAATACACATTACAGTTCGAAAAACTTTTCTGGTGATATACTATTAAAAAACACCAATCACTTACCCTAAAGATCATGGCAATTTCCATCCACAAACACTTCAAGCACGTCAATTATCGTAATGTTGTTGGCCTTCAAAGGTTTACAGACACCTTGCTTACGATTCCTTCTTCCGGGGATCGTATTATTATTATTTTTTTTTTATTTGCTGTCTAAGAAAAAATAAATAAATAATAATAATAATACGATGTTTGATCCCCGGAAGAAGGAATCTTAAGCAAGGTGTCTGTAAACCTTTGAAGGACAACAACATTACGATAATTGACGTGCTTGAAGTGTTTGTGGATGGAAATCACCATGATCTTTAGGGTAAGTGAATGGTGTTTTTTAATAGTATATCATTAATGAATTGCACGTAAACTATGCACACTTTGCAGGGGTTTAATACCTTAAAAGTGCAAACATAATAACTTTTCTGGTATTAAAAAAATTATAAAAACGAAAAGTGTACTTACTTTTTAAATCAGCATATCCTCCAAAGCTTGAGGCAACTGAAATTCAAAACCAAATCAATGCTTTCTTCTCCACGCACATTGACAGTTTTTCTTTCTTTTGCTTGGAAGCGGGATGTAGAAGTTCTGTAACGAACGTCCGCTCTAAAAGACAGTCACTTTCGTAGGCACATGTCGCCTGCGAGTTCATAGGTATCAGACGTTTCAAGATTACAAATCACTGAAGTTCAGTGAAGATTGCGGGCTCTAATTCATGAGAGCAGGGAAGAAAGGAAACAGTATATATCACACGGAAAGCTTTTATTTCTCTGATTTTAGGGAATGAATATATTTTAGTACTTCCTGAGCGTGGGATGGGAGTTTCAACATTCCTTCATTAGCATTGACTAACTTATTCTTGGAACCTTTCTTCCGCGAATGTCTACCAACTAACTAACTTCTTTCCCCCTTGTTGATCTTTATTTGCTTGCTTTTAGTTGGGAGGAAGTCATTTTAACACTTAGGGAAGAAATTCTCATGCCGCTCTCCTGTACGTTAATGACGTAAGTGGAGGGCAATGATTTATTTGTCCTGGTCTCTCTCCCTCTCTCTTTTGTTTGCTGGTGGGAAGTGGTTCTACGAGATGCAATTCTTGGATAACAGAGAAGATATTCGGGTAAATGCTCTTAAGGCATGGTTCCACAAACTTCTTTTTCTTTTATCAAATGAAAAAAAAAAGATCCTGACCTTAAGCCAAAATTCATGACTATTTCGTGACTTTTTTTCTATTTCGTTACTTCTTCATGACCGGTAGACACCCTGTTATTGTATAACATTATTTCTAATTTAATCCAAAAGTACAAGATCACCACTTAAAGTTAGTGGAGAGAAGAAACGTCCAATTTGTCAGTTGTACTGCTCTCATGGTACATCATTTAAATTAGTTTGTATTTTTAAACATTATATCACAGACAGACAGGCAGAGAGAATATTATCTTAATGCATTTGGAACCTACTATATTACAACTATCCCTAGAGTTATGATATACACTGGAAGCTCTTTTTGATTTATTTCATGCAGACCAAGAAAACACAAGGACGAAATCTGAGTTAAGTCAAGTAACATTTTCTTGTAGCATCAACAACCACTCTAATCCATGATGGGATCCAAGTGAGGAACCTCCAGTTCTTCAGATGCTATCTATCATAATAAATTTCAGATATCAATGCAGAATAAGTGCACATGAGAAAATCACCGCAAGTACACAACAAAGCATAAACACATATTATTTTGACACAATTTTCAAGTTTTCTGAGGAGATACTACATAAAGGCACTTCCATGTTGAAATAATACGTTTATATGCTTTGCCATATACTTGAAATGATTTATGTTTATTGATATCTGCAATGATTTCTCAAATAGATAATATCCAAAGAACTGGATATTTCCGACTTGGATTCGATCCTAAATTAGAATGATCATTGATGCTATGAGGAACACTCGATCCTTTGACATGCTCAAATCTGAAATTACTTCAGATTCTTAATCTAAGCTGCAATTACTTAGTCTCAAGCTGGAATTCATTGGCCTGGGTGTTGTAAAGGTAGCATGCTCGAATCAAAATAAAGCAATGCACGTTCAATTCCTGGTCTAGAGTGATGCAATTTTCAAGTTTTCTGAGGAGATGCTATATGGAGAATAGTTAAAAGAAAGGCATTTCTGTGCTGAAATAATATGTTGGCATGCTTTGTCATGTGCAAGAGTTTATTTATTCTTCACTGATTTCTGCAAGAATTCTTAAAATTTATATTGATAATATCTTAAGAATAAAAAGAATACAGTTTTATACAGTATGTATTAATTACAAACAACAAAGATGCATAAATAGCTTGTTGCAGATGGCAAATATTAAAACCCAGCTACGGTCAGTACAAATCTTAAATGTTATCCTGCAGGTAGATGTAGAAAATGTTGGAGGAAATTTGCATTAAGGTAGACACAAAATAGTGAAAAAATTTTACAGTAAGAAAAAAAAATTAATAAAATTAGTGATCAGAAGAGAGTAAGATTTAAAACACCTGTAAGTAAAACAGTTACATTGATTGCTTAAAAGATGAAGAAGACTGAATGGCTGGAATACAGGACTGGCACATGGTGGAAATAAAATTTGAACACTTGACAAATATTTAAAAAACTCTTTCCTCCTCCCACCCATACATAACAAAGAAACAACCTTTAACTATAGAAAATTGGACTGGGTTTTGCATGGATGAAAACAACTTTTCAGTTAATTCATACATATCATAACATGTTACTTAACTTACATTTAATACATGAATATAGTTTCAAAAACAGAGAAATTTAACTCACCCAAAGCACCATCAACTAAACACCTATTGTTCTTTTCTTCACGTTTAAATTTTAGCTGTAATGACATAGAAACAAGGTTAACAATTCAGTGAAATAAATGGCTCTCACAAAGCATTAGACAAAAAAATTCCTTCTCGCAAAATCCCTGAGGCATACTGCATTTGGGAGAGGGAAAATTAATAAATAAAAAGCTTGTTTGAAGTTGTCACACACACACACACACACACTGGCAAAAAAAAAAATATATATATTACAACCCTGACAATAAATGCCAATGTAATTATAATGGTCACATGGGCTGATGGCATTTTGCCTTGCTCTTTTACAAAGCACGTACACACTATTTGGCTGCAGTAACTCAGGTAAACCATAGAAAAATCCAGGATTCATTGCACTTCAAAAAATAAAATAAAATAACAAAACAAAAGAAATTTCTCAGAAGCAGCCATCTTAAGTGTGTTTAATGTATGCCTTTTGGAAATCTTCCATTTCCAAAAGGCATACATGCGGCTGGAAAAAAATATGCTTAATGAGTCATTCAAGTTTATACAACAATTATGTTGTACTGCCATTACTGTTTCACACGTTAATTGTTGTTCTTACCTTCTTCAGCATAGGTCGTTATTCCCGCTCTATATCGTTCAGTCAATGGGTGTGGCTATCCAAGTGCACTTGAAGTATCATATTGGAAAATTGCTGTCGTTGTTACTTCAGTTAATTAAAATATAATAAAATTGTTTGAATTAAGACTATGAAAGATGAATGAACGTTTAAAAATTTTTGGATGGTATAGTAAAAGGAATATTCGAGACTTTGAATGAGTCAGCGACCAAATTGGAAGGTATAGACACTTAAATCTGGCTAAAAAGCATAAAAAGAAGACTTCAAGTGAATAATTCCTCCCGTGTAGCCGTACCCAAACTAGTTTCGACTGCTGCATCGCAGTCATCTTCTGTGGGACTCACTACTTCCGCCGATTGCGACGTCCGATGTTGAACTGTTCCTCAGAGATACATATCCTACTCATTTGTTCTGCCATGCCAAGTCAGCTAGTCTTGTGATGTAGTGCGCAACTTTTATTGCGCATCCTTCTAGAAGCCCGGTTATCTCGTACATTCACATGCACGAGATAAACGGGCTTCTACAAGGATGTGCAATAAAAGTTGTGCACTACATCGTAAGGCTGGCCGACGTGGCGTGGCAGAACGAACGAGTGGGATATGCTTCTCTGAGGAACAGTTCAACATCGGACGTTGCAATTGGCGGAAGTAGTGAGTCCCACAGAAGGTAACTGCAATGCAGCAGTCAAAACTACATGCTGGCCACCCAAAATGCAACACCAAGAAGGAAGCATCCGATTTGCCTGAAATTCGCAGCATGCATCACCCGCGAGAGGACATGCAAACGATTACCATTGTAGGGCATATGCAAATCATGTGCGCCCGGCACGCCACTGAGAAGCACTATAAGAATGGTGCACAGAAGGCGGGGTGTAAGTAGTGGAAGTGTGTTGTGCTGCCGGATCTGTGCGTGGGAAGCTTCCTGATGCCTCGTTGCAGAATACGGCAGTCATTCCAGCACGTTTCGGAGTTTGACAGAGGACGAATAGTTGCTTATCGCGACAGCGGTTTATTGTACCGAGACATCGGCACCCGTGTGGAACGACTTCCAGCCACAGTGAGGCGAGTATGGATATGAGGACGGACGGACCGACGTGAGCGATTGGCGCAGCTGCGGCACACCACCAAACGAGAGGACCTGCATGTTGTGTGGCGGGCATTGATGGCTCGCACCGCCACATCACGAACGTTACCTCAGGAATTAGGGTGTGTTGCTCAACAACCTGTGTCAGCACATACTGTTCGATGTCGTCGGCAGGAGTGGGGACTTGTCACACAGCGCCCATTGCTCCGATTACCATTGACGTTACACCACTGGTGAGTGCGGCGGCAGTGGGCCATTGAGCGCCGCACCTGGACTACGGAATGCCATGACATTGTCTTCTCCGACGAATCCCGCTTCTGCCTGCAACACCACGATGGTCGGATACGCGTGCGGGGGCATCGCGGCGAGAAACTGTACGACGTCTGCATTATGCATCGCCATACCGCTCCGTCGCCAGGCGTTATGGTTTGGGAGCAATTGGATATGACACCCGCACCCCTCTGGTACGCATCGCCGGTACACTCAATAGCCACCGCTACATCTCCGACGTTTTGGAGCCTGTAGTCCTCCCTTACCTGCAGGACCTGCCAGCGGCCACGTTTCAACAGGACAATGTGCGCCCGCACACGACACGCATTGTGCAACATTTTTTCACGGCCCACCAGGTGTCACTGCTGCTGTGGCCTGCCTGTTCTCCCGATATGTCACCCATCGAACACGTCTGGTCGCTGATCGGCAACCGAGTGGCCCGACAAGCACCACCCACAGCTATGCCTGATGAACTGTGGCAACGTGTGGAAGCAGCCTGGACCGACATACCCCAAGCCCACATCCAAAGCCTCTTTCGTTCGATGCGGCGGCCGTTATTGCCAGCCATGGGGGCCACACGAACTATTGATGTCTGCGTGTTTCGCAAGTCGCACGGACCTGTAAGCTCAATCGCTTCATCTTTGTATCTGTTGTTATGTGTCCAGTAAATGTGGCTTTGCTATCTCGTGTCCTTCTTGGTGTTGCATTTTGGGTGGCCAGCAGTGTAGTTTGGGTACGGCTGCACGTGAGGAATTATTCACTTGAAGTCTTCTTTTTATGCTTTTTAGCCAGGATATTTCCTTTTTTAACCCTTTTTTATTAGTTGATAGACTTAAAGTCTATACCTTCCAATTTGGTCGTTGACTCATTCAAAGTCTCGAATATTGCTTTTACTATATCATCCAAAATCTTTTAAATGTTCATTCATCTTTTATAGTCTTAATTCCAACAATTTTATTATATTTTAATGAACTGAAGTGACAATGACAGCAATTTTCCATTATGATACTTCAAGCACACTTGGATGGCCACACCTGTTGACTGAACGATATAGAGCGGGAATAATGACCTATGCTGAAAAAAGGTAACAACAACAAAAAAACTATGTTCAATTTATAAGTATGTTTCATTTCATTTCATTTATTTATTCTTTCAGTTGCCACTACAGCAACTAGGAAAAGGAGGGAAAAGGCCGTGAGGCCTGACATAGCCCTCCTCTCCCCAGAATACAAAAAAACATAAAACTTAGCAGAAAAGGCAAGCCAACACATATATGGTAGGTACCCGTACTTGCTCACAACCAACACATATAAAAATGTGTTCCATCAACAATAGTCTTCATTATATCTAAACAAATAAGTATCATGTACACTTCACTACATAATCACATATATATTTATAAATAAACAACAAATAACGTTTGCACCTCACTTTATAATCATACCAACCTACATTTCTTCCATTTAGTCGAAATTGCCTATTGTTTACTAATTATTTCATAAGATATGCCTTTAGTTTTATTTTAAATAAGTTAAAATTATTAATTGATGTTAGTTCTTGGGGCAATGAGTTCCAGAATTTTGGGCCACTATAATTTATATTCATTTTAAGTTTCTCAGTTTGTGGGAACATTGGAATTAGTAGCGATCTATTCCTAGTATTGTGGTAATGAGTATGTATATTTAGTGTTATTATATCATTGTGTATACCATTTTTAATTCTTTTATACATTATTTTTCCCAAGTTATAGTCATATAATTGCTTTATCGTTAAAATATTATATATATTGGCGTTCACTTTTGACCGAATATATAAGATTGGTTGAAAATTATTTGATGTTTTAAGATCTATTAGTCTTATAAATCTGTTTTGCAGTACCTGTAGTTTATTAATATTATATTGTGTGGTTTGTCCCCAGGTCAAAATGCAATAATTAATGTGTGTTTGAATTAGAGTATGATATATAGAAATTAATATTTTTGGTGTTAAGTTTGGCAAAGCACTACTGACCATTCCGATATTTCTAGAAATTTTGTTACTTAAATTTTCAATGTGTTTGTTCCATTTCAAATCATTGTGTATAGTTGTACCTAGATAAGAGTGTGTTGAGACCGTATTAATCTTGACTCCATTCATCAGAATCGGTAAATCGTATAAATGTGAAGCTTGTGAATTAGAAAAAATCATTAATTTAGTTTTATTAATATTACAACTAATTCATTTGCATTCAGCCAATCTGTTATTAATTTTAGCTGAGTATTAGTTCTTAGTGTAAGCTCATTCCTATCAGTTCCCTTTAAAATAATAGTTACGTCATCTGCACATAGAATTGTATCATTATCTTTTAATACTGCAAATAAGTCGTTAATATATAAATTAAAAAATAAAGGACCAAGAACTGATCCCTGGGGTACCCCACAGTTTATGATTTGTAATATGGATCGATTCTGATGAATCTGGGTGTATTGCATTCTTTCTGACAAGTAACTTTTGAATAAATTATAGCTAGATCCCCGGAGTCCTATAATATTTAACTTATGAAGTAATATATCATGATTTAGGGTATCGAATGCTTTTGATAATTCAAGAAAGACTGCTATTGTTATTTGTTTTTGTAACAGATTTTGTTGAATTATATTTTGTGTATGTAATAATGCTAGTTCAGTTGATTTATTTGGTACAAATCCAAATTGTCTGTGATGAAATATATTATGTCTTTGAATGTATGAAAATAGTCTGGTATGAATTAATTTCTCTAGTATTTTTGCGAAAATTGATAAGTTTGCGATTGGACGATAATTATTTATGTCGTTTTTTGACCCATTCTTATATTTCGGAGTGATTTTAGAGATTTTTAAGGCATCTGGAAATATTCCGGTTTCAAGTATAAGGTTATAGATCTGCAACAATGGCTGAACTATGATATCTGCCACAAATTGTATGGCTATTGGAAAAAATTCATCGTAGCCAGGTCCGACATTTGTATTGATTTGGTTTAAAGCATGAGTAAGTTCAGTCCTTGTAATTTTCGACATATGAAAAGTATTTAGTCTTGAAAGATTTTGTAGGTATTTTGTAAAGTGGATTCCTGAGAATATAAGTTGTTGCTTGGTCAATTGTGGGGACAATATAAAGTGACTGTTGATCTCATTAGCTATAGCCTGTTTATCAGTTATTTTATAAGTTGATTTGGTTCAATATTGCGGTGTAACTGGGCTGATATTTTCCCCCAGTAATAGATTCAGATGTTTCCATGTTAATTTAGGGTTATTTTGAGAGAATATATTAGTGTAGTAATTTCTTTTCAACTTTCGAATATCTGAATTCAATTTGTTTCTATATGTTTTAAAATTCTGGAAGTCGACTTGTAGTTTACTTTTAATAAATTTGGAATACAGTCTATTTTTTTATTTATTCGATTTAAGAGATTCCTTGTTATCCATGGTTTCCTATTTTTTTTAATTTTATTACTTTTCGTTATTATTGGAAAAGCTTGATCGTACGAGTCTTTTAACAATATTGTAAATAAGTTATATGTTATATTTGGATTTTCCGCTGGTAGGAAATTTAACCAATTTATAGTTTGAAGCAGGTTCCGAAATTTTTCCAGATTATTAAAATTTATTAATCGTATTTGTTTGTTTATTAACTGTTTCTCCACTACATGTGTATAAGTGTAAACTGTGAAGATTGGTAAATGGTCACTGATATCATAATTTATAACTCCTGATAAAACTGACTCTTGTGGAGCATTTGTGAGTGATAAATCAATAATCGTTTCTGTGTTAGGTGTAATTCTCGTTGGATGTAATATTGTATTGATAAATCCAGCAGCAGTTAATATTTGAACAAAGTACTGAGTCTGTGAATTAGTAACAAAAATATTAATATTGAGATCTCCCAATAAAAATCCCCTTTTCCCGGTTAAATTCACATAATTGAATGCCTCTGTTAATTTTTCGAAGAACTGAGTTGTATTTGATCCTGGAGGGCGATAGCACACCATTATAATAGTGTGTTGATCTTCGATTGACAAAATTTCTATGGTAGAGTCAGTAAATGTTAAGTTTTTATTAATTGTATAATCATGATAGGTATCCTTAACGTAAATGGCCACTCCACCTCCTCTTGAGTGGGTTCTATTTTGATAAAAAATCTTATAGCCATCCAAGCCAACACTATAATTTTCACTGGGAAACCATGTCTCTGTTATACATAAAATATCTATTTGCGAATTAGTAACCTGAATTAGTGCCTCAATAATAGTTAGTTTATTTAGTAAGGATCTCGCATTAATATGAATAATTTTCAATGAATTTGTGGAACTACAAGAAAAAATATTATTTATTTGTTGTGTTGTACATAAATTATCTTGCATTAAATTTGTCTATTTGCTTGCTATTTGTTAGTAGGAATTATAATCTTAAGTTGTAAGAGTTCAAAAGCCACTCCCTGCAACATCTATAAGAACGACATGTGTGATTTCCTCTTTTTTATCAATAATAGGATAGTGTCCATACTTCTGGGTATATAAATTAAAAATAGTTGTATATAAATTACCTTGCATTAAATTTGTCTATTTGCTTGCTGTAGGAAATATAATCTTAAGTTGTAAGAGTTTAAAACAACTCCCTGTAACATCTATAAAATAGATATGTGTGATCTCCCTTTGTTTATCAATGATAGGATAGCATATCACAAAGTCAAGCGCAATGCAAATCATTTCACCATAAGCACAAACACTAATCATTCTAACATTTCAGGTAAGTATCATATCTCAATTTGATACACAAAAATATTCATTATATACAAGAAAAAAAAATAATAATAATAAAAGAAAATGAAAAAGAAGGATAGTAGAAAACCTATCTACTCTGTTTTATTAAAAAAAAAAAAAAAAAAAAAAACACAAATAAAAATTTTGTTGGAGACCCAAGAAAGCTACCCTCATAGCATTTTCAAGGAAAATAAATGCATATTCACAGTGTAATGTTCTGCCAAGATATTTCTAATCAGAAATGAATAGGAAACTCAAAAACCAGTTCTTGAGGCAGGCAATTACCAAAATAGAGTCGTTCCTCTATTGAAGATTGAGTGTAAATCATAGTGTTATAGGCACTCTGTTAGATTTAAAGTAGGCATATATATTATTAGCACCCTACAAAAAGAACACACACAAACACACAAACACGCACACACACACACGCACGCACACACACAAAGAAACAGTAGGTATATTTCCCTTTTCTGGCAGTATCAAATTACATTAAAAAATCATACCTAAGTTTTAGTTACAGTACATTATAGACATCCCACGAACCATCACACTATGAACACAATGGAAATTATTCTACCAAATATATATATAAAAAAAAAAAAAAAATCCTACCATATTCTCAAACACAATATAAGACCTTCCATCAAGGAACCAGACCAAATTCATGTAATTCTTCCAAGAAATAAATTTTTTTCCTTGGATCATGGTCACTCTTCTTTATAAAAACACTGCCATTTTTCACCCATGCATATTTAATTTTCTCTTGCTGCAGTAATTTTCTTGCACTCCAGAATAAATGTCTGTAAACTGGGATCAAATTCTCATTGATAAATATTTGAGTTGCGCGCAAAGTAGTATTTATTTCTGAGTTCAATATGACAGTCTTTTTCTTAATTAGCCAACTGTCTCTTGCTGTTCGAGATTTGAATTGTATAATTACAATTGCATTTGGCTTTCGAAAAGCATCATATTTGAGTGGGTGAATAACATCAATATCTGTTGGGTGAAAATTTGTAATCCCAAGTTTATCAGCATATTTATCAATGTAAGTCCTCAACTCAGATTCATTATTGATTAGTGTTAAGTCAAGCCCATGTAATTCTAAATTCTTGTTTCGGTAATATTGACTTAGTTCATTGATTTCAGAGTTTCGTTTCTGAATTTGATGTTGTTTAATATCATTCTCCTTTAGTAAGAAATCCTGTTTTGCATTTAGTTCCTTATTATCTCTTTCAAGAGACTCACACCTATTACAAATATCTTTATATTTTACTGCAACAAGGTCAACCATTTTTTTATATTCTGCCAAATTTTTTTTGATTTCTGATAATGGTTCCAGTTTCGCATTTATCTCATCTAATGAGTGTCTGAGATCTTGTTTAACTTCATCATTTGACTGTTGAATTTTTAAATTTATATCACTCAAGGTAACCATTATGAGGTCCATGCTTACAGTTCCAGTACTATCAGAAAATGATGCAGCCGCTGTGGATTTATTCGAAGCCGCATTTCCTTTTCTACCTGCCATTATATTTAGTTATAACAATAATTAACCAGATCACAAATAAACCGCAAATAGCTATTTGAACTTAGTCACTCCTCAATATGTCGGCAGGTGTCAGCACATCCTATTATAGCCAAGTTGAAGTCGTGTCAGATTATATGTCACAATTATCAGTCAGGAAATACAAATGTAACCCAAAAGGAGTATTCAAGATAGTAGTAGTGGCATATTAACACACTTTATACACTGGCACATACTAACAGTCTTACAAAGTCAATTGGAAATAGTACTTTAGGTCCCTAAGCTTCTGGACGTTCAACTGACATGTACGTAGGTTATAACGACAATTGACTTAACAGAAATTTACCTTGGTTGAGCAACTGCATGTGTTACCTGGTTTATCTTCCACGTTTTCAATAGGTATCCTTCACACATGTGTATTCATAATACTCTATTATTGAAATTTGCAGCGAGTAGCACAAACACCTTCTTACCACAACATGCTTGACTTTTTATCTCAATAATTATATATAGTTCTCAAAGTGCAATGAATAATACTCTTGAGTGGCTAAGACTATCAATTAACGTGTGAAACAGTAAATGGCAGTACAACATAATTGTATAAACTTGAACGACTTATAGAGCCACATAATACGGTTCAAGGATCTGAACAAGGAATAAATGCTTAATGAGTGTAGTTGTCATGAGGTGAGGACTGTACAGAAGAATAGGTGTTCCAGTGTGCAGCAACTGACTGCTGAACCTTTTGCATACTGTGTTCTTTTCTTCCATATTGTTGACCTAAAGCATGTGCAGGGTTTTCAAGTAATTGGGCTCATAGAATCTATGTTGCATTATATACTTGCTGTCATTCACAAAGACAGCTCTACTCAATACTAAATAAAGGATTGCATTTTTTGGGGTGCAGTGTCTGTACAATAGAACTTGCTTAGCGAATTATTGGAATATCCTGCTTATTTGAATAAACATCCAATGTACCAAACCATAGCCATTATTTACAGTATCAAAGAACTTTGATTAATACAATAAGGTATTAGGAATTATCCCGGTTATAGGAATATTTGTTGTTTCATTAGTTAGAAAAAGGGGTATGGTTTGTTTGAAATATGCATTTCTTCGGTATTTCCTGTTGTATCTGGAGTCACCGATGAATTTACATAACATGTAAGGACAGCAAAGTCTATTGACAATAGAATTGAGAAAAAGACAGGAAGGATGTAAAATGGAGAAATTCCTATGCTGTAGGAAAAGTGTGAAATTTTCTTATTTAAATTCATTCTGAGGAAAGGGTCAAATCTCTCAGAGTTCAACATGATAACAGACCATATGACAACACATAGTCAGCTATTCCCACTTTCAGTTTTATGCTGTGTGTGTGAGTGAGTGATATATATATATATATATATATTCTACTAAGAAGAGACCTAAGCAAAAAAAATTATATATTTTTGACTCATACCAAGTACAACATAGAAAGGGTTATATGTCTACCGGTGTGAGTAAAAGGAGAAAAAGATAAAAAATAAAATAAAACAACTGAATGTAGAAAGTGTCGAGAATACTGAGCCTTGGCTTTTTCAAGGACCAGCAAAAACTCTGCATTTTCTCACTTCCACAAAGACCTAGTTGGAAATGGGTTTCTGCAAAGCCATGGATGCAAGTTATAAGCCCACCAAAAATTGTTTTAAAATTTATATATATGTTGTCATGACCTCCGCAGAGTTGTATGACCTAGCGCTAGTTAACAATTTAGCTTACATCCATAACTTCCGTGGCCCGACCCATGCTCTTCATCTGTTACTATTAAACAGAGAGAAGAAGATTAAAGAGAACTCAAGTTGTGAGAGTGACATAATAATTAGAAATAATTTTCAGCTATAACGAAACGCCAAGTTCGCCTGAGGGAGAATATAAACCTGAAAAGTAATACAAAAGAATTCCAAATTTTTACATTGCAATTAAAAAGGAAATATTAATTTTTTAAAACTCAGATTTTTGAAAGAAAACTTGATTCTAAAACCCCCTACTCCACAATTTCTGACAACACAAAAACAAGAATAAATTAAAGACAATTAACTAAAGAAAAGCTTTGTGAAAGTTATATGACATAAACAATTAGTTGCAATATGTACAAAGTATTACAGCAGTGCTTTAAGTGCATAATTAAGTAGTTATTAAGACCTTAACTATTTTGAAAATACAGTGCAAAGTAGAGGAACTATGCTTAGCCAGCTTCTGTGGCTAAGTTTCCTAAAAGACGCGCAAAGTTACCAAGAAAAGAAAGAGTTAAAACCCGCAAAAAAGTTAACAGTCTAGCCAGTGCCTAAAAGCTAAAAAGCGAAAAACAACAGAGAAAAAAATACAAGAAGTACAAACTTTGAACTTATAAAACCTAAAACAATGAAGAGAGCTTACCTCTTATGCAACTAAACTTTCTCCACTCAAGAGGAAACATGGCCGACTTTTTCCCCAAACTTCCAAACACGACTGCCACTCCCTAGTTGCTGGGGGGCAGTGTGGGTGGGGCTGATGGCCTCCTCACACTGAAAGAAACCAACTCGCGGAGATTTTATCCAGAGAAAAAAATATATATACTTAAGACTGTGGACCTGTATGATCAGAAAGAGCAGAATTAACTCTCCAGAATACATGAGAAATATTATAAAATACACAAGTGGTGTATTTAATAATCTTTGCATGTATTAAATCACCTTAGTGAGCTTCTATAGATTATTCAGAATCTTATTAATTTTAACGTTAGTTTTACTATTTTTAGTTTAGCTATTCTAGTGAGTGAATAACTAGTTTTCTTTTTTATTTGTTTTTATTTTCTTTTATAAACAGATTTTTATGCTTTTTTTGTGATTTTGTCTGTATTATTTAATTTTTTGTTTTAATAGGACCTTCATATCCATAGCACTAAGGTTCCTTTTAGTAGTTAATAGGCATCCTCTAGCCAACTTCCTTACGGCTTTGATTGGTCAGAATCATATTATTAACTGTGTAGAAAATTAAAGCAGATCTGCCAACCTTACTCTATTATTCAGAATAAATTTTCTTAAAGTTCTTTTGATGAAAGATAAAGGAATATCATTCTCTAGAAAACTATCTAATAGTAAATTAATGTGGTAATTGAAGTCCAAATTGTTGCTGCAAATTCTTGAAATTCTTAGGACCTGAGAAATTAGTACATTCTCAATTACTTTGGTTGATATGTTATTATTCCAGTGTAGATATTTAATTACTTTGAAAGGAAAATTAACTCTTTTATCAAAGAGGCTAATAGATGGGTTACCTCTGTTGAGCTTAATGCTTAAGTCTAGGAACTCAAGTTCCTGATTACTGTGGTTGGTTTTACATAAGTTAAGAGAGCTAGGATAGATATTATCAAAGTCACTCTCTATAACTTCTGAATTATTGATACACAGCAGATCATCAATATATCTAAATGTGTAAAGGTAGTTATCTGAGCAGGTGGGGTGATTTTTAATGAATTTATATTCCTTAAAGAACAGGAATAGATTAGCAATATTCGTGGAGGTTGATGTTCCCATGGGGATACTGTTCACTTGCTTATAGAGAGTATTATTATATAAGATATGGTTATTTTTTATGCAGCAGTTGAGATAAGAGTTCCAGGCTCCTACATTAACAAATTGGTTAAGTTTAAATTCTGCATACAGCTCTTTAAAGGTAGTGATTATATCTGATAGAGGCAGATTTGTATATAGGTTCTCAAAATCATAACTATTAATATCTAAGGGACTTACTTTGAGTATAGTAGAAATTACCTCTGCATTATTATTAGAATGTGAATTCTGAATTTTCGTAACTGCTGCGTTGCGCGTTTCGATCTTCAGGTTAATTTTGCAACTTTCGTTTTAAATTCTAAAGTTTTCCCTTAGTTTTCAGCATTGCTCTGCAGTATATATATATATACATATATATATACTCTTAAAATCTTAAAACTATGGCAGAAGAATGATTAACCCCAAAATTCGCTTCTAAGAAATTCACTGCCGAAAAATCCACTGCCACTGATTCGATAGAATCACAAAAACATAACATGATGTTGTGCTTGAAACATGATTTCCAGGTTAGAGCAAAGTTTGTTTGCCTTCTGACACACTTTTGGTAAGAACAATGCAGTTCATATAGTAGCTTTTGTTAAATTTTTCTTAAGTAGTGAGGCCAATGAAAAGGAAGATATGCTTACAGTCCAGAATTTTAACAGTCCTAGATTATCTCTCTCTCAGATTTTGATCTGAAAATCAAGTCAAACTCATGAGGTTTAGAGATGAGGGAGGTAAGTGACACAATTTACTTAATGGCCTGCTTTACAATCCAGAATAAGTTTTGACAACTTCATTCAAGGAGCGTGTTACACGTTTAACACACTACTTGCAGATTGTTACATACAACTACAGGAAATTTTGCTGATATGCACACTGTCATTAGATAGTTAAATTTTGAGCCTGCACAGCTGTTTACATTGTAATTTTGATGACTAAGGTGACATTTCAGTATGGAGTTACAACAAAATGGTAAGTGGGTTTCCAACAATGCTGTTTTAATCACCTGGAAAATTTTTGTGTTGTTTTCTTACATTACATCTACACACTTTTACAAAGTTACTGCCGGACTTCCATAATGATTACCCTCGAGCAAAAGGTTAAATTGGTATTCCTACTGGTATGTTACTTTATCACACTGAAAATTACTTCATTCTCACAACTGCACATAATCCATATTTTATCTTAGCATGGTTCATACGTGCTTTCAATAACAAAATTCCATTACAGGGTTCCCACTCAAAAGCAGAAAAAAATTCCCTGACTTTTCCAGGTTTTCCAGGTGGTTCTGAGAGTTTTTCCAGAGCGGCAAATCAAATAACATTGCGACAAATTGTTGCATTTCCTTACATTCTTGCGTTCCTTACGAAAGCATACATTTGTTAATTCTTTAAATAACTGTTCTTTATACAATTACCTGCTTTTTATTAATAACAATTAAATGCACGAGGCATATTATTTTTTGTATTATAATTCCATGATCTTATCTGAACCTAAGTGGTATACTGCCCATGTACAATTTGTTAATACATTCCCGTAGAAACAGTTCATATGCAAGAAAAAATCTGTATGTTGAATAGTTTGTTTTCCTTTCTTTTATAGCACAGTGTAGATAAGCTTAATGACCGAATGGGCTCCTGCTCAGAGAAATGTCGAAAGAGAATCAACCAACAAAGGGCTTCGATCCATTGTTTAAGTGGTTCTCTTGTGATGTGTTTCTCCAAGCAAGAGTGTACCAGGCCACTGTGTCTAATTGTTCCATGTTACAAAATATGAAGCAAACTATCTGCAGAAATCGAATAAAACCGTAATGTCTACAGGCAATTTTTTAAATTCAGTTTTGATAATGTTTAGAGAACTAAGGAATAATGTAATGTATTGAAAGCAAGATTTATCAAATTCTAGACAGGCTGTAATTGCAAATAATTGCTTACCTGAAATTAATACTGATAATGTTATGTTCATCTCACATATGAGGGAGAATTAAAAAGACACCACATAATGAACGTCCCGATTATACAGTCCATAAAGATAAACAGAAAATATGGAATATAAAGGATAAATAACTTTCATTTTCCCTAATTACTTTATAGTTACAAAAATTAGTGTATTTAACATACATTTTACATAATATTTAACAAAATCATGTCTTAGTTTTTTGTTTCAGGTTTAATGACCACCACAAGCAACTTGTTGGGCTATAAGCAGTCATCCGTCCATCCCTAATTTAGGACCATTGGCTTCACGAAGAAGGAGAGCCAGTGCCGTAAGATAAACACACCACCCATACCTCATCTGGGACTTGAATCCAGGCTCACTTGGACGAATAGTCAGAAGCCAGAGCTTAGACCACTGCACCACCGAGGTGGCAAACCATGTATTTACATGTTTTAAAGAATATTTGAACAAAGACTTATTTTAAATTCTACATATAATGAAATATTTCAATCGATTAGGTGAAATTATATAACTGATTTATCTGTATTTTAAGTGCACACAAGTATATAAATAACATTTTAAATGACTCACAACATTTAGAGTTCCAGTTAGGTTTAAAAATGCAAGCTGGGAGAATTGTGACTGAAGAGAATAAATTGCCGTTAAATGATACAATGCTGAAGCTTTAAATCCTTTAAGTGCTTATTTTACATAAATATTAAAGAACATGGAAACTTTTGCTGAAATTGAAGTCTAATGGGAATGATAAAATGGAGAGTGTCTGACAGTCTCTCTTAACATTTTGTTAGAGCGGTTCTATCAAATGTTAGAGCGGTTTTATCAAATCGATCTAACAATTTGTATTTTCTATTGGAATTCACTTAGAATCTTTAAAGACAAAGCAAACTAAAACAGCTATTAAAAAATAAAAAAAAAGAAGAGAGAGAGAGAGAGAATGGAAATCGTGACAGCATTTCTGCGTCTGAGGAATAACGTGCGCTAGTACCATCCCAACAATTTCTAGCAATCAGGGAAAATACTGCTGACATTTAAAAATCAAAATTGTAATTATTTTAGCTAAAGTTAGTTCTTGCACTTGGCAATGAGAACATCGAATCTATGCTATTTCAGATGTGCCAACCTCTAGCAGAACGTATCAGTATAGGGGATTTTTCAGTAATGTTTCAGTAACTTTTTAAAGTTAAGGACAATATTATAGTATTACTGTGTAACCTGTAATACTTGTATGAGGTGCCTATCGGTAATCATCATACGGAGCCTCATCGTTAACACGTGGAATGGGTATTTCATGAGAAATTAATGCATGAAATGTGTAATAACTTTGTATGTTTACACTATCCTCACAAAAAAAATATGAAATTAAATTATCAA
Organism: Macrothele yani; assembly: GCA_039090855.1. Lineage (NCBI taxonomy): Eukaryota > Metazoa > Arthropoda > Arachnida > Araneae > Macrothelidae > Macrothele > Macrothele yani. The sequence continues at coordinate 67,790,239 of CM077023.1, read as the reverse complement.
TATTGTACTTACCTCATGTCATTGCTGACATAAAAACTCCCTTGTTGCTTGTTTTGCAGTGGTATATTCTTTTTCAGAAAACTTTTTATAACACAGCTCACCTGAGGAAAATGCTTTACTTTTCTGTACAAGAAGGGCACTTAATGTTTTGGTGCTCATTGTTGGGCAAAAGTATGTGAGGTATTTCCTTACTATACTAAATATTCTCTATGTAGAGGAATTGCTGAGAGGGATAGTCAATATTACCAACATTAGTTTAGGCAATGTGGAATACTTGAGAAGGCCAGATGAATCCTTTGTCTTAGATATTTCATTCCATGCCACATCTGCTCAAGGATATCCAGCTTCATCAATATCAGAGTCTGGGAACATAGCATGAAAGAAGCGACCAGCATGATCACAGCTTGCTATAGGTAGGTTACGCTCCACAACGATTGTAGTAAACAGCAATTCAGCGTTTATCACGCTATTTTAATTCTTTTTGCAAAAAAATTATCCAAAGGCTTTGATCGAGTCTTTAATTTTACACAATCCTGGTGTTTGTTTTGACTGGATATGCCTTCGGCAATCATTTCATCTCGTCCTACATGGGCTACTGATTACTCTCATATTAGAACCTTTATTTCAGCATTTGTAACATTTTCCATTTCCTTGCTCAAGATTTGGATGTTCCTGGAGAAACCTCTTTGCATATTTATTTGTTTCAGAAACGATAATTCCAAGGATGAAATTGGTAAAAAAACAAGTAAAAATATGCAATAGGTGCCACATCAATTGCAGGAGCATGTTTGGGCCCCTGCATTTCATGTTAATAAAAAAAGATACTGAGGTTGTTCATCACTTCTCACTATTAACATCCTCCCATTCACTTTCAGAACTTTCATGATCTGAAGATTCACTGTGAAGATCTTCACCTTCTGAAGAAGATATGGTGGCTAGTTTTTTGGCTTGATGTTGCTAGGCCAATATCACTTTCAGATGATTCAAAATCATCACCATCACTTGGCAAACTTTCACTCTCACTACAAGCCATTTCAAATAACCTTAGAAAAAAATTTCATGCAGTAGGAAAAAGCACGTCTCCTAGTCTGAGGAACAAGCTGTCAATAAAGTCATCCTCTGCTAACACGAGTTTGGAAAAAGATGGGGATTCGTAATTCACGGAGTTTTGCGATTGTGTCTGTTTGTTTGGGAAAAAGAAATGAATAATGTGAAGAGCTTCTAGTAATAAAAAACCGCACTTCGTTCTCCCGCGCGGCGAAAGTCCGCAAGAAATATAAACATCCGTCATCGCGGGACCACGCGTTGCGACGAGTTGATCGTTATTGCACTTCGAACGGGGGCTCGAAAAAGTTATTTCCGACAGTACGATGTCTTATAATTCACCAACAATGCAAAGTGAACAGCACTGCCTCAACTGCAGCAGGAAAAGTTTTGGCTAAAGTAACCTTTCTCCTGTCACACGGAAAAGTGTGTGGGGAACCGATAGCAAGCGCAAACTCTTTTACGATGACACTTACTGCATATTACCCGTAATTTTCGTCGTATTATCCACAGACAACGAAATTCATATTAAAAAAAAAAAAAAAATCCTTCGTATAATCCGCAGACTGTGACATTCAGGAAATAAAAAAACGCCGTATAATCCGCACATCATAGATGTTGAACCAGAAGTGGAATTTCCGACAGAAAAGTCGGCCACATAAATAAATAAATAAATACATCGCTCTTTCCACGTCCCAGAAACACATAGCAACCGAAAAATTGTTTTCAGCCGCCGCCGGGGAATTGAATCCACGGATCTCTCCATATATAGCCTAGCGCGTTAGCTTTACACCATGGTGGCCAACAATCCACGGTGCTATGTGTATTTTTAAGTCAGCTTCTGACATCATAAATCCGTAAGATGGGCTCAGCTACTGAGACGTCTCCATCTGGTGGGTATTAACGGCACTGGCTATATATATTATAGCAGTTAAATCCAAAAGGGCGAGGAGATCCAAGGTGAAAATCCTCCAAATACGTGGCATCAGAAAATAAATAAATACATCGCTCTTTCCACGTTCCAGAAACACATAATGAGTCCGAAGAAGTAAGAGAAAAAAAAAAAAAAACGATTTTATTAAATGAAGAAATTCATTTTTAAAGGTAACTGTTTTATATTTTTTATCTCCGGACAGATAAAGGGTGTGGCATCCATAGATCACGCCGATGCAGCTCCAGAGTATTGCATTACACCTTGCCAATGACGAAAGGCTGATACAGAACAAGTCGTAGAAATACCGTATGTACTCGCGTATAAGTCGAAAGTTTTTGGAGGAATTCCTGCTTTCAGAGTTGAGAGATCGTCTTATACGTGGGCCAATAAAAAACCCGTGAATTCTCCCGCGGAATAAACCGACGGATTTGTTTACGTTTTAGATCGCGACACAGAGGCTTTCCGTATGTTGCTGCACGATTGTGTTCTGACCTCAAAACTATCGCGCAGTGACACGATCATATCCTCAAATCTGTCCACCACTTCAAGCTTAAATTCGGCAGTGTAACTGAAACGTTTCCTTTTCAGAGACATCATGATTAGCAATGAAGGAAAACAGCAGCAACGACGTTTGCCAAAACAACGAAAGCAAACTAGACACAAGGTCGCGCACATGAAATCCGAAAGGAGAAACGCATAGGTTCGTGCAGCAAGTGCTGTGCGTACTTCTTTGGCTTTTTGCCAAAAACAGAGCCGGCACGACAGTCAGAGCTCTCCTCAACGATATCAAAATGACCCCTGTCGTCCTTCCCCACAACTTTCCCGATTTTTCGTTACGACATTCCTCCCCCTCCTCCCCGCTCCGTACAAACTCCTGAACTGAGGAAAATTCTTCCGAGGGAGTTCCTTTTCCAATTATTACACCCTTCCCTGCACAATCACGCTGCAGATTTTTAAAAATCGGAAGGTTCTAATTTTTTTTTTTTTTAAATCGGCGTATTAACCGCATTGGTGTATAATCCGCAAAACCTATAATTTTAACTTTTTAACAGATAATCCGCGGATTATACGAAGAAAATTACGGTACCATTCTTCCGATAATATCGCTGTTTGACGATATGATTCATGGACATTCCATTTTTTTTTTTTTGATTGGAGGTTTAACGACCACCGTGAGCAACTCAATGGGCTATAAGCAGTCGCCCGTCCCTAATTTAGGGTCACTGGTTCCAGGGAAGGGAGAGAGCCAGTGCCGTAAGACTGTTGCAGCACTCGTGAGCGAGCGCGCACCTTTTCCCTGTATTGGGAATTGAGAAGTAATCGGAGAAGCGAAAAAGAAATGGGATTTAAAAAAAATTAATCAAATGAATGGGAGAGATTTTGGGGAGCTGGTGTAAGAATTAATAAAATTAGGATTTTATAAACTTCACGCTCTTCAAGCGCTCTACATTTCGCAATTTAATTTCCTCCTTAGATTTTCTTCTGTGGATTCGCGCCTAGGAAGGTCGAGAAAGTACTGCTCTTCCCCCCCCCTCTCTCTCTCTCCGAGTCGAAGGGCTTCCAGTCGGCCACTTGCTGTGGCGCGGGACCGCGGGGCATCCTTTCCCTAACTGATACGAGCCAGCAATATTGGGTAAGGTGAAGTAATTCTACAAGAGTATGGCGGATAGACATTTTATTGGAGCTCGGCGCCGGTCGTCTTGAGAATTGCTGCACCAAGTCTGGTAGAAAAGAATAGCCTGACGCCAGGCAAAAGGAAAACCATAGCAGTTTTATGGTAGGAAAATTTACGACCCAGGAAATCCACGGGCACGGAATTTCCTAGAATTCAGGGGCGGACGCAGATTTTGGACGGGGCGAAGGATGGCAAGTCAGAGAAATGGCGGGAAAGTCAGAGCAAATCAGATCGAGAAATGATAATTGTTTGACCAATCTGTAAATTGGTGGGAGGATCCGGGAAGAACAATTTTTCGTAGGACTGGAAGAGGAGCGACAAAAAAATAAGATATAGCATGGTGAAAAAAGTTGAGGAAGAACTACCGATACGAGGAACGAGCATGTGCCCAACAGGGAGAGATGTTCTACATTAACGAACAAAGTGGACTCTGAAATCATGACGGTGATACAAAAGATCCAGGACGGCAGGCTATGTACAAATAAGGAATCTGCATGAAAACTTCGGGAAGAGGAGAATGAAACGCCAGCCCTTATCGTGAGATAGAAGGTAGGACATTTCCGACCTTAACGGTTTCCTCTTGTTTATATAATTAGTATGTTGAACCGGAAGTTAAAGAAGAGCATAGTAGACTAAGTCAAGGTTGAAAATAAAACCAGCTCTAAATTAATGCTGGGAAAAGTAGGGCAGAAATAGAAGAAATGAAATGGTTGAGTAAAGTAAATACATTGATCAGAGCAGGAAATTGTGTAGGATAGGAATCATTTTAAGTAAATTATGTTTCGAAATATTTCAGATTTATATTAAATTAAAATAAGAAATTAAAGTTAACCTTTAAATATATAATTTTGATAAAAGGGTCTTCAAGCATATTCATATGACTGAGTGTATTTTTCTAAATTTCAAGCATTCATCAGGCAAAATAAACATATTTTATTTTCACGTTATTATGAGTCGGCTAAATTTCATTTGAGTGTACAATTTTGTAAAGTAAAAATGTTAATCACAATTGAGAGTTGGATGTGTGAGTAAATGATTTGGAATGAATGTTCAGAAAAGTCCTCAAGTGCAATACTGAGTAACTTACACATTAGTGCTAGTACAAAACCAAAATTTGTAAGTTAACGAAATATTCGCGAGAAATAAAAAGCTAGACGATTACTTTTAAACATTGCGGCACTCAGCGGACCCCGATACACGGAACGTCGGCTGGGTGAAACACAACGCCCATCCTCGAATAGCGAGCCTGTGTTTTCTCTAATACTGGGAAAACATAGTTTTTGAAATTCGAGTGATTACCCTTAATGCTAATAGCTATCGCCAGTGCACACACCAGCAGGCATTGGAGACGGATAGCAAGACAAACACAACATCCATGCCTCAACGGGATTCGAACCCGGACCCCTTACAGACGAATGATCAGAGGCCATCGCTTAGACCACTGCGGGACATTCCATTTCAAAACGATATGATTGATAAATGATATGATCATTGAGACACCGAAATCTGCAGTCTGATTCGGAAAATATGCGGATCAAAATCGAAGACCGACAAATCGGCAGCGTCGCACTAAAAGGGTTTAACGAAAAAGGATACAAAATTGAGATTCTCCAAAACACACTGAAATCCGTTGGCCGCCCCGGTGGCGCAGTGGTCTAAGGCGTTGGCCTCTGATCATTCGTCCGTAAGGGGTCCGGGTTCGAATCCCGGTCAGGCATGGATGTTGTGTTTGTCTTACGGCACTGGCTCTCTCCCTTCCCTGGAACCAGTGACCCTAAATTAGGGACGGGCGACTGCTTATAGCCCATTGAGTTGCTCACGGTGGTCGTTAAACCTCCACTAAAAAAAAAAAAAAAAATCCGTAATTTATTTTTTGTTTTTTTGTTTGGAGGTTTAACGACCACCGTGAACAACTCAATGGGCTATAAGCAGTCGCCCGTCCCTAATTTAGGGTCACTGGTTCCAGGGAAGGTAGAGAGCCAGTGCCGTAAGACAAACACAACATCCATGCCTCACGGGGATTCGAACCCGGACCCCGTTCGGATGAATGATCAGAGGCCATCGCTTAGACCACAGCGCCACCGGGGCGGCAATCCGTAATTCTTCCAACCGGTCCGTAATTCCGTAATCTGACAGTCGAAACCGTAATAATTACGAACAATTCGTAATAGTTGGCACCTCTGCTATTTGCTTCTAAATAACGCAGCATAGGATATTTAGACATCGTGCTGTTAAATTTCATAATCAATAAGCTGGCACACAGAGATCCTAATGCCATAACGGCAAAAAAAAAAAAAAAAAAAAAAAATTAAACCCATGGATAAAAAAAAATAATGGAAGCAACAAGTGGAGAAAACTAACAGTTAATACGGAATACCATTTTGCCTGAGAGGCTACAATTCATACCAGTACTTCCAAAATCCGGAAGTCTTAAAATTGATTGCATACGTTTGTGACACAAACATTAGTACTGAACTTTTCTCGCAGGTCACAGTTCATTTCCAAGCTACGTCAAATTACTTGTACGGGAAACAATTAGAGGAAGTTTTGTGTGCATGTGTGCTCATAAAATCCTCCTAACACTTTTTTGTCAACATAATTTTTCATCCTGTGGCGAGTGGCATGTTTATACTTAACAATATCTTTACGAAGGGCAATACATTTATGCGATGTTGATCAGGCAAAGTGCGAGAAAGGTCTGGAGCCCACTCAGGTCATTTGCAGTAACTCCCCACAAATAACGTCATCCAAAACGGAGACAGAAGCTTTAGCGCCTGCACTGACACACCTGAAACCAATAGAGCACGCACGACAAAGATTTAAATCAGTAGTAACTAGGTAGATTTTTTATATTTTTTTCGGCAATGTGAGGGTAAAGATGTGAAATGAATAATTTATGCAACTCTTGTGAGGTGCAGCAACGCAAGAAAAAGAATTTACGATTACAAGAAAATTTCTACCCCGTCTAACTTTTGTTCTCGCAAATTTTTTTCCCCCATGTATAAGCTGAAACCTTAAAAAAAATTACGAGAGAATGACGAATTTTATATTTCTTATTCTAAATAACGGAGATATTTGCGTTTTTACGGAAAACGGTTCCACTATGCACAAAAATTCAAAAAATAATATCTTCTAATCTATCAGAAACAAAAAAAGTTGAAACTCAGGGTTTTTTTCATAACTTGGAGGCAGCTACTCGTAAGAATTGGAGATGTGTTGGTGGAAAATTATTTCAATATCTGACGATTTTGCGTGGAATGACCCAGATGTGAAAATCTATGGTTCCGGGCGTCGGACTACCCTATTTTTCGCAACCAGCCAGCTCTTGCAGTAATCGGAATATCGTCTTAAAATAGCTATAAATAAATTTCTTCATGCATTATGAAATAGAAATATGACAGAAACAAGAAAAATCTCTTTCCGGCAGCAAAATAACGAATCTAGAAAACGGCCGTGAAATCTGGGAAATTTGGTAGGTATGCAATAGTACCGGCTTCATTGCATGGTATTTTTCATACAAAATACTCGTAAGTACTATGAAAAAAATTTATCTTTCCCCCTCTTTGAAGAATCTTCCTATTTCATTATATCTTCCCTGTTCAAACATTTGAAGGTACATACTTTTCCAACTATATCAACTCTGCTACAGAATTACGAAAGCGAAGCTTTAGTTCGTAAGTGATACGAACTTTTTTCAAAGTAAATTAGGTGCCCTCAATTTGCAACATTCATCCACACTGCTCTTGAAGGGAGGGGAGGGGGGGGGAGCGAATTTATTAGGATGACCAACATCCGGCAAAATAAAATGTTTTTGTACGGTTTGATAAAAGACAAGTGGAACATGCAAAAGGAAACGAAAAAAAAAAAAAAAAAGCGCAACTTCTAAAGTTTCCGATGCATTTCGGCGAAATTTAAAATGGAACGTTATTTTCATATATCTTGCCCACTGTAAAAATTTCAGTCGGTTATTTAAAAAATTGAGGAAATAGCTTTTTCATAATTTTTTTCCCAGTCTACACAGAGAACCAGGGCACCTACTTAGGAACAAGTGACTGCCTCTGCGCGAACGCAGCAGATAAGAGCCTGCGAAATGGGTGTGTGATTAATGGCTTTCTCTCACGCTTTGACGTGTCCGTTTGTTCGGTTGTAGTTTAGAGCATCTGGAGATGGGGGAAACCGCGAAGAGACGCACTCCCCAGCACAGCTGCATATATAAACAACTCGGAATTATTTTAAAACTTAGCAATACAGAAATATATTCTACAAAAGTCTGAAAGAAAATATTTTTTTGGCAAAATAAAAATTCCCTGACTTTTCAGTTACCTGATAAAAAATTCCCAGATTTTTACGGAAAAACACGATTTTCCCTGAGTTTTCCCTGATTTTTGGAACAATTTTCAAATTCCCTGAGAATTCCCGGTTTTCCAGGTGGCGTGGGAACCCTGCATTACTTTTCCAGGACTTCTAGATTTTTTTCCAGGACATATGATCCAAATGCTCTTACTAAAAATATAGTGAAACCATAGGTCTTCTCAACCTGTAACTTACAACAATCAACTTCCTACATGCTTGGGCAAACTTAATACAGAATGTTAAAAATGATGTCTGCTGCAGCTAATCAGAAACTTAGAATCACAGATAAATACTGAAATACCAAAACTATCACTGAAAATGTGAACAGGTTTAATATCTACTAAACTTTTACATACATTATACTACACTGATTTTGAGAAAAAAATATTTTTCTACTTTGGTTTCAGTTCAGCTTATTGTAGCAAAAATCTTATTCACTCTCCATCTTTATTATAGCGAATGGCATACAGTAAAAAAAAAAAGAAATCTCTTAATAGGGATTTTAGAGGCAGAGATAGGCTGCAAACAGAAGTACACAACTACCACCTAGTGGCAGAATTGTGAACCACAAACCTCTTCAAATACAAACCTAAAGTGTTCCATAAGGTAAATGGTATCCGGTGTTAAAATAATTTTTTAAATCAGACATTTAGAAGTACAGATATTGAGAAAAATAGATTAAATATTTGCTCCCCCTAGCGGCGAAATTGTGCATTATTTTAGGAAGAAAAATACAAGGAGTTTTCATAGTTAGTAGTATCTGATCGAAAGAGAACATTTTTCAATTAGTTTTTTAGTCCCACAGAAGTTAACATTCCATGGAAATGTTAACTTACGCCCTCTAGTGGCGCACTTGTGCGTTAGGAAATATTTGAAATTATACGAGCAATATTTCGCACCGAAAATGTTCTCCAACAAAAAAAAAAAATTTTTCAAATCGGACTCTTAGAAGACAGAGATATGGACAAAAATAAGATATATGCGTACGCCCCTGGTGAATAATTTATGCACTATTTTAAGCAGAAGGTATTCTCAAAAAGTTTTCCGAGGTGAGCGGTATCGGTCCAAGAAGGAATTTTTGAGTTTCCAGCTCAGATTTTGTTGCAAATACATCAGAAGCAAAAATAAACACTCATGCCCCCTGGTGGCCAAACCATTCTTTACCAAAAATGAGAAATTATATGCAAACAATTTCTCCTCAAGAGCCGTATCCGATGCAGGAAGATTTTTTAAATCGGACTTTTAGAAGCGGAGATATTGGGAAAATCGCAATTTACGTTAACGCCCCCTTTGCGGAAAATTTACGCATTATTTGGAAAAGGGACTGTAACTAAAATAGTCTTTGATATAAATGTCATCGAAAGGAAAAATAATTTTTTTAATTGGATATTTAGAAGCAAAGGTATAAAAGAAAATGTATTTAAAATTTGATACGATCTCCATTGGCGCCCTCTAGCGGTGAAGTTGTGCATCGAAAAAAAAAGAAAAGCGGAACGAATGGATCATCATTCTCCCATTTTTAGCTTCCCAATACAAATTTTTTTTTTTTACAAATCGAACTAATAATTGCAGAGATATGGTCTCCCCGGTCAGACAGACAAAGGGATAACATAAGCACAACACAAAAGATGCTAATAACGCAGCTTCAGTCCTCCTAACAGACAAGAAAACCAACAGCCCCCTCCCCTGCATTTTGCAGGGGGTGGGGAAGGAAATTTGTGAGACAAAGTTATGTCAGTAGAAAAATCCTCAACTACAAAATATCGTGCAGGGACAAAAAGGCAGGAAAGGATTAAATTCCAGGACATGTAACAGAATTTTAGGACATTTCCAGGACAGAATGGAATTCCAGGACTTTTCCAGGATGCGTACAAACCATGTATCTTAGGCAATCACTGGTAGCAGCTAGACACATACACTATACTGACAAAAGTCACTGTACACCCCTTCAAAACCAAATGAACGGATCTGCTGCATTGTTAACATGCGCAGTACAGCTGCAAACTGTATAAAAACAAGCCTGCAGCTAACCGCCGTCATATCGCACTGTGAAGTTGAGTGAAAATGTCGCGGCAGGAGAGAACTGACTTTGAGAAAGGAAAGATCGTTGGGTGTTATATTAGTGGGTTGTCCATAAGAGAAACCGAGAGGCTTTTAAACACACCCAAGTCAACTGTTTTGGATGTACTGAATAGGTGGAAGACACATGGCATGCTTGAAGCAGCAAAACGTACCAGCAGACTGAGGAAAATCAGTGATAGAGGACGAAGAAGCCTCAGGAGAGTCGTTACAGATAATCGATCGAGTACTGCACAAGACCTCAGTGTACAGGTGAGTAAAATTGCTGGAATCTCGATATGTACACAAACCATTCGCAGAGAACTTCATTCCATGGGTTACTGTGGCCGTGCTGCTGCTCATAAGCCTTTCATCTCCACTCGGAATGCTCCTCGTTGTTTAGCATGGTGTAAAGAACATTTATCGTGGAGTGTAGATAAATGGAAATGGGTCCTATGGACTGATGAATCCAGATACACGATCCATCAGTCTGATGGCCGTGGGAACGCTATTTACCACAGTGTACTCGTGTGGGGGTGTTTTTCGTGGTATGGTCCAACCCGTTGGCTATCGTGGACAAACCTATTAACCAGCACGTCTACCTCGATATTCTGGACAATTATGCCCTACCAACTCTGTGGCAATACTATAGAACCGAGCCTTGTTGGTACCAGCAGGATAATGCACTGAGCCATAAAGCAAGGACTGTTACAGTATGGTTTGACGATAATTCCATATCGTGTGTGGACTGGCCAGTACAGAGCCCTGATCTTAATCCCATAGAGCACCTATGGGATGAATTAGGGCACCACATAAGAAGTTTTAGTTTGGAACCAAGGCCTACTACAGGGTGAGGAGCTAAGGCGACCTTTGAGAAAGGTGACTAAAAGGTGATTAAAAGACATTTCTTGCCAACAGCACAAAGCAACAAATATAATAATTACAAGGTTGCTTACCTTTTCACATTTCACTGCACGTTTTATTCTTTTTGTTGTCATGCTTCGTTTAAGCCTCTAGTGCAGTGTTCTATTTTTGTCTTCAGGTTCTTTCAAATGTTCTACGAACGCTCACGTCCATGAAAGTGCCTTGCTGTCCAGGTTGCAAAATTGTATCCTCCCCACCCGCGTGTAAAACCTAACCTTCATTGGTAAACACATGCGGGTGGAAAGGGTGGGGAGGATACAATTTTGCAACCTGGACAGCAAGGCACTTCATGGACTTGAGCGTTCGTAGAACATTTGAAAGAACCTGAAGAAAAAAATAGAACACCGCACCGGAGGCTTAATAAACCAAGCATGACAACAAAAAGAATAAAACGTGCAGTGAAAGTGAAATGTGAAAAGGTAAGCAACCTTGTAATTATTATATTTGTACGCACGTAAATTTAAAAACAACTGTGGCTTCTGCTATACATATTTTAATCTGAACGACAAATATAGTTACAAAAAAAAGAATTTTTCATTTTTGCTATACTCCCCTACCAAAAAAGGCCAGCTAAGATCATAATAAATTTCTTTATTATGGTCCTGAATGGGGCATGGCCATTTTATTGCCATTATATAATTTTACAGAAAAAAAATTTACACAAAATTCTGAAACTCTAATGACATACAATTCTCTTCAATGTTCCAGAAAAACAATTCTAAAGAAAAAAACAAAAAAAAACTGGCTTACTGTTTTCTAGGCATCTTAGCAAAAAATGGTGTAATCATACTTGATTTTCTTTTCTCAAGGTTCTTCTGAATGATTTCCACTTCCTTTCCTTTCACTCTTTCTTCTATTTTGCATACCTTTTACTCCCTTGAGCATGCCTTCAGCAAATTTTGATCCCTTTAAATAATTTCTTTCAAATTCTTTTTTCAGTTTAGCCAAAGCTTCCAAAAAGAGTTCTCTTGCCTCCTTCGTTTGTAGGTGTTCTTTTTTCTTGTTATTCGGAGCAGCAGTCTCACATTCGATTGACTTTATCTTTTCCATCTTTTTCATGTCTTCTTCACAATCCGTTCTTTTTGCTTTTCTTCTAATTCAATTTTCTTTTCCCTCTTACATTCTTCCATAAAAGCAGTGTACTTTGAATGTGCTTGTTGTCCATACTTAATGAGTTTTGGATTAATGGGTACAGAAAGAAAATTAGGACATTGCTTCAAGGCATCCCTCACGGTCAGTACACTGTTTAAAAGTTTTTCGGTCATTGCTGATTTATGTTCTCCTAATATATGCTTAGAAATGAAAAATAGTCTCTCTATGTCAGCATTTTCATGTGACAAAGTAAGAGCTGCCTTTATGACTTTTGAAATGTTTGGAAACTTTATATCTTTTGATAATGAGTCCCTTTTTGAGATGTGTTGTTGCCAGTAATCATGAATAGTTTTGTTTTCAAATGCTGTATCATCTTTTTGCAGTTGCAAAATTTTCTACTCATCTAACAAATTATCCAGTTGAACATGAAATGGAATAATTTTTGCAACTTTCAATGTCTCTGAAGCTTCTATCATTCATTCTTTCTTTTGGGTCTAAAAATCAAAATTTTTAAGTGATCCATTTGATAAGCAAGTTTTTTTCCCTCACATGCTTAAACAAGCAGTAATATAGTATTTTTGAGTTTCCTTAAGAAACAACAACTTATCACTTTCCTTCAGTTTAGAAAGCTCGTCTGCGACCTTTTCTTTAACGACAAGTTCTTCAAGAGGAAGCAGATTACCAACTGTAAACAGTTCATCAAGATCAACTTTAGAAAAATTAGTGATTTTTCTAATGACAGCAGTCTTCAAAACATGAGCCATGAAGGTCTGAAGAACATTCCCTATTTCTTCATGCAATTTGTGGATGATGGGTGCTTGGCACTGAAAATGTTGTGTGAACTTCATGAATAGTTCTGCTGATGAAATAATGAAATGAATAAACTATTATACAACCATATCTATCAATAAAATACATCTGTAGTTAGGTGTAACTAATTATTTTTTTATTTACTAGCCGAGCTTTCGCACCTCAACGGAGGGCTTTGTCAAGGCTTCGTACAACTGTTAAGAATAAGTTACATGATTTGGGATAACAAAGGATAATATTTTGTTTATATTTCAAAATCATGTAACTTATTCTTAACAGTTGTACGAAGCTTTGAAAAAGCCCTCCGTTGAGGTGCGAAAGCTCGGCTAGTAAATAAAAAAAAATTAGTTACACCTAACTACGGAAGTCTTTTATTGTTATTAATGAAATGAAGTTCAGCTTTTATTGAAGGTTTCTTTAAGGCACTCACAACAGCCTTGTGAATCTGGATTGAAGAGCAGCATAATTTTTTCTCAGAGGCATGTGCTTAAGGAAATAGAACTGAATAATGTCCCACTGCTCCAAAATCTTGTTGGCTGAAGGCCCCAAGGTAAGCCACCTTGTTGGTGCAAGTTTCAAAAATTTGTAGTGTGGAACATTATATTTAGATTGGATTTCTTTAAACTCTTCCCAATGGGCAGGCCAACTGTCAAAATAATGGTAAATGTTGATCAGCAGCTCAGAAGCTTCTTCACCTAAACACTCCAATGATTTTACATATGCATTATGTGGATGTTGTAGGTACCTATATTTGTAAGACTTGTCCCTCGTGTCTCCTGGACATTACTATTGAAAAGCCTAAAAACTTTATTAACATTAGGTCCATCTGATCCAAGCATTAGGTATCTGTTTTGTGATAAATTAGCCTCAGAAAGTGCTTCACATAAGTTAGTTTTTTTATGCAATGTTTCACCATCTGCTTTACCTAAAAGAAAGTTCTGACGTGCTGTGTTGTTATGCCACATTTGATTTCTGACCAAAATGTGTTGGTTGTTTGCAGCTCCTTTTTTATCTTTAACATTAGTTGTTTCATCTTTTTCAAGAAAAGAAATCTACTCTCCAAGAAGCACTGAATTTAGTGTTAGTGCTTCTTGGAAAGTAGGGGTTTTTCTTCCGATAGTTTGGTGTTCATTCACATTATCATCAGTTTCTTCTTCATCCTGTAGCTCTAGAATAGGATTTTTAATGTTTGATAGCACATCAGAAAAAATATCCTCTTCTGTGTCTGTCACGACTTCATGCACTATGATATTGCAATCTATTACTGGGAACTCATCGTCACTTAGCAGGTTGTTTTTGATGTCTTCAGGTAATGTTCCTAGTAGGTTGTTAGTGGTATTGTCAACTTCAGTTTCATCATTCATCTCTGCGTTTTGTGGAAATACAGCTTTCTGAAAACATTTAACTATTGTCGAAATCTGTAAATTTTGCCAAGAAGCATGCACCCAACGAATACAATCAAAAACAGTAACTGCTTTTGAAAACTCTGTCACACAAAGGAAAATATTTTGATGACAGCTCGTAAGATTTCACTTTTAAATGGAGTTTCTCAGAGGATGAAAGGACAAAATGGTATTGGCTCTATATAAAATGTTATTGGCTTAGATGCCCCTCAGCTCATCTTCATTCATCATTGGGGCTTAACACATTCGCAGAAAGTAATAAAAATGCAGAGACATTTATGGAAAATTCATGTTTTCAGCAGGACAGTAAACTTAAAGTAACTGGAACCCCATACAATTTTGTCAGCATTTGCTGCTTTGTACTTACAGCGTGAAGTTAAGTTAGATGGCATATAACGTCATGGCACTGAATGTGCAGTGGCATATGCTGCCTTGACTGCAAACATGTTAATTATGAGGCCTTCCTACAATTATAAGGGGAGGTATAGCAGTACAGAAATAGCTACATTAACATAGTTGCAGGTATACTTACAATAATAATCTTTCAACTTCCAGCATCTTCTTTTGAAACTATATTGTTAAATTGTACATTTTCCCCCAGTATGGCCAAAGAAGGTTTGAAAAGGTGACATAAGCTGAAAAAGGTGACTAATTTTAAAAAAGGTGACCTGCTACTCAAAGCAACAGTTAGTGGCAGCATTATGTACTGAATGGAAGCGTGTACCTATTGTTGTGTTCCAAAACCTTGTCGAAAGCATGTCTCGAAGGGTCAGTGCATTCATGAAGGCCAAAGGTGGATCGACACTGTACTAATGTATGTCAATAAATGCTACGTTGTGTTTCTCTCCTAGGTGTCCAATGCCTTTTGTCAATACAGTGTATACAAGAAAGACACACAATGACATTTTGCAATGCTAGGTTCTGGCCAGAAGAAAAAAAAATATTCACACTTCTTTAATTTCTCTTTCACAAGGTAACATTTTCTCCCCACTTTCAAACTACTATTTTACCTCCTCCCACCATTTTTTATTTTACCCCATGAATTTACTTGTTATATCTTTTTTTTTTCTTTGAAGAAAAATCACATTAAATATAAAAATTAGGTGGTTGTCAAATGTTTGCTGTTGTTTTCTCTTTTCTCTTCTGAAAGATTCTTTGCCCATTGAGTGGCACAGAAAGTTTATGATTATGACAGTTCAGTGGCATGAAGGCTGTCCCTTGCCACAAATTTGGGTAGGTGTCATAGCTGTTTAGCAGTTATTTTGTAGCTGAACTGGGTGGACAATTTTGTTTTCTCTCACTGCTCTTCAAGCAGAGCCAGGAATTACCAGACCTTCCTGGAGAGGCTGCAAATTACTAGCTAGGAGAAAAGTCGCCGGGAATTTTCTGGACGTCCCGGAGCCTGGAGATTTCCCAACTGCATGGGTGGCTGAGGCTCCAGACCCACTATTTTTCTTCTGGGAAAACATCCACATTTTCTAAGTTAAAATAATAATAATAAAAAAAAAGACAAGTTCCTACTGTGTTGCCGCTGACATGGGTAGTAGTTACCTCAGTCACTCTGGAGCTGCCATCAATGGCGTTCTTTTGGCACCCACTTGCAGAGTAGTTTGTCGTGGCCTGAATTCCAGCCGAGTATTTAATTTTTTTCCCCATTTCGGAATCTAAGTTTCGACTGCCTCTGAACGACGATGAAAAGTTCTTCCTTGCCTTATGAATCGTGCATTTGCGAAAAAACGCAAAACTCCCATTGGCCAAAGCGATGTCAGAAGGCACTGAAAATATCACCCTTAATGCATCCCAGAATCGCTTTGCGCCCACCACTTTGAGACGACCTTTGACCTCCTGAAGATGGCTGCAGCGTGCGGACTTTTCCGAGGATTTTATGCGAAGCTAAAACTTGTGTTTCTTGATGAAAAACACGCATAAATTTCATCCCTTTTCCACTGGTAAGGCTATGGGAAAGAGCCTAGTTTCTCCTATCACACATCGTTCCCCGATGAATTATTGCCTTAAACCTGAGATATGCTACGAACAGTGATAGCGCCATTTTGTTCCTTCTGAACAAAGAGAAACCCTTCCAAACTGGCAAAACATATGGAGACCACCTCTACAAAATATCAATAAAAATTAGCTGTAAACATCTTTTTACAATCATATTTTGCAATTAAACTGTGTAATGCTTAAAAATCAAATTCACTCTAACCACAGCTAAAAGGGCAAATATTAGAGATTGTAATTATGAAAAATGATGTACACTACTCATTATTTTGTCCTGATGCTTAAGTTACAATTCCTTTTTTACTACATATTCATAGTAATTATCTTTTGCTTTTAACTATTACACACATTTCTCATGATTATAGTGTACATGCAGCTGTGTAGTGCTAACTGATAAAGTACAGGAACTCACTGTGCCTTTAAGCCTTCAATAATCTTTCCCTTCTTACCCACCACCCATTCCGTCTCTTCCCTTTTTACTTTTTCTTACATTTATAGTACAGGGTGATTCAGAAGTCCCAGAACTCGATATTTTAAAACTTATTTGCTGTTAAAACCATAAAATATATCCGAATATTGCTGCTTGTGGCTGTTGTGTGTGACCTTGGGGAACGAGCTGCACCATGTGACATCACTCTTACATGGGCACAGGCAAGCAGTAACGTTCAGTCAGCCATGGGTCTCACGCAAGAACAGAGAGTCGCTTTGTTAGAAGTTTATTTTGCGGAAAAATCTTACCAACGTTGCATTCAGCTCTTTCAAAGGAAGTTTCCTGATGTTTCTACACCAGGGAAAAAAAACTGTGTATGACCTTGTGAACCGGTTTCACGAGACAGGCAGTGTTTAGGATAAGCCTAAATGTGGCTGTCTGTCCATGGTGACGACCACGTTTCTGGAGAAAATTCATGTTTCCCTGCAGCACTCTCCCCGGAAGTCACTTCGATGGCTGTCTTAAGAGTTAGGGGCACTGTATTCAGCCTGCCAGAGGGCTATTAATCGTCTAAAGCTACAGCCATACAGGATTCGAGTAGTGCAAAAGCTACGTCCTTTGGACTCGGAAAAGCGCATTGCCTACTGCCAATGGTTTAAGAGTTTCATGTGCAACAATGTGACTAACCAGTTTAACAGCACTTTTTTCAGTGACGAGGCACGGTTTCATTTGAATGGATATGTCAATAGCCAAAACACTTGCATGTGGGCTGCGGAGAATCCACACACATTGCACGAGGTTGGACTTCACTGTCAGAAAGTTGGAGTGTGGTGCGCCATGTCTAGACGGCAAATAGTAGGGCCATTTTTTTTTGACACAACTGTAAATTCCGCTGCGTATGCAGACATCATCCATCAATTTGTAGCGATGCTGGAAGAACACGAACGTTATTGTTGGCTTCAACAAGATGGAGCAACGTGCCCCACATCGAACGACACAATGGAGATGCTCCGCAAGTTCTTCCATGATCGATTAATCTCGAAAAAACTTTGGCCACCTCGCTCACCAGACTTTTATTTGTGGGGCTATCTGAAAGACACAGTTTACCACAACAACCCTAAGACGGTACAGGACCTGCGAAACAACATTAGTACAGCCGTGAGGGACATACCAGCCAACACGCTGAAAAGAGTGTCAGCCAACATGTGTCGTCGGGTGAAATCAACAGAATGGTGGACAATTGCAGCATCTATTGTAAAGTGGTTTTCATTACCTGTAAGTATGAGTGTCAACATAACAGTATGTAAAAATAGTTATACATCGCTATATTCGTGGTAGAAATATTTGAATTCAGAGTTCGGGGACTTTTGAATCACCCTGTGATAATTTTTCTTGGAAAAGAATTATAGGACATTCACATTTAAAAAAGAAAACAAATTATGCTGTATAGGGTTTACCAGAATGAACACTGGCTAGAAAAAGTACTGGAGCGCCGTTCCGGCCCCACTACATCACGCATATGCGACATTGCTTAATAAACATAACTTCGCTACAGAATGCTCGCCGACTTGTTTTTACCAGCTACAGAATTACGCTATCACTGGTTAATACTAAACATTATTCACACTAAACACTAATTAAATATTAATAC
Source organism: Macrothele yani (assembly GCA_039090855.1). Taxonomy (NCBI): domain Eukaryota; kingdom Metazoa; phylum Arthropoda; class Arachnida; order Araneae; family Macrothelidae; genus Macrothele; species Macrothele yani. The sequence goes on along the minus strand of CM077023.1, from coordinate 67,771,864 downwards.
TAAACAAGATCCTATTCACTAACAGCTACTAAATTAAGATCAATGTACAACTAAAGATTTAATACAAGCTACTGACATAAGGCACGACCACATAGTTTTTCTCTCAGCAGGTACAAGTTATATTACAATTAAAGTACTTCATATGTTACATGTTTACAAATTCTTTTATCATTACTAAAGCTTACATGTTACTATTAACAAGGAAATAGCAATTACACAACCGCAAATACGTAATTAATCATGCACATGACAAAGCTTTTTTCATCACCACCTTATCCCAAAGACATATTAATAACGCCTCAGCATTGCCAATAATTTTAAATTAATACACCTTACACAACATGTATAGATATATGAAATGCAAAATACACTAAGGCATCAAATTAATTTAAATGCACTACATTATATACTGCATTAAAAGAAACCAATAATATATCTGCACTTATTTCCAACACTAAGATAGAATGAAGAACATTACACTGAAAATATAGTGAAAAGTATAATATGATGTCAAACCATCATTAAATCAATTGCCTAACTAGTTGCTATACCATTTACATAGTAACAGGCATTTATAGGATAGCTTACCTCAACATTTCATCATACAAATTTAACCATGCACGCATACAGAGATCGTACAATTCACAGAGAAATCAAGTTGAGGGGAAAGAAAAAATAAAAGAATTTATTTGATTTTTTTCTTTGTTTTTTCTAACTGCCTCCTTGCCAAAGGGATTCGAGATACCCTCATAGAAAAAAAAATCTCACTCTCATTGAGAATGTGTGGATCTGTTGATAGGTTTTCCAATCCAAAAATATTGGTTCTTTAATTCAGAGATCCGAAAAACAGCAACAGATCAACTGACACGAAAATGAAATGTTCCAGATTTGATAGCTGCAGATAGCTGACTTAATAGGTGAAAAGAGTGACATGCAATATCTTTTAGGAAGGTACCTGGGGAAGCTAAAACTGCAGATGTAAGAGCTATAAATGCTTGGGTGGATATGATGCATATTGCTAGTTTTACTAAAGGATTAAAGTTTCTCACATATTTATAATTTGATGAAACTGCCATGAATTATTGTGTGATGCCAAATGGAACTTAATCTTTTCATAGAGAAAATGTTCTTGGTGGGAAAATTCAAACAAAACACTTACAATTTTGTGCTGCAGCAACTCTGATGGTGCTCACAAACTTTCTCCATATGTGGTTGTGAAATTAAAATATCTGAGTCTTTTTTTAGTGGTATGCAGCCTTTACCAGTACAAAGTGCAATCAAAGCTAATGCTTGGATAATGGCAGTTTTTTTAGAGATTGGTTAGCATATTTTGATATTCAAAGGAAGAAAATGAAAAGGAAGGTTATCTTGTTCGCAGATAATGGCAGCAGCTCAGAGTTAATCTGAGATCAGAAAATGTTGTGGTCGAAATTTTACCACCAAACACAGTAAATTTTGCAACCTGTGGACCAAGGGGAACATTTTCATTTTTAAGTGGAATTACAGAAAAGAAATATGGGAAAATATTGTTGTTTTCTGTTTAGATTATGACAATAATGCTCTTACTACAGCTGATGATATAGCAAGGAAAATATTAGTTTCTACTGTAGTTCTCATGATGAATAAAAAGCATGGAATGTGATTTCAATGGAGAGAATGAAAATTGTTAGTTAAAATTCAAATTTTTAGTGAATTTTTTTTATCAATGAAAATTAAGAGCATTCTACTGCACACGCATCAAGTGGCAAGTTTATTAGAACTGCCTACTTAATAATGTGTTTGACCACCTTTGGCCATCATAACAATACAAATTTGCCTCAGCATTGATTTGACTAAGTTCTTGGTAATATATTCGTAAGGTATTGGTTGGTTGGTTGATTTTTATGGAGCAAAGGCCATGTTTCGTCAAAGAGCACCAGACACAAGACAATTAAAGAAAGACATTTAAAAATGTGGCATAAGAGTTAAAAGCAGGCTGATGTCCTAAAAGTGAAAAATGAGAATGAGGAAAACTTTAAAAGCTAGATAAGTTTAAAAAGTCAATTTGCTTTAAAAACAAAGACTGCAAAAAATATCACACTGGTCACCTAAGACCCTCTGCAGCATAGCCGCGCCATCGTCCAACAAATGAGAATGAAAATAGTGATAATGAAGGCCACGGAAAGGAACACAACAACAGAGAACATGAGTGACAGTGAGTCAGCAGTTGCACGTCTCACACATCGGGGAAGTGTCGCCACACAGCAAAAAGCGGTGAGTGAAATGACAATGACCGATACGGAGACATGCAATCACAACTACCACACGACAGTTTGTCTGCAAACTAGATGGCCATAGTCCAATCTGCGATTTGATGGAGAGAAGTTTGTTCCTGCCCTGGTGAGAACAGAGGAACTGCCACTGATCCATGATGAAGTGATGGATGCCAGGACGAAAATCTTGAAAACACAGTGGCAGTCGAGTGATTGTCAATGAGGATACAGATTTGGCAGCGGCATCTGCCAGCTCATTACCCCAAATCCCAACACGGCCAGGAACCAAACAGAATCGGACCAGGAATCCAGCACAAGTCAAAGTCTGCAGCACGCGACGAACATCTCTGGTGAGTGGAGAATCATTGCCCTCCAGAGAAGATAAAACTTGGATGACTGACTGGGAGTCAATGGAAAGCATGGCACGATGATGAAGTCCAGACTGAATGTGACGCAAGGCGAGGAGTACCGCATGTATCTTTGCCGAGAAGACTGTCGCTGCTGGTGGAAGCCGCTCAGCATAGGTCTCGTCCACACACATAAATGCTGATCCTACAACATCACTGGATTTCGAGCCATCAGTGAAGACAGGCACGAAACCGGGATGGAGCGAAAGGTGCTCAGCAAAAAGCTGCTGGTACACCAGTGCAGGCATGGAAGACTTGGGCCACACAGAAAGAGAAAGATCAGCAATTGGCCTGAATTGACTGCCAAGGAGGATCAATAAAAGTCTTTGTCAGACCAATCAACGAGAGGTCAAGGCCAGCATCAAGCACCATGCCGGACAGACGAATCCCAAAAGCAAGAACACAAGAATGGCAGTTGGAAAACAAGTGGACACATAGTGGTTGGAAGATGGAAGGATGCAGTGGATGAGCAGGGAGAGCTTTCAGCTTGGTATAGAACTGGAGAGACAGTTGCTGATGGCGAAGGCATAACAGCGGTTTGTCAGACTCCGCATAAGGACTATGCACGGGAGACATACAGAAAGCTCTGGTGCAAAGGCGCAGAGCCTGGTGATGAACGGGATCGAGAAGCTTTAAGACAGATGGCAGAGCAGATCTGTACGTCACACAGCCATAGTCCAACCTCAACCGGACAAGAGAGGGATAAATGTGAAGCACTGAGCAACGGTCAGCCCCCGACGGCGTAGTGGAGAGGACCTTCAGGATACACAATGATTGCATGCACTTCACATAGAATGTGAGGTTGAAAGGTGAGTGCACGGTCGAAGGTTAATCCCAGGAACTTAACCTCAGTCACCACAAGAATAGTAGCGCTCCCCAGACGGAGGTGAGGGTCCAGGTGAAGACCTTGTTTGTGGCCTAAAATGCACATAAACAGTTTTCTGGGAACAGAAGCCAAAACTATTATGTGAAGCCCAGGAAGAGATCTTATTAATGGCAGACTGCAACTGCCTCTCAATAGTGTGCATGTTGACGGAGGCACAATAAGTCTGAAGATCATCCAAATACATAGTACCACGAATCATCGGAGGAAGTAAGGTGAAAATATGATTTACGTGAAGGATGAAAAGAGTGACTGATAAAATGGAGCCCTGAGGGACACCCTGCTCTTCAATGGGAGTACAGCACAGAGAGGGTCAAACCGATGCGCACAAGGATCATCGGGTTCTGGAGAAAACCAGCAATAAAAGTTGGCAAATTTCCCCGCAATCCACAGTTTTGCAGATCACAGAGAATTCCATATCTCCAAGTGTGATTGTATGCCTTTTCCATGTCAAGGAACATGGAGACCATGTGCTGACATCGAACAAACGAGTCCCTGATAGATGTCTCAAGGCGAAGGTTATGATCAGTGGTAGAGCAAAAATGACGGTATCCGCTCTGGTGAGGTGACAAAAGGTGATGGAATTCCACAAAAAAGATGCGACGAACATTAATGATACCTTCGAGAACTTTGCAGAAACAGCTGGTCAAAGTGATCGATCGGTAGTTGAACGGGTTTGTCGGATCTTTACCAGGTTTGAGAACCGGTATCACAATAGTCGTATGCCAAGAATTGGGAAAAATGTGCTAGTACCAAATCCTGTTAAACAGGATTAGCAGACAGTCAAGAGATGATGGAGAAAGGTGCTTCAGCATGCATGGTTCACACGCTTTTTCAATCACAAAATTCCAGGACTTTTCCAGGACGTCTGGATTTTTTCCCAGGACATATGATCCGAATGCTCTTACTTAACATATAGCGAAACCATAGGTCTGTTCAACCTGTAACCTACAACAAACAACTGCCTACATGCTTAGGCAAACTTAATACAGATGCAGAATGTTAAAAATGATGTCCGCTGGAGCTAATCAGAAACTTAGAATCACAGATAAATACTGAAATACCAAAACTGTCACTAAAAATGTGAGCACGTTTAATACCTACAAAACTTTTATATACAGTATACTGCACTGATTTTGAGAAAAAAAATACTTTTCTACTTTGACTTTAGTTCAATTATTGAAGAAAATTACAGAATAAAAACATAAAACTAAAAAATACATAGGTATGTGGCATTACTCTTGAAATGCTTTCATATACCACACAATCAATACATAAAATACTACAGTATTTATTCAGAGTTGAAGAAATATTCTTCTCACGATACGTGGTAAATACGTCATGATAATTAACACAGCAATCGGACATCGCTGAATTGACTGTAATTACTGTTTCACACGTGAATTAAATCACATCAGAAAACATGAAAATTTCATCGCCGTGGAGCAGGAATCTAACACGCATCTCCCGATTTCCTTTCGAGCGCGCTATCCGTTGCACCACCCATGATGGCGAATTCACAAGTATCTGTGTGTTAAGAGCATCGGAATATTCTCCAATCGCGTTCAGAGTCACCGCGTTTCCACAGTCAATTGGGCGATGTCCGATTGCTGTGTTAATTATCATATCATGACGTATTTACCACATATTATGAGAAGAATATTTCTTCAACTCTGAATACCTAAACAACTGGAGATTTTCTTAACAACGCTAGATGGCAGCAGAATCTGCATGAATCTGAACGGATACTTGTGAATTCGCCGTCGTAGGTGGTGCAACGGATAGCGCGCTCGAACGAAAATTGGGAGATGCTGGTTCGATTCCCGCTCTACAGCGATGAAATTTTCAAGTTTTCTGATGTGATTTAATTCACGTGTGAAACAGTAATTACAGTCAATTCGGCGATGTCCGATTGCTGTGTTAATTATCACTGCAGTATTTATATTTAATTATTTTGAAATAATGCTTACATTGGAACTTTAAGGGAAGGGAAAGGAAAGGTGAAATATTTGGAACTTTTTCAAAGGACCAAAGGAATTGTTATTTCTTAAACACACAATATTAGGAGCAAGTATTTGTGTTACATTTTATTTGGGGAAAGAATTTTCAACATAATATTGACGCTGTAGCTATGTTTTAAATTTGTACTCGCCAGCAAACAAAGTATGCATACAAATTTCCAACGTGAAATGAAAGAAAACAATGGGAAAACCTTAAATCCAAGGGCTGTGTACAGCTGTATTCATTAGTGATCAAGGCATTTTAACTGGGCATGATTAGAAAACTAATTATAGAAGATGCAAAGTGATTAGTTTGTTCAGAAAATATGTACTAAGAAACAACTAGATTTAAGTTTCTGATATTAGAAAGCAATCTGACTTTATGGCATATTTTCATATAAAGCATTGATTAGCAAATTTCAGTAAAGGTCAAAATAACCCACAAGAAAAAAAAATAAAAATAAATCAGCACCTTATAAAAAACTTATAAATATTCAGCTACTTACTTCCACAAGTGGATAAAAAGTATGTTATGAAAATTAACAAATTGTGCAAAAATCATTTCCCATAGCAGAAGGAAGGTATTAGAGACAAAAAGATTTTCAAATCGAACAGTTAAAAGAAGAGATATAGAAGGAAACATGATATAACTCTATGCCTTTTAGTGGAAGAATTTTGCATAATGGAAAAGTTGAAAGCAAGTGAAAAATATTCTTCATAGGAAAAGCTATGCTAAGGAAAAAGAACTTTTCAAATATGTCTCCCAAAAGCAGAGATAGCAAGAAAAACGTTTTGACCTTTACGCCCACAGGAGGAAAGTTGTACATTATTTGAAGAGGATCTTATTGTAGAAAATATCTTATTCACTCTCCATCTTTATTACAGCGAATGACATACAGTAAAAAAAGAAATTTTTCAATAGAGTTTTTAGAAGCAGAGATAGGCTGCAAACGGAAGTACACAAACACCACCTAGTGGCAGAATTGTAAACCACAAACCTTCTCAAATACAAACCTAAAGTTTTCCATAAGGTAAATGGTATCAGGTGATAAAATACTTTTTTAATCGGACATTTAGAACTACAGATATTGAGAAAAATAGATTAAATATTTGCGCCCCCTAGCGGCGAAATTGTGTATTATTTTGGCAAGGAAATACACACAAGGAGCTTTCATAGTTAGTAGCATCTGATCAAAAGCGAATATTTTTCAATCAGGTTTTTACTCCTGCAGATATTGCTGTAAACGGAAAAGTGAACTTTGCCCTCAAGTGGCACACTTGTGTGTTAAGAAATATTTGAAATATATGGTAAACATTTTGCACCGAAAATGTTCTCCAACAAAGAAATTTTTTTTTGCAAATCAGACTCCAACAAACAGAGATATGGACAAAAATAATATATATGTGTATGCCCCCTGGTGGAAAAAATATGCATTATTTTAAGCAGGAGGCATTCTCAAAAAGATTTCTGAGGTGAGTGGTATCGGTCCACGGAGGAATTTTTCAATCGAGTTTCCAGCTCAGATTTTGTTGCAAATACATCAGAAGCAAAAAATAAACACTTGCACCCCCTGGTGGCCAAACCATTCTTTACCAAAAATGAGAAATTATAAGCAAAACATTTCCGCTCAAGAGCTGTATCCGACGCAAGAAGAATTTTTCAAATCGGACTTTTAGAAACGGAGATATTGGGAAAATAACGATTTACTTTATGACCCCTAGAGGAAAATTACTGCATTATTTGAAAAAGGGACTGTAACTAAAATAGTCTTTGATATAAATGTCATTGAAAGGGAAAAAAATTCAATTGGATACTTAGAAGCAAATATATGAAAGAAAATGAATTTTAAAGTTGATACGATCTCTGTTTGCGCCCTCTAGCGGCGAAAGTTGTGCATCGTAAAAATACTGGAATACATGGATCATCATTCTTGCATTTTAAGCTGCCCAATACAAAAGAATTTTACAAATCGAACTAATAATTGTAGAGATATGGTATCCTAGGTCGGACAGACAGTGTGATAACATAAGCACAATGCAAAAGACGCTAATAATGCAGCTTCAATCCTCCTAACTGACAAGAAAACAAACCGCCCTCCCCTCTCGCATTTTTCAGGGGGTGGGGAGGGAAATTTGTGAGACATAAGTTATGTCAGTTGAAAAATCCTCAGCCACAAAACATCGAGCAGGGACAAAAAGGCAAGAATGGATAAAATTCCAGGACATGCAACAGAATTTTAGGACATTTCCAGAATGCGTACGAGCCATGCGCATGTCATAGTGGATATTATCTGGTCCGACTGATGTTTGGCCAGACCAATTTAAAGCGAACTTCAGTTCCACCGCTGTCAACGGGCTGTTATAGTCCTCTGAGGAAAATGGGCAGAAGGATATGCGTTTCCTCTCACACCACATCTGAAGCTCTTAGAATGAAGGATGATAATTGGTGCTGCTGGACACAGAAGCAAACGCTGTGCCAAAACAGCCAGCTATACTTTGAGTGTCTGCAACCGTTTCTCCACCACTCTAGAGAATGGAGATCTCTCCAGATGGGTGATTTCCCTGAATCTTGCGGAACCGATCCCAAACGATCTTGGAGCTGGTAGAGGAGGTGATTCCCAATACATACTGGATCCAAGATTCCCGTTTACGTCAACGACAAACCAGTCGTGCATTGGCCTTGGCCTTCTTAAAAGCAAAGTAAGTTGGTATGTGGGGTACCAACGAAATCTACCCCAAGCCTTATTTATGCTGAGCCTGATGAGCTGCTGCTTTGCACTCATAATGCCACCAAGGCTTCTTTTTTTTTTGGATTGAAGGTTTAACGACCACCGTGAGCAACTCATCAATGGGCTATAAGCAGTCGCCCGTCCCTAATTTAGCAACACTGGTTCCAGGGAAGGGAGAGAGCCAGGCCAGGGCCGTAAGACAAACACAACATCCATCCCTCACCGGGATTCGAACCCGGACCCATCACGAACGAATGGTCACAAGCCAGCGCTTAGACCACTGGGGAGGGCCACCAAGGCTTCAGACAACCTAGAAGTTTAATTGATGTCTTTGGAAACGAAAGTTCTGCCACATGCACAATACAATCTGTAACCGCCGCAATAGCATCACTGACTGTACCTGCGGATACGATAGCAAGAGTAATAGTCCCTGAAGCAGTGAATGCATCCCACTGGGCCCAATCAATGTTCCATCTAGCGGGATGGGTGGGAGGGCAGTATCCGTCACCTACGAGCCGAAGGATGATTTGAAAATGATCACTGCCAAGGAGATCAGCAGACACGCTCCAGGATCAGTCATGGAATATGGATGAGGAACACGGCAGATAAATTGCTGAATGCGTGCGGCTGGGTTCATGAAAGTAGGTGGGTGTCCCCATGTTATGGAGACAGAGGGACTAGACAACGCTGCCCTGCGAGTCCTGACTGTTGTTTCCCCACCCACAGAGTATGATCCACATTAAAATCTCCAAGAAGGAAAAAAGGAGGCCGCAGCTGGTCAACCAAATCTTCCAAGTCGGAAAGGCTTACTGCTTCATCTGGTGGTAAGTAGATGGAGCAGACAGATGGTGAGCAGAATGTGCAGAGAAAGTCTCACTGCCACTTGCAGATTCATACGCAGAGTGACTGCTGTGACAGGAACCACATGAGACACAACAATGGCCACTCCTCCACATGTGATAGCCCCATGCTCATGATCTTTACGAAAAATGCTGTGTCTGCGCACCGAAAGAGCATCCGCAAGGCGAAGTTTAGTCTCCTGGAGACACAAGCACACCGGTTTATGTGAAGACAGCAAGCCCTTCAAATCCTCAATGCATGGTCAGAGGCCCCAGCAATTCCATTGTATGATGGAAGCGATGATGACAAAAAAAAAAATATATATATATGATGCATGGTTCATACGCTTTCTAAAATCACAAAATTCCAGGACTTTTGGATTTTTTCCCCAGGACATACGATCCAAACCCTCTTACTTAAAATATAGTGAAACCATAGGTCTATTCAACCTGTAACCTGCAACAAACAACTTCCTACATGCTAGGGTAAACTTGATATGGAATGAAGAATGTTAAAAATGACGTCCGCTGTAGCTAATCAAAAACTTAGAATCACAGAAAAATACTGAAATACCAAAAACTCACTGAAAATGTGACCACATTTAATACCTACAAAACTTTTATATACAGTATACTGCACTGATTTTGAGAAAAAAATATTTTTCTACTTTGGCTTTAGTTCAATTGTTGAAGCAAATTACAGAATAAAAAAACCCCATTAAACTCAAAAATACATAGGTATGTGGCATTACTCTTGAAATGCTTTCATATAACACACAATCAATACATAAAATACTATTTATATTTAATTATTTTGATATAATGCTTACATTGGAAATATAAGGGTAAGGAAAGGTGAAATATTTGGAACTTTTTCAAAGGACCAAAGGGATTTTTATTTTTTAAACACATAATCACAGGAGCAAGTATTTGTGTTACACTTTATTTATGGAAGGAATTTTCAACATAATATTGATGCTGTAGCTATGTTTTAAATTTGTACTTGCCAGCAAACAAAGTATGCACAAAAATTCCCAACGTGAAATGAAAGTTAAATTGCCCTGATCACTAATGAATGCAGTGTACAACTGCATTCATTAGTGATCAGGGCAATTTAACTAGGCATGATTAGAAAACTAATTATAGAAGATGCAAAGTGTTTACTTAGCTCAGAATATACTAAGAAACAACTAGATTTAAGTTTCTGATATTAGAGTGCAATATAATTTTATGGCAAATTTTTATATAAAGTATTAATTAGAAAATTTCAGTAAAGGTCACAATAGCGCCGACAAAAAAAGACAAAAAAAAAAAAAAAAAAAAAAACAGCTATTTACTTCCACCAGTGGCTAAAAAAAGTATGTTACGAAAATTAACAAATGACACAAAAAACGTTTCCCATAGCAGAAAGAGGGCATTAGAGACAAAAAGATTTTCAAATCGAACAGTTAAAAGAAGAGATATAGAAGGAAACATGATATAACTCTATGCCTTTTAGTGGAAGAATTTTGCATAATGAAAAAAGTTTGAAACAGGTGAAAAGTATTCTTCATAGCAAAAGCTATGCTAAAGAAAAAAAAAAAAAAACTTTTCAAATACGTTTCCGGAAGCAGAGATAGCAAGAAAAACGTTTTGACCTTTACAGCCAGCCCCTAGGGAGAAAGTTGTACATTATTTGAAGAGGATCTTCTCATTGTAGCAAAATCGTATTCACTCTTCATCTTTATTATAGTGAATGGCATACAGTAGAAATTTTTTTTTCTCATTACGGTTTTTAGAGGCAGAGATAGGCTGCAAACAAAAATACACAAACACCACCTAGTGGCAGAATTGTGAACCACAAACCTCCTCAAATACAAACTTAAGTGTTCCATAAGGCAAATGGTATCTGGTGTTAAAATAATTTTTAAATTGGACATTTAGAAGTACAGATCTTCAGAAAAATAGATTAAACATTTGCACCCGCTAGCGGCGAAATTGTGCGTTTTTTGGGGAAGGAAATACACATAAGGAGTTTTCAGAGTCAGTAGTATCTGATTGAAATAGAATATTTTTAATTGTGTTTTTAGTGCTGCAGATATTGCTGTAAACGGAAATGTCAACTTACACCCACTAGAGGCACACTTTTGCGTCAAGAAACATTTTACACCGAAAATGTTCTCCAACAAAGAAAGAATTTTTCAGATTGGACTCCTAGAAACAAAGATATGGACAAAAATAAGATATATGTGTACGCCCCCTGGTGGGAAAATTATGTACATGTTAAGCAGGGGGTATTCTCAAAAAGTTTTCCGAGGTCGTTTTATGGAAGAATTTTTTCAATTGAGTTTCCAGCTCAGATTTTGTTGCAAATATGTCAGAAGCAAAAATAAACACTTATACCCCCTGGTGGCCAAACCATTCTTTACCCAAAATGAGTAATTATATGCAAAACATTTACCCTCAAGAGCTGTGTTAGGCATGTTTCTTGTACTAAGGAAAAATATCATATATTTTTTTGTTGTTTCCATGATTTGTGGCAAGTGTATAATTTGTTCAAGGTATTTTGTTTGTTATTATTCTTGCATGAAGAAAGAAAATCATGTGTGCACAAAATATGTACCTTATTTCAACCATGTATGCTCAAACATGCAAATGAGCATTTGCTGCTGATAGTGGTGTATCAACAGCAGCAACAACAGTATTTCTTTTTTGTAGAATGGCAACAGTCCTGTTGTCTTGTGTTATCAGTAGGTGTGGTTGTCTGTGATGGTTTGGTTGTTCTGCTGGGTGGATTGTCTTTTTATCTCACTGCCATGAGATGTGTTGTGTGGTGGCAATTGTCTTTGTTTTCTGCTGAGTTAAACCTTAACTATGTTAATCTTTGGAGCAACATATGGTATTAAAAGCATTATATACCTATTTTGTTGCAAGTCTCGTGTATTGTGGGAAATGTGATTTTTTTTTCCCTAAATAAGGATTTACACTTGTGTCTGGGGTCCATGGATGGAACCTCCAACAACAATGGTAGCAGAAGTCTGTGGTTCTGCTCAGACAAGTTTTGGTAACTATTATCAGCAGATATTTCAAGAACTGTAAGTAGAATTTTTTGTTGCTTTTAGTTAAAACAAAAGAAAAGGAGACTTTGTGTGCAGCATGGATTCTCTTGAAGGTTCAACAAGCATATTAAGTTTTGCTAAACTCAATAAAGAAAATTTTTTGTCAGTGGAAATTTAATGTGAAAATGTTGCTCCAAAGCGAGAACCTGATGTTTCTGCAAAGGATAGGTGTCAATTTGACATTGGTAGTGCATTGCTGTCTACCATTTGCTTAGGTATTGAAGAAGATTTAAAGAATCTTGTGGTAGAAGTAACCACTGCTAAAATGGCTTGGGAAGCAATTTGTAATGCATTTGAACCCATCATCCATGCTAGAATAGTTGCTTTGTGAACTGAGTTTATGAGTATTCGGTTTAAACTCACTGAGACCAGGAGTATGTATTTAGGCCGTTTACTTAGAGAAACCAAAGACCTTGAACTGGCAGGGAAAAATATCCTAGATGATGAAATAGCATATCAGATGTTATTCCAGTTACCACAAAATTATGATAATGTGGTTATGCAACTATAGCAATTATCTGATAAGTTATCTCTTCAAATGTAAGACAGGCATTATTAGCAGAATATGATAGGATTCAGCATCGAGATGAGTTAGCAAATACTTCTGTTAAAAATTGTGCTTTTATTTTTCATGAAAAACAGGACACTAGGGGTGGCACACCTTCATTTATGCATGAAAAATATCAGGAAACTAGAATATGCTAGAGTGGATCAGTCAAACAATTGGCAAGAAATTGTCGAAAACTTAAAAGAGGTTTCAACAAGCAAATGGGTTAAAGTGTACCAGATAAATGTGACTCTGCTAGTTGTGCATTTTTTGCATCAGCACATATGTCCACAACACGCACAGTAGACTGGATTATTCATACAGCAGCTACAGAACATTTCTGTAATGACAAAAGTTTATTTATTGGTTTTTGTGCCACACCTGATAAAGAAACAACTATTGCTGAGGGGTCAACAAAAATCTTGGGATATGGAAATGTGCAATCATCTGTTTTACAAGATAGGGGAAAAGTATCATTACTTTTGAAAAACGTATTGTATGCTCCAGGGATGAGTAGAAACCTAATATCAGGTAGATTAACAAAGAAATTGTTATTAAGAATACTAAAAATGAAATTTCTTTAAAAGTGGCATTAATTGATAAGTTCTATATAATTAAAGCATATGTGATAAAGAAATCAGCTACTGTTGAAGCTCATGTGGCAAACAGAAATGTTGTGCTATGGCATACAAGATTTGGGCACCAGAATGCTACAGCTTTAAATGAATTTTCCAAAACTAAGAATGTTTTTGGTCTAGAAAAATTAGTTGGTACCATTAAAAATTGTGAGGTATGTAATCTTGCAAAAGTAAAAAGAGCATCATTTAAAGGCGTTGAACATATCAGAACCTCACAGGTTCTTGAATTATTGCACACGGACGTTTGGGGTCCAGCACCTGCGACATCTATGGGAGGTGCTCAATACTTTTCATAATCACTGATGATTATTCTAGATTTTCAGTTGTCTATTTCTTAAGACAAAAGAGTGAAGCATTCAAGTTTTTCAAGATATATAAATCTGAAATGGAAAGGCAGACAAGGAAAAAGGTTAAATGTATAAGAACAGATAATGGAGTGAAATTCTGTGCTAACTATTTTGAAAATTATCTGAAACATGAAGATGCACAAACGGGAGCAAATGGTCATTCAGGATATCCCGGTAACGTTGACCTGTGAGGGACGATGAGACATGTACCATGGGTCCCATTTCAGTCCACGTAAACAGTCCCCAGACGAGAATGCCACCCCCACCAGCTTGAAGAGTACCCTGCTGGCAAGAAGGATCTATCGCTTCATGTGGTTTGCGCTGTACTCGTATCCTGCCATCCGCATGTACCAACGTGAATCTCAACTCATCAGTCCAGGCAACATTTTCCCACATGTCTAGGGTCCAGTGACGATGTTCCCGCGCCCATGCTAATCTTTGCACCCTGTGATGTGCGGTCAGCAGCGGTACCCTCGTGGGATGATGGCTTCTGTACCCCATAGCGAGGAGATGGTTCTGGATGGTGTGGCTGCCTACACGTTTTTGTGCACCAGCGTTAAATCGCCGAGTGATTTTTTGCACTGTGACCCGTCTATCCGCTGTTACATTGCGAGCTAGCCGACAATGACCCCGCTCATCCACACGCTGTTGTCCACAATAGTTGGCCCTTGCAGGGATGATTTTACCGGATTCGATGTACTCACGGTGCACCCGTGACACAGTGGCTTGTGAAAATCCCAGTGCCTGCACAACTTCCGAGATGGAGTGACCCATTCGTCGGGCCCCGACAATTTGCCCATGATCAAATGCACTTAGATCCTTCGTCTTACCCATACTGCGTCCGACTCTTACAGATTCCCATCGCATCACTCCTTATATTGTCGGATCGCTACATACGTCATGTCATTTCTGTTTACAGGGCCGCCCACAGCGCCACATTTGCATACCGCCAGCTGTCTCTAATTCAATTGCTCTTCAGTGTATACCTATTTTGTTGCAAGTCTCATGTATTGTAGGAAGTGTGATTCCCCCTAAATAAGGATTTACACTTCTGTCTGGGGTCCATGGATGGAATCTCCAACAAGCTCTATCCGACACAGGAAAGATTTTTCAAATCGGACTTTTGGAAGCGGAGATGTTGGGTAAACCAAGATTTACCTTTACGCCCCTAGTGGAAAATTTACGCATTATTTGAAAAAGAGACTGTAACTAAAATAGTCTTCGATCTAAATGTCATCAAAAGGAAAAATATTTTTTTCAACTGGATATTTAGAAGCAAATATATGGAATAAAATACATTTTAATTTTGATACAATCTTCATTTTGCGCCCTCTAGCAGCAAAGTTATGCATAAAAAAAATGGAACGAATAAATCATTCTCACATTTTAAGCTTTCCAATACAAAAAGAATTTTACAAATCGAACTAATAATGGCAGAGATTTGATCTCCCCTGCCGGACAGACAAAGTGATAACATAAGCACGACGCAAAATATGCTAATAACGCAGCTTCAGTCCTCCTAACAGACAAGAAACCCAACAGCCCTCCCCCTCCCCTGCATCTTGCAGGGGGTGGGGAGGAAAATTTTCCAGACATAAGTTATGTCTGAAGAAATATCCTCAACTACAAAACATCGTGCAGGGACAAAAAGGCTCCTAGGAATGAATAAAATTCCAGGACATGTAACAGAATTTTAGGACATTTCCAGGACAAAATGGAATTCCAGGATTTCCAGGATGCATACGAACAAAGGTGATGAATGCCTAAAAGGTCTTGGAGTCCATCAGTTTCTCAGGAAGTTCTGCAGTGCCCCTCGGTGGTGTGCTATCCAGGAGGAGGACCGGTGGATGTTTCAAAGAGGACATGGACAGAGTCATCCTGGCTTGAGTCTTTGCTTGAGATTGTGTGCCCAATGATTTCTTGTGCTTTCCTTTTTGTTTACCAGGCGAAGAAGCAGATGGCGTAGCATGTGACACCTGTTCTAGAGCCACGCGCCTGGGTGAGGCAGCAGGAGATCCACGAGCACTGGTCTGCAGTGGCGAAGACAAAGGATCTGTGGTAGAAACTCCAAGGGCCTTCATCCCAGCAGCATAAATCCCCCGGGAAAAAAAGGGACTGTTATTTTGAATTCTGACCTCCGTCTGAGTAGCAATAGATGATTTAGAAGTCAGCACAAAAGTGTAAGTGTGTCTGCCCGTAGCAGAGGGAACAATCCTTCTTCAAGCTTCCGGGTACGACAGGTCGTCCTGAGTCTTCACTTCTTGAATTTTGCACTCCTCAATCCACCTCAGGCAGTCCCTCGTGTTGGCCACATGGTCACTTTTGCAGTTGACACAATGGAGAGCAGCAGCAGAGCAATCAGACAGAAGATGGTCGTGTGAACCACGACTTCAAGTGGCAGCACCATGGCAAGACTGCTGCAAGTGCCCGTACACTTGGCATTGGAAGCAATGCAGAGGGTTTGGAATGTATGGATGTACATCACATCACCAAATATCACAAATAGCCCATATTGATGGAGGATGGTAGAGTCTTGTGATCAAATGTCAGAATGACTGTCCTGGAGTTCACCAGGTCCCCGTTCCAGCGAAACTTGATGCAACCAACTGCTGTAACACCTTGGCTAAGAAGTTCCGCAACTGAAACATCCACGAGGTCACGTTCAGAGATGACACCCCAGGATAAATTCAGGGACTGGTGAGGCTTGATATCCACAAGGATACCACCCAAGTTGGAAACATTTAAGAGCAATGCACCATGGCATGGAATCGACATTTCCACCAAGAGATCCCCCGACTGCAACTTTTTCACACGTGTTGGAGATGCTCCGGCTCCCGGTAGAGCCTTCTGAATCCAGAAAGGAGATTTTAAGCTAAAAGCTAAGTTTGTGAGATTCTTCCAGTGCATGAATGATAAAAAAGCGGGCAGTGTGAGTTGGCAAAGTACCTTTCTTATTTATGGAGCTATGCTCCGTATCCAAAGAAATCTTCTGCTTTGAAGAATGGAATGATCGATAGAATCCAAGAAGAATGGAAGAGAATTCGTCTGCTGACCTCCCCACCCACCACAGAGCCCAACTGGGGAGAGCCGGAGGTCCACAAGCCCCAAAGGACGCAGGCCATGGATCTGGAGATAGGCAGCGGATATAGCAAGTTGATAGGGCAGATATGTGCTTGGCGAGTACTGAGAGTTTCTTGAGTCTTGGAACACCCCTTTGGCATGCCCACACTATCCCTAGACTCATAGGCGCCAACTTCTGAAAATTTCGAGGGTGCTGAAATTCAAAAAGCAGGTACCGTTTCCAGTGTTGAAATTTTAGATGTTTAAATGGACCTTGTCTTCGTGTAAACTGAAACAAACCGATACATGCTTTCATGATAAAGATATCCAAATTCTTGAACCCCGTTTTAATTCTTCCGATTTCATTTTCTGCATTCTGCGCACAAGAGCTCCTATATATATACATATATATATATATTTTTTTTGGGACAAAATTTGAGCATTTTGTTGGGGACTACTACCAGAAAACCAAACCTGTTGAAAAAGGCTGAGATTGACAGTATATATCATTAGTCAAAACAGACAGTAGGCTAATAGCAATGCCTTTGAGGAACTTGCTCTAGCAGTGGCAAACAAACTGATGTGTTCAGTGTTGGAATGGAACGCACTTCATAATCTTTGCACTGCATTATTTTCCTTACGTGTTACTGTTAGCATTTAGCGTATAACGCAGCATATATCACAGTGAATTTTTTGCTTTGATCAACAAGTGTAACTTGGAAATCTCCACCCCCACACCCCGCCATCATTCATCTTGCAGTCCATGTGAACTGATTGTTATCGATTTGGCATATCACCCCTGTGTGGATTGATTGGTGTTACTATTGGTGACTGCTTACATGTTTTATAAAGCTAGGGAGAAAAAAAAGCCTCAACAGAATGTTAAACAAACAAACAATAATTGCAACAAAAAACAGCAAAAAAAAAAAAAAAAAAAAAAACCATTCGCAGCCTCGCTGTGTGTCTTCTGCTCTCGGACAGTCATTCATTACTCCCGGTATGACATTTAAGGCTTTATGACCCTACCGAAGCTCATTGCATGCATGGTGAGCTGCTGACGACTTGCTGATATGCAAGCAACGTGACTGCGGGACAAAAAAAAAAAAAATAAATAAAAAAAAATCGGTAGCTTTATGTTGGACGTCAAGTAATTTTGCTTCCTATACTTCCAATGGAAAAACTTTTGTAAAAAATTTCTACACAATTAATGTGTTCCCAAGGATGAAAATTGAAAGGATTAAAATAGCTTCATTTTATAACTTGGAATACTTAATATTTTCTAAAACATAACCATAATTATGCAATCTAACATTTGTACAGGTCGTGCCATCTTTTTCTGGTTTCAACACCACCAAAGGAAAAGTTATTGATTTTTAATATAATTATGGTTATGTTTAGGAAATATTAAGTATTCCAAGTTATTTTATGAAGTTATTTTAATCGATGTTCAAATTTTCATCCTTGGGAACACACTGATTGTGAAGGAAATGTGTACAAAACTTTTTCCATTGGAAGTATAGAAAGCAAAATTACTTGACGTCCACCTTAAACAATTAGGAAGGTAGGGTACAAACCACATCCCACACCCCCAATTTCTCGCTTGCTTGGCTGACTGAAGATATCGATTTTTTTTATAGAAACCAAATATTTACACTATTTACACTATATTCCAATTATCTTATTTAATTTTATGTAAAGTGGAACTAAATATTTAAGTATGAATCCAGTACATATAACAAAAATTTGGAGGGGTGCTGAGCACCCCCCAAATGATTTCATGTGGTGCTCAAGCCCCTGAGCACCCCCGTAGTTGGAGCCAGTGCCCAGACTCACTCTGCCATATGCAACGACAAGCCGTTAGAAGACAGGACTCCACTCGGTCACTGACTTCATTGACTAGGAGTGGGTTAGATCCCAGCTGCCCGTTTAGGGTGAAGCAAGGGGCAAAAAAGAGTGTCAGTAGCTGGCAACAACAACACCCCAGCCTCCCCTTTTCCACCTTACGGGTCACCGCACATGGCAAACATGCAGGTAGATCTAGCTAACCAGCTTGGAAAAACGAAGAGGGAAACATAGAATGAGGAATAAAGAAAAGAGAAACCAAATTCCGGCGCTTAGTCAAAACCTCAGCAACCTACAACTGAGGAGGGTGAGTGGCAAGATAACAACAAAAGGCTAAAACGGGAAAACATCATACACTATGCGTCGGCTCTGGCAGTGGGGTCGCCATTCTCCATCATCTGGATCAACAGCAGTCCCTGTGGTGATGGTATCATACGAAGACAAGATAGTACGTCTCAAGGTCAGCTCGGGCAGTGGGGACACTACTCCCCAAATAACTGGAACACCAGTTATTCCCGTGTGGGGGTAAGGTACTGGCCCATGCATATCAAATAGCCCATTTCAATTCCTGCAAAATGGATGCCAGTGGATCCAGACATATCCAATCACTTGTTAACTTCATCCCACAAATGTATGTGATTGAAGTCTGGGGACTGAAGTGGCCAATGAGACAGCAAAAAATCTCCAACATGTTCCTGGATTCACTCCAAGACAATGTGGGCATTGTAGCACGGTGCATTAATTTATCCTTCTGGGAGTATCTATTACCACAAGCATAGAGAGGGAACATTGTGGGATAAACTTAACCAACAATGATATTTAAATATGCTTGGGCATTCAGGCATGGGCCCATTTACATCAAGTGCCCTAAAATATCTCTCATGAAAATATTGCTCACACCATTACACTGTCTCGGCCAGCTGGACAGTAATTACTACGCAAGATGGATCCATGGCTGTCATCCCCAAATTCTCATCCTCTCATTGGCAGAGTACAGTTGAAAACATGATTTATCAACCCACCTGACTCCATTCCAATCATTTAGGGTCCACTGAGGGTGTGCCTGAGCCCAACAGCAACATTTTGTATTGTTTGCTGCAGACAGATCTTCTGGTGTAATGCAGCTGGTGCAATGTATGGTACTCCAGGAGCTGGGATACCATTGGCATTGCCCTGAATCAAATTCTCTGTTATTTGACTGACTTTTGCTGCAAATCTGTTTGCACGTTTTCATGTGTGTGCACTGGCAAGTGCTGACCCTGCCCTCACATTACATGGTCTTTAAGACACTTTTTCAAGAAGAAAAAAAAAAAAAAAAAGACTTAATTATTGAATCCTAAAATGAAAGCAACAGATTAAAATTAATCAATTCTTTTATAGCTGTCAGTTTTCTGAGGAAAAGAGCTCAACCATTTTTAAATCTGAACTTCTGAATAAAATGTCAGGGAATAGTTTGACACCTCAAGCATGACAAGCTGACGATTTTGTGCCACAGTATTGGGGTGATTGTGAAATGAAACAAAAAAACCCTGACGTCAGTGCTACATATAAAAAATAATACATATCACTTATATATTATATTGTATGATGTAATGTTCAATACAGGCACACATTGTTTATATATTACACACACATTATATTAAATAGCTACCCAACAATTAACCACTAGTGCCTGTGAAATTTAACTTCGCACCTTTTTTGTACCAATTTTTTTCCTTTACCTTAAAAATCTTTTGAAAATCTAATTTTATATGTGATGTTAGATCTCTCTCAAAAACTCTGAAATGTGACTTATGTAACAAAATTACACGACACAGATATAGCTGTCAAAATGATAAAAGTAGCCTTCATTTCAGCATGCACAACAGTTTTGAAACTGGAAAGGCACTTTTAATTAACAATCATTTCACAGCATTTTCAGAAATGATTTCTGAATTTTCTTGAAAAATGACAGAAATGACAAAACCCGGATTTTTGGGTATAGAATATTACAAAAACCTGGAATTCCAGGGTACACTAGGACAACAAACAGGCTTGCAATATTCAAACTTTTTCCAGCAAATGGAAACATGGCTCTCAAGTAACAAAATTTCTACCTGTGAAGCTCAGTTAACTGAATACAAAACTGCAGTATAATGTTCTGCACATTCATGGACAAAATACCATTTAGTATAATAAACCAAAACTGAAGATCAGCAATGAGCAAATTTCATAAGAAAATCAAAAGTGCATTATGCTAAGCACGATTCTATTAGTTACAACTACAGCCAAATGGATACTCAGATGAGATACAGATCAATCTGAATAAAATAAAACAAATACAAAAACTTTTACAAGGATATGAACTTACCTTTAACTCTCGTCTATTACGGTCGGGAAAAAGTTGTGACATTAGAGTAAAGTCAGTTCCAACAGTACTGAGGGCTTTGTAGAATTTTTTTGTCTCTGCATAAAAAAAAAAATCATAAGTAATAATTTCACAAATGACAATAATAAAATTCAGGGGTAAGAGGGTAAACATTTTTTTTTAGGACAAGATTTTTTTTTTTTTTTTTAAATTTCAGAACAATTTCATGATATACAGTATGGGCACATATGGCCCATTACCTGGAAGGCAGAAGTTTTGCACACCAAAAGTTATTTTTTCTGAACAGATTTTCCCCTACATCAGTTAATATTAGAATAAACCAGGTAAATATATACACACACACACAAAGCAGACAAAATATTAGAGATAAGGGTGATAGGCAGTTGATATGGGCATCCCCAACACAGTGGAACAGACTCACACTGAATGCTGATGATAAATAGGCATACAGTAGGTCTTTCCAAAAGTGTATCGCAATCGACAAACATGGGTACATGTGGTGATCAGAGCGACTTTGATCGAGGATGCATTGTCGGCACAAGACAGATTGGTCATTCTATCGCCCAAGTGGTAAGTACACTAGGGTTCCCGAGGGCAACCATATCAAGGGTGTACCACAAGTATACCATCAACAGATCTACTAGCGCACTTAAGAGGAAGCGGTGGCCGACCACACACCATCGACGACCAGGGCCGACATAGAATATCCAGGCTCGTACAGACTGACTGCTTGGCGACGGTGGCATAAATCACATCCAGGTTAAATGTCACAGGGCCAAGCAGTGTGAGCAAGCAAATGGTATGGCATATGCTGCATACCATTGTTTTTTTTAATTCGTAGACCACGACGATTCACTGCGCGTCGAGTCGTCAACCAGCGGACAAATTTGTCGACTACGTCAATTCGTCGCGTTTATAAATTTTGGTTACATACAAAAGCCTAATGCCTAAGCTTGGGCCTTTTTAACAGTTTTTATTCCATCGTGCTCATATTCATAAAGTTTATACACCAAGTCAAGCTAGTATTATTGCAATTTTGCTTAGGCAATAAATATAAATACCTTGGCCTAGGCCTTTTTAACAGTTTTTATCCCATTATGCTCATATTCATAAAGTTTATACACCAAGTCAAGTTAGTATTATTGCGATTTTGCTTAGGCAATAAATATTAATACCTTGGCCCAGGCCTAGGCCTTTTTAACAGTTTTTATTTCATCGTGCTCATATTCATGAAGTTTAGACACCAAGTCAAATTAGTATTATTGCGCTTTTACTTAGGCATTAAATATTAATGCCTTGGCCTAGGCATTTTTAACAGTTTTTATTCCATCGTGTTCATATCTGCAGGGCTTAGACACCATGTCAAGTTAGTATTATTGCGCTTTTACTCAGGCTTTAAATATTAATACCTTGGCCTAGGCCTATGCCTTTTTAACAGTTTTTATTCCATCGTGTTTATATTTATAAGGTTTAGACACAATGTCAAGTTAGTATTATTGCGCTTTTACTTAGGCATTAAATATTATAACGTTGGCCTAGGCCTAGGGCTTTTTAACAGTTTTTATTCTATCGTGCTCATATCAGGCATGAAAGTGGGCAGTGATAGGAAAAGCTGAACTTCAACAAGTGCGCGCGGGGTATGGGGTGGTAAGAGTGTTGAATCTTGCATTTCACTCTCTAATGTATACAACCATGACATTTAGGTATTGGTCACATGCCTGCCAACTAAATAGATTTAATGTATGTATTTTGTTTCAAGAAAATTAAATATATAGTACAATATAATGTAACGAGAAAAAATGCTGATGAGGTCATATGCATAGAAAATCACTCACCTTAGTACAGAACGATGTCTTTATAAGATAACAACGTTGTTTGGAAATGAAATCTTGAAGGTTGCAAAAACTTCAGACATGTTTGTGGATAAGTAATAAAAGTTTGATGAAGAATAAATGTTCATTCTTGATTTGTCACAAAATTATTAATGAAGAAATATGATAAATGCTTGCGAAAACATTAGGCATTTTGTACAAAAAACTAGCGGATAATGCTTACCTTGGCATTCCTTTCTAGCGAGGGGAACATTTCACGCACGTGTTTTCCGGTCTTTGTTGATGTTATTGTCCTAAAGTCCGTTGTATGAGATGACTGGCTTTACTTCTCACACTTTTCGCTGGGTATACTCATTGGATCTTTGCCTTAGGATTCAAACATCAATTTTTACCGTTCTTTATACTCGAAATTTTCGCCCATACTCTGGGCATCTTCAGGAGCGTGGCGACTTTACCACCGATGTTCGTGGTTAACTTCGCGCTAATGGAGTCCGATACTCCTTGTTGCCATTCGTCGGAAAAACTTTCCTGGATATATTTCGTTATCAAGCTTGGCTGGCGCCATCTATGTTTCGTTAGGAACACTTTTTTTCCCCCGTATTTTTTTTTTTTTAATTTTTTTTTTTTTTTAATTTTCTTCTCCTATCCAATGAGTATACCAAGCGAAAAGTGTGAGAAGTAAAGCCAGTCATCTCATACAACGGACTTTAGGACAATAACATCAACAAAGGACCGGAAAACACGTGCGTGAAATGTTCCCGTCGCTAGAAAGGAATGCCAAGGTAAGCATTATCCGCTAGTTTTTTGTACAAGTTACTTTGAAATATTGCACGTAAAAGAGAATAGTACAATAATTAGAGCTATATAATAGTCAGAATTAGAACTACTAAGTGGAATTGATTAGGCATTTTGTAGATAAATAATAAAAGTCATTCACAACTAATGAAATTTCATTTTCTTAAGTTGTTTCTGTCTAACAAATTGTTCTAACCTTCTTTTATGAATTAGCCGGCTTGAGTTTTCTTTCTCTTGAACCAATTCATTTGATTTTAATTTGCTGTGTAAGTTATTAGAGATATTTAGCTCCTTTCATCTTCTTTTCATTTCTTCCATATCTTGTAATTCTTTCTTATATTCTGAATATGATTTCATATTTTGGCATAAATCTCTATTTACATGGTCATGCAAATAATCGTTTTTCTTAAAAAATTCTAAGGCTGACTTATCCTGATTCAGTAGCTTATATTTCATGGTTTGAACAGATGAAAATGTTTCAATTTTCATGTTGATGGATTCTTTATCAAGTACATCCCCCATCATACTAAAGGAATTTTCCACTTGAGAGCCAGGAAAACAACTCAATAATGCCTTCATTAATTTTGAGAGGGCACTGAATTTGTTTAACTTAAAAAAGTACATGTTTTGGGATTCACTGAAGTTTATTTATGTAAATTGAACTGGAGCACATCACTGCATCCAAAGTATAAAATTACTGACATTTAACAACAACACAGGGTAGAGGGAACATCGCGTGAGCAGTGATTACGAGGCTCACAACAGGGCATGGCCTTAAAAATAGTTGAAATAGTGACCAAAAACTAAAAAAAGTGACCAATAGTGACCAAAAAATCTGAAAAAAAGGGACCAATAGTGACAAAAAAATCTTAAAAAAAGGGACCAATAGTGACTTTCATATCAAGATTTACACAAATTCTGAATTTCACGCAATTCAATTCGCTTCTTTTATGTAGTCAAACTGTGATATATTAATATATGTAATTATTATATATACACACACGTCACACACACAAATTAAAGGTTTGAGACAACATGTGTAATATATGAGTAATCTTTCTCCATATTTTTCTTAGTAAAGTTATTATTTGCAACAACATACATACTTTTTTTCTGCAATTTTCCCCAACCAAATCATGGCCGGTTGAATCAAAGCTGAAGCATGAATTGTAACTGACTATAACTGTCAAAATGGCATTCCTATAATCTGTAATGGCTAATGACATTTGAAAGATCTATTCTATCTCACTACTATGCTTAAGCTGATCTGAATGGGGTCTGGCCTTTATGTATTTTTTTTTTTAGTATGTTCAAACTTGATACAAAAGATTATTATCAATTACTAATACAAAAATTACGCATACAAAGGCTTTTGACAAAAGGAAAAGAACATGTCTTCTTGGTGTAAATTTTAATTTCACAAACTGATCAAGTTTCTGTTTGCTTCTATTTGTCCTTCTTCCTAAGGAAGTGGGTCATGAGCCTAGTTTTCTGTTTGTCAACTTAAGTTTGAATCTTCTCAGTAACTTTCTTCTCTTCTTTCAAATCTTTCTGCAACTTTCTTATCCCTTCAAGCATCCTTTGTGCTAAAGGTACTTTAAACATATCACTCTGTCTAATAGCAGTTTTAATATGTTTAGCTGCTTCTGACAAAAGGTCTTCTTTTGCTTTCCTTTTCACAGCCTCCTCTCTTTTTCTTTTCAAGATCCTTTTCCATTTCCTGAATCCCAGTTTTCTAGTCTTCAAGTTTCTTCATTGCTTGTTCTTTGATCAGTTTCTCTTCCTCTTCCAGTTTTTCCTTTCCCTCTTTTTGAGCTTTTTTGTTCTTTTCTTTTTCTAGGTATACCTTAAAATTATGACCAGCACATCTTGCTTGTTTGAGGAGCTCAGTGGTTATGGGTACCAGCTCTGGTTTGTTCCCATATTTCTTCATATATGACAAGATGGTCAACTTAGCATCTAGTGTTCTCGAACTCATTGCGGCCCAATCATCTGCCAGCAAACAACCAGATAAAGAAAACCCTTGCTCAATATCTGCACTGCCATGACTTAAAGACAAACATGCCTTCACTACTTTCCCTATGCTTTCATACTTTGAGAAAAATTGCCTCCAGTAGTGGTCAATGCGTTGATCTTCTTTCAATTTTGAGATTTTTTCTTCTACCTGCAACAATTGCCATTCATCAAGCAGTACCTCAGGATAAACATTGACTGGTAAGAGGTTTCCCAAATTGGTGATGTACATGCTACCGTCACTTGACTTAATATTGTCAAAATGAAGGCAAGACAAGTACTTCAAAATATTCTTAGAGATAGGAGCTGTAATAACAATATGTTTGTAGGCAGCAATGTAATGATTTCTAACACTATTCTTGAAAAAAAAAATGTTTCTGTATCTGTCAAATTTTTCAAAATTTCACTAGCCTCCTGGCCACATTCAACTTGTGAAAGTGGTAAGAAATTGCTGTTATCTTCAACAATACTTTTGTGAAGATTTTCCAATGAAGCAACATCCTTCTTAACAAAGCAAAGAAGAAGAGTTCTTGCCAATTTTACTAATTTAGAGTGAATGACATGTACAAGGGGTTTATTCTTCTGTAGTGTGTCTGTGATATCTGTAAAAACTTTTGAGCTAAATATTACAAAACGTATCACAGCTTTTGTTGTAGGATTTTTGAGAAGCTTTCTTATAAGACTGATATTTGTGTGATGGCATTTCCTTTGACTTTTTTGAGGGATGAACTTCATGAAGTACTCAATGAGAGCATCCCATTGCTCTAGCTAGGACTCTCTTGCATGTTTCTGTCATTGTCAGCCACCTTGAAGTTACTTGTTTCATAAACATATGTTTGGGCAGTGACAGTTCTGATTAGATTATGGAAAAGTCATCACATCTGGAGGACCAGCCTTTAAAATAATAGTATATGTCAATGACTAAATCGCTGATATCCAGTCCAAATTTTTCTATACCTTTCTGGAAGGCATTATGAACTGTGTGAATTGTACACGAGCCTAAGTCCAGGAGTTGCTCACCACGCATGGATTTCATATCCTCATTCATGAGACAGTGAACTTTTTTTATTTACATTTGGCCCATCTAACCAATCATGAGCAATGACTGTCTGGGTAGCCGAGCATTGTCGATAGCTAAGTTGATGTACTTGACAAGTACTTCACCAGTTGCCTTGCCCAAGAAAAATGTCTCCAGGTGACACGACTCTACCCGATTACTGGAATTCAACCAATATCTAACCATTAATTGGAGCTCTTTTTTTCCAGCGTTACTATTAGTTGTTTTATCATACAGGATCATGTAGCAAGGTGACTGCAGTATATCTTCA
The DNA here is from genome assembly GCA_039090855.1 of Macrothele yani. NCBI lineage: Eukaryota > Metazoa > Arthropoda > Arachnida > Araneae > Macrothelidae > Macrothele > Macrothele yani. The sequence continues at coordinate 67,744,886 of CM077023.1, read as the reverse complement.
ACAATCTTTTCTTTGAAATATGGTCCAAGACCATCTGTTATCAAGTAATTAATAATACAGACGTTTAACGTGGACCAGGAACGTCAAACAAAGATCTTCGCTCTTTCCACGTTTATAAGTGAGTCACGGAAAAATTCTCATTGGCCGCCACCCGGAATCGAACCCAGGGTCTTCCAGTTATGCGCCGGATATGCTTCCGCTACACCACAGCGGCCTTGAATTCCTCCAGACTCACACACGCTAACTGCCAAGCCAATTTGGCAGGTTGCTTCTTGGAGCCCCGCACAATGCTGGGGATTCACCAAAGATGGTAAGCAGCAACTGAAGAAATAATTAGAAGGCGAATGAATAATTAATACAGACATTTAATGTGGACCATCTTCGCTTTTTCCACGTTTATAAGTGAGTCACAGGTTCGACTCCCGGTGGCGGCCAATGAGAATTTTTCCGTGACTCACTTATAAAACGTGGAAAGAGCGAAGATCTTTGTTTGATGTTCCTGGTCCACGTTAAATGTCTGTATTAATTATTCATTCACCTTCTAATTATTTCTTCAGTTGCTGCTTACCATCTTTGGTGAATCCCCAGCATTGTGCGGGGCTCCAAGAAACAACCTGCCAAATTGGCTTGGCAGTTAGCGTGTGCGAATCTGGAGGAATTCGAGGCCGCTGTGGTGTAGCGGAAGCATATCCGGCGCGTAACTGGAAGACCCTGGGTTCGACTCCCGGTGGCGGCTGATGAGCATTTTTCTGTGACTCACTTATAAGCGTGGAAAGAGCGAAGATCTTTGGTTGATGTTATCAAGTACTTCATTTTCCCTGCAGACATAGAAAAATTCTCAGGAACTGCTCCAGGAAACATAGCTTGAAATGTATCCCTAATTCCATTAGATGAAGAAGCTGAAAAATCAGAAGTTAAAGCCTTCAAAGTCCAAATTATCTCTGCTCTTGTTGCAGAGTCTCTTTCACTGCTATTGTACCAAACACAGAGTAAGATGAAGCTGGAGCCACACAAGAAAGAGGTGGAGTCTCAGAAGCAGGGATTTTCTCTGCAGTACTGACAGCAGTAAGGTGAAGTTGATGTGGTTGTAGCTTAACGTGGCCTACTAGTTGCAGCATGCTAAGACAAACCTTGGATTCCTTTGATTACACTAATCTTTGTGTCACAAACGATGCAAAATCCTTCAGTGTCACTAAACTTCTTCACCCATTTGGAATAAAGAATACCATTCCCATCAGTTTTTAGAAGCCACTCTTTCTTAAAATTACACCTCCCCATTGTTCAAGTCAACCTGGAGTACTACAGCTACTATGTCATAAGTCAGCAATTATGGACTCTCCTGAATCTGAAAGAAGAAAACAGGCCATTGTTAGACAGGAAATCGACCATCTATTGCAATGGCAAGTATCTATATATTTTGAGAATTTTATTCTGAAATGCAATGCAAAACAAGCACAAATATACTGCACACACAAAGATGGCAAAAAATTTCACTATCTCACATACCACGCATACCACTCCAAGCTGCAACTAAAAATAGACCACATGTACAATGAAAAAACAAAAAAAAGCACAAAAAAAAAAAAAAAAAGGAGGTCTGCGACCCCTGCTGTAAGAGAAATGCTACAACAGCCTGGGTTATCAGCAGGCAGGAGCATATTCTAGACCCTCAGATGTGCTTCATAGGGACTCGACAGTAAAAGAAAAGCACAATCAAATCTGGGTTTACAAAAATAAATAATGAAATTAGATAAAAAACAAGGAGAAAACAGTTACCATGATAACGAAATCTATAAAATTTCACAAATAATACCATGGCAGTCAAAGAACATCCATTTCGAAATTCCCTGCTAATTCCTTGATATTTCCCTGAGTCATCACAGGTTTCTCTGAAGTCATTTATATTGGTGCAAATAAACACTTTATTAGAAAAATGGCATTTATAACCATGTCTTTTTTATAATCCTATATGTACACATATTTTACATACATGGTATGCATCTTACATATCAAAACTGCTTTAGACGATGTAGCTACAATGACTTATTTACAACACTGTCAAAGTCTGAATATTTTGATGACTGTGTGTGTGTGTGTGTGTGTGTACAGGGTGATTCAGAACTCATGGGACAAACTTTAAGGGGTGGTAGAGCACACGACAACAAACATTTTTTGTATAGGAATGTATAGGCGCAAGTGACGCGTTGAGGCACAAATACAAGAAACAAGACACGAAAGGAAACATAAATTCTTTACTTACATGCTTCACAGCGTCGATGGAGTGATTGGCATACAGTTTCAAATATGCCAGGTATTTCTCGCACACGTGCAGCCGCAACGGATATTTGAGCGACCAGGTCCTCAACAGAGTCAACTGGAGTCTCGTAGAACGAGGGCCTTCAGATGTCCCCATAAGAAGGACATCTCGGTCGATGATGATATATATATTATTGTCCTTCATACACACCAAAGTAAAAAATAATTAAAATTTTAGTGGCCGTTTTTTGCTAAGAAGGTGGGTTCAAAACTATTTACATAACAACAGAATATCTATGGTTATGTCTCTGTTACTACATTTATATCTATACTGGCTGATGAAGCAATCCAGAGGATTCGAAAGTACTCCCATTGTAACTATTATACATCCAACATGCAATAAACAGTTGTATGCTCACGTTTTTTTTTTTTTTTTTTTTGGCGAGTTATTGAAAAAAATTGACTTAGTAATTTGTTAATTTTCGGAAAAATAGTGACTTTTAGTGACTTTTTCAAAAATAGTGACTTTTAGTTGCAAAAGTGACCTGTTGTGAGCCCTGGGATTAGGATTGCCAGCGAAATCTTCGCTCTTTTCAACTTCTGTTTTCGGACATTTACCCTCCGTTTTTAAAGCTAAAATACAAATATTTATGCATTAAAATAAAATTTAATAACAATACTGGGCAGAAGAAACATCGCAAGAAAAATAAATTAAGATTATGGGGGGGATCTTCATTCCGTTTAATTTTCGTTTTCGAAAGTTTTGAAAGATGAAATACCGTCTCCAGATGGAAAAAAACCCTCCCAAGAAACAGTTTCTTTTCAGTTTTACATCGATCGTGAGAATGACCCAAATGATGACAGAAAAGGCGGAATTCCGCGAATCCACGAAATAATATCATGTATGAGTAAGAAGTAACTAAGAAATGGAAAAACACGAATTTCATGGAAAATGAAAAAACGATACTGCATTGCTCACTCTGCCGAGAAACAATTTTACGGCACACGAAAACGGCACGGATTCCACCACGGACGGATTAAACACCGATCCAGAAATTTAATTTTGTTTAATAAAAGGGAAAGGGGCAAAAACGATTGCTCTCTATTGATTAGTTTTGAAGAAGTATGCATTAGAAATAGGGTAAACATGCATTCCATTTGAAAAATTTCTTAAAAAAACAAAACAAAAAAAGAAGTCGCTCTTTTTCACTATTACCGAAGATATTAAAAACGAGGAATTAGACAAAAAAATACAAAAAAAATATAATCAGGCAGAGAGAGAGGTAGGGGGGGGGGGGGGGGCTTGGTCGAAAAAATTCTCAACACCCGAGAAACATTTCCGAAAATATTTAGCAAGTGTTAGAATCTTGAAAACACGAAAATAAATTTTACACAGATGTTTAATAACGTTATTTCACTGAGATTTTCGATTTCCGTTGCATGCGCGGTATTTTCTGTCGTCCGTAGCGAACCTACGATTTCCATAGCATACTCGATGCTTTCCGTCATCCGTAGCGGACCGACGACTTCTGTCGATGATTTACTTAGTAACTACATAAAATTCCTAGTACTTGGAGTCGCTGAATTGTTCTTCCCACTGCATGGACTTACTCAGCGTCAAGCGCAAGAGTGGGCACGGAGAATTTACTGTACCAAAGTCCTGACGATGACAACGGGGGAACAGAGGTTCTGGCGCCCAATGGCGCAAAACCTGCCTTTTGTAGCAAGACGGCACAAGACTTTTGTTCTGGAACACTTTGGCACAGAATTTCCATCCCTGAAAGAGGTGACTTCATTCCCAGCCGTAACCATCCCGTCGCTCGAAGTTATTACGATTTTGCTTTCCACATGAGGGAGGCATATCCCCCCCATAAAAAATTTATTGCATTTTTGGAATAATATCGGTAACATCAGAAACGGAACAGAAAAAAGCGGATTTCCGCATTGCGTCTTTCATGCCTGGTTTTATACACCAAGTCAAGTTAGTATTATTGCAATTTTGCTTAGGCAATAAGTATTAATACCTTGGCCTAGGCCTTTTTAACAATTTTTATTCCATCGTGTTCATATTTATAAGGTTTAGACACCATGTCAAGTTAGTACTATTGCGCTTTTACTTATGCATTAAATATTAATACCTTGGCCTAGGGCAAGGCCTTTTTAACAGTTTTTATTCCAGGTGGCGCGTCAATTTGTCGCGTTTACAAATTTTAATTACATACAAATCGTATGCAGGAAAACGTACGATTTCGGTTGTCTTCCATCGTGATATATTTATAAGGTTTGGACACCCAGACAGGTTAGTAACATTGTGCTTTTTCTTTGGCACTAAAAATTAATTAATATGCGTATGCCTAAGCTTAGGTCTTTCTTTTAACAGTTTTTATTCCATGGTGCTCATATTCATAAAGTTTACACACCAAGTCAAGTTAAATTACATTTTTCTGGATACCTACGTTTGTGGAGATGGAAATACGTCCCTGGTAGCACAGCCTTACAATCTAACGTAGGCCCAACACTGAGTCAGCGTCTTTGAGAAATAGAAGCCATTGGCTCAGTTTTGGGCCTACATTAAATTACCCGTAGGGCATGATTCCAACTGACTACACACACACAATACGTGCACATATATACTGTAGATATTGCAGCAAAAAAAATCGGGTGTCATAAAAGAAAAAAAGGCACATTTAGCAGAAAAACAGTGGTCTTTAGTCTCAAAGACAGCATAAAATGCTAATATTTAATTTCAAATAAACTGCAGTATTTTCTCGTTGTCCTAAAAGCGTAGTTTATGGGAGAAAATTTGTAAAAATTCTTTCATATTTGCTCAATCAGAATAAACAGTTTGAGAGCATATTTTTTACAACAAAGAACGAAAAAGGGGAAAGTAAACAAGATTTTCCAGGTGTTTTTGGCTCCTATTCGTTTTTGGCTCTCAGTAGGGCACGGGTGATTGTGGTCCGGATTTTATCCAGAATTCCGGATTTTTTTGCCAATTAAACCCGGAAATTCTGGAGAAAATGAGAAGTCCGTATATTTTGCTGTTAATATCATTCTTAGACTTTTAATTTAAAGTAAAGGAATTTATAGTTTTTTCAGGATAAACCAGTTCTAAAAGTAAAAAAAAAAATCCAAAATTGTAATCTCGTATTCTAGAAATAATGTCATTATTGACAAATATTCGTCGATCACGCGCCCGACGGGCACACCAAGTCAAGTTAAATTACATAGCGAGCAAAAATGGTTCACAATATGGTAAATAGTTGGGACAATTACAAGAAGGATATGCAAAGTAGTATTAAAAATCTAGTACCATTGTGAAAAACTGTGCGACTACAATAGGAGAAAAAACTAAGACATTGTGAAATTAAAACATTTGTAGAGATTGCAGAATTTAGTAAGTAAAAGAAAGTCTGGTTGTGCTGATGTATGTAGGAGGGGAAAAACAGAAAAAAATTGATGTGTTTTCTCTTGTCTTTTAAAAGTACGTTATTACCTTTTAAATTTTGTTTTCATTGAGTTTTTACTTCAGTAAATTTTGATTGTTTTTCTCTCAATGCTTTCCACACAGAATGTTACATTTGAACTCCATGCTGACCCAGAAAACCTGTCGGGTGGTGGTTAATTACTAAAAATAAACTATAAAGAATCCATGGTCCCATTGGAAGATTTTCAGCATTTATCGGCATGCGCTGGTGTGTGTGTGTGGTGAGGGGGGGGCTTAGTACCAGATAGGTTTTCTGCATTTGCACGTGCCTTCAGGCAATTTTGTTGGTTTGTATTTTGTAAATGCCAAAAATTTCTTGACTGGGCTACAAATTCTTTACATTTTATTTTCTAGGTCTTAAGCCCCCTACCCGACAGGTTTCATTCATTCGCACATGCCCGCAGATAATTTGTTCAGCTGTAGTTTGTAAACGCTGAAAATCTTCCAATGGGACCATGAATTCTTTATAGTTTATTTTTAGTAATTAACCACCACCCGACAGGTTTCCTGAGTCAGCATATGCCCGCAGAGAATTTGTTAAGTTGTAGTGTATGCAAACGCTGAAAATCACCCAATTAGGATACAAAAGTCTTTATCCTAGTTGTAAAGAATTTATGGCACCTCTATTCATAGTGTATTGTGGAATAACTTTTTTACGGGTCTTATAGAGGTTATTATTCATGAAAGTTGGTTGTCAAATTTTTGAACTAAAGCCTAGTTCGTCATCAGGACTACATCACTGGAGTAGTTGCTGCCACTCAGTTGGAAGAGTCCAACCGCAATTATCGTTAATTGTGGTACTTCTTCTTCTTGCTATTTCGATCTCTTCTTCTAGTTTCCTCTTTACTAAGTTTGACTGGTGGGCGATTATTTTTACTGAGTCCCAATTTATGGAGTGTCCACTTGGTTGTATATGTCTGTCTAGCCCTGTTTTGTTACTAATGTTCCTAATAACTGCTTGGTGTTCTTTCATTCGGACCTTAATACTTCTCCCTGTTTCTCCTACATAGCTGAGTCCGCAGTTACAGTCGACGCAATATATTGCTCCTTCTTGCAATTGGATGTCCACTTCTTTCTGCTTTAAAGCTGGCAGGAATTTCTTTAATTTGTTACTTAGATCTGAAGCAAGCCTGATATTATATTTTACTTCGATCCTCTTCAGTTTTTCGAAAAGTCCCTTGTGGTACGTAATTTTGCTGGTGAATTTGAAGTTGTTTATTTCCTGCTTCTTTTTTGGCACTTGTCTGAATAATTTCTTAACATAAGGGGAGGGGTAATTGTTTTCTGCCAATATTTCTTTTAAATCTTCTCTGTGAAGATCTTTTTGAGCATCTACAGACACCAGGACTTCAATTTTTTCCAAAAATTGTCTCGCCATATTCGATTTAATATAATCAGGGTGGAATGAGTAGAAGTCTAACATCTTCCCTGTGTTGGTGGGTTTTCTAAAAAGCTGAGTGAACATTCTCCCTTCTCTTGAGGTCAAGTTTAAATCAAGGAAATTGATGCTATGGTCTTTTTCCAGTTCCAGGGTGTACTGCAAGGTATTTTCTAGCGAGTTAAATTCTTCCAGAATCTGAGAGGGTAGAGATTGGTCCACAGTATCTACTATAATTAGGACATCATCCATGTACCTTACATAGAGAGCAAACAAGGAGGGTTGTATAAGGATTTTTGCCTCTAGTTTACTTATATAATAATTTGCTAGCAGAGGTGCTAGTGGAGAACCCATTGCAAGTCCTGAAGTTTGCCTGTAATATTTCTTTCCAAACTGGAAGAAATTATTCTTGAAGGAAAATAGAAGCAGTTCATATATGCCAAGTAGTATTTCTCTATTGTGATTATGGAATACTATTTTTTCCACGAGGTCATCCGCAATGAATTCCAGTAGGAGGTCCAGGTTAATGTTGGTATACAGACATATACAAGCAAGTGGACACTCCATAAATTGGGACTCAGTAAAAATAATCGCCCACCAGTCAAACTTAGTAAAGAGGAAACTAGAAGAAGGGATCGAAATAGCAAGAAGAAGAAGTACCACAATTAACGATAATTGCGGTTGGACTCTTCCAAGTGAGTGGCAGCAACTACTCCAGGGACATAGTCCTGATGACAAACTAGGCTTTAGTTCGAAAATTTGACAACCAACTTTCATGAATAATAACCTCTATAAGGCCAGTAAAAAAGTTATTCCACAAAGTCTTTATGTTTCATATTTTTGGTCTAAAGCCCCCCCCCCAGACAGGTTTCGTACATTTGCACGTGCCCTCACATAATTTGTAGAGTTGTAGTTGGCAAATGCTGAAAATCTCTGGATCAAACCAGAAATTCTTTATATTTTATATTTTTCGTATTAAGCTCTCCCCGGACAGGTTTCCTGAGTTTGCACATGCCCGAAGAGTATTTGTCGAGCTGTAGTTTATAGTTTTAAACCGCCGTGAAATTCATTAATTCTTGTGTTGGGTTTTAGATAATGAAATTTTTTTTGTGAAGAATTACATTAAATATCACAATTAAGAAAATACGAAATTACGGAAACTTTATGTGATTCAGATAACCAACCTCTTAGGACGTGGCCACAAAGTGGTTGAAAACGCAATTTTTATACGGTCCCTTAAATTTTTTGTGGCCAGTTTTCCTACATCTGTTTATAATAGGGCATGAGTAAAGAAAGCCCACAGGGAAAAAATGCGCACAGAAAAAAACCCACGGGTCATTCCATGTCAAAATCAACCAATGGTCTGAACCTTGACATCTCAGAAATTGATTATTTTTGGTACAAATGGTAGTACCAGTAAAGTTGACAAAAACTGCAAAATATCAGATTTTGTGGGCTCTTAGTTTTTGAGATACTGACTTTAAAAAAAGCAAAAATTACACAAATTTGACTACGTTTTGAAATCTTTAAAAAGCTGTAGATCAAAAACTATTTGACCTAGAGAGCTCAAATTGGTGCTATTCTCTTCTGTTTTTAATGGGCTTAAATTTGAAATGCAACATGACTATGGTATTTGAATTTTGTAATTTTTAAAAATCTAAAAAAATAAATAAATGCAAATCTCAAAAACACCCTTTTTAATTTTTTTGAAAAAAAAAAAAAATGTGTGTTTCAAAAACATCAATTGACTATTTGTGTGCCAAATTTTATAATGGGAGGCCAATGGGTTCCCATGAAAATTAATTTTTTTGTATTATAATATATGTGAAATTTGCTAAATTTGTTGACTTCCATGTTATTACTGCAACTATAAACTGAGTGGTTGAGGTTTGAAAGTTGCTAATAATCTATTTTATAGTTTTTGTAGTACAAATAATATAAAAATGCCTAATATTTATCAACTTTAAAAATAAAATAATAATATAGGTTGTACAAAACATTTATTATGGTATATAAATACCTTATATATAAATGTATAATATTGTTTATATTTTGACATCTATTTCAGGAATAAAGAAGTGATTACTTAAATCATGCCTCATAATACAACAGAATAATTGATGAGAGATGGTGAAGGGTTTCAATCAGTGTTACACAAGTCACAACAGAAAAAGAACAAGTCTCAACAGGAATAGCTAGCCCTACTATCTTGTAACCACTTGATTGTTTACTGCAATCTTCAATCAGTTGTCTTTTGTGCAGTGTTTAGTGAAGTTGCTCTGTTTTATATTCTCAAAGTGTTGCTTTTAAAGTGAATTATAATTGTTTTTAAACTAATGTGGTTGATAAAAATTGTTTAGTTTATTATGAATACTCTCTCTCTCTCTATATATATATATTATTTCGTTATTAAGACCTTTTTTACATGAAAGCTTTGTGGATCGTATTTGTTTTATGAAACTTTTACATCCTGAAAAATTGTTGTGTGTCAGCAAACATAATAAATTACAGGTAGTCCATTTATAGTTGTAAAGAATTAAAAAAGTACAAGCCAGCTACATTAAAAAATGGCAGGTGATCAAAACAAAAAATGATGGACTGTGTTTTGGGTCAAATGTTGTAACCCTTTTAATGAAGAGAAACATCCCAAATCAGGTAAAAATATTAGAAATGTAACAGAATGGATGTGCTCTTTAAATTTAGGCACAGAAATGGGCATGCAAATATGTGATAGATGCAGGAAAAAACTTTCTAGAAAGAATAAGAACCAATTCGATCAGACAGATGAGGATGCTTTGCTAGGCACTAGCAAAGGTGATGAAGATGATACATTTGTTGATTCAGAAACATCAATAGATTACCTACACAAATCCCTAGAACTTATTGGTGAGTCACCTTTTAAAAAGAAAAAAAAAATGCAAGTAGAAACTTATACCACAAAAAAAAAAAAAAAGAAAATAATAATAATGAGAAACTAAAAACAAGTCTAGAAAAACATTTAATACCTTCTAAAGAAACAGAACCTGAAGTGCAAGATGAAAACAAAGTAGTCAGAAATGTTGGAGCAACTAAAGCATAAGTTTTCTCAAACTTCAAAACAGAGTGAGAAAATAACAATTTTGTCAATTTTACCATCCAGCTGGAGTTGCCAAAAAATTGAAGACTAGTTTGTAGTCAGCAACTATATGGCCCGTTGAGTAAAAAAATTGGTGAGAGAAAAGGGTATTCTGTCAACTCCAAATCCAAAGCCTGGGAAAACATTGAATGAGAGTACTACTCAGTTGGTTGTAGATTTCTACAATGGAGATGATGTTAGCAGAATGATGCCAGGAAAGAAAGACTTTGTAACAATTATGGATAAGGGCTCAAAATTCAAGCACAAAAACGTTTAATTTTGGCTAATCTAAGTGGCGTTTATCAATTGTTTAAACAAAAACATCCATCACATCACATTGGATTTTCTAAGTTTTATGAGCTAAGGCCGAAGAACTGCATCTTAGCTGGTAAAAGCGGAACACATACAAGTGTGTGTCTGTACTGTTCATCAGAATATCAAACTTATGATAAATGGTGCAGGACTCCAAAATGTTGCATTGGGAGGGGATGACACACCATTAAAATCATACCATAGCTGTCTAGCCAAAATCATGTGCAATCCACCTGCACCAAATTGCTACATGAATGAATGTAAAGAGTGCCCTGGGCTCACGCCACTAAAAGAAGCGGTAACTAAAAAATTTGAAGATGAGCTGATTGATGAAGTAACTTATAGGCAATGGGTTACAGTGGACAGATGTACAATGGAAACAGTGATTAAAAGTAGTGATGATTTCACTGAAGATTTTATGGAAACTCTCCTAAAACTTAAAACTCACTCTTTCATAGCAAATCGACAGAAGGAGTACTATATGGATTCTAAAGACAATTTAACTGATGGCCAAGTGGTTATTAATTGTGATTTTGTGGAAAACTATTCATTTATGCTGCAGGATGAAGTCCAATCATATCACTGGACCAGTAACCAAGCCACACTGCAACCTTTTATTGTATAGTATGTATAAGTGGAAGGGGAAAATCACACATCTACACTATGTTTTCATCTCAGACTGTTTGGAGCATAATACAGTCACCTTTTATGTTTTCCAAAGAAAGTTGATTTCAATCCTAAAACAAACTTTACCTTTCAACCTTGAGAAAATTATATACTTTTCTGATGGCAGCTCATCACAATATAAGAATAGGAAAAACTTCCACAATTTATGTCTCCACAAAACAGATTTTAGAATTAAGGAAGAGTGGCAGTTCTTCGCTACTTCAAATGGCAAGAGCGCATGTGATGGACTTGCTGCTAAAGCAAGTTTACAAAGGCCATATGAAGACCAAATTTTGACTCTAAAACAATTATACGATTTTGCTGTTCACAACATTCCAGGTATAGACTTTGAGTATTGCACAGTTGATGAGTACGAAGAAGTTGAAAGAATACTGTTGCCCTGTTCAATGAATCTAAATCGATCGTGGGTACTCAAAAACTTCATTCTTTTTGTCCAATTCCAGAAAATCAGCTTCTTGTTAAGCATTATTACTTTAGTGAACATAAGTTTACTGAACGTGTGACAGCAATAGACTATCGCACCAACATACGTAGCAAAAATTGAATCTGGATTTGTTACTATAGTCTATGAAGATTCTTGGTGCCTTGCATGCATTCTTGCAAAGAATAATGTTACAAGTGAGTATAAAGTAAGCTTCCTACATCCTAAGGGTCCAGCTCCTTTTTTTTTTATCCACAACCAAGTGATTGAATGTGCCAGGTGAGACCCTTTTGAAAAAAGTAGAGCCTGTTACTGCAACTGGGAGAGTTTATACTCTGAGCAAGAATGAAATGAAATTGTCTTCACTTAGTTTAGAAAAGTACTTATCTTAAAAGTTATTGAAGTGAGGTTTTTAAAAGTATGACTGTAAATAAATTTCAATTTTGAGTGACATATGTGAAAAATTAAATGTGTAGCAAATAGTTAAAATTAAAAAGAACATATGTGCGCTGAATGTTTGAAACAACTGGTTCATGAATTATGTACAAAAAATTGTTAAATTGGATCCAGGTGTTAGAAGTGTTCTTTTCTCTTGACAACTACAGCCTGAAGCTTCAAATTAAATAGAAGCCAGCCAATACAATATTTATATTTTATGTCAAGCTACTTTATTGAACTGCTCATTACAAACACACGATCTCCACTGAGGACAACTTGAAGTTGATTATGGTAATCTAACTTCACACAGAGATTATAGGTTAATTTCTTTTTGCAAATCTCTTCATTGTTTAGGCTAATTCCGAAATAGACCTTGTATTTGTATATATACTCTATAGTAAAAAAAAATGTAATAAAAAAACAAGACTTCAATTTGCTATTACCCAATATTAAAATTGATAAATATTAAAGGCATTTTCATATTATTTGTGGTACAGAATTATAAAATAAATTATTAGCAACTTTCAAACCACAACCACTCAGTTTATAGAATTGACATGGAAGTCAACAAATTTAGCGAATTTCACGTACATAAAATACCAAAAATTTAATTTTTATAGGAAACCATAGGCGTTCCATTATGAAATTTGGCACACAAATAGCCAATTAATGTTTTTGAAACATACATTTTTTTCATAAAAATTAAAAAGGGTGTTTTTGAGATTTGCAATTTTTTTTTTTGAGATTTTAAAAAATTACAAAATTCAAATACCATAGTCATGTTGCATATCAAATTTAAGCTCATTAAAAACAGAAGAGAACAGCACCAATTTGAGTTCTCTAGGTCAGATAGTTTTCGATCTACAGCTTTTTAAAGATTTCAAAACGTTGTCCAATTTGTGCGATTTTTGCTTTTTTTAAATTCAATATCTCAAAAATTAAGAGCTAAAAAATCTGAAATTTTGAATTTTTTGTCCTTTTGATAGGTACAATGAATAAGCAAAAAATCTTAAAAATCTGAATCCTAAAGGTTCAAAAATGTGTTTTTATTGGTTGATTTGACATGGAATGACCCCCACAGAAAAAATGCCCACTTCTCGAAAATAGGAAAAAATGCCTTTCAAAACTAATCAGAACACTTCCTCTGCTTAACCATATAATGTTAACTAGAATTATAAGGCCATCGGAATTTGTTTCCAAAATGGCAGATGACGTTCATTGTTCGAATCAACAGGTACTTGGCTCTTCCAAGAAGAGTAACTATGCTTAAGGGAAAGCATCTCCAGCATTCTTTTCACCAGGAATTAGGGAGTGGCAGATTTATCTAAGCCCCAAACTGGTGAGTTTTACATGTATGGCTAAATAAAAAGAACTCACAAGGTATCGTATAGGCTAAGTACTGGTGTCAAGGTGCACCTAACCCACGAAAAACACAAGTGCTGGGTCACTGCTGGCTGAAATCTGACGCTCACGGCCCGGTAGCGGTCTGTTGGTGGCAGCGCTATCAGTTGGCGGGCCATTGATGGCCCTGCAGCATCGCCGTGAATTGTGGGCCTCCAAGCAAGTGCCACTAGTGGCCTGTTGCTGGCAACCAATGCAACCCCAACAGCAAGTGGAAGCAACGGGACTGCGTATGCACAGAAGCAACACTTGCTGTGTCTCTCATGGTACCAGTTAGTTGAAGATGACGCTATTGCCATCGTGTTATTTTAGTGGATGTTAAGAAAAAAAGCCATATGTAGAGAGGCGAATTAATTTCCTAATGAAATGCCACGTCGACGAAGATATCAGATTAAGCCATGAAATACTAGATTACAGCCATGAAATACACCCACTCCATTCCCATGAATAACAATTCATGGAATGGAGTGGGTGAATAACAAGAAAAAATTTGAAACCGCTTGAAACAAATGTCTTGGAAAAACATTAAAAAAACGTTTGGTGGGGAAAAAAAAAATTATATGCGTACAAAATTTATTAATTATTTGAAAAAAAAAAAAAAAAAAAAAAAGCAATGCTATGTGGATAGAATGTGCTCATCCATGGGTTGAATACACAAGACTGGGAGGAATTCGCTTCTAAAATTAATGAGAAGTGAAATAAAATATCTTTGGTCTTTAAAACAAATGTAGCTTCGGACAATGGAAAGGAAAGATACAACATTAAAAATGTAACAGAATGTGACACGAATCCAGGTAAATATATATTAATTCAACAATCGCCTTTCAAGATGACAAGGACAGTACAAAACTTTGGAAAGCAACTTTAAGTTGATAGACTCCTTGAAAATGAGTGAAGTTCTCTTAAGGTAAAAACAAAACAAAAAAACTATCGTTATGTTGAAAAAATAAATTTATGAATTATATGAAACTGACTTTTGTGAAAAATACCTCGCAATATTGTAAAATGAAAGAGAGAACCATTCGATAACACATTCCGCACGAAACAGATAGTTTCAAGCACACGCTCGCGATTGGCAAATTAGTCCGGTCGATAGAGAGCAAACCTTCCATGTTGCAGCCCTGGTTCGTACCCACCCAGATCCAAACGGGCATTTTCCCGGTCTGTTGAGAAAATTTCCCTAGTGCAGTGCTATAATTCACAAGTTTCGTAAGGGGAGAAAAAAAAAGTTGTAGCTTTAGGAAACTACAGTTATCCTTGATTTTCATTTTATTTTATGGCTACTACTAGGAAATTGGCGGACAAGATTCGGCAAGCCATCAGTTACATCACGTGGTTGCTGGCTGCCACTACTGGCAAACTACCGGACCACTTGTGGTAGCTACTGCCTGTGATGGATAACTGATGGCCCTGTTGTGGCATATGACAACTGATGGGGTGCAAACTGTTGGCCTGAACTGCTGGCCCTTCTGTTGGCTGCACGGACATTTTATTGACGGTTCGGCAGCGGCAACATTGTGCTGGGCCAGCAATGGCCCAGCAAGACTGTTTTTGCTGGAAAGTAATAAGTCTGTGCCCAGAAAGATACTTTGAAAATGTTAATTCATAAACCCACACTTTCAGTGACCCAAATGGGGAAATTACAAAATTACTACAATGGGGACTGCAGCCTGGGTCCTTTCTAAACACTCGATGACTGATATACTGCCTCCTACTTATTAATTTTTATCACTTACTTAGGCATACCAATGTTCTGACCGAGTTTAACCACTTGCCACACGGACAACTGGTCACAAAAGTTTAAGGAGCAGTATAAAAATTGAATTTCCACCCCTTTCGTGTCCACTTTCATGTACGGTCACCACAAAAACTGTTAGCGGGTTGCACAAAAACCACACTTTTGATATTACCTTGTCAACTTCCAGGTAGGTAGCCCCTATAGATTATAATTTTATTTCTGCTCACTCACCGTTCCCATTCATTCCACTGATCTCATATTCATGAAGTTTACGTGACAAGTCAAATTAATGCTTTGCACCTTTACATAGTCATTAAATATTAATTACTAGGCCTAGGCCCTTTTAACACTTTTATTTTACCGATGTCATATTTATAACGTTTGCATAAGTACAGTTGGTAATATTGCACTTATACTTAGGCACTAAATATGAATTCATAGGCTCATTTAACAGCTTTTATTCTACCGATGTCCTAGGGATTAATATTTTATGCCTAAGTAAAGAAGCAATATTAATAACTTGACATGTTATGTAAACGTCATGAATATTTAGTGTGATAGATTAAAGCTATTAAAAAGGCCTAGGGCATATTAATTAATGTTTGGTGCCAAAGCATAATACATTAACTTTACCTGTTATATAAACATTATGAATATGACATCAGAAGAAAAACAACTGTTAAAAGGGCCTAGGGATAAGGCCCAGTGATTATTATTTTATGCCTAAGTAAAAGAGAAATATTAATAAATCGGCATGTTATGTAAATATTTAGTGCCTAAGTAAAAGACCAGCATTATTAAAAAATCCCACCTTATCGTCCTTTCCCAAATATAGCATGACTCATGCTGTAATTCCGTTGTTTCGTTGAACAACGTAGTCTAAAAAATGTACTAAGTCATTGCAATTTAATTCATCAAAATTAAAGTACAATTCTCATCTTGACTTACATAGAACATTTTCTCAAAATGTATTTGAAGTTCCCAATTCAATTCTCATTATAGGGCCAAGAAACTGCAATTTTTATATGACCCTTAAACTTTTGTTACCAGTTATCCGAACCTTGATCTGACCAGCTTTGTCGGCTGCTTAGTTGAAATTAAGGCCTTTCTTAATGAAATAAAAAAAGACCATGTTTTTAACAGACGTAAGAGATATCAGTCGACATATTTTCGAGAAGTGGGCATTTTCCCTATTTTTAAGAAGTGGGAATTTTTTTCCGTGGGCATTCTTTCATACATTCTAAAATAGAACTGTCTTGCATCCTCGAGGACTCATAAGAAGTGAAGAAGCTTAGGTCTAATTTTGCTTAGCAAGCAACCCCTTTGCTGAAATGTTACATAATGCTCAAGCACATCTTGTGCCTAACAATTTAAACAGTTACCTTCATTAGCGACCGGAGCAAACTTTCTTTATTGCACTAGTCAGCACTAACCTGTTCTTAAAAAAATGCCTGAAATGCATCTAATCACACGAGCTGAAGTTAAATTCCATAAGCATATCACCATAGTCGTAGTTCGAAGAAGTCAGTCCTTTCCCGGTGCATCCGAATGAATGTAAAAGCTTTTGCCATTTTATTCGATATCTGCAGAAGATCACCGAAATAAAAGCATAAACATTATGACCGTCTGCACACGATACAAAAGATGAATTTAATGACACACTTAAACTAAGATGACATAGTTAAAAACATTTAAAATGCGTGAGACCTTTCGCCTCCTGCCTGCAGGTACCCATCATCAGACGCGATAAAAGAACCACAAACCATGGAAGAGGCAACATATATAAAGAATTACACAGTTAAACAAATGACGTAATAGTGAATGGTTTAATGAAAAGTAATTACAATGATGCATAAATGACGTGTCCGTGGATGATCAAATGAACCACGTGTGCCATGTCATCACAAGAAAGGGGTGGGAGGGATGAGAGAAGGGGGGGTACAGAGAAGTTGAGATAATATGGATGTGGCCGAGAGCAGGTGTTTCCAGGGGCGGGGAATATTTCTGGGTAGTTCATCATTACAGCAAGTATCGGAAAATATGTCTATGTATAGCCTTTCAGTGAACAATAATTGAGATTTGGTGTGAGGAGATGCGAGGATTTTAGATTCGTCCCGAATGGGGGTGTGATTCTCCTTGAGTAAGAGACGAGACAGAGCAGTAGAGGAAGATCCATTGCGACAGTCATATTGATGTTCGTTTAAACGAATCCCGAGGGACCTGGTTGAGTAGCCAATATAACAGGTGTCATTAAGGTCTGGGGTTTGGAATTTAAGGGGGACAAGGTAAACCCCATGTCTTTGAAAATTTGTGGATCGTTCTCTGTCGTTCTTCATGAAAGTGAACAAATTGGAAACTTTGATCCCAAAATTCAAATTATGACGACGGCAAATGGTCTTTAAAGGTCTGGCTATGGAGGGAACAAAAGGTAAAGATCCAACAAACTTGTGATTGGGACTGTTACCAATCAGGGTGCAAGCGGTGGAGCGAAGAAATCTGTTGGTCAGCCTGTCAATCAAATTCCTGGAATAACCATAAGACTCTGCCAGGTCGCGGATGGTTTGTAGTTCGGTCCTACGGATGTCATAAGATTACGAGAAAGCGCGGCAGATTAAAAAGTTGAAAGCTGAATATTTGTAAGCCGTGGGGTGGGAGGAGGAGGCCGGAATGATAATGGAGCAAGAACTGGGTTTGCGAAACACGCTGAATGACAGATGGAGAAAAGAATGGTGAAGGTTGAAATCCAAAAAAGGTAAATGGTTGTCGACCTCCAACCCCACGGTAAACTTAATGGAAGAGTGTTTGGACGAGGGGTGGTCAACGAAAGAGTAAAGTTGTTCTTGAGTGGAGGGCCAAAAAATAAGAATATCGTCAACATGTCGAAGGAAAAAAGGGGTTTAATGGGGAAGGAGTCAATCAGCTCAGTTTCCAAATCCTGTAATAAAATTTCTGCCAGAAAGGGTGAGAGGGGAGACCCCATAGGGGCTCCCGAGCACTGTTTATAGATAACTTGGTCAAACTTAAAAAACGAGCGTTTGTATACCAGTAGTAGGGCTGACATGATGGCCTGAATTTCAAAGTCAGAAAGGCCAGCTTGAGACTAGAGCTTGTCAAAAATGAGATTGTGGACAAACGGTACTGGGATGTTAGGGAAAAGTGAAACAACATCTAACGATGCCATAAAAAATGTGGTGGAGTTGGAGGAGTGGAAGGCTTTAATTTTGTTTAATGCATCCACCGAACTGGGAGTTGAATAGGAGGAATGTAAAATCAAGGGCTGAAGGTAACGTTTTAAGGCAGATTCCAATGGTTGGGTGGGACTGGTGGAGGCAGAAACTAGAGGTGTTACTGGAAAGTCAACTTTATGGAGTTTGACCTTTACGAATAGCTTGGGAACTCAAGGACCCATGTTGCATGTGAGTTAAAATAGCTGATGGTAGCGAAGAATGATTACGCAATCATTCTTCGCTACCATCAGCTAGTCAATCTGAGCTGATTGACTCCTTCCCCATTAAACCCCTTTTTTTCCTTCGACATGTTGACGATATTCTTATTTTTTGGCCCTCCACTCAAGAACAACTTTACTCTTTCGTTGACCACCCCTCGTCCAAACACTCTTCCATTAAGTTTACCGTGGGGTTGGAGGTCGACAACCATTTACCTTTTTTGGATTTCAACCTTCACCATTCTTTTCTCCATCTGTCATTCAGTGTGTTTCGCAAACCCAGTTCTTGCTCCATTATCATTCCGGCCTCCTCCTCCCACCCCACGGCTTACAAATATTCAGCTTTCAACTTTTTGATCTGCCGCGCTTTCTCGTAATCTTATGACATTCGTAGGACCGAACTACAAACCATCCGCGACCTGGCAGAGTCTTATGGTTATTCCAGGAATTTGATTGACAGGCTGACTAACAGATTTCTTCGCTCCACCTCTTCCACCCTGATTGGTAACAGTCCCAATCACAAGTTTGTCGGATCTTTACCTTTTGTGCCCTCCATAGCCAGACCTTTAAAGACCATTTGCCATCGTCATAATTTGAATTTTGGGATCAAAGTTTCCAATTTGTTCACTTTCATAAGAACGACAGAGACCAACCCACGAATTTTCAAAGACATGGGGTTTACCTTGTCCCCCTTAAATCCCAATCCCCAGACCTTAATGACACCTGTTATATTGGCTCCACAACCAGGTCACTCGGGATTCGTTTAAACGGACATCAATATGACTGTCGCAATGGATCTTCCTCTACTGCTCTATCTCGTCTCTTACTCAAGAGGAATCACACCCCCATTTGGGACGAATCTAAAATCATCGCAACTCCTCACACCAAATCTCAATTATTGTTCACTGAAAGCCTATACATACATATTTTCCGATACTTGCTGTAATGATGAACTACCCAGAAATATTCCCCGCCCCTGGAAACACCTGCTCTCGGCCACATCCATATTATCTCAACTTCTCTGTATCCCCCCCATTCTTGTGATGACATGGCACACGTGGTTCATTTGATCATTCACGGACACATCATTTACGCATCATTGTAATTACTTTTCATTGGACCATTCACCACTACGTCATTTGTTTAACTGTGTAATTCTTTATATATGTTGCCTCTTCCATGGTGTGTGGTTATTTTATCGCATCTGATGATAAGTACCTGCAGGCAGGACCCGAAAGGTCTCACGCATTTTAAATATTTTCAACTATGTCATCTTAGTTTAAGTGTGTCATTAAATTCACCTTTTGTATCGTGTGCAGACGGTCGTAATGTTTATGCTTTTACTCACGTAGCACGGAGTCTTCTGCATTGGATCACCGAAATAAACAAACACAACTTTACCTAGAATTTGTAATTAATGACTTCATGGCTTCCTCTTATTACTTTCTGTATTATAAATATTTAACGGGAATTATCGAGGATAAATTTATTAAGGTACATTACCTCTCAAATTTTCGATCTAAACACTAGATCTTAGTCAGGAGTTCTTGCTTCCTTCTACTTGTGTATACTCAATAGAGTATACATTTTCTTTACATACTATACCTATATAATGAGATTTGACAGCATGACGAAAACGAAGAACTGTGGAAGTAGAAGGAAGCAAGAACTCCTGACTAAGATCTAGTGTTTAGATCGAAAATTTGAGAGGTAATGTACCTTAATAAATTTATCCTCGATAATTCCCATTAAATATTTATAATATAGAATTTGTATATGTAATAAAAATTCTTTAACGCAGAATTTTACTAGCTTTCTTATCCTTTTATTCTTTCCTGAATGAAAGCACTGACAAACCTAAAGAAACGGTCATAAAAAATTGTTTGGAATGATCATTATGCGTCAGGCAAATAGAGTATACATTTTCTTTACATACTATACCTATATAATGAGATTTGACAGCATGACGCGGAAATTTCGAGATGTTTGAATGAGAACTTCGCATACAGGTATTTAATATTCTTTCATTCTTACGCGGGATTTCTTTTATGCATAAGGGATTACGTTTCATTTGGTATACCTTCAAGGAAAGGAAGTTTTCCTAAATATTTCCCATTACAAAATGTGTGTGTGAAGGGGGGGGGGGGTAATCCAATACATATGAAACAGCTTATCCCGACTCAACACGAATATACACTGGGTCTTAACACAGATATCTTGACCGACCGAAAGGCGAAATGACAGGCATGTTGAAAACTGGTGCAGTTTTTTCTATCCTATATACTGTATAATATTCAGCAGTATTTTATTACTGCCAAAAATCTTGTGCACATATTTTCTCCATCGAATTGGCAATTTTTTCAGTCCTATTATTAGAAGCAGAGATATCGTTCCTTCTGACAAACAGACAGACTAAGTACACGGAGAACAGACGTTGGCAATACCATGCTTATGCCTTTCTCTACAAATCACGAAACGAATTTCTTCACTCGGGCCGTCAGAAGCAGAGTCTGAATTTTTGTGGACGGACAGACCGACAGATAGACAAAATGTGGAATCGATGGATGGAACCAGAGATTTGTGATATCTCACGCTCACGTTTTCCCCTATAGCACAGAGAAAGAATTTTTTCAATCCGATAATTAGAAACTGAGATGTCGTTTTTACTGACGGACAGACAGACCAAGAAAAGAAGGGTCAGATACTGATTGGTAATACCATACCTTTCCTTATAAGTCACAAAACAAATTTCTTGGTTCGGGCCGTCATAAGCAGTGATGGAACTTCTGCTGACAGACTGACAGACAGATTAACTGAGGAATGGATGGAAGGAAAGACTGATCTGTGATATCTTGCGCTTAAATTTTCCCCTATAGCTCAGAGAAAGAATTTCTTCAATCCAATAATTAGAAGCGCTGATATCGTTTTCATTGACAGATAGACAGACCAAGCAACGGATGGAGAGACATTGGTAATATCATGCTCATGCCTTTCACTATCAGCCATGAAACAAATTTATTTGATCTGACTGTCAGAAGCACAGATTGAATTTCTGCGGACGGGCAGACAGACAGACAAAATGAAGAATGGATGGTTAAATAAATAGAAGAACAGGTTTGTGAAATTTTGCGCTGTTTCTTTCTTTGGGGAAGAAGGATTTTTTTCTGATTAACATTTCTAAGTGGAAGTATTATTTCTGCAGACGGACAGGCAGAAGAACAGACATTGATCATCTTGCCGATCTCTCTCAGCAAATCACATAAAGAATTGCTTCGATCTGAACGTAAGAAGGGGAGATACGGTTTCTACGGACGGACGGACAGATGGATGGACATGTTGACAGACAGCGATAATCTCGTACGCATGCCTGTATCTACCAGTCACAGATTTATCAGTCGAGTGTCTTCCCTATCCGGTAAAAACAGAAATATATTTTCTGAAGATGGACACACAGAGAAACTGATTGGGAAAAAGACGGAAGAAGTAATCTGGAATTTTATAGAGTTCTTTCAGTCCACGAGAAAGAAAAACGAGATCAACATTTTGAAGCCTAAGTAAACCGTAAGCTTTCCTCCATCTGATTCGCAATAATACTAACTTGATTTGGTGTCTAAACCTTATGAATATAAAAAATATGGAAGAAAAACTGTTAAAAAGGCCTACGTCAAGGTATTAATATTTAATTCCTACGTAAAAGCACAATAATACTAGCTTGACATGGTGTCTAAACCTTATAGATATGAACACGATGAAATGAAAACTGATAAAAAGGCCTACGCTTAGGTCAAGGTATTAATATTTAATGCCTAAGTAAAAGCACAATGATACTAACTTGACATGGTGTCTAAACCTTATAAATATGTACATGATGGAATAAAAACTGTTAAAAGGCCTTAGCCTAGGCATTAATATTTATTTTCTAAGTGCAATAATACTAACTTGAAATGGTGTCTAAACCATATATATATATATATATATATATATATATATATATATATATATATATATATATGAACACGATGAAATAAAAACTGTTAAAAGGGCCTAGGCTTATGCCGAGGTATTAATATTTAATTCCTAAGTAAAATCGCAATAATACTAACTTGACTTGGTGTCTAAACCTTATAGATATGAACACGATGAAATAAAAACTGTTAAAAAGGCATAGGCCAAGGTAATTAATATTGAATGCCTAAGTAAAAGCATAATAATACTTACTAACTTGACTTGGTGTCTAAACCTTATGAATATGAAAACTATGGAAGAAAAACTGTTAAAATGGCCTAGGACAAGGTATTAATATTTAATGCCTAAGCTAAATTGCAATAATACTAACTTGGTTTGGTGTGTAAACTTTATGAATATGAGCACGACGGAATAAAAACTGTTAAAAGGCCTTATCCTAGGCCAAGGCATTAATATTTATTTTCTAAGTAAAAGCGCAATAATACTAACTTGACATGGTGCCCAAACCTTATATATATGAACACGATAGAATAAAAACTGTTAAAAGGGCCTAGGCCTATGCCAAGGTATTAATATTTAATTCCTAAGTAAAAGTGCTATAATACTAACTTGACATGGTGTCTAAACCTTATAGATATGAACACGATGGAATAAAAACGGTTAAAAAGGCCTAGTATTAATATTTAATGCCTAAGCAAAATCACAATAATACTAACTTGACTTGGTGTGCAAACTTTATGAATATGAGCACGATAGAATAAAAACTGTTAAAAAGGCATAGGCCTAGGCCAAGGTATTAATATTTAATGCCTAAGTAAAATCGCAATAATACTAACTTGACTTGGTGTCTAAACCTTATGAATATGAAAACTATGGAAGGAAAACTGTTAAAATGGCCTATGCATTAATATTTAATGCCTAAGCAAAATTGCAATAATACTAACTTGACTTGGTGTGTAAACTTTATGAATATGAGCACGATGGAATAAAAACTGTTAAAAGGCCTTAGCCTAGGCATTAATATTTATTTTCTAAGTAAAAGTGCAATAATACTAACTTGAAATGGTGTCCAAACCATATATACACTATCTACCAACAAGTAATTTGACACCTGTGATAGCAAAGGAAAACGAAGTTTATTCACCTTCAATAGTTGGTGGAGCCTCCACGAGCGGCGATTACAGCTGCGACCCTCCGGGGCATACTCTCAACCAGGCGTTGTACGACGGCTAGCGGTATTTTCTTCCACTCGGCTTGGAGAAGACAGGTCAGTTCCTTCACCGATTTCGGACGGTGGGAGCACCCCTTAAGTCGACGCTCCAACTCGTCCCAGAGGTGCTCGATTGGGTTAAGGTCCGGGCTCTGCGCAGGCCAGTCCATTCGATAACCCCATTGTCAACATACCAAGCCATGGTGGACCTCGCAACATGACAGGTGGCATTGTCATCCTGAAAGTAACATGGGTCCACCCCGTAAAACTGCCACAACGTAGGAAGCGCATGGTCATCCAAAATGGTGCAGTAGGTCTCGGCGTTGAGTCTACCAGGAATTGCGACCAAGGGTCCCGTGCCATACTAGGAGAAACACCCCCATAGTATAATTCCACCGCCGCCGAACTTCACAGTTGGCACAATACATTCCGGCAGGAGGCGTTCTCAAGGCAGACCCCAAACCCAGACCCTGCCATCCAAACAGTAGAGGGTGAACCTTGATTCGTTGCTCCAGAGAACCTGTTTCCATTGTTCAATGGTCCACTGTCTACGTTCTTTGCACCACGTTAGCTGAGCAGCGCTATTGGACTTGGTGATCAAAGGCTTGTAGGCGGCAGCACGTCTATGATAACCGAGCAGATGGGCTTCTTTACAGATGGTATTCATCGAAAGAACACTCCCGGATGCCTGTTGAAACTCCTCGCGGATGTGGCACATCGATTTGGTGCGGTTCTTCCGAATTTCTTGGGCCAGCACCCGTCGGTCTCTAACTCCCAGCTTTGTGGGTCTGCCGCGTCGGGGCACATTCCGGCAGTCACCTCTTATTTTCCACTTGCCAATCACGTAGGCCACTGTCGATTTTGGGTACTTCAACTCGCTGGATATGTTACGTATGGATCAGCCACTTCTGTGATACCCGACGATTACACCTTTCTCGAAATCAGAGAGCTCCGAACTGCTTGGCATCTTGCATGCGACTGGTGGCGTTGTTGTTTCCCACAAGATGTTTAACGGCGGCGGCCGTGACGTGTAACAGGACCGCAGATTTTGTCGATTGCAGGGGTGTCCAATTACTTGTTGGTAGATAGTGTCTATATGAACACGATGAAATAAAAACTGTTAAAAGGGCCTAGGCTTATGCCAAGGTATTAATATTTATTTCCTAAGTAAAAGCACAATATTAATAACTTGGCTTTGTGTCTAAACCTTATATATATGAACACAATGGAATAAAAACTGTTAAAAAGGCATAGGCCAAGGTATTAATATTTAATGCCTCAGTAAAATCACAATAATACTAACTTGACTTGGTGTCTAAACCTTATGAATATGAAAACTATGGAAGGAAAACTGTTAAAATGGCCTAGGCCTAGGCATTAATATTTAATGCCTAAGCAAAATTGCAATAATACTAACTTGACTTGGTGTGTAAACTTTATGAATATGAGCACGATGGAATAAAAACTGTTAAAAAGGCCCAAGCTTATAGGCGTTAGGCATAGATATATTAATTTATTTTTAGTGCCAAAGAAAAAGAGTAATATTCCTACCCTGTCTGAGTGTCCAAACCTTATAAATATGACCACGGCGGAAGATGTTTGAAATTGTACATTTTCCTGCATGCTTTTTATATGCAACCAAAATTTGTAAACACGACGAATCGACGTATAACCCCTGGGATATGGAAGCTGACACCCTGTTCACGTGTCACAGTTGACTGCTTGTCATCGGACATTATGCCTCGCCTGGTAGCAGGAACATCAAAACTGGACCATGTTGTGTGGTCAGATGAATCCCATTTTCAGCTGTACTGAGCTGACAGGAGGGTGCAAGTGTGGCATCATCAGCCAGGGACCCATCGTGCCAGGTATGGGCTGTTCAATGCTCTGTGACAGTTTGGGGAGCATTCTCATGGGACACATTAGGTCCCTTAGTGTGTTTGGGAGAGGTTTTGAACTGCTGCATGCTACCAACAACCACCCACACATGGCTCGAGGAACACTCATCTAAGTTTGGAACCATCCAGTGGCCTCCAAGGCCCCCAGATTTAAACCCTGTGGAAGCTCTCTGGGATGTCATGGAGCAGAACATCAGATCCATGGATCCGGGACCACTATCTCAGGCAGAGTTGTGAAACAAGCATAACTGGAATTACCTCCAGAAACTCTCCAGCATCTGCTGGAGTTAATTCTTTGGTGCGTACAGGCTGTTATTTGCTTTAAAGGAAGACCAAAACACTATCAGGTAAGTATCTCTAATGTTTTGTTCATTGAGTGTATATATACAGTATATATATATATATATAACACTGAGTGGCCACTTTATTATGACCACCCCTTCAGTACTTCGTTGGGCCACCTTTTGCCTTTAATACTGTGTCGATTCTTTGCGGCATGGACTCCACGAGATTTTGATAGGTGGTTTGTGGAATCTGAGACCATGCTTGATAAATAGCCCTTTCGAGGAGTGTGAGCTTGCAGGGTTGTGGATCCAGCTGTCTGATGGCTCGTTCAACTTCATCACACAAATTCTCAATGGGGTTGACATCAGGAGATTGTGGGGACCACCTAAGCAAAGTAAACTCACTGGCATGTTCCTGAAACCAATCCTGTACAATACGAGCACTATGGCAGGATGCACTTGGTTCGCAACGATGTTTAGATATGATGTGCCAGTCAGACGTTGATCAACACGAATTAAAGGGCCCAAAGCATGCCAGGAAAACATTCCCCAAACCATTACGTTGCCTCCACCAGCTTGAAGGGTTGTAGCAATGCATTTGGGGTCCATGCTTTTGTGCTGTTTCCGCCAAATTCTCACTCGGCCATCGGCATGATGCAACTGAAAACGTGATTCATCGGACCACATAATTTGTTTCCAATTATCGACTGTCCAATCCTTGTGCTCCTGTGTGAACTGGAGACGTTTTCTCTTGTTAACTGCAGACAGCAAAGATGTTCGAACAGGTCTTCGGCTGCCATATCCCATCCGATGTAGTGTGCGGCGAACAGTGTATGCAGAGATCATTTGAAGGGATCCTTGATTAAGATGGTCTGTAATTTGCTGCACTGTTGCCCTTCTGTTGTCTGTTACCAGTCGGTACACTCTCCGTTCCGCCCGAGCAGTTACTAGTTGATGGCGACCACACGCTGCACGTAGAGACCCAGTTTTTGGCTGACAGTCCAGTCTTTAAACATTTTAACAACAGCTGCTCTGGAACATTTCATGAATGCGGCGGTTTCGGCAATACTCGCTCCATGGCTCCGAGCTCTTACAATCATCCCACGTTGAAAGTCCGTCAAATCGCATTTTTTACCCATCTCATCACCCAAAAATCACTTCTTCTACCATCTCAAGCACTAAGCTTTCCGTTTTTATACTAGCCTCGCCCTCTGGCGGCAACAGCGTGCAGCCATAGCTCATTTGCTTAAAACTGTCAGGTGGTCATAATAAAGTGGCCACTCAGTGTATACAGGGCACATAGGAAAGTCCCTTTAGCCTGGAATAACTTGCAAACGGAGAGAGGTACAGTTATGCAAGTGAGATAACGGTGTAGTAAAGCGACTACGCTTGATCGAATGCAACCAATAGCAGCGCCCCTAGTGGCGAAATGCGGAAGTTAGCCATTGCAAATCGAAAACGAAAAGAGATAGAACAAAATTTCCAATTACAAAGTTGTAGAGCATCAATTAATTAGTACAAAACAACATTTGTTTCACACGGATAAGATAAATTGTTGCCTGAATACCCTACAATGTCCGAAATCGACGCAGGACGATTCAAATATGCATATTCACATTTCGCAAATGCAGCCGTATGCAAATGCAGATTGTGACGTTGTACCGTACCTACGATATAAAAACCAGTAGCAGGATGTACCCTGATCAGAATTTTAGGCCTACGTATGCTGTGTGAGAATGGCGAGCTTGGATTTCTGGGGTTACGTAAAAAATCATGTGTATGCAACAGCGCCTACAAGTCTGCTGGATTTACGTTGTCATGTTACAGATGCTTGCAATAGTGTTAACACCTTCCATGCTGAGGAATGTGCATGCAGAGTTACTTTCACGAATACAAATGTGTATCGTGGGCAATGGTGAACTCTTCGAACATACTCGACATTAACTTTTTATCACTGTGCGCCAGTTTGCCTTTTTTTTTTTTTTGTCTGACGTCACCAAACTGTATTGACATAAGTATGCATTTAGGCAATAAATTGTGTGTATTTGCTCATACCTATGCCTATTCCATTCAAATTTTCACACGAAAGTTCGTGCATTGATTTCGGACATTTTAGGGTATTCACACGACAATTTATCTTATCCGCATGAAACAAATGTTGTTTTGTACTAATGAATTGATGCTCTACAACTTTGTAATTGGAAATTTTGCTCTTTCAATTTTTGTTTTCGATTTGCAATGGCTAACTTCCGCATTTCGCCACTAGGGGCGCTGCTATCGGCTGCATTAGATCGGGCGTAGTCGCTTTACTATACCATTATCTCACTTGCAAAACTGCCACCGGGGTGGCAGGAGCAAATCTAATTTCCCTCATATTATTTCATTTAACACCACTGCCCATTGTTTTTTTTAAGTTCAACCAAGATCTTGCGTGACGTTTTTTGTTCAATCCCCAAGACTTTTCTTTATTCAATAAATCAACTATTTGTTCAAGTTTTGCACAATTCTTTCTTCCTTCTAATATTTCAATAGGTTCTTCTTCTACCTTTTTTTCTTTTGCTTTTTTTCTTTATCTTTTTGCTGTTCTAAGTATGATGTATATATAATAGTGCATGGGACTGCTCCACACAATTCAAAAGCTCCCTAGTAACTGGAATGGAATTAACAGCGTTTAAATAAAATCCGATTGCATACTTACACAGACATAAAGAGCAGATGCATGAATCCGAAAGAAAAAAGCTTTCCTTAGCAACAACACAATTATTTTGCAGAAAGCCCACACCAGGCTGTATGTTAAGAGTGAAACACCAAACTATTTGCTGATGTCTCAGTTGCTGACATCAGCAATTCATGTGCACTTTGTAACAGTGGAGAAGGTGGTAGGACTCTTGATGTCCCACCATGAATGACAAATTACAAGATCCCTTGTGTTCCGTTATTTGCCAGTCTAGTGCAGAAGTGATTCGTTTCGTAACAGTACAAATCTCCTGACGTACCGTCTTGAACGACAAATCACAAGAACATCCGATGTTCCATGGAAATCTGATGTACTGTATACGCACACCATGAGATCATCCAACGTTCACATATCTTTACATACCAATTGCGAAGCATAGCACTGGGGACTGGTTTGAACATTTGTGCTTGATGGTGGCAGCAGGACTACATCACAGTGCATCGTGATGGTGAATCATAGTTCTGTAGGTTGAAAAACTAACATTGAGGTGAAACTCACACTGTTTTTTCGCAATGTATTGACACATCACCCAGCCCTATTGGACATACAAAGTTACCAGCAAATTTGACTTAAATCCAATGAAAACTTATTGAATTATGCATAAACATTTTTATCAGATATTTCAAAAAATAGCATCATTATGCCTCAGGGCATCATGTTCACGGAAACTGACAACCAGTCTGTGGCCATTACAAATGCGAAATTTTTAGTCGGGGCAGTTACTGTTGGCTATAATTGTTTATGGAGGAGAGGGAGCAGGAAGGGTTGCCAGTGGTAGTCACAAGATTCTAACTCAGGAAGAGTTTATTATTTTCACTATTGCTGATGTTGCAGCAGCTTTTGATTTAAAAAACAATAATTAAAAACTGAATTATTATTATTCCAAAATCTCAGGACAAAATAGTTAAAACTAAGAATTTCAGGAATTGAAAAAAAAAAAAAAAATCAGGAATTTCAGCCCTGAAAATTATGCATATATGTATATCAGATTAGTTAGTCATCTCGATAGTTACCTACGTCAGTCCATCCACGGCTGTTCTGCTTTGAACGGAAAGAAGTGTAAGTTGTATTTCCCTCTTCCAAACAGAGGGTTGTAGCACTAAGTACTTCTGTACTGGGGGTTCGATGGACCACAAGTGAGGATTCATCAATAGTAATCTCTCCATTTGGACCAATGGTAACTCGTGGTCCAGGCATGACAGCATCACCATTATCCCCACTTTCACCTTCCTTCTCTTTATCAGCATCTTTTTCAGGCACCCCATCAACATCATGAGTGCGATTTTCTTCTCTGTTCAACACAGTATAAAAGAACATAAATGAATACACAAATACACTGACTTGGCAAAAAAATTAGGACAACTACAGTGAAATCTATCTAAGGTGGAATCACATGAGATTGGAAAAAAAAATCATCTTACACATATTCCTGTCTTCTACAGAGTCACATGATAAAATTTGGACATAAGCACATAACCGTAAATAATAAGATGCTTAAGTTACACAAAAAAGTTTAATTTAATGTAAGGAAGCTTTCAACTGATAACTATAGTCTTGATCAGCTTGTGGCAGATGGATGATGGCAATGGTAGTGGTTGCCAGATCAGTAAAATTGTATACACGATTTCTTTTTTAAAACTGATTTTCACATTAATGAAATAATACAAGGAAAATCAGAATTGCAGTTCATTACGCTTTTCAGAAAGTGGGCATTTTTCTTAGCCCCAAGAACTGCAATCTGATTTGCCTTGTATCATTCCATTAATATGGAAATCAATTTTAAAAAAGACAATGTATATGACTTTACGGGTCTGGCAACCACTACCATCATCACGTCTATCAGTTAGAAGGATGATGAAAACTGAAGTTATCAGTTAAAAGCTTCATTACATTAAACTTTATACGTAACTTAAGTGTGTTTTAAAGTTTTAATACTTATTATACAGATTCCCTTGCAGCATGGTGTGAACCAATAAGATAATTACATGTATGTATGTATTTTATATACTAAAGCAACATATCCAGAGATGCCAACCTGTTTCAGATATTTTCAGTAGTACTTGTACAAAGTTTCAGTAGTTTTGGCCATTTTTAAGTAGTCATACCAAAAAGAATAATTTTAGCAGAGAAAAACATGCTATTACTCATTTAATTTAATCAGTATTTTTTACTTACTTATTCATTTATATACATGAAAATCTGTATCAAAATATTTCAAATTTTTCACATGGAAAATAATATACACCATGACTGAAACATTTTTTTACAAAACAAAATATTGATCAAAATGTACATTGTTTTGCAGATTTGAGTTCCTCAGCAGACATATTTTCTCATAACACACTTGCCCAGAGGAGAACATATTCATTTTTGCAATAAGAAGTGCTTCTACAGTTTCTAAACCTAAATTAGGTTGGAAATGGGTTTTGATTTTTTTGCATTAAACTAAAAACTCTCTCACTCGCAGCATTCGAGTGTGGAACTACAAGTATTGCAAACACTACTTTCGGGAGAATAGTATACCTAACAGCTCCATTACAGCCGCTTAATTTTGAGATTTCTGACCAAGTGACATTTATTCTAGCTGTTTCTGCTATGGTCTCTAATTTGTCAGCTTGATAACAAGCAATTCTGCTTCCAGTATATCAAGTTCATTTTCAGTTATTATAAATGGAAAGTGCTTGACTATGTATAACACAGAAGTAAATGATGTTATGGCTCTAAGTGAAGGATCTGCTACTTCTGCATGTATTAAGAATTCATCATAGATCAGTACCTTTCCTTGAATATAAGAACATTCTTCAAAGTAAAATTTTCCGACAGATGTAAACTTGCGGGTGGTCTTAGTGAGAGATGGGTTTGCCTTCTCGGGCGCTCCATGGTAACAATGGCAAACACAACAGCAACTAAGGCTTCTGTGAATCTTGGAGAGGTGCCAGCTAGTTATGCGTGACATTGGCGAGAAGACCCCAACTCACTGGGTTTTGTTCCAGAATCCTTAGTTTGAATGTCCAAATAGAACAGTCAGCTGTGGGCTAATCCCCCACACTAATGTACTTACCTGATTAAAAAGACAAAAAGAAATATTAAAAATGGCTCAAGTGTGGGATATGGCGGACCTACCACACTTGAGAAGGATGGTCCACCACGGAATCGACCTGAACTTTCTAAACAGCGTATGAGAAAGAGATCTCGGCTGAGTGAGTGTAAGATTGGTGTATGGAATAATAGAGGTATAAATGGCAAGATGAATGAGGTGATTGAAGAGATGAATAAATATAGATTGGATGTGCTGTGTGTAAGTGAAACCAAAAAGAAGGAAATTGGTATAGAAGAAGTGAATGGAACGGTGAGTGTGTGGTCAGGAGTATTGGATAATGTGAGAGGACAGGCTGGTGTATGTGTGATTTTAAGTGAAAAGATGAACAACTTGATTCACTATAGTTGCATAAGTGAGAGAATTCTTTGGATTCATTTGAAAGTGAAACTTCAGGGAGTTGTAATTGTTGTAGTGTATGCTCCTTGTGACTCTGAACCCTCTGATAGGAAGGAAAATTTCTGGAATGAGCTAAAAGCTGTTTTGAGCCAGTTTGGAGCTAAAGAGAAAGTTATAATAGCAGGGGATTTCAATGATAGAGTAGGTGTGCAGAATGCAATTTCTGACAATGTTCTGGGTCGGTTTAATGATTCTTGTGTGAATGATAATGGTGAAAGATTAATTGAACTGTGCATTGGGAATGGTTTGTATGTATCTAATACATTTTTCAACCACAAGTATATCCACACATATACTTGGGTAAACTGTACTCTTGGTCAAAAGAGTGCGATAGGTTTTTATTATCTATGATCAGCATCTGAAACACTTAGTTGTTGTCACTTGTGTGATGAGAGGTGAGGATGTTGGCTCTGATTATTACTTGGCAGTGTCACGAGTGAAACTGAATGTTGGTTGGAGGAAAAGGAATAGGAAGAGGCCCAGGATAGAAAGAAAAGGTTGAAAGGCTCTCTGAAAATCATCAACGTTATTCTGACATACACAGAGAATGACGGAAGGAACCGAAGTTTTGTGAGAGGGATGTAGAAAAGAAGTGGGAATGTTTTAAGAACTGTGTAGTCACTGCTGCTGAAGAGGTCTGTGACACCACAATATTTGGTAACAATAGAGGTGATGCTTGGTGGAACAGTGAGATTGAAGAGGCAGTAAAGAGAAAGAAGGAAGCCTATTTGGAGATGTTGCAAGGTAGAGTTTCTGTGGATGAATATTACTGTAAGAAAGCCGCTAAACTGGTTCGCCAGAGTAAGGCAAAAGATAGGAAGGAGAAGGTGGAAAGGCATGAACTGGCTTTTTGGAAAGATAGGGAAGTCTTTCTGGAAGTACATGAAACTCAGGAAAAATAGGGGAAACAAAGTGTTAAGTTGTGGGAAGCATAGGGTTGGGGGAATGATATGGGAGCCCAATGAATTAAGTGAAAGATGGGGTGAATATTTCTGTGAGTTATTAAATCAGGAAAGCAAAGACGATTCTGAGACAGATGCAGATGATGTCACAATGAGGGATGGAAGCACAGGAGGGATCTTAAGAGAAGAAGTGTGTAAAGCTCTAAAATCTCTTCAGAATGGCAAGGCTCCGGGAGTTGATGGCATAACTGCCAAGATGTTGAAATATGGTGGGGACTCTGTAATTGATTGGTCAAATGAAATTTGCCAGTTGTGCTGGGAGTTAGGAATAGTCCCTCGGGATTGGAGGGACGCTATCATTGCTCCCTTGTATAAGGGAAAAGGTGATCAGACTGACTGCAAGAACTATCACGGTATTAGCCTATTAAGTGTGCTAGGGAAAGTGTTTGGTAAGGTCGTTATTAAAAAAGTACGGGGTCTTACATCATTGAAAGTGTAGGATGTTCAGAGTGGTTTTATGCCTGGTAAAGGCTGCACTAACCAGATTTTTGCATTACGCATGATGATTGAAAAGTATCTGGCAGTTGGTAAAAGTTTTTGCTGCTTTCATAGATTTAGAGAAAGCTTACGGCAGAGTAAATAGGACACTTTTGTGGAAGGTATTGAATGAATATGGTGTTACTGGGAATCTACTTAATAGTGTAAAAGCCATGTATGCTGACAGTAGAGCATGTGTACGAGTGAATGGTGTTTTATCAAAATGGTTTTCTATTGGTGCAGCCACAGAGATCGTGCTAGGATTTTTCAAAAGAGTAAAAATACTTCTTCACATTTTTTGAAGGAGTATTTTTCTTTTCAAAAGAATAATTTTAGAAAACGAACAATTATCGCATTAGATTTTTAGCTAAATAATATTTAATATAAAAACAACTAATTATATCTATATATAAATATGTCAACATGAATTAGCATGTAATTGAATTTCTTTTATATAAAATAAGTAAATCGTAATTTATCAAAATCTTACATACTTGTCTTGTTTTATCCATGAGGCTGCAAACATTTTTGTTTTGCTTTTGAAAAACTGTACCAAAACTTGTGTGCGTGTGTTACTTCACAGATACAGTTTCTACACACTGAAACTTCAAAAAGAGTTCTATTGTTGAAGGAAGGAAATCTAGTCTATCTCAATCACAAAAGATAAAATAAACTTTCATTGGATATTGTGATGTGCAAGTTTAGTATTACAAAGGTCAACTAATTTATTATTTTTGAGCATGTTTTCCTTCATCTCTGAAAAAAAAAAAAAATATCTTCTTGAAAACTATGTATGAGATGTTTACAGTTCACATAATTCAGACTTGGTTGATTCAACCACTCTTCTGATAGGAGGAATGTCCAGTTTCTCCCTTTGCAACTATTTATAGAAGGAAAATAACATTTAACAATAATTCAGGACAGTGGAAACATCGCGAAAGAAAAAAAAATAAAAAAAATTACGATTACGAAATTATCTTCGCTTCGTCCAACTTCCGTTTTCGGAAAATTTCCCCTCCAGTTTCAAGCTGAAACACAATCAGTTATCAAACAAAATTATATTTTACAATAAAAATGAGCAGAGAAATAATTGCGAGGGGAAAAAATTACGATTACAGATTAAATCTGCAGTTCATCTAACTTTCGTTTTCGAAAGTTTTGAAAGAAGAAATTCCGTCCCCAGCAGGAAAACGCCCCCCTCCACCGCCTGCCTGCCCACGCATGCACACCCCCCCTCAAAAAAATTATCTTCAGTTTTGATGACAACAAAGAGTTACTCTTCGAATCCGCGAAAGAACTCGTGCCTAAAGTTTACAAGGAAATGACTTCCCTTATCGGAAACTATTGTCTACACTTTCAAGCTGAAATGCAAACATTTATGCAATAAATTGATATTTAATAACAATACTGGACAGAGGAAACTTCGCAAGAAAAAGAAATTACGATCGCGGGAAAAAATTTCACCCTGTTTAGCTTTCGTAAAATCTGCTAGCTTCAGTTTAGCTTTCGTTTTTGGAATACCGCTCCCCGGGCGGAAAACGACCCCCCCACTAATCCTCTGAAAATGAAACATTATCTTCATTTTTTTTTCATCGCTCTCAAGTATAACCGAAATGTGGAATTCCGCGAATCAGAAGAACAATCTCATGCCTGATTCGTAACGGTGTGCAATATGCAAAACGAACTGCTCATACGGCTACGCATGGAAGCCGATTCACTGGTCCATAAACTGATTATGTTCCCAATGTATTCGATTGCAATTTTCGGAACCCTGAATGGTCCGTTTCTAAATCACGTATTTTTTACAAAGGATACGTTTTTAATGCGCGAATTTTGCAAGCAATCCAAAAATGGACCCAAGATTTTATATTTCTATATATATATTTTCTTAAAATTTTGTAAGGCGAGAGAACCCCGCTTAACAGCTTTGTTTTGGCGGGAATCCCGCCATCCAGCCCTGAAATGGCAATTAAATGAACTTCAAAACACGTCGCTTTTCACTTCCTCCACATCAAGGCTTAACTGCACCACGCTGCACCGATACACTGGCAAAGAATATAAACGCTTCACACTGGCGTCTCAATCTCTACGTGGCTGATTCGTTACCTCCGACCCTCTGACCAATGCGCATGCCCATTGGTTGAGCTGCTCTTAAGTCCCATTTCGCTTTGAAGGTTCTTCCCAATGATTGCCGAAAGCAGATCCCTAGCTCGGCAATGGGAACCAAATCATGATTTTTTCATAAACTGTGACATAAAAGTTAACATATAATTTTTTGATAAAAAAAATGGTCATTTTTATGACAAAAGCCCGGTGTAATCACCGATTATAAAAGGGAATTGCATATGGAAAAACAATGCGTAAAAATACGCATTTCTAAATTTTAAAGCGTATTCGGCGTTTTTAAGGCGTGAAATACGCTTGTAGAGGCGTTATAGCGATCTCTGGGTGCAGGAGTTAGGCAAGGTTGTGTAATGTCTCCATGGCTGTTTTATGGATGCATGCATGCACGATGCCAAAAGAGATAATACTGGTTTATGTCTTGGTGATATCCATGTGTGCAGATTGCTGTATGCTGATGACACTGTCCTGTTTGCAGAGAGCAAAAGTGATTTGCAGAGTATGTTGTCTCGGATGTACGAAGTTTGCATGAAATTCAAACTGAGTATAAATAAGGGAAAAACCAAAGTTATGGTTTTTGAGAGAGGGAACTGGTAGCACTGAGAGAGGGAATTGGTAGCAGCGTAAATGGCACAGTGATTGACCAGGTGAGTGAGTTTGTGTATTTAGGAAGCATGTTTGACAGAAAGAAAAAATTGGATGGTGAAATTAGTAGGGGAGGGAATTCTTCATTGAAAGTCATGGCTGCTCTGGGAGGTTTTAACAGGAATGATAGGTTCTCAAGAGAGTCGTGCAGGGCTGTGTATGAAAGCATAACTGTTCCTACTCAGATGTATGGCAGTGAAACCTGGGCACTGCAGAAGAAACATAGGAGTCGTTTGTGTGCTAGAGAAATGCGTTACTTACGGGGGGTTTGTGGCAAGACACGTTCCGATTGTGTGAGGAATGAAGATGTGTTGCAGTTGTGTGATGTGAAGCAAAATGTTGTTAGCAAGGTGGAGACTAATATGTTTCAATGGTTTGGCCATGTTGAAAGAATGAGTGATGAGATGCTTACTAAGAAAATCTTTTTAGCCCATGTGGCAGGAAGTAAAGGCAGAGGAAGGCCAAGGAAGTTATGGGAGGATCAGATTCAGGAGTGTCTGCATGAGAAACAAAATATGAGTATGAAGTACAGAAGATCTTGTGTACGGTGTGTAATGAATGTCAGTGAAGCCCGAGTTGTATGTCAAGATTGCTATAAATGGAAAAGTTTGATATG
Organism: Macrothele yani; assembly: GCA_039090855.1. Taxonomy (NCBI): domain Eukaryota; kingdom Metazoa; phylum Arthropoda; class Arachnida; order Araneae; family Macrothelidae; genus Macrothele; species Macrothele yani. The sequence continues at coordinate 67,707,796 of CM077023.1, read as the reverse complement.
GCAACAGTAAGTAAAAATTATCTGGTAGTTTGTATTTCTTTTTGGAGCTAACCTCTGAATCTCAGAGAACTGCTTAGTAATATGTATGTATGTATGTATTATGTATAGAACTTAGAAAGTTCATTTTCATTTAAAATTATTTTGCTTAAATACATTCTTGTTTTTACTCCAATTACGAGTTCTTTGTCCTCTTTTCGATTTTTCTTTTTTGAAAAACTTATGTATTTGAAAAATTAAGCTCAACATCACCATCAGCTATGACAGTAGGCTTCACAAATCCCTTGGGTGACAATTTTATCCATCCTGCTGAAAGAACTTTCAGTCTGAGGACCATGAATGCATGATAGCTTTCACTATTTTATATAAAAGATAGTGTAACTTTGAGAATATGAATGCTTTTGAATATCATGCATCAATTCTTACAAATTTTTCAGCTTCAACACTTTTGTTTTCCGATTCTCCCCCCTTAATCAAGCCGAGACGCAAATCTTTTTTGGGGGGAATATTTAAGGACACAGGATACACGTTTGGAACATTGTTGGGAAAAAAATAAAATTACAGTTACGGAAGAAATCTTTGCTACGTCCGATTTTCGTTTCGGACATTTCCCTTCCATTTTCAAGGTGAAATACAAATATTTGTGAAATAAAATGAAATTTAACAACAATACTAGGCAGACAAAATATTGCATGAAAAATAAAATTACGATTGCGGGAGAAATCTTCACTGTTTCCAAAAGTTTTTAAAGATAAAATTTAAGTTATCGAAAGTTTCAGGCGGAAAGCATCCTTCACCACTACCAATTGCCACAAAATTTCTGTTCAGTAATGCATCGATCTCAAGGATAACCCAAATTCCGACGAAAAAGGAGAAATTCCTAGAAGCCGTAGCACTCTCTTGCCTGAAGATTTAGTACATGTGAATTCTTGTGCCGTCGAATTTCCGTTTTCAGAAATTTTCCCTGCATTTTCAAAGCAAAATACAAATATTTATGGAATAAAATGATGCATGACAACAATACTGGACAGAGGCAACATCGCAGGAAAACGAAATTACAATTACGGAACAAATCTTTATTTCGTTCACTTCCGTTTTTGAAGGTGAAACGCTGTCTCGATGCATATTTTTACGTGACGATGTGCACTTTACGCGTTTTTCGCATCGCGAAAAATTTTGGATGCATTTTTTTAGCCGTTGGTAAAATTTTGATGCGTACTAGACATGTAATTACGCATTTTGGCGAACTGCACATAAGAACGAAATCCAAGCATACTTTTCTGCAACGCAAGAAAAAAACTTCAAAATATTAATTACTGACATGAATGGCTGGCGCACACATACCACCCCCCCCCTGATGCCAGGCAATGACACTCACGTTCTGCACCAAACGATTTTCAAGAACAATCAGGTCAAACTCTGCCCCGTCCACCAATGCGAGCTACGCTGCTCAACGTCCCCAGAATGTTGCATGCTGGGGAGGGAGGGTTTTCACTTAGAATGACTCAGCGCAAGGCCACACTCATCGAGTGCTGGTCGCTTGCACTAAGGTCCGAGCAGCCTTGAGAGGCAGAACTGGAGGTGCAGGCATCGTCACAAGCAAGATGAATGATGGATCGTCAAGTGGCTGCCGTTGCATTGGGAAGGGGATCAAGCAAAATAAAAATTTATAACTTCTGTTAATTTTCTGTAGAAAAAAATCATGGTTTTGCGTAGTACAAGAGTTATTTCCGTAGGAAATACAGAGAGTCTGTAGTAATTGGCATCTCTGCATATCTAAAACAGAAGTATTACTGTGAATTAGTATTTCTGTTTCACTTCTTTATAACTTGCTGAAAACTGCAAATTATCATAATTAAACAAGAACATTTTCATTTCTTTTTATTAGTTTGGTTTTTTTTTTTTTTTTTTTTTGATTGGAGGTTTAACGACCACCGTGAGCAACTCAATGGGCTATAAGCAGTCACCCGTCCCTAATTTAGGGTCACTGGTTCCAGGGAAGGGAGAGAGCCAGTGCCGTAAGACAAATACAACATCCATGCCTCACCGGGATTCGAACCCGGACCCCGTTCGGACGAATGATCAGAGGCCATCGCTTAGACCACTGCGCCACCGGGGCCGCAGTTTGGGGTTTAACAACCATTGTTAGCATGTAAGATAATAAGCAGTCGTCTGCCTCTAATTTAGGGCTACTGGTTCCAGGTAAGAGAGTGAGCCAACTACATAAGACAAACACAACACCTATGCCTCATCTGGTACTTGAATCAAGGCCCACCTTGAACGACTAGGCAGAAATCTGAGACTGACCACTCTGCCACTACAGTGCCAACCTTTCTATTCACAAAGTGTTTTACTTGTAATTAATATCGGTACTTAGGGGAAAATTAGCTCATAAATAGCAATTAGTGACAAAAAAAGCTTTATATAAAGAAAATAAGTAACATTTCATTTGCTTTTTTATAATGAACAGAAAATTTTGTTTTACGCAATAGTATCCATACAAATTCTTGTGTTAAGTAGCAACTACTGATTCCTCCTTGTTGGTTTCAGAAATGTGTAACTAACGGACAATATTTTACATCAATTTTGAAGTAGGTAGCTTGCACCAATCCAGAATAGAGGTTTGCTTTTATTGCTTTTGAAGAACAATGACTTTTTCAGTTTCACTCTGAAAATCTGTTTCTATGGAAACTAAATCATCACTGAAAAACATATTTTTGCAAGCTTTTTACTGCATCTAAAACTTGGCTTATGATGTACTGGAATACTGATTTTCCTAATCTCTCCCACTTTCTTCATCACTTGAATTTTCTGCATTTTCAGCTAATGCTGTTCTGTGCCTAATTAATTCATCAATAGAAAGAACAGGACAAATATTTGTGCTGGTTTTCTGCTTGCACAGTCTTCTACACCTTAAGGTATATTCTTGGCACATGTATTGTACCAAGCATATAGCACATGTAATTCATTAGGGCATCAAATCTGTCATCTGTAAAATCAGCCATTTAATTTTAATTTTTGATGCTTTGGAAAACCAGCTTGAATGAAAGTTTCTTGCAAAATTTCTTTGTGTATGATTTCTTTTTATCCATTTACAGAGACCAATAAAGTTATGTTTTTAAATATTTCAGGTTTTCTGTAGTATGTGAATTTTAACTGTGTAGATACAGACCTGCCAACTTTCAATGACCCCAATGTGTAGTTAATGACTACAATGTGTAGTCGTGTGCTGCATTGCCAAATTATTGCATGTTCAACGCCCCCCTCCCCTGTAATAAAAAGGTTATAGATTATTGTTTTGTATTTTAAGTAACTTAACATCACATGGCTTACACATGACCACACTTCTTTCCGATTTGTAACAATTAACCTACATAAAATTATTGACAACAAAGAACTTTCTCTAACATTAGCAGTAAGTTATGTATCAAGACTTCCTCTTATAACAAAAAGTTCTGTGTCTGTTCGTAATTCAATGTGGATCATTGCAATTCAAAGGTTACAAAAGTCAAACCTTAAATTTGAGGAAGCATTAAACACAGGGATTTAAATTGACTATGCAAAATAAAATTCAAAAAGAAAGAAAAAAAATCAAATTCTTACATATGAAGAAAGTTCCATAGCACTGGAGCCAAAAAATTCAGTTCTACAGTGCTGGGGTCGGGAAAATGCTCCATATTTGATTGAACTTAACAGTATTTTTAACAGTGGAATTAACACACAAACCTTGCTATATGAAAAGTGTATGACACAGTCACATGATGGTATGCCACTGATTTAATAAAGTTAGATCAGTCTCCTGTCTGCAGGCATGTGATTGTCTAAGCATCCAATTAACTGAAAAGCTGTTCCAAGACACACATACCCCCCCCCCCCAAAAAAATTATTATCACTAACTTATATATATATATATATATATATATATATATATATATATATATATATATATATATATATATATAAATAAGGGGATGTAAGGTCAGGTGATGCGTAACATCACAGCCTCTCCTTGACAAATGTCAACCCCGCCTTCTCGTGGTGCATCCTGTTCCCACTAAAGGGGCTCTGACGACCGCCCATAGCGGTATAACTATACCATCGGGATTAGAGGAAATTCTATCCCACACTCACCAACCCGCTTGGCCAGCTTGGTGAGTTATGGCCAAACCCCTCCAAAATGATTCCACAACTTAAATCTTGGCCCTCAGTCTCCGGCAGCTGGAATGTACCTGGCCAAGGCAGCGGCCAGTGCGACATGAAGGCAGAGGGTGCTAAGAATCCCCGGAGGACCGGACTAGGCTGCCATCTGATGCTGACCTTGGCTACTTACAATGGACGCTCCCTATCTTCTGATTCAAGGCTTCTTGAATTGGAAGAGGAACTACAAAGGATCAAGTGGGACATCGTGGGGCTAAGTGAGGTAAGGAGAAAAGGAGAAGATCTCATCGAACTGAAAAGTGGACATCTCTTCTACTATCGTGGGACAGATACTGGCAGAACTAGTGGTGTTGGATTTATAATAAACAAGAAACTGAAGGATAAAGTTGTAGAAGTTGAAAGTTCCTCTGACAGAGCTGCACGACTTGTTATCCAACTCTCGAAAAGATACCAGGCTCAGATTATTCAAACTTATGCACCCACCACAAGTCATCCTGAAGAAGAAATTGAAGAATTTTATGAGGAAATTTGTCATCTAAATAATAAAGGTAAGCAGCACTTGAAGATAATTATGGGAGATTTCAATGCAAAAATAGGGCAACGGCAACAGAATGAAACTTCAGTAGGTAAATTCGGTCATGGCAACAGAAACCAGCGTGGAAATACTCTCGTTGAGTTTGCAGAGGCAGAAGGGTTTTTCATCTTGAACTCCTTCAAGAAAAAGCCACACAGGAAATGGACATGGAGACATCCAAATGGGGCGACAAGTGAAATTGATTTTATTATGTGTAACAAAAAATTCGTCATAGAAGACTGCAGTGTGCTAAACAAGTTCAACACAGGTAGTGACCATAGATTGGTGAGATGTAAGATGCACCTCAACACTAAACTTGAACGTGGCAAGCTCATAGGACAAACAAAATGTATTGACATAACCAACCTTAAAAAACACCATAATACCTTCAAGTTAGAACTGAAGAACAGGTTCTCTGCTTTAGAAGGCCTAACATCGGAAGAAGTGGACATCTCTGAAGTTAACAGAAAAGTAACCAAAGCTCTTATGGAAACAGCAACAAAGTTAGCTGGATCTAAGAACAAGTTGCATGTGAACAAATTATCAGGAAAAACCAAAATGTTGATGCAAAAAAGAAGAGAGATGAGGACAACTAAAGAAGATGTGACTTCCAAAGTGGAATATATAGAGCTATGCAAGACAGTAAGAAAAAGTATCACTGAAGACGTAAGGAAATTCAACTGTGAACTAGTGAGGAAAGCAATTGAAAACAACCAAAGCCTAAAGATAGCAAAGGGACATCTCAGTAAGGGAAGAAAACAGATTATGGCACTGAGAAAAGAAGATGGTTCTGTAACAAGAAATAGAGGCGAAATTTTGACAAGAGTGAAAGATTTCTACTCCAAATTATATGAAAGGGATGATATATGCACTCCAGACATCATGAAAGATACCAGTACCAGAGTTCCTCCAGTCCTTCCAGCAGAAGTTGCACATGCAATCAAGAACATGAAGCGAGGAAAAGCTCCAGGAGAAGATGGAATTACTGTGGACATCATACAAGAAGCAAGTGGAGAAATCGAAACAGTACTCGCCCAAATTTTCACTCGATGCATTAATGAAGGAAAGATTCCTGAGGATTGGAACACCGCTACAATGATCCTGCTACATAAGAAAGGTGACATTGAGGATCTCGGAAACTACAGACCTATCAGCCTCCTATCAGTAGTTTATAAAATCTTCACTAAAGTTCTTTCACACCGCTTGAAGGTAACACTGGACATGGCTCAACCGAGAGAACAAGCGGGATTCAGGAGTGGCTACAGCACAATAGATCATATCCACGTGCTGAGAGAACTAATTGAAAGAGCGAGGGAATATGAACTTCCATTGTGCATGGCTTTTATCGATTATGAAAAAGCCTTTGATTCGGTGAAACCATCAGCAGTTACAATGGCTCTGAAAACCTGCGGTATTGAAGATGCATACATTAATATTATTAATAACATCTATGAAAATGCAAGTGCAAAGATTAGGCTGTTTGAAAATACAACACACGTAAAAATTGGAAAGGGAGTGAGACAAGGTGACACCATATCTCCGAAGCTCTTTAATGCCACATTGGAGGGTGTTTTTCAGTCGCTGAGCTGGGAAAACAAGGGGATAAAGATTAATGGAGATTATCTAACCCACCTTCGTTTTGCTGATGACGTAGTCATTTTTGCAACTACCCCATCAGAGCTGCAGAGTATGATCTAGGAACTTGCTGACAAGAGTAAAGAAGTGGGATTAAAAATGAACTTTCAGAAGACAAAAGTGATGTTCAATGCTTTTACAAGAAATGAAGATTTATCGATTGATGGAGAAAAGCTGGAGATCACAGATACGTACGTTTATCTTGGACAGCAGATATCAAGTGAGGGTCACATTGATGAAGAAATTAATCGGCGTACAAAACTTGCCTGGAGAGCTTTTGGAAGAAACAGCATAATTTTCAAGAGCAATATGCCATTATGTCTTAAAAGAAAAGTGTTTGATCAATGCATTCTTCCAGTGCTTATGTATGGTGCAGAGATGTGGACCTAAACTAAAAGAGACATACAAAGGCTGCAGACAACTCAAAGCAGCATGGAGAGGTGCATGCTTTGTGTAACCAGGAGAGATAAGAAGAGGAACTCGTGGATCAGAAAATTGACAAGAGTGGAAGACATCATGGTCAGAGTTAAATTCCTGAAATGGCAATGGGCTCGACATACTGCCAGAAGGACAGACCATCGATGGACAGCCGAAATTTTAGATTGGATTCCAAGGGACAGGAAAAGACCCAGAAGAAGACCACATGGGCGATGGGTGGATGAAATTCGAAAGTATGCGGGAGTGACATGGAGGAGACTGGCAGAAGACAGACCGTTGAGGAGGAAACTTGGGGAGACCTTCGTCCAGCAGTGGATCGATAATGGTTGATGATGATGATGATATATATAAGTACACACAGCTCAGTAACATAACTTTAGAACAAGAGCAGCCTACATGCAGCAGCCATTTTCTAACCACAACCCTGCTTGTTAATGTTATTTGGTAGTTGCTAAGTGCTTAAGCAAGAAAAATTAAGTGCAAAAATAGCAACACTGAACTGTCAAAGTGTTTTACTTACTTGTCTATATTTTTAAGTGCAAATTTCCTTGCTAACATTAAGATTTAATAAAAATACATATCATTTCCTATTTTTCCCCACACAGTATCCCATTTATTAAATCAACTTTTACATTAATTGACAATATTTAGTAGCAACAAATGTACTTACTGTTTCAAGGATGTGTAAGGGGGGGGGGGGCATCTTGAGTTTTGCCTAGGGCCCGATTCTGTGTAAATCGACGCCGGGCCCCCCGGAATCCCGGTCCGGCGCTGTGCATTAGTTCCCGTTAGCTTTCAGACAAGCAAAACAAATTCCTCCTCGGAAAACAAAAAAGAAAGAGCTGCGTCACGAACTTGAACTTTGTTCAGAGGCTTCGGGCCAATGTAATATGCATGGCGAAAGAAGCACGGCGCCAGGCTGATGTAATCCCGGCCCAGCGCCGTGCCTTCTTTCCACTTAGTTTTCAAACAAGCAAAACAAATTCCTCCTCAGAAAAACAAAGAAAAAAAGGAAGAGCTGCGTCACGAACTTTGTTCAGAGGCTTCGGACCGATGTAATCGAGCACGGAGCTGGGCTGATGTAATCACGCACGGCGAAAGAAGCACGGAGCCGGGCCGACGTAATCCCGGCCCGGCGCCGTGCATTCTTTCCACTTTACTTTCAAACAAGCAAAACAAATTCCTCCTCCTCAGAAAAAAGAAACAAAGAGCCATGTCACGAACTTTGTTCAGAGGCTTTTACATTGATTAATTACAAAACCAGTAAAACATTCTTAATAACGGCAAAAATCGGAATTTCCGTAATTTTTCGTTAGTCACCCGTAATTCCGGGGGGGGGGGATCCACAATGGCTGGCTTCTCTGGACGCGAATGACACTTTCACCGGACACTGAGAGAGGAGGTTTGTAATGTAAATGTTCAATCACATGTGAACAGAACTTTTCTTTCTTGTGGAATTAACTTTTTACGGGTCTTATAGAGGTTATTATTCAAAAAAGTTGGTGGTCAAATTTTCGAACTAATGCCTAGTTCGTAATCAGGACTACGTCACTGGAGTTTTTGCTGCTACTCAGTTGGAAGAATCCAACCGCAATTATCGTTAATTGTGGTACTTCTTCTTCTTGCTATTTCGATCCCTTCTTCTAGTTTCCTCTTTACTAAGTTTGACTGGTGGGCGATTATTCTTACCGAGTCCCAATTTATAGAGTGTCCACTTGCTTGTATATGTCTGTCTAGCCTTGTTTTGCTACTATTGTTCCTAATAGCTGCTTGGTGTTCTTTCATTCAGACTTTAATACTTCTCCCTGTTTCTCCTATTTAGCTGAGTCCGCAGTTACAGTCTATGCAATATTTACTCCTTCTTGCAATTGGATGTCCACTTCTTTCTGCTTTAAAGCTGGCAGGAATTTCTTTAATTTGTTACTTAGATCTGGAGCAAGCCTGATATTACATTTTGCTCCAATCCTCTTCAGTTTTTCGAAAAGTCCCTTGTGCAAACCGAGACGTTTTGAAGTGAGGTCACCCGAAGCTATCTCATTGGCTGAGCCGCAGCAGCGTCGGCCTGAAGCTGCCGGTCAGCCACGCCAAAAGAGTACGCCTTACAACTGAAATATCATCATCTACCCAATGAATATTTCTCTCTCTTGCCCAGATTTTTTTTTCCAACATACCAACAATCACAAACTTTTGTCAAAAGATTGAAATCGCAAATGACAAGTTTAGCGGATTTCCGCTAATTAGCAGAAGAATCACATGCCTGTCTGTGTCAAATAAAGGTAACTTGATCACGCTAGTTACGTTAAATGAAAACTTTTACAAAAAGTTCTTAAGTTGGAAGCTTTCGACCTTATCTTAGGTCTTCATCACGCCAATGGAGGACTAAGATTGTTGCCAGATTCTACATTTGAATTTTTCCTATTTTTGTTGCCAAAACTTAGAATTGATCTCCAGATCATCGGAATGTAGAGAGGAGATTCGGAATTGCAAGTCATTGAGTTGAAAATAATTTCCAGGCTTTCACGGTAACGGAGGGTAAAACGATTGTCAAAAGAAGCAATACGTTTTGCTTCGTTCCAGTGGGGAACTGCAGAAGTGTCTTCCATTGTCAAAATAGACAAGGCAGTATTAGTATTGGCTTTCGAAACATCTTTTTAATGTTCCAAAATTCTATGGCTAATGCTCCTGTATGTGCTTCCAATGTATAAGTTATCCCCAGTAGAAGAAGAGATAGGAATGCAGTAAACTCCTGGGAGGTTCAGGCTTTCAACTTTGTCCCTATCCCTTTGAAGACGTTTCAAGATGTTTGGGGTAGATTTAATGGCAAGATGGTAACCAAAACTTCTAAAAAGAATCTGTAACTTATAAGCATAGGAAGGATGGTAAGGAACAGAACCACAGAATTTCAGGTCTTCTTTCTTATGAAGGAGGAGGCATTCGATTTTCGAATGGTTTTCATATTTCTCATAAGGAGTAGAAGAAGAGATAGGAATTCTTTTTAGAAATTTCTCATAAGGAAATCCTCTCCGTCACTGCATTGCTGTGAGGAACCAATAGTATGGCTAACATGACCTTAGCAAGGTAAGAGTATTTTCTTGTTCCACTCCCATCTATTAATTTGGAAATTTTATCCCATGCAATGTCCAGCCTTGGAGAGTTCAAAATTTCTTGCTCAAGATTCTTCACTTGGTACCTCAAAAATTGCATTTCAAGGTTATCCACATCAGTGTTACTAACAATTCCTGGAAAACTTGTTACTATAAACTGTACTGATGCATAGAAAGATTTCTGCCTCACTGATATATCTGCCACCTCAGCATGCTTCAAAAAATCATCAGCCAATGGAAATTTCTGAATTATACATTCACATCCCTTTTCGTAGAAACATCTGACGGAAGAATAAAATAGTTTCAGTTGTGATTCTAGAAGTTCTTTTTTTTTTTTCTGTCAAATAGGATCTTATTTTTACACCAATAACAAGATCTTTGTCAGCTTTCTGGTATTTAACCTTTGTGAACTTGGCTTGGGTGACATCAGTAGTGTTGTTTAATGCAGATGGTTTAACAAATCTGTGAGTAGACTATAAAGTTATCTTCTTACAGTGTGAACTATTGGAACTTCGAGCTGCAATTTTAAATGTGCTGCTGAGAAACAAACAATAAAGTTTGGTATCTAAGGATCTTAGAGCAATTCTAGAATTTTTGAAGTGAACATTTCTTTCCAATACCTTAGAACAGTGGTTCCCAATCTTTTTTGATTTGCGGCGTCCTTGCTAAATCCAGGTATTCCCAAGGCGCCCTATGTCAAATTCTAACAAGTATAAAATTGTAAAATTATGAAAATTTTGTAATATTTCGCGGTGCCCCTGTGAGGAAGCCGCGGCTCACATTTTGGGAACCACTGCCTTAGAATCATCTTCATCTACACAAAACAACTCTGTGATTGCATCCCACTGTGTCAGAAGCCAATTGATTGCATCTAGTAAGGACAACCAGCATGTAGATACACATTTCAAAATCTTGTGTGGCTTCACACAAGATTTTGAAATATGTATCTTCAGCTTTTGGCACTCCAGTAGTTTTTTTTTTTTGTTTTTTTTTTTTTTTTTAGTTCTTGTCTAGGAAAAAGAAGATATCCATTAGAACAGCTTCTATATCAGTATCCAATAGTTTTGTAGCTTTTTGGGCACATATGTGGAGTATATGATAAATGCAGCCTTGTACTACAATTGCAGAATTAACCTTTCTTAAATTTGCTGCAGCACCACTTAGGTTCCCAACATTATATTGGCATTGTCACAGCCAAATGAGACACAGTTACTCCATGGAATGCCTTTTCTTTTCATTTCATTATCCAGAATTGTAAAGATACCATGCCCTGTATTGTTTTCTGAATGAAGTATACTTAACAAAACAGACACTATTTCACCCTTAGCAGAGTCAAAATATCTGACAACTGGATACAGCTTCACAAAATTCTGATTGGTGCTTCCATCAGTTGCCATCGAAAGTAATGAATTACGGAGTGAAGAAACTACAGTGGACTGTGTAAAGCTAGCCATGGATTTCCTAGTGAGGTGGTTTTTGTTCGTGCACAGCTGTATTTCTTAGCAATGATGGAATCCGGGAACATTTTCCTGAACAAATTCCCAGCATGATCCGCTGCCACGATAGGTAAATTATGTTCTGCCAGGAAAGAGGTGAACATGATTTTAGCATGTAATATTTGTAAATCCTCCGTTTTAGCAAAATATTCACCCAACAGCCTCACTTCTGACCTTTCTTTCCAGTATCCTTTGTGTTTCATGGATGTTATGTGACGAAAACAGTCGAACCTCCCATCATGTTTAATTGAGAAATTCTAATTACACATCACACAAAATGAGTGATGCTCTGAAAGTTGGGAGGTGCACAAGCATGGCCACTTTTTAGAATACTCTGCTCTGAAGCGCTGGGAAGCTATTTTCTTCTTCGGTCGCGGTCGATTTAATTTTTCAGATGGAGACATCCTGATTGATTAAAAAAGTTATACATGAAAAATTATATGCCACCAATATAAGCAGTACGCACGTTGCAAACTCCACACACAGTCCACTCTGTCAAAAGACAGGAAAAGCCTTGACTAGAGAACTGAGTATGCGCAAAGCATCTGAAATTCTTCGAAAGGTGCCAAAATAAGCTAAACAGAAGCTAAAGGTACCCTCTGGCTGTTGCAGTAATACCATCCACGTGACAATGATTGTAACGTGAGCTACCTTTCATTAGACACCCCCTTTTGACATTTTGGTTGAACTTCACCAACGGCAATTACTCGCTGGTTTCAAAGGAGATAACGTGTCCCCCTCCCCCTGGGATAAGAGTGAGAGGCAGGTGGGTTTCAGTGGTGGCCTTATTTCCACCCACCTGCCCTTTACATAAGGGAAGAAAAGAAAAGAAAAAAAAAAAAAAAAAAGCAACCGACCTGCTGTTTATAATAACAAAAGCAACAGGAGAGGAAGGTTTGTACTGCGCATGCCTAAAAAAAAAAAAAATTGAGGAGATCTGTGTGTCACATGGTACCCCAGGCTCAGACCCCAGCTGTTAGTGTGAAAAGTGCAAACCAGTGGTAATACCCCCCCCCCCCCGCTAAAGCAGATGAAGCTTGCTGAAAACAAGAGTACCATAATTTTCGGCCTATGAGCCGTACTAATGAATTATGATTTCAAAAACAAAATCAGCATATCAACATTTGGGCAGCACTGGAGACTTTGCAATAGCACGACCCCCCCTCCCCTATTTAAATTCGTTTCTGCAAAATAATCAAAATGGCTCGCATGTTGGTTTTTACGAATAAAAAGCCACCAACTGTTTTTAGTTTCTTTTCTAGGTTGTGCGCGAGAACAAGAAAAAGAATTCACATTATTTTCAAAGACTGAAAGCAATTCGCTGACACATCCCGTTGAACAATTGTTATTTGACTGCAACTGTTTACAAATCACGGTTTAACGGGGATGAAAATATCTCCGGAGTCTTCCACCTAAATGCTACCTCCAGAGTCCAGACGAAGCAGGCAGTTTGCGTTCTTCAATGCCGTCAAACTGCACTGACAAATGAATAGTTAACTATCCCAATCCACTGATGTGACCTTGTTCTTAAATTTATCTTTTGAACAAACTCGCTCCCCTTCCTCCATCCCCAGCCCCACCATCCCACTCACAGCACTCCACAGAGCTCCCGCAACAAGATGAACAAATTTTCTGCTTGAAGGCCATTTCTCTTCTGCAGAGTAGGAACAAGTGTAAAGCGTTGAGCTTTAATCGTGTTTCTGCTAGAATATTTTCACATTATATGGTAACTTTTCGCAATGAAAAAAAAAAAAGTAAGAAAAGAACTGCACGGATTGAAGATTAAAAAAAAAGGGCGCACCATATCTTTTATTTTTTAGATAAAGCAAAAGGCATACCAAAAATGGGGGGGGGGGGGACTTTGTTTCTATAAAAAAAAGTCTCAAATGCGTAGATTTTCAGACACAGAGCGCAATGCGTAGCGACCTTTGCTAAAGCAGAGAAACTGCACTAAACGTGTAGTGCTTGGCAGGTCTGTAGATAACACTTTCACTAAGCGGTTGACTTTTAGCAATCTTATTACCAGGTAGGAATATCAGATTCATTTTGAGCAAATCAATTTCCAAATAGCATTCTGCATTACCTACAGACAAAAGTATGCTCCAGTTTTGACACTGCATTTTCAACATGAATTTTTAAAACCATTCCTTCCATTATAATCGAGGTCACCCATGACTTTTTCTTATTAAAGTTTCAGGTTACAGGCAGATTTGAGTTGGTAGTAGTATTTTAAAACACCTTGGTTTCTGCACCTTAACCAATAACTAGAAGCTTTTCAATGTCTCCATCTCTGTTACAACACAAAAACGTGTTCCACCTTTCCTTGGAATGTTCAAAGCCTGTTCATGCTTTGCCTTCTTTAATTAATGATCTTGTAGGCAGAGCTTTGTGAAATAAACCATTTTCATTAAAACTGTAAATATCCTTCAGCTTGTACCCTCAAATATCTTTCAGCTTGTACATTAAATCTATCTGTCCAATTTTTCTTTAATTCATGGCCTTTTTTGCTTCGAATGCAAATGCCTGATATTCAAAGTCAAAAAGGCTGCCATTTTCTGACTATAATCCTTTGTTAAATCAAAAGCCCAAGTAATTCATAACTCTACTACCGGTGGACAATGCTAAAACACCCTTAAAAGTAAGAGTGCAAAGTCTGAAAATCTAAATTTTCAAAGAAATTACAAATGTTTAAAAAATAAAAGTTTATTTTCATTTGTTCACACTAATATCCAAAAAACAAGTAGAAGTTTGACATGTATTATGACCTAAAATGCACGAGGGGTTCAGTGTAGAATTGACTGCTATAAATCTTGTCATATAAAACCATGGCCACCTAATATAGATTTTGTCATATAAATACATGGTCATCTACTATAGATATTTTAAATCTGTGGTGCTTTGCTCTTTATGTATCATTTTAATTCAATGTAACTTTATATTTAATGAAATTATCATGTAATTTTTTTATACATAAAGAATTGCAATAGTGATTGGTCAACAGACTAATTGGAAGAAATTTTGAGCTTTCTGAAGTCAATGAATCAGTATGAACAATACAAGGATTTCAGAGAAAAAAATGGAATAACTATCACGGTAAAACATCACATCACAATTCTAATGAAATATGACAAGAAATAATAAAATCTCGCTAGTCTTCCGTTCTTCACGTTTTTCAACAAGACTGTTGAAAATCATGATGTTCGGACCCCACGGCAATATAATTATTCACTGGGCGTCAAACCTAGAGTAAGTAATAAAAACAATAAAATAAGAACCAAATATAAAGTAACCCTTGAAAGTGAGGACTAAATAGAAAGTTACTTTTCATCGGTCAGTAGAAGTACCTTTTACTTTTCCGATGAAAGTTACCTTTCGTCTGCCGAAAGGTAACTTTCTATTTAGTCCTCACTTTCAAGGGTTACTTTATATTTGCTTCTTATTTTATTGTTTGTATTAGGTACTTACTTTAGGTTTGATGCCCGATGAATAATTATATTGCTGTGGGGTCAGGACACCGTGATTTTCAATGGCCTTGTTAAAAAAATTTCTCATTGTATTTCATTATACAACCCACGTAGTGACATTCAGGTTGTTGGATCTTAACAATTTGAACCGATGTTAGTACCACAGTTCTATCAAATGTAGACTTCATTGCAATATACATACATGAAACCGGCCAATGACAAAAAAAGCTGAACTTTTTAACTGGGTGGAAAATTGGGACATGCGAACGTGCGGTGTGAGCAAATTCAAATACAGCATATACAATATTTAAGATTGCACAAGCCATATGGGAATTAGTTTCTGTAAATTATGTAAGTAAATATTAAAGTGAAGCACATTATTATATTCACAATAGAAAAGTAGGGAATTCAGAACAAAATAAAATGAAATATTTTTAAAAATAAGATTTAAAACTTACATGTAAATCTTTACTAGCAAAATCCTGAGGTGAAAAGTATTTGTTTAAGAAAGTTTGTGCATTTATTCAAGCAATTAGAAACTTGAAAGAATTAGTAACATACATCCACAGATTAGTTTTGGTCAAACATCATAGTACAAGAGATAAGTCAGTCTTGTTGGCTTAGTAGCACTCTAATGTATCAAATTTTTCAGAAATGAAATGTGTCCTAAGAGTCATGTGTGTGGAAATAAATTAAATTCACAGATTCTTATTAATTGATAATTGGAATATGTATTGTAATATATATTTGAATATGTACAAATGTAAAAAAAATGACTAGAAGTGTTATGGTTTTTAAACAGATAGCTTCAAAGATATTTTTGCCCTTTTTTGTTGTACTTGCTTGCACAACAGTTCGAGTTTCCTCTTGTGAGCAAGCCTGGCTTTCTTCTCAGCAAGCTGCACGGCCATATTTATTTTACGTTGACTCTGCAGCTGAACAGCATCCCCTGCTAACTTTATCTTTTTGCTGATAATTGCTTTTCTTTTCCTCTCAATTTCTTTAGTGTAACCTTTTTTTTGATGTCCTAAGATTTTGGCAGAGGTCAGCATCAACCATTTCTTGCAAAAAAATTTCTTTACTGAAGAAATTAACTGCAGACTTACCCTGTGCTTTAAGTTTATACTTCACAGTTTGTATAGCTGAATAGGTTTCAACGTTCATTCTTCCTGATTTTATATCTATGATTTCAACCATCATGCTGAAAGAACTTTCAACCTGTGGACCATGAAAGCATGATATCAAGGCTTTTACTATTTTAGATAACATAGTGTACTTGGAGAGGTTAAACACCTTTGCCCACCATGCATCAATTTTTACAAAGTTTCCAACTTCATCAACAAGAGATGGAAGTCATTAATTAACCCGATACTGGTGAATTTCCAGAGTATAGCTTTCCATTTCCTCTGAATTCAATATATTTGCTAAGGAACTGTGGAAGCTTTTTCAGTCTTTTTAAAGTTAGATTATGTCCCCTTACAGAAGGATCAATAGCTGATACGCACATTCAAAGATCACTACATAATAGTAGTGTCTTTTGCCTGTATTTTACACACTGAATACAAGCTTCAGCAGCCTGGCTTAACATTTTTTTTCACCACAATGTCATTTGATTTGCTTTCCAAAATAATGGAGTCTGTTCCTGATCCAAGAATATTTCACAGGCTTGCCTTTCACAGGTTTGCCTTTCAGTATATCTCTTGTTTTAAGAAACAAGCTAAGAAATCCAAGAATAGTTGCTTCTGCTTATCAAAACCCTTATGAATTAATGACTCCTTTGTTTGAAATAAGCATATGTATTTTTTCAAAAGAGGTAGAGTTGCAACATAAAACTTTAATATAAGCAAGGGTTTCTTTGAGCTTTCAAATAATTTTGCAACAATTCTAGATTTCCGTTTTCTTCCATCTTCTCAGTTAGATTTTTGTTCTGTAATTTCTCCCAAAGCTCCTGGAATTTTAACTTTCCTTCTTTACTAATATTTTTTTCTTTACATCCTAACGTCTGTGCTATTTGTGCCAACTAAATACACCAAAATAACAATGCTTTCTAGACACGGTACCAAACAATGGAGATAACTGCAGATTAAAAGATGAACTTTTATTTACAACTTAAAACCATACATACATGCGAAATCTTTCAGACCCACTATGGGTCCATCATCAGGCACCGCAGAGGGGTGGTTCCGGGATTGTAAAGTCGGACCCCCCTCCCCAAAAAAACCCACAATGCATTGGCATGGAGGCGCCGCTCAAGCCCACGCACTTGCTAAATATATAAACATGCAAATATTATAAAAGTACAAGAAACACGATTATGGATTACGATGATATATACAATGATGTAAAATAAAATGTCTACATGATAAGGGTAATGTCGACGGCATGTCGTCATTGCAACACTGGTTAGCAAATAGAGTTATGTACATGCTTTCAGTGAATAATAAGCCAGTCTTAGTTGCAGGTGTTGCTAAGATCTCGGAGCTGTTCCAGTCCGGAATGTGTTGGCCTTGTTTAACCATACATGAGACCGGCCGATGACAAAAAAAGCTGAACTTTTTAACTGGGTGGAAAATTGGAACGCGCGACAGCGCGGTGTGAGCAAATTCAAATACAGCATATATAATATTTAAGATTGCACAGGCCATATGAAATTATTTTCTGTAAATTATGTAAGTAAATATTAAAGTGAAGCACATTATTATATTCACAATAAAAAAGTAGGGAATCAAGAACAAAATAAAATGAAATATTTTAAAAAATCAGATTTAAAACATACATGTAAATCTTTACTAGCTAAATCCTGAGGTGAAAAGTATTTGTCTAGGAAAGTTTGTGCATTTAGTCAAGCAATTAGAAACTTGCAAGAATTAGAAACATATCCACAGATTAGTTTTGGTCAAACATCATAGTACAAGAGATAAGTCAGTCTTGTTGGCTTAGTAGCACACTAATGTACCAAATTTTTCAGAAATGAAATGTGTGTGGAAATAAGTTAAATTCAGATTCTTACTAAATGATAATTGGAATATGTATTTGAATATGTACAAATTAAAAAAAAACATGACTAGAAGTTATGGTTTTTAAACAGGTTGCTTCAAAGATATTTTGCCCTTTTTTGTTGTACTTGCTTGCACAACAATTCGAATTTCCTCTTCTGAGCAAGCCTGGCTGGCCATATTTATTTTACATTGACTCTGCAGCTGAACAGCATCCATTGCTAACTTTTTCTTTTTTGCTGAAAATTCCTTTTCTTTTCCTCTCCATTTCTTTGGTATAACTTGTTTTTGATGTCCTAAGATTTTGGCAGAGGTTGGCATCAACTGCTTCTTGCAAAAAAAATTCTTTACTGAAGAAATTAATTGCAGACTCACCCTGTGCTTTAAGTTTATACTACACAGTTTGTACAGCTGAATAGGTTACAATGTTCATTCTTCCTGATTTTATGTCTATTATTTCAGCCATCATGCTGAAAGAACTTTCAATCTGTGGACCATAAAAGCATGATATCAAGGCTTTTACCATTTTAGATAACATAGTGTACTTGTAGAGGTTAAACACCTTTGCCCACCATGCATCAATTTTTACAAAGTTTCCAACTTCATCAACAGGAGATGGAAGTCGTGATTCAAACTGATACTGGTGAATTTCTAGAGCATAGCTTTCCATTTCCTCTGAATTCAATATATTTCAAAGGAACTGTGGGAAGTTTTTCAGTCTTTTTAAAGTTAGATTATGTCCCCTTGTAGAAGGATCAATAGCTGATATGTACATTAAAAGATCACTACATAATGGTAGTGTCTTTTGCATGTATTTTGCACGCTGAATATAAGCTTCAGCAGCCTGGCTTAAAAAAATTCCCCATAATGTCATTTGATTTGCTTTTCAGAATAATGTTCCTGATCCAAGAATCTTTCACAGGTTTGCCTTATCAAATCTTTCATAAGATTGCCTTTCAGTATCTCTTGTTTTAAGAAACAAGCTAAGAAATCCAAGAATAGTTGCTTCTGCTCATCAAAAACTTTATGAATTAATGGCTACTTTGTTTGAAATAAGCATACATAATTTTTCAAAAGAGGTAGAGCTGCAACATAAAAATTTAATATAAGCAAGGTTTTTTTTGAGCTTTCAAATAATTTTGCAACAATTCTAGATTTCCATTTTCTTCCATCTTCTGTTCGATTTTTTTCCCCGTAATTTCTTCCAAAGCTCCTGGAATTTTACCTTTTTCTTTCTAATCTTTACATATTTTATTTATCACATCCATGTATATTGGTCTTTCATTAGGCTGCACAAATCCATAATACAGGAGCAAAAGGGCATCATGGATACATAAACTGTTTAATGCCACACGATAGAATGACAACCACCTGCATTGCACCATGTTCTTAATTTCAGTGAATTTTAGCCCTATAATTTCACAAATTTCAGCAAGGGCTTCATGTTGATCTGCCGACCATTTAAAGTCATTGAAGAAGTCAATAAAGTATTTCTCAATGTAAGCTTAAAATAGCTTGCAAAAATTTTTACTTGCGTTGTGAATATGGTGACATGAATCTCCATCAATGTCAAGCAAGTGGGGATATTTTCTCTGCCAAATTCTTGTTTTTAACCATGTTTTTGGGCCGCTCATGACACATTCTTTTCATTTAGCTTTCAAACAAGCAAAACAAATTCCTCCTCCTCAGAAAAAATAAAATAAACGGAAAGCTGCGCCACAAACTTTGTTTAGAGGGTTCGGGCCTACGTAATACTGGCCCGAAGCCGTGCGTTTTTTCCCACTTAGCTTTCAAACATGCAAAACACATTTTTCCTTAGGAAAAAACGAAAAAAAGGAAAGAAACAGGGTTGCATCACGAACTTTGTTCAGAGGCTTCGGGCCAACGCTATCCTAGCCGGGCGCCGTGCTTTCTTTCCACTAAGTTTTCGAACAAGCAAAACACATTCCCCCTCCTTAGAAAAAAAGAAAAAACACGGAGGTGCGTCACGAACTTGGTTCAGAGGCATAGGGCCAACACAATTCCGGGCCACAGCGAAAGAAGCACGTCGGAGCCAACGTAATTCCGGATCACGGCAAAAGAAGCACGCTAGGCCTACGTAATTCCGGCGTGGCGACGTGCTTCCTTTCCACTTAGCTTTCAAACAAGCAAAACAATTCCTCCTCCCCAGAAAGAAAAACAACAACAACGGAAAGCTGCGTCACAAACTTTGTTTAGAAGCTTCGGGCCGACGTAATACTGGCCGGGCGTCGTGCTTTCTTTCCACTAAGTTTTCAAGCAAGCAAAACACATTCCTTCTCCTTAGAAAAAGAAAAAAAAAGAGGTGCGTCACGAACTTAGTTCAGAGGCATCGGGCTGACGCAAGTCCGGGCCACAGCTAAAGAAGCACGTCCGAGCCAACGCAATTCCCGATCACGGCAAAAGAAGCACGCCAGGCTTACGGCGCGGCGCTGTGCTTCCTTTCCACTTGGCTTTCAAACAAGCAAAATAAATTCCTTCTCTTCGGGGGGGGGGGGGGATTTAAGAAAAGAAACTGCGTCACAAACTTTATTCAGATGCTTTAGGCCGACGTAATCTCGGGCCACAGCGAAAGAAGCACGTAATAACGGGTCATGGCGAAAGAAGCACGCCGGGCTTATGCAATCCTAGCGCCATGCTTTTTTTTTTTCACACTTTCAAACAAGCAAAACAAATTCCGCCACCTCAGGGGAAAAAAAAAAAAAAAAAGATACAAAGGGCTGTTACGAACTTTGTTCAGAGGCTTTTACATCGATTATTTACAAAACCATTAAAACTTTCTTTATAACAGCGAAAATCTGAATAACCATAATTTTTTTGTTAGTCACCCGTAATCCCGGGGAAATCCGTAATAATTACGGAGATTCTGTAATTGCCAATTCCGTAATCTCTGTGCGTCCTTCGTAGAAAGAGGTTTTACGAGAGCTTCGATTCTCGAACGATCTCAGAAAAGCGGGAACGCATTCGGATACATCGCAAATTACAAGAGAGAGAGAGTTCCTGGCGATGACGTCACGGATAGAATGCAGAGTGGCGATTTCCCGCAAGACACGGGATGGCTGTCTCCTCGTGAGCTGTGGCAGTTTCCCTAAAGCACGAAGTAGGCGGAGCTTCCACCCATCGCGCTGCGATGAATTCGCAGAAGAATCTCATGTATGTTTAAATAGTTGGGATAAGGCAGTGGTACTTGATCCAGTCCAGACATTGTACATGTGTTCAGAAATACGGGTAGCAATAGTCCAAATCGTGGATCCCACCTAATTGGTGTCCTGTATATCAGGCTCAGTAGCTTTTAATGGAATAGAATAGACATCGTGCCTTTGGAACGTATTAACCTTGTCCCGATCCCTCCTAATCAAGGAGAATAGTTTATGTGTCTGTATGCCAAAGGCTATGTTCTGCCTGTGGCAAGCCTTTTTAAAATGTATATAATTTCAGGAACATAGTCGATAGAACTGACGTATTTAACCATTTCTTCATTTGCTCGTAAAGTGGTGTAGGTGGATCGTTGGCATCTACGAAGTTGCCTTGCCACAAAATCCTGCGGTTACCCGAACCGGGAGGCCAAATAAAAAATAAATCGAATCTCTTTATTGCGATTTCTAGCAGAAGAAGAGTGTGAGTACGCCCTGCGAAACAGAAAAGATAAAGCTGCAGTCTTATGTTGATATGGACTGGCTCAATTGTTGCGATTGAACCACGAAATCTGTCGGAAACATCCATTGACAGCCAAAGGATTGCATCCCATGAATTTACTGCATGACAACGTTAGGCCGCATGTCGTGGAATTGGTCAAGGAAACGTTATTGCCGCTTGGCTGGGAAGTTTTGGAGCACCTAGCATATAGTCCCGACATAGCCCTTTCAGACTATCCTTTGTTCTGATCGATGCAACATGGTTTGTCTGTTGTACGGTTCCGGACATGTGACGAAGTACAAAAATGGGTTCATGACTTTATCGCGTCACACAACAAAGCATTCTGCATGACTGGAATTCGTCAGCTGCCCGACTCTGGCGGAAGGTGTTTGGTAATGGCGGTGCATATTTTGATTTGTAAAGGTATTGTTGTTTTCTCTCAAATTACACGTTGCCTTGTTTTAAAACACTTCAAAACTTATTTGTACACCTAATACATCCTCATTTTCTATATTTGTGCCTTCCAAATACTTGGAATGAAAAGAATGATGACACCGAATTTTCAGTTGTAGTGAGCACATCTTTTGAATCTTTCTGAAGCGAATTAAATTTTTCAGAGTTATTCAAAGTCAATACAACCAGTTTAAAAAAATCAACCAGATGTTTACAGTCAATAAAACATCCAGAATAGAAATAGCTACTTTACTTCCAACAGCGGCTAAAACGTATGCCACAAAAAAAAATTTCATAGCAGGATATTGAAGACAAACAGATTTTCAAATCGAACAGTTAAAAGAACAAATACAGAAAGAAACGTGATATAACTCTACATCTTCTAGCGGAAGAATTTTGCATAATGGGAATGTTGGAAACAGGCTTAAAATATTCTTCATGGAAAAAGCTATGCTAAGAAAAAATAACTTTTTAGCTATGTCTCCCACAAACAGAGGAGAAAAAAAGAGAAATTTGTTGACCCTTACACCACCTAGTGGGAAATCTGTGCCTTATTTAAAGAGGATAATGGTCCACATCCCTGTTGTCGTGAATGGCATGCAGTAAAAAAAAGTAATTTCTTAATAGGGTATTTAGAAGCGAAGATACAGCTGCAAACAAAAGTACAAAGCACAACCTACCCACTGAACTTTGAATTGTAAAATTTCTCATATACTAAAGTGTTTTACAAAGTAAATGGTTTCCGGCGTTGAAAGAATTTTTTTAAAATTGCACATGTAGAAGTAGAAATATTGAGGACAACAGAGCAGATATCTGTGTCCCCTAGAGGAGAAATTGTACATTATTTTGGGAAGAAAATACGCACAGAGTGTGCACAGTTAGTAGTATCTTACTGAAGAAAGAAATTTTTCAATCAGGTTTTTAGTCCCGCAGATATTGCTGTAAACAAAAATGTGAACTCAAACCCTCTGGTGGAAGACTTGTGCGTTAAGAAAAATTTGAAATTATATGAGAAACCCTTTTGCAGTGGAAAGGCTCTCCAAGGAAGAAATAATTTTTTAAATCGGACTCTCAGAAGCAAAGATATCGACAAATATATGATATACACTATGCCCTCTTGTGGAAAAACTATGCATTATTTTATGAAGAAAGTATTCTCAAAAGGTTAGATGTGAGCGGTATTGGGCAACAAAAGAATTTTTCAATCGAGTTTTCAGGAGCTCAGATTTTGCTGCAAATACATCAGAACCAGAAATTAACATGTACGCCCCCTGGTGTCCAAACAATTCTTTATCAAACATTAGGAATTATATGCAAAACATTTTCAATCGGGAGCTCTATGCGATACAGGAAGAATTTTTCAAATCTGAGTCTCAGAAGCAGTGATATCGGGGAAACGCAATTTATCCTATCGCCACCTAGATGAAAGTCTATGGGTAACTAGAAAATTTTAAAATTATATGAAAAACATTTTGCACAGGGAAATCTATCTAACAAAGGTGGAATTTTACAAATCTGACTTTTAGAAGCAGAGATATTGACAAAAACAGGACGTATGTCTACTCTCCCTGGACGAGAAACCGTGCACTATTTTAAGAAGAATGTATTCTGAAAAGGTTTATTAATGTGACTGGTATCAGTCCACGAACAAATTTTTTCAGTCGAGATTTTAGAAGCACAGATTTTGCTGCAAATACACCAGAAGCAAAAAAATAACCCTTAGGTCCCCTGGTGGCCAAACCATTTTTACCAAAAATTAGTTGTCATATGCAAAAGATTTCCCATCTGTAGCTGTATCCACAGCAGAAAGAATTTTTCAAATCAGAGTTTTAAAAGCAGAGATATCGGAGAAAACACAGTTTAGTTTTACGCCCCCTAGCGGAAAATCAGTGCTTAATTTGAAAAGGTGACTATACCTAAAATAGTCTTCGCTAGAAATGGAATTGAAAGGTAAAAGAATTTTTTCAATCAGACGTTTAGAAGCAAATATATGGAATAAAATGTATTTTGAATTCAATATCTGTACTTACGTCCTCTAGCGGCAAAATTCTTCCTCATGAAAAAAAAAATGAAATAAAGGATCATCATTCGCACTTTTCAAGCTTTCCAATACAAAAAGAATTTCTTAAAATCAGACTAATATTTGCAGAGATATGATGTTCACAGACTGTCGGATGGACAAACCAGTAACATTAGCACAATCTTTTTTACAAAAGATGCTAAAAAAACGGATTTCGTGGATCTTCTTCAATTTTCTATTATGAAACAACCTTTCAGTGATAAGTATATACTCAGTGCCTCGAGAAAATGTAATGATCGGAAACAAGAATGTTCGAAACAAATTTCAGCTTGCACAAATTTGGGTTTTCGATCATTAGAAAAATATATACTGTTTACTCTAACACTAATTCAAATCATTAGCACGAATAAATGAAGTTGTTATAAAGAAAACAACAAGAGTAAATGAACCTTGCCCCTAGATGGGCTGTGCCTAAGTTATTGTACAGATTATGGTGATGATCCTGTTCGCATCTGTACTCAGTATTCAATTTGTCGGAGATTTGGGCAAGATGCAGACTTCCTAGCATTATCGCGGTTCTTGCAGGGAAGAAAGCATTCCAGGTGTGTTTCCCAGATGTAGATTTATGGGTGGTCCCTCTAACTTTGTTTGCAAATATCTTCGCTATGAATCATCCGATTTGGACGATATTTCAAATTTACGTTTTTTTTCATGTGCTAAATAAAATGAGCATAAAAAACACATCCTTTATATGGAAAAATTCGGAGATAGAGAGATAATTATCATGCTTCTTCCCATCATGTGATAGTTCCCTGCAAGTCCTTTCCAACGGTACCTTACTTGTTTATATGCGGCAAACGGTTCCAAAGTTAAGGGGGGGGGGGGGGCTCCTTTTTTTTTTTTGTCTGTACATGCAGGCTGTAGAGAAAATGTGTTCAACATTTTTTGCATGCAACCATTGGTGCAATTGGGTTGTGAAGAGAGGAGAGAGAGAGAGAGAGAGAGGGGGGGGGACTAATACCCACACACACACACACAAAAAAAGGAAAACAGGCTTTTATTTTATTGCAATTTTTTTTATCTTTTTACTAAGAACTCGCTCAAAATTTTATATCTTCCATTTTACAGAAATGTCTGGCTTAAGTCAACAGCTAATCAATTTACAATCCGTATATATTGCAATCCCTTTCTTTAAATACACTTTTAACAATTTCCTCCTTAGATAACTTTTGAGTAATAGAGATGAGCAGAGTGATGCAACAAGTTTTATGGGAGGGGAGTGATCTCATAATTTTATTTTATGGGGTTTTTAACTAGTGTTTTTTAAACAAAAATCAATTTTAGAAACACTTACCTGGCTCACTTGGCTTGACTGTTAGTGGAATAACTTTTACGGGTCTTATAGAGGTTATTTTTCATGAAAGTTGGTTGTAAAATTTTCGAACTAAAGCCTAGTTCGTCATCAGGACTATGTCACTGGAGTAGTTGCTGCCACTCAATTGGAAGAGTCCATCCGCAATTATCGTTAATTGTGGTACTTCTTATTCTTGCTATTTCGATCCCTTCTTCTAGTTTCCTCTTTACTAAGTTTGACTGGTGGGCGATTATTCTCACTGAGTCCCAATTTATGGAGTGTCCACTTGCTTGTATATGTCTGTCTAGCCCTGTTTTGTTCCCAATGTTCCTAATAGCTGCTTGGTGTTCTTTCATTCGGACCTTTAATACTTCTCCCTGTTTCTCCAATATAGCTGAGTCCGCAGTTACAGTCGATGCAGTAAATTACTCCTTCCTGCAATTGGATGTCCAATTCTTTCTGCTTTAAAGCTGGCAGGAATTTCTTTATTTTGTTATTAAGATCTGGAGCTAGCCTGATATTATATTTTGCTCCGATCCTTTTCAGTTTCTCGAAAAGTCCCTTGTGGTACGTAATTTTGCTGGTGAATTTGAAGTTGGTTTTTTCCTGCTTCTTTTTTGGCACTTGTTTAAATATTTTCTCAACATATGGGGAGGGGCAATTGTTTTCTGCCAATATTTCCTTTAATTCTTCTTTGTGAAGATCTTTTTGAGTAGCTGAAGAGACCAGGATTTCAATTTTTTCCAAAAATTGTCTCGCCGTATTCGATTTAATATAATCAGGGTGGAATGAGCAGAAGTCTAACATCTTCCCTGTGTTGGTCGGTTTTCTAAAAAGCTGAGTGAATATTTTTCCCTCTCTTGAGGTCAAGGTTAAATCTAGGTAATTGATGCTATGGTCTTTCTCCTGTTCCAGGGTGTACTGCAAGGTATTCTCTAGTAAGTTAAATTCTGCCAGAATCTAAGAGGGTAGAGATTGGTCCACAGTATCTACTATAATTAGGACATCATCCATGTACCTTACATAGAGAGCAAACAAGGAGGGTTGTATAAGGATTTTTGCCTCTAGCTTACTTATATAATAATTTGCTAGCAGAGGTGCTAGTGGAGAACCCATTGTAAGTCCTGAAGTTTGCCTGTAATATTTCTTTCCAAACTGGAAGAAATTATTCTTGAAGGAAAATAGGAGTAGTTCATATATGCCAAGTAGTAATTCTCTATTGTGATTATGGAATACTATTTTTTCCGCAAGGTCATCTGCAATGAATTCCAGCAGGAGGTCCAGGTTAATGTTGGTATACATAGAGACTATATCCAGGCTTGCCATTACTGGATGAATTAATTCTGGCAAGTTGTCCAGTTTTCTTTTTAGCTGCATGGAATTTTTTAGTAGGTAGGGAGGAGAAGGGAAAATATCTCTGAGGTGACCAAGTAAATAATAATTAATGTTGGAGAGTGGCGAATTTCTAGTGTCTATTATAGGTCTTACTGGATGGCCTTCTTTGTGAACTTCTATCGTACCATAGATCTGTGGAATTCTTGACTGGATTTTGGAGAAGTTTTTGAAGAGCTCATTAAGCTGTTTTTTATTTCTTAAAGAGCTGATTAATTTCTTAAGATTTTTGACAGTTTGATCTATAGGGTTACCATTGAGTTCTTCATAATAAGGCTTGCTCAATTCAGCTTCCATTTTATTGTAATACTTCTCTTTTTCTACCAATACCAAAACTTTGCTCTTATCTGCTCTCAGTGCTACAACTTTATCATTGGGTTTGAATTTTTTTAAGGTCAGCAATGGCATTTCTATTAAAATTGTAATCAACTTTTACTGGCTTTTTTACAAATTTTGAGACGCAGTCTGAGAATTCTTTCCTTAAAGTAACTGCTGTATTTTCATCTTCTCTTTCTACCTTACTACAGATGCTTTCTAAATCAATCAGCATACGTTTTTTATCAAGTGTTGCGGAGGAACTGTTAGTGTTAACTGCAGTGCAGTTAGTGATTTTACAGGTTTGAGGTTCCGTTGAATTCTGTATATATCATCATTTCCCAAACACTCGTCTGCGCTCTTCATGCTTTTCAGAGAATATTTTCATTATTTCATTAATGTTCACACTATCAAGTACTTCTTGATGTACATGTCAAACAGCTATGGCATTCAGTTGCTGTTGGAACATTGTGCGTTTCAGATAGATCTTTAGTCTTCTTAAGGCACTAAAGCTCCTTTCGGCTTCACATGTAGATGCTGGCACTGTCAGTAGGAGACAAATTAAATGAATGACTTCGCTGAACAACCTTTTTACTTCAGGTAGCATGTCCTTAATAATCTGGATAGCCTCAGCTTTTGTTGAGTATTTATAATGCTGACGGAACATAGCAAGTTGAGCTACAAGAAAACTTTTGTCAAATTCCGGATATGAAGCTATACTCTGATGTGTCACACCTTTCAGCAGACAGTCTTCCAGATCTCCATATTTAATGTTTTACGTTCCAGCGTAGCTTTAACAATTTATACTGATTTAATCATGCCAGAGACTGTCTGGGTTTGGCTTTGTAAGGATTTATTCAGTACTTGCATTGGCTGCAGCATTTCTTCTGTGAAACACATACCAACAGCTGAAGATCCCTTTCTTGGTCTCTCTAAAAGGCCCGATGCTCGCATGTAGTGGTGATCGGCCATTTCCTCCAAAGCATTTAACACTGATTCATACTGAGTAAGAATTGCATGAACTGCTACCAAACGAACAGTCCAACGTGTCGGGCAGAGAGGTTTTAGTGTAGTAAATGAACCGGAATTGCTTATGGCAATGCTTTCAAATAAAACTCTAAATTTCCCACTTTGCCCAAATAAAACACCTATTTCATTAACTAACTCTAGAGAATTTTAATGCAGGGCAGCTCAAGCAAACAGCCTCAGTAACGAGATTGCAGCAGTAGGTTCCACAGTGAACAAATAGCACCAGTGGCTGTATGTCTGATATAACTTTTTTGTGTACCATTATATTCTTCAGACATATTTGCAGCACCGTCATAAGTTTGCCCCCTTAACAGATTTATCGGCAGTTGCAACCGACGAAGGGCATCGAGAATTATTTCACTCAATTTTTTTCCTGTTGTTTCTTCCGCCAGGTAAAATCCAATGCATTCCTCTCTTACTGTTAGGTTTTTATCAACGTATCTAATACATATCGACTGCTGATATTTCCCAGTAATGCCATGCGTGCCGTCTACAATAATGGAAAATATAGGATAAACTTGACCATTGATTTCAGAACAGATTTTATGTATTATTTGGCCAGCAAACATTTCCAAAAATTTGTTTTGAGTTTCCCAGCTGGTAAATTTTTTTAGGACACATCCATTCTTTCAGTTCAGAGACATCACCACACCTCAATTCTAGAAGTTTCATGAAATTCCCTTCATCATGTCTATGACCTCGAATCGCCAAACCTTGTCTGCAGAGGTATTTTAAGCTCGACACTACCTTTTCTAGGCAAGCACGGGCTTTTTGCTGCTGTTGTTTAGATTGAGTGGATAATTGGGATTCAATTGGTTCTGATTGTGCAATATGCTTTAGTTGCAAAACACAAGATTTGTGTGCTTTACTTCCTTCGTAAGCGTGGAATTTTTTGATAGCTTTTTTCCAATTACTAAAACAAGATGTCCTGAAAGTGGTTTCTTGTGACTTGGGAAAAAGAGCATTAAGATTGTTTTCACAAAGTTTTGCGCAGAAACAGCACACAACACCATGGTTTTGAATTGAGTGCAACCACGGAAATTTTACATACCAATGGTTTTGAAAAGTCAAAACTTTGTTCTTCAAGGTTTGGACTGGGAGAAATCCCGGATCGCAGTGATATGGTTGCTGGGTAGATGAACTACTTTCCTTTATTAGATCATCAAGAGAAATATTCGGCTGCAAAATTTTTGGATCAGTTTCTTTCAATGAATCAGGAGCACATACAACTGTATCCTGAACTTGCTCAACTTCAACTAATTTTTGTTTAGGTTTCGAGAATCAATCATCCAAAGATTTTTGCCCTCTTTTCATTTTGAAGACATGTAAATTACAACACAACACGAAAAAGAATATCCACGAAATCCTGATTAGCAATTATGTAGGGTCAGACCCAGGCAAGCCGACACGGACTAATGTTTGAAAAAAGCTGCATGCAGTTTTCTGTTTAAATGAACAATTTCATCATGAGGGAACCACTTTTTACGTTCGTCGCCAAACGCTAGAAAACAATTTCTCTCCCGCGTGACCCGAAGTCTGAAAGTGACTACAACCGGATAAAGGAAAGAGGTCATTTCGGGTGTGGCGACTGACACCTTGAAATTTTTTTCGTATCTGGGGTTGAGACAGGCAGACAAGGAGGAAAGTTAGTCCCCTCCCGCCCGGCTCCATTCGATTCTGCTCCGTAGGGATTTGTCAGCGTTCATTTTGCCCCCACTCGGCCACTCCCCTCCTTAAGCGAACTTTATCTACCCTGCCCCCTGCCCACTCACACTGTTTAAAGCCAGAAGCGGTTGTCTTTGGTACAAAGGGGGCCGCAGATGGCCTAGTGGTTAACGTTCGTGACTGTCATGGGGAAAACTCAGGTCCGGTCCCAGGCAGGTACGAACACTTGAAGCACTAAATATCCGCAGTTAGTCGGATGGGCACGTTAAGCCGTCAGACCCCGGGTACTGGCCCCACTGTAATAAATAAGGGCGTCTTCCTCCCTTTTTTTACCTCGCTTCTGTGTCACTTTCCTATCGGGCACTCTAGCCTAAATCTCCTAGCTTCCTATTTCTAATTTCTAAGGGTTGTTTAAGACTTCGATTCAGACACTCCCTTCCTACAATCCTCTACATGTGATCTGATCTGATTTGGTACAAAGGAAATGTCTCCCTTACCTTGTAATCTTGTTTAGTCACTCCGTCAAGGTCAGGCACTTTTTCTACCAGTCAAACGCAATTTGTGATTAATCTTCATGTTGAAGTTTGTGTCTTAGTTTGACTATTATACGTTTAAAAAAAAGAGAAAGGAAAAGTCGGTGAAATTTTTTTTGTACGATTAAAATGCCAATTTTTTTGCTTCTTTTCGTTGCAAAAGGAGGGGGGGCACGTTCCTGATGTAGCTGCGCCTATGCATGCAGCAGACCCAATTATGCTCACTGGATGACGGTGTATTTGCTGAAGCTTCAAAACATAGAGGTCCTGCCCCCGAAAGCAAAAGGCGTTTTTTCACGAAAAGCGTCTATCAAACACTCCTGCTTTTCTTTTTCTCATATCCTAGTAATATGAATCTTGAACAAACAATAAATGCTGATGTTGCATCTAAGTTTACTGGTACAAAAGATTTTCTACCACATATTTTGCTGAAGCAAGATGGATAAAAACTAGGTCTATCAGCAGCAGAGTTATTTACCACTTGCTGAAGTTTTGTGGTATATCAAAGTTAACAGACTCAAAAAGTTATCATCACAGAACAGTAGTGTCTGCAAAGACAAGGATTTTTTGAGCATCATGGCAACAATTAACAACTTTTGAAATCCTTTAGAGGATATCGAACCTCAAGCACCATTTCAAAACATTTCCAGTGGAAAACAATGACAACTCTGAAGACTTCATCAGTGTTTACATGAGGACAAATCTTCTTGGAACAGTTAAAACATGCCTATGCCAAGCACTCTGAAAATGTTGAAATACTGAAGCCAAAAAATCTGGTCAATATAACTGTGCTTCTGTTATGGCTCCAAAATCAATTAAAGGCAAAAGTAAGAAATGTGAGGTAATAAAGTGTGCAAGAGATATCTTCGGAAGACTGCATCCAAAGAAACAGTTTTTTTTTTTCTTTTTTTGGAGGGTCCAGGAATTTACCCTTATATTAGTGCCACTGTTTCTGGGACAAGAGAATGAAATGAATAAAACAAATTGAAGTGAAGGTTAGGGAATATTGGAATTCAAACAAACAAAGAAACTCCAGCTGAACCAGATGCCATAATCTACAGCAAAATATTCTTGTTACACACCTTGAAGTTTCCTGCAGGTGTTTCATACAAACTACTGGAGATCACATGTCACTTATCTGCTGTGGAGATTCATCAAATATGCAGTGTTTACGAAACTCCAATATAACGAATACATAGCCTCCATTGGGTGATATAAAAGTGACAAGTCCAGAAGAGAAAACTTCTAAAAAGCCTCAAAAAGCACAGAGAAACAATGCATTTAGGACATCACCAGATCTGCCAACTTTTAGGAACTGAAATCCGTAAAAAAATTTCAGTGAACATTTCATCGAAATGTGTTCAACTGACTTGTGTATCAAACGTATTGATTAAATGTGTCTAACACACTGATTAAAAGCAGGTTTATGATGCAAATGATCTGTCGATTTTAATCAATTTGTATGCTATAATTACGATATTTGGCACTATTTCATGCTTATGGTGATTAAACTGCAATTAATACAAAATTATTTTATTAGTACACTATCATTAGGCTACACATACAGATGAAAACTTCAGTTGTAATTGCAAAATTATTGCGAATGCAGTAATTTTTTAGTTTAACTGAGGTTTTGACCTAAAATTTTGGTGCTAACATGTTTGAATATCTTTCAAAAATGGAATTTTAAGTCTTATGTGAGGGTGATATTTTCATCTCTCTCTAGCAGCTAACAACCCTAATCCTATAGTGTTTTTACCAAATCTTTCCCACTAGGCTTCGAGTGGATAGTGTTAGGGATGCAGAATTAGACAAAACTGTGATGGGGTAAATCAGAACACACAGGTGCTTAGGGATACTTATTCTCCCCTCGAAATTGCACTAACCTAACAACAACAACAAAAAAGGATCTGTAAAATGTCATCCATAAAATAACCATAAAAACAAGTAGAATTTCCATAAATTTTACGGGTAAACCAGAAAACTTGGCAGATATGCATCACTCATTGATTTCCTGTGCAAGGAATGGAAATGAAACAGATATTAATGCTTAGCACTCCTAGGTGAAAAAAAAACCCCTTATGCATTGGGACAGAGAGAACATGCTACCAATATTGCTTACAAAATAACTCCATGAGTTGCATTCAGGTCACATAATATGGAATGTTTAATACATTGCATACAATAGTGCAATGAGAAGCACTGTGAAAATCCTCCAAATACGTGGCATCAGCAAATAAATAAATACATCGCTCTTTCAACGTTCCAGAAACACATAGCAACCGAAAAATTGTTTTCAGCTGCCGCCGTGGAAATGAACCACGAAACTCTGTGATATCTAGTGTAAAGTTAACGCGCTCGGCTAGATATCGAGAGTTCCGTGGTTCATTTCCATGGCGGCGGCTGAAAACAATCTTTCGGTTGCTATGTGTTTCTGGAACGTGGAAAGAGCGATGTATTTACTTATTTGAGAAGCACTGTTGTACATACATATTATTAAGCTGTTTTCTACAATCCAGAGGTTAACTCCTCAAAGAAAGAAAAAACTGCCAGTTAAACATTTAACTGATGGAACTAGATTTTACTTACTGTTGGTGTATCAAATATCTCCATTTACTACAATCTTGGCACACTGCTCGAGCTTCATTAACATCCATCACACGTTGCACACAACACCTTCCATACTTCATACTCAATCTTTTTCTCAAGCAGACATTCCTTAATCTAGTCCTCCCATCATTTCGTTGGCCTTCCTCTACCTTTCTTTCCTGCCACTTGGGCTGAAAAATATTTCTTAGTAAGAATTTCATTACTCATTCTTTCAACATGGACAAACCACCTAAGCATATTTGTCTCTACCTTACTAACAGCCTTTTGCCTTACATTACACATGTGCAACACATCTTTACTCCTCACATGATCAGAGCATGTCTTGCCATAAATTCCCTGTAAGTAATGTATCTCTCCAGCACACAAATGACTCCAATGTCTTTTCTACAGTACCCAGGTTTCACTGCCATACATCAGAGTAGGAACAATTACACTTTCATATACAGCCATTCGGGACTTTCTTGAGAACCAACCCATCATTCCTGTGAAATCCTCCTAAAGCAGCTATAACTTTCAAAGAAGAATTCACTTGCCTACTAATCTCACCCCCCCCCATCTAATCTGTCTGTCAAACATACTTCCTAAATATACACACTCATTCACCTGTCCAATCTCTGTACCATTTAGACTTACCTTGTATTCACTACTAACAGTTCCTCGTTCAAAAGCCATAACTTTGGTTTTTTCTCTTATTTATACACAGTTTGAATTTGATACAAAATGTAAAAGCAACTGACATACCTGTTCTGTTAATTTATCATCAAAGGCAATTTTAGAGTTGTCATTTGTGGCTAGATTGTGGAATTTCATCAAATAATTCTTGATGATGATTTATTGAATTCTGATGATAAGACTTACATAATGATTTAGCTGCCGCTTCATCTGGATACCAAGCATTCACAGGAACAGACTTCATAGCTACAGCTACCTTTGCTAGGTAAGGAAAAGTGAAACCTTTCACGATTCTAAGCAAGAGTATTGTGCTAAGTGTTTGGGCAGTTTAGGGGAATCCTTGGCTGTGGCAAACAAATTCTACACTCCCACTGAGAGATTCATTTGTTCTACGTATGACCATCCTTCTGATGGATCTGCAACAGAAGTGAAGTACAGCCTATTTAAACTAAGATGAACAGCTCCTATATGTCCTTCAATGAAGCTAAAAACACCTGATCCCACTCTTCTTCCCCCCATCAAAAGTTGCTCTTTGTGAAAAAGTTAAAAGAAGCAATGCTGTCATGTGAATTTAAAAATCCATGTGAAAGAATAGACTCTTTAACACATGGATGATTCTTTCTTGAGTTGTTTTTGAATCTCTCATCACAGGGCTGCTTTTTTGTGCTGCCATCTTTCGGCTGGATCCTGCTGAAATTTTGGAAAATTTTTATGGGTTGCATTTACTTTGGAAAAATGTTGAAAGGAAATTATTCCAGATTTGTTAATTTTGATAGAAGGGTCCTTGTTGCAAGCATGATAATTGGTTGAAATTTCAATAGATTCATGAAGAAGAAAACTTTTTCATCCTGCACAATTTGAAATGACTTTTGCTTCACCCCAAACAGATGTAAACCCATGATCAACAATTGTTTTAACCAGATCTGTAGTTTTTTGGGAACATTTAACATTTGTTTATGTTAATATAAATGGGAAAAACAAAACAAAACAAAGTACACTATTTGATATCTGACGATAGCCCGAGTGGCTGAAACTATGGACCCAGTTTTGTACCTTTACTGCAATTAAGAAATGTAATAATTCTGATTCAAAAATGATCTATGCATAATAAAATACTATTAGCAATTGTTCTCTCCTATTTTGTTTAATTGTACTTCTCTCCCGTGCAATAATGAAGTCTCTTGTATTACCACATAATCCCACATATTTAGTATTTTCATATCAGCTAGATATTTTCTCCCTTTTGCTAACATAAACATGTTGAAGCTTACACAAAGTCCATCCTCCTAATTTAAGCATAGAAAAATGATTTCATAGATCTCAGTGGTAAACATTGAGTTGGTTTTTTGTGTTGAATTTTCAGTGAGTTCTGCAATCACAGAGCAATTGCCATCCATATCTCTATATTTCCGATTTTATATGGATCAAAAATACAAGAAAGAGAATAAATCCATAGCAGCGGAATGGAAACGTTTTATGCTCACAGTTATGATTACATACACATACAAATTGGAGACTAAATTTGTAGGATTCCCATTATGTAAAATGTCATTACAAAGTAATAATTTTTCCCCACCTTTCAGGTACCACACCGTCATTCTGGTTGTCTTCTCCTGGTGTGCCACTTGATGATGGTCTACAAAATTAAATCAAAATTAAAAAGAACAAATCAAAAAGTTTAATGATAAGATTTTTATGATATTATAAATGCTTTGCAATTTTCTGATTAAACCAGTACAATGAAGAGAAACAATCTGAACTTTTGAAAATTAAAGTGTTATTATAACACAATTGCAATTACACAAAAAATGTTGCAGAATCAAACTGAATTTATTAAATATTTTTATTAATAAAACAAAATAAATAAACTTAAATTTTTACTATTGTACTCATAAAAAATTCACAGCCACAGGGTCAAAATATATAATTCAGCTAATATGAACAAAAATGTAAAAATAAAATTTGTACTCAGTTGCATTTATAAGCTCAAAAATAATATTTACAACTGTTGAACATACATGAGAATTCACTACCACGACGACATTTTGCTTTTAGGAACAGAAATGATTTCAGCATATTGTTGCATTTCAGAAGAGAACATATATTACATTGTGCAATGATAAGCTGCAAATGAACAAAGTTACTTGTTTAAGCAACATTTCTATCATTACTTAACAAGCCAGCACATAAGATGTACTAACGGCAAAACAACATGACCCCAAACTCTGAGCTTCTCATAATTTTCTGTTCATAATGTGGCACTATTACAAATTTCTTTACCTTTTCAAATTTTGCATTTTTTGAACTTCACTTTTAGTTGGTAAAGTTCGATGAACACTTACCGCACGTGGGGCTTGGCTTTCAATCCATATTTCCGTTACGTGGATGCAGCACGGGATTTTTTCATTTGGCCAAATGAAAAATCCCGTGCCGCATCCACGTAACGGAAATATGGATTGAAAGCCAAGCCCCACGTGCGGTAAGTGTTCATCGAACTTTACCAACTAAAAGTGAAGTTCAAAAATGCAAATGCATTAATGCACGTTAAATAATTAACCTCCAATATCGGAAGTAAATTGAAATTTTCAAATTTTGTTTTACTAAGATATGTAATATAAACATCAGATTTTGTTATAAACCCTGTTAACAGCAATACATTGCCAGGGCTTGAAAAATATCTGAAAAGTTACATGCCCAGCTGGGTATGTGAATAAATTATTTACTTGCCCAGGTAGCAAAAGCTGCATGCCCAGGAAAATTTCTTTTAATATAACAAATCAGAACCCTCATTTTTTTTAGGTTACAAAATACAATGAATTTTTTTTTAAATGTTTAGCATTTCCATTTTAAGGGTCTGTATTCAAAATGTTCAATGCACAAAAGTGTGTGATCGTGAAATTGGTACAAAATGGTATGATGACTGAAATTGGTATTTGAAAAATTTAGTGATTTTGCCATGCTTCTTTTGTTGAAGTTTTTGCCCTTAGTCACTAAACACCGGAGACCAGTTCCATCAGAGGCATGCATCCCGTAGGTGACTATAAACAACATATGGAGCAAAATTACACATGGTTCTAATTTCTGGACCTAGAGCATAATATAATTAAAGATGTGACATTCTTCTGTCCTTCTTGGCACTCTGTAACAATACAATAATACAACTTCTGGTGATTAGCAATGAAATGAAACACGACATGCAACGAATGTCTTTTTTTCTTGTAGTAGGAAATTCTATTCCAAACTTTATTTTTAAATTTAGTTGCCTGGACCGGGCAACTAGATTTTTTATTTGCCTGCCCAGGCCAATAATTTACATGATCATGATCATATGTAGAGGATTTTAGGAAGGGAATGTCTGACCCCAGGTCTTAAACAACCCTTAGAAATAGGAAGCTAGGAGATTTGGGCTAGAGTGCCCGATAGGAAAGTGACACGGAAACGAAGTAGAAAGGGGGAGGAAGACACCCTTATTTATTACCGGGGGACCAGTACCCGTGGTCCGACGGCTTAACGTGCCTATCCGACTCACGGCGGATATTTAGTGGCTCGAGCGTTTTTACCTGCCTGGGATCGAACCTGAGGTCCTTTCCGTGGCAGTCACGAACGTTGCCCACTAGGCCACCCGCGGCCCAATAATTTACATGCCCAGACATAGTATTTTTAAAGCCCTGATTACCGAATATATTACTGAAAATTGAGTAATGCATTTTAAACATTCATAAGATGTCAATGTATCACATTTAATCGAATTTATCATATAAAATTAAGAGAGTAAAAGAAGATCCATATGCCTTCTCATAGCATGCATTTGACTTTATAGTTTTAAAGTCAAAATACTGCACTTATTAAATTGAAGTTCACTACTATAATTCCTTCACAGCTGCAACTGATCATCAGACAGCTGTGAACTTGGTAAGCACACTAAACAAAAAATGCAGAAGACAATTTAAAAAGAAAAATATTTAATTACAAAATTCACCACTAGTGAAGGATGTGATGATGCCAGTAACACCGGACAATAAATTTTTACAAAAGTCCTGCCCCCCCTCCCCAGATTAAATTTATCATCTCTTATAAATTTTGAGGTGCTGAATACGAACATGACAATGAATATACAGAATTGGCTACAGCTTGCGAGAGATCCGCAACAGTTTCTTATACATACTTACCACATGTATTTGTAAATGTCCTCTTCTACGTCCAACATCGCTTTGTCTGTCACTTGTATAGCTGCTCAGGATCATAACTAGCAAGCGTCCAACACTAGTCAGCCAACATAGAAGTGGACCAGTTTCCCTGGTATCATTTCTTCATCATCACAATTTCCTGATGGAAGCATTCACCGTGCTCACCACTATGGAGCAAGTGTACCTTTAAGGACATATTGCAGCCAAGTTTGTGACACAGAGACATGTCCTCAACCAGTTCCTTGTAGTTTTCTGCCCTGACATGTCAGAGGAAGTTAGCTGACACCAGACGAAACGTGTCCCAAGTTTTTTTCTCATTACCCTGTAGCAGGTTGTCAAACATCTTGTCAATGAAGAGCTCTTGGATCTGAGGAACCACAAAAACTCCCTTTTTAATTTTTGCTTTGATGAGATGAGGGAATTTGTCAGCCAGGTACTTGAAGGCTGATTCAGTCCAGTCAATGGGTTTTACACAGTTTTTTTTTACCAGACAGAGTTTAATGTGTACGGGCAGTAGTGTGCATTTCTGCCAGTGCTGGGTGTTGCACATTCTTCTCTCCAACCTTCAGAGATTTCCTTACAGGTCAGTCTCTCTTCACATAGTGTAAATTCCTTGCTCAGCTGTCCCATTCACACAAAAAACAGCAGTAAGTTATTTTATCTCAACTGCAGAAACATTAACACAGGCACTACCTTCAAGTCACCACAGAGATGCCAGCTGTATTGAAGACAGTCCAACAGCTGTTTCAGGTTTTCGTAGGGGTCTTTAATGTAGACTGTGTTCGACTGGAACAGATAAAAGCTGGTTTCCATTACGCAGCAACACTGCGCCTTGAGACTCAATTTCGATGAGTCTATGAATAGTTGCCATTCATGCAGGTCATATTTGATTTGAAGGGCATTCATCAGGCTATCTACATCATAGCAGAACATAAGGTCATCCTCCTTTCGGAAGTCATGAGCACAAACAAACTGCTCATGACAAGTGGGAAATGAAGTCACTCTGACATTTTCTTTGAGATGATTCCATTGTAGAAGTCTTGATCCTAGAAACTCCACTTTGGCCTTGAACAGCCCCAGATCATGAACAAGACCATTCAGTTCTTGTGTGAGAATGTGTGGTGCAGACGATGCATCGTGGCTCACATATGGATCATTCTTAGACGCTGAAGGCTCAGGAGAACCCGAAATTAGTTCGCCTCCATCCTTTGAATCGATGAAAAATTCTTTCGGAGGTTCGGGAACAGGAAGTCCATCCCTATGCAGAACTGGGCGGATAGCAGATTGTATATTTGGGTTTGCCATTGTCCACTTCTTTTTCCTTGTGATGCTTCCCAAAACAGGTGGTACCATGCAGAAGTAGCAGTCATTTGCATGATTGCTTGGCTCCCTCCAAACCACAGGAACAGCAAACAGCATTGACACTTTACCACCTTTTAGCCACTTCATAAGATTTCTAGCACACATACAGTAGCATATGTGTGGGGCCATGCCTTGTTCTGGTTCCCGATCTTGCATCAAAAATAAAGCTGATTACACCTTTTTCACTATCGGAGTGATGTGCTTTTTCTGGCTTGCAAATGTCACTTCCCTGCAAATATAACAAGTTATTTGGACTATTTACATAGTTACAAGGCATCACTACTGCTGGATTTACACTGCAGGGATCACTTGCGTATATGATGGAGCAAATGGGAGTGTAGCCCAGGTAGTCGCACAAACACTTGCTCATCCGACGAGACTTTAGTTTATACTAATGATTACATCACCTTACATTAGTGATGTTGTGACTCAACTGCACTGCATCAGTCAATGACGTAATAGCTCCTGTGGGTGGTGTGTATGATGGGCAGAGTAGCAGAATATAGACGTATGCAGATAGTTTCCACAGCAGATTTTGCGGATAGTTTTTGCTTGTAGATTAAAAAAAAATACAAATCGTATCTACAGCAATTAAAACACTTACTCAAGGCTTTACTCAGATTAATATACTTAATTCCATTTTAACTTGAAGAACTTTCACTTATTTTTCACATCTTCAGAGTTCTTTTGTTTTTACAGATGTTTCTGACCTCTAGATTTTATCAAGACCTGTTTATAGGAACTGTATCAAAACTTTCGTTTACACAGAAAGAATTTAAATTTTATTGCCAGGTTCCTCTTGCAGTTTCTAGTTATTAAATTAAAAATTTTCCCTTATGTATTTTGCAAGTCTACTATTTTTGAATTAAGTTGCTGAAAATACAATTTATAATTTTTGAAAGTTCATTAGTGGAACTGTTTTTCTGGATGTGAAAGCTTTCTTTAATTAGTCTCTTGTTTTTATGAGGTTCATAATCCAATATTTTAATATTTTGCCGTAAAAGTCCATTTCACACACATTGTTGCGCATTCAATTGTAATGTACTTATTTTGTCCTTATTGAAATCTGTAATGTTCTAACAAATATTTATTGTTTTACTAATTGTTCTTTAAATTATCTTATTCTATTATTATCATGGTTCTCACTTTGTGGGATTGCAGCAAGTTTTCTGTTTTAATGGTTGTGTATGCAAGGTACATTTTATTTTTATACAACTCTGATGATGGGCTGATGCAATATGTTCTGGACTGAGTCATTCCTACACCAAAGCCAATCGACAGATTTCATTGTCATTTTTGTGTTCACCACATTGAAATTAGTAAAGATTCACTATTTTCATTTCAGAGGCAAATTGCGTTGTGCAGTGTAATCAAACAGAATCACTATTTTTTTTAAAAAGCACCATGATGGTGTAATTTATTTAATGGTTCAGTTTTTTTTTTTTTTTCCTGGTGCAAGGGAACAACTATACAAGTGCAAAAGGTTGGAATGAGTCATGGTGATGTCAACACCCCCTTCCCCTCCCTATAATCAACTTAAAAACCAGCTGAGCCTGTGGTTCATGATCATTATATGCATGTGCTGATGCACAAGGTCTATGCAGAAAAAAAGGATAGCACAAGTACCTTGTGTAACACTGTGTACGAACTCGGCTGAAATGGCATTTCACATAATAGAATGAATATGACGATTATGGGCAAAACACGTAACAGTATTAACAAAGAAAGGTGACTTGATCACGCTAGTTACGTTAACTAAAACTTTTACAAAAAGTTCGTAAGTTGGAAGCTTTCGACCTTATCTTAGGTCTTCATCACGCCAATGGAGGACTAAGTTTGTTGCCAGATTCTACATTTGAATTTTTCCTATTTTTGTTGCCAAAACTTAGAATTGATCTCCAGATTAACGGAATGTAGAGAGGAGATTCGGAGTTGCAAGTCATTGAGTTGAAAATAATTTCTATGCTTTCACGGTAACGGAGGGCAAAACGATTGTCAAACGAAGCAATTCGTTTTGCTTCGTTCCAGTGGGGAACTGCAGATGTGTCTTCCATTGTCAAAATAGACAAGGCAGTGTTGGGATTGCCTTTCGAAACATCTTTTCTATGTTCTAAAATTCTATGGCTTATGCTCCTGTATGTGCTTCCAATGTATAAGTTATCCCCAGTAGAAAAAGTCAAGCAACATCTCCGTCATCAGCCTCTACTGACAAGCCAAAGTATGTAAATCTTTCTTCTGTCACTATTCCTCCTAGCTTGGATAAATTCTTATCATTAGGCCCAAAATTTTCACCTGCTCTTCCTATCAATCTTCCACAAACTGTTTCTGTTATAGAATCAGCCATCCACAGAACTGAGACTGTTCAGCAGCCTATCCTTCGTGCCAACGCTGCTGTTATCTTATCCAAGCAAAATTCTGTGCCAATCAAGTACTCTTCTTCTTGTTTAAAAGAATTCAGGTCATTTATTCAAGAAAATGACCTAGCCGTATGCAAAGCAGATAAAGTTGGTTGCCCAGTCATCATTGGTAAAGAAACTCTAAACCAAAAAGTGCTTTCTTTTATTACATCTGCCAACTGCATCCCTTTACAGTCAGACACCACCAACTCACTCAAAAACTCAGTTGACAGATTAGCTAAGAAAGAAACTCTTCAATCCTTCCTTGGTGATATATCACCCCCTCCTTACTTTAGAACTCCCAGGCTCTTCCTGCAAGTGAAACTGCAT
The DNA here is from genome assembly GCA_039090855.1 of Macrothele yani. Taxonomy (NCBI): domain Eukaryota; kingdom Metazoa; phylum Arthropoda; class Arachnida; order Araneae; family Macrothelidae; genus Macrothele; species Macrothele yani. The sequence goes on along the minus strand of CM077023.1, from coordinate 67,665,962 downwards.
AAAGCTGGTAACCCCATCAGACCTTTAGTGGAATATTCTTTTTCTCCAGCAGTAAACCTTGAAAAGAGATTGGTCCTCAAATGCAAATCCCTGGCAGCCAACCATCCTCATACAGTTGTCTCTACTTCAAACTTCATCCACAACCTTCCTAATTCCTTTCCTCCTTGTGATAATCTGTATACTCTTGATGTAGAATCTTTGTTTCCCTCTGTACCATATTTTGATTCCTACATGCTCCTCATGAAGAAATTGATTCTTCATTTTGAACCCCCCGGCCCTCTTATCAAAGATCTTTATGATTGTTTCCACACTATTCATCAACATAGTTGTTTTGTTTTCAACAAAATTGTGTATAGGCAACAATCTGGTCTCCCCATGGGCTCACCTCTTTCCCCTCTGCTTGCTGAAATCTACATGCAACATATTGAAGTTTCCATAATTCCTCTACACCCTTTTCAACCTTCCCTATGGTTAAGATATGTAGACGACATTTTCATTAGCTGGCCACATTCCGAGTCTGAGCTACAGATACTGATCAACTCCATTACAGAAAAATTTCCTTCCATTAAGCTCACTATATCTAAGGAAGTAAATCACAAAATTGATTTCCTGGATGTATCTATCTGCAGAAACGCTGATCTCTCCATTACTCGTTCCGTCTATCGAAAACCTTCTGCAGCCACTAACATCATTCCCTACAAATCTTGCACCCTGCATCTCTACAAGCTTGCAGCATTGAAGTCCTACATCCACAGGGCTCATATCATTTGCAACAGCCAACTCTCTCTTCAAGAAGAACTCTCCAAAATTTCTACAATAGCCCTCTCTCATGGTTTCCCTGCTGTTACAGTCAACTCCCTCATAAAGAAATATGAAAACCATTCGAAAATCGAATGCCTCCTTCCTCACAAGAAAGAAGACCTGAAATTCTGTGGTTCTGTTCCTTACCATCCTTCCTATGCTTATAAGTTACAGATTCTTTTTAGAAGTTTTGGTTACCATCTTGCCATTAAATCTACCCCAAACATCTTGAAACTTCTACAAAGGGATAGGGACAAAGTTGAAAGCCTGAACCTCCCAGGAGTTTACTGCATTCCTATCTCTTCTTCTACTGGGGATAACTTATACATTGGAAGCACATACAGGAGCATAAGCCATAGAATTTTAGAACACAGAAAAGATGTTTCGAAAGGCAATCCCAACACTGCCTTGTCTATTTTGACAATGGAAGACACATCTGCAGTTCCCCACTGGAACGAAGCAAAACGAATTGCTTCGTTTGACAATCGTTTTGCCCTCCGTTACCGTGAAAGCACAGAAATTATTTTCAACTCAATGACTTGCAACTCCGAATCTCCTCTCTACATTCCGTTAATCTGGAGATCAATTCTAAGTTTTGGCAACAAAAATAGGAAAAATTCAAATGTAGAATCTGGCAACAATCTAAGTCCTCCATTGGCGTGATGAAGACCTAAGATAAGGTCGAAAGCTTCCAACTTACGAACTTTTTGTAAAAGTTTTAGTTAACGTAACTAGCGTGATCAAGCCACCTTTCTTTGTTAATATTGTTACGTGTTTTGCCCATAATCGTCAACCAACACTGCCTTGTCTATTTTGACAATGGAAGACACATCTGCAGTTCCCCACTGGAACGAAGCAAAACGAATTGCTTCGTTTGACAATCGTTTTGCCCTCCGTTACCGTGAAAGCATAGAAATTATTTTCAACTCAATGACTTGCAACTCCGAATCTCCTCTCTACATTCCGTTAATCTGGAGATCAATTCTAAGTTTTGGCAACAAAAATAGGAAAAATTCAAATGTAGAATCTGGCAACAATCTTAGTCCTCCATTGGCGTGATGAAGACCTAAGATAAGGTCGAAAGCTTCCAACTTACGAACTTTTTGTAAAAGTTTTAGTTAACGTAACTAGCGTGATCAAGTCACCTTTCTTTGTAGAATGAATATAATCATAAACAGAAAATTTTCCTTCATTATTGTATGTACTGGGTAAGATATTGTCGGTATATTTTATAATAAATCAGATCAAAAATTGCTAATGGCATTTTATTATCTATATATATAAAAGTGAAAGTTCATATATTTGTTTGTCCACTACAGTTTTCAACTTAGAACCAACAAATTTGGTATACTACCTCATGGTACTCTGACTTAGACCGTAGATGGTTTTGGGAATGGTTCGGAACCCGGGGGTCAAACGGCTGGGGGATCAAAGGGCCCCCATACAAAATATTCGTAAAAAGTTCTACAGTTTTCAATTTACAATCACCAAATTTGGTATATTATCTCATTATACTCTGACTTAGACTGTAGACAGTTTCTGGAAGGGCTCGGAGCCCGGAGGTCATGGAGCCCAACATACGAAATTTTCGTAAAACGTTCTACAGGTTTCAATATAGAACAACCAAATTTGGTATATTATCTCATGGTACTCTAACTTAGACTGTACATGGTTTTTGGAAGGGGTCAGAGCCCAGGCAGGTCAAGGGGCCCCCATACAAAACTTTCGAGAAAATTTCTAGTTTTCAATTTAGAGCCACCAAATTCGGTATATATTTCATGGTACTCTAACTTAGACTGTAGATGGTTTTTAGAAGGGGCCCCCACACAAAATTTTCGTAAAATCTACAGTTTTCATTTTAGAACCACAAAATTTGGTATACTATGTCATGGTACTTTGACCGTAGACGGTTTTTGGAAGGGGTCGGAGCCCGGGGTCTAGGGGCCCCCATACAAAATTTTCATAAAAAGTTCCATTTTTAGTTTTACGCTAGCTTTCACCACCAACAGGCTGCTCCATCAGGCAGAAATATAATGTTATGTAAATAGAGAGTTCCAGATATTCAAAATGGTAAACAAAAGGATGATCAATGCCAATGTCAAGTCGCACGCATGTGACATGACATAAGTACATTGCATTTCAGTGACACAGGATTCTCAGAAGTTCACGCCAGATGTACGGCAGTTCTATAGATGCCTCCTTGAAGGTAAGCATTTCCATTCCTGTTCCTTTCTTTTTTGTTTCGTTAAAGTAAATTAACTAAATAAATTTTTTTTTTAATATTTAACATTTATTTTTTTCGTATGTGTGTGTGAGGGGCAGAAATATTACTGCATCATAACATTCTGCGTCGGCAGTGATGGTTACATTTTTTTATCTTCCATTTTGTTTTATTTCTTTAGGACAAAAATTAAATTAACCGATTTATAAATGTCTTTTTTTTTTTTTTTTTTTTTTAATATTTCAGATTATGTCTCCCAAAAAAAAAAAAAGTTCGATTGGGAAAATTTCCACTGATGCGAAACAAAAAAGGACCGTGAGGGAAAATGAGACATCTGCACAAATACAGGCAAGACTTGCTGGAGTCAGAATAAAAGTCTCCACCTCCAGGGCTAAGGAGACACCTGATAAAAGCCAAGAAAGACTTGCCGGTGTTCGCATAAGGGCCTCTACCTCTAGGGCTTGAGATGCCTCAGCAAAGCCAAGAAAGACTTCCCGGAGTTCGCATAAAGGCCTCCGCCTCTAGAGCTAATGAGGCGCCTCAGCAAATCCAAGAAAGACTTGCCGGTCTTTGAATAAGGGCTTCTATCTCCAGGGCTAATGAGACGCCTGAGCAAAGCCAAGAAAGACTTCCCGGTGTTCGAACAATGGCCTCTACCTCCAGAAGTTTTGCTTTGCAGTGAGATTTAAAATGTGCAGCATTTGCGTATAATCCAAATCAGAATTACCACGAACATTCCAAAGTGGTGATTGGCAAAATGGAGATTGTTTGTGCTCATTGTCAAGCATACAAATGGAAAGATGAGATGCCAGGAATGTGTTGCTCAAACAGCAAGGTCGAACCACCATCGATTACTCCACCACTTGAGCCTCTAGAAGCATTAATGACTGGAACCACAGCAGTTTTTTTTTTTTTTTTTTATTGGAGGTTTAACGACCACCGTGAGCAACTCAATGGGCTATAAGCAGTCGCCCTTCCCTAATTTTGGGTCACTGGTTCCAGGGAAGGGAGAGAGCCAGTGCCGTAAGATGAACACAACATCCATGCCTGACCGGGATTCGAACCCGGACCCCTTACGGACGAATGATCAGAGGCCAGCGCCTTAGACCACTGCGCCACCGGGGCGGCCCACAGCAGTTTCAAAACGCTTTCTGGCCAACATAAGAAAGTACAACTCTTGCTTCCAAATGACTTCTTTTGGTGCAACTCGGGAAATCAGAACACCAGGATTTATGCCCACGTTCAAAGTGCAGGGTCAAGTTTACCACCACTCAGGTTCATTGGCTCCCACCATCCAATGAAGAGCCGAAGTACCTGCAGATTTTCTTCATGGGAGATGAAACCGCACAGGCCCAACAGAGATGCTCCAACATTTCAGATAACAAAATATTGTTCTGGACTTGCAACAATTACTCTACCACAACAATTCCTACGTGAATCTGTTCAAGACAGCTTTGGAATAAATGCCAACAGACGATTACCAAATTGTGACCAAAGCTGACAAAACTCTAGGAGGTGTGCATTAAAGGAGATTCAATGCACCCAAAATTGATAAAGTTGCAATTGTCACTGTGGGCAACGAGTTTGATCGCCGCGATATTGTCCTCCAGAAGAGAAACAATAGACTCCAGAGAGTAGCAGAAACTCATAGATCCTACGATGCCCTCCAATACCAGATTATCTTATGGTAAGTCAATGACAGATATTACTTTGGGATTCCTCAGATTGATCCAAACACAGGCAACCCGCTTCCTAGAAAGAAGGTCTCTGCCATTAGACTTCTATGCCTACCGAATCATGAGCAGAGCTGGAGATAAAAATCATGTGTTACAATGCAGTCAATTGTTCCACCAGTTCGTTGTGGACATGTACGCCAAGATTAAGAGTGAACGCTTGCTCTACATCAGGATCAACCAAAATAAACTGCATGTGGATAACTATGTTCATCTCAAGGATGCCGGAGCCAATCCCAATGACTTGGGGAGAATGGCAATTCTACCAGCAACCTACATTAGTGGCCTAAGACACATGCACGAGTACACGCAGGATGCAATGACCTATGTCAGAATCTACGAATGCCCCGATCTCTTCATCACCTTCACATGCAATCCTCTTTGGCCAGAAATCCAAGAGAATCTTCTAGATGATCAGACAGCAGTTCATAGGCACGACCTGAATGCGAGAGTTTTCAACCTAAAACTAAAAAAATTGATGGACGTCATAACAAAAGGGCACATTTTTAGTGTAACACGATGCTGGATGTACTCAATTGAATGGCAAAAGAGAGGCCTTCCGCATGCCCATATCCTCATCTGGCTGCTAGAAAAATCCAACCAACTGAAATTGGCACGGTAATATCACCAGAATTGCCAGATCCTCAACAAGACCCTTTGCTGTTTGAAGTCATCGCAAAAAACAAGCTCCACGGCCCATGTGGTGCACTTAACACAACAGCTTCTCGCATGGTGGATGGTAAATGCTCCAAGAAATATCCTCGGGAACTGCACTAGGAAACTCAAACAGGCCAAGATGGGTATCCTTTGTACAGGAGAAGAAAGCCTGGAGATGGTGGAATCTCAACAAAAATCAAAATGCACATTGACCAAACCTACCAGGAGGTGGACATAGACAACAGATGGGTGGTTCCACACTCTCCACTGTTGTCCGAAATGTTCCAGGTCCACATAAATGTTGAATCTTGTCAGTCTGTCAAAGCCATTAAGTATATATGCAAGTATGTAAACAAAGGAAGTGATCAAGTAGTTTTTGGGCTGGAACAATGAACAGCAACTGGATGAAGTTGAGAGTTTTCAATTGGGGAAGATACATCAGCAGCAATGACGCAGTTTTGCGAATACTCAGTTTCCCAATTCCCGAACGCTATCCGACTGTTGTTCATCTCAGTGTCCACCTTGAAAATCATCAGAGTCTACTTCAATCCAAACAACATTCAGCAGCAGCAAATTCAAGAGCCACCTAACACAACACTGACAGCTTTCTTTGAACTTTGCAAGCATGCTCCTTTTGCTAAAACCATTATTTATTGTGATGTTCCACGCTACTACACTTGGAATGCATCCAGAAAAATTTCCAGCAACGCAAACAAGGACTTGATGTTGAAGGACATCCTGGAGTAAAATCCACGGATGCTCTTGGCCGAATTTACACAGTTCATCCATCAACTGCCGAGTGCTTCTTTTTGAGAATGCTGCTCCACATTATCAAGGGACCAACATCTTTCGGTGACTTGAAAATTGTGAACGATCAAGTTTGTGAAACCTTCAGATAGGCATGCCAAAAAAGAGGATTGTTGGAGAATGATGACCACTGGGACTTGGCAATGACTGAAGCGACTGCCACCCAATCACCAACGCACCTGAGACATCTCCTTTGCATTTTGCTGACCACCTGCGCTGTCTCAAATCCACTTCAATTGTAAGGAAAATACAAAAAGGATCTAAGCGAAGCTATTCTTTTGAGAGTCAGATGGGAAAATCTAACTTTGCGAATTGACTTTTCACCAGACATCTTCAACAAGGCTCTCGTCCTTCTAGAGGACCTGTGTTTGTTGATGGCTGGACGTGGCCTTAGACATCTCCCGAAAGAAACAACATGAACAATCTTTGCAATGAAATTCTGCGGGAGATGAATTACAATGTCAATGATTTCGAAGTATACGTTGCTGCCAATGAACCGCTCTTAATTACAGACCAACGACAGGCCTACACTCAAGTTCTGGACATGATAAGCAATGCAAATGGAGGCATCTGTTTCCTCAATGCACCAGGTGGGACAGGCAAAACATCTGTCATCAACTTACTCTTGGCAACAGTTCGCCTGCAAAAGAAGATGGCAGTTGTATCCTCTGGCATCACCTCAACACTGCTGGAAGGTGGTCAGACTAGCACATTCTTCCTTCAAATTGCCTTTGAACTTGGCCCATGATGAATATCCAGTTTGCAACATTACAGAAGGATCTGGACAGGCAAAAGTCCTGCAAGACTGCAGTGTCATAGTTTGGGATGAGTGTACGATGTCTCACAAACAAGCTCTGGAAGCACTAAACAGAACACTTCAAGACCTGCGAGCAAACCAGTCGCTCATGGGAGGAACTGTTGTGTTGGCTGGAGACTTTCGCAAGACTCTGCCAGTTATTCCGAGGTCAATGGTCAACTCCAGCTGCCGAACTCAATGCATGCCTGAAAGTATCTCATCTTTGGAGGCATGTCAAAAATGTCACTGACCACCAACATGCGAGTTCATCTTCAAAGGCACGCTTCACTAGGAGAGTTTTCAACGCCAGCTGCTTCAACTTGGTAATGGTAAAATTACAGCTGGGCCAGAAACTGGACAGATTGCATTTCCAAATGGATTTTGCAATGTTTTAGAGACTGTCGAAGAACTTGCGGGAAATGTTTTACTAAACATTAAACTCAATTACCTGAATCATGAGTGGCTGTGTGAAAAAGCAATTCTAGCTCCAAAAAATGACAGCATCAACAATATCAATGTCACATTCAAAATTTACTTCTTGAAGCCACCACATCCTACAAATCAATTGACACTGTCACAGAAGCAGCACAGGCAGTTCTCTACCCGACAGAGTTCCTCAACTCACTGGAGCCACCAGGTATGCCTCCCCACAATTTGCTTCTCAAAAAGGGGCGCCAACCATGCTGCTGAGGAACTTAGACCCACCAAGACTTTGCAATGGAACCAGGCTTTGCATCAAGAATTTGTTCACGCACATCATCGAAGCAACTATTCTAACTGGCTGTGCAAAAGGGGAAGATGTCTTCATTCCGAGGATTCCACCGATTCTCACAGATATGCCGTTTCACTTCAAGCATCTGCAATTCCAGATTCGTCTGGCCTTTGCCATGTCCATCAACAAAGGCAAGGCCAGTCATTGGCAGTGGCTGGCATTAATTTGGAGGAACCTTGCTTTTCACATGGACAACTCTCTGTCGCCTGCTCAAGGGTTGGCAATCCTAAAAATCTCTACATTTTTGGTCCCAATGGAAAAACCAAAAATATTGTTTACCAAAAAGCAATAACCTAAATGAATTAAAGTATATTTACTGGAAAATTACAGGAATATATTTTTTATTCATAAAATTTCACCCGCTGAACTTGGTGATTCCACGAATATTTACCCAGGAAATACCGGGCACCCCTGCTAGTACTTAGATAGATTTTAAATCAAAGATTATATTTATTAAAATGCCAGTGAAGAAACTATTATGGGACCATGGTTTCAGCAGCTAGGGCTCTTGTCAGCCATCAGATTGCGTATGTTGCTCCATTCTTGATCAGCTATTGAATCCTTTATCACAGGGTTGTGGTCCTGTGCTGCCATCTCTCGGCTGGAATTTGTTGGATTTTCGGAAGACTTTAATTGTTTGTTAATATTTTGTGAAAACAATGTGAGAAAATTGTCTCATATTTTGTTAATTTTGAGGGATGGGTTCTTGTTGCAAGCTTGAAAATTGGTTGAAATTTTGATAGATTCCCAGATAAGATTAGATTCATCAGCAGAAATTCGCAGAAGTCCTGTAATTTTCTTTTGTTCTTCACGTTTTTTCAAGTTCGTTGAAAACCACGTTATCCGGATTCCTTAATCTCTTAAAACATTCAGGTGGTATCGTACCAAGGGTGAATGGCTCATTTATTTAAAATACGAAATAAAACAACATATAACTTATTTCTTGATAGAAGACAAATGATAGGGTTAAAATAATATCATTGTTACCTTATTGGTGTGTAGTCTCCCTTTGACCAGTTGCATTCCGGCATACATTCAAGCAACAACAAACCACGCAGTCGAGGTTCCATAAAATGCACGCCCTCCGTAGGCAAACAATGAAATATTTAATGAAGTATTTATGATAGCTAAAACCTCTAACGAACACATAAAGACCCTGTTCATAATAGAACATGAAAGAAAATAATCCAAAGAATAAATAAAATCCAAGTGAAAAACCTTAATTCAAACCTAAAATTAGACTGATAATGAATGTAAAACAGTCATCACCGAAGGAATCCAGATCCCGAAATCTCCGACGCGCGTTTCGGCACACTCATTCGTGGCCATTTTCAAGGAGGTCATGTGTAGTACTGTTCCTTGCGTGTTAACTATAACCCAAGTTGACGGTGCTGCCATCTCCATCATCTGCGTCATCGTCATCACGTAAAACATCGCTGGCACCATCTAGTGTCAATCTATTTTTCAAATTTAGTTTCCTTTGTCGACTAGATCTTCTTATTTGGGTTATTCGTTGTTTTTCCTGTTTTATCATATTCAACCATGTTGGCGATAATTCGATCGGGATATTTAAATTGCAATTAAATGCCTTGGTTTTCTCAATTATGATGGCTTCTGCTGTCAGAATCTTTTTATGTGTGTTGTGAGAAGTAACTATATTTATATTCTCCCAGTCGGGTATGGCTTCATTATTATAACAATATTGTATAAGTGAAGTTCGAATTTCACCTTTATTCCAGTTATTCAAATGTTCGCGTAACCTGATATCGATATTTCGTTTTGTGCTACCAATGTAAACTGTTTTGTTTTCTAGGTTCCTATTTATATTAATAATTGGTATGCTGTATACACCAGCTTTACGTAAAATAGAATATTTTTCGTTATTTGCTTGTAATAATCTGCTATTGTCAAGTACAGTATCAGCAATAAGTAACCCTGCTTTATGACATTCCTTTTTTATAGGAGCGGATATAGGTGGACAATATGGTAGCTTTCCACAAAATCTGTATGCATCAGTCGTATTCAGCCTCGGTTTATTTTGGTTATTTTGAATTTGTTTGTAAAGATCGTTGATCAATCGCTCCTGATAGCCAAAGTCACTAGCCAGAGTTTTTATCCATTTCAATTCTTTTTGTCTTGCAGTATTATTAGATGAAAGTATAATTGCTCTTTTTAAGTAATATCGGAATGCTGCAGTTTTAAATTTCCATGGATGATTTGAGTTGTAAGGTATAATATTTGGTACAAAAGTTGTTTTTCTATATACCTCGTAGTCAATTCTTGAATAATTATTGATGATATTAATGTCTACAAAAGGTATTTGCTTATTTTTTTCTTTTTCAGTGGTAAGATTGATAGTTGTATATATGTTGCTGTATATATTAACAAATTCTTCCAGATCCTCTTCAGTATGCTTCCAAAATATTAAGATATCATCAACATATCGGACGAATAGATCTGGATTTTTATTAGTAAATTTGTTGTCAATAAGTATCTTTTTCTCAATGTCCTGGAGTATAACTTCAGCAAAAAGTCCTGACAAAGGTGATCCCATAGGTGCTCCTGAGATCTGTTTATAAATTGTATTGTTGTATGTAAAAAAGTTGTTGTCATTAATTAGGTTTAATGCAGATACAATGCTATTTGGGTAGTTGGTATATTATTTGCTATCAACTTTTCTTCTATTAACTTAATAGCTTGAACGGTAGGGGTATTTGGGTAAAGTGAGACAATGTCAAGGCTCACCATCATTATTTCTTTAGGTCCCCGATAGGCCTCAATAGCTCTAACGACATCATTTGAATTTTTATTTGTGTATGCGTGATCTTCATAATATCTTCTAATAAAATGAAATAATGCTCTTTCTAAATTAATGGTTGGAGCAATTTTCTTTGAAACAATAGGTCGCATTGGATGTCCGTCTTTGTGTACTTTTAATTTTCCAAAAATACCTGGAATAGTGGCACCTACAGGTGGGTATGCTTTACTTTTAATTTCATCAGGTAAATTGCTGTGGTTCTTTAATTTAGCAATTTTTCTAATAATATTTTCAGTGGGATCTTGTTGAATGATAATTGTATCAAGTGTTTCAATTGCTGTTGTCATTTTTTCTCGTAAACTATCTTGATTAATCAAAATAACTTGTTTTGATTTATCAGCCATTATACTTGCTATCTTAGGGTTATTACATAAGTCAAGTAATGCTTGTCGTTCATATTTAATCCTTTTTTGGGTTAATTCTTTCTCTATCTTCTTGATATTATTAATAGCATTTGCCATTTTTATCCTTGTAGGTTCTTGTCTTTCATTTGGTGGTAGTTGTATTATATTTTCCAGTTGTGGTATTATAACTTCAGTAGCTGGAATTTTATATTTATATGCATATTTCAAACCTCTTTCCAATGCAATTCTTTGAAGACAATTCAATTCAATATCAGATTGATTAATATAGCTGCAATATTTGTTAATTTTAATATTGCTTTTAGTTTCTTGAGACCTTAGTTTTCTGTCAATTAAATTATCGATTTTTATCCAATGTCTCCGTTGATATTTAATTTGCTCTCTATCTATAATAGCATAAATTTTGATAATTTCATCTTTTATATCGTAGTCATTTTATTTTCGAGGTTAATAATATTGTTATACGCTTGATATGTATCAATACTGATTTTATCAATCCATGATCGTTTCGATCGTATCTGGGCTCGTAATCTCTTTGTTTCAGCCGTACGCATAATTTCATTGTCTCGGTAATTAATAGCTCGATTATATATACGTATATAATTTGGGATAACATCATTATTTTTGCATGTAGTGAGAAAATTTAGGTGTTCTACTTCATGTACCAGCTTTAGTCTTAACTTCTTGAAATGGGTCAGTATATCACGGGTTCCACGCGATAGCATTATTTATCTCGCAGCATTAATTCGTCAACTCAAATTATTTTAGTTCTTTACTTATTTGAATCTCCAGATTTAATAATACTAATATCAGTTCAAAAAACATTAAATTCAATGCTAATTAATGAACGTTATTACGTGGCATATTACATTAGATTCATTAGCAGAAATTTGCAGAAGTCCTGTAATTTTCTTCTGTTCTTCATGTTTTTTCAAGTTCGTTGAAAACCACGGTATCCGGATTCCTTAATCTCTTAAAACATTCAGGGTCTTTATGTGTTCGTTAGAGGTTTTTTAGAGGTTTTAGCTATCATAAATACTTCATTAAATATTTCATTGTTTGCCTACGGAGGGCGTGCACTTTATGGAACCTCGACTGCATGGTTTGTTTTTGCTTGAATGTATGCCGGAATGCAACTGGTCAAAGGGAGACTACACACCAATAAGGTAACAATGATATTATTTTAACCCTATCATTCATCTTCTATCAAGAAATAAGTTATATGTTGTTTTATTTCGTATTTTAAATAAATGAGCCAGTCACCCTCAGTACGATACCACCTGAATGTTTTAAGAGATTAAGGAATCCGGATACCGTGGTTTTCAACGAACTTGAAAAAAACGTGAAGAACAGAAGAAAATTACAGGACTTCTGCGAATTTCTGCTAATGAATCTAATGTAATATGCCACGTAATAACGTTCATTAATTAGCGTTGAATTTAATGTTTTTTGAACTGATATTAGTCCCGGATAAGAGTTTGTTTCTAACTTGTGCAATGTGAAATGACTTTTGCTTCTTCCCAAAAAGGTGTAAATCCTTCATTAATAGCTGTTTTAACTAGATCTGTAGTTTTTTGAGGATATTTAACATTGCGTTTATGCTCTTTAATGCAGGTTGATAAAGCTCTTTTAGTCATTCCTCTGTATTTTTTCTTAGTGCAACCACCTGGTGAGTAAAGAGGTATAAAGTAAACTCCATTTTTGTTCTCAGATTTTGATAGGTCTTTATCGCTCCTCAGTTGTTATGCAATTGAAGCTGTTAGAGAAAATGTATAAAATGTTTTTGCTTTGCCAAGAGGCAGCAGTTAAAGTTTGCTGCTTTACACCTGTTGTTTCTCACAAGGGATTCAATCACAGGGTTTGCTGCTTCACACCTGCAAGTCACATGTGCTGCAATCATGATTCTCCTTGCTGCCTTCCTCTTTGTAGGTACATAGCTATCACATGATCACAGTGTGCCCTGATTAGCTGTTAACCAATTGTCATAAACTATCTTAGTGCAACTTTCAGCTGAACAAAAGAAAGAAAAAGAGGCAAGTCTCTGTGCAGTGGTTGAGGTGGGAAAAGAAGTGCTCATTCTCTCCAAAAGATAAGCAAATAACTGGAGACCCACACATTTATATTTTTTTGTGATATGTTGAATAAGAAAATAATATTCAAGCTGCATTTGCTGTTATTGCACCTTTTTTTTATGTGTGTTGTAAATATTATTTTGCCTACTATATATAAAGAATAAAATATTCAGGATTTCGAAGAGCGCCATCTTTTTAAAGATGAGTGGTGTTCAACTTGATTTGTATTACACTGGTGTGTGGGGAAATAGAACAACTATGCCACCTCTCATTGTAAGTAAGTACAATGTACATATCTGAGGCTTTTATTGGTGATATAAAATGAAACACTCCAACAACACCTGTGTAACAACAATGGTGATTTTATGCAGCTGTTCTATCACATAAATATGGTCTTCTGAGATTTTCACACATCTGTAGGCTGGAATGACAACATCAAATAACACTAAGGATATTTGTGTTGTGACAAATGTTGCCAAAAGTATTGGGTTGTCAGATATGTTTGTTCATTTTTTTTCAATGTTATTTGAAGGAACACGAACACTATTTTGATCACAGTGTTATATTTTTTTTTTTTTTTGTAGCTCTATTCTTCCTGTACAACTTTCGTTCATTGGTTTCGATATTATATTTGGTTTAACTATTTTTAGCCATATGAAGATAAAGTGCCAAGTAGACAGAAATTAGCATTTCGACACCCGTTTTTCTTCACTTTCAGCCAAGGTTCCAAAGCTGCTCAAGACATTTCTGCTGTGTACGGAGAAGGAGCTATTACTGACAGAACTACACAAGAATGATATTCATGCTTCAAGAAGGGAGAAATTCGACCTCACAGACTCTATGTGTTGCGGCAGACCTGTTCAGTTCAATGAAGATGGATTGAATGAGCTCATCCACGAGGATCCACATCAATCCACTAGGCAGCGTTGCATTCAGAGACGTTTTTCGGGTGGGAAATTACAAATTTTGAAGGGGCTGAAATTTGTTGACTGATTATACTGTATACATACAATCACAATTTTGTTATCTACATATACATTAATATATATAAAAGGGATGTAAGATCAGGCGATGCGTAACATAACAGCCTCTCCTTGACAAATGGCAACCCCGCCTTCTCGTGGTACATCCTGTTCCCACTAAAGGGGCTCTGACGACCGCCAATAGCGGTATAACTATACCATCGGGATTAGAGGAAATGCTATCCCACACTCACCAACCCGCTTGGCCAGCATGGTGAGTTATGGCCAAACCCCTCCAAAATGACTCCACAACTTAAATCTTGGCCCTCAGTCTCGGGCAGCTGGAATGTACCTGGCCAAGGCAGCGGCCAGTGTGACATAAAGGCAGAGGGTGCTACGAATCCCCGGAGGACCGGACTAGGCTGCCATCTGATGCTGACCTCGGCTACGTATAATGGACGCTCCCTATCTTCTGATTCAAGGCTTCTTGAATTGGAAGAAGAACTACAAAGTATCAAGTGGGACATCGTCGGGCTAAGTGAGGTAAGGAGAAAAGGAGAAGACCTCATTGAACTGAAAAGTGGACATCTCTTCTACTATCATGGGACAGATACTGGCAGAACTAGTGGTGTTGGATTTATAATAAACAAGAAACTGAAGGATAAAGTTGTAGAAGTTGAAAGTTCCTTTGACAGAGCTGCACGACTCGTTATCCAACTCTCGAGAAGATACAAGGCTCAGATTATTCAAACTTATGCACCCACCACAAGTCATCCTAAAGAAGAAATTGAAGAATTTTATGAGGAAATTCATCATCTAAATAATAAAGGTAAGCAGCACTTGAAGATAATTATGGGAGATTTCAATGCAAAAATAGGGCAACGGCAACAGAATGAAACTTCAGTAGGTAAATTCGGTCACAGCAACAGAAACCAGCGTGGAAATACTCTCGTAGAGTTTGCAGAGGCAGAAGGGTTTTTCATCTTGAACTCCTTTTTCAAGAAAAAGCCACACAGGAAATGGACATGGAGACATCCAAATGGGAAGACAAGTGAATTTGATTTTATTATGTGTAACAAAAAATTCATCATAGAAGACTGCAGTGTGCTAAACAAGTTCAACACAGGTAGTGACCATAGATTGGTGAGATGCAAGATGCACCTCAACACTAAACTCGAATGTGGCAAGCTCATAAAGACAAACAAAATGTATTGACATAACCAACCTTAAAAAACACCATAATACCTTCAAGTTGGAACTGAAGAACAGATTCTCTGCTTTAGAAGGCCTAAAATTGGAAGAAGTGGATATTTCACTAGTAAGGAAAGCAAATGAAAACAACCAAAGCCTAAAGATAGCAAAGGGACATCTCAGTAAGGGAAGAAAACAGATTATGGCACTGAGAAAAGAAGATGGTTCTGTAACAAGAAATAGAGGTGAAATTTTGATAAGAATGAAAGATTTCTACTCCAAATTATATGAAAGGGATGATACATGTACTCCAGACATCATGAAAGGTACCAGAGTTCTTCCAGTCCTCCCAGCAGAAGTTGCACATGCAATCAAGAACATGAAGCGGGGAAAAGCTCCAGGAGAAGATGGAATTACTGTAGACATCATACAAGAAGCAAGTGGAGAAATCGAAACAGTACTTGCCCAAATTTTCACTAGCTGCTTTAATGAAGGGAAGATTCCTGAGGATTGGAACAACGCTACAATGATTCTGCTACATAAAAAAGGTGACATTGAGGATCTCAGGAACTACAGACCTATCAGCCTCCTATCAGTGGTTTATAAAATCTTCACTAAAGTTCTTTCACACCGCTTGAAGTTGAAGGTGACACTGGACATGGCTCAACCGAGAGAACAAGCTGGATTCAGCAGTGGCTACAGTACAATAGATCATATCCACGTACTGAGAGAACTAATTGAAAGAGCGAGGGAATATGAATTTCCATTGTGCATGGCTTTTATCGATTATGAAAAAGCCTTCGATTCCGTGAAACCATCAGCAGTTACAATGGCTCTGAAATCCTGTGGTATTGAAGATGCGTACATTAATATTATTAATAACATCTATGAAAATGCAAGTGCAAAGATTCGGTTGTTTGAAAATACAACACACATAAAAATTGGAAAAGGAAGGTGACACCATATCTCCGAAGCTCTTTAATGTCACATTGGAAAATGTCTTTCAATCACTGAACTGGGAAAGCAAAGGGATAAAGATTAATGGTGATTATCTAACCCACCTTCGTTTTGCTGATGACATAGTCATTTTTGCAACTACCCCATCAGAGCTGCAGAGTATGATCCAGGAACTTGCTGACGAGAGTAAAGAAGTGGGATTAAAAATGAACTTTCAGAAGACAAAAGTGATGTTCAATGCTTTTACAAGAAATGAAGATTTATCGATTGATGGAGAAAAGCTGGAGATAACAGACATGTACGTTTATCTTGGACAGCAGATATCAAGTGAGGGTCACATTGATGAAGAAATTAATCAGCGTATAAAACTTGCCAGGAGAGCTTTTGGAAGAAACAGCATAATTTTCAAGAGCAATATGCCATTATGTCTTAAAAGAAAAGTGTTTGATCAATGCATCCTTCCAGTACTTATGTATGGTGCAGAGATGTGGACCTTAACTAAAAGAGACATACAAAGGCTGCAGACAACTCAAAGCAGCATGGAGAGGTGCATGCTTGGTGTAACCAGGAGAGATAAGAAGAGGAACTCGTGGATCCGAAAAATGACAAGAGTGGAAGACATCATGATCAGAGTTAAATTCCTGAAATGGCAATGGGCTGGATATACTGCCAGAAGGACAGACAATCGATGGACAGCGGAAATTTTAGATTGGATTCCAAGGGTCAGGAAAAGACCCAGAAGACCACATGGGAGATGGGTGGATGAAATTCGAAAGTATGCGGGAGTGACATGCATCCAGCAGTGGATTGATAATGGTTGACAATGATGATGATAATTTGAATTCTTAGCGGGGAAAACTTCAGTTAACTTTTCTACCAAAAAAATTCAACTGCAAGTATGGATGGGCAAAACACATCGATGTTTCTCACCGATCGAGTTTTGTGCTGACCGATAGCATCGAGAAAAAACGATGTTTTGCCACCGATATTTCGACTCACTCAGATCACAAGTCCAGTGCTCCAGTCAAAATTATTGTTTGTTATTAGTTACTCAGAGTATAGTTCTGTAGGTTTGGCACGTTATTTTGTCAGATATTCTGTATATTTTTGAAGAGTACATCCTTCTTGGGTGTTCATTAAAGCCATTATAATATTTTGTGAGCAACTCAGTAACACGGAACCACCAAGCAGTGTTTCTTTCAGGCATACATCCATGATCATTTCCGGCAGCGCAAAGCCCTCCCGGAAATGATCATTCGCTCCCCCGGAGACATTTTAGGTTATCGAAGCAAATTTTAATAAATTCAGGCTATGATGAAAAAGGAAGTTTCGTTTCTTTCTAATGCTACAAATATTTCTCTAATTATATTTTTTTAAATATTTGTTGAAATGGTACTAGTTATAGTTTATTTTATTAAAATGTGTATTACGAACCATGGTATTCTTCAAAATATTATAAGTATACCTAATTTTCTGAGAATCGTGATTCAGGAACAAGAGTGCGTTGAATGTATTTTAATAGATAAAAATTTTAAGCCTACAGAACCTCCCACTTCCCTCCTTTAGCTGAAAACAGTTTGTTATTCCTGAAATGTTTGAAGAAGTATTTACTATATCGTATGTATATAGAATTTTTCTTCGCGGAGGGGGGGGGCGGAAAAAGAAAATTTTCAAGTCCACCATATGAAACAAAATTAAAGTTAATGAAAAATTGAAGAAAAATGAAAGCATTTTTTTTCTAATGTAAGTTGGTACATTTTTTATTAAATTAAGGCATTTTTTTCTGATGTAAGTCACATTTTAACCAAAAACAAAAAAAATGGAACATTTTCCCGGGGGGAGGGCTAGGCCCACTCTAAATGTGCCCTTGTGCTAGATATATAGCAGTTACTTCTATACATAGAAATATAGTAGTTAAAATTATATATATATATATATATAGCAGATAATTAATTAATGGCGTGCTGTCTCCGTACGATGTCATCAAACCACCATCTCTGACTGTACAATAAAAACTTTATTTACAATAAAAGATATGATTTAAAAATATTTAAAAAGGCAAGATCTTTCGGGGCTACAATAGCACCCCATCCTCAAGCCACCCAACAGTGCCACAGAGCACACGGAAGCGCCGCAATATATAACCAGTCTTCCCAGGGAGACCCACAATACATTTGTTCAAAAACGCAGGTGATGCCAATTGAGGAAAACAGCAGAACAGAAAGTAATATGTACAAATAATATAATTGATTAATTAAGGTCCTCTTCTTCAGTTTGTTGAATGGGAGAAGTAATTATTTTTCTCCATTGTCTAGGAACAAAAACAGGTAAGTCCAAGTTACAACAGGTAGTACCATAAGAAATTATACACAGACTCTCGGTAAAAAAGACGGTTTGTTTGTTAACATTGGAGGAAAGTACTATTGTATTAGGCCAATCGGGAGAGTAACCTCCCTGGCGAACAGCTGTAGTAAATGAAGTAGAAATGGAGTCAGTTCGAAGTGCATATTTGTGTTCAGACAATCTAATGTTCAGATTTCTAAGGGTAGAACCTATGTAGTATTTGATATCTTTGTTAGGAGCCGAAGGAAGCAATGGGATACGATATATTCCTGCTTTATTCAAAGTGGCGACTTGATCTCTGTTGTTACGTATGGTTGAAAAAATGTTTTTGGTGCAAATTCCAAATTTAATATTGTATTTATGACATACCTTCCGCAATATAGAAACTACGGGAGGGATGAAGTCAACTTTACCAACGTATATAGGAGATACGACCTCCGTTGACAACATCGTAAATCTTAGTCTTTGAAATTTCTGTAGAAGTTCCCGAAAGAAGCAGGCGGAATATCCAAATGATATGGCCATGTTCTGTATAAGAGCTAGTTCGTCCTGACGTATCTTACGGGTAGAGGAATGAGTAAATGCTCGTTTAATTAAAAAGCGTAAGGCTTAAGCTTTATGTTCCGGGGGGTGGGAAGAGACAAAAGGTATAAGACAAGGTGTGAAGGTCGGTTTTCTATAGACAGATAATTTGATAAGGTTAGAAGTCAAGTCACGAGTTAATAAGATGTCCAGGAAGGGTAATATACCATTTTGTTCAAGTTCCATTGTGAAGGTGATAGTAGGATATTGGTTGGAAAGACATGTGGTAAATTCGTTCAGAAGTAACATGGAGTGAGGCCAGAAGACCAACATATCATCCACGTATCTTAAGAGGAGTGCCGGTTGATTCGTGAATTGGCTCAGTACTTTATCTTCTTAATGACTGCAGTAAAATTTCCGCCAGAACAGGGGAGAGAGGAGACCCCATTGGTGCCCCCTCCATTTGTTGGTAGAATTTGCCATCAAATTTGAAATAAGATCGTTTTGCAACCAATTTCAAAGCAGAAATGATTGCATCGACCTCCAATGGGGAAACTGAGTTGTCAGCAAGTAATTTCCCTTCAATAATCGAGTGGACTACTTCAAGTGGAACACTTGGAAACAGAGACACCACATCAAGAGAAGCCATAACAAATGAGTTTCCCTTGGGATCAAAAGATTTTATTCGTGTTAATGCCTGAGTAGAACTATTAATGGATACTGATGAATTTGCAGTAAGTGGTTTTAGGTAAGTTGCTAAAGCTCTCTCCAACATATGGGTGGGGCTTGCATACCCCGAAATCAACAGTCTGAGGGAGCGGTCAGGTTTGTGGGTTTTGATTTTCCCGAACAACTCAGGGACTCTTGTACCTACAGAGGCTTCATTTTGGTAGAAATGAACGTAGGCAAGAGACCTCGGTTCCTGAGTTTGCTTAACTCAGCGACAGTCGCATTTGTCGGGTCAGAGCGGAGTACCCGATGTGGAATCAAAGCTATAGCTTGGTACATCTTATTGTAATCTTTGCGCTCTAATAAGATAATTTGCTGGGGCTTGTCAGCGCTGATGATTGAGAGATCCGGGTTTCGAGAAAGTTGTAATAATTGGTTGCGTTCATATTTTAGAAATGAAGAGGTTTTATCATAATTTGAAAGGGAGTCAGCTAAGGCATAACGAGTGATATCTTGTTCCTTTTCCGGCAAGGCCCCAATGACATTCTCCATCTGAGGTAAAGATTGAAATGGTCGAAAGGGCAAAACTGGATAGCTGAACTTGAAACCATGATTGAGGGCCGAACGTTGAATATCAGATAACACTATAGAGCTATAGTTGATGAAAGAATCAGGTAAATCACGATTAGTGGTTCTATAGCTGAAGTTCATGGGTTGGAACAGTTGAGGACGGGTAGAAAACAGATTGCATAATTTACGAGTGTGTCCTTGATTCATGGAGGCTACTAAAGTCTGTATAGTGGTAAAGAAAACCAACAAAGTCTTACCTAATAAAATAGGATGGGAGAGTCTGGATAGTCGAATATAAGCATTGTAGGATTTAAGGTTTAGCAAGTCCAGGTAACTTCTTTTCCTCCTTATTTCTTTGGTTAGTCGTTTTTTTTGAGCATTAACAATTACATGTGCATCCTGTTGAGATATGGCAAACGTTCGTATTTGCAGGAACTTGGGCACCACACTGAGTGAACGGCAGTTGAGTAGAAAACTAAGGTGTCTCACAGCGGGCTAGTTTCCGTCGGATGTTACAGAAGGTCTTTGTTGCAGCTTCCATGCTCGTGCGCTTTAAAGTGCTACAGATTCTACCAGAATCTCTCACACATAGTATCACAAGGTTTGCAGCTAAAAAGAGTAATACTTGTTAAAAAATTCGTACGTATGGAAGATAATTAATTAATGGCGTGCTGTCTCCGTACGATGTCATCAAACCACCATCTCTGACTGTACAATTAAAACTTTATTTACAATAAAAGATATGATTTAAAAATATTTAAAAGGGCAAGATCTTTCGGGGCTACAATAGCACCCGTCCTCAGGCCACCCAACAGTGCCACAGAGCACACGGAAGTGCCGCAATATATAACCAGTCTCCCCAGGGAGACCCACAATACATTTGTTCAAAAACGCAGGTGATGCCAATTGAGGAAAATAGCAGAACAGAAAGTAATATGTACAAATAATATAATTGATTAATTAAGGTCCTCTTCTTCAGTTTGTTGAATGGGAGAAGTAATTATTTTTCTCCATTGTCTAGGAACAAAAACAGGTAAGTCCAAGTTACAACAGGTAGTACCATAAGAAATTATATACAGACTCTCGGTAAATAAGACAGTTTGTTTGTTAACATTGGAGGAAAGTACTATTGTATTAGGCCAATCGGGAGAGTAACCTCCCTGGCGAACAGCTGTAGTAAATGAAGTAGAAATGGAGTCAGTTCGAAGTGCATATTTGTGTTCAGACAATCTAATGTTCAGACTTCTAAGGGTAGAACCTATGTAGTATTTGATATCTTCGTTAGGAGCGGAGGGAAGCAATGGGATATGATATATTCCTGCTTTATTCAAAGTGGCGACTTGATCTCTGTCGTTACGTATGGTTGAAAAAATGTTTTTGGTGCAAATTCCAAATTTAATATTGTATTTATGACATACCTTCCGCAATATGGAAACTACGGGAGGGATGAAGTCAACTTTACCAACGTATATAGGAGATACGACCTCCGTTGACAACGTCGTAAATCTTAGTCTTTGAAATTTCTGTAGAAGTTCCCGAAAGAAGCAGGCGGAATATCCAAATGATATGGCCATGTTCTGTACAAGAGCTAGTTCGTCCTGACGTATCTTACGGGTAGAGGAATGAGTAAATGCTCTCGTTTATTTAAAAAGCGTAAGGCTGAAGCTTTATGTTCCGGGGGTGGGAAGAGACAAAAGGTATAAGACAAGGTGTGAAGGTTGGTTTTCTATAGACAGATAATTTGATAAGGTTAGAAGTCAAGTCACGAGTTAATAAGATGTCCAGGAAGGGTAATATACCATTTTGTTCAAGTTCCATTGTGAAGGTGATAGTAGGATATTGGTTGGAAAGACATGTGGTAAATTCGTTCAGAAGTAACATGGAGTGAGGCCAGAAGACCAACATATCATCCACGTATCTTAAGAGGAGTGCCGGTTGATTCGTGAATTGGCTCAGTACTTTATCTTCCAATGACTGCAGTAAAATTTCCACCAAAACAGGGGAGAGAGGAGACCCCATTGGTGCCCCCTCCATTTGTTGGTAGAATTTGCCATCAAATTTGTTCGGGAAAATCAAAACCCACCAACCTGACCGCTCCCTCAGACTGTCGATTTCGGGGTATGCAAGCCCAACCCATATGTTGGAGAGAGCTTTAGCAACTTACCTAAAACCACTTACTGCAAATTCATCAGAATCCATTAATAGTTCTACTCAGGCATTAACACGAATAAAATCTTTTGATCCCAAGGGAAACTCATTTGTTATGGCTTCTCTTGATGTGGTGTCTCTGTTTCCAAGTGTTCCACTTGAAGTAGTCCACTCGATTATTGAAGGGAAATTACTTGCTGACAACTCAATTTCCCCATTGGAGGTCGATGCAATCATTTCTGCTCTGAAATTGGTTGCAAAACGATCTTATTTCAAATTTGATGGCAAATTCTACCAACAAATGGAGGGAGCACCAATGGGGTCTCCTCTCTCCCCTGTTTTGGTGGAAATTTTACTGCAGTCATTGGAAGATAAAGTACTGAGCCAATTCACGAATCAACCGGCACTCCTCTTAAGATACGTTTATGATATGTTGGTCTTCTGGCCTCACTCCATGTTACTTCTGAACGAATTTACCACATGTCTTTCCAACCAATATCCTACTATCACCTTCACAATGGAACTTGAACAAAATGGTATATTACCCTTCCTGGACATCTTATTAACTCGTGACTTGACTTCTAACCTTATCAAATTATCTGTCTATAGAAAACTGACCTTCACACCTTGTCTTATACCTTTTGTCTCTTCCCACCCCCGGAACATAAAGCTTCAGCCTTACGCTTTTTAAATAAACGAGAGCATTTACTCATTCCTCTACCCGTAAGATACGTCAGGACGAACTAGCTCTTACACAGAACATGGCCATATCATTTGGATATTCCGCCTACTTCTTTCGGGAACTTCTACAGAAATTTCAAAGACTAAGATTTACGACGTTGTCAACGGAGGTCGTATCTCCTATATACGTTGGTAATCCTTCATCCTTTTCCATATTGCGGAAGGTATGTCATAAATACAATATTAAATTTGGAATTTGCACCAAAAACATTTTTTCAGCCATACGTAACGACAGAGATCAAGTCGCCACTTTGAATAAAGCAGGAATATATCGTATCCCATTGCTTCCCTCCGCTCCTAACGAAGATATCAAATACTACATAGATTCTACCCTTAGAAGTCTGAACATTAGATTGTCTGAACACAAATATGCACTTCGAACTGACTCCATTTCTACTTCATTTACTACAGCTATTCGCCAGGGAGGTTACTCTCCCAATTGGCCTAATACAATAGTACTTTCCTCCAATGTTAACAAACAAACCGTCTTTTTTACCGAGAGTCTGTATATAATTTCTTATGGTACTACCTGTTGTAACTTGGACTTACCTGTTTTTGTTCCTAGACAATGGAGAAAAATAATTACTTCTCCCATTCAACAAACTGAAGAAGAGGACCTTAATTAATCAATTATATTATTTGTACATATTACTTTCTGTTCTGCTGTTTTCCTCAATTGGCATCACCTGCGTTTTTGAACAAATGTATTGTGGGTCTCCCTGGGGAGACTGGTTATATATTGCGGCGCTTCCGTGTGCTCTGTGGCACTGTTGGGTGGCCTGAGGACGGGTGCTATTGTAGCCCCGAAAGATCTTGCCCTTTTAAATATTTTTAAATCATATCTTTTATTGTAAATAAAGTTTTAATTGTACAGTCAGAGATGGTGGTTTGATGACATCGTATGGAGACAGCACGACATTAATTAAATATTTTCCATACGTACGAATTTTTTAACAAATATTATATATAGCAAATGGAAAACTTGCCCTCTCTAAGGTTCGATTTGCCCCTCCGGCCAAAAAGTCCTGAAAGAAACACTGCCACCAAGTATCACAGTTTTTTTTTTATAACCAAAAATGGAGGTGATGGCGAGTCACTGCCTATCGGTAACTGCAACACAGCGGCGTCGGAACCACATGGGCAGAGGAGGCAACTGCCCCTACGCTCATTCGCGTGCAGGGGCAAAACACCACATTTGCCCCTTCACTTTTCTTAATCAGAAATCGGATTAATACACGTTTTGTTTTGTTTTATTTTCGGCCATTTAAAATTCCTTCCGAATTTTTTTTATTATTATTTTCTACTTTAAATAATAATTAGAACTCTGAATTCCTGACTTCAAGAACTCTAAATTCTCTGAATTCCTGACGTCAAGAACTCTAAATTCTCTGAATTCCTGAGACGCAAGACGTGGAATAAACTCTCTCAACTTGTCCAATATGATTCCTAAGACGTAGATTACTCTTCTCTTGTCCAGTATGCAGAAAAAAAGCTACTAAAAACAGCTATCCTAAAATTCCTGAAAAGTATTGTGTTTTTATAAAAAAAAACAAAAAAAAACAGGAGTGTTTTCTATATTTTAAGAATAATAAAATTAGTATTTCTTTAAGAAAGAAAATGGAAGATGGAAAAAGGAATGAGATATATTCTTATGTTGTTTGATAAATAACACAAGGCCTACGGTTCTTGTGGAATTTGTACCTGTGTGGAGGTGTTCAAATCGAGCAGTTTTACATCGCTTACAATAGATATCGGTAAAACGCTTTACATTAAAATACAATTTAATATAGATGTAAAATTCAAAGTTTATATTAATTAAGATTTTATTGATATAATCGTTTTATCTGTAGTATGTTCAAATGACGTAAGTACATCCTGTTTTACAACAGTGAAATAAGTTTTACGATTTGACCAAAAACTACATATGCTGATATCTTGCCCCCGTGGATGAGATACAGTGCCGACGCCCATGCTGCAACACGCACTTCAAGTGGTTGATTGTTGAAGCTGTGATTTCCATTGTGATTTATGACACTCTGAGTAGCTTCGGGTCTTACGATTGGTCGTTCTATTGATAATGAATGCAGAAGGGGGCAGAGCTTAAAAATTCAAGCCCGCAATCTTCAGCGCCATCTATCGTTAGAAACGTTGCATTCCCGTTAGAGGGAAACAACTTTAAGGATGACTAATTTTTTGTCTGGAGTGCTTATTTATTAGTACTATTTGCATGAGTACATGTGCACACTCTGTTCTAAATGTGTGATGTACAGCTCCAGTGAAATGACACATTATTTTCTACATATAATGTAAATGTGTTAGTTTTTTTTTCTTTTTCACGGACCAGTGATTTGGAAATTTGAGTGGTCCACCGGGCCTGTAGAAGATTTGTTTTTGTTTCTGATCAAACACTGTACACCTATCGTATCTTATGATTGTCCAACATTTAGCACTTAAGAAGTAACATACAGTGTCTCCCAATGTCATGTTGTCAATGATAAACCACCTATTTCGATGGCAAATCACTGGCAACAGAGCCTAAGCAGGGGTTGTGCTATCAATTGTCAATGGCAAAAAAATAAAATAAAAATGCAGCTAAAAAAATGCTCATCATGAGATAAAAACTGAAAATATTGTTTTCAGAAAAAATTTCCTGAAGAATAATAAATTGTTTGTCAAAATTCATGGACATTTGTTTACACAGGTGCACAATTTCGCTGGCACTTCCAGAAGGAAAAATTGAGGGAGTTAGGGCATTTGTTTAAACATATTGAAGCAAGGTCGAATCTCACCTAAAACCAGAACTCCTGCGACTTTCTTACATTTCAAATAGGGCTGAACAATATTTCCTGCAGTACAGTTACCTTAAGGGCCATGGTCCTGTTATTTTGCATATGCTACACAGTTTTTATTGACAATGTCAGTGTCAAATATCTCACAATGTTTCCATTGTCAGATGTCTGACACAACAGAAGGCACTAATGTGAATTCTAAGCAAAGAATATTTTTTTGTAAACATTTGCAAATACTAAAAAGATTGTCACAGCAATATTTTTTTCAAGCATCCCTACTTTTTATCAATTCTCCGCTTATTCAGTTTAATTTTTTAAAAATGCCAAATAACTGAAGTGGAATAGGACAACTTTCAAGAACTATTGGATTCACATCAAGATGGGAAAACTACAATGTTCTTAAATTCCTAAGTTAGACTAAAACCCTATTGATAAAAGGGAATTATAAAAATGTTTCAGTGCAGCAGCACTGGACCTAGTCGTTTTTTCCACAACTTATCTGCAGTGGTGCACAAAAGTACTGCATCACCTGCACAAACCATGAAATTTTAAGTTTAACCCTTTTTTTTAACCAACTAAATAAGTAGATTCCCAGTAACATCATATTCGTTCAACATCTTCCCACAAAAGTGTCCTATTTACTCAGTCGTAAGCTTTCTCTAAATCTATGAAGGCAGCAAAATCTTTCTTACCAAAAGCCAGATACTTTTCAATCATCATGCGCAATGCAAAAATTTCGAAGGCTGCACTGACCAAATTTTTGCATTACGCATGATGATTGAAAAGTATCTAGCTGTTAGCAAGAAGGTTTTTGCTGCCTTCATAGATTTAGAGAAAGCTTACAACCAAGTAAATAGGACACTTTTGTGGAAGGTATTCAATGATTATGGTGTTGCCGGGAATCTATTTAATAGTGTAAAAGCCATGCATGCTGGCAGTACAGCTTGTGTACGAGTGAATGGTGTTTTATCAAAATGGTTTTCTATTGGTGCAGGAGTCAGACAGGGTTGTGTAATGTCCCCATGGCTGTTTAATATATTTATGGATGTGTGCATGCATGATGCCAACATAGATAATAGTGGTTTATGTCTTGGTGATATCCATGTGTGCAGATTGCTGTATGCTGATGACACTGTCCTGTTGGCAGAGAGCAAAAGTGAGTTGCAGAGTAGGTTGCCCGGATGTACGAAGTTTGCATGAAATTCAAACTGAGTATTAATAAGGGAAAAACCAAAATTATGGTCTTTGAGAGAGGAACTGGTAGCACTGAATGTAATGTAAGTATAATTGGCACAGTGATTGACCAGGTGAGTGAGTTTGTGTATGTAGGAAGCATGTTTAACAGAGAGAACAAATTGGATGGTGAAATTAGTAGGTGAGTGAATTCTTCATTGAAAGCCATAGCTGCCCTGGGAGGTTTTCACAGGAATGATGGGTTCTCTGGAGAGTCCCGCATGGCTGTGTATGAAAGTGTAATTGTTCTTACTCTGATGTATGGTAGTGAAACCTGGTTACTACAGAAGAAACATAGAAGTCGTTTGTGTGCTGGAGAAATGTGTTACTTGCGGGGGGGGGGGGGGAGTCAAGACACGGTCTGATTGTGTGAGGAATGAATGAACATGTGTTGCAGTTGTGTGATGTGAAGCAAAATGTTTGTTAGCAAGGTGGGGACTAATAAGCTTCGGTGGTTTGGTCATGTTGAAAGAATGAGTGATGAGATGCTTACTAAGAAAATCTTTGTAGCCCAAGTGGCAGGAAGGAAAGGCAGAGGAAGGCCAAGGATGACATGGGTGGATCAGATTCAGGAGCAGGAGTGTCTGCATGAGAAAAAGATTACGAGTATGAAGTATAAAAGATCTTGTGTACAACGTGTAATGGATATCAGCGAAGCCCGAGTGTTATGTCAAAATCGCTGTAAATGGAGAAGTTTAATACAACAACAATAAGTAAAAATATCTGGTGGTTTGTATTTCTTTTTGGACCTAACCTATGAATCTCGGAGAAGAGCTTGGTGATATGTATTATGTATGTACTAATTTTCGTAGTTATTTTATCATTTATATGTCATTAGATGCAAAATTTAATGGAGATTTCAAAAATGTCTTAGTTTTTCCTGTAGCCACTTCTGTTCTTAAGATATGTCATAAAATATGAGGTTTGACAAACACATTGAAATTCATATTAGCTGCTTATCAGTTGTTACAGCCAATTGTAGACATTCTTTTACCTGATTGGCTGCTTCCTAATGCTATCTTAATCCTACTACAGCCTTTATACGAGTTGATGCAGAGCTACTAGAACATTGTAGTGGTCACTTCTTGTTGTTATTAGGGTATAATCTGTGTACATTTTCAATAATGGTTGAAACTGCAGAATTGTCCACAGTGGACAGAGTCAAAATAGTTGTTCTTTATGAAGAAGGATATTCTTCAAGACAAATCGCTGAAAGAGTGGGCTGTAATCAATCTCCAGTTATTAGGCTACTGAAGAAAGTAAAAGACACTGCTGATATTAAAAACTATGCATCACAGTGGAAGGCCAAGATCCACTACAACCAGGTAGGACAGAGTGCTTAGACAGCTAAGCTTGGCAGACAGGAGGCTCAATTCACTTGAATTGCTTAAAAAATGGTCAAAAGTAACTGATGTTACTGTTAGTACATCTACTGTTAGGAGGAGGCTGCTTCACTATGATTTGCGTGGCTGCAAAGGCAGGTGTAAACTACTGTCAACTGCAAATTAAAGACAGAGTAGACTTCAGTGGGCAAAACAGCATGTCTCATGGACAACCAAGCAATAGGAAAATGTTCTTTTCAGTGATGAATCAGAATTTTGCCTTAATGGGAATCAGCGCAGTGCCTATGTAAGGAGATTCCAGCATGAAGAATTCCATCCAAGTTGCTTAGTGACTACTGTTAAGCATGCAGTGAAGGTCATGGTTTGGAGCTGCATGTGTGCACATGGTGTTGGGAACCTCCATATTGTTGATGGTACGGTAAACGCCCAGAAATACACCTGGATATTAGAAAACAAGATGCCACCATCATCTGGAAGACTATGATGTCAATTTTATTTTTCAAGGTGGCAATGATCCCTGTCATTGTGATAAAGTAGTGAAAAAGTGGTTTCAGGAAAAAAATGTTCAACATCTTGATTGGCCACCAGACTTAAACCCAATCAAAAATTTGTGGTTCAAAGTGTCATATGAACTATCAAAAAAGAAGCCAAGAACCAAAATTCAACTCACTGAAGATGTAATTCATATTATTCAACCCAATCTTTTACAAAATCTTGTTCACAGTATGCCAGCAAGATTCAAGGCTGTGATTAAAGCTAAAGGCTGGGCAACAAAATTTTAGGTACATTTTATAATTTTGCTTCATTATATTTCTGTATTTAAATTGCAACGCTCCTAGCCACCCCCTCCTTCGAAGGAGGTTCTATTGCCCGGCTAATATCTCGGCTTCCACCTGTCTTTTTGGGTTCGAATGAGGCTAGGACGTAAGATGCGGTTAGACAGGCTCTTCAAATAACCAACTCAAAAAGTATTCATACACAAAAATCCAATTTATAACTCTTTATGTAATCAAAAGGCAAGTCGAAATATTTCAATAGTTAGATTAGGCAAAAATTGCAACATTATTGCAGGACAACTCAGCAAGCACTTGACATCCTGCACCATCTATTGAGTTATTATTAACAATTTATACATTAACTCCACATAATTGCTCAAATCATCTAATGAACTCAAGTTCGGTAAGCACTTAATTGCAACATACTATCACACAACAAGAGAATGTAACAATAACACAACAAGAACAAGAAAATTTACTTTTACAAATGCTCAGCTTTCTAATTGCTGTCCAACCCTAGGTTTCTCTAATCATACTCAATATCCTCTGCCAGTAAACTATTAAGGATTATTGAAATGAAATGAATCATAGCTCACGCACTGCAATCCAGAGGATTTCTTCATAGAACTTCTTAATCCAATTCCATGTAACAGAATTAACCCACACATAATCCAAGCACAATACGTCAAAAATCAGTTCCAATCAGAAGAACACCTTTCAAGTAAGGCCAGCATAACGCAGCATATATCCCATCGATGAACCTCCAAGGCTTATCAGCTAGGTGATCTCCAGGATTTCATCTAGCAAAAACAAAGGTACAGCCGAAGTTCCCAGAATAGTTTCTCGAACAGAACGTACTCAGTCTCATCCAGGTATAGTACCTCAGGAATCATGTTCCATCCATGAAGACGCCAACAGCAGAATATCCTTACGTAATTCCAGCATGACACAGCAGGTATCCAATCGATGAACCTTTAAGGCTTAATAGAGAGGTGACTCTTAAGACGTCATCCAGAAAAAACAACTTTACGGCCAAAGCCCCCAGACAGTAGTTTCTCGACCAGCACATACTCAGTCTTGTCCAGGCATAGCACCTCAGGAATCATGTTCCCTCCAGGAAGACGCCTACAGTAGAATACTCTCAAGTAATTCCAGCATGACGCAGCAGGTATCCAATCGATGAACCTTAAAGGCTTAATGGCTAGGTGAATTTTAAGACAACATACAGCAAAAATAACTTTAAATCCACATCAGGCCAATATCACTGCTCGCATCGTTCCATCAGGACCTCGCCGGGAATGGTAATCCTCAGCACCCAAAGACACTGGAAACCTCACACAGGTTACCCGGAAGGTAGCAAAGCAAGAAAAAAGTAAACAAAAGATCCAAGCCAAACAGCCAAGCATCTAAGATCCGCAGAAGTCGATATAAATAGTGAAGCAAGCCTCGGACCCCGACAACTTCCCATCTCGCCTTCAACAGACGTCGTCGCATCACTCATTTACATAACTTCACCCCAGAACTCTTTTACGGCACACAACGTAAATAATATTTACATAGCAAAGAAAAATATATAACAATTTTAACTTTCAACAAAAACACATTTGAAGAATAAAAATTATACAATTGTACTTCCGGAACGCCAGCACGTGAGTGTTACCATAAAGAAAAATACTTAGAATTTACCTGTAATAAAATAAATTCCCAAATTTAAATTTAACTAATTCTTAATATTACTTTAAACTAATAATCTATCCATTTTAAGGCAGCACATAACTCTGGTCAGTGACCTCGGGACGAAACCCTACCAGAACGTCACAAAATGTTATTGTCTTCATGGAGGGAAACCCTACCAGAACGTCACAAAATCTTATTTCATTTCTTATGAATTACAAAAACGATTTATTGCTGTAAATCTGAGTATAGGATAAATGATCCTTTTCATGATAATTTCAACTTGGTCATGACTTTTGTAATGTATCTTAAGAAAAGAAGTAGCTACAGGAAAAAGTAAGACTTCTTTTTTTTTTTTGGATCGGAGGTTTAATAACCACCATGAGCAATTCAATGGGCTATTAGCAGTCGCCCGTCCATAATTTAGGGTCACTGGTTCCAGAGAAGGGAGAGAGCCAGTGCCGTACGACAAACACAACATCCATGCCACACTGGGATTCGAACCCGGAGCCCTTTTGGATGAATGATCAGAGGCCATCGCTTAGACCACTGCATCACTGGGGCGGCAGACATTTTTGAAATCTCCATTAAATTTCGCATCTAATGACATATAAAATAATGAAATAACTATGAAAATTAGTTAACTAAAAAAAGAGTTAAATCATGGGATGGACAGTAATGTAAATCTGCCTAAGAATCAAAGGTTTAAAACAGGAAAATCTACATCACTTAGAGAAGAACAGTGGATATGTAGATAAACACAAAAATCAAGAACTTAATTTCCTTTATAACGCTATTGCTAGAAAAGCCTAAACTAAGAGAATTAAATGTTTGCAATGAAATGATGGGCACAAAGGAATGAAAGACTAAAGTTCATTGAATTGGTAAAGAAAGAGAATCAAAGTTTCAATACCTCAGTGGATTATCAGTAGGGTTCCAATAAATAAGATCATGCATGGTGAAGGTCTCATGGTCAAGTGCAGCCCGCTTACGTCTTCGAGGAAGCTGAAAATATAAACCCATGTAATCTTTCTTCAAATCACATAGAAGACTTATAAATATATTTCTGATGCTCAACACATAAGGTTTTGTATTTTTACTTGGTTTAAAAACTGGTGATATATGAAACGATTACAAATAGTAATATATTGTATAACTCACAAATCTTTCAGATAGTTTTCAAGAATGATCCAACCGCAAAACAATTCATAAAATGAACCAATTATATTAATCACTAATATTAATTAGTGCGACCTGCAATGTATTAGGCAAACAACATCCAAATTGCACAAGAAGATATGTATGATACTTTGAGGATGCTGCACTAACATAACTGATATGCTTAAGCAATAAAAATATCACCTTGCAACTTTCAATATAATTCTTACTTACACAGCTAAAATTAATTCAAGTGGGACAGTTTTTTCGATTTTAGATAATTGATGTCTTTTACATCAAATTTATATCAATGTTTTCGAAGCCCCCCCCCTTTTTTTTAACTATAAAAGCCCCACATCTTTTCTTTAAAAACATTCTAAAAATTAAAGTTCTGGGACAGAAGAGAGAATCTCTTTTGTTTTATACATCTGATGTTTTTTCATTTAATTTGTTTATTTAAAAGCTCTGTACCTTCTCATTTTTCATCTAAAAACTTCTTATTTTTTTTTATTTATACAGATTAGTTCTTATGTATAATCAACATCAAGCATTTTTAAGGTGTGGTTCCTCTCTGTTCCTTTTGTTGTAAAGTTGGCACAAAGTTCGATTTCTGTCGATCTGCAGGAACAGCTTCTCATTACGCCTGAATGATTCTATATAATGAAAAGGGACCAGTAACAATCCACAATGCTTAAGTAATTCAGAATTAATTTTATCATAACCTTCAGATTTGCCACTTTTAGTGACAAAATATCTTCATGATTACCTGTCATACTGTAGTAGTCTTGGACATCACTGACATCTTTGTCATCAGCAGTAAATTACCTGTCCCTAGTGCCTGGATTTTCATTCAGCAGATCTACAAAATATAGACTCTATTCTGTATAGCCTCCAATGATGGAAGAAGCTGTCCATCTTTGTTAAGTTAACCCTTGGTTAGCCACCACTGGTTGAAGAGGCTTCCGACTTCTTGTACTGGTGGGTCTCTATTCGAGTCCCAGGGTACAAGAATTGGATGTTGTATTTTTTCTTCTAGCACTTGATTTCCACCTGAATCGCCCTAATCTGTGGCCAAGGGTCAGTTTTATGTGTCATGGCAGGTGCAACATCTTGATTGAGAAAGTAATCCACATTGTTTGGAACACCTAATAACATGGTTATTCCTCAGCATGAACCTCTTGATAAAATCTTTTAGAACTCTGCATGGTACATGCACCTGTCAGCAGAGAACAGAATGGCCCAAAATGAAAAGAAAGCAGCTGAACCCCAAAGTAGACTTACGAGCTTATAAACTGCTCAAGCAGCCAAAGAAATGCACAACCTCATTAGCGGTAACAGCAAATGAGCTTGTGGTGAGCCTGTAACACCAATGCTGCAGGTGTGCAGAAGTATAATTCAACCTATTATTTAAAAAAAAAGTGAAATTCATCATTTTCATATATGTCCTGTAAATCAACTATAGACGATTCCCTAAAACATGGAAAATCTTTGATTTGCAATAACTTTCAGAACTAAAATTAAGACTGGAAGTATTCTAATACAACAATGACACTGGAGAAAATGCAGTCTCAAAAGTTGAAGTCATGCCAGAGAACTGTCCTCAGACATCATTAAAGCATTACTCAATTATACCCTCATTCCACACACACTAGCAAATACACTGCCCGACAGAGAAAATGCCACATCACGAAGACGTGAATGCCATACCACGCAAATTGCAGGCTGGGTGCACATGTACAAGCTATGCAAATGATTGCATTTGCAAGCCAATCGCATGAATGGCGCGTGGAATATAAGCGGACAACCGGCCCGTGAGGCCATCAGTCGAGACGCCGTCACGGCTGTGAGAAGCGAGTGGTTCTGCTGTAACCGTGTCTGGAGAATGAACAAGGGATGCGAATGCCGTTAAGACACCATCATATGCGATGTTGTCAAATGGATGAGTTCATGAGAGGTGTCATTGTCGGCCTTCATACCGCCGGATGGTCCTTGCGTCGTATTACGGAAGAAATTCAAAGTGATGCCACAACCGTCGGGCACATTTGGAGACAGTGATCCCAGGAAGGATCAGTGCAATGTTATAGGGGGACCGAAGCATAAAGATGGACATCTGAGCGCACCAACAGTCGCATCCGACATCATGCCGTAGCGGACCCACAGGTCACAACAGGAAACATTTTGCGGAGTGAACGTGGAGGCTTGGATGCTCCGATATCAACGCATACAGTGTTGTCAGGGCTACAGAATAAGGAAGGGCTGGCTCATCCTTTTGTCTTGCGGTCTCAGTTTCGTGCTCCGACCGAGGGGCAATTGGAAGGCGCTGTGACGTCACTGCGAGGACACTCGGTGACCCCTGTGCCAACCCAGGGCCGGAGTATGGTGACCTTCCAGTAATTCTGTGCAGTCTATTTCTGTTGATCTCCATTTACTGGTAGTGATTTATGTAGTGTTTATTAACGTCTGTTTTTTACTGATGTAAATTTTATTTTAATTAAAATTCAGCGTCTATTTTTTTTTTTTCATTCAAAGTAATACACAATATGTCATCATCCTGTGCTGTCGCTAATTGTACAAATACGCATAAGAAAACAAAAGAACATGGCGTTATTTACCATGTTTTCCCTTCAAATGTTAATGTGATAAAAGAATGAATTGTTAAGTGTAAGCGTGCTGACAAGTTTAAAGTTGGAAGTGCAAGAATATGTAGTGATCATTTCCAAACTTCAGACTAGAAAGATGACATGCGAAATCGCCTGCTTGGGCTTCCCAGAAAAAAAAATCTGAAATCCACAGCTGTTCCCAGTTTGAATTTACCGAATGAAAAATCAACACTACATACAAGCCGAGAACATAGAATTAAGACAGATGTCGGCATAAGGGCATTGAATCAAACTCCGGAGCCAAGTCCTGAAAAGTTACACATCGATGAGGTTGCTTGCAATTCTGACAATGGATATTCAGAAGAAAAGTGTGCATCAGTTCAGATATGGTTCAGTGCATGTCTTGCTCAGAGGTTAAAAGTCAGAACAAAATTCTCACCGAGAAGTTTGACAAACTGGAACGAGAAATACGTAGCTTGAAAAGCAAACACAAAAATACTGTTCGAGTTTTGCGTAAAAAAAAATATCAGCATACGAAATAAGAGAGCAGAAATTGTGCTAATACGAAAGCCCTGTCAAAAGCTAATATGAAAAATAAAATACTTGAACAGATGGAAATGAACCTCAGGAAATTTTTTACACCAACACAGATAAAGTTCTTCACAACACAAAAATTATTAACAAATGGACAGAAGAAGATATATCTAGAGGAATAGTAACTAGAGCTATTTCAAAAAAAGCTTACGAATTTTGGAAGTGTAAAATTGGCATTCCTTTGCCAAGTGCTAGCATGTCAAAGCGATGGTGTTCTAAATTTAATTGTCATCCTGGAATTCTGCATAATGTTTCGCTCCTTATGCGGAAAAATAGCGAAACCTTTTCCGAAAATGACAAAGTTTGCGTCTTAAGCTTTGATGAAGTACACGTTGATAATAAAGTGTGTTACGATACAGGAATGGACCAGATTTTAGGTCCGTACTCAAAGGTGCTAGTTGTTTTGGCTAGAGGAATTGTCTTCCTGGAAACAACCCGTGTATTTTTACTTTCAACATACAATGAATAAAAGGCTTCTGTTTGAAATAACTGTAAACCTTGAAAAAACAGGAATTATAGTAAAAGCGATTGTTTCAGATTTAGGTGGGAACTATTAATTTCTCCCGAAAAAAGCATTTTTTAACCATCCACGCTGGACGATAGTTCTAAGATTTGGGTTTTTGCAGACCATCCTCACTACGGAATTTATTAGTCGTTTAAAACACATATTGCTGGCAAAAAAATTGCCTAATTTGTCCAAAAAAGTTAATACAGAGTTTCAAGAAGGTAAAATGCTCCAAACGTATTTGACAGCAGAGCTACTAAAAGAAACTTTCACTACAGCTGATAATCAAGAAATTCTTGATGAAGTATCTGGAGAAATAAATATTTAGAACAAAATTGCAATGAGCCATGGCCACAAGATTGGGACGACGACATACTTAAAACAGTTCAAAATGAGCAATGTAATGCTGAGAAACAAGCTCTGAGTTATGTCCCAGGTTATATTTCCTATCGCTTATGCGATAAAAATCCCTCCCTTGGAACAATTCCTAGAAATGTCGAAGATTTTCCATCTGCTCAATGGATTAAAACTTTATCACTCGGGGGACTAAGGGTGCCTTTTCCAAAGTGGATGAGAAAGGTAGATCAATTTGAAATAATGTTTAAGTCAATTCACGGTACAGAGATTTCCAGAGAGAAAGACATAATTCAAAAATTAAAAACTGTAATAGAAGAGAGATTTCCAGAGACCTGCAAAGAAGCTGTGAAAATTTATTGCCGCATACAAACATTTAATCACAATTCGGTATATTAATCACAACAAAGATTTAGTGTTGGGAAAAAAATCAAATCAAAAGAAAACCAAATGGATAAATTCTGCCGTTAAAAAACGTAGCACGACGCTGTCAATATCTAAACCTGGTGAATATCTTCCTCCTTTTTAGCTATACAGGTATGTTAATAAAATTTTCTATTTCTGTTATTTACGCCTTCCGATAAAATAAACAAAAACGTTACTTGCTACGATATATATATATATATATATAACGTTCAGAGTTGTGAAAAAAAAATATAATACGTGCAAAAGTGTTCAGCTTACTCTGACAGCTATGACTTCTGCCCTCGGAAGCAGTATCCCACATCGTCAGTGTACTCGCAGTGACGTCACGTCCTCCCCAGCAAAGCGACTTGCTTTTGACTGCCTGCTGAGCCAGCCCTTATTCTCTAGTCCTGCAGTGTTGTACCAATTGGCTGCATCTGGTTTGCTATCCAGCAGTCTGTTGTGAAGGCTAACCTTAACAGTGAGCTGTTGTCATCACCGCTTGGTGTGATGCCACTCTAGAGCTCCGTGGGGTGCCAAATGGAACAGTGTGGTGTTCAGCGACGAATCACAGTTCCGTCTCACCATGGATGATTGTCATGTGAGAGTCTGGAGGCGATGTGGCCAATGGGCGGATTTCTCCACCATTGTGGAGTGACACATGGCCCGGCAATGTGGAATCATGATGCGGGTTGCTATCAGTGCCAAACAGCCACTCACTGCTGGTATGCGTTTTGGGCACATTGACGGCACGCCTCTATGTTGACGAGGTGCTGCGGCCCATGGCACTACTGTATCTGCAGGGCATCCCAAACGCTGTTTTTCAACAGGATAATGCCCGGACGCATACCACTTGGATCAGCCTGAATGCTTTACACAGTGTGGGATGCTTCCGTGACCAGCATAATCCCCCCGACCTCTCGCCCATTGAGCATCTGTGGGACATGATTGGACGTCGGTTGAGTACCCCCCCCAATGAACTGTGGACTCTGATCAACACCACACGGTTCACGATACCTCACGAATCTATTCGGACTCTCACTGCCTTGATGCCATGTCAGATTCAACGCTTTATTGCCCAAAATCGAGGCGACACTCCTTATTGATCATCCTCTACATTCGGCCACTGGAGCCTAGTCTGTATGCGACAATTAAATAATTTGTTCAGGACCTACTTGGCTATCTGTGTGTGGAGTTTGGTCTCTGTTTTCGAGCATTCCTTCATGGTGTGGCATTTTCTCTGTCAGGCAGTGTACACTGAAGTGCCAGAAAAACTGGTACACCCATTCATTATAATACGTGGTAGGTCCCCCACGGGAGCACAAGACTGCAGAAATACGACGGGGCATGGACTCCACTAGCTTCTGGAAATATGCTGTAGGCAATGCACACCACATTTTCTGCAGAGCGTTCCACAATTCGGGTGTGTTCCGAGGTCTCGGATATGTGATGGTGCATTGTCCTGTTGGAACAGGCCCAACCCATCAGCATGAATGCAGGACATGAACGGGTGCACCTCGTCAGAAAGGATGCGCACATAGCGTTGGCCGGTCACAGACATTTGTAGACGTATCAGGGGTCCCAGTGAAGTCAAGCTAAACACACTCCATACCATTACGGACCCCCCACCAGCCGGTACAGTTCCCCGTTGACAGGCGGGATCCACGGGTTCAGAACCATGCTGATAGCGGGTTTGCACATGGCTTAAACAGCATGAAGCTCTATCTCTATTCCCTGGTTTCACAGTCAGGGTTCAACAGGCCAGTGGAGGTAGTATTCTGGTCTGGAGAGCTATTTCCTGGCAAGCCCTAGGTCCGTTGGTTATCACCTCACGAGCACTGAATGGTGGATGCTACAGGGGCCTGTTAGCCATCCATATTTGTAGGAGGTTTGCCCCCGGCCAAAGCGCCATCTTTCAACGGGATAAAGCACCATGTCATCGAGCTTGTATAACTACCGAGTGGTTGGAGGAATGCAACAACAAATTCGCCACATTGCCTTGGCCTTTAAACTCCCCTGAATGTAATTCAGTTGAACATTTGTGAGATATGCTAGAACAGCGTGTGAGAACTGCTGATCCTCAGAATGAGCGTGAACTTACAGAGCTGATGCAGCAGACAAAGGTCAAATTACATATGGAGAATGTTCAACACCTTGTAGAATCTGTTCCTAGGTGTCTGCAAGCCATAATTACACAGAAAGGTGGACCAACGCATTATTAGGTAGATGTTCCTAATGCAAAGCTAACTCAATATATACTGAAATGCCAGAAAAACTGGTACAGATGAGCTAATGCAAAATACATAGCAACGTCACCTATGCGCATACTCAGTTGCGTCCGCCAGTGCGTAAATAAAGCGATAGACATCCTTGCCAGCTGTCAGAGCTGTTTTCGGCATGAGAATGACAAGTAATAATGATTTAAGCAAGCGATTTTCAACGCGGTGTCATAATTGGCTCTCGTGAGATGGGCCATAGTATTTTGGAGGTAGAAAGGAAGTTCGGATTTTCACGGACAACCATTGCAAGGGTGTACCGTGACTACAAGAATTCCGGCAAAACCTCCAACCTACCATACCAGTGTGGCCATAAAAAGACATTGGGTGAACGTGACCATCGTCGGCTGTCAAGAATCGTTTCACGCAATAGGCATGCAACACTCTCGCAGGTATCATCGGGATTCAATACTGGAGCCTCAACAAGCATCAGCGTCCGGACTGTGCAACGTACCCTGCACGATATGGGCTTTGGGAGCCGACGCCCAACTCGAGTCCCCCTTGATGGGTGCACCACACAGAGCTATGTGCCTCGCTTGGGCACAGCAACACTGCCACTGGACACTTGATGACTGGAAACAAGTAGCCTGGTCTGACGAGTCATGTTTCCAACTGTTCTTTGGTCTATATGAGGCATTGATTGCGATGACTGGGGTTCATTGTGGGTATCCTCGTTGGTCTCCAAGCAGTGGAACCCCAGGCAAAGCAAGGTACAGGGCATGGTGCACATGGAAATAGGTTGAATTGCACTGCTGTTGTATTGGTGGGTGAGCTGGAAGACTGTTGCACGTCGTTGCTGAGATACCAGTCGCAACACCCGATATGCTCACCTCTAGGACCAACTGCACATGGCTGACCAATATGAGTCCTTCTGCTAAATGTCTGTGCATAGTTAATCCAGTCCTGGTACACCCTGATACAGTAGTATGGGAGCAGCCAACAAGCATAGCTGTTTCCAAAATACTGGAACCTGCCCCCAACTATCGGGTTGCGGTCAAATTTCTTAAGTCGCCAGGTTTCCCCATTACTGGCAAATGACTACTGATTACGTAAAGAGGATAGTTGTGCAGAATTTATAGTAGCCACACGTGACACTTATATCACGTAGTACTTTGTCATTGCTCCAAATATGTAAAATGGGGGATGTTTCTAATGCAAAGCTAACTCAGTGTGTATTATAATGCAATTCCAAAGCATAGCAGATGTTCCATGCAAGAAAAAATGGATTAGACTTAGTGTAACAGGATTCTTGTTACAATGAGAAAAACTGTTACAGTATGTTTGGATGGGACACACCGGTTACCTCAAAATGATGTGGCAGCTAACATCACAAGCACATTATGTTTTAAGCCAACATTTATGCACTTACATTTTCTAGTTGGAGACAAGCCAAAGTCTCAAGCTCTTTGTTCTTTCCTCCCTTCTATGGTTTAATTACCCCCATGAGTATTGAAGGCTATGTAAGAAGTTGTCTGTCTGTAATTCATGACCATTGGTTCTAAGAAGGGAAAAAGTTAGTGCCATAGAACAAATACTATGCCGAGGACTCAAACCCAGAACCAGCTCGGATGATCAGCTTGAAGTTCATGCTTCTGATTACTCATCCACTGGGATGACGCCATAGCCTAAATCTTGTGGGTATTAAAATTATGTGCAATCAATAAACTGATAAAGAGTAAATTATCTTAAAACATGTGTACGTTTATGATCATTTTCTTTTCAGACAACAGCATCAACTATTTCATTGTCAGTGGATGTTTCATTGTTATGCTGCTTAGATGTTCACGATTAGCCAGAAGCCTAAGTCTCTGATGACATAAATTTTATCATATACAATAGAACCCGCTTATAACAAGGAGCTCTAGACCGATGGAAATTGTTGTTAAATCTGGGTGCTCGCTAAATCTGTTTGAAGGAGAAAAATTCCACCTTGTGAAAATGTGCAAACACAGCAATACGCATATATGTTTATTTTATATATCTATGTATATCATAATACATGGCTAAATTTTTTTCACCATTTTCTAACTCTCTAATGATGGCTACTTTTGTTGTTTACAAATAATGCCTTTCTTTTGGACATTTTGTCACTTATAGAAGTTTAGGATTTTCTACTTAACAGCTACGTGAGATTGACCACGGTTTAACAACACACATGAAGCAAAAGCAGCACTGATCTTTCCAATGCAATGCTTACTTGGAAGATGAAAGGGACAATGGACACTATTCCAGGAATTGTTGTTGCCTGTTTCCCCTCAAGATCACACCCCCATTCCATTACTCCCTTATTCCTCTCTTCAGTCATTGTCCAGAAATACACTCAATACATGTGCTCACCCATTCTCTCTTGGCCTAGGAGTAACCTCACCCATTCTCTCTTGGCCTAGGAGTAGGGCATCTGTTTTCAACTCTACTGACATGATACTCCCAAGGCATATCCCCTTGCAGTGGGAGGCAGAGATTCTCTTGCACAACTCATTTGTTGAACATTTGATGCACTCTTTTCCCAGTGTGTTTCTATCAACATTCTTCCACCAGCACACCAAGATTCCACTGCATTGTAATGATTTCGTTCTGTATGATACCACTTCTATTCTTCCATTCCAGGATGGTTCTCAGCGGGTTTTCTCTGCCTTGTTAAATATGTAATTCCATTAAATTTTGTTACTTCGCTTGTTAAAATTCAGCATTTTAGTTGTTCTCTTTCTTGTTCAACCAGGGAATTTCATTAAATCTTGTTCGTTAAAAACAATAAAATTAATTTGCATTAACATTATACCAAAACTTAAGTTCCTGTTTTGCTTGTTGAATCTGGGATCTCACTAAATATGGTCTCATCATAAGCAGGTTCTATGGTATATATATTTTCCTGAGAAGAGCCCTCAAAATTAAGCTGATGTAAACAGAATGCATAGTGTGAGAAACCAAAGCTGTGGTTCAATTATATCAAAGTTTTTTTTTTTAATGCCAGTATTAACATAAATAAGCATATATTTCATGTAAAGCACCCTATTCTTATGGACCTTGGTGCTGTTTTTTCAACACTTGGCTTATAATTTTTTTAAATTTAGGATTTATACCATTAACTCTCATGAGCATCTAAAGCCATAAGGAGTTGCCCAATCCTAACTTAGATCCACTGGTTCCAATGAAGGGGAAACAGAATTGGAAGAATAAACACCTCTATGTTTTGCCCCAGGATTAAAACTGAGAACCAGCAGTATGAGAAGTCAGAATCCCATACCTTACACCGCCTAACCACTTCATGAGAAATTCTGATTTAGGTATAACACCCCCTCCATCTTGGTCTCAGACTGGACAAGAACCAGCTACAGCCACAAGATTAAGCCACATTTCCAATGGATTCAAGAAGAGGACTCTAATCCTGGGCTACAAAGTCACACAAAACATAAGCTGGCCATGAGTTTTAACCCATTTCCTTTTCTTAATGTACAGAAGATAACCCAGTTTAATTTTTTTTTTAAAGTATCTTAACACATGCAACTTTGAAAGAACAAAAAACTATGATGGAAAGAAAATAAAACCAACTACTTAAACTGAGCAGAAATGTAGCATTTCAAAATTTTTTTTAATATAAATGCATGCAGATATTTTACTTTGTTAAAGATGATGAAATGTGCCTGCTTCTTCCACATTCATAATAACAGGGTGAAGTTTTGCTTCAGAGAAAACACACAAAATATTCAAACACAATTAAATTTCTATTCTCGTAAAATAATAAAACCAAGTTCATAAAAATTATGACATTTCTTTCATGAATGTTCAATTTGAATACAATGTCTCCTAGTAATCATTCAGTCATGAAGCAAAGTCAATCTTATACCAGGGGTTTAGGTTGGATTCTCAGGTAAGATATGGGTGTTCTGCTTATTCTACACAGCCAGTAACCCTGAATTAGTGATGTACAATTCCTTTAAGCATCATATACTTCTATGAAAAAACAAACAAACAAAAAAAATTGCTCCATCATGTCAGAGGTCTGATTTTGTGTTAGGTTCTAGTGATTAAATTTCTTTTCGAGCTACACTAGAACAAATAAAACAAATAAATCTTCAGCTCACGATCAAATAAACTTGATGGTGATGATCTGCAACAGTCATGTTCTGTGGTACACCTCTTTTAAACTGCTTAGGA
Source organism: Macrothele yani (assembly GCA_039090855.1). NCBI lineage: Eukaryota > Metazoa > Arthropoda > Arachnida > Araneae > Macrothelidae > Macrothele > Macrothele yani. Next base: position 67,622,958 of record CM077023.1, on the reverse strand, counting down.
ATGAAGTTACAGCAATCTCCCAAGCACTGATGTGTCTTTAAATAGCAGCACAGTGGAGCACATTTGAAGGTTTAGGCATGCCATCAGTATATATTTCAACAATTTAAATCCATGTTAATATTCAAAATGCCATCTCACGGTAATCGTATACAATGAGAAACAATATACTTCTAAACACTCACCATTTCTTCACAAATTTGCTTTAGAATGTACACTTCAAGGGTAGAAATATCATAATACTTCATTAACTAGTAACAACAAGAGGTACCTGTTTCCCAAATGTTATTCAAGTGGACCATTTGCCAGGATCATTTCATATTTATTATACCACTAACTAAAGTTGCACAGAATGTGTAAGACAGTTCGTACAAATTTATATGAAATTGTTCCTGGCTGATAGACTGAAGAAAACCCAGATTTGAAACTAGTTTTGAAGCAGATATTTTGAATTTTCAAAAACAGGCTTCAAGAATAACAATGTGAATACAAGTACCGTAATTTTCGTCATATTATCTGCACCAGCGTATAATCCGCAGACTGTGACTTTCATAAAAAAAAAAAAAAATATCTGTATGATCCGCACATCGCAGATGTTGAACCGGAAGTGGCATTTCCGATAGAAAAGTCGGTCACATAATGTCCCAGGAGTCCGAAGAAGTAAGAGGAAAAACAAAAACAATTTCATTAAATGAAGAAATTAATTTTTAAAGGTTACTTTTTCATATTTTTCTCTCCGGACACGCGTGACATCCATAGAAAACGCCGATGCAGCTCTTGAGTATTGCATTACACCTTGCCAATGATGAAAGGCTGATAGAGAACAAGTAATAGAAATACGGTATGTACTCACGTATAAGTCGAAAGTTTTTGAAGGATTGGCTTATATGTGGCCAATAAAAAACTTCCGTGAATTCTCCTGCGTAATTTATCAACGGATTTGTTTACATTTTAGACGGCGACAGCAGCTTTCGGCATGTTACTGTGCGATTGTTTTCTGACCTTCTCAAAACTATGCGCAGGGACACGATCATATTCTTCAATTGTGTTCACCACTTTAAGTTTAAATTCGGCAGTGTAACTGAAATGTTTCCTTTTAAAGACATTATGAACAGCAATGAAGGAAATAACAGGCCGACATTGATCAAAATGGTGAAAGACGAACTAAAGCAAAGCGTTACTGCTCGCTCGCTCGAGTCGGGCCGTGACTAAACACAAGGCAGCGCACACAAGATCCGAAAGGAGGAACACTTAGGTTCGTGCAGCCAGCGCAGTGCATTCATTGGCTGGCTTACAAAAACAGAGACAACACAACAGTCAGAGTTGTCCTTCTCAACGATTCAAAATGACCCCCACCATCTCTCCCCACAACTTGCCCGATGTTTCATTACGACATTCCTCCCCCTCTTCTCCGCTCCGTACAAACTCCAAAACGGAGGCAAATTTTTCCGTGGGAGTTCCTTTCTAATTATACCCCCTCCCCTGCACAATTACGCTGCAATTTTTTTTTAAATTGAAGGGCTGAGTGAACTTTTTATGAGGGTAAACTTTTTTTAAATTGGCGTATCATCCGCATCAGCGTATAATCCGCAGCACCTATATTTTAAACTTTTTTAGCAGATAATCCGTGGATTATACGATGAAAATTACGGTAGTAACAAGGGTCAGAACAATTATTTAATTTTATAGTCAACAGATTTTCTCGTTTTCACAAACAGATCACATGATACAGTAGCTTTTTAATACTGAACTGCGCATAAAATAAAACATTTGTTCCTGACTACCTATGAATATACTAGGATCACTGAAAAATATTGCCTCACTGTTTTTTCTGACAAATATCAACTGAAATAAATTCCAATTAATAGCTTTCAGTAATTTTCTGTTTCTCTGGCTGAGACTGGGAATCAGCTTAATTTACAGAAAATGTTACTGTTACAGAATCTGGGAAAAAATATTACGCCCTTAATTTTCAAAACAAATTTCTTTTACAGATATGCAAAACAAAATTTCCAAATTTTGATGTGTTTGCTCATATAGAAAACATATATATCTTACCACAAGTTAAATATACTGACACCATAATACTTGCAGCACTGGACATAGCACCTTTGCCTCTCATGTACAATTCTATTTATTTAGAACTCTATTTTCTTTGACAAAGAATTTTTTTGTGAATTTTTTTATCAAATTTTTACTTTAATCATTATTATTTTTTAAACTTTACAGTATGCAATCATACTTTGGGTACTAACTGATTTTGTGCAAGGGGCCTATGATAAACTCTCTAGAAAAAGAGGGATGGCACACTTTGGCTCTGTGGTTCCAGTTGAATCACTTTCTTGAAACTTTCAGCACCCAATTAGGGGTGGTTAAAACTTGCCACTCATAAGGAAGCACCAGGGTTCATATTGAATATTGGAAGTCGTTTAAGAAGTTTTTAAGAAGTTTTCCAGAAGTTCAAAACCGGTTTTCCAAGAGTTCACAATTACATCAGAACTTACAAAAACAACAAGCATGTTTACTTTTCTTTATACGAACTACAACTTTCTGTTGTTATTGTTCATTAGCTGTAAAGTCGTTTTCTCTGCACAGTGGACCATAGTAGTGTTTCTGAATATTAATTTTCCATGGCCTCAAAAAATAGCCGCATTCCGAACATACATCAAAAGAGCTCATATGTTATGCAGTAATAATAAATACAAAAACAAAGAGTTAGCATGGATCATACAAACAGCTAAAGAATTCAGATATAAGACGACAATAATCAATAAATTAATAAACGACTACAAACAAACATATGGAATATCATGGACAACTACCATACATTCCACTTATCAACAAAATCCTAAAGAAAGAATATCAGAATGAAAACAAAGACTTCGGTACATCCGTTGTTACATCCAAAAATAAAGAAAACAGTAAAATGTTTGAAAGAGCTGGAGTATACAGGATCCCTATATAATCAGAAAAGCTTTTAAAGCTAAAAAAAGTAGATTATGTCAGCACATTAGCAACTGGCACAAGAATGAAAATAAAACAGCGTTAATAGATTATTGCAGAAGCAACCATGTAGAGCCCGATTTTGAAAATATTAAAATAATAAACAGGCAGTGTACCGAAAAACGTTTGTGATACGCTGAGGCCATATTAATTGAAAAAACTAGTGAACTGAACTGTAACAAGAACAATGGCATTGATCTTCCTCTACCCTGGAAACTGCTGTTAGATCTCAAAAAAAAAAAACAAAAAAAAAAAAACAAGAAAAAATAGGAAACACATCGCTCCAACCATAATTGACGAAAACACCAACAACCAAGTTGCAGCAATGTGGGAGATAGCACCCCCCCCGCCCTTCGCTTGTTGATTCGCCCAACATGTTACGTGTGGAATAGACAACCAGTATGCTTAATCACCAGCTACCAGGAGACTCCGTGGGTGTCTGTTATGCGAACAGTAGCTGAGTTCCACCAGCCTGAAGATGGTGCACAGGCACCAAACTGCATTGCCGCGATAAGAACGACGGCTAGTACTCAATGTCCTTTTTTAGCATTTTTGTTTGAGTTATTTGTATTCTGTTTCTTCTTGTGTTTCCGTTCTGTGTCTTTAGTCTTCGTGTGTCATAGTTGCCAAACTGTTTTATTGTCCTTCTCAATTATTTTAGAAGTCATAACACTTCATATTTTTAATTATCATTTGAAAAAATCCTTGTTTGTCCATACTTCTGTCTCAACCTTGTGCAATATTGTTGGTCAAGTTGTGTAAACATCTGGATTAACTCAAAAATTTGGATACATTGATCTATTCAACTAGTGAAAGGCTACTCAACATTTCACCCCCCTCTCCCCATGACTGGCATATTTTAGGTTGGTTGGTTAGGTTTTATGGCGCAAGGGCCATGCCTGGCCAAAGAGCGCCAAACACAAGACAAGACAAGACACAGGACAGACAAACAGTATTAAAAATATGGTAGAAAACTTAAAATCTGGCTGATTAAGTAAAAGTGAAAAATGAGAGTGATGGAAGGGCGAAAAGGCAATGAAACAAACAGCATTAAAAACATGATACAATGTTTAAAATTCGGCTGATTCATTAAAACTGAAAAATGAGGATGATGGAAGAGCTAAAATCTAAATGCGTTTAAAAAATTCAATTTCTTTTAAAAAGGAAAACACAGCGACAGTATCGCAGTGGTCATCCAGGACCCGCTGCAGAGTAGCAGCGTCCTCGGTCAACAAATAAGAATGAAAATAGTGAAAACGTACACCACGAAAACGAACACAGCTACACAAAAGATGAATGACAGTGAGTTGGCAATTGCACGTCTCACACATCGGTGCAGTGTCGCCACACAGCAAAAAGCGGTGAGTGAAACGACAATGCCCAATGCGGAGACGCGCAAGCACCACTTCCTCCCTGCGGTTCCGACAAGATGAGGAGTTCCAGATTTCGAGAATAGGTTTTATACGATGCAGTTTATTTTCCACCTGTTGGTCCCACAGACCCTGCCACGTTCACCTGATATGATCACGAACAAGAAATCGAAAATCGCGACGAAAGAGTGGCAAGGGTGTGACGACCAAAGAGGAAGCAGATCTAGCGGCCGCATCAGCACACTCGTTACCCGAGATTCCAACATGCCCAGGAATCCAGCAGAATTGAATCTGGACACCGGCCTCGAGCAAGGAACGAAGAAGCCTTCGTACGTTCAAAAGAAAAGGATGATTACAATAGTCCAGCGATGACAAAGACTGCAGGACACTTAAGGAATCCGTGTAGACCATAGCACTATGATGAGAACTCGACTGAACATGAAGAAGTGCAAGATACACAGCATGCATCTCCGCCGAAAACACTGTGGCCTCAGCTGGGATCCCCGCTACAGTAACGTCATCTTCACAGACAGCTGCGGATCCAACGACTCCATGCATCTTGGAGCCATCAGTGAAAATGGGAGTGTATTCAGTATTGAGGGCACGGTGCTCAGCGAAGAGCTGCTGGTACACTGACGCAGGGGTTGAGGATTTGTCGAAAGACGTAAAGGTGGTATCAACCATGACACCAAGTGGGTGCCATGGAAGATCCCCAAAGCCCCTGGTCGCTGCAACAAGTGACAAGTCGAGCCCTGCATCACGAGCTACGGCCGCCATACGAAGACCGAAGGTTGGAATGCATGAGGGCCGGTTCTCAAGTAAACGGGCATGCTGAGGATGGAAAACTGCATCGTACAAAGGATGGTCTGGAAGAGACCGAAGTTTTAAGTAAAAGTGAACAGACAGCTGCAGACGGCGTAATTCAAGCGATGGTTCGTTCGCATCAGCGTAAAGGCTGGGAATCGGAGATGTTCGAAATGCTCCCATACAAAGACGCAGCGCCTGATGATGAACAGCGTCCAAAGGCCGGAGAATGGAAGGACGAGCCGAGCCATACACAATACAGCCATAATCCAGTTTTGACCGAATTAAGGAGTGGTAAATGCGAAACAAAGAGATCCTGTCTGTGCCCCATGAAACTCTCGAAAGGATTTTTAGAATAGAAAGAGCACGCAGACAGGAAATCTTGAGCCGCCGAACGTGCGCACGGAACGTAAGCGCAGGGTCGACTGTCAGTCCAAGGAACTTGGTCTCCGGCAAAACTGGAATGGCTGCACGGTCTAAATACAGCTCGGGGTCAGGATGGAGGCCACGCCTCCTGCAGAAATGAACACACACTGTCTTGTCGGAAGAAAGAACGAAACCATTGCTATTCGCCGCTTTAAAAATCTGATTAATTGCCGACTGCAACTGCCTTTCAAAAAACGCATGCTCGATGACAAGCAGATGTGCAAGTCATCGACATACACAGTAGCCGAAACCGCAGGAGGAAGATTTGTGAGGAGACAATTATTGCGCAAGATGAACAATGTGACAGATAAAATGCAACCTTGAGGAACACCTTGTTCTTGATGGAATGTTGCCGATAGCGTCGTACCCAGGCGCACCTGAAACACCCGATCGCGAAGAAAATTTACAATAAATGTCAGAAGATTTCCTCGCAATCCGCATGCGTGGAGGTCACGGATAATCCCGTGCCGCCACGCACGATCATAGGCTTTCTCGATGTCAAAGAATACAGAAACCAGGTACTGCCTACGCAGGAACGCCTCGCGCACAGATGTCTCAAGGTGCAGGAGATGATCATGAGGTGAACGATGACGCCGAAAACCGCTTTGTGATGGTGAAAGTAATTGACGATGTTCTAAAAAATGAATTAATCGTGAGTTAACCATTCGTTCAAGAACTTTACACAGACAGCTAGTGAGAGCAATTGGGCGATAACTAGAGGAAGACTTAGGATCTTTGCCAGGCTTCGGAAAAGGTAGAACAAAAGCCTTTCGCCAAGACTCCGGGAAACCGTGTTCTAACCAGATGCGATAGTATAAGATTAAAAGGTTCTCGAGAGACGACTGCGAGAGATGAAGGAGCATGTCGTAGTGGATGTCATCGGGACCGACAGAAGTAGCCCCGGAACGATGCAGAGCCACCCGAAGTTCACACATGCTGAAGGGGGAGTTATAACCAGTGTCGGTATACTGCGCAAAAGAGATTCTCTGGCGTTCCGCGGTGGATTGAATACTATGAAAGGAGGACGGATACGCCAGATCACTCGAAACGGAGGCAAACGCCTCCCCCAAACAATCTGCAATCTCCCAGACTTCAGCATATGTGCAGCCGTTACTCTTGAGAATGGCAATCTGGTGTGAACTGTAGTTACCCCGGATCTTACGAATCCTTTCCCACACAGTTTTCGAATTGGCACGTGAGGTAAGAGATGATACATACTGGAACCAAGACTCCCTCTTGCTACGTCGACGCACCAACCGAGCATAGGATTTAGCACGTTTAAAAGCAACGAAATTAGCCTCGGTTGGATAACGCCGAAAAGTAAACCAGGCCTTATGTTGAGCTCTCCTAGCCGCTGCGCATTCAGGGTTCCACCAAGGTTTCGGAATTCTGGGGAGCTTCGTAGATGTTTTTGGAATAGAAAGATCAGCTGCCTGAAGAATACAAGTTGTGACTTCAAGTACAGCTGCGTCGATTGACTCTTGGGTCACCATGTCAGAAGACATCACCGCGGACGATGTGAAGACCTCCCATCTGGCACGATTCAACCTCCATCGAGGTGGGCGGGAGGCAGAAGATGGCACGTTTGCATGGTGCCAGAGGACGATGGGGAAGTGGTCGCTCCCGTGAAGATCCTTACACACCGTCCACGACCAGTCAGCAATAATCGATGGTGAACCCAAGGTCAAATCGATCGCACTGAAGGATCTTGTCGGCTCATGGAAGTAAATGTTAGCACAGGTGTTTAAAAGGCACACAGAGGCCAAGCACAGAAGAAACTCTATGCGACGACCTCTCGCACTGGTGCTGACAAAGGATGATCATCCCCACAAAGGATGATGTGCATTAAAGTCACCTAAAAGAAGGAAGGGTGAAGGCAGCTGATCAATCAAGCTCTCCAGAACAGAGACGCTAACATCCATTCCGGTGGCAGATAGACACTGCAAACAGTAAGAGGCACAGGCATAGAAATACGAACCGCAACGGCCTGCACAGTTGTGGAAACCACGACGGAAGATACCGGAACCGTGTGAGGGACGAGAATAGCGACTCCCCCACAGGCTATATTTCCAGACGAGTTATCTGTTTGAAATGCACTGTAGCCTCGAACTGAAAGCAGGTCTGATGGTTTAAGCTTTGTCTCCTGGAGACAAAGGCACACCGGAGAGTACAAATAAAGCAGATGTTTCACGTCATCAAAACTGGTGCGAAAACCTCGGCAGTTCCACTGAATTATTGAACCCATGGGTAAAAATGAAATGAAAAAGGAAATGGTTAAAATTGGTCAGCCTCCATTTCCTCTGATGAGTGTTCCCCCACATTTGGGGGGGGGTGACCAGGGGCTAAGATTGGTGAATGCTTTGTCCCAAGTGTCTTAGCGGGATTCGCTCGCCGTCGATTGTTTGGCTGAGACTTTGGAGGAGAAGAAACGCTCTTCTTATCCTTGACCTTGGTGTTTTTGCCAGAAGAAGTGGCCCGAGTTCCCTTGCTGGTGTTGGTGTTTTTGCCAGAAGAAGTGGCCTGAGTTCCCTTGCTGGTGTTGGTGTTTTTGCCAGAAGAAGTGGCCTGAGTTCCCTTGCTGGTGTTGGAGTGAGTCTGCTTCGGTGAAGTGGCGGGTGCCGCTTTCAGACCCCTAGCTCGCGACTGGAGTGCCTCCAGTCCGGCTGCGATGATTTCATCTACATTGAATGGACATTTAGGGGGATCTGAATGTCGGTCTGAATGGTAACCGTAGATTTGGCAACCACCACTGAAGCGTATGAACGCCGATCAGATGTAACAGGAACTACTCTTCTTCTGGCCTCAGGATAGGAAATGTTTTCCACCGTTTTGAGCCTTTGGATTTCCTTCTCCTCCTTCCACTTCGGACAATCTTTGGCTGATGCTGGGTGTGAACCCTTGCAGTTCACACAAGACTTGGCCTCGGCCACACATTCTGAAAGTAGATGCTCTGTGGCACCACAGCGTCCACACCTAGGAGTACTCCTACATGACTGCTGAGAGTGGCCGTACGACTGGCACCTAAAACATCTCAACAGGTTAGGAATGTACGGTCGTACCTCGAGGTGGAGATACCCTGCCTTGATGGATGTAGGCAGGGAAGGGCTGTTGAATGTCAAGATAATGTTTCAGGATGGGACAAACTGCCCATTCCTCCTGAAAGAAATACGCCGCACACCCGTAACATGTAGGCTCCTCAGTTCTTTGAGAAGTTCATCCTCAGTACATTCAATAAGATCCCTAGAGGAGAAAACACCTCGAGATGAATTTAGGTAACCGTGTGGTGTTATTTTGACCGGAGTCTCAAGCAGCATGCTGGTGTTGATAAGTGTGGAACTGTAGGCCACAGTAGACATCTCAACAAGAAGATCTCCAGATTGGAGCTTTTTAACGCTCTTAGGAGAACTTGCTATAGATTGAAGTGCTTTGTTAATCCAAAATAGACTTTTGGCACTCAAAGGCTTTGAAGGGTCCAATGAGTGCACAAAAAAGAATCTAGCATTGGAAACATCAGCGACAAATTTTTTGGCGGAAGGACCTGAACCTTCCTCTATACCTCTTTTAGTGTTGGGTTCGTGGGAAATTTCATTGAGAGCCATGAAAAAAATAAAGGATTCATCCGCCGACGTCCCCACCCACTACCGAGCCCAACAGGGGAGAGCCGGAGGTCCGCAAGCCCAAGTGGACGCAGGACACGACTCTAGGGATAGCAAGCGGATATAGCAAGTTGATAGGGCAGACATGCGCTCGGCGAGCACCCAAACTTTCCCATGCCTGGGGAACACCCCTTTGGCATGCCCACCCTATCCCCAGACTCACCCTGTCGTACAAGACGACAAGCCGTTAGAGGTCTGGGCTCCACTCGGCCACAGACCTCATTGACTAGGAGTGGGTTAGTTCCCAGCCGCCCGTTTAGGGTGAAGCAGGGGGCAAAGAGGAGTGTTGGCAACTGGCGACAACAACACCCTGGCCTCCAGAAACCTCAGCCTCCAGCATCACCTTTTCCACCTTACGGGTTGTCGCACACGGCAAACGTGCAGGTAGTTCTAGCTAACCAGCTCAGAAAAACAAAGAAAGAAACATGAAATTAAGAAGACAGGATAGAAAACGAGAAACTATAATCCAGAGCTGGCGCATAATCACAACCTCAGCAGCCTACAACTGAGGCGGGTTCGTGTCAAGTGAAAAAACAAAAAACATAAAAATGTGAAAATCATCACATATAGTACATGTCGGCTCGGGCCGTGGGGACGCCATCCCCCAGCAGCTGGATGAACAGCTGTCCCTTCGGTGATGTAATCGTACAAGACGAAAAAGAAAGATGTTCCGTCACAAGGTCAGCTCGGGCCGTGGGGGCGCCGCTCCCCAAATAACTGGAAAACCAGTTATCCCCGTGCGGGGGCATATTTTAGGACTATCAATGTATGTAATGTTCATATTCCTTCTTGTAAATATTATTTCAATTCTGCAATTTAGTCAATGTCAATGATTTGCTTGCATTAATTAAGTACGTACGGAACATATTAATACTACTATGCATATTCTTCGTAACACTCGTAGACAGCGCGGTGCAGGTGCCCTCGAGTGCGGGAGAGCAAATTAGCTCATGAAACAAACGTGCAAAGAGTTCATATTTCCAGCATTACGTCTAGTCATTGCTGACATAGAATATTAATTTTCCTTTAAAAAAAATGCTTGCTTTGCCTCTTGATGGAACAACAAGTGACTAAGGGATGGAGAAACACACTTTAAGTGAAATTAAATATCAAAAATCAGTACTGCATTATTCACTGCCACAAAAACAGTTTTACAGGACAAATGGCTTGGATTCCATCATGGGCAAATTAAGTACTGATTTTGAAATTTAATTTTGCTTTAAAAAAAGGGAAGTGGAAAGAATGCTTGCTTTACTGATCAATTTTGAAGAAAAGAGCGTTAAAAACAGGAAAACATGCATTTCATTAGAAAAAAATCTGACAGCGGGCAGCATTGAATAAATTTCAGGATATAAAAAACATGCAATACCTATATTTATAACATCACATTATTTCACTGAGATTTTCAATTTCCATATATTCGTTTTGCTGTACTCTTGTAGTAGACCAACGACTTCAGTAGTGACCACCAAGAATCCGCAAAGCTTGGAGTGTATATGTCTTTTCCAAAGCAATGCAAATTAATAGTGTCCAACCCAGCAAGAGAGGACCAAGCGCATGTCAGCTGGAAAAGGTGAACTCAAAATAGCATTCAGCAGAGGAAAAGAAATTGCAAATTAAAAAAAATGGAAAAGTTCACCTCTCACTTGCTAAAATGTGCAATGGAAGACATCAGAAAAGTTAGCAGTACAATAATTTCCAGAAGTCAAAATTTTTTCTCAGGAGTTTGAAGAGAAATAAAGAGAAAAAGGCCCAGTGAAGGAGTCTTTCATTTCCAGGAGGTGTAAGAAACCTGGTCAGAACAAAAAGAAGACAACTTTCCAAAGTTTCTGAGGAATAACCACTTGTGGAGTAATAAATAAAATAAAAGCTGTATAGCATTATCATCATGCATTAGGAAAAGATATCTCTGAAGCACAAGAATGGCGAGGTTATCTTTAACAAACAAAATATACTGTGATGAAAGGCCTAACCAGCTTGAAAGTAACCACCACATTTTACAATCTAACCGATTATTATTCTTGGAAGAATACTCCAGTGGTAAATAATATTTGATATACTATGTTGATAATATATATAATTTATGACTACAAAGCTTGCGGTGTTAAGATAGAATAATAATAACAATGTTTCGCACAATAAAATGTTTATTATACATCGACTATAGTTTCGCAGAGCGTTTGGCTTGGCTTCCTCAGGACGAATGGAGCGTAAACATTCAAATCATTGCGACATCATCAGAATTCTGACGGTCACTGGTTTTGGTGAGTTGTTTCCACGCGCTTGAAAGAAATGGAGTCGACGTCATGTCGTTGACAAGCCGTGACGAGTTCCGGTATATGTGGAAAACTTCTAATATATTAAGCTTGAAAGTAGAGTCCGGTTTATCAATAAGCGTAGCGTTTCCAAACAAAAAGTTATGGTTATTTTCGTGACAATGTTGAGCTATAGACGACTTCTTCAGTTCATAGTTCCGTACATATGTCTTGTGTTCCTTCACACGGAAACTTAAAGCCCTGCGGGTCTGTCCTATATATGAAAGTCCACATTCACAAGGTATCTGATTAATTCCCCAGGAGTTTAAGTCTTTGACGTAGCCTTTTGATCCGTAAAAATTCATCTTGTTTATGGGTTTGAAAATAACTTTAAAATTAAAACTTTTAAGGATTTTTGAATTTGCGAAGCAAATCTGAGGAGCAAATGGGAAAACTGCCTAATTCTTTTGTATTGGGAGGTCTATAGGCATGAGCGTGCAGACAGGCTTTGGTTTCCTAAATTTTTGGACAGCTTTGTCTATAATGGAAGGGCTGTATCCTCTGTGTGCTGCAATTCGTTTAAGAAAATCAAGCTCTTTCTGTAAGGAATCCTCAGTTGAGCAGATATGTATTGCACGATATACGTATGTGAAGAAGGCAGAGATCTTTTGTTTCCATGGATGATTTGATTTTGCATGAGGGGGTAAGGAAACAGCAAATGGTTTTTCATAAACTGTTGTACTAAAGAATCCTTGAGAGCATGACACAAGGACATCGAGGAATGGTAAGCAGCCATTATTCTCAGTCTCATATGTGAACTGTATACGAGGATCGATTGAATTGATAAGTTCAACTAATTTAGGTATTTCCGAGTTCATGCCATTCCAGAGAACAAAAGTATCATCTACATATCGAATCCACAGGTCAAATGTAACAAGCTGAAACAGTTGGTCTTCAAAGTGGCGCATGTAGACCGCATAAAATAGGTGACAGTGGGCTACCCATTGCAAGACCTTCTGTCTGTTGGAAAAATCTTCCACGAAAAAGGAAACTGTTTTGTCTTATACAAATTTCCACTAGCCTCAAAAACTCTTCTATTTCCGGTTGGCTGAAATGATGTTCTTTGAGACTTGATTTTAATGCTTGTAGAGCTCCATTCACTGGGATACTTGTGAACATGGATTTCACATCGAAGGGTAACATGAACTGATCATTGAATGGATGTCGCTTTAGCCGATTGACAAAATCAATGGAATTTTTTACAGATGTTGTGTTCGAAGAAGTCGTTAAAGTCGATAGTTTCGAAGATAGAAATTTGGCCAACTTATGTGTAGCTGATCCTATATTGCTGACTATGGGACGAAAGGGGACACCAATCTTGTGTATCTTCGGAAGTGCATAGAAACGTGGACAATGGGAATATGAGGGCTTCAGATGATTTTTTGAGCTTTGGTCAAGGGTTACACAACTTGTTACCACTTTCCGAACTTCCTTTAATTGTTTCTCCGATGGGTCATTTTTTATTTCCTTATAAGGTCCCTCGGTAATAAGGTCTTCAACCTCTGCCTCGTAATGTTTCTTGTCCAGTATAACAACTTGTCCTCCTTTATCAGCTTTAGTGATGATAATATCGCGATTTGACTGCAATTCTTTTAGAGCATAGTATTCTTCCTTGCTGAGATTCGGCTTAAATGGTGGAATGGACTTTGCCGTTATTGTCTGGCTAACGCAATGTCTAATCGTTTCTTTTTGATCTGAATTTAGATCGCTTTTTATCACGGAATCCTCAACCGACGCAATGATATTGGTACCTTTTCGAAATCGCAAAATTCGAATTGTAACGTAAAATCTGTTTTTGAATTTCGCTCGGGTTAAAACTAGAAAGGTTAGATATTATTTCATTATCCGGAAAGATATCTTCAATTTGTGAAGTAGAATTTTCTTTATGGTTGTTGTCTTTGATATTTTTTTACATTTTCGTTTTAATGTCATTTTATGAGTAAATGACATATTGGAACTCCTAGACCAAGTTTTGCAGTCCAGGTCGCAAAAATCTGGTAATGTTTTAGCCAGTAAAAGGTGAAGGTTGTACAGTTCGACCTCAACCTTTGCAATATTCTTTCTTGTATCTTTAATGATAGCTCTTACTAGTGCAAACGAAGCATTAAATATGGCTTTGTTGATGTTACGGGTAGGTTCCAGGTTGCATTTCACACAGATAAAATTTGGTAGTATCTTGCATCTCTTGCATCGAAGCAAGAAGTTTAGGTGGTTCAGCAATCTGAACTTTTTTATCCTCAGTCTGGAAAAACGGTTGATTGTCGCAGAGAGTGAGTTCGTCATGATCGAGATTAGGAACAGAGATTCAAGTTCCTATAGAAAGTCAATATCAGTATAGGTAAGTCCACAAAAACGGAAGCGAAGCAAGATGTTATATGATCGGCTCCCGGTGTAAGATATATCAATATATTTACGCTCCAAATTGTAGTCAAAGATCCAGTTGACACCTGAAATTATATATAATATATGACTACAAAGCTTGCGGTGTTCAGATAGAATAATAATAACAACGTTTCACACAAAATGTTTATTATACATCGACTATAGTTTCGCATTTATTATAATAAACATTTTATTGTGCGAAATGTTGTTATTATTATTCTATACTATGTTGAGTTGATTTCAGAAGTCTGTGTAATTACTAAAATTCCCAAGTTTTGTTAACTGGGCTATGACCAGCAAGTAAAAAACCAAAAAATTTTTTGTTAGTAATCAAACCTGTAACTAGAAAATCATGACTGGCAAGGTTTTGCAATACTTGGAATAGAAAAGGAAAACATTCAACTGTAAAGTGTCAGAAAGATAACCAATATAGGCTCTCCCCAACTTATAAACATAATGTGTTTGATGTCACAAATATCTTTCAAATACGTAACAGTAACATAACGGAGTTTCAAATACCTAACAGTAACATGAAGTTGGTATGTTGAAGTTACAAAGACTGTAACATATCAGTTATGTTTCAAAGTTATGAAACGTTTGCGGACATTTTGATGTAACCGAAAGGTTCCTGAAACATTACTGTTACATTGCGCAATGTATCTGAAAAGCCTCATTGTTTCAGTGCTACGTACCTGTAACATATACAAAACATTCTGTGTTGTGTGGGAACTTCCGCTTTCGAAAATTTCAGGCGGATAACATCCTTCCACCACTACTAATTGCCCCAAAATTTCTGTTCATTTATGCATCGATCTCGAGGATAATCCAAATTATGACAGAAAAGGAGAAATTTCTCGAAGCCGTCGCACTCTCATGCCTGAAGATTACAGGGAAATTTTTTTGCCGTCGAATTTCCATTTTCGGAAATTTTCCCTTCATTTTCAAACTGAAATACACATATTTATGGAATAAAATGATATATAACAATAATATTGGGCACAGGCAACATCACACAAAAAAGAAATTACGATTACGAAAAAATCTTTATTTCGTTCAGTTTCATTTCCGAAAGACGAAATACCGTTCCGATGCGTATTTTTACGAATTGGTAAAATTCTTTGATGCATAGTTTTACGCTGCGAGAAAAATTCCCAACGTCATAAAAATGCGCGTCGAGAAAAATTCCCAACGTCATAAAAATGCGCGTCGAGAAAAATTCCCGATGTGTATTTTTATGCGTTGGTAAAATTTCGATGCATACTAGATGCGTAATTACGCATTTTGGCGAACTCTGATCGGCACATCATTTGAGCACTCCCGTGGAGAGAGAGCTACCGCACGACGTCACGAAGACTGTGAGTCAAAGGGTCCCAGTGGCGGGTTGTGGTAAGCTGAGATGGGGGGGGGGGGGGAAAGCTGCATCTCAATTTTGTAGATATCATGATATCACTTCGAAAGCTAAGTTACTGAGCCTGTGCTGATGCTGTCCGTTTAACAATAATATATATACACAGTCAAACCTCGATTTAATGAACTTCAAGGGACCAACAGTCTTGTACGTAAAATCGCGGAATTTGCTAAATCGAGGAAACCTTTCGAATGAAACATTCAAATTAAGCTAGTGTTCATAAAAGAATACGTAAGCACATATGTTCTCTTTCTTTCAGTGACTAACTTTTCTAGTGCTACCTGTATTCATCAAAACTTTGTCTGTAAACGTTTAATTAAGCTGTAGATTTAACACTGAGAAGAAAAAAAATTCAGTTTGGCGAAGAATTCCAGCGGTTCAAGAATGGGTACGTAGCATGCGTGTCCTTGACTTCACGGAGTGCTATTGTTCTGTCTGTAGCTAAAAACAAGAATCCCCAGTACTCTAGATTTCCTTCCCCACACCACCTTTCTTTTTCCTGCTTCCCAACCATGCAAGCAAACGTTGTGCACCTTTGAAACTTATTGGTCATTTTCTTCTCCCTGTGAGACGCTTACACTTGTTAATCAAAGGAAAGGCGAACTGATTTATGATTCCATCAAGTTGTGTCGCAGATGGTGTTCTTTGAAATGCTGGTTAACTGCATGTGTAAAATTTTCCCGTTGCGTGAGCTCTCTTTCTAATAGTTGACTTTTAACGTGAAAATGCTAGTTATGATAGTTTGGTGGTTAATTTTTTTTTCTCGCTAAATTGAAGAAATGTGTTCTTTAAATCGGGAAACACCATGCATTAATTTCAATGTGGTTCCTACCGTACCACAAAAAATGCACATAAAATCGCGGAATTCGTTAAATAGGGGTTTCACTGTATATATATATACAGTCAAACCTCGATTTAACGAACTTCAAGGGACCAACAGTCTTGTACGTAAAATCGCGGAATTTGCTAAATCGAGGAAACCTTTCGAATGAAACATTCAAATTAAGCTAGTGTTCATAAAAGAATACGTAAGCACATATGTTCTCTTTCTTTCAGTGACTAACTTTTGTAGTGCTACCTGCGTTCATCAAAACTTTGTCCGTAAAATGAGCTGTGTTGTTTAATAGAGCTGTAGATTTAACACTGAGAAGAAAAGAAAAAAAAAGCACGATTTGGTGAAGAATTCCAGAGGTTCAGGAATGGGTACGTACCATGTGTGTCCCTGACTTCACAGAGTGCTATTGTTCTGTCTGTAGATGAAAACAAGAATCCCCAGGGTACTCTAGATTTCCTTCCTCACGCCGCCTTTCTTT
This sequence comes from Macrothele yani, assembly GCA_039090855.1. Lineage (NCBI taxonomy): Eukaryota > Metazoa > Arthropoda > Arachnida > Araneae > Macrothelidae > Macrothele > Macrothele yani. Next base: position 67,606,284 of record CM077023.1, on the reverse strand, counting down.
TTCCTGCTTTCCACCCACGCAAGAAAACGTTGCGCGCCTTTGAAACTTATTGGTCATTTGCTTCAACCTGTCAGTTCGCCTTTCCTCCAACTGTTGATAGTCGGAGGAAAGGCGAACTGATTTATGATTCCGTCAAGCTGTCACAGATGGTGTTCTTTGAAACGCTGGTTAACTGCATGCGTAATATTTTCCTGTTACGCGAAGCTCTCTTTCTAATAGTTGACTTTTAACATGAAAATGTGGTTATTTTTTTCGCTGAATTGAGGAAATGTGTTCGTTAAATCGAGAAACGCCAAGCATTAATTTCAATGTGGTTCAGTCCGGACCACAAAAAATAAATGTACGTAAAATCGCGGAATTCATTACATCACAGTTCGTTAAATAGGGGTTTAAGTGTATATATATATATTGATCGAAAGTGCTTTTTTTTTTCTTTTTTTTTACAAGAAATGAATATTTAGATTTTATATTTAGCGATTGATAGAGAAAATGTAGAGGTACCGATACCTAAATTAGGCAACAGATATTAAGTGATTGCCACATTTATGAAGAAAGTAATCGACCTATAAAACTTGGTTGGATGCATTATTTTTTAAAAAGAAACTGATTAATCAGTGCATCCTTCTAGTTCTTATGCACAGAGCACAGACATGGACCTCAACTAAAATAGACATACAGATGTTGCAGACAACTTGAAAGAGGCATGTAAAGATGCATGTTTGATGTTACCAGGAAAGATACAAATAGGAACTCATGGATCGGGGAAAATGCCAAGAGTGGAAGACATTATGGTCAGAATTCCTGAAATTGCAATGGAATGGACATATTGCTAGAAGAAAGAGCCACCGACGGAGAGTTGAAATATTGAGCTGGATAGCAAGGGAAAAAACAATACCCAGAAGATGACAACAGGGAGATGGGTGCATGAAATTCGAAAGCATGAAAGAAACTGGCTCAAGGGCAGACTGTTGTGGAAGAAGAAACTTGGAGACTCTCATGCAGCAGTGGATTAATAGTGGTTGCAAATTATATATACACATGCATATTAATGCGTGTGCCAGTTGCAGCGGAGATAAACTCAAGGTCATATACGTGTTCTCAAGTGTCTCACTGTGACCTCTAGAAATATGACAAATATTTTTTCTACTGATACACTCCCTTTGGAACTTTGACGGCGAGGAAAAACTTTTTGTGGAATTTTGAAGGGTCTGCCAGAATTTCGTGATGAGTTGTTATTGCGATACTCACACACCGGCATTCTCTTTAATAAAAACGGATTGCAAACATATTCAGTCCAGTTTTAATTTTGAAGCCATGATAACAATTTAGAGTAGAAAAATTTGTTTTCCAAAATTTACCAACTTCGTAAATTTTCTAAACAATGATATCTGATTAAATGTTCTTTTCAAAGTAATTAAGTATAATGCACTACCTCAATTGAAATGTGCAGCTTATTTTTTGGAGGGAGGGGGATGCAGCAGAAAAATAAAATGTACCCAGTGGAGTGACTTCAATGATTTTTGGTGAATAAAAATTTACACGAGTTTAAAAGCGAAAATTTCGCTGTGCTTGGTAAGTGAAGAAATCAATTTTGTTCAAGTATTTTGCTGCAGAAATTAGTCTCTCTCACGTTTTTTTTTTCTTCCAATTTATCCCAAACTGAACTCTATTCTCAATCGCAATTTGTTCACATGCCCATTTTTACCAAAAGAGAACATATAAGTACAACTTTTTTGCAAAGGTCACGGCAACTGAGTATTTGCTATTAGCAAACACGAATAATCTCCAGTTCGATGGGAGCAACATTGTTAGAATTATTATGTTGAATAAAAGCAAGAACAAACCAAAAATTGGAAGAAAAAACAAACAAACCAGGTTGAGTAATACATTCAAACATACTTTATTTCAACATTTGTCATTGTTTTTTAATTCATTCCCCTATTTTATTTCTTATTTGGAAGCACAAGAACCGTATTAATCAACAAAACACACAGGCCCTGTGATGCATTCCCACCCAACGAGAGACTGCATTCGCGAGCAATCCTGCTAGCGAGAGCTGCCATCAATGCAGTCCCCAGGGAAGTTTTATTCAAAGGAAACGAACTGATATGGGAATAGGCAGAGTTTCCCACACGAGTTGGTTTCAATAGCCATCAGAGCTGCAAGCAGGGCAGCCCGCCAACGTTCCTTCTGCTCCCAGTGGTGTTATGCACGAAAAACTTCCAGTTGAGTTCAGAAGACTTAAGTCGTGGCGTTATGCAGGAAAAACTTACAGCGGTGTTCACAAAACTTCTCTCTCTTGGTATGCCATGAAAAAAAAAACTGCTTTGGGTAGGGTGTGTGTGTGTGTGGGGGGGGGGGGGATGCAGCCCCACAGCCCTATAGCAGGAGCTGCCCCTGTAAGCTCCGGTAGAAAATGTAAAATGTAAGTGGATGGTTCCAGGGGATTGAAATACTTCGATTAAGCAATCGAAATATTAAAAAATCTGTAAAAAAAGACCTGTATCCGCAAATCAGTAAAATTAAGTAGAAATCCGTAAAGGTTGGCAAGTATGAATTATACCATAATTGGCTAGGAGATTATGACCCTAAAAATTTCAAGTGAATTGTTAAAAAAAGTTTTTAAATTAGCCTTAAATGTTGATTACGAATTCTGGGCATGCCAGCCACATGGTAAAGAGCAAATAAAAAAATTATGGCCCGTTTAAAAAGTTTTTAATTGATTTATGCGAAATTTGGAGGGCTCACTCCTATTAGTGATTTATAGCGATCAATATTTCAGATTTTCATGAAAAATTCAAGGAGATAAAACTTTTGTATTTTTTCTTCCACTTGCAATCAAAATGTGAAGGGACTTACACCTGCAACCCTTGGAAGAACCCGCTGGCTGCTGTGGGCAGAGTTACAGAGAGAGGCGCAGTGTGTGCGTTCCTGCTGCTGTCGTGGGTTGCGTTTATAACTCGTGACTCCACCCACGTGTTTGACAGGGATGGGTGTCTCTCCATCGCACTGGAGCAATCCTCTCTGGTTTGTTTAACAAACAATTTATTGTTTCAGCATTTCTTTTTTCATCTGACAAAAAATCCCCTAGAAATAAAAAACCAACAACGCAAAACTAAATATAATTTATGACTACAAACTTGTGATGTTAAATAAAGTAAAAATATCAACGTTTACCACAATCAAAGGTTTATTATATATCGACTATAGTTTCGCAGAGTTTCTGGCTCGGTTTCATCGGGACGAATGGAGCGTAAACATTCAAATCATTGTGACATCATCAGAATTTTGACGGTCGCGGTTTTTGGTAAGTCATTTCCACGCGCTTGAAAGAAATGGAGTCGACTCCATTTCTTTCAAGCGCGTGGAAATGACTTACCAAAACCGCGACCGTCAAAATTCTGATGATGTCACAATGATTTGAATGTTTACGCTCCATTCGTCCCGATGAAACCGAGCCAGAAACTCTGCGAAACTATAGTCGATATATAATAAACCTTTGATTGTGGTAAACGCAAAACTAGCTAAATTGAAAATATTACGAGCACACTTAAGAAAAAGGTGAGAATAACTTGTACAGAAAACTAGCGGATAATGCTTACCTTGGCATTCCTTTCTAGCGACGGGGACATTTCACGCACGTGTTTTCCGGTCTTTGTTGAGGTTATTGTCCTAAAGTCCGTTGTATGCGATGACTGGCTTTACTTCTCACACTTTTCGCTGGGTATACTCATTGGGTCTTTGCTTTAGGATTCAAACATCAATTTTTACCGTTCTTTATACTCGAAATTTTCGCCCATACTCTGGGCATCTTCAGGAGCGTGGCGACTTTACCACCGATGTTCGTGGTTAACTTCGCGCTAATGGAGTCCGATACTCCTTGTTGCCATTCGTCGGAAAAACTTTCCTGGATATATTTCGTTATCAAGCCCGGCTGGCGCCATCTATGTTTCGTTAAGAACACTTTTTTTTTCCGTTTTTTTTTTAATTTTTTTAAATTTCTTCTCCTATCCTGGTTTTCTTGTCTTTTTTTGCCTGTTTTTCTTTTGTTGTTGTTTTTCTTGTCTTATTAGTTCTTTCCACAGGCCCGATAATGTGCTAGGGTCGTTCTGGTTACATACCCTTGCTTTATTTTTGTAGATTAATATTGCTTCTTCCCTCCTCATTTGCCTTTCCGATTTTTTATTCTTTTTTAGCATTTTAATTTCATCGAACTTTGGGAATGTCCGGTTTTCCAAGCAGAATTGCACTAAAGCAGTTTTGGCTTCTTTTTTTTGCCAGTTAGATATGTGTTGTTTAAGTCTTTTTTTTAATCTGTTTTTCGTACTTCCAATGTACGATATTGGGGGTATGTGTGCTATTGGAATTTCGTAGGTTCCCGATTCTTCTAGCATTTTTTCCTCTGTTTTTTTGTTGACAGTCATACTTTTCACGGTGTGCACTGAGCTTCCTAGTTGTAAGTCATATTTAGCACAGTGCCTATTGATTTCTTTACTCACTCCTTCCAGGTATGGGAAAGCTTCAATGTATTTCAATTTTTTATTTCTCATCTTCCTTTGGTTGTGCACTTCTTGGCCTTCTTTACTCTGAGTCATATGCTTTTTACTCTCATGTATCCATTTATTAATTATCGGGCCTGTGGAAAGAACTAATAAGACAAGAAAAACAACAACAAAAGAAAAACAGGCAAAAAAAGACAAGAAAACCAGGATAGGAGAAGAAATTAAAAAAAATACGGAAAAAAAAAAAAAAAAGGTTCTTAACGAAACATAGATGGCGCCAGCCGGGCTTGATAACGAAATATATCCAGGAAAGTTTTTCCGACGAATGGCAACAAGGAGTATCGGACTCCATTAGCGCGAAGTTAACCACGAACATCGGTGGTAAAGTCGCCACGCTCCTGAAGATGCCCAGAGTATGGGCGAAAATTTCGAGTATAAAGAACGGTAAAAATTGATGTTTGAATCCTAAAGCAAAGATCCAATGAGTATACCCAGCGAAAAGTGTGAGAAGTAAAGCCAGTCATCGCATACAACGGACTTTAGGACAATAACCTCAACAAAGACCGGAAAACACTTGCGTGAAATGTCCCCGTTGCTAGAAAGGAATGCCAAGGTAAGCATTATCCGCTAGTTTTCTGTACAAGTTACTTTGAAATATCGCACGTAAAAGAGAATAGTACAATAATTAGAGCTATATAATAGTCAGAATTAGAACTACTAAGTGGAAGGTGAGAATAGGGACAAAATTTTAAAAAAGGTGACAAAAAGTGACAAATAGTGAGAAAAGTGACTTGCACCTAGGTCTGGAAATTACACCGGCCATGTTGTCAACAATCTGCAGCATAAACCACACATGCGAGAAGAATGAACGCCTGCTTGCTTGTTCATTGGTCAGTGCTTATCACACGAGCTGTGACGTCATCATGCTCCCTGTGTGCCAGTCCACATGATGCATCATGAACGGGTTTCATTTAATCATGCCTCATATTTGTAAGTTGAATGCTAATCGGTCAAATTTTTTTCCCCATAAGATATATTATTAAATTTGTTAATACATTTCTGAAGTAAATTCATTTTATATGAAGATAAGAGAAATGCACAATTTGAAAAAAAAAATATTCAAAAAAGATTATTTTTTAATAAATGCATACATTTGGTATGACTGCACAGAACTGGGCCCCAGATTATCAGGTCCAACACGGCTAGGGTTTTTCTTTACTTTCTTGAAGAAAATCTTAAGCGAAAGTTACACAGCACACTTTTTTTTTTTCATTTCTTTGTACACCTGTTTGCAGCAGGCTAACTCTCTATAGTGCAACAGAAACATGTCAAAGGATGAAGGAAGTGTATGGAGAGAGATGTTTTTCATGGGAGCATTATTTTTCTAACATGAAGCCAAGTTTTCCAATTGCCCCACAGTGTATTCAGTACAACATACAAAGGGGAATTACTGAATTACAGGAAGTGCACATAAAACCATTCAGTATGGCACAGAATGGGAAATTACTGGACTGAACATTTTCCCATCGCACATCATAAAATGTTCATAAGCACACAGTTTTGTGTTTGTAAAATGAAATGGGAGTTGCAAATTTATTAGTTCGTGCAATGTTTCTAAATACAAATTGTTCGTTTCTTGAAAGTTCATAGAGGTTTCTCTCTCTCTGTGTTGTTGTTGTTTTTGCCCACCTGTAAGCTCTCTTTCTCTCACCGAGTGAAAAGTAATAAGAACATTTTAATCCAAAACCAAATCAAAACCTCAAAATTAAATCTGCTACATAAAAAAAAAAAAAAAAAAAAAAAAAAGAAGTCTTTTTTCATGTTGCTTTGATCTTGGTGAACAATTCACAGCTTAGTGAAAATTTTTAACTAGGTGAACAATTCAGCAATACCAAGAAGAACTCTAAGCAAAGGCAAGCAATCAGAAGAATAACAAAGGCAATAACTACAAAAAGCATGCTTAAGTTAAAACAACTTTTAGATAAAATTTATTTTAGCGAGAGAATGGATTGATGACTGCTAACAGATCCATGACATATCTTATTTGTATGCACTAAGACAAATTTTTACACCACAGTGGTATACAACTACACTGCAACTGAATATGTTGCATCTGGTTTGAAAAAAGGCTAAAGATTAAGCCAAAAGGAACATTATTTTCTTTTTACCAAAGCTTTCATTTCTCAACTTATAACAATCGACAGCATTTTCATGATTATAGTTTCCCTTTACAGACACAGTCTGCAACAGAGAGTGGGGTAAGCCCTTAAGGACAAAGTTGTATTTGTCAGTCTGAAGAACAAACCTCAAATTTCATCTTTATTGGACTGTCCAAGAACTCACCTTGCATGCATCTCAGCACGACAGACACAGTCACTACCATGCACATCATCTTTACTGATTTTGTGCTTTATTCCATAAACCTCAGATAAATCTTCAGAAAGTGGATTAGTCCACGTTTTAACCACAGATGCTACAGCTATTTCTAGGTGGCTAAACTGAAAAATGATGAATTTAAGACAAATTTCCAGACACTAGAGAAAGCTGTTTTGCAAGTTACTTTAGAGCAGTACTACTGATCAGACATATAAATGAATGGGAAGTGAATCCCCAGAGGATTGAACTCTTCACAAATGCACGAAAGTCACATCACATCATTGTCAGCATGTAGATGTCATACATTTTACTTATTCCCATGTTGCTATCCTTTAGAAAACTTGAAAATTACATCGATAATGTAATGGGTGTCATACATTTTATTGATTCCCATGTAGCCATCCTTCAGAAAACATGAAAATTACATTGGTGACATAATTTTCAAGTTTTCTGAAGAATGGCTACATGTGAATCAGTAGGATGTACAGCATTTATATGCCGACAATGATGGTACACTAGATATTTTCTCTCACAATTCCAAACACTTTGCTCTTTGTACAGTCACCTACCTCCCCACTCCCACATACATGACACTGGTGGTAAAATACCCCATTATTAATAAACTAACCAAGAAATAGCATTTTATGAACTGGCATTTAGAATAAGTCATTTGTTTAAAGAAAATGGTAGGGAAGATGACTATACTGTCACCCTACCTATCCACACCTGCATGCAAGGGTGCATGATCGTATGTATGCAAGCACACTGAGTGCTCACTCAACTCTGACTATCTCTGTGTAACATGAGTTACACCTGATGCAGGGCTACCAGCTTATCACACCCAAGAAAATAGTTGCCTTAGTAGCCACTAATGGTAAAAATAGTAGCCTTAACAACTTATGTTAATGACTAAAACAGTTGCCCAAAAAAGTGAGTTTCAGAATGTAAGTGCTGCACAAAAAAAAAAATAAAAAAATAAAAAAAAAATTAGCACATGTCCACATTTTAGTAAATATATATATATATATATATATATATATATATATATATATATATATATATATATATATATATACACTACGAAGTAGAGACAGCGGTAAAAAATTATTTAACAAGTACTAAAACAACAAAGAAAAAACTCAAAACCCAACAGGCATGAGTAAATGATTCTGGCCAATGAAAGCCTTCTTGGAAGTTGGTCTGGAGGATGCATATTAACTACAAAAAGGAACCTTTAGTGCTATGGACAGGACAGTCCTATAAAAAATAAAAAATAAAACAATGCAAATAAAATCACACAAAAAAGTTTATAATTTGATTAAAAAATAAAAAAAAATATAAATAAAAAGTGAACTAGGTATTCTCTCACTAGAATAACCAAAAAATGGTGAAACTTACGTTAAAATAAATAGGTACTGGTAGTGTCTGTAGAAGTACTCTAAGGTAATTAAATACATATGAAAGTTATTAAATACACTACAAGTATATTTGATAACATTTTTCGTGTATTCTGGAGAGTTATTCTACCCTATCTGGACAAGCAGGACTTCATTCTTAGTTGTGTAATTCTCTTGGCAGAAATTTAACGGGCAGCGTCTTTTTCTGCGGAGAAGATTGGGGAACCTCCCCCCCCCTGCTTCTAGGGAGCAGCCGAGGAGAGTGGTCGGCCATTTTTTTTGGGTCACTTGTGCAGGAAAAGAGGCATAGAAGGTAAGCTCTAATCTTTGTTCATGTACTTTTTTCTTTCTAGGATTCTTAGTGAACATTCAAAGCAGAAATTTTCTATTTTTATTCATTAGGCATTTGGTGCAAGCAGTTTCACTAACTTCCTGAGTTTTCTCTTTCACTTAATTTGGAAATTATGAGTGTTTTTGAGCACTTAGCCATTTTATTGTACTTGTTGTCAACGATGCTTGTTCATTGTTGGTAAGAACATAAAATCTACATTATTATACACTTAAAGCATTCCTGGAATAATTTGTAAATATTGCAACTAATTGTTAACTTCATGTAATTTTTCCAAAGCATCATTTTATTTATTATTATTATTTTTTGTTCTTGTGATGTCCGTTTTTGCGGAAGTTATGGGGTACAAAAATCCTGTTTACTTTCAGGATTCTGTTGAAAATGTTTATTCTTTTTAATTTTTTTATTTTATGGCATTTTGGGTACAGCTTTTTTTCACCACAAAGAATAAGACTTTGTAGTACTTTTAGTACTGTTATTCATGTTTAAATTTTCTCTCAGGCGGCTTGGTTGCTTGACAATGTGTTTTTTTTTCTGTTTTTTGTGGCAGATGACGAGTGTGGGTTGGGCCAGGAAAATTATAGATGCATACAAAAACTTTAACTAAATTATTCTTCATGCGACGCTGAGGAGATTATGCTAATTAAAATTTTGGTGGGCTTTAAACTTGCATCTATGGCTTTGCTGAAACCCATTTCCAAATAGGTCTTTGTGGAAGTGATAAAATGCAGAGTTTTTGCTGGTCCTTGATAAAGCCAAGGCTCGGCATTCTCGACACTTTCTACATTCACGTTTGCTATTACTTTATTTTCTTTTTTACTCATTCTTGTTGGGATTTGAGTTTTTTCTTTGCTGTTTTAGTACTTGTTAAATAATTTTTTACTGCTGTCTCTGCTTAGTAATGTGTGAATTCTGAATATTCACAACTGCTGCATTGCGCGTCATGATCTTCAGGTTGTTAAGCAAATTTGGTTTTAAATTCTTGGTGTAAAATTTTGTCTTTGACTCTGCTCTTGGGATATATACACACACCAGGGTGTCTACAGATTTCCAATGAACCAAATTCATGACTATTTGATGACATCTTCAGTTAAATTCATGACTTCTCGACAATGCGTGGCATAATGACAACCATTCTAGACTCATAATCTAGTACCCTTGGCTTGAGATCCCAGGTTATTTTTTAGAAAAACTGAAATTAATTCCATGGGACAATAGCTTAGGCTATTGTTGCGTTTATAATATCATTGTTGCTGAAATGGCTATATAGAAGGGGGGGGATATATATATCATCATCATCATCATCGTCAACCATTATCAATCCACTGCTGGACGAAGGTCTCCCCAAACTTCCTCCACAACGGTCTGTCTTGTGCCAGTCGCCTCCAGGTCACTCCCGCATACTTTCGAATTTCATCCACCCATCTCCCATGTGGTCTTCTTCTGGGTCTTTTCCTGTCCCTTGGAATCCAATCTAAAATTTCGGGTGTCCATCGATGATCTGTCCTTCTGGCAGTATGTCCAGCCCATTGCCATTTCAGGGATTTAACTCTGTTCATGATGTCTTCCACTCTCGTCATTTTTCGGATCCACGAGTTCCTCTTCTTATCTCTCCTGGCTATACCAAGCATGCACCTCTCCATGCTATTTTGAGTTGTCTGCAGCCTTTATACGTCTCTTTTAGTTAAGGTCCACGTCACTGCACCATACGTAAGCACTGGAAGGATGCATTGATCAAACACTTTTCTTTTAAGACATAATGGCATATTGCTCTTGAAAATTATGCTGTTTCTTCCAAAAGCTCTCCAGGCAAGTTTTGTACGCCGATTAATTTCTTCATCAATGTGACCCTCACTTGATATCTGCTGTCCAAGATAAACATACCCGTCTGTTATCTGCAGCTTTTCTCCATCAATCGATAAATCTTCATTTCTTGTAAAAGCATTGAACATCACTTTTGTCTTCTAAAAGTTCATTTTTAATCCCACTTCTTTACTCTTGTCAGCAAGTTCCTGGATCATACTCTGCAGCTCTGATGGGGTAGTTGCAAAAATGACTATGTCATCAGCAAAACGAAGGTGGGTTAGATAATCTCCATTAATCTTTATCCCTTTGGTTTCCCAGTTCAGTGATTGAAAGACACCCTCCAATGTGGCATTAAAGAGCTTTGGAGATATGGTGTAACCTTGCCTCACTCCCTTTCCAATTTTTATGTGTGTTGTATTTTCAAACAGCCTAATCTTTGCACTTGCATTTTCATAGATGTTATTAATAATATTAAGGTTTGCATTTTCAATACCGCAGGATTTCAGAGCCATTGTAACTGCTGATGGTTTCACTGAATCAAAGGCTTTTTCATAATCGATAAAAGCCATGCACAATGGAAGTTCATATTCCCTCGCTCTTTCAATTAGTTCTCTCAGTACGTGGATATGATCTATTGTGCTGTAGCCACTCCTGAATCCAGCTTGTTCTCTCGGTTGAGCCATGTCCAGTGTCACCTTCAACTTCAAGCGGTGTGAAAGAACTTTAGTGAAGATTTTATAAACCACTGATAGGAGGCTGATAGGTCTGTAGTTCCCGAGATCCTCAATGTCACCTTTTTTATGTAGCAAGATCATTGTAGCGTTGTTCCAATCCTCAGGAATTTTCCCTTCATTAAGGCATCGAGTGAAAATTTGGGCGAGTACTGTTTCGATTTCTCCACTTGCTTCTTGTATGATGTCTACAGTAATTCCATCTTCTCCTGGAGCTTTTCCCCGCTTCATGTTTTTGATTGCATGTGCAACTTCTGCTGGAAGGACTGGAAGAACTCTGGTACTGGTACCTTTCATGATGTCTGGAGTACATGTATCATCCCTTTCATATAATTTGGAGTAGAAATCTTTCACTCTTGTCAAAATTTCGCCTCTATTTCTTGTTACAGAACCATCTTCTTTTCTCAGTGCCATAATCTGTTTTCTTCCCTTACTGAGATGTCCCTTTGCTATCTTTAGGTTTTGGTTGTTTTCAAATGCTTTCCTCACTAGTTCACAGTTGAATTTCCTTACGTCTTCAGTGATACTTTTTCATACTATCTTGCATAGCTCTATATATTCCACTTTGGAAGTCACATCTTCTTTAGTTGTCTTCATCTCTCTTCTTTTTTGCATCAACATTTTGGTTTTTCCTGATAATTTGTTCACATGCAACTTGTTCTTAGAACCATCTAATTGTGTTGCTGTTTCCATAAGAGCTTTGGTTACTTTTCTGTTAACTTCAGAAATATCCACTTCTTCCGATGTTAGGCCTTCTAAAGAAGAGAATCTGTTCTTCAGTTCCAACTTGAAGGTATTATGGTGTTTTTTAAGGTTGGTTATGTCAATAGATTTTGTTTGTCTTATGAGCTTGCCACGTTCGAGTTTAGTGTTGAGGTGCATCTTACATCTCACCAATCTATGGTCACTACCTGTGTTGAACTTGTTTAGCACACTGCAGTCTTCTATGACTAATTTTTTGTTACACATAATAAAATCAATTTCACTTGTCGTCTCATTTGGATGTCTCTATGTCCATTTCCTGTGTGGCTTTTTCTTGAAAAAGGAGCTCAAGATGAAAAACCCTTCTGCCTCTGCAAACTCAACGAGAGTATTTCCACGCTGGTTTCTGTTGCCGTGACCGAATTTACCTACTGAAGTTTCATTCTGTTGCAGTTGCCCTATTTTTACATTGAAATCTCCCATAATTATCTTCAGGTGCTGCTTACCTTTATTATTTAGATGATGAATTTCCTCATAAAATTCTTCAATTTCTTCTTCAGGATGACTTGTGGTGGGTGCATAAGTTTGAATAATCTGAGCCTGGTATCTTCTCGAGAGTTGGATAACGAGTCGTGCAGCTCTGTCAGAGGAACTTTCAACTTCTACAACTTTATCCTTCAGTTTCTTGTTTATTATAAATCCAACACCACTAGTTCTGCCAGTATCTGTCCCACAATAGTAGAAGAGATGTCCACTTTTCAGTTCAATGAGATCTTCTCCTTTTCTCCTTACCTCACTTAGCCCAACGATGTCCTACTTGATCCTTTGTAGTTCCTCTTCCCATTCAAGAAGCCTTGAATCAGAAGATAGGGAGCGTCCATTATACGTAGCCAAGGTCAGCATCAGATGGCAGCCTAGTCCGTTCCTCCGGTGATTCTTAGCACCCTCTGCCTTCATGTCGCACTGGCCACTACCTTGGCCAGGTACATTCCAGCTGCCAGAGACTGAGGGCCAAGATTTAAGTTGTAGTCATTTTGGAGGGGTTTGGCCATAACTCACCACACTGGCCAAGCGGGTTGGTGAGTGTGGGATAGCATTTCCTCGGGTTTGGTCCATTTCACCGAAAACCACTTGACCGAAGGGTCACTTCACCAAAAATCACTTCACCGAAAAGTTCATTTCATCGAAAGGTCATTTCACCGAAAAGTTCACTTCATCGAAAGTTTATTTCATGGAAAAGTTCATTTCGCCGAAAGGTCGTTTTGCCGAAAAGTTCACTTCACCGAATGTTCACTTTGTCGAAATATCGTTTTAACCAGCTGCTAATTTCGATCGAAAGGTGATATTCTTCGAATTTGAAACTCAAATTTATTTATTTATTTTCGTGAGGTGCAACCTAATGTCGATCTCATCCACAGATTTGTCTCCTAATACCTCAAATATTAGTACTACTCTATAAACGTGTATTTTAGTAAAATCTCACGTGTGGAACATTTGCCCATATTTAATCTTATGAAGACTAAATTACATAGGTTTTTATATATATTGAACTAATTTAGCGCACTAAGTCTAAAGTCGAATAAACCGAAGTCTGCAGGTAGAGTCTCACATTGAATCTTTAGATGATATGGACCGTTATTAAACTAGCCTTTTTTTTTTTTTTAATTGAAGGTTTAACGACCACCGTGAGCAACTCAATGGGATATAAGCAGTCTTCCGTTCCTAATTTAGCGTCACTGGTTCCAGGAAAAGGAGAGAGCCAGTGCCGTAAGAAAAACACAACATCCACACCTAACGGAATTCGAACCCGGACCACTTCACAGACTAATGACCATAAGCCAGCGCTTAGACCACTGCGCCACCTGGGCAGCGAACTCCCTTTACACTAAGATGTGATATTATTTGTTTTAATTATTACCATGTCCCTACGGGTGTAAGAGAAGCGGCCGCAAGAATTTAAAGGGGGCGTATAAAAATTGCGTTTTTTGACCGCTTCATGGCCACGAACCCCAGAGGTTGGTTATCTCAGTCATATAAAGTTTCCGTAATTTCGTCTTTTTTTAATTGCGATAATTAATGTAATACTTTATGAAAAATGTTTATGATCTACAACTCAACAAAATATTTCAGGGTTTACAATCTTACAAATTACAAGTCTGCAAATTATCTGAGGGCATGTGCTGACTCAGTAAACCTGTCCGGGGTAGGATTTCAAAGGTTTAAAATACTAAACATTTCTGGGGTCCGATGGGTAGATTTTCAGCATTTACAAGCTACAACTCGACACATTATCTGAGGGCATGTGCCTACTGAGCAAACTTGTCGGGGACGGGGGGGGGGGTAATAACAAATGTGCAAAATATAAAGGATGTCTCGTCCGATCGGGAGATCTTCAGCCTTTAAAACGCTGCAACTCAACAAATTATCTGAGGGCATGTACCTACTCAGGAAACCTGTCCGGGTGGGGGGGGGGGGGGTTACCTACTAAAGGTGTAATACGTAAAGAATTTCTCGTCCGATTGGGGGATTTTCAGCATTTACAACCTACAAGTCAACAAATTATCTGAGGGCATGTGCTGCCTCAGGAAACTTGTCGGAGGGTTGGGGGATACCTAAATCGTAAAATATAAAGAATTTCTTGTCCGATTGGGAGATTTTCAGCATTTACAAGCTCTAACTCTATACATTATCTGAGGGCACGTGCCTACTCAGCAAACATCGTGTACGTGTGTGTGTGGAGGGGGGGGATAATACCCAAAATATAAAATATAAAGTATTTCTGGTCCGATCGGGAGATTTTCAGCATTTTCAACCTATATTTCAACAAACTTCATGCGCGCATGTACTGACTCATCAAACCTGTCGGGGTAGGGGGGGGATGTTAAATAACAAAAGTGTAAAATGTAAAATACAGTATAAAGGATTTCTGGTCAGATCGGAAGATTTTGACCGTTTACAAACTGCATGTCAGTAAACCCTCTGCGATCATGTGCAAACTCAGGAAACCTGGGGGGGGGGGGGAATTTAACACCAAAAGTATAAAATTTCAAGAAATATAAAACAAAGTATTTCTGGTTGTAAATGCTAAAAATCTCCCGATCGGACAAGAAATTCTTCATATTTTACAATTTTTTATTATCCCCCTTCCCCCGAGACAGGTTTTTTGAGTTAGCACATGTTCGCAGAGACTTTGTTGAGATCTAGTTTGTAAAAGTTCAAAATCTTCTGATCTGACCAGAAATTATTTTCATTTTACACTTTTGGGATCCCCCCTCCCCGCAGGCAGGTTTTCTGGGTAGGCACATGCCCTCAGACAATTTGTTGAGTTGTAGTTTGTAAATGCTGAAAATCTTCCGATCGGACTAGAAATTATTTGTATTTCATATATCAGGTTTTAAGCACCCCCACCCCGACAAATTTCCTGGGTTTGCACATACCCGCAGAGAATTTGTTTAGCTGTAATTTATAAACATTGAAAAATGTCGTAAATAAGAAAATATGAAATTGCTGAAATTTTATGTGTGTCAGATAACCAATACCGGGAGACGTATTGGAGAAGTCCAAAACTTGCGTTCTGGACGGAACAGTCCAGAACGCAAATTTTATACGGCCCCTTAAACTTTTTATGGCGAGTTCTCCGCTTTGTCTTTGGCCCAAAAATCATGGAAATGTCGAAATTTCTTACTGAAAATGAAGTACTAAAAAAAATATTTTAGGAACAGTAGTTGCTTTAAGTAGTGGGGAATATACCCACATGAAATTTACTTATGCAGAACAATTTTATGGCACTGAAGTTCCAATGTGTCCGGTTCTCTGTGTGTCCAGTTCTCAGTGTGGCCAGTTCTCTGGTGCCCAGTTCTCCGTACCCGGTTGCTACTACGTTACGGGGGCATATAGAAATTCCATGGCTAACAAATTGCCGTCAATTTGTAGATCTTTTAAAGCTATGGTGTTCGGTTAAACAATAGAATTAGAGTAAGACTGATTCTAATTCAGAACAGGGTGGTCTGTTGCTACGACCTTACGAGGGCATATACAAATTGCATGGGTATCAAACTTTAGTAAATTTGTAGATCTTTTAAAGCTATGGCATACAGTGATTTATAGTAAGACAGATCCTAATTCAGAAAGTTGGAGTAGAGTGTTTTTTTCCCCTTTTTGGGTAGGCAGAATTGAAGAGGATTGTCAGCAAATTTGAATCGGCTGTGTTGATATTCATAAGGCTTGCATAACAAGTTAAAGTTTGTAGAATTACGTTTTCACTCAGGCACAAAACATTAATTAATGGGCCCTAGGCCTTTCTAGCAATTTTCAACCAGTCGAGCTCAGATTTTGAAGGTTTACATAACAAGTCAAGGTTATAGTATTGCACATTTTACTTAGGCACAAACCATTAATTAATAGGCCCTAGGCCTTTCTTGCAACTTATCAGAATCGGAGAATTCCCCCACAGGAAAAGTCCCCCTCATGAAAACTTTTTTTCCTCGGACTTTTTTACCGATTACCTAGCAGGGTTGGGTCAGAGAAATTTCCAGGTTAGTATTTCCACTCTAACCGCGGGTTTTAATTGAAAACGTGTCTTAGAGCCAGGAGGCTGACAGGGTGGGGAAAATTCCAGGGTCGGCATTTCGACTTTTAGGATGCAATGGGGGAAATTTCCGACGTCATGATTTCTATTTTCATGCACTTTAAAACAAGATGCAGCCGTGCAAGTAGCACAAATACGTGGAGGAAATTTCCCGGGTCGGCAGTTCAAGCTGCTTTGCGGAAGACCACCACACAGGAAAACTGCCACACATCTTTCAGCAACTTAGAAAACAGCCACACATCGGAAAACCGCGACACAGGAAAACTGCCACACAGGAAGTCTGCCAGACAGGAAAACTGCCACATGCTTTTCATCAAGAGGCGGGCCACAAATTGCTGTTCTTCTGAGTAACACTCTGAATGTGTGGCAGTTTTCCAAGTTTCCGAATAATGTGTGGCAGTTTTGCAAGGTTAGTCTAACGACGGGAAGGAGTTTTTTTGTTTGTCTGGACTTCCGTGTCGGATCATACGAGTTTACGGCAACAAGCCACAAAAGTTCAAGGGTGTGTGCGGGAGGTCAGTGGGGGGTATAAATATTACCGTTTCTTAGAGTATATTGAGAAATGAATTGGGAACTCCAAACAAATTTCGAGAAAACGTTCTATGTAAGCCAAGCAAGAATTACAGCATATTTCATGCTATGTTCAGAAAAGGACCCTAATGTGGGATTTTTTAATAATGCTGCACTTAGGCACTAAATATATATTTACATAACATGTCAAGTTTGTAATATTTTTCTTTAATTCACAGGCCCAACACCTTCGCCTTTTTAACAGTTTTTAATCCGCTGCCTTCATATTCATAATGTTTACGTATCAAATCAAGTCAATAGCGTTGCGCTTTTACTTAGGCACTGAATATTAAAATCATGGGCCCCAGGCCTTGGCCTTTTTAACAGTTTTTATTCTATCAATGCCATATTCACAACGTTTGTACATCAAATAAAGTAAATAATATTGCGCTTTTACTTAGGCACAAAATATTAATTTATAAGCTCTAGGCCTAGGCCTTTTTGACGGTTTTAATCCGTCGACTCCATATTCATAAAGTTTACGTATCAACTCATGTTAATAATATTGCGCTTTTACTTAGGCACTAAATATTAATTATAGGCCTTAAGCCGAGGCCTTTTAAACAGTTTTTATTCTACCTATGTCACATTCACAACGTTTACGTATCAACTCATGTTAAACATATTGCGCTTTTATTTAGGCACTAAATATTAATTCATAGGACCTAGGCCTTTTAAACAGTTTTTATTCTACCGATGTCATATTCATAACGTTTACATAAAAAGTGAAGTTAATAATATTGACATAATGGGAAGTAAGAAAAGGAAGTCTTGGATCAAGAAAATGACTAAAGTGGAAGCCATCAGGATAAAAGTGAAATCTCTGAAATTCCATGGGCTGGACATATTGCTAGGAGAACAGACCACGGATGGATTACTGAATGAATTATTATTAGACTGGGTAACATGGGGCATTAAAAATAGAAGATCACGTGGGAGATGGGTGGATGAAATTTGAATGCATGACGGAGGGACATGGACGAGGTTGGCTCCAGACAGTTTCTTTAAGAAATTTGGGAAGACCTTCATCCAGCAGAAGATTGATAGATTTAAAATTCGAGATGTATATTAATTTACATTTTATCGATATAATTGTTTTATCTGTAGCACGTCCTACTGAAAATGAAGGAATTTCAAATGATGACGAAAGAGGAAATTTATTTCTTCGTACGCGCAACCTCTGGACACAATTAAAAGTTTGAAAAAATTGTATCCAGAAAAACAATGACGACTTGGTTTCCATAGGAAATGACCTTCAGACTGGGTGGCTGATTGTCTGTCTTTTCTTAAGGCTCTACAAGACCTGGCCCCAAAATCACACCGTCCAGGACGACTTTAGAGCCCGAGGTGTAAGGAGACGCAATTAGGAGGAGCAATTCAAGTTCAAAGCTTTGGGGGAAATCCCTCTGACCACAGAACACAAAGCACGAGAAGAATGCATGTAACTCACATATCCCCCACACCCCCGATAGTTAAAGCCCTTGGAGCTAGGTCATTCTTATTATAGCATTGTCTACACTGGTGGTAACAGTGGCCAACAGCGAAGACGCTTCACTACTATGTTGTCCGTTGTCCCAATGAAATAAAAATTGATTGGGGTTATTACTTGTTTTTATAAAGATTTTTGCTGTAAGATTGTGACCGAACCCTTTTCCACAGGGTCAAATAAAATAATGAAAATATAACTTTTTTTTATGAATATATCAAACTTCGTTAATTATTTAAAATTTTTTTCGGAGTTTTGAGGATTGTAGGCAACAAACAATATATAAGCATGAGCGACGGAAGGTAGGGAACACGAGGGTACGCCCCCCCCCCTGGGAAATCTTCTCATGGTCTCCCTCACTGGGGGAGTCGTTCTACGAAACGTCTTAAAAAATTGTGGTTGATATATGATTTAACAATTTTTTTTTTTTTTTTACGAAGATTTCGTGCATACCGTCACCATGTTTCGCAGCCTTTTGGAAAACGCTTCAAGTACAATTTTGAAAAGTTAATTCAATGTTGTGTTCAGCGCTTTAAAAAGCCGCCCCGGTGACGCAGTGGTCTAAGCGATAGCTTCTGATCTCTCGTCCGAGATGGGTCCGGGTTCAAATCCCTGTGAGGCATGGATGTTGCGTTTGTCTTACAGCACTGGCTCGCTCACTTCCCTGGAGTCAGTGGCCCTAAATTAAGGACGGGCGACTGCTTGTAGGCCATCGAGTTTCTCATGGTGGTCGTTAAACCTTCATTCAAAAAACAAAAAAAAACACCCAACAAAAAAAAAAAAAAAGATGAAAGAAAAAAAGAAACTGTATCTATTGCCAGCCCTGTATTGTGTTTGACTTCTTCTTTTCGAGATATGTGATAACTGTTTAAAACAATTATCAAGAATAAAATAAATAAAACTACAGGGTCGTATTACATCTGGTGCCTTTCGATCGACCTTCAAGTGTTTAGAAGGAACGTAGGCGGCCGGCCGTTCTCGTAAGTTTTGAATTACAACCTAAATATTCGGTACGTGTAGACATGCCTAAAAGCTAATAAAATGTACTCTCAGGTATTTACAAGACACCTAGGCTGCGGCCCTTTTTGGAAGACTTTGAGTTACAATCTAAATATCAGTTTTGTATAAACATGTTATAAGAACTAATAAAAGAGGCTCAATGAAACAGCCTTAAACTGTCTGAAAGGCACCTAGGCTTCGGGCCTTTTTGGAAAATTTGAAGGTACAATATAAATATTTGTTTTGTATAAACATGATAGAAGGCCTGATAAACAAGACTCAATCTGATATAGACGCATGTTTACAAGGCGCCTATACCGGGGGCCATTCGCTTTATAGTAGGCCCTAAAATTTTGTCACAAATTTAAGTCGTTATTGCCACATTTGAAACTACAATAATTTTAATATTTTGTAAGTCTGAATAGTGAATAAGAAGTTCTCAAGAGCCAATAACACAATTTATGTCAGATGCATTCAAGGAGACTACACCAAGGAATTTTAAATGAAATTCAAGCTATAGTCTTGACTTTTATAGTGAGATGCGTTCAAATGTACAATAAAACTGATATAGATAAAACAGCACATCAGATCTCATAATGTAATTAAATTTTTTTCGCAGAATATATCCAGCTATTTTTTATAATTGTAGAAGAAATGAAAAAAAGAAAAAAAAGAAAAAAAGAAGACAAAGCAAAAAATTATGTTTGTGCTTCTATGCATGAACTACCATAACATTTTATCATTTGTAACTGCGCAATTCTAAGTTTCCGAAAATGCTTTTACTATTTTAACGCATTTCTGCTATCTGGCAACAGCAGAAACAAGTGAATGTAGTTGCTTGTCATCTGCTTAACTTTTTTACAGTAAATAAAACAATGCGATTTAGGGCCACTATGCATTTTTCGAGGGGTTTTGAAGGACGAGAACCCCACTGACAATGCCTGCTTCCTAACGATTTCATAAAAAAAAAAAAAATCCGAGAAATAGTGCGACTGACTACTGTTATTTATATTTGATATTTCATCAGCTGCCTATTGAAACATGTAATGTGCGGCGAAAGAACACAGGGAAAATGCGACTTTGTTGTGTCTGATATATTTATGTCTAAGAACTGTCAGCCGTCCACTGCTTACGCATAGAAGTACATAATTTTGCTATCTTTAGCAAAAGATAGCAAAGGGACATCTCAGTAAGGGGAAAAAACAGATTATGGCACTGAGAAAAGAAGATGGTTCTGTAACAAGAAATAGAGGCGAAATTTTGACAAGAGTGAAAGATATCTACTCCAAATTATATGCAAGGGATGATACATGTACTCCAGACATCATGAAAGGTACCAGTACCAGAGTTCTTCCAGTGATTCCAGCAGAAGTTGCACATGCAATCAAAAACATGAAGCGGGGAAAAGCTCCAGGAGAAGATGGAATTACTGTAGACATCATACAAGAAGCAAGTGGAGAAATCGAAACAGTACTCGCCCAAATTTTCACTCGATGCCTTAATGAAGGGAAAATTCCTGAGGATTGGAACAATGCTACAATGATCTTGCTACATAAAAAAGGTGACATTGAGGATCTCAGGAACTACAGACCTATCAGCCTCCTATCAGTGGTTTATAAAATCTTCACTAAAGTTCTTTCACACCGCTTGAAGGTGACACTGAACATGGCTCAACCGAGAGAACAAGCTGGATTCAGGAGTGGCTACAGCACAATAGATCATATCCACGTACTGAGAGAACTAATTGAAAGAGCGAGGGAATATGAACTTCCATTGTGCATGGCTTTTATCGATTATGAAAAAGCCTTTGATTCGGTGAAACCATCAGCAGTTGCAATGGCTCTGAAATCCTGCGTTATTGAAGATACATACACTAATATTATTATTAACATCTATGAAAATGCAAGTGCAAAGATTCGGCTGTTTGAAAATACAACACACATAAAAATTGGAAAAGGAGTGAGACAAGGTGACACCATATCTCCGAAGCTCTTTAATGCCACATTGGAAAATGTCTTTCAATCACTGAACTGGGAAAACAAAGGGATAAAGATTAATGGAGATTATCTAACCCACCTTCGTTTTGCTGATGACAGTCATTTTTGCAACTACCCCATCAGAGCTACAGAGTATGATCCAGGAACTTGCTGACAAGAGTAAAGAAGTGGGATTAAAAATGAACTTTCAGAAGACAAAAGTGATGTACAATGCTTTTACAAGAAATGAAGATTTATCGATTGATGGAGAAAAGCTGGAGATAACAGACACGTACGTTTATCTTGGACAGCAGATATCAAGTGAGGGTCACATTGGTGAAGAAATTAATCGGTGTACAAAACTTGCCTGGAGAGCTTTTGGAAGAAACAGCATAATTTTCAAGAGCAATATGCCATTATGTCTTAAAAGAAAAGTGTTTGATCAATGCATCCTTCCAGTGCTTACGTATGGTGCAGAGACGTGTACCTTAACTAAAAGAGACATACAAAGGCTGCAGACAACTCAAAGTTGCATGGAGAGGTGCATGCTTGGTGTAACCAGGAGAGATAAGAAGAGGAACTCATGGATCCGAAAAATGACAAGAGTGGAAGACATCATGATCAGAGTTAAATCCCTGAAATGGCAATGGGCTGGACATACTGCCAGAAGAACAGACCATCGATGGACAGCCGAATTTTAGATTGGATTCCAAGGGACAGGAAAAGACCCAGAAGAAGACCACATGGAAGATGGGTGGATGAAATTCGAAAGTATGCGGGAGTGACATGGAGGAGACTGGCACAAGACAGACCGTTGTGGAGGAAACTAGGGGAGACCTTCGTCCAGCAGTGGATTGATAATGGTTGACAATGATGATGATATATATACTAAAGAGCAAAGCCAAAAACATAAGAAAAACTTTAGAATTTAAAACGAAAGATGCAAAATAACCTGAAGATCAAAACGCGCAACGCAGCAGTTATGAAAATTCAGAATTCACATTCTATTAAGAGACTGAAGCAAAAAATTGTTTTGACTCATACCAAGTACAACATAGAAAAGGTTATGTATTGACCGGTGTGAGTAAAAAGAGAAAAATAAATCAACTGAATGTAGAAAGTGTCGAGAATACTGAGACTTGGCTTTATCAAGGACCAGCAAAAACTCTGCATTTTCTCACTTCCACAAATACCTATTTGGAAATGGGTTTCTGCAAAGTCATAGATGCAAGTAATAAGCCCACCAAAAATTTTTTTTTAAAAATATATATTTTAAAGAATATATATATATGTCATGACCTCCGCAGAGTTGCATGACCAAGCTTTAGTTAACAATTTAGCTAGCATCCATAACTTTCCTGGCCCGACCCATGCTCTTCATCTGTTACTATTAAACAGAAAGAAGAAGATAATAGAAAACTCAAGTTGTAAGAGTGACATAATAAATCAGAAATAATGTTCAGCAATAACAAATTACCAAGTTTGCCTGAGAGAGAATTTAAACCTGAATAGCAATACAAAAGTATTACAAATTCTTAACATTGCAATAAAAAAGGAGATAATTTTTTTAAAACACAGATTCTTGAAAGAAAACTGGATTATAAAAACCCCCTTCTCCACAACTTCTGACAACACAAAAACGAGAATATAATAAAGACAATAATTAATTAAAGAAACGCATTGTGAAGGTTATATGACATGAACAATTAGTTGCAAAATGTACAAAGTATTTCAGAAGTGCTTTAAGTGCATAATTAAGTAGTTATTAAGAACTTAACTACATTGAAAACACAGCGCAAATTACAAGAACAATGAAACGGCCGGCTGTTTTGGCCTTAGTTCCCTAAAAAACGCGCAAAGTTACTCAAAAAGAAAGAGTTAAAATCCGCAAAAAAGTTCATAGACTTGCCAGTGCCTAAAAGCTGAAAACAAAAAAAGAAAAAAGTACAAGAAGTTCAATCATTGAACTTGGAAATCCCAAAACCCAAAGACAATGAAGAGAGCTTACCTCTTATGCAACTGAACTTCCTCCTTTCTTGAGGAAACATGGCCGACCTTTTAACCCAAACTTCTAAACCCCCTGCCACTCCCTAGTCGCTGGGGGCAGTGTGGGTGGGGCTGCAGGCCTCCACACACTGAAAAATCCTACTCACGGAGATTTTAATTAGAGAAAAAAATATATAATTAAGATTGTGGACCTGTATGATCAGAAAGAGCAGAATTAACTCTCCAGAATACATGAGAAATATTATGAAATACACAAGTAGTGTATTTAATAATCTTTGCATGTATTTAATCACCTTAGTGAGCTTCTGTAGACTATTCAGAATCCTATTAATTTTAATGTTAGTTTTACTATTTTTAGTATAGCTATTCTAGTGAGCGAATAACCAGTTTTCTTTTATACTTATTTTTATTTTCTTTTATAAACAGATTTTTAAGCTTTTTTTGTGATTTTGTCTATATTATTTAATTTTTTTATTTTTAATAGGACCTTCTTATCCATAGCACTAAGGTTCCTTTTTGTAGTTAATAGGCATCCTCTAGCCAACTTCCAAATGGCTTTCATTGGTCAGAATCATATTATTAACTGCGTAAAAAATTAAAGCAGATCTGCCAACCTTACTCTATTATTCAGAATAATTTTTCTTAAAGTTCTTTTGATGAAAGAAGTAGGAATTTTGTTCTCTAGAAAACTGTCTAATAGTATATTAATGTGGTAGTTGAAGTCCAAATTGTTGCTGCAAATTCTTGAAATTCTAAGCACCTGAGAAATTAGTACATTCTCAATTACTTTGGTTGATATGTTAGTATTCCAGTGTAGATATTTAATTATTTTGAAAGGAAAACTAACTCTTTTATCAAAGAGGCTAATAGATGGGTTACCACTGTTAAGTATAATGCTAGGAACTCTAGTTCCTGATTACTGTGGTTGGTTTTACATAAGTTAAGAGAGCTAGGATAGATATTATCAAAATCACTCTCTAACACTTCTGAATTATTTATACACAGCAGATCGTCAATATATCTAAATGTGTAAAGGTAGTTATCGGAGCAGATGGAGTGACTTTTAGTGAATTTATATTCCTTAAAGAACAGGAATAGATTTGCAATACTCGTGGATGTTGACGTTCCCATGGATCCCGTTTACTTGCTTATAGAGAGTATTATTATATAAGATATGGTTATTTTTAATGCAGCAATTGAGATAAGAGTTCCAGGCTCCTACATTAACAAATTGGTTAAGTTTAAATTTTGCATACAGCTCTTTAAAGGTAGTGATTATATCTGACAGAGGCAGTCTGCATACAGCTCTTTAAAGGTAGTGATTATATCTGACAGAGGCAGATTAGTATATAGGTTCTCAAAATCATAACTATTAATATCTAAGGGATTTACTTCGAGTATAGTGGAAATTACTTCTGCATTATTATTAATTATCCAAAAATCCTCTGTACTTCAAATTAGTACAGTTACTAATGTGTTTCAAAAATTTCTTCATGATTTCTTCAAAAGCTAGATCAATTTTCTTTTTATGATTCCTGACTCCACTAGCTATGAATCTGAACTTCACTGGATCTTTATGAAACTTAATTGTTGCAAAAAGAAAAAGAAATTCAGGCTCATATCTTCTTATTTGTGGAATTTTAAGCTTCTTGAAGAATGCCTTAAAACGATTTTCTAACTGCTTAGTGGAATAACTTACGGGCTTGTAGGTTACTCTATTATTGAGTTCCATAGATAACAATTCAAAATAGAACTTCTTACAGATAATTGCAAAATTATTGCTAGCTTTATCCGTAGTGGTAAAAATAAATAGGTCTTGTAGTTTGGAGAGTGACCTTTTAGCATCTCCAGAGAAAAATAGATTTCTATCAAAACAAATATTCAGACCTGCCAACTCATAAGAGAAGCTATTGATTACATGATATTTCCATTCTGTGAAGGCCTCAATAAGCTGATTGTATGTTAAACTGGTTTTTATAATGTACCTATTAACATCTTGAGTGAAGCTCTCAAGAATCCTCTCTTTGGAGATTTGGAAGGAAGGTCTAAATTTAGAACCATACTCTAATAAATTCCTAAGCTTGTCATTTTCAACAAAACTCAAGTTTCCAGTGATAATATGGTTGTCATTCTTATCATAGTGAACTGTTTCTTTATGTTCATCACAAGAACATGTAGTAACTACAGGAATGTAACTCGAAGAATTAAGTTTGTAGTTCTTAACTGTTGACCCTAAGGTCTTAACATATTTAAAACTTACAATAGACTGGTGCCTGTGGATGGGGAAAAAAATTGCATTACTGTAGAACAGCTTCCTAACATTGAGATGATCATAGGTTTTATTTAAAAACCTGATGGTCACATAATTACTGGAAATTTCTTTATGAGAAATTTTATCTTTAAGAATATGCTTAAGAATGTCTAGCACCAATGCAAAAACATGCTTATCAACATGGTTAGCTGTTTCTTTCCAGAATTTGAAAAAACTTTTAAGGACAGAGTGCTTTAAGGACTTAAGTATTTTGTAAGAATTTTTAACAAAACTAGTACCATTTTTAAAACTTTCCAGAGTTATTTGCAAGTTAGCAAAATCAACCTTGCTTGAAGTGCGAAATAACCTCTGTCCTCTATTACCTCTAGTGCAGCTCTTGTTGTTAACAAGAAAGAAGAGTTCACATATAGAAAATTTATGCGGATTATGCTTATTGTCAGAAAGAGTGGAATTAAGACCATAGGGATAAAGAGACTGATGCTGCAAAATTTCAAGGGATTCAGTTTCAAGTCGAGTATAGAGGTCAGGGATAATATGCAGTACCTCTATTTTCACTTTGTCAAAACCATGATTATGGAAATGCTTTAATTCAAAGGTAGAGTACTGGTTAGCATTAGTGGAGGGGTTCACACCAGAAGTGGAGAACTTGTTAACTAGAGACCTGTGACCATTTATCCTAAGATGAAGAGGATTCTTGCTTTGGCCAATATAGCTAAGGCTGCAGATAGTACAGGTGAGCTTATAAATGGTATTGTAGGCTTTGCAAAACTTGTTGGAGCAATTATCCGCAATAGAAGAATACAGGTTAGGATCCGCAGATTTACATGTCAAACAACATTTGTCATTTCATAACTTTAGATTACCTTTGCCAGCGAGTTCATACACTATGGGAAAGGGTGCTAGCCTAACCGAGCGGGAGGACTTAAATTATCTGAGCTGACCTCCAATCCTTTCATCGTCCTTAGAACGCCACTTGGGCCAAACAAACAAAATTCCGAGCAAACCAACTAGGAAAAAACTTTTTAGAAATAAGCAGTCCAAGAAATTACCAAAACTCGAGTATAAACTACACTCCTAAAAGACAACAGCCAAAACACACTAAAATAAAAATTAAAAATAATAGTTAAATGAAAACAAATAAAAAAGAATAAATAATAAATAAAAAATAATAAATAATAATAAATAAAAAACAATAATAATAAAAAATAATTAAAAATAATAAATAAAAAATAATCATGTCTCATTTCTTCATCACTATGTCTCGTCTCCTCGTCATTACGTCTCGTGGGCGTCTGCCGTGCCATCTGTTGGCAGTCTTCGCATTTTGTCTTTGCGTACATCCCGCCTTTTCTTCAAGATCTTTTTATTTACAGCACTCTCTGTTCCAATTAAATTCCACCATGCATATGAAAGATTAGTGGGAGTGTTATTGTTACATATATTTTCTCTGTATTTATATATGTATACGGCTTCAGGTGTTATTATTACTCCCCAAGTTTTATGTTGTGCTATGATTTTTATACTCGTCCAGTCCGGTGTTACATTATTTTTCATGCAGTAATCAATAAGTGCTGTTTCATTTTCAAGCTTATTCCAGTTATTAATATGTTCAAATAATCTAATTTCAAAATTACGCTTTGTGCTACCTACCTATGTATGATATTGTCTTTTTATTATTGTTCCCGGTCGTTGGAATGCTGTACACTCCGGCCCTTTTCAATAAATGTGTATTTTCATGATTATGTGCCATTTTTTTTCCCAGAGATCATAGTTACCTTCCGGAACAAATCATTAAAGCTGCTCACCCGCCCAGTGGTGCTT
Organism: Macrothele yani; assembly: GCA_039090855.1. NCBI lineage: Eukaryota > Metazoa > Arthropoda > Arachnida > Araneae > Macrothelidae > Macrothele > Macrothele yani. The sequence goes on along the minus strand of CM077023.1, from coordinate 67,578,702 downwards.
CAATACCAAAAATCTTTGGTAAAATCAAAACACATAAGGAAAATCAACCGATTCGACCGATCGTAGCTAAAAATACTGCACCAACCATCAACCTTGAAAGAGCTTTGTTTCAATACCTAAAGCCATTCTACTCCAATCATAGCTATTCCATTACTAATGCAGAACAAGCAATAAATAAAATCCATAGTGTTGAGAATACAGCTAACATCAAAATGGTGAGTTTGGATATCGAATCACTATATCCTAATACCCCAACTGACAAAGCCATAGAACTAACAGAGAACAAATTGGTTCAACATAAAATCCTAAGACCTGAGATTAATGACATAGTCAGATGTCTTCAATACATCATGAAGAACAACTATTTCATGTTCCAAAACAAGATATATAAACAGCTGAAGGGAGCACCGATGGGATCCCCTTTATCTGGTATACTGCCAGAAGTCATCCTTCAAGATATTGAAAATCGTATAATGAATGATAATAGCATAAAAATTCCAACACTATTTATGCAATATGTAGATGACATATTAATCTTTTGGAAATATGATGAAAATCTTCAGGCTTTTATCAAAGCATATACTGGCATATATCCATCTATAAACGTAACAGTAGAGCAAGAGAAAGAAAATAAACTTCTATATCTTGATATTTTACTAAAAAGGAACAAAAATAACATCTCACATCAAGTGTATCAAAAAATGGCATACCAACCCGTTATTATTCCGGCAGATTCGTCGCATCCATTCTGTTACAAACAAGCTGCTTTTGCATCCTTTATAAAGAGAGCATACATACATTCATCTGATGAAAATACGTTCAATAATGAAATCCAATGGATTCGTGATGTTGCTCAATCTAACTATTATGATAACAAGAAAATTATAAATAACTCAATCACGAAATATAACCCAAATAAAACAGTACCTCCAAACCTTGGGAGAAACGATACAACCACAATATATGCGGGATCGCTGCCATACACACCGGAGATATCCAACATTCTGAAAAACATATGTACGAAGACCAACCTAAAATTTGGTGTTATAACTAATGATTTAGGTAAAATAATGACGCAGAATCATGAAAATACACCTTTATTGAAAAGGGCCGGAGTGTACAGCATTCCAACGACCGGGAACAATAATAAAAAGACAATATCATACATAGGTAGCACAAAGCATAATTTTGAAATTAGATTATTTGAATATATTAATAACTGGAATAAGCTTGAAAATAAAACAGCACTTATTGATTACTGCATGAAAAATAATGTAACACCGGACTGGACGAGTATAAAAATCATGACACAACATAAAACTTAGGGAGAAATAATAACACCCCCACTAATCTTTCATATGCACGGCGGAATTTAATTGAAACAGAGTGCTGTAAATAAAAAGATCTTGAAGAAATGGCGAGATGCACGCAAAGACAAAATGTGAAGACTGCCAACAGATGGCACGGCAGACGCCCACGAGACGTAATGGCTGGGAGACGAGACATGATGACGAAGAAACAAGACATGACGACTGAAAAACGAGACATGATGATGGGGAAACGTGACTCGGTGGTAAAAGAAAATCTTTGTACCACAATCAGTACGACCCTGAGCGGTCTGCAGTTCGTTTCACGCCTGAGGATGCCAGTGAGTGCTGGTGAAATGCGTAGCATGGTGACCCGGCAGTGGCTCAGATAATGCGACAAGGATTCGTTGGCTTTCACGACCGATTCAGCACAAAGTTTTCATCATACATCTTGGTTTTTAGTTCCTTTTTAATTCAAAGTTCTTGCTTCAAACCTGGTTGTTCTTTGTTTTTACCCGTTGACTACCCTCACTTTTAATAACGAGGCCACTTTCATTTCATTACATCTCATGCGACAGCCTACAGGACCAGGTTTATCATACGACAACCTTCAGCACAGGAGCTGATGAATAATTGATTTTAAACAGGATGGCCTAAGTACAATAAGGTATGTTTTAAAATAACTTTTATTACTTTAACAAATACTGCAACTGTAATACCGTAATGGTTGTGTTGTCGACGAGTATAACTCAGCGAGGTCTGAGCTTCGGTAGTTACACCTAAATAAGTATAGACGTGTAGAACAGAAGCATAAAATGTATATGTTTGAAAAATCACCTTTTGGAGCAGACACCAAGACATTTGGCTTATAAACAACGTAAACATATTATACAATAAGTATATATTGATTATCACTCTACGATCCTACCATGACTTCCTTGGCCTTCCTCTGCCTTTCTTTCCTGCCACTTGGGCTAAAAAGATTTTCTTAGAAAGCATCTCATCGCTTATTCTTTCAACATGGCCAAACCACCAAAGCATATTAGTCTCTACCTTGATAACAACGTTTTGCTTCACATTATGCAACTGCAACACATCTTCATTCCTCACACAATCAGAACGTGTCTTGCCACAACCCCCCCCCATAAGTAATGCATTTCCCCAGCACACAATCGACTCCCATGCTTCTTCTGTAGTACCCAGGTTTCACTGCCATACATTAGAGTAGGAACAATTACACTTTCATACAAAGTCATGCGGGACTCTCTTGAGAACCCATCATTCCTGTGAAAACCTCCAAAAGCAGCCATGACTTTCAATGAAGAATTCACTCGCCTACTAATTTCACCATCTAATTTGTTCTCTCTGTCAAACATACTTCCCAAATTAACAAACTCATTTGCCTGGTCAATCACTGTGCCATTTAGATTTATGTTACATTCAGCACTACCAATTCCTATCTCAAAAACCATGACTTTGTTTTTTTCCTTATTTATACTCAGTTTGAATTTCATGCAAACTTCGTGCATCTGGGACAACATACTCTGCAACTCACTTTTGCTCTCTGTCAACAGGACAGTGTCATCAGCATACAGCAATCTGCACACATGGCTATCACCAAGACATAAACCACTATTATCTATTTTGCAGCAATGGAAACCAAACCTAAGACTAAAATTACTGACTTACTGACCATTTTGATTACAAAAACTGACTTTACTGATTTAGACATAAAAACAACAACAAAAAAACAGACTAAATACTGACTCAAATTTCTCATTAGGAAAGAAGGGTCAAAAGCATTTTTTTTTTAATCTGGCCTCCACCATCCCCATAGCCAGCCAACTCAACCTATTTATTGTTTTAATTGTAATCAACATATAAAACTATTACAAAATTACATATAATAATAATAATAAAAAATAATCAGGAAAATCATTGCACTTTATTATAATAATACTGACATGCTCCTATTCAGCACAAATATACCTAAAACTAGAGAAAAGCTTTAAAGTGCAGCTGTACAGTACCATTTTCAGAATAATACAAACAAAATGTTTACAACTTTGAATTTTTAAATGTAATGTGGAAAATCATCTAGCTTTCTTTACAAAATTAGGTCATTAAGTCTCACTTTGTTTTTGCTTCTTTGAAAAAAATGATGTTATAGCACTGCTTTTTCGCTTATCAACTGCTTTCTGTACCTTTTCTATGTCTTTAATTTTCTTCACTTCTTGTTCCCTAACTTTCATAGCACTCTCCAACATTGCTTGGGCCACACTAATTCCCACCAAGTCCTTTTTATTTATTGCTTCTTTTAAGCACTTGTTTGCATCATCCAGTAATCTGTCAACAGTCAATCTTTTCTCCTTTTCTTCCTCTTTCATTTTCTTCAGTGCCTGTTCACCGTGTTCAATATTTACTTTTTCTTTTTCAAACTTACTCTTCATACTTGCTTGCAACAATTTTCCTTTTTCTGTTCTTCTTGTTTCCTCAGTTTTCCCTCAGCCACTCTCTTCTCATCTTCACAGTATTGCTTGTATCTGACATGAGCTGTGCGTGCCAATTGAAGAAGTTCCTGAGTGATAATTACAAAGTGAGCCTTCTCCTCAAACACATTCACCACAGCATCTCTTACAGTCAAGTAAGCATCCAATGTTCTTTCACACATAGTTGCGGTGTCTTCATTCAAGATGTTTCCCGACAATGAGAATCCCCTTTCTACATCCGCATTGCCATGCGAAAGTGCAAGTGCAGCCTTCACAATTTTCGTAACAGTAGGGTATTTCTTTTCTCCAGAGGTATATGTCTTCTCAAAAAACTGACTCCAGTAAACGTCTACTGGGTTCTTGTCACTATCTGATTTTTCTTCTTCTAACGTCAATAGTTTCCATTCATCAACTAGTGCATGTTCACTGTACTCAATTGGAAGAACAGCAGCTAATTTCACTATGTTTTTGTATGATCCTTCTTTCACCCTCTTTGCAGGATGCAAATATCGAAGATACCACAACACAGGTTTATCCAAAGAAGACTTTTCCAAAATATGTGTTCTAGCTTTCATGGAAATATAGCATCTTTCTTGTGCGCTTAGCTTCTTGAAATATTCACTTTCTCTAGTGTCGAACACTATGTTTTTCAATGGCAAGTAATACTTATCACAAAATTCTTCCAGACTCAATGGAGCAGCACTAACACAAAATCGATTCATGAGTGTTCTGAAGAGGTTTGCGAGCTCATTATAGATTAGATGCATTAAAGGATCTCTCTTCTGAAGGAAACCAGTGAATCTTGAACATGTATGAGCACTTGCACAAGCAAACATAATTTCTGCTTTGGTAGTTTTGTCTTTTAATAGTTTAACAATATTCTTGTATTTCAAAGAACTCATCAACTTGCTTTTGTGCTGGGGTATGAACTGAAGAAAGTATTTTTCAACAGCTGACCATTGTTCTAAAAGTCTCTCTCACTCTGGTTCTAATGTCAGCCATCTAGAGGAAACATGTTTCATAAACCGATGACCCGGAAGTTTCATATCTGATTGTATTTTTTCAAAATCTTCCCAACGAGATGTTTGGCCATCAAAAAAATTATAGAGAAACAAGATCATGTCCGAAGCATTTTCACCAAAGTCTTGTAATCCCTTTTGGAATGCATTATGGATGATGTGTATTTCACATGTGCCAACATCAATCAGCTGTTTTCTTCCTAACAGGATCAGAGAATCATTCATAAGACGATTCACAGTTTTGTTAACATTGGGTCCATCACAACCTAGCATCAATAGAGAAATTAAAAAAAAATCAGCACTGATTAGTTAAAAAAACCTTCACAATTAACCAGATAATTATGTAGTTATGGTGGACATAAACCACAGACAGACAGACACACAGAAACCACTTCGAAAATAGTGAAGTCGTATTCGGCTCCAAAACATGTATTTCTGTTGAAATCTCGAATTCGAATTTTTGCACGATTACAATACTTCCTCATACTAATGTATGAGAAAGTAATAAGAAAAACTATAGGAAATACAGTACAAAACCTCAAAATATAGGAAATATAAGATGGGTAGGAGCATTGTTTGCGTATATGCGTACACACAACTCTTCCCCAAACCAAAATAATACATCTGGCGAGGAAAGTTAACCGAAATTTACTTTTTGCACTTAGATAACATTCCCAATATAGAGATCAAAAATCACTCTAGTGCACAAGGTTGTTAACAAAGTTATAACTCAGAGCCTTCTCAACGGCATTTTCTAATTTTTCAATCCATCTGCCACATAAAACATTACTTTACCGACCACAATCTTTTTTTCATATCACGTAAATCTTTTTAAGAAAGCCATGGCATAAAACTGACTTTACAGACCAAAATTGAAAAATACAGACTAAAACTGACCAATCTGAAAAATACTGACTTTTACTGATTTTACTGACCATTTTCCATCCCTGATTTTGGCATCACGCATGCACGCATCCATAAATATATTAAACAGCCATGGTGACATTACACACCCTTGTCTGACTCCTGCACCAATAGAAAACCATTTTGATAAAACACTATTCACTCGTACACAAGCTCTACTGCCAGCATACATGGTTTTTACACTGTTACGTAGATTTCCAGTAACACCATATTCATTCAGTACCTTCCACAAAAGTGTCCTATTCACTCGGTCGTAAGCTTTCCCTAAATCTATGAAGGCAGCAAAAACTTTGTTACCAACAGCCAGATACTTTTCAATCATTGTGTGTAATGCAAAAATTTAGTTAGTGCAGCCTTTACCAAGCGTAAAACCACTCTAAACATACCACACTTTCAATGATGTAAGACCCCGTACTTTTTCAATAACGACCTTATCAAACACTTTCCCTGGCACACTCAGTAGGCTAATACCACGATAGTTCTTGCAGTCAGTCTGATCGTGGTATTAGCCTACTGAGTGTGCCAGGGAAAGTGTTTGGTAAGGTCGTTATTGAAAAAAATTAAGTAAACATCTAGAAAATATGTACCTATACTCACCGCAACGAGGAACATCAGCAACATGAACTGTGATTGATGACGTTGAGGGCCGGGCGAGTTTGGAAACAAAATGAGTCTTGCAGACTGCTTGCAGTCGATTCATGCTTTCCGTTGAAGATGCCGTGCGAAATTGCAGGCGAAACACGTCCTGTGACATGTGGTTCGTGACACGTTGAATGATTCCATGGTTTGTAAAGTGCTTTTAACATTCATTCATTTATTCAACTTCTTTATTTAATTTTTGCTTTCAGTGTACATACCATCCAGAGGTTTAAAGTATCATTGTCTTTTAGCCAATTTACATAGCTGTTTTTTAAGCAAAAATTCTTTACTACATTGATTCACAGCTATTTTACCTTGAATGAAATAGCATAATTTCACATTGTTAAGTAATGGATATAGATTCGAGAATCGTTGAAACTCAGTCAAATGATAGACAGAAATCAATATACAATAGCCTTTGTTCGAACAGCAATTAGGCTTAACAGCTTACAGGCCTTAGGCCTAATAGAGACAAGAACATTATTTCTAAGGAATACTGACTATTACGCTACATTTGAGCATCATTTGCATTAAGGTATGTACAGCAAAACCTTTGTTAATATGTTCTGCTTCCTCACAGGAGCAAAACATGTTCTGCTCCTGTGAGGAATGAAGATGTGTTGCAGATATGTAATGTGAAGCAAAATGCTGTTAGTGAGGTGGAGATAAATATTCTAAGATGGTTTAGCCATGTTGAAAGAATGAGTGGTGAGATGCTTACCAACAGAATTTATTCAGTCCAAGTGGCAGGGGGAAAACAGGTAGAGGAAGACCAGGCAAATCATGAGAGGACCAGATTCAGGAATGTTTGCATTAATGTAAACAACCCTCCTGGTTACAGGAGCAAGCGGATTAGAGGATAGAAAGAATGTGTGCTGGTCCAATGAATCACAATATATACTCCATTCTGCTAACAGTTAAGTATGTATTTGGCATCAGCAGCATGATGATGTAGATCCCTCAAGCATGGCATAGACCCAGGGTGGGCAACCCTGTTCAATAGACCCAGAGTGGGCAACCATGGCCAATCACCACAAGTGGCGAATTGGCCATGGAAGTGTGATGAATTTGAGTTTGCCAGCTCCCGCAGTAAAATAAACTTTTTCCTGACAGTGTGCTGGTTGTAACTTGATATTTCCTGCATATCATTGGAAGCATTCTGCTTTCTGAATGATTCATTGACACCACAGTGCCATCCAATACTCCTCTCCACTCCCTTTCACAACACTTTGTTTCATTTCTGCCTCCAGTTTGAGTCTAGACCTGACCTTGAACTAGTGGCATCTAATACCACACATTTTTAAGCATGCATTTACATCTGTTTCATGTGTATGATTTTCACATTTTTTCCTGCCTTACAACCTTACGAAAACAACAACTTATTTTTAAACATTTTCCAAATTCTTTCTGAGAGATGGATAAGTGGGTGATTCAAAAATGAAGTGAACCAGCACCAGGTGGTAGTGCTGAGGTGAGTGAAGCAGACAAACTCATAGACTGAGAACCTAGAGGTAAAAAGAAAAAAATCAAGAGCATGGAAGAGCGTAAACCAAAAATTTCAAGAAATCTGGGAGCTAAAATTTGTAGTGACACAAGTAAACAAAAAACCAGTGTGTCTCCTGTGCAAAAAAAGTTTCTGTGAGAATAAGACAAACAGTTTGAGGAAGCACTTTAAAATATGTGCAGTGAATTCAACAATAAATTTTCAGTTGATGGTCTTAATCATATCAGTGAAATTGCCTGTTTGAAATCATGGTTTCAAAATCAGAAGAGCAGCCTGAAGCAGTCCCTTTCATCAAATGAGTTGGCAATGTAGGCTAGTTATAAAGCCGCTTGGATTTTGGATCGGAAAAGTAAACCATTTTCCCAGGCTGAGATGGTAAAAGACATTCTGATCACAATGATAGAAACTCTGTTGGAAAACTATGAATTGAAAGTGAAGAAAAATGTACTCCCAAAATTGCAGAATTGCAGTTAAGCAGCAGGACGGTTGTTCACAGATTACTGAATTACATAAAAACATAGAAGAGCAACTGCTTGAAAAATTGAGACTGTATTTTTTCCTAGAGCTGCACGAATCAACTGATTTTACTAACAAGGCACACTTAATATTTTGGGTTATGTTTCATGCTTCCTGATCTTACAAATTTGTAAAGAAATCTTTGAACTTTGTGGAATGCAAGGCCAAACTTGTAGAGCTGATCTACTAGAAAAAAAATTTTTAACTTCAAAAAAATGTGACCTGGATCCGTTAAAACTAGCTTCTATACAACAGATGGTACAGCTGAAATGATTGGAAGTAAATTGGGATTTGTTTTTCGTTTGAAGCAGCACTTGAGTGAGAATGGTGTGGAAAATATGCTGCCTTCCTTCCATTACATTCTGCAGTTTGTGTGCTCAGATGCCCAGAAATGACATGTTGAAAACTTTGATGTACATGGTTGTGAAAATCATGAATTACATCCAAAGTGGAAGTTCCCTCATTCATTGACAGTTTGTTAAGGCCTTGAAAGAATATGGTGACTGTGATTTCAAGGATCTTACCTACTATGCAAATGTCGGATGGTTGAGCAGAGAAGTTCTGGAACTGTTTCCCTATTTCTTTCCTCAAATTTGAAATTTTCTTGTTGAGAAGTGTCAGATAGTAAAATTTTTCGACATTGAGAACCTTTCATGGCAGTGTGATTTACATTTCTGTGTAATATCATGGCTCACTTAAATGAATTAAAGATGAAGTTACAGGGAAGTAACATGTGAGCTGGCACAGCATATTCAAGAATTTAAGTCAAAACTGAACCTCATTCTGGTATAAACTCCAGATAATTTAACACATTTTGCAAACCTAATTAGATTTATTATAAATACACTGCCGGACAATTGCTAAGGACGAATGACAATAGCAACGATAGCAACCATAAAACGGAAGGCAGGAAAATGTGGAAATTAGCATAAGTGCGGGATACTGTAAGACGTGTTGTGCGTATGCAAATTTTGAATTGCCGAACTTGTTCGTGACGTCATAGCGCTGATAAGAGATATAAAGGATTTGACGCGTATTGACCGTTGTTGTTCAAACGCAAAGTTGAAATGGAAAGAATCAATTGACGAACTCGCAATTTTCAGTATGTCTTCCCGACATCACCTAGATGATTTTACGCGTGGCCGTATTATTGGCAAAATTGAAGAAGGGCGAAAAATAACAGATGTTGCCAGGGAGTTCAACGTCAGCCACAGTGTTGTTTCAAGGCTTTGGAAATCATTTCAAACAAATGGAGAGTGTAGCAAACGTCACGAGGGAGGTCGTGTTCGCAGTACGACACCTGCAGAAGATCGGTACATAGTGCTATCAACAAAAAGATACCGGCGCAGCACAGCTAGTGAGGTAGCAAATCAGTTTATGGCTGCTACTGGCAAGCGGATCTCCCGAAAAACTGCCGCCAGACGTTTGCATGAAGGAGGACTATACGCCTGCCGTCCTGTTGTGTGCATCCCATTGTCCAGACGTCACCGTAACGCCCGTTTGCAATGGTGCCATCAACACCGCAATTGGACTGATAACGACTGGTCTGCTGTCCTCTTCTCAGATGAGATTAGATACAGTCTATCGTCTGATTGTCGACGACAACTGATCTGGCGTGATAGTGGTACTGCATATTGTCCAGCAAACATACAGGAAAGGGACCGATATCCGACATGTAGTGTCATGGTATGGGCTGGCATCATGATCAATGGCCGTACATCCCTCTATGTGCTTCCAACTGGGACTATGTGTGGCCAACGATGCATTAATGATGTTCTGCTACCTCATGTTCGCCTGTTCCATGGTGCTGTCGGTGATAGAATCCTTTTCATGGACGACAACGCAACATGTCATCGAACAGTCGCTGTCCAGGAGTGTCTGGAGAGCGAGGATATTCAACTCCTTGTATGGCCAGCACGTTCTCCAGATCTGAATCCCATTGAAAATGTGTGGGATGCTTTGGGGAGGAGTCTTGCTGGTCGCCAATGCCCTCCAATAAACAAGGACACCCTCATCCGTGCACTGACAGAGGAATGGGATAAATTACCCCAACAGCTGCTTTATAATGTTGTGCAAAGCATGACACGACGTGTGGAATCTTGCATCGCCCTCCATGGTGGCCATATGCCGTATTGACATCTCACGCCGGAACGCCTGCGGACGGTGATTTCATTTTTTTCACGTTTACGTATTCTGCATAAAATGGCCTGTTTGTCCCTTAAACACGTTCCAAAGCCTTCTGGATTTCAGAGCACAATAAATTGTCTTTCTTGTAATGTCCTGGCATTCTGACATTATTTTACTTGGCATCCAAGCACACTTACTTTTTTATGCGCTATATAGCCGTTTATGATCCGTCCTTAGCAATTGTCCAGCAGTGTATAATGATCCGATTTATTGGTGTCTAAAGTAAGAAATCACACAAATTTCACTCCGCAAGCTAATTAGATTTCTAGAAAAAAATTAGTGTGGTTTACTTGAGGTAAAGCGACAACTCTATGTAAATTGGATTAAAAAACCTGTACCAGAAATTTGAATTACATTTTTCTGATTTCAGTGACTTCAAATTAACATCTAAATTCTTGCATGATCCATTCCACTTTGATATTTCAAATTTCCACCAAACTGCCTTTGAAGAAGTGCGCACTTGAAGGTGATTTGCTTTCTCTTCACAATCTGAAACACTTGAAAATTTACCAGAATTCTTCAGTCACAGATATGTGGAAATCGATTCTGACTGGCAACGATCTTCCAAATTTGAAATTGTCGTCCACATTTGGATAAACATGGGTGTGTGAATCAACGTTCTCTATGATGGGATTCATCAAGACAACATGCAGTTTTTGAATTGTTGTCAACTTGGAGGCGGAACTAAGACGTGTATTGAGTTCATATATTCAGCCAATGTTTCTGCAACTTGTCAGACATTAAGATTGTTGAATTTCACATTAAATTGTCTTGCATTTTCAACTTGAACAATATTTATCATTTGCATTTGAGGCAGTTGTAACTGAGTAGTGAAAGTGTACATATGTTTTCAGTAAATTTGTTCAGTGTGTGTAGTTTTTAATAATTTAATACATCACATTTCACAATTTTTGCATGGTGTCGCTGCACTGAAAAATAGGTTGCCCACCTCTGCATAGACTATTCAAGTCAATGGAAGCAGTTGTACGAATTTCTTAATTTTTTCATGGGCACATTTAGCTGGCATGAACTGGGATTTCTGGTGTGTGTGGCCAAAATATGGATTCTTCCAGGACATTAATGCCCCATATCATCTGGCCCACCCAATACAGAATGATTCAAGAAACAGTGCTGCAATGAGACATCTCAAATGGACCTTAAACTCAACTGATCTCAACCCAATTGAATATCTGTCGGATGTTGTGGAACGACAGGTGAGGCAGTTGGACAAACTGCCCTGCTCCATACTGGAACTGTGGAAAGCAATGCAGACAACTTGCTTGCAGATCCTCACCCAACTGTACAGACACCACAAGTAGTTGACGCCATGCCAGGTAGTGGCAATTCTTTGGGGAAAAGGAGGGCCCACAAAATATTACGTAGGTGGTCGTAATTCAGTGCATTTCTTTGCATAAATGCATTTGCATCAAACTGCACTTCAGACAACCACAGCTGTAAAGAAGGGGTAATGTGTCTAACATTTTTTACACTTGTCTTACAACCTAACATAAGACTCATACTTATAACAAATCAATATGCATGAAAAATCCTTAAAGCTTCAGTAATTACCTTCTTATTCCAAATGTGACCACAAATACACAACTTGTAAAAACAGAATTCTACTAGAATAACATAGCTGCCAGCTATTCAAAACAAAATGACAGATTTTGATGGCACTGCATTTTTGCCCTAAGCTATGCTGCAAAATTCTCTTTTTGATTTTTAATTATCGATTTCAAAAACATAAGCATTTAGCAACAAAAAATAGTGTTACCCGTATATCCTCCGGAATATATTGCAACATTGGAGGACCACGATTTCGCAGGTATAAATTTCGGAGAGGGGGCCTACAATTTAGTAAGTGCAGGAAATCAATTTATTCACCAAATAATTCCAACGGTATCACGTAGTATGCGGAAATAGTAAAACGAGGAGAGTAGTTACGGAGTAGAAAACTCAGAGAGCGCGGAAATTGGGAATGAAAACCCGAGAAGCATAAAGCAGACAGGAATCTTAAGAGGAAAATTATAATTCATATTTCTTAATTATTCTAAGCCCTGGCTGAGCAGATTTCCTTCTTTAGGAGGAAATTTCCCATTTTTTTTTTAATCATTATTTTGAATTTCTGCTTTTATTTTATTTTTTCCTGTTCCCCGAGCTCGCCGGAATTCAAGTAGAGATAGGCACGAAACACAACCCTTCGTTAGTAAAGCGAAAACTCGTAAGGAGGTTACAACAAGCAATGCTGCGTTAGTTGAAATGGCTTGCACTCACAGGAGGGGACCAATTTATTTGACCATCTTCTATTGATGAAGGCACGTTTTACACACACTAGCGGGGAACGAACAGGGCATATTTTTCGTGGTGGGCGTAACTGGTCGACACCAACAGAAAGGGTCACACAGGAAGCGTACGCGAAATTTCTAAGGCAACTCGGACATCCTGCAGTGCAGTTGACAGGAGAAGGGAATATTCATCTTCCAGAAAACTCCATGTTCTTACTCCTTTGCGGGCGAATCGGAGGGATCTCATTTTAGGGATGTAAACCAATGCCGAAACAAGGAAAAGAGGCCCAACCAATGAAGAGAGAGCCAATTTGGGTAGGACGAGGAAACCCAACCCCTTGAACATAGACGGAAGTGAAAAAGATATATACAGTTTTTTTTATTCCGGGGACTCAACATATTTCGCAGAGAGAGAGAGAGAGGTCAGAAGATATTCGGGCAGTATGTTGGCATGCGACATGATTTTCAGGTGAAGAGAGAGTTATGATATTTTCCTGACAGGAGTCGCAACATATTCGGGCAGTATGTTGGCATGCAAGATGATTTCCAGGTGAAGAGAGTTATGATATATTCCTGAGAGGACACACAACAGATACTGCAGAGAGAGGAGAGACTCGTGCAAGATGATTTCCAGGTGAAGAGAGTTATGATATATTCCTGAGAGGACTGACAAGAGATTTTGCAGAGAGAGAATTTCAGAGGAACAGATTCAAGAATTATGTTTGGAAGCATAGAGTTTCATAATTTCGGACAGTATGCAACCAGGTAGAAGTTTCTTTCAAGATGATTTCGGAGTATGCATCCAGGTAGATGATTTCGGAAAGTATGCATCCAGAGAGAAGGGTATTAATCTACAGAAAAGGATTTGGTGAGATTAATTTTATAATTCCCAAAATCTTGTTAGCATGAGTATGCATGATCTTGTCTCCTATACATCCTCGGTAGGAAAGATATTTTTTTTATCTCTTGCAAGTGCTGAATAATATAAAGTTTCTTATATTTTGCGAAAGGTGAACTTTTAAATTATGATTACGAATATCAAGATGCATAATGAACTTAATATATATATTGGTTTAAGTTAAAAGAAATCTCCACCGATCAGTGTAATAAATTTTAAGGAAGCACTATTGAAAATAAATTCTTTATTTTATAATGAAATTTACCAGAGTTTCTCAAATCTTTGAAAATTCAAAATGAGTGAATCTTTGTTGGTTTTATCCAGAATACTTAACTAATATAATCGCAAAGTTTTGATAGAGTAGCACCTCCAAGATTTTAAGAAGTTAATTTTTTCGCATTTAGCCCAGTCACAGGATAAAAGTCCCAATCTAACATTATGAGTTTCTTAAATTTCAAGCGACATATGGAGGAATATGGGATTCCCATGTTCTCCCATATGAAACACAACACAATGCACTCGTCAACCCTGAGCTTGGAGACCCTCAATTAGGGAACCCAACCTCATGGTAGACACCCATAGGCAGAAGATAATACAAGTAAAGTGTTACGAAAATTTACGGCCTTTTTAAAATTTCATCCCACTGCAGCGAATAGGACGCAGAGTTGGTTCGTCTACCCATCATACGAGGGGGCGGTAATAATAGTAGTTAAATATAACACATATTTGAAAATTTTCAGAATTTTACTGTGACCCTTAAAATCAATAGAAAAATACTGCATAGAATGAATAAAACTAAGGAAATTTCTGATGTTTATGAGTTAAAAGTTATAATTTATTGTGAAGTCATTTATACACTACTGTTTGTGAAAATTGCAACACCATGAAGGACTGCTAATATTAGCTTGAAATTTACAGAATATGTGCAATAGGTTAGAACATACAAATGATAAAAATGTCAGAGAAAATGTGTATGCAGTTTTGAAGCAGTGCCCTCTGAACTGTCCAGTCTTGGGACCATTCGTCTCAGAAGGTCCCAAGACTGGTTTGTTTGATTGAAGGTTTAATGACCATGCGTGAGCAACTCATACATACATACACATATCACTAAGCTGTTCTCTGAGATTCAGAGGTTAGCTCCAAAAAGAAATACAAACTACCAGATATTTTTACTTACTGCTGTCGTATCAAAGTTCTACAATTACAGCGATCTTGACATACAACTCAGGCTTCCCTGATATCCATTACACCCTGTACACAAGATCTTTTATACTTCATACTCATAATCTTTTTCATGCAGACACTCCTGAATCTGATCCACCCATGTCTTCCTTGGCCTTCCTCTGTCTTTCCTTCCTGTCACTTGGGCTAAAAAGATTTTCCTAGTAAGCATCTCATCACTCATTCTTTCAACATGGCCAAACCACCGAAGCATAATGGTCTCTACCTTGCTAACAACTTTTTGCTTCACATCACACAACTGCAACACATCTTCATTCCTCACACAATCAGACCGTGTCTTGCCATAAACCCCACGTAAGTAACGCATGTGCAAACTCATTGGGCTATAAGCAGTCGCCTGTCCCTAATTTAGGGTCACTGCTTCCAGGTAAGGGAGAGAGCCAGTGAGACAAATACAACATCCATGCCTCACAGGACTTGAACCCGGACTCTTCTCAGACGAATGGTCATAAGCCAGCGCTTAGACCACTGCGCCACCGGGGCGGCCCAGTCTTGGGTATAAAGTGCTGGCTAAAATGAGATGTTGCAATCAGTGAACAACAGACATTGAGTCAAAATGGTGTTTCTTGTGTTTCACTATGCCCTGTCGCCGAAGGAGGTCACATTATGAACACCTGACTGACTTTGAGCAAGGAAGGATTGTTGGGGGACAGAAGCTGAATTTTCCTACCGTGAAATTGCACTCATACGGGAAGACATGCCAGTACAGTGATGCAAATGTGGAGTCAGTGGACAGATGAAGCTCGAACACACAGATCTTCGGGAAATGGAATACAAAATCACCCGACTGCACAGGATGACAGACACCTCTACTGCATGGAAATGACTGATCACCCAGAGACATCCACAGTGTTTGCACAGCAGTAGAGCACTATGACAGGTCAGGCTTTGTTCTTTAACACAGTTTGATGTCGTCTGCTTAACAGAGGACTGGTCAGCAGCAGCCCATTGCTGCGCATTCCTCTGGCCCTCAACCACAGATCCCCAGGCTACAATGGGGTCTTAAACACAGACATTGGCAAGCTGATTGGCAATAGGTTGTGTTTTCTGATGAGTCACAATTCAACTTGATGCACCATGATGGTTGCATACATGTTCAAAGACATCGTGATTAACAGAATCTCGCAGTGCCAGCCCGGCCCAATGCCATGGTTTGGAGCACTATTAAGCTCAATTCATGATTTTACCTGATACAAATTGAGGGAATCCTCAACAGCCAGTGATATATCAGGGTTGTTTTAGAGGCAGAGGTGATACCCTTCCTTCAGAGTTGTCCTGGCTTTATATTCCAGCAGGACAATGCTTGGCCACATGTGGTCCAGAAAGTCAACAACCTCCTCTACGCACGGCAGATACTGCTCCATCCCTGGCCTGCAGATTCCCTAGATATGTCCTTGATCGAACATGTCTGGGACATGGTAGCTAAACAATTGGCCTGTCAAGCACCTCCACCTATCACTACAAATGAACTCTGGTCTCGCATAGAAGCAGTCTAGCAGGCTCCCAGGACAATATCAAAAACCTCTTCCATTCAATGCCAGGCTATGAAGAAGCTGTTATTATTGCTCGAGGTGGTTTCACACGATACTGAGTTTTGAAGCTAAAACATTTTGTATAGCTCAACAAATGTAATCAGTTATCTCATGTAACATGAGAAATCTGTGATATAAATTTTATTTGAATAGCACAATTCTTCCTTGGTGTTGCAATTTTCACAAACAGTAGTGTCTATGAATTAAAAGTAATAACATATTGTGAAGTTATTTATATTTAAGGATGGGTGTGCCTTAAACAAAATGAGAAATGCTTGCTCTGTTCCTTAATATAAAAAGGTGATTAAAAAATTAAAACAATATGCATTTAAATTAAATTTCAAATATCTGTAGTGATGTTGCTTACTTTGTCTTATAAAAAAATACATGTCACCATAAGATTAAGTACCAATTTTGAAATTTAATTTTGCTTAAAATAGGAAAATGCTAGCTCCGCTGAATGCTTTTGAAGAGGAGACAGTAAGGTATATATAAAAAAAAATTGCATTTCATTAGGAAAAATTTCAAAAATATGAAGCTCTTTTGTGCTATTATAAAAAAATATTAAAAAGAAGAGCATTATTAGAATACAATTAAAAATGAGCAATATAATCCAGAAGAGGAGGTAAAATGGAACTTTGTCAAAACAAAATAAAAAATAAAAAATTAAATGCAAAAATCCTGACATTTTGATTCCCACTAGAACAAATGTTTCCATTAATACCAAATATTTCTGGCCAGTAGATGGGTATCTCACAATCTCCCCTGACTTTTCCTGGTTTTCCCAATCACAAAGTCCCATGATGATGACCATGATAAGATAGTTTTGGCACATAAATTTCCATTTATAGCAAAATGATGCAGTTTTCATTTCTGAACAGAATTTCTCCCACTCCTGTATTTTCTGCCCACCACCCCAACAAAAACCTCTCTTTATTCATGATCGCCACTTCACGTTACCTTGAATATGTGTTACCAGGAACAGAAAAATCTGGAAGACAAAATAAACAGACTGAGATTCTCGAGTACTGACTAACTCCGAGCCAGGGGTGCACTTAGGCTAGAGGACACTTTGTGCAGAAGGCATTTCTGCTGGGGAGAATGAACTTGCTGCTTTTGAGCCTCTAGGTTGGCCCTTCAGTTGCTGTGCATTCTGTCTCTTGAACATTATTTCTTATTGCTCCTACACTCCCCACACTTCATCCCCCATTCTTCTACCACAGTGAAAATTTTCATATTTAACTGGCCCAGTATGACCATGAAAATACCAAAAAACAGTTCTTTTTGTTTCTAACATAATATTAAACAATTATCAAATGGACTGCAACAAAATGGTATTTTTTTAATGCTCTTGACAAATATTTCATAAAAATATGGAAACTTTGGCAATAAATCAGGAGTCTTCAAGGGGAAAACATTAGGTTGGCAGCTGAGTCATTGTATCTCATTACTTAATTCAGGGTGCCCACTCCTTTTCAGGGAAGGACATTCAAGGACTTTCAGAAAAAAATTCAAGGATGAATTTTTCAATGTCCTAAACCGCAATGAATATATTATATATCAAGAATTATGTGTGTTGTATTATGATATTCATTAACAGTATTTGCAATTGGTAGCCAAGTATAAAAAAAATCTTAGCAACAATGCATCTCCAAATTTTGCAAAAGTTCTTTACTGAATGACAAACTTCCTTCAGGTGAAAATATTTAACAAATGAAAATATTGTAATCAATTTTTAAATAATTAGAATTTTTTCTACTCAAATGTCAGTACTTTTAACACAACATTAAATTTATCATTGTTAAAATATAATTAACAAGTATATTAAAAAAATATTAAGCAAATGGGTGAACAATTTATTTACAATTATTCACTAAATCCATTTTTTCTTGAGTTCAAAATATATTTCTTTTATCAATGATTGTCTTGATCTGTCTTTCTAAAGCTATTTGATTTAACAATGCAGTTAAAATTACGAGTTTCTTCTGCTTTTGTTGCCAAGTCATCAGCTGATTTTAATAAATCTAATACTTCATTTTCTACACATGTTTTTCTTTGTTTCATACTTTCTATTTCATCCAGTATTTGTTTTCTCTTTTGGGCTACAGCAGAATTACCCTTGTCCCGAGCTTTTTCTTCTAAATTTATTACATATCTTTGCCTAGCACATCTGACATTACTCAGAAGCAATTTTGAATACTCAACCTTTTCCATGCCACCAATGTTACTAAGATGGTCATATATTATTCTTTGTGAAACAATAGAGTTTGCTTTCATATTGTCAATTATCAGTTCCTTATTAATGGAGAATCCTCTCTCCACTGATGCCTGTCCATGCGAGAGCAACAGCAGCTTTTTAGTTACTTCCCACAACAGATCATAGTTTTTACTTGAGGGTAAATGTTCATAAAATACCACATCTATTCTCAATTCCTCATAAATGTTATCAAAAAGTTTAAAATCTGAAGTTACTGCTGCAACACTATTTATAAAATTCTTTAACTGCAGCATAATAATGTCAACAACACCAGGTTTCAGATGATTTGCATCCACGAGAATTTCTAGAATAATCTTGAAACTTTTTAAGCAAGATTCCTTCTCAGCACTAATTAAATTTAGGATCTAAACACTTTATGTGCCGCACAAGAGCATACTGCAGTGGGCATTTAGTGAGCAATTTTTTGACAAGGTTTTGTAAAATTGATCTGCATTTCATACGAAATTCCATTATCTGCTTTTCACTTACATTTGATGGCAAAGTCTTCACCCCTTTTTGGCCTGGAATCCAATATCAATCATCCTATAAGTGGATCAATTTTTAGAAGTGCTGTAATGGTCTTTGTTTGTTCTAATACATCCATTTTAACAAAGCGACTCATCAGATTCCTTAATATTTTCTCTAAGTCTTTAGCCATGAATGGCAGCATTGGCTTATCTGCCTGATACTTTTTTAAAAAGGGACTCAGTTGCTTTGCAATAGAATGAAGAAAATATAATTTGGCAAGTGCCAATGGATCCTTCACCCATTTTTGAACAATATAGAAGGAAACTGTGCAAGGACTATTTGCAATTTTCTGGGATACCAAAGTTTCATACTTCAAAATAAAGGGCCAAATTTCTATAGCATGTTCACACAGGAGAATTTTCAACCCACCTGTGTGAACAGAACTTTAGTGGCATTTTTACAGCATTACCCACATTTAAATAATCCTCACACCGTGCCGGTGAATCTTTAAATAAGCTGTATAGGCTTGAGAGAAATTTTTCTATTTCCCAATCACTCACAGTAGTAGCATGCTCAATGCATTATGCACTATGTGCAATCCACAGGTACCAGTGTTTAACAGAGATGCATTTGAATTGACCAATAAATCATCTTGAAATAAAGAAAAAAGCTTTAAATTCTCATTCGGCCCATCCATAGAAAACTGAACTGTACTTTTTAAAGGCAAATCCTTCAAATATTGCTGAAGTTTGTCTAATAAAATTTCTGCACTTGTGTGGCCTAAAAATACAGAAGTCAGATACTGTGGTGTTACTCTGTTCTTGTCCCAAAATCTTATACGGATGTCCATTTGTTTTTGTTGAGAGTATTTATTTAAACTCTCATCAAACAAAACAACAAAATCGTTGCTTTCATTAATCTGTTGCAACAAAAGTGATTTAAAATGGGGTGCCAAGCCAAAGCAGCAAATATATGAATATTTTGTTTGCCCACAAGAAAAGTTGAGAGCTGTTTCACTGTCTGAAAACATCAATCGAAACAACCTACCAATTCCAGCACATGATCTGTACGAATAATGGCTTTCTACCCCTTTTAAAGCCCATAATATTTTGGCTTTTGTAGGATCTTTTCTGGGTAAACAACCTGCTGCTGATGATGAAGATGGCTCTGGTGATGGTGTTTGTGATGCTGGTGCCTGTACTTTTTCAAACAGTCCATCTAAGGTGAAATTTCGACTTTTGTTTTCAGAACGGATCATGTGCTTTTTACTTTTCATGTGGCTTCGCAATGCAGACTCTCCCATGGACGAAATATCAATGCTCGTTAAGCATAACAAACATCTTGTAACATGATTATTGCTGCAATCCTTACCAACCCACGTGGAATACTTGGGATTGTGCAACCAAAGATCACTGAAATCGCACTTACGACTCATATTTATTAAACACAAAAACAAGAAAATTCCGATATCTAACAATTAGATGACAACAAGAGACATCTCAAAGCAAAACACTAAGCCAACAAAAATCAAAGATTTTTTTTTCTTCAGTCGCTACGCGCACATTGCAAAGAACTTTCCGGAAAAGCAATGTCAGGAATTCCTACTCAGTAATGCCATGAGAATTGTGTGTAATCCTATGCTATTGTCAGATACATAAGAGTAATTATAATACTCTGTGGCCAGAAAAAAAGTGCAACCAAAATACGGAAAATGAACCAACACAAACAAATAATTTCAACTTTTTGTTCTCATGGAACAGCAGCAGCAAGCAATTGGCATACACAATTTGTCAATTACGTCTACCATTTCATTCGCAGTCCCGTGGGCCACCTGTTGAACTGCCTCCTTCCCTAACTAACGATAAAAATGCAAAAAAAATAATATTCCAAATTTTCATTTAACAGAGCTGAATTTTTGACAGATACCATAACCTGGTCTTATAAGGTTACCCTGCAAATTTCGCTTGGATCCAATGAAAAGTTTTTAAATTACACATTTTTTTTTTTTATTAACCCCGAGCGGTTTGAACGTGCTGTGCGCGTTCAAGGTTACCCCTTTCTAGAACTGCTCGACCCGGGGGGGGGGGGGGTGGGTGAAATGCACCTATCAACAGCATTGAATGAACCCGCTTTCAAGCAGATAAAGGAGAAACAAGAAGGGGGAATCCCGCCTTGCTGTAAGGAAAATGAAAGAAACGATACAATAGTTTTCCCTGTCGCAGAACAAGTGCTCTGGGGTAGCAAACACTCAACTTCTCTCGCAGTAGAGGGGGGGGTTCAATCTTGACCTACTTAACTCCCCGTTAGACTACAGTGCACCCTTTCTCACAGTGACGCAGCTGCTTTGAAGTTTACTCTTTTTGACTTCCGATGTCAATGGGGGATTGCAGAAAAAAAGGGAAAAATAACAAAAGGAAAAAGATCGGAAATTTCGATCAAAATTTTTCGGCTGTGGGATTTTAAAATTCAAGGACTTTCCAGGCTAATAAAAAGAAATTCAAGGACATTCCAGGCCTTGAATTTTTTTAAAATTCAAGGACTTTCCAGGTTTTCAAGGATGCGTGGGCACCCTGGTAATTGGACTAGAAGATTGATTTTTAATTTTTACATTATTTGCTGCAAAATAAATATGTTTACCTTTTCAAGGTCACATACACAATATCTGACCTTGAATTTGTTACAAAAATGTAACTATAAAATTCTGAAATAAATTAGGTGGCATCCTTAAAGTTTTGATTTGAGTACCAGCATGCCAACTTTCAAGTTGGAACAGCAATGGGATTATTATTTAAAAAATATTGAAATGGAATAACACCCTCAGCAAAAATGGCCTCAAAATGATGTAATGAAAGGGGAAAGTGCTTTAGCGTTAAATAGCAAATTTAAATTGGGAAGATTCATCAGTCAGAAGGTATCTCCATCATATGCTAAGCAGTAAAACCTTTAATAACTATCAGTTTTTGAACTAAAAACTATATAAAAAGGAAATAACGATATAGAAATGCCTTTAATCTTAAAAAAAAAAAAAAAGAGAGAGAGAGAGAGAGAGAAAGAAAGAAAAAGAAAGGAAGAAAAAAAAAAAAAGATCAACAAATTCCTCATTTGATTTTGTTACTCTTTAAAGAGATGTTTGGTTGACAAATACCTGTTGCTTAAATGTCAGTCAATGTCATTCAACAAGAAAAACAAAATTTTTCAGAAATCTGATCCTCAGCAATATTGACATTTACTGAAATAGCATGCAGAAAGTGAAGGATTGCATATAACTTTTGCAATACAGTCTTTATATCTGTTAATGGAAAGTTTATTTTTAACAGTTAATTTTGCCATCTGACACCATGCATACACATATACTACATGCATCACTTGCTATTTCTCTCCGATTATATAACAGAAGCCCCCCCCCTTGTAGATCTGTTACTTCACCTTGTTCTGTTACTGAAACAATCATTTTTCCCAGGCATTGGTCTGCCTACATAATCACTACAATAAGAAATTTTGCACTGTTTCCTATTTTAGTACCTTGCCTGGCTTTAGGTTCAGGGTTTATATAATTTCCATTTCTTTTTACAAGTAGTTTTGCATTTCTTGCCATGTAATTTGAAATACTGAATTCATCCTGCAAGTTTTGTGAAGAATTTGTAGTTTTAAACTCTTCACTTTGCATTATTGAATATTTCTTTAAGCTGGACAATAACCTCTGTCTCCAGGTCAGATGCTGGGAGTTCAGCATCAGATATGATCAACATAACATTTTTCTGCAGAAAGCATGTAAATTTTTTTCAAATTTGCATGAGGATATTTTTGTTCCTGCAATCTTTTTTTTTTTTTCACAACAGTTTCACCAACTGATTTTAACCCTTTGAGGAGCGGGTTTTGCCACACATTGAGAAAACACTACAGTACCGGTATGTTCATACTCCTCAAAGGGTTAAAGATACATTCAAACTTTCTAATGCACTTTCAGAAATTTCCTTACATAGCTAACCTGCAATACTACTCTGACTTATGCTAGGTTCAGTATGTTTCATCAACATGTGAGCATGACTGCCTGTCATCAGTTTCCAAGCTCACAGGCGTATGTATTTAGTCTTGAAAAGTTTTTTTTTTTTTTCGTAACTTACCACATTTTTTTTTATGAATATAAAGTTTAATCAACCACTCCAAGAAACAGTGCACATATTCTTTTTCACATTATAGTGTCCCTTTTTTCAAAAAACAGTTACAACAAATGGCTGGAAACAGTGAAATTTTAACACTTATAGAGCGAAAAAAATTCAGCAACAATTTCCCCAGAAAAATATCAACCATTGGTTTTTAAAGAAACTACTTAATTGCATGCAATGCATATTTGGTGTAATACCTTTCAAGACCAGAAAAAAGAGGGTAACATATTAAAGACTTTCTGTAACAAGTAACAAAATGAAACCAGAAGTCCGAGATGACTAATAAAGGTAAACAAAGCTGTGATTAGGTGACAATAGCAAAAAAGCAAGCTGATAATTAAGCCTACTGTTGGTCAAAAACCAAAGGTGCTTCTGGTTCAGAAAGGATAGCAGGATTTGTATGCCACCCTGTGAAAACAGCAAAATATAAGGGAGGGAAAATTGGTGCCAAAAATCAGCAAAACCTCAGGGAAAACTAATATTTTTGCTAAAACCTGGAAAAATCAGGGAATCAGTAATTCTGTGCTATAAAGGGACACAAAACAACAACAAAGTTTGCCATAAAACATCCATTTTTATATTTTAATGTTCTAGCTTTGGCATGACTTTCATTTTTACTCCGAACAGTTTTCCCCCTCACACACACAACATTGCAATAACGGATATATTTAGTGTATTGTAAGGTGGACAAACTTTGCATTTTATGAATATTAGGTGGAAGCCTGTCAATAATGATGGGGGAGGGGGATAAAATATGTAGAGAAATTTCTGGATACCCAGGTATTCTTTTGGTTTGTGATGTTCAAATAATCATGAAACATTCATATGATACTGAAAGATTCAGAACCAAATTATTGTGTATGTTTCATGAACATTACAACAACTAAGAAAGTACACTGGTTGAGGCAGGGATTCGGCAACTAAAACAGGCAAGCGCTCTTTCCACTGTGCTACAAAAGCAAGACAAATGTTCAGACAAAGGAAATTATATTGTTTGGAATCAGGTTAAACTTGGAAATATTGTAGTTGTATAATGCTTACCCAGGCATTCCGTTTCTAGCTATGATTCACATTTATCGCACGTTTTCCAGTCTTTGTTGACATTATTGTCCTATTGTCCGTTGTATGTGAAACAACCATTCACATCAAACATACTGTTTACTTTGGGTAGAGTCAGTAGATCTTCACTTTAGGATTCAAAAACATCAACTCTTTAATGCTCCAAATTTTTTGCTCAGTCTTTGGGCATCTTCAGGGGCGTGGCAACTTTTCCACCGATGTTCGTGGTTTACTTCTCCCCCATGGAGTCCGATACCTCACGTTGCCATTCGTCGGATACGCTGTATTAGATATGTTTCTTGACCAAACCTAGCTGGCGCCATCTATGTTTCACTAATTCTATATCATCATCATCATCATCATTGTCAACCATTATCAATCCACTGCTGGACGAAGGTCTCCCGAAGTTTCCTCCACAACGGTCTGTCTTGTGCCAGTCTCCTCCATGTCACACCCGCATACTTTCCAATTTCATCCACCCATCTTCCATGTGGTCTTCTTCTGGGTCTTTTCCTGTCCCTTGGAATCCAATCTAAAATTTCGGCTGCCCATCGATGGTCTGTCCTTCTGGCAGTATGTCCAGCCCATTGCCATTTCAGGGATTTAACTCTGATCATGATGTCTTCCACTTTTGTCATTTTTCGGATCCACGAGTTCCTCTTCTCATCTCTCCTGGTTACACCAAGCATGCATCTCTCCATGCTGCTTTGAGTTGTCTGCAGCCTTTGTATGTCTCTTTTAGTTAAGGTCCACGTCTCTGCACCATACGTAAGCACTGGACAGATGCATTGATCAAACACTTTTCTTTTAAGACATAATGGCATATTGCTCTTGAAAAATATGCTGTTCCTTCCAAAAGCTCTCCAGGCAAGTTTTGTACGCCGATTAATTTCTTCAGCAATGTGACCCTCATTTGATATCTGCTATCCAAGATAAACGTACGTTTCTGTTATCTTAAGCTTTTCGCCATCAATCGATAAATCTTCATTTTTTGTAAAAGCATTGAACATCACTTTTGTCTTCCGAAAGTTCATTTTTAATCCCACTTCTTTACTCTTGTCAGCAAGTTCTTGGATCATACTCTGCAGCTCTGATGGGGTTTTGCAAAAATGACTATGTCATCAGCAAAACGAAGGTGGGTTAGATAATCTCCATTAATCTTTATTCCTTTGTTTTCCCAGTTCAGTGATTGAAAGACATTTTCCAATGTGGCATTCAAGAGCTTCGGAGATATGGTGTCACCTTGTCTCACTCCCTTTCCAATTTTTGTGTGTGTTGTATTTTCAAACAGCCGAATCTTTGCACTTGCATTTTCATAGATGTTATTAATAATATTAATGTATGCATCTTCAATACCGCAGGATTTCAGAGCCATTGTAACTGCTGATGGTTTCACCGAATCAAAGGCTTTTTCACAATCGATAAAAGCCATGCACAATGGAAGTTCATATTCCGTCGCTCTTTCAATTAGCTCTCTCAGTACGTGGATATGATCTATTGTGCTGTAGCCACTCTTGAATCCAGCTTGTTCTCTCGGTTGAGCCATGTCCAGCGTTACCTTCAAGCGGTGTGAAAGAACTTTAGTGAAGATTTTATAAACCACTGATAGGTCTGTAGTTCCTGAGATCCTCAATGTCACCTTTTTATGTAACAGGATCATTGTAGCGTTGTTCCAATCCTCAGGAATCTTCCCTTCATTAAGGCATCGAGTGAAAATTTGGGCGAGTACTGTTTCGATTTCTCCACTTGCTTCTTGTATGATGTCTACAGTAATTCCATCTTCTCCTGGAGCTTTTCCCCACTTCATGTTCTTGATTGCATGTGCAACTTCTGCTGGGAGGACTGGAAGAACTCTGGTACGGGTACCTTTCATGATGTCTGGAGTACATGTATCATCCTTTTCATATAATTTGGAGTAGAAATCTTTCACTCTTGTCAAAATTTCGCCTCTATTTCTTGTTACAGAACCATCTTCTTTTCTCAGTGCCATAATTTGTTTTCTTCCCTTACTGAGATGTCCCTTTGCTATCTTTAGGCTTTGGTTGTTTTCAATTGCTTTCCTCACTAGTTCACAGTTGAATTTCCTTACGTCTTCAGTGATACTTTTTCACACTGTCTTGCATAGCTCTATTTATTCCACTTTGGAAGTCACATCTTCTTTAGTTGTCCTCATCTCTCTTCTGACGACCGCCAATTGCGGTATAACTATACCATCGGGATTAGAGGAAACGCTATCCCACACTCACCAACCCGCTTGGCCAGCGTGGTGAGTTATGGCCAAACCCCTCAAAAATGACTTCACAACTAAAATCTTGGGCCTCAGTCTCCGGCAGCTAGAATGTACCTGGCCAAAGCAGCGACCAGTGTGACATGAAGGCAGAGGGTGCTAAGAATCACCGGAGGACCGGACTAGGCTGCCATTTGATGCTGAACTTGGCTACTTACAATGGACGCTCCCTATCTTCTGATTCAAGGCTTCTTGAATTGGAAGAGGAACTACAAAGGATCAAGTGGGACATCGTCGGGCTAAGTGTGGTAAGGAGAAAAGGAGAAGACCTCATTGAACTGAAAAGTGGACATCTCTTCTACTATCATGGGACAGATACTGGCAGAACTAGTGGTGTTGGGTTTATAATAAACAAGAAACTGAAGGATGAAGTTGTAGAAGTTGAAAGTTCCTCTGACAGAGCTGCACAACTTGTTATCCAATTCTCGAGAAGATACCAGGCCCATATTATTCAAGCTTATGCACCCACCACCAGTCAACCTTAAGAAGAAATTGAAGAATTTTATGAGGAAATTCGAAATCTAAATAACAAAGGCAAACAGCACTTGAAGATCATTATGGGTGATTTCAATGCAAAAGTAGGGCAACAGAATGAAACTTCGGTTGGTAAATTCGATTATGGGAACAGAAATCAATGTGGAAATACTCTCGTAGAATTTGCCGAAGCAGAAAGGTTTTTCATCATGAACTCCTTTTTTAAGAAAAAGCCACACAGGAAATGGACATGGGGACATCCGAATGGGACGACTAGTGAAATTTATTTTATTATGTGTAACAGAAAACTCGTCATCGAAGACTGCAGTGTGCTAAACAAGTTCAACACAGGTAGTGACCATAGATTGGTAAGATGCACCTCATCACTAAACTCGAACGTGGCAAACTCATAAGACAAACAAAATGTATTGACATAACCAAACTTAAAAACACCATAATACCTTCAAGTTGGAACTGAGGAACAGATTCTCTGCTTTAGAAGGCCTAACATCGGAAGAAGTGGATATTTCTGAAGTTAACAGAGAACTCACCAAGGCTCTTATGGAAACAGCAACAAAAATAGGTGGTACTAAGAACAAGTTAGATATTAAGAAAATTTCAGGGAAAACAAAAATGTTGATGCAAAAGAGAAGGGAGATGAGGACAAATAAAGATGTAACTTCCAAAGTGGAATATATAGAGCTATGCAAGGCAGTGCAAAAAAGTATCACTGACGACATAAGGAAATGCAATTGTGAACTAGTGAGGAAAGCAATTGAAAACAACCAGAGCCTGAAGAGAGCAAAAGGACATCTCAGTAAGGGAAGAAAACAGATTATGGCTATGAGAAAAGAAGATGGTACTGTAACAATAAATAGAAGCAAATTTTTGACAAGGGTGAAAGATTCCTATTCAAAACTATATGAAAGGGATGATACATCTATTCCAGACATTATGACAGGTATGTGCCAAAGTCCCTCCAATCCTCCCTGCAGAAGTTACATATGCAATTGAGAACATGAAACGGGGAAGAGCTCCAGGAGATGATGGAATTATCGCGGACATTACACCAGAAGCAAGTGGAGAAATTGAAACTACACTTGCCCAAGTTTTCACCAGATGTCTTAATGAAATGAAGATTCCTGAGGATTGGAACAATGCTACAATGATCCTGCTCCATAAAAAGGTGATGCTGAGGATCTCAGGAACTACAGGCCCATCAGCCTCCTATCAGTGGTTCATAAAATCTTCACTAAGGTTCTTTCACATCACTTGAAGGTAACACTAGACATGGCCCAACCAAGAGAACAAGCTGGATTCAGGAGTGGCTACAGCATTATAGATCATATCCATGTACTGAGACAATTAATTGAAAGAACAAGAGAATATGAACTCCCATTATGCATGGCTTTTATTGACTATGAAAAGGCCTTCGATTCCATGAAACCATCAGCAGTAACAATGGCTTTGAAATCCTGTGGTATTGAAGATGCATACATTAGCATTAATAATAGCATCTATGAAAATGCAAAGGTTTGGATATTTGAAGATACAGCACAAATAAGAATTGGAAAGGGAGTGAGACAAGGCGACACCACATCTCCCAAGCTCTTTAAAGCCACATTACAAACTGTCTTTCAATCATTGAACTGGGAAAACAAAGGGATAAAGATTAATGGAGATTACTTAACTCACCTTCATTTTGCTGATGACGTAATCATCTTTGCAACTACCCCATCAGAGCTGCAGAGTATGATCCGAGAACTTGCTGACAAGAGATTATAAATGAACTTTCAGAAGAAAAAAGTGATCTACAATGCTTTTACAAGAAACGAAGATTTAACGATTGACGGAGAAAAGTTTGAGACAACCGATTCCTACATTTATCTTGGGCAGCAGATGTAAAGTGAGGGTCACATTGATGAAGAAATTAATCGGCGTATAAAACTTGGATGGAGAGCTTTTGGAAGAAACAGTACAATTTTTAAGAGCAGTATGCCATTATGTCTCAAAAGAAAAGCGTTTAATCAATGCATCCTATCCTGCCAGTGCTTACATATGGAGCAGAGACATGGACCTTAACTAAAAAAGACATACAAAGACTGCAGGCAACTCAAAGAAGCATGCGAGATATGCATGCTTGGTGCAACCAGGAAAGATAAGAAGAGGAACTTGTGAATAAGGAAAATGACAGGAGTGGACGACATCGTGACCAGAGTGAAATCACTGAAATGACAATGGGCTGGACATGTTGCCAGAAGAATGGACCACTGATGTACAACCGAAATTTTAGACTGGATTCCGAGGGACAGGAAAAGACCCAGAAGAAGACCCCATGGGAGATGGATGGATGCAATTCGAAAGTATGCTCTGGAGTGACATGGAGGAGACAGGCTCAAGACAGACAATTGTGGAAGAAATTTGGGGAGACCTTCATCCAGCAGTGGATTGATAATGGTTGATGATATATATATAAATATATAATTGAAGGATAAAGTGGTAGAAGTTGAAAGTTCCTCTGACAGAGCTGCACGACTCGTTATCCAACTATCGAGAAGATACCAGGCTCAGATTATTCAAACTTATGCACCCACCACAAGTCATCCTGAAGAAGAAATTGAAGAATTTTATGAGGAAATTTGTCATCTAAATAATAAAGGTAAGCAGCACTTGAAAATAATTATGGGAGATTTCAATGCAAAAATAGGGCAACGGCAACAGAAGGAAACTTCAGTAGGTAAATTCGGTCACGGCATCAGAAACCAGCGTGGAAATACTCTCGTTGAGTTTGCAGAGGCAGAAGGGTTTTTCATCTTGAACTCCTTCTTCAAGAAAAAGCCACACAGGAAATGGACATGGAGACATCCAAATGGGACGACAAGTGAAATTAATTTTATTATGTGTAACAAAAAATTCGTCATAGAAGACTGCAGTGTGCTAAACAAGTTCAGCACAGGTAGTGACCATAGATTGGCGAGATATAAGATGCACCTCAACACTAAACTTGAACGTGGCAAGCTCATAAGACAAACAAAATCTATTGACATAACCAACCTTAAAAAACACCATAATACCTTCAAGTTGGAACTGAAGAACAGGTTCTCTGCTTTAGAAGGCCTAACATCGGAAGAAGTGGACATCTCTGAAGTTAACAGAAAAATAACCAAAGCTCTTATGGAAACAGCAACAAAATTAGCTGGGTCTAAGAACAAGTTGCATGTAAATAAATTATCAGGAAAAACGAAAATGTTGATGCAAAAAAGAAGAGAGATGAGGACAACTAAAGAAGATGTGACTTCCAAAGTGGAATATATAGAGCTATGCAAGACAGTACGAAAAAGGATCACTGAAGACGTAAGAAAATTCAACTGTGAACTAGTGAGGAAAGCAATTGAAAACAACCAAAGCCTAAAGATAGCAAAGGGACATCTCAGTAAGGGAAGAAAACAGATTATGGCACTGAGAAAAGAAGATGGTTCTGTAACAAGAAATAGAGGCAGAAATTTTGACAAGAGTGAAAGATTTCTACTCCAAATTATATGAAAGGGAGGATACATGCACTCCAGACATCATGAAAGATACCAGTACCAGAGTTCCTCCAGTCCTTCCAGCAGAAGTTGCACATGCAATCAAGAACATGAAGCGGGAAAAAGCTCCAGGAGAAGATGGAATTACTGTAGACATCATACAAGAAGCAAGTGGAGAAATCGAAACAGTACTCGCCCAAATTTTCACTCGATGCCTTAATGAAGGAAAGATTCCTGAGGATTGGAACACTGCTACAATGATCCTGCTACATAAGAAAGGTGACATTGAGGATCTCGGAAACTACAGACCTATCAGCCTCCCATCAGTAGTTTATAAAATCTTCACTAAAGTTCTTTCACACCGCTTGAAGGTAACACTGGACATGGCTCAACCGAGAGAACAAGCTGGATTCAAGAGTGGCTACAGCACAATAGATCATATCCATGTGCTGAGAGAACTAATTGAAAGAGCGAGGGAATATGAACTTCCATTGTGCATGGCTTTTATCGATTATGAAAAAGCCTTTGATTCGGTGAAACCATCAGCAGTTACAATGGCTCTGAAAACCTGCGGTATTGAAGATGCATACATTAATATTATTAATAACATCTATGAAAATGCAAGTGCAAAGATTAGGCTGTTTGAAAATACAACACACATAAAAATTGGAAAGGGAGTGAGACAAGGTGACACCATATCTCCGAAGCTCTTTAATGCCACATTGGAGGGTGTTTTTCAGTCACTGAGCTGGGAAAACAAGGGGATAAAGATTAATGGAGATTATCTAACCCACCTTCGTTTTGCTGATGACGTAGTCATTTTTGCAACTAGCCCATCAGAGCTGCAGAGTATGATCCAGGAACTTGCTGACAAGAGTAAAGAAGTGGGATTAAAAATGAACTTTCAGAAGACAAAAGTGATGTTCAATGCTTTTTCAAGAAATGAAGATTTATCGATTGATGGAGAAAAGCTGGAGATAACAGATACGTACGTTTATCTTGGACAGCAGATATCAAGTGAGGGTCACATTGATGAAGAAATTAATCGGCGTACAAAACTTGCCTGGAGAGCTTTTGGAAGAAACAGCATAATTTTCAAGAGCAATATGCCATTATGTCTTAAAAGAAAAGTGTTTGATCAATGCATCCTTCCAGTGCTTACGTATGGTGCAGAGACGTGGACCTTAACTAAAAGAGACATACAAAGGCTGCAGACAACTCAAAGAAGCATGGAGAGGTGCATACTTGGTGTAACCAGGAGAGATAAGAAGAGGAACGCGTGGATCCGAAAAATGACAAGAGTGGAAGACATCATGATCAGAGTTAAATCCCTGAAATGGCAATGGGCTGGACATACTGCCAGAAGGACAGATCATCGATGGACAGCCGAAATTTTAGATTGGATTCCAAGGGACAGGAAAAGACCCAGAAGAAGACCACATGGGAGATGGGTGGATGAAATTCGAAAGTATGCAGGGGTGACATGGAGGAGACTGGCACAAGACAGACCGTTGTGGAGGAAACTTGGGGAGACCTTCGTCCAGCAGTGGATTGATAATGGTTGACAATGATGATGATGATGATATAATTTATAAATAAATGAAGAAATTTGGCGAGACATTGTCAGATAAGAGTGACAAATAGTTTTAACTTTTCCAGGAGAAATAACTGGAAAACTAGCAATGCATAATGCATACACATTTATTTGAAAATATACCTAATGAGAATTTAAAAAATTACATTATATGAGTCACAACTAGATAGTTTTAATATCAAAATGATTTAAAATGGGAATTACAGAGGATAAAATTTTTTAAGGTACAATACCTCTCAAATTTTCGATCTATGCCCTAGATCATCGTCAGGAGTCTACTTCCACAGGTCTGGTGACCAAGCCTGGTTGATTTTCCAACCAGCATGATCATTGATGATCATTGATGTTGCCACCTTGGGTCTTGCAAATTTCCATGGATTCCTCTAATTTCCGAATAAAAGCTCGGGATTGATGTTTGATAACTTGAACGGAGTCCCATACCATTTTGTGGCCAGTTTTTTTTATGTGTCTGTCTAGACCTGTTTTATGAAATGTTCTTGATTGCTGCTTTGTGTTCATTAATCCTGGTGGATAACCTTCTTCCTGTTTCACATATGTATGGCAAACCACATGAACACTTTATTTATAAAAGAGTTATGAATAATTCAAACAGCAACCTTTAAGAAATTTTACTAGTATCTACCGAAAAGCAGCCTTTGTTAAATCATAATTTCACTAAAGCACTTGCGAAAAGCCTGCTTTTCTGAAATTATTTCACATAACAGTTATTAGAAGAGTTTGATTAATAAAGAATGTTTCTGAAAAGAGTCAACATGGCAGTCAACATTTCGATACTTTCAGATGTAAGATTTGAATGTATAACTTGCAGAGCAGGTAAGATTTTCATTCATGGCAGTCAAATCTGCATAACTTGCAGAAGACACGAAATTTTCAAGGCAGTGAATATTTACATAGAGAAGCTTTAAGGTCTCCACGGAGGTCAGTCAATATTTACATCAAATAGAAGTCATCGCATTTTCCACATTTATAAGTGAGTCACGGAAAAATTCTCATTGGCCACAATGGGGAATCGAACCCAGGGTTTTCCAGTTATGCGCCGGACATGCTTCCACTGCAGCACAGCGGCCTCGAATTCCTCCAAACTCGCATACATGTGACGGCCAATGAGAATTTTTCCGTGACTCACTTATAAATGTGGAAAGAGCGATGACTCTTTCCACGTTTATAAGCGAGTTACGGAAAAAAATTAAAATGTCTGTATTAATTATTCATTCGCCTTCAAATTATTTGTCCAGTTGCTGATTACCATCTTTGCTAAATCCCCAGCATTGTGCGGGGCTCCAAGACGCAACCTGCCAAGTGGCTTGGCAGTTAGTCGTATGTGACGGCCAATGAGAACTTTTCTGTGACTCACTTATAAACGTGGAAAGAGCGATGACTTCTATTTGATGTTCCTAGTCCACGTCAAATGCCTGTATTAAGGTCAATATTTATGTATTTGCAGACATGAGATTTTAATGGCAGTCAAATCTGCACATAACTTGCAGAGATGGTAAGATTTCTATGGCAGTCAATATTTAAATATCTGCAGGGGATGTAAGATTTATGTGGCAGTCAATATTTTATTTTCATATCTACAGATGTGAGATTTGAATGGCAGACAATATTTACACATTTGAAGATGCTGCAAGATTTTAAATTTCTGCATCGATTTCAGCAATTTTTTCTATTCTCAGAATTTTTTGGTGGAAAGCATTTGACTTTGACAACAGTGTGAAATCAGACTTCTTTTCAGCCATTTGGGCCATACCATCAGCATCTTGAGTCATAGACTCACAAGCCTTTTGTAACCTAATTTTTCCCCCTCTTAAGCAGCTGATTTCTTCACTAACACCTTTTCGTTTCCTGTTCCTTTCTTCTTCAGCCTTTTGCTTTTTCTAATCCTCCAAATGTGTTATATACCGCATTCTAGCAGCCTTGCAACTGGCCAGCAATTCTGTACTTATTTTGATAGAAGTGACACTGCCAGCTCTTTGGATCTCCTCATAAACCATCTGCAATGCTGTGAGTGACCCTTTTTTCAAATTCTCAACAACCATTTGTTTGTTTACAGAACAGCCACGTTCAATACCCGCTTGTCCAAGGGAAAGACATAAAACAGGCCTCGCAATGTACCACAACTCTGTGTAGCCTTTCTGGTTAGACAGGAACTTGGCAAAGAGATCATCAAGACGGTGTACATTTCTATCATATGACAAAAAATCACTCTCTGGTTTTACCTCTACCATGAAATCTTTATATTGCCTCAGTGCTGCATCACACTGTTGCTCTGTAACCAAATTCCTTTTCAGAAGACTTTGCAACAATCAGGTGAACGCTTTTACAGAATCGTTTTCATAGACGCACATATAACGGGGACTTAAGAATACAGCATCTTTGACAATGCCATATTTTAAGGGAATTTGCATACATACATACATACATATCACTAAGCTGTTCTCTGAGATTCAGAGGTAAGCTCCAAAAAGAAATACAAACTTCCAGATATTTTTACTTATTGTTGTCGTATCAAACTTCTCCATTTACAGCGATTTTGGATACAACTAGTGCTTCACTAATATCCATTACACGCCGTACACAAGATCTTTTATACTTCATACTCATAATATTTTTCTCATGCAGACACTCCTGAATCTGATCCACCCATGTCTTCTTTGGCCTTCCTCTGCCTTTCCATCCTGCCACTTGGGCAGAAAAGATTTTCTTAGTAAGCATTTTATCATTCATTCTTTCAACATGGCCAAACCACCGAAGCATATTGATCTCCACCTTGCTAACAACATTTTGCTTCACATCACACAACTGCAATACATCTTCATTACTTACACAATCAGATCGTGTGTTGCCACAAACCCCACGTAAGTAATGCATTTCTCCAGCACACAAACGACTCCTATGCTTCTTCTGCAGTACCCAGGTTTCACTGCCATACATCAGAATAGGAACAATTACAGTTTCATACACAGCCATGCGGGACTCTCTAGAGAACCCATCATTCCTGTGAAAACCTCCCAGAGCAGCTATGACTTTCAAAGAAGAATTCACTCGCCTACTGATTTCACCATCCAACTTGTTCTCTCTGTCAAACATGCTTCCTAAATACACAAACTCACTCACCTGGTCAATCACAGTGCCATTTATACTTACATTACATTCGGTGCTACCCATTCCTCTCTCAAACACCATAACTTTGGTTTTTACCTTATTTATACTCAGTTTGAATTTCATGCAAACTTCGTGCATCCGAGTCAGCATACTCTGCAACTCACTTTTGCTCTCTGCCAACAGGACAGTGTCATCAGCATACAGCAATCTGCACACACAGATATCACCAACACATAAACCACTATTATCTATTTTGGCATCACGCATGCATGCATCCATAAATATATTAAACAGCCATGGTGACATTACACAACCTTGTCTAACTCCTGCACCAATGGAAAACCATTTTGATAAAACACCATTCACTCGTACACAAGCTCTACTACCAGCATACATGGCTTTTACACTATTAAGTAGATTCCCAGTAACACCATATTCATTCAATACCTTCCACAAAACTGTCCTATTAACTCGGTCGTAAGCTTTCTCTAAATCTATGAAGACAGTAAAAACTTTCTTCCCAACAGCCAGATACTTTTCAATCATCGTGCGTAATGCAAAAATCTGGTTAGTGCAGCCTTTACCAGGCATAAAACCACTCTGAACATCCCACACTTTCAATGATGTAAAACCATGTACTTTTTCATTAACAACCTTACCAAACACTTTCCATGGCACACTCAGTAGGCTAATACCACGATAGTTCTTGCATTCAGTCTGATCACCTTTTCCCTTATACAAGGGAACAATAATAGCATCCTTCCAATCCCGAGGGACCATTCCTAACTCCAAGCACAACTGGCAAATTTCAGTTAACCAGTCAATTACAGAGTCACCACCATATTTCAACATCTCTGCAGTTATGCCATCAACTCCCGGAGCCTTACCATTCTGAAGAGATTTTAGAGCTTTACACACTTCTTCTCTTGAGATCCCTCCTGTGCTTTCATCCCTCATTGTGACATCATCTGCATCTGTCTCAGAATCATCTTTGCTTTCCTGATCTAATAACTCACAGAAGTATTCACCCCATCTGTCACTCAATTCATTGGGCTCCCATATCATTTCCCCAAACTCATTCTTCACACAACTTACAACTTTGTTTCCCCTATTTTCCTGAGTCTCATGTACTTCCAGAAGGACTTCCTATCTTTCCAAAAAGCCAGTTCATGCCTTTCCACTTTCTCCTTCCTATCTTTTGCCTTACTGTGGCGAACCAGCTTAGCAGCGTCCCGCTTCTTACAGCGATATTTATCCACAGAGACTCTACCTTGCAACATCCCCAAATAGGCTTTCTTCTCTTTCTTTACTGCCTCTTCAATCTCACTATTCCACCAAGCATCACCTCTATTGTTACCCACTAATGTGGTGCCACAGACCTCGTTAGCAGCAGTGACAACACAGTTCTTAAAACATTTCCACTTCTTTTCTACACCCCTCTCACCAGACTTCAGATCCTTCAGTCGTTCTCTGAGTAAGTCAGAATACTGCTGATGATCTTCAAGGAGCCTATCAACCTTTAGTCTTTCTATCCTGGGTCTCTTCCTATTCCTTTTCCTCCAACCAACATTAAGTTTCACTTGTGACACTACCAAGTAATGATCAGAACCAACATCCGCACCTCTCATCACACGGGTGTCAACAACTAAGTGTTTCAAACGCTGATCATAGACAACAAAATCTATCACACTCTTTTGACCAAGAGTACGATTTCCCCAAGTATATGTGTGGATATATTTGTGGTTGAAAAATGTATTAGATACACACAAACCATTCTCAATGCAGAGTTCAATTAATCTTTCACCATTATCATTCACACAAGGATCATTAAACTTACCCAGAACATTCTCAGAAATTGCATTCTGCACACCTACTCTAGCATTGAAATCCCCTGCTATTATAACTTTTTCTTTAGCACCAAACTGGCTCAAAACAGCTTTTATCTCATTCCAGAAATCTTCCTTCTTATTAGAAGGTTCTGAGTCACAAGGAGCATACACTACAACCATTACAATTCTCTGAAGTTTCACTTTCAAACGAACCCAGAGAATTCTCTCACTTACGCAACTATAGTGAATTAAGTTGTTCTTCATCTTTTCACTTAAAATCACACCTACACCAGCCTGTTCTCTCATATTATCCATACTCCAGACCACACACTCACCGTGCCATTCCCTTCTACTCCAATTTCCTTCTTTTTGGTTTCACTTACACACAGCACATCCAGTCTATACTTATTCATCTCCTCAATCACCTCACTCATCTTGCCATTTATACCTCTAGTATTCCATACACTAATCTTACATTCACTCAGCCGAGATCTCTTTCTCATACGCTGTTTAGAAAGTCCAGGTCGATTCCATGGTGGACCGTCCTTCTCAAGTGTGGTAGGTCCACCATATCCCACACTTGAGTCACTCTTAGTATTTCTTTTTGTCTTTTTAATCAGGTAAGTACATCAGTGTGGGGGATTAGCCCACAGCTGAGGGTTCCAGTTGGTCATTCAACCTAAGGATTCTGGAACAAAACCCAGTGAGTTGGAGTCTTTTCGCCAATGTCACACAGAACTAGCTTGCACCTCTCCAAAATTCACAGAGGCCCTAGTTGCTGTTGTGTGTGCCATTGTTACCACAGAGCACCCCGAGGAGGCAAACCCATCGTTCACTACGACCGCCCAGAATTTGCTCTTTCACCTTTTTCACCACAGCTTCTACAAAAGTAACGAACTCACCATTGAACTCCAGAGCATCTCTTTCAATTATCTGCTTTTTTCCAAGCGATCTTTAACGGTTTTGCGGGCAGCAAAACCAATCTCCATCTCTCTCACAAATACAGTATTACTTTTGTCATTGACATCAATTTGGTAAATGTTACCTTTATCTGTAGAATCAAGGACTTGCTTTTTGATGAACAACAACATCAGCTTGTGAAAAATTTACAGATGTCCAAGGCCTGGAAGAGAATCATGGGAGCATCGGTTTGGTAACTTCTTAGGTAAGGCTTAACAATTGTACCAATAAATGAAAAAAATTGCAACTTCACAACAAAAAGAACATTCCTACAAGCCTTTTCTACAGTTGTAAAAGTGAGGTCGTCAGTCGAACACCAATTCTTAAAACTCTGCATGAAGGAAACAAGATGCGACCAAATCTGAATGGCACGATCTGCAACCAGGACATCCTCAACCCACCTTTTTTCACAGAGCTTCAAAGGAAATGAACTACATCCAGTTGTTGACACGTAATCATTTCTCTGTACAGGGGAATTCTTGAAAAACTGCCATAAGCTACGCAAAACAGTAGCAACATTCCACCCGCTTTCTTTGGCACCTTTTTTTAAAGCTCCATGAATTGTGTGCAAACTACAAACTACTTCTTCCCTCATGTGATGGTAGATCACACCTGTTTGGAAATTTCTTGGAATGGGGTGTAAGTCGCACCTACACCAGATTACTCACGTGAACATGTGACATCCAGCGTTGGCTCCTGCACTCCCCCTCCCCCCAACCAGTTTGCTTGTTGATTGGTGAAACGCGGCCCTACTGTAAGTAGGAACGTTCCTTTCTTTGCCAGACGCCTTTTACGGCATATTTTTTTTTATAGCAACGCAATGATAAATACTGATTTTTTGAAGTAATTTAAAAACTTAAAAAATACATGACAAAATACCTATTTTGGCAAAATTCCATGACATTTCCAGGCCTGGAATTTTTGGGGCAAAATTCCAGGTTTTCCAGGGCGCATATGAACCCTGCAACTTGAAAGTTCACATACTGGTAATCAAATTTGAAGGAGTCTAACTAATTTTTTTTCATAATTTTAAGATTAGTTTATAAAATATTCAAGGTCAAAAATAATTTCTGTGGCCTTGAAAAGGTTAACATAGCTGTATTTTTTCAGAACATGATACAAAAGCTCATATAAAATTATATAAATTTCAACCTTTTAGTCCAATTAGGTAACGAGATACAGCTACTCCAAGATTGTCTGAAGGTCATGATTTTCAAAATTTCAAGGTCTTGTAATTTGTAACCTTGTGGATGGACAGAGCTAAAATTTTGTGGTTTGTTCATAAGTCTACATGCCTAACAATCACACAAACTTTCAAGGAAATCAAAAGAAGTCAGTTTGAAAATGACCATTTCATTGGTTGATTTGACACAGAACGACCTAGCTGTGGAACAATGATATATTGCTGATGCAACTTTTATCATATGATGGTTGTCACTCTGTGCCTATTGTTTTCATCTGTAACTCAGGTATCAACTGTACCATGTAATTATCAACAACTAAAATTAAAAAATATTTAGATATGACTTACCCCTGAAGCAATCTCTCTTTTTGATGCATATTTTCTTTTGGGTGCACCAACCTCTGGGGAAACAACACTTTTATCAGAATTTTCTACACTGTCACTTCCATCATTCTTACCAGTTGACTCTTTGTTACTTGACGTGTGTGCCTGCCTGAAAATAAAACAAAATAATTTGGTTCTGAATCTTTCAGTATCATATAAATACTGACAGATTAAGAATGGAATACCAAGTACTGAAAGAAGATGAACAAATGAAAACAAAAAAAATTACTTGTAATGCGTGATGCCTCAAAAGTTAAAGTTCTGAAATAATTATGCGCAAACAGAAAAAAAACCCAAAAAGAAAACAATATAAGTCCTAACAAATAATGCTAAGCCACATAATAAAGGAAGCTAATATTTTCAACGAAAGATCAAATGGATAAACAAAATGAAATAAAGGAACTTCTTCATATATACAGAGTAATAATTGCACTGGGTTAACTATTACAGCACATTCTAGTAGAACCATAAACCAGAGTACTTTAAAAACAATGACACTCATTACTGCACACACAAAAATTCTCACAGAAGAGAGGAGAAACTACAGGATTCATACTAATTTAGAAAAAAAATAAATAAATAAATTCCATGACTTTTTTACGACTCCAGAAAAAATTCCATGACCTGCCGCATATACATGCAAACCAGAATATTTACTGCTAATTGTTTACATTAGTAGATGCATCCTCATTTTTAACTATTTCTACACATTTTTGTGATTAATATAACTTCTAATTATTACAACACACTAGAATAGCCAAAAATGATAATGAACAGTATGTTTACAGTAATAATAGCAGTTTTCTTTTTATTTTTGAAAAGAAAAAGTCTTGCCTATATAATGAGAGAGTTGAGAGATGAAATTATTTTCTTTCTCTCCCCCCCCCCCCAGTCCCTTTCTAAGGAGTAATTCCATTACCAATTTGGTAGAACATGTAAGATCTGAATCTTTGGCAAACAATAAGGAGTGGGCTTGAGGAGCCAAAATAATAAAAATGCAATAATTATATGATAAACTCATAACTATATGACATTCTGCAAGTTATAAAACCATTGCACCCCACTCACACACTAGGGCAAGTGTAGCAATGGACAATGTCATCTGCCATAGTTGATTTTGATTATAAACAATACATCAAAAGTTCCGTAAAATACAAATGTGAATAAATACTCGTAGAACTCATTTTTCTTTAGAATTTCATCATCTTCTACTGATCTCAAGTGTTTCTAGTGCACAAAAAGGAATGGTAAGAAGGATGACACCTTGCTATGCAGAAATAGCATCATACAAGAACTAACTTTCTGACATTATTGCAGGTTTTCTATGTAAGGTGTCAATACCTTACATAGTTTTGGTTTTATAAAATGTTGAAACTCTCTATTTTTATTTGTAATAACCCTGTAGAATCAACTATAGTTGCAGGTATCACATTTTGGCAGACTTTCTTGGAAGACGTTGTTGAATTAGGTAAGAAATCTTTCACATTAGAACAAGTTGCACATCATCAATGGCTCAACAGCCCTGTGTGGGACCTGGCCTTCTTCAGAAACTTCTGCCAGCCTTCCTACAAATGCCTTTTCTGTATACCTATGCTTTTTCTATTGCACATGGCTTGCACTTTCACCCATATTCGACAGAAAGATGCTTTTTTTCACACCACGCACAAAATGCGTTAAACTTATTTTCATCTGCTCTAAGCCAGTGAACACTTTCCAACTTCTTAAGCAAAGCAGCATTAAAAAAGCATTTGCCTGGCATCACTACAAACAGATTACTAAATTATTGTCAGACAAA
The DNA here is from genome assembly GCA_039090855.1 of Macrothele yani. Classification (NCBI taxonomy): domain Eukaryota; kingdom Metazoa; phylum Arthropoda; class Arachnida; order Araneae; family Macrothelidae; genus Macrothele; species Macrothele yani. The sequence continues at coordinate 67,537,051 of CM077023.1, read as the reverse complement.
CTAATTATCTAACACAACAAACCACCTAAAGAAATAAAACGAAAAGCATTCCTTACAATACAAGCAGGCACACTTCTCTCCGTTACAGGTTACAGATTGCAACTTACGAATAGGGATGGGCAAAAAAATCTTGATGTTTTTGAACATCGATATTTTAATCTTGATGTTGCAGAAGCCAATAAAGCAAAAAAAAAAAAAAAAAAAAAAAGCATCAAGGTTCCATGATCAGCGTTTGAAACTGGCAAAGAATTTAACTTCAATAATGGAAACTCGCCTAAAAAGTTATTGTTCCTTTTAGGCGAGTTTCCATTATTGAAGTTAAATACAATTTGCACGTAAAATAAGAACAATTTTTGGGAATATATATATATGTATTTTCAAGTTGTGGCTTTTGTTATTACTGGTAAAAAAAGATCTGTATGTATGTGAAGTAAATAAATTTCTTTTTGTTGCATTCTTATAAAGAGGAAGGGAATAATCACCTTTCTATGTAACAAATTAGCGATTTTTTTCGCATTTCATCAGCGAAAATTGGGTTCTTATCCTAGATACTACAGGGAATGATACATTAAAGAAACATCAAGGTTTACATCAAGCATTTTAACAAATATTATTAGTTACTTGATGTTGAATTAGTGAGTAATCACTGTTATACTGAACAAAGATTTTACCCACTGATGTGTCCATTTACAGCTGCAGATGAAAAAGTGTGAATTCTTCAGCTTATTAGCAAAAACGTTGATACATTGAGGTTTCACTGATATTTTTCACCGAGATTTTTATGGAATATTTTTCATAAAAATCTTTCATCGTTTCATCGAATATTTTTCATCAAGCATTTTAACAAATATTATTGGCTGCTAGATGTTGAATTGATGAGTAATCACCATTATATTGAACAGAGATTTTACCCACTGATGTGCCCATTTACTGTTGCAGATGGTAAAGTACGAATTTTTTTGGCTTATTGGCAAAAACACTGAAACATCAAGGTTTCCACAGATACTATCAATGCGTAATCGTTTCAGACATGAGTAACCACCAATGTCCAACATCGATGTTTCTCACTGATGTGCCCATCCCTACTTATGAAACCAAAAGATTCGCAAAGGATTCTGGGGGCACCATGCTAGCCAAATATAGCTTTGCCTTGGACTCCCACCTCAGCATACAACTTCCAGCAGCTAAAGGAAACAGTGCTTTTTGTTAGGAGCAAACACCTTAAACTTTTCAGCCCGGAATTAAATTTAAAAAAAAAAAAAAAATTACAGTAAATCATTTTCCCTGACTTCTAGAAAATTTCCATGACTTTTTTACTGTTTACATGACAAGTGCGAAATTCCATGATTTCCATGACTCGTGCGAACCCTGGAAAAAATGTAGAAGTATTCAGCGAACCCTGGAAAAAATGTAGAAGTATTCAGCCTTACAATATATCCTTTTAAACGAATTTCCTGCTTCCAATACAAGCACTTGTTGAAAATGTGAATATTCAAATTTGAAATATTTATAAACATTCAAGTTGCAATGACCTTCCCTACAAACCTCAATAAACACACATATCTTCACTTTGGACTACTTACAACTGTCAAAGTGTGAACCGCACGCACGCGCACGCACACACTACACTACACTACCCTTAATATCTGGGCAGCCCTCTATTGATAGTGAATTATGAGTCCTGCACAAGCACCTCTTCACACAGACCCAACTACAAATATGCTTGTAGGGCTATGATGAGACAATAGAACAGCAGTAAATGCAGGATGCCTCCGGCAACAGAGCTAATTGACTTCCAGCACAAATTGATAATAGGGTGTCACATAGGAAATTGCTCTGTAAATGAAATTTCAGACAACATTGAAGGTCCCTATATCCACAGATTGTGATGTGACATGCAAATGGCAGAGCACTGGGGTTGAATCTGCCAAAAAACAACCTGGTAAAAATCTGAAGCCAACAGAATGTGTCAGGACAGCTATGCAAAGGACTGTCCACTCAAAACACAAATCAACATTGCCTCAAATCATGCAAACCCTGTGTGAGACTATTGTGACTAATGTTAGCATCAGTACAGTCTGCACAACATGGATTACCCAGAACGAACAGTCGCGAGAGGAAGAAAAAAGGCAGATTGGTTTGGTGTTAATCTCATGACTAGGAAGTCCCCGTACTATACTATGAACTAATGGCCTAAGCTGAAAACCCCAAGGGAAGGGAGGCATTCTTGTTTATAAACAGGGGTCTCTACTCTGGAATCAAAGACTTAACACGACTTCTGAACCACAGCAAGTATTTGGTGTCAGCAGCATACAAATGGGGTCCCTCCAGTCCACCTCTGGCCAGAGAAGAAAATGTCCACCTCTGGCCAGAGAAGAAAATAATTTTACAACATAAGCAAATACGCTCCACTGACATATCACAGACCAAAAGTGTCACAAATAAAATTTGCTTACTTTTCATTTTGGTTATGAATTGCTTTTTCTTCTTTATTTGTACACTCTCCTCTTGTACTCTCTCTGTTTCCCAACCGTCTTTCACTAATTTTTAAATTAGGCTTTGGTTTAGGAAACCTTTTTGATATAGTCCTCATTCGGCTTGATTCCTGTACTACTGTATCACCTTGTTGCTTCACTTGAGATGATACCTCGGGTTCTAACATCAGCTTGGCCACATCAGTAGAAACATCAAGCTCTCCTGCCTTCTCTTTCTGTTTGCCTTCTCTGTGAGAGGAAAGTTATTTTTCAATGTTATATCTTTGGATTTAAAAAAAAAAAAAAAGTTTTTTTTTTTTTTTTTTTTTTTTGAATTGTTAAATTTTTATTAGCCATAAAACATTTCTAGAACATGTAACAACAATACAAGGGAGTATGAAAGAAAAATGTCTTCTTTGTTTAGATGCACTGATGAAATTTTTCTTTAACTAATATAAGGAACACTTTTTTTATAACAAAAGATTAAACTGCAGGTTCAGACTGCACACTTCAAAAAGATACAAGACTTTTCTCAACCTTAAATACCATGAATAAAGTGATGAATAGCAGGAATAATGTCAAGGCAAAAAATGTATTTGCAGGTCCTTATGTATTTGTTGACTTAAAAAATTCATAAATCATAGATTTCAGTGATAGACAAGATAACATTGGTGGATATCTCTTTGTAGTGTGATGAATTACGAAATTGTCAGATGATAAATGCATAATTTCTACGACTATTTTACCTTTGAAAACAGAACCAATGAAAGAATTAAAGTTAAAACTACAAATATGCACGCCATATATGATACAATGAATAAAAACCATCTCTGTGTGCTCAAATAATGTGAGCCCTAATACACAAGTCTAATTAAAATATTATATACACTTTCAATGCATTAGTACTTTTGGGCTACTATAGCCCATCATCAGATGCAAGACTGATCTTTGGTTAGTACAGCACATATATACATACATAGGGAGGCAGCGCAAAGGATCATGGGGAAGGAAGGGAGTGGGCGACGGTGGCGTGGTCCTGTACAGAGGACTACTGTCAAAGTAATGTATTCCCCCACACGCGGGGGGGGGGGGATGTCGCAGGGGGCATAATCATTACAACATGTGCCGCAGTGTTGAGTTATTAGCAAACTTTCAGTCATTAACAGCGTGGCCTTATTTCTTGGAGCTATGATGTTTTTTGCATTAGCCCAATCAGGTCATGTTCCATTATAGATGTTTCGGGCTAGGGCAGTGTTTTGCTACCCGTTCTGTGCATTATATTTATGTTCATGCAGCTGCATCTTAGGTTCTTGGTCGTGGATCCGATGTAATTGGAAGTGCATTGTCCGTTGGCGTCAGGAGGGGGGTGGGGGTGTACGATATACGTCCCATTTTTGTTTTTTTGTTCCTTAGGCAGTTTTTCCTTGTCCTTCCTTAGTGATGTAAACAGTGTGATGGAGTGCAGTCCGAAGCCCAATTGGAATCAGTTACAGATATTACCCAGGGGGACTGTAATGGCGGGGTGGTAATCCAAAGAAGAAACATTGTTTTTGACGTTGATCACTATTTAATGTTATCAAGCAGGATTGTCTAATCTGTGAATGTATTCTGTTGATCAGGTACTATGGGTATCCGTTAATACTCAAAATATTATAAATAAAGTCAATCTCCAGTTTGTGCTGGTTTTGATCCAAGGAATGTGTGTATGCCCTTCGGATTTGAAAACGAAGGGATGCCAGTTTATGATTGATTGGGTGGGCTGAAGAAAATGGTACGTATCATTAGTGGGGTGCTGGGGGGTTTTCTATATACACTGAAAGATAGTGGGAATCCACTGTTAGGTGAATGTGAGATCAAAATGTCCAGGTTTGGTAACTTATTATTGTGCTCAATTTCAAACGTGAAATTGATTGAAGGGGAAGCATTAGAAAACTCTTCTATGAAGGTCATAATTTCCGAGATGCTGTGTGGCCATACAATAAGTATATCATTGACGTATCTGCAATAATAAAGAGGTCTCTTTGGGGTAGTGTTCAAGAAACTCTCCTCCAATTGCTGTAAGAAGAACTCTGTTACAACTGCCGACAACAGCGAGCCCATAGCTGCCCCATCAATTTGATGGTAATACATGTCTTGAAACTGAAAATATGTGTGTTTTCTGACCAGTTGCAGCGCATTCATTATGGCCATAATTTCATTTTGTGTGTGGTCAGCACTTGCGAGCTTTGCTGTGATAATATCATGCGTTTGGTCGAGGGGAATGCTAGAGAATAAACGGTGTCACGTCAATTCGTCGCGTGCGTCAATTCGTCGACTACGTCAATTCGTCGCGGACAAATTCGTCGACCACGACGATTCGTCGCGGACAAATTCGTCGACTACGCCAATTCGTTGCGTTTACAGATTTTGGTTACATACAAAACGAATGCAGGAAAACGCACGATTTCGAACGTCTTGCTCCCTGATCAAATTTATAAAGTTTGGACACGCAGACAGGATAGGAATATTACGTTTTTCTTTGGCACTAAAAACATTTGACGGTAAACGGTTTTTGGAACGGGGCAGGGCCCGGTTGGTCAGAGCCCCCATATACAAAATTTTCGTAAAATCTACAGTTTTCAATTCAGAACCACCAAATCTGGTATACTATCTCGTGGTATTCTAACTTAGACTGTAGACGGTTTGGGGATGCGGTTGGAGGGGGGAGCGGGGGTTAGCCCCCCTACAGAATTGCCGTAAAATACAGTTTTCAATTTAGAACTACCAAATTTGGTATATTATCTCATAGTACTCTAACTTAGTCGGTAGACGGTTTTTGGAACGGGTCAGGGGCCCGGTTGGTCAGAGCCCCCATACACAAAATATTCAGTTTTCAATTCAGAACCACCAAATCAGGTATCCTATCTCATAGTACTCTAACTTAGACAGTTGTCGGTTTTTGGAACGGGTCAAGGCCCAGGGAGTCAGAGCCCCCATACATACAAAATTTTCGTAAAATCTAGTTTTCATTTCAGAACCATCAAATTTGGTATCATGAAACTCTAACTTAGACGCTAGACGGTTTTTGGTAGGGGTTGGAGCCCCCGGGGTCGGAGCCCCCCCCCATCCCCTCATAAAAAATTTCGTAAAATCTACAGTTTTCATCTTAGAACCACCAAATTTGGTATACTATCTTATGGTACTCTAACTTAGACGGCAGATCGTTTTCGGAAGGGGTCAAGGCCCGGGGGTCAGAGCCCACCACATACAAAATTTTCTTAAAAACTACAGTTTTCAATTCAGAACCACCTAATCTGGTATACTAACTCATGCTACTCTAACGTAGACACTAGACGGTTTTGGGAAGGGGTTGGAGCCCGGGGGTCAGACACCCCCCCCCCGAAAAAAAACTTCTTCGTAAAATCTACAGTTTTCAATTTAGAACCACCAAATTTGGTATACTATCTCATGGTACTCTAACTTAGACGCTACACGGTTTTTGGAAGGGGTTGGAGCCCGCGGGGTCGCCCCCCCCTCGTAAAAATTTCGTAAAATCTGCAGTTTTCATCTTAGAACCACCAAATTTGGTATACTATCTCATGGTACTCTAACTTAGACGACAGACCGTTTTTGGAACGGGTAAAGGCCCGGAGGGTCAGAGCCCCCACATACAAATTTCTCTTAAAAACTACAGTTTTCAATTCAGAACTACCAAATCTGGTATACTATCTCATGGTACTCTAACTTAGACGCTAGACGGGTTTTGGAAGGGGTTGGGGCCCGGGGGTCAGACCCCCCCCCCCCGAAAAAAAAACTTTTTCGTAAAATCTACAGTTTTCAATTTAGAACCACCAAATTTGATATACTATCTCATGGTACTCTAACTTAGACAGTAGATCGTTTTTGGAAGGGGTTGGAGCCCGGGAGTAAGCCCCCCCCATAAAAATGCCACGTAAAATCTACAGTTTTCAATTTAGAACCACCAAATTTGGCATACTCTCTCATGGTACTCTAACTTAGACGGTAGACGGTTTTTGGAACGGGTCGGGCACGGGGTCAGAGTCCCCCCGCATATAAATTTTTTCGTAAAAACTAAAGTTTCCAATTTAGAGCTACCAAATTTGGTATACTATATAATGGTGTTCTAAATTAAACGGTAGAGGGTTTTCAGAACGGGTCGGGGCAAGGGTGGTTACCCCCCCCCTACACACAAACTTTCGTAAAATCTATAGTTTTCAATTTAGAACCACCAAAGTTTGTATACTATCTCATGGTACTCTAACTTAGACGGTAGAAGGTTTTTGGAACGGATCAAGGCCCGGGGGTAAGACCCCCTCACATACAAAGTTTTCTTTAAATCTTTATTTTTCAATTCAGAACCACCAAATTTTGTGTCATGAAACTCTAACTTAGCGGGAGACGGTTTTTGGAACGGGTCGGGGCTCGGGGGTCGGAGCAACCCTACTCCCCCCACGTACAAAATTTTAAATTTTCGTAAAATCTACAGTTTTCAATTTAGAACCACCAAATTTGGAATACTATCTCATGGTATTCTAACTTAGACTGTAGACGGGTTTTGGAAAGGGTCGGAGCCCGGGGTTCAGAGCCCCTCCCCTCATACGAAGTTTCGTAAAATCTAGTTTTCAATTTAGAACCACCAAACTCGGTATACTATATCATGGCACTCTTAGACGGTAGACGGTTTTTGGAACGGGTCGGGGCCCGGGGGTTAGAATGCCCTCCCCGACAAAATTTTCGTAAAATCTACAGTTTTCAATTTAGAACCACCAAATTTGGTATACTATCTCATGGTACTCTAACTTAGACAGTAGACGGTTTTTGGAATAAGTCAAGGCGCGAGGGGTAAGAGCCCCCACATACAAAATTTTCGTAAAATCTATAGTTTTCACATTAGAACCACCAAATTTGGTATCATGAAACTGTAACTTAGACGGGAGACGGTTTTTGGAACGGATTGGTGCCCAGGCAGTAAGAGCACCCCCTCCCCCTCCCCCCAAAGAATTTTTGTAAAATATACCGTTTTTAACTTAGAACCACCAAATTTGGTATACTATCTTATGGTACTCTAACTTAGACGGTAGACGGTTTTGGAACAGGTCGGGCACGGGGTATGAGCCCCCCCCCCCATAAAATTTTTTCGTAAAAACTAGAGTTTTCAATTTAGAACCACCAAATTTGGTATATCATATCATGGTACTCTAACTTAGACCGTAGACGATTTTCGGAACGGGTCGGGGCCCGGGGGTTAGATCCTTCCCCCTATACAAAATTTTCGTAAAATCTACAGTTTTCAATTTGGAACAACCAAATTTGGTATACTATCTCATGGTACTCTAACTTAGATGGTACACGGTTTTGGGAACGGGTCAGGCACGGGGTCAGAGCCCTCCCCATAAATTTTTTTTGTAAAATCTACAGTTTTCAATTTAAAACCACCAAATTTGGTATACTATGTCATGGTACTCTAACTGAGAATGCAGGCGGTTTTGGGAAACGGTTGGAGCAAGGGGTTCAGAGCCCCCCCCCCTCCACATGCCAATTTTTGTAAAACCTACAGTTTCGAATTTAGAACGACCAAATTTAGTACACTACCTCATTGTATTGTAACTTAGACCGCAGACGGAAAGGGTCGGTGCCCGGTGTGAAGGGGGCCCATTCAAAATTTTCGTAAAAATTACAATTTTTACTCTTAAGAACTGCATCCCAATACAGCACTCCATTACCCCACCTACGGTCTAGGTTAGAGACCGTAGATAACAATAAAGTGAAAAAATATCCGGTTCATGATGTATTAAAAACACAAATTAATAAACGTTAGCTTTCACCACCAACGGTTGCCTTATCAGGCAGAAATACAATGTAATGTAAATAATGTAAATTCTTTTTGCTTCGTATAATTAAATTAACTAAATCAAAATATTTAAAATAAGTTTCCTGGAAATTTATGGCGCTTTTTCATTCATTAACTTTCACCCGCTCAACTTGGTGATTTTAGAAATAGTAATATTTACCTGGGAAATACCGGGTACCCCTGCTAACTAAAGATAATGTTACACTTTTAGTCAGGTACAAAACAATAATTAGAAAGCCCTAGGACTGGGCCTGTTTAGCAATTTTCAGTGTGCCGTGCTAATTTTCATAATGTTTTCATAGAAGTCCAAGATTTTAGCAATGCGCTTTTCTGAGGTTGGAACTATTAAGCAGACCCTAGGCCAAGAGATTTTTGATAGTTTTCAGTCCTCCGAGCTGATATTTATGTAGTTTTCATAGAAAATAAAATGAATTCTGTTTAAATGTTACTCGAGCACAAAGCATTAATAGATACGCCCGAGACCTAGGTATATGCATTTATAGTAATTTTTATAATGCTGTGATTATATGAGGTTTGCATGACAAATCAATTTAAGAGTGTTACGCTTATCAAAAATTATTTAAAAGGCCTAGGCCTAGTTGCCAATAATTAGCATTTGGTGCCTAAGTGAAAGCGCAACATTATTAACTTGATTTGTTATGCAAACCTTATAAATACGACCACAGCGATTAAAAGTTACTAAAGAGTCCTTGTAAGTAATATTTCTTGTCCGAGTGCAAGTACAATTTACGAAATGTCAACAGGTCAAAATATCTAAAGTAACAATGAAATTTGGAATATTTATTTTTTCTTTCTTTTTATTTCAGTTTTGACACTTGTATTAAGTTTTAAAAACATATATTTCTCCTATCGTATACCTTCATTGTGCTTTCAACAGAATTTCTTACCATGTTTTGGGTATTTTGTTTCGTGTGGCTGCAGTTTTTTTAATGTTTTGGGCATTTCATTTTGTGTGGTTACTTCTTTTTATGTTTTGGGCATTTCATTTTGTGTGGTTACTTCTTTTTATGTTTTGGGCATTTTACTTTGTATGGGTGTTTTTGTTATGTTTTTGTTATTTTCTTTTCTGTAGTGGTTGTAATGTCGACAGGATGAAAAGGAGAAACTGTGGACAGTCACGATGCCTACTTGCTTATAATTTTTTTTTCAAATACAGCACATGATTTTGTATTGAGTTATACCACTTACTCATTAAGCGACTACAGGTTTCTTTAAATATGAACTTTTTCTTAAGAGCCTTTTGTTTCCTCTACCTAGCTTTTTCGGCTCCGCAATTTTTTTTTTGGTTTTAGAATATTTTCCTTATTATTAATCTATTTCCTCATGCAAACTCTTTATGTAAGGTATGTTTATTCTATCGAAGTATTTTGCAATTATACGTGAAGCCCTGTTGCTGAAGTAAAAAAAAATATTTCCAACTGAAACAATGCAGTTCAGATATTTTCCCGCTGTTAACTCAAAGAATGAAAACAAAAACAACAAATCTGTGCAATGGTTGAGGCATGAGACAGTACTTAATGGTAACCAGGCAAAGTTTTAAGGAAGAATGAGCTTAAGAATTTCTAACTGCAACAAAAAAGAGCATCCGCACTGTATCCCTCCCCATCCCCTAGTGCCGGCCTTTGGACGTCTTGAAAGAGAAGTCTTAAGGACACATCTGTATCGTAATTGCCTGAGCATTTGCGACAATCTTTTGGTGTCGTAGTAGAAAAACACAGTTCCTACTTCGCCTAAATTGCTTGGATGTAATGCCAACGAACAAAGTTTTGCTCTCGCATTGGATTTCTGTTGCTTTTGATGGAATACTTTTCCCCTGGGGTTCACCGCTTTCACTATAGTCTTCAGGACAGACGGCAATACACCCCAACGTAAAACACCAATTTCACGGCAATTAACTGCAATTAGCGAAAGAGAGGGGCGGTACAGGAAATAAGTCGAACGAGACAGATCTGAACTTAGAAAGTCGGGGGAAGGTGTTGCATGAAAAACTGTGTTTGGCTTACAGATCATTTGGCACGTAGGGACGTAGGTTTCGTTTAATATGTTACGGGGTAAACAAATTGTCTTTTCAGTATAACAATTTTCTTTCATACGCATGGTGCAACACAAAAAATTTGAATTTATTTTTGAGAATTAGCATGACGCCTACCGGCCCAGAGTACAGCTGCCCAGTCTGCACCTGCTTCCGCCTCCGGAACCTGGCTCCCGGGTTCTTCGCATCTGTTGATCCCCCACCTGGAGCATCCCAGCTGTAAAATACATGTACCTCTGCGTTTTGGAAAAACAAAAGATAAGATGCCGATCCTTAAAATTAACCACTTCTTGTGACCGCAGGTACAAAAATCTTGAACTTCGCTTAAAAACTAACTGGAGGAACAAGCTTCACGTGATTGTCTGTATTCTGAGTGTTTTATTGAATGGTTGCTCATTAGTTCGTAGTTGACTGGAGAACAGAGAAGGTGCTTGTTGAAACCTTTGTTGTGCGTTGTCAAGTGATAATAGTAGAAATATATCATTCTAAATATTTTGGAAAGAGAAAGTGCATTGTTTTCCGAAGGCACTATGCAGATGAAGAATGCAACATAAATAGTTAACTCACAAAAAGAAAATGATTTGCTGAAATGGAAAGGGTATTTATTTTGCCATAACAGAGTGCGAGGTGATTTACGGTATTGTCACTGTATTGAAAGAAATTATGGAAATTGTACTGGCTTTGCTAGTACTATTCTTATTGGAGATGAACAAGGATGCGCAATGAGAAACCACATAATCATGCTCCAAGACCGGAGAAAAGTGATGTTGCTGTTGCAAGAGCGCAAATAAAAGAACGAGCGAGAAATACGGACGAAGCCCCTGCACAAATTATTCAAACCGTGACAACGTCAATGGCTACAGTAAATGCAGCTTACATGCCTAATATGGATGCACTAAGGCAAGTTGTAAAAAAGAGAAGACATGCCAAGACATGCCTGCGGAGCCTACGACTTCTGAGCGGATCGATGCCCCAATAAATTTACAGGAGAAGATGGTGCAAAATTTCTTGGCAGAGATAGCGCATTTGGACATCAAAGAATTATTTTATTTTTAACAGAGAATAATTTACGAAAGCTTAAAGAAGCACCCCTCTGGATTATGGATGGGACATTTGAAACTTGTCCAACCCTTTTCAGGCAATTATGTTCCATTCATGCTATGGTTGAAACGAATCCAGAGATGCACAGACTTGTCTCACTAGTTTATGGGTTACTTTCCAGCAAGTATAAGGAATATAATACTATTATACAGTATTTTTGCAGGATTTACAAGACTATGCATCAGACTATGATATTCAGCTTGCACCACAATATACGCATAATAATAGATTTTGAAATAGCTACCATTATAATGCTGCTAAAAAGGAATTTGGAAGCAGAACACACAAATGTTGTTGGTTTCATCTCGGAAAAAATGTGCTGAGGAATATCCATCCTCTGGCATAGCCTCGGAATATAGGAAAAACAGTGAGTTTGCTCTCAAAAACAGACATTTGCAAGCACTCGCATTTTTTTCATCTGATAAAATTCCAGCTGCTTTTGAAGAAGTGAAATCAATTTTACTAGAATATGCAGATTCTGTAGTTCAGTGGTTTGAGGAAAATTATGTTCTTGGAAAATTTCGTGGAAGCAGAAGAAACAATCCGAGCAGAAGCCCTCCGCTGTTCCCGCCAACAATTTGGTCAGTAAGTGAAAACAATTTATTTGGCTTTCCCAGAACACAAAACGAACTTGAAAGATTAGACAGACGCTGGAATACAATTCTGGGAGAGAAAAAACTGTGACTGTACGAAATAATCAGTGAAATTGCGAAAGAGCAGAGAACAACTATGGCTAAAATCGAAAGAGTGATAGCACAGATTTCAACAAATCCACCCAGAAGAGAAACGCTGGCAAGATAAAAAGGAATCCGAACTTCTTTGGTGCACAGAGACAATGTTAACACGCTGGACTTTTTAAGAGGAATTTCATATAATTCTACCCTTTACTAAAATGTGCTGGTATTTCTCACAAATTGAATTATACCTTTTACTAAACTTGTATTTGAATTTTTCAAGAATGTAATTCCGCCGAAGATGCAAGAATGTAAAACACAGCACAAAATTAAAAAAAGACAAAATTTTCAAAATAGCATGCCAAAAACATAAAATGTCAAAAAGTAATCCAAAATGTGAAACAAATAAAAATTCAAAATGCAATCCAAAATGTGAAACAAATAAAAATTCAAAATGCAATCACAAGTCACAAGCATTACAAAAATGCGAAACGCTATGTAACAAGTACAACACAAAGTAAAACAAATGCCAAAAAAAAAATGCATACGCTTTGTAAAATGTACAAAATAAAATAAATGCCATATTCATAAGGATTTCATGACGAGTCAAGTTAAAAATGAGCTTTTACTTAGACTTCAAATAATAATTACTAGCCTCTACACCTTTTTAAGTCTTTAATAAGTGCAACATCATTAACCTGACTTGTCATCAAACATTATCAATATGACCATAGCATACAATCACTTAAAAGACTTGTTAATGGATGAATTGAGGAATCACCAAGTTCAGCGGGCGAAAGTTAATGGCTGTTTATAGTTTTGTACTCGAGTAAATGCGCAACACAGTAAACTTGACTTTCTCTGAAAATTTTATATATATGAGCACGGTTGATTGAAAACTGATAAAAAGGCTTAAGGCCTGTTTATTAATTTTTGTGCCTCAGTCAAAACGCAGTACCATAACCTTGGCATGTTATCGAAACCTTATGAATACGTCGGACTAAAAATTCCTAAAAAAGTTTACGCCTAAGGTCTTGTAACTAAAGTTTTGTGACAGGGTAAAACTGCAACATTAATAACTTGACATGTTATGTTAACGTTGTGAATATGAGCACGGCGGATTAAAGATTTCAACAAATAGCTTTTGGGATTAATGTGTTGTAGCTGAGTAAAAATGTAACATTATCTTGATTTTCTATATAAACCAAACTACGTGCTGAAATGGACCAACTATATATACGTATACTTCAACCATATACCGAAGCGCTGACAAGGTGAAAACAAAAGTGCAATTTTGTACGGTCCCCTAACATTTTATGGCCAGCCTACATGGAAGTGGACACGTTGATATCAAAAACATACTTTTTGTACGGTCCACAACAAATAGCAATGGACACGTCGCTATCTTTTTTTTGGGGGGGGGGGGGGTTAACGACCACCGTGATCAATTCAGTGGGCTATAAGCAGTCGGACGTTCCCAATTTTGGGTCACTGGTTCCTGGGAAGGGGGACAGCCAGTGCCAGAAGTCAAGCACAACGTCCATGATTCACCGAGATTTGAACCAGGATCCTTCTCGACAAGTGGTCAGAAGCCAGAGCCTAGATCACTCCGCCGCCGTAGAGGCACACGTTGAAATGTATTTTTCATACGGCCCCAAACGCTCTTATGGACATACTAGATTGAACTGGACGCAAATAAATCATTAATATAATTTGTACTAGCAGGAATACCAGTTATTTGCCAGGTACATATTACTATTTGTAGAATCACCAAGTTCATCGGGTGAAAGTTAATGAATGAAAAAGATATTCCTGCAATTTTCCAGTAAACTTATTTTAAATTTTTTGATTTAGTTAATTTAATTTTGGGAAACAAAAAAGAAAGAAAAAGGAATGGGAATACTTACCTTCTAGGAGACATCTATAGAACTGCCGTACATCTGGCCTGTGCTTCTGTGAATCCCGCGACACAGAAATGCAATGTACCTATGTGATGTCGCATGCATACCGCTACGACTTCACATTGGCACTGATCATCTTTTTCTTACCGTTTTGAATTTTGAATATCTGGAACTCTCTGTTTACATTATATTATATTTCTTTCTGATAAGCCGCTCGTTGGTAGTGAAAGCTAAACTATATAGATTTGTGTTTTTAATACACCATTAAACGCATATTTTTGCACTTTATTGTTATCTACAGTCCCTATCTTAGACCATAGGTTGGTTAGTTGGTTGGTTGATGGTTTATGGTGCAAGGCCCTCAAAGGGCCAAAGAGCGCCTTAGAACGTAGATAGGGTATTCTTAAGAGTAAAAAACGGAACTTTTTACGAAAATTTTGCATGGGGCTACCTTGACCCGGGCCCCGCCCGCTTCCAAAAACCGTCTACCGTCTAAGTTAGATAACCATAAGTAGTATACCAAATCTGGTTGTCCTAAATTGAAAACTGCAGATTTTACGAAATTTTTATGAGGAGGGGGGCTCTCACCCCGGGTTCCAGCCCCTTCCAAAAACCGTCTAGCGTCTAAGTTAGAGTTTCATGATACCAAATTTGGTGGTTCTGAATTGAAAACTGTAGTTTTTAAGAAAATGTTGTATGTCTGTGTGTGTGCGGGGCGGGGTGCTCCGACCCACAGGGACTTGACCCGTCCCAAAAACCGTCGACCATCTAAGTTAAAGTACCATGAGATAGTATACCAAATTTGGTGGTTCTAAATTGAGAACTAGATTTTGCGATTGCGATTTTTTTATGAAAAGGGTCCTTACCCCCTTCACAAAAAAATCTGCAACCCCTTCCAAAATCGTTTAGTGTCTAAGTTAGAGTACCATGAGATAGTATACCAGATCTGGTGGTTCTGAATTGAAAACTGTAGTTTTTCAGAAAATTTTGTATGTAGGGGGCTCTGACCCCCGGGCCTTGACCCGTTCCAAAAGCGGTCTACCGTCGAAGTTAGAATACCATGAGATAGTATACCAAATCTGGTAGTTCTAAATTGAAAACTGTAGATTTTACAAAATTTTTATGGGGGCAGGGGCTCCAACCCCTTCCAAAAACCGTCTAGCGTCTAAGTTAGAGTTTCATGATATCATATTTGATGGTTCTGAATTGAAAACTGTAGATTTTACGAAAAAAAGTTATGGGGGGTCTCTGACCCCTGGTCTTGACCCAATCCCAAAACTGTCTACCGTCTAAGTTAGAATACCATGAGATAATACCAGATTTGGTGGTTCTAAATTGAAAACTGTAGATTTTACGAAATTTTTGTGACGGAGGGGGAGGGGGCTCTCACCCCCGGGCTTCAACCCCTTCCAAAACCGTCTAGCGTCTAAGTTTGAGTTTCATGATACCATACTTAATGGTTCTTAATTGAAAACTGTAGATTTTACAAAAAAAATTAAGGGTGGCGGCTCTGACCCCCGGGCCTTGACCTGTTCCAAAAACGGTCTACCGTCTAAGTTAGAGTACCATGAGATAGTATACCAGATTTGATGGTTCTGAATTGAAAACTGTAGTTTTTAAGAGAATTTTGTATGTGGGGGGGGGGCTCTGACCCCACGGGCCTTTACCCGTTCCAAAAATGGTCTGTCGTCTAAGTTAGAGTACCATGAGATAGTATACCAAATTTGGTGGTTCTAAATTGAAAACTGTAGATTTTACGAAAAAGTTTTCATTCGGGGGTGGGGGTCTGACCCCCGGGCTCCAACCCCTTCCAAAACCCGTCTAGCGTCTAAGTTAGAGTACCATGAGATGGTATACCAGATTTGGTGGTTCTGAATTGAAAACTGTAGTTTTTAAGAGAATTTTTTTATGTGGGGGCTCTGACCCCCGGGCCTTTACCAGTTCCAAAAACGGTCTGTCGTCTAAGTTAGAGTACCATGAGATAGTATACCAAATTTGGTGGTTCTAAATTGAAAACTGTAAAACTGTAGATTTTGTGAATTTTTATATGAGGGGGCCCTTACCCCCGGGCTGCAACCCCTTCAAAAAATCGTCTAGCGTCTAAGTTAGAGTACCATGCAATAGTATACTAGATTTGGTGGTTCTGAATTGAAAACTGTAGTTTTTAAGAAAATTTTGTATGTGGGGGCTCTGACCCCCGGGCCTTGACCCGTTCCAAAATGGTCTGCCGTCTAAGTTAGAGTACCATGAGATAGTATACCAAATTTGGTGGTTCTAAATTGAAAACTGTAGATTTTACGAAAAAGTTTTCATTCGGGGGGGGGGGGTGTGACCCCCAGGGCTCCAACCCCTTCCAAAACCCGTCTAGCGTCTAAGTTAGAGTACCATGAGATGGTATACCAGATTTGGTGGTTCTGAATTGAAAACTGTAGTTTTTAAGAGAATTTTGTATGTGGGGGCTCTGACCCCCCCCGGCCTTTACCTGTTCCAAAAACGGTCTGTCGTCTAAGTTAGAGTACCATGAGATAGTATACCAAATTTGGTGGTTCTAAATTGAAAACTGTAGATTTTGCGAATTTTTATATGAGGGGGGCCCTTACCCCCTGGCTGCAACCCCTTCAAAAAATTGTCTAGCGTCTAAGTTAGAGTACCATGCAATAGTATACTAGATTTGGTGGTTCTGAATTGAAAACTGTAGTTTTTAAGAAAAAGTGTTTATTCCGGGAGGGGGGTCTGACCCCCGGGCTCCAACCCCTTCCAAAAACCGTTTAGCGTCTAAGTTAGAGTACCATGAGATAGTATACCAGATTAGGTGGTTCTGAATTGAAAACTGCAGTTTTTAAGAAAATTTTGTATGTGGGGGGCCTGACCCCCGGGCCTTGACCCGTTCCAAAAACGGTCTGCCGTCTAAGTTAGAGTACCATAAGATAGTATACCAAATTTGGTGGTTCTAAGACGAAAACTATAGATTTTACGAAATTTTTTATGAGGTGGGCTCCGACCCCGCGGGCTCCAACCCCTTCCAAAAACCGTCTAGCGTCTAAGTTATCATGTGCAACACAGTCTTTAACACCCTCTTAACCTATAACACTTCAGTTATCCTCCTCCTTCATAGGAACATCATGTGAGCATCATCTTTATAAACATACATGATAGTGGAGGTGCTAGATGTATAAATGCTGCATATTGTGATAAGAATATCCCCATTAGTAAGAATGTAGTTTATGGTTATACAATGAAAATAAGATGGGGAGGCATCGCCCAAAATGATGGGAATCCAAGATGGTGGCTATTTTTAAAAATGGCTACACGTGTTCAGATTTTTTTACAACTTTTTTTTTTTACGCATCATACAAAAGAGTGTTTGGTATCAATTCATATGTTTCTGAGGGCAACAATTTCATTTTTCATGTTAAAAATAGGCTAGGAATAAATACGGAGAACATAGGTGGTCTTTCTTTGCATAAGGGGACGTTCTTATTGCAATTTCAGATTTTATATTCGTGGCTCCTGTTTAAAATAATAAGATCATTGTAAAAATATTTCAAT
The DNA here is from genome assembly GCA_039090855.1 of Macrothele yani. Lineage (NCBI taxonomy): Eukaryota > Metazoa > Arthropoda > Arachnida > Araneae > Macrothelidae > Macrothele > Macrothele yani. The sequence continues at coordinate 67,519,448 of CM077023.1, read as the reverse complement.
ATTACTTGTAAGAAGATTTCAGTATTACTTAATATGCCATTAATCCCTATTATACATTACATTTTTTCAAATTTGAGTATGTGAAGGTGGCATTCTAAAAATGGCAAAGTGGCTCCAATTAGTTTCTGCCAGTGACCTGGGTGAGGAAAAATCAAAATCTGTTGATTGGACAATTTTCATACCGTGCCAAAACAAGTGCTAATAATTTGGTGTGTCCTGCGAATAATAAAAATGTGTCTTCATGTAACGCTGGATATGCAACACTTGCGAAAAACTTACAGAACTTTGAATGTATTAATGCCTTACCCACTGGTATCAATATAAAGATGTTTGATGAAGACCACAGCGGGATGGGACAAACATTTTTAAAAAGACAAGCTAAGTGGCAAAAAAATATGCATTAAATTACAATTCCATAATGTTCGAAAGAGAAAAGAAACGAAAACTTTCTGAAGGTGAGAAAGAAGAGCCCACATCATCATCGCATGAACTTGTAAACACCGATCAACTATTTCTAAAGATGTATGCTTCTTTTGTGATGGTTCTGCGACCACTAAATATCAGTTGTTTAATGTTACAACACTGCATGTAGATCAAAAGGTGAGGGAGTGTGCCACTGAACAAGGAAATAGTGTTCTACTAGCAAAACATAGTGGTGGCGATATGATTGCTTTGGATGCAAAATACCATGCAAAGTGCTTGGCGGGATTGTACAACAAATCTCGGAGTAGTCAAATGCCAGCAACAAGCAGTCAGTGTTCATATATGCTAGGGAGTAGTTTTTGCAAAATTAGTCAATTTCATGGAGAAAGGTATGAAAGATTCAAAGGAAACACAACCAGTTTTCAAGGTGAATGTCCTGACAAAAACGTACAAGGTGCGACTAATAGGAGTGGATGAGCAATTACACATGCCTGATGTACACACTTAAGATTACACAGAGGATTCTTGCATATTTCCCGTATATGACGGCAAACGTGTCTGGCAGTAAGTATATTTTGGCATATGGCAAACTGTTGGTGACGCCATGTTGCAAGCTTGTAAAGATGATGTAGATGAAGACACACTTGCTTTGTTGCGTGTTGCGGAACTGGTAAGAAAAGAAATGCTTCAACACAAGAACACGTTCAACAGTGATTTTGATGATGAATCCCAACGTAAATCTGTTCCTCACTTCCTACTGGCTATCGTGAATGTGCTGTTATATGGAGCCAATATTGAAGCCAATGAAGTTGTTACCCAACCATCCCTCACAATATCACAATTGCTGTGTTTTAATATACAGTCCCATAAGCCAATTAGAAGTATATTGATACATCAAACTGATGCAGAAATCCCTCTGCAAGTTTACATGGGACTTTCAATATTTGGAAAAACGCGAAAGAAAGAAATCGTGGAAAAGCTACATTCATTTGGACTTTCAATCTTGTGTACTGGAACTCTCATCAGCGACGTGTGAATTTGTAAATGTTAAGTTGCAAGAAGAAAAGCTAGTGTGTTCATCAAAATTATATGAAGGGATCTTCACAATTGGGGCGTACCATAACATAGAACACAATCCAAGCACTTCAACCTCACAGAGTTTCTTTCATGGGACAAGTATATCCATATTTCAAAATCCAACACCTGAATGTTTATGAACAGTAAGCCCTACATAAGCTATGCAGTATGACATGAGTGCCTTCAAAAAGCAAAGTGTACCAAGTCTTCCAGAAGAATTTACTTTAATGCAACAAGTATTCCTTCAGTCAAAAGAATCTACTACTCCAGTTTGTTCTGATGCTACATCAAAACTGATGCTCAAACAGAGATCATCGCTTTTTCCATGTTTATAAGTGAGTCACGGAAAAATTCTCATTGGCCGCCACTGGGAATCGAACCCAGGGTCTTCCAGTTACGTGCCGGATATGCTTCCACTGCACCACAGCAGCCTCGAATTCCTTCAGACTCGCACACACTAACGGCCAAGCCAATTTGGCAGGTTGCTTCTTTGAGTCCCGCACAATGCTGGGGATTCACCAAAGATGGTAAGCAGCAAGTGAAAAATAATTAGAAGGCGAATGAATAATTAATAGAGACATTTGACGTGGACCAGGAACATCGAACAGAGATAATCGCTCTTTCCACGTTTATAAGTGAGTAAGGGAAAATTTTTCCGTGACTAACTTATAAACGTGGAAAGAGCGATGATCTCTGATGTTCCTGGTCAACGTCAAATTGTCTCTATTAATTAAAACTGATGTTGTCAACCACTGATACGAATCTGAAAAAAGAAGAGATTGCATGGCTGTGTGTAAAGCATGTTATCAGCCAAGATACCAATATTGGACTTGATGCATCATGAGCTGTCTACCATGCAAGTGATCAGAAAGCTCCAATTGATGTCATTCCTGGAATATCAACACTTTTACCACTATTTTATGAAGACTCATGATCAATAGCTGTGATTAAGCTTGCGATGAACATAATGAAACAAGTTACACAATTTCTTAATGGAAATCAAATTCTTGTCATGGCAGTGGACCAACCATTGTTTCTGTAAGCAAAACTGATTCAGTGGAATTATCCAGACACATATGGGGAAAAAAAGTTCCTGGTGTTATTCGGGGCATTTCACATTGAACAAGCTTTCCTCTGTGTTTTGGGTAAGTGGATGTCAGGAAGCAGATGGAATGGTGCAATTGCCCATTCTGATATTGCATCTCCTCTTGCTGCTGAAAGTTATCTAAAAGTAACCTACATGACAAAAGCCAGAGTAATTCACCAAGTAACTGCTGCAGCACTGTAAATATTTGTTGCATGATGCTTATCCCAAAAACAGGGATGCCAACCTCTTACAGCATTCATGTGTAGTCCAAGCCATAAAAATGCATAGTTTTGAGCTTTCATGTGTAGACACAAGAAATATTACGAAAAAGTATTTTAAGATGTTTTAAATTTACTACAGACTAGACAGTTATAAAAATAACCAGAAAAAAATCAATATTGAGAACTGTATGTGTGGATTTGAGATTTTGATTTAAACAATTAGCGACTTATACACAAACGAATAACATCAGCATTTTATTTTCATGAAAGAGAAGAGCAGCTTGAAAAGGACCAACAGGCATGTGCCATTTGTCACTCGCATCCAAGACCCACAGGTGGGGGGGGGGCATTGCATGCGCGAGGCTCTCATAATCTATTATGTGGGTTTCGGCAACGTCTTCCTTTTCATTCACGGCAACCTGCTGAGTTACTCCTTCCCTAACTAAGAATAAAAATGCAAAAGAAAAAGAAAAATTCCAAATTTTCACTTAATAGAGCTGAATTTTTGACAGATGCCATAACTTGGTTTTATAAGATTACCCTGCTAATTTCGCTTAAATCCATTGGAAACTTTTAAAATTATGCACTTTTCTTTTTTATTATTAAGACGTTCAGAGAAAGAAAGGTCAACTTCACAGGAAAGCGCAGGTGACCGAGAACTATGAGCTTGCAACATTCATTTCTCTCCCCCTTTTACTCTGACATTCATATCAGGATCACATTCCATGGTGTCCAGTATGATTTTGAAGGTTCGTCTAATGTAATAGAGCTTGAACGCCTGGATTATTTCTTGGTCCATGGGTTGGAGTAAAGCCGTTGTGTTAGGAGGTAAAAATATCACCTTTATATTTGGATGCATAGTTTCAAGCTCACGAGGGTGACCTGGAGCATTGTCCAAAACTAGAACAGCTTTGAAGTCTAATTTATTTTTTTTCAAATAAGTCTCAACTTCAGGAACAAAACAATTCCGGAACCAGTCACAAAAAATAGCACTTGTAACCCACACTTTCTTATTTGCACGCCAAAACACTGGCAGGTTGTCCTCGTTTTGATTTTTTAAAGCACGAGGATTTAACGATCTGTAAAGCATTAGTGGCTTTATAACACAATCTCCAGATGCGTTAGAACACAGCAGCAGTGTAACTCTATATTTTGCTACCTTGAAACCAGGGGCGGACTTCTCACTTTTGGATATGAAAGTTTTGTTTGGCATTCTTTTCCAAAACAAGGCAGTTTCATCTGCATTAAACACTTGTTCCGGTTTGTATCCACCATGAGCAATTAAGTTTGAAAATTCTTCTGGATATCTTTCTGCTGCGTCGGTGTCTGCAGATGCAGCTTCTCCAACAATTTTAATGCTATGCAATGATTGTCGCACCTTGAATTTATTGAACCAACCTTCTGATGCTTGAAATCCTCCATTTGTACGTTCATCACCAAGTTCTTTAAAATGTGCATAAAGACGCTTTGCCTTCTCGCGGATCATAAGACCATTTAGGGTCACGCTTTTCTGGTTACGATCTTCAATCCATAATGATAACGCATCTTCCATTTTTTCAATTGTTGGATCACGAACAATTTTTGCTGATAGTGAGGTTGAAGCTATAGAATTCCTTATTTTGTCTTCGGATTTCTTGATGGATCGTACAGTTGATTCATTAACATTGAAAGAGCGTGATATGGATGCAAACGACTCACCAAGGCGTAAACGGTCAAGCATTTCTGTTTTTACTTTAAGCGGCAACACTATTTTTTTCCGCGTCGGAACTAATTTTTCTTTCCTTTTACTCGACATTATAAATTGGGAACAAAGCAGAAGAGACACGTGTTATTCAATCAAAATTATTGCAACGACTGACAAGTTGAAGCAATAAAACACTGACCGTGGCGAAGGCGGCTCTTATCAAAGGACATAGCGGAACGTGTAATACCGCGGCGGCGGCGGCATTTGACAACATACTTTAGACATAGTGGCAATAAGGTTTGTTTTACTCTGATATTAGTCCATTCGGTTACACTCTTTGTAAAAGCCGCCTCGGCACGTGCCAGCGGTACTCAAAAGATGTCGATGCGTTAATAAAGGACACCGAATCGTTTTAATATACCAACTGGATCCGCGAATAAAGAAATTTTTAGTCGCGAATACAGGAACTTGGTCACAATTTTTTAACCCGCGAATAGTGAAAACGCGAATAAGGGAACCGTGAATAAGGAGCTTTAACTGTACTTATTGAGTCATTCACCTACTACGGACATTGCAATGTGCTTTCAACAGCTTAAGCCAGCCGAGTGACGCAACTTAAACAAAACCATTACAAAGAATGTCCGCATGTAAAGCGCGATTTCTTTCTTTCTTTCTTTCCTTCTGGCCTTTTTTGTTTTTTTTTTCCGGATTTTAACAGTTTCGGAGAAAAATGATTGTGCCAACCCTTGAATTTTTTAACAATACAGAGCAATTATGAAATAAAATGCAGTAAATATTTTTTTTTTTTACTTTATCATATCTACACCAAGATTGGTCATTTTGTCCGAGGATCAGCGTGGAACCTCCAGCCTCGGCGGCAAAGCAGCAGAAGCGCCACCTATTGGCAGTTGCTTTGTTGTAGCAGACGACGCAGGCCAGATACCAAAGTATAGCTGGCAAAACATTGATGTAGATTCTGCATTGCGCTTTTTGACTATTCTTATATGCAACCTGTTATTGAGTTGTCTGAATACACTAAAGCACTTGGGTCCATGACAAATGCTAAGGGGGTCCCCGCAAATAACACAAAAATTATGCTAAATAAAGTTAGTGGGGGAGGGGGAAATGTGGCATAATAGCAACAAACGCGTAGTATTAGGCATATGATGCGTAGTGCGTAGTAAAGCTAAAGAAATGCCTAGTTTCTGTGCCAAATGCGTAGGGGTTGGCATCCCTGCGAAAATAATCCTGAGAGTGATTTTAAGATTTAGTGTGAAAAACGAACAAAAGAGAGTGTCGTGTTCAAATATTGGCTGACTTGTTCTAATATGGAAATCCTATTGCTTCTCTTTGTTCACTGAATCAGAGAAGTAAACTATTCTTTGTATCGTGACTGTCTAAAAAATGATTCCTTGGTTTTGTTTTCTTGATCATCGTAACTATGCATGTTGTCTACCAATCCATCTGAAAGACCTTTTTGATGCAGATGCATCTGAAAGACCTTTTTGATGGACAGTTTGTGATAAGAAAATCAAACAGAATCCTCTCAGAAATCAACGTAGACCAAGCACATGAACAAAGTAACACAATAGTGAAAGGGGATGGCGGTGCAGTAGGGTTGACACAGGATCCATCGGCACTAAGACGTTGGATGGTTGCAGGACCAGAAATCTGCAGTGGCGGCTTTTCAGGTGAAGTAGGTGAAGTGCCTCTTCACCTATTTTACTCAAAATAAAGTTTTATTCAGTATTTTTTTATAATATATTCTTTTTTGCCTTTATTCAGTTCCAAAATACTCAAAATTTTGAATAGATATTAATTCACACGGTGCGCTCAATATGGAAAACAAATCCTTATACGCAAAACAGAGCAAGTGAAGAGCCGAAATGAGAATGCTTGGAAGTCTGCAGTTTTGGCCGAGTTGTCATGGTAACCGTGACGTCACCCTCCCCAATCTGCTCGCTCAAGTGAAGTGTTTTAGCTTCAGGCGCCTTAGCTCTGCATCTCTCAGTTTTTGAACGTAAAGTCCCGAGAGATCACGGTGGAGCGGGCGGACTACCAGGGTACCTTGCAATCTACTAGGGCTTTTTCCTTGGTGTTCTGGTACATTATTTTCCAAAAGGAATTTCTTCTTTCGTGCTTGGTGATTATTTGTTGAAAGCTTTAACTGATATTTTAGGTTTGTGCACAATTTAACTGATAGTGATAGTTTTTAGTATGCATCCCGTGGACGACATTGTTTGTAACTTATTGCAAACTCCTTTTAATCTGTGGAAAGATGAAGATAAAAGAGACATTTTGCTTCAAGGACGACTGACGGATTCACTGACAATTGTTGCCAAGAACGAAATCAAGAAGAATTGTAAATCTAACAATATTAATTTTAAAAATTGTTGGTTTACTGAATATAAATGGATTTGCAGTACTTCTGTGTTATTTTTTTTGTTTATTTTTTGGCCCTGCTTACTTTTTAGTAATAAACATTCGGCGTGGAATAAAGATTTATTACTGAGATTTATTAAGCGTAACACGGTCACTTCATAAACATCGTGATTCTAGCGAACACCTGAAATGCGGATTAATGTTAAGGAATTTTGAAATAATTCAAAACGCCATTACCAATGCCCTGAGGAAGAATGCTAGGCTTTTGAAAACGCATTTTAACGAAAACTTTCGTTTAAATAGACTTTTCCTGCAGACAGTGATTGATGCAGTATTAGTCTATACTGTATTTGAGCAAACAAGAACTAGCATTCCATGGCCATGATGAAAGCATAGGCTCGATAAATCATGGAAATTTCATTGAATTACTTTCATTGTTGATATGAAGAAGTTCTTTAGAAATTGAAAATCAATACGAAAGGATAAAAACTATTCAAAATGAATTAATTGAATGTATTTCTAAATATTAAACGATCATGTCAAAAATTAAATAATTTTTTATTGTTGATTCGGAAGTTGTATTGGTTGAGGGATTTTTGGGTTTCCATGATGTGAGTGAAGATAGAACGTCAGGAGCTTTATACAAAATGCTAAGCAAAATTTTGGAACAGTCTGATTGAACAGTCTGATTACCAAAACAAATAAATAGGACAATGTTACGATGGGCAAGTATAATGTCTGGACACTTAAATGGGCTACAGAAAAAAAAAGTCAAGGATAAAGTTTCTCAAGCTGTTTTTGTTCATTGCTTAGTTCATCGTTTGAATCTTGTATTACACCAGAGTTTTTCTAAAATTTCTAAGTGTCGAATACTTTTAGCAAGCCTCAGAGGAATTGCTTCGTTTGTTCACCATTCTGTGAAGTGGTCTTATACACTTATATCAACAACTGCAAGACGCAGACCAATCATAACAGAAACTCTATGGTCCTCCACTTCGAAATTAGTAAGTGTAGTTGTTGAAGATTGGGATAAATTGAAGGAAGTGTTCGGATTTCTGACGAATAGCGAACAATCAGACAAAAAAATCAATTCAGCTTGCCAAGGGGTTTTTGAATGATATGAACACTTTCGAATTTACATTTTTGGCTCCACCGATCTATTATTTGAACTTTTGAAGAAAAAATAACTAAACATAAACTACTGTGTAACTCAAATTAAAAAAAAAAATCTCGTGAAATTTTGAGCCATAACAGGAACAAAGAAGTATTTGAAACACAGTTTGGAAAAGTTAGCAAAATCACAGAAATAAGCACGGGAATATGCTGCTCTTATACAGGAAACAATTTTTCAAAATTATAAACAATTGTATTTTGAAATCTTGGACCACATTCTTATGGAAATGGATATAAGATTTCAAGACTGTAAGAAACTTCAATTTGTCTGACTTGCTGACACAACCAAATTCAAATAATTTAATGCATGCTTTCCCTCTCGCGCTCTTGAAAATCTACATTTTTACAGAAACATATTTACTAAACACCAGTGCATTAAAAATGAACTGAGTCTTGTATATGCTGATAAAAAATTAAGGAATATATTGACTCAAGAACTCCTTCGAGTGTTTCACGGAGACAAAGACATTTTTACAGGAGATTATAAATTGGTTTTCCTCATTTTAACAATTCCATCTACAAGTGTGGCAGTGGAAAGAAGTTTTCTTAAAAGAATACAAACTTGCTCAAGAAACACTAGTTCCCAAGATAGATTTGCTTTTTTGGCAAATATTTCTATTCAGGAAGACATTTTATTGATGCTCACGAAGGAACAACCATCCAACCATCTTATGACGACATAATCGACAAATCTGCAGCTTTACAAGGAAGAAAAATTGATTTAATATACAAAAAATAGGTAAGTCCTCATTAAGGGATTTTCATTGTAAAAGCTTGATTTTCAGTATGAAAAAGCTGATATCTTTTTCATACTGCTCTTGTCCCTCTTCACCTATTTTTCCAACCACAAGCCACCACTGGAAATCTGTCGGTTAATACAAGAATTTGAGAGTGGCATTCACGCTACTCTCAAATTTCAGGATTTCACGCTTTAACAGGCTATGATAGCAATCCTAGTCTCACAGGAAAGACAAAAAAATCAACTTGGAAGATACAGATGCTCTTTAACGAAGCTACTACTGCATTTTCATTCATCTTACAACCCCACATTTCTATTCCTACGGAAATTTTAGACATTATTGAAAGATATGTAGTACTACTGTACTGTTCAACCAGTAATAATACAAGTGTAAAGATGAAAGACAAGAGTTGTTCATGACCAAAAATCGTCCGCTTGAAAGTCTGCCATTGACAAAGGGTGCATTACAACAACAGGTATTACGTAGTGCAGCGTTCGAAATACCCAGTGGTCCGCTGGCCAGTGGCCAGATAAACTTTTGTCAGACTACTGAATTATTGATTTTACTGGCCCAGATGGCTAGTAAGTTTTTCTTTCTAAGTTGTCACAAGTAAAAAAAAAAATTTCTATTTCTTTTACCTCACTATATGGTTTTCTTTTCAGGCTGCAAACTAGTAATAGTTTCATGAAATGCTATTGGACAACAGCTACTTTTTCTTTATCCCTCATGATTTGTAAAGAGTGGAAGAAACAGCTAATGCAGAAAGGCAGTTTCCCAGTCTTTGTCTTGTAATGGCTACAGCCATTTTTATTACCTTCACCTACCCTAGTGAATGTAGCAGATACTGACATCAGACACAAGCTAGCTTTTGTTACTGACCCAAGAAAACATACTAGCACAGAAGGTCAATTGGATGTGTGAAGGTAATTTTTTGTAAAAGAGCAATTCACATGAAAGTTTCTAAAACTAACTTCATGGAAAAGTAGCAAGTATGAGCAATAAGACTAAAAATAAGGAAAGGAAGCTAAATCCTAAAAAATAAAGCACATAAAAAAGGCTACTAAAGCAGAGGCAGAGCTAGGGGGTGGGTCAGCGGGGGCATGTGCCCTGGGCGCTGGGCAGCCCAACAGCATCAAATGCCGAACAGGAAAACAATTTAATATTTTTACTGCTCGTCAACAATAAATTTCTGGTCGCCATTGGCAACTGGGCGACTGCAAATTTTGCACCCTGATGAATAACAAAGTGCTTGAGGGAAACTTATTCATCTTTGTCTGATATTGAATTATCACAGTTGAATGCTACTGAATATAAAAAAAAATTAAGGTAAAATATTATATAGATAAAAGCAGTTACTCACATCTTCATTTTCCTGGAATACTTCGGGATATTGCACATTTTACTTGTCGGAAGCATAAAGTTGCTTTGAAGTCTTCTGTTAGCATTTCTTGCTGTCACTTCGTGAAGATACTCCACTTGGTAAGTTGATACAGGTGGTAACCACTCCTCACAATGAACCGTGATTCTAATCAATAAAATAATTCCAAGTAAAATGAAATCTAAAATAACAAATGGTCAAGCCTTCAAGTCGAAGGGAAATCAATCTGATAAAATATTCAGTCTTGTTAACAGCTTAGACTTCGTTTCCTGCTGCACTAATATTCCCAAACTAGCTTCGACTATCATTTTCGTAGTCTTCATCTGTGGGTTAAACGACGTGTTTCTCATCGTGCAAGTTGTACAGTGGCCAAGTATCTCACAATCTGCAACATGACCCAACAGTTCCACCTCACCAGAACCTTTAACGCATTCAAATCTTGGTTTTATAGCGCATTTTTAAGTCATGTACGTGTTAGTTTTTGATTGGACACGTCCAAATTTGTTCTCTATTTTAAATTGTCTGGTGTCGCTATCTTCCGTGTATCAGTTGACTCAGTATTTGTCTTGATTTTAAATTGTTTATTTTCGGAGGGCTGTTTTTTTTTTTGTTGTTGTTCTTTTTTCTTTTCTTGCTCAATGAGGTATCTCCATGCATATGGTAGATCGACTGGGCCATTGTAATTACAGTTCTTATCTCTTGTTTTTTCAATCATTACTGCCTCTGATGTTATTAATTTGGCTTCTGGCTAATCTGGGATTGTCTCATTATCAATACAATGTTGAATTAATGATGTTTTATTTTATTTTTCATTCCAGTTGGACATGTGTTGTCCCAGTATTGTCTTAAATCTTCTTTTGGTACTTCCTATGTATATTTTATTCGTTTTATCTATTCTCTCTGCACTTAAAATATTTCTTGTTGGAATGCAGTATACACCTGCATTTTCCAAAATCGATCTTTTTTTTGTCGCCTGTTGTCAAAATGGTCTCGTTATCTAAAACAGCCTCTGCTACTAATAAGTTTTCTTTTGCACATTCCTTTTTCAAAATATTCGCAAGTGGAGGAATAAATGGAAAGTTACCTCCAAATTTTCTTTCCGTTTTAGGTTTTACGTTGGTGTTATTTAGAGTCATTTTAGTATTTTAAAGTATTTCTTCAATTAGCTTTTTCCTGTATCCAATTAATTTCTTTAATCTCATTTGTTCTATTGATTGAGTGAGTTAAAGCTCTTCTTACATAAAACTGCAGTGCTGACCGTTTGTATTTCCATGGGTGTCTGGAATTAATCGGAATAATTGTCGGTATAAATGTTAGTTTTCGATAAACGGCATATTCAATCCTACTGTTGTTACTCAATAAAGATATATATCTAAAAAATATAGATATATCTTTATTGAAATAAATAAATTAGACAACTACATTTTTTAGATATATCTTTATTGAGAAACAACAGCAAGATTGAATATGTAGTTTATCGAAAACCAATATTTATATAGGCTTTTTTCCGATTAATTCCAGCCATCCATGGAAATACAAACGGTTAGCACTGCAATTTTATGTAAGAAGAGCTTTAACTCATTCATCAAGCAATAGAACAAATGAGATTAAAGAAATTCATTGGATAACCGAAACCACAAAGAAATTTCGATACAGGAAAAAGCTAATTGAAGAAATACTTAAAAATACTAAAACGTCTCTAAATAACACCAACGTAAAACTTAAAACAGAAAGAAAATTCGGAGGTAAATTTCCATTCATTCCTCCACTTGCGAATATTTTAAAAAGGAATGTGCAAAAGAAAACTTTTTAGTAGCAGAGGCTGTTATAGATAAGGAGACCATTTCAACAACAGGCAACGAAAAAGATCGATTTTGGAAAAAGCAGGTGTATACTGCATTCCAACAAGAAATATTTTAAGCGCAGAGAGAATAGATAAAACAAATAAAATATACATAGGAAGTACCAAAAGAAGATTTAAGACAATACTGGGAGAACACATATCTAACTGGAATGAAAAATAAAATAAAACATCATTAATTCAACACTGTATTGATAATGAGACAATCCCAGATTAGCCGGAAGCCAAATTAATAACATCGCATAAAACGAAAGCCCAAATTTTAACATCAGTGGCAGTAATGATTGAAAAAACACGAGATAAGAACTATAATTACAATGACCCAATCGATCGACCATATGCATGTAGATACCTCATTGAGCAAGAAAAGAAAAAAGAACAAAAAAAAAAACAAAAAAAACCAGCCCTTCCAAAATAAACAATTTAAAATCAAGACAAATACTGAGACTGATATACGGAAGATGGCGACACCAGACAATTTAAAATCAAGAACAAATTTGGACGTGTCCAATCAAGAACTAACACGTACATGACGTAAAATTGTGCAATAAAACCAAGATTTGAATGCACAAAAGGTTCTACTGACGTGCTGTTGGGTCATGTTGCAGATTCTGAGATACTTGGCCACTGAACAACTTGCACGATGAGAAACACGTCGTTTAACCCACAAATGAAAACTACGAAAATGATAGTCGAAACTAGTTTGGGAATATTAGGGCAGCAGGAAACGAAGTCTAAGCTGTTATCAAGACTGAATATTTTATCAGATTGTTTTCCCTTCGAATTGAACGTTCATTATTTTATTATTTTAGATTTCATTTTACATTGAATTATTTTATTGATTAGAATCACGATTCATCAAGAGGGGTGGTTACCCACCTGTATCAACTTACCAAGTGAAATATCTTCACGAAGAAACAGCAAGAAATGCTAACAGAAGACTTCAAAGCAACTTTATGCTTCCGACAAGTAAAATGTGCAATATCCCGAAGTATTCCAGGAAAATGAAGATGTGAGTAACTGCTTTTATCTATATAATATTTTAGCTTAATTTTTTTAATATTCAGTAGAATTCAACTGTGATAATTCAATGTCAGACAAAGAAGAATAAGTTCCTTGCGAGCACCTTGATATTCATACAACGTGAGAAACAGTACAAAATATCACAACTGTATAGTTGACAGATATATATAAAATAAAAGTTCTGTGACTTTAAAAGTTTCAGAATTTTTATTCACATGCGACAATTGATAAATGCGACTCGGTAGTTTTCTGCTGGATTCTCGAATAGTTCTATGCAACCCTCTACTGGGCATTACAAGAAAGAAGAACTTGTGTATATCCATGTATTCGGTTCTCCACTTGACACTACATCCATGAATTCTCACTGGCAGCGTTTGGAACTAATTCTTCCTGTTGTTTATTCCATATCATGCTTTGTGCAGCGCTAAGCACAACAGTTCTAATTATTGTGATAATTCAAAATGTCGTTTTCAATGCTAAAGAGGAGAAAAGTTGACAGTGAAAATCATAAGTTTAACAGTGACTAGACAGAGAAGGATTTGTTTATTTTACCACAGAGAAAAGGGGCCTAGCATACAATGAAACTGTGTCTGTATGGAAAGAATACAGTGTGAGGCACCACTTCAGTACTAAACATGCAAGTTTTCCTCCTGGATAGGAAAAGTGAAATATCTTCATTATTTGAAATCACCTCTTCTAATGCAGAAAACAATCTCTCAGCAAACAAATTGTCATCTTGCTTCTATGATGGTTGTGTGGTTACTATCAAAGCATAAGAAACCTTTTTCTGATGCGGAATTTGTTAAAGAGTGTGCACTTGCTAAGCATAGTGGACGAAGTATGTGACAAAAATGTCAAAGGTAAAGTCCATAAAAACAGTTCTCCTTTCAAATGACACTACAACACATCAAATGGAAGATCTTAGTGGAAATGTATTTGAAACTTTAATAAATACTTTTAAAAAATGCAATGTGGGCGGTCTTAGTGAGAGATGGGTTTGCCTACTCAGGACGTTCTATGGGCAACAATGGCACACAGAACAGCAAGAAGCACCTCTGTGAATCTTAGAGAGGTACCAGCTAATTCTGTGTGGCATTGGTAAAAAGACCCAACTTACTGGGCTTTGTTCCAGAATCCTTAGATTGAATGACCAACTGGGACCGTCAGATGAGGGCTAATCCCCCACACGGGTGTACTTGATTAAAACGATGCAAGAAATACTAAAATGAACTCTAGTGTGGGATATGGTGGACCTACCACACTTAAAAGGTTGGTCCACCACAGAAACAACACAGAAATGGGAAAAAGGCATATGAGAAAGAGATCTTGGCTGAGTGAGTAAGATCCGTGTGTGGAATACTAGAGATATAGTAAGATGAATGAGGTGATTTAAGGAATGAATAGGTGTAGATTGGACGTGCTGTGTGTAACTGAAATCAAAAAGAAGGAAATTGGGATAGAAGAAATGAATGGAATGGTGAGTGTGTGGTCTGGAGTATTGGATAATGTGAAAGGACAGGCTGGTGTAGGTGTGATTTTAAGTGAAATAGAAAAGATGAAGAACAACTTGATTCACTATAGCTGCATAAGTGAGAGAATTATTTGGATTCCTTTGAAAGTGAAACTTCAGAGAGTAGCAATTGTTGTTGTGTATGATCCTTGTGACCCGGAACCTTCTGATAGGAAGGAAAATTTCTGGAATGAGCTAAAAGCTGTTTTGAGCCAGTTTGGTGCTAAAGAGAAAGTTATAATAGCAGGGGATTTCAATGCTAGAGTAGGTGTGCAGAATACAATTTCTGATAATGTTTTGGGTAAGTTTAATGATCCTTGTGTGAATGATAATGGTGAAAGATTAATTGAACTCTGCATTGAGAATGGTTTGTGTGTATCTAATACATTTTTCAACCACAAGTATATCCACACATATACTTAGGAAAATTGTACTCTTGGTCAAAAGAGCATTACAAATTTTGTTGTTTATGATTAGTGTCCGAAACACTTAGTTGTTGACACTCGTGTGACGAGAGGTGCGGATGTTGGTCTGATCATTATTTGGTAGTATCACAAGTGAAACTGAATGTTGGTTGGAGGAAAAGGAATAGGAAAAGAACTAAGATGGAAAGAATAAAGGTTGAAAGGCACCCTGAAGATCCATCAACATTACTCTAATTTACTCAGAGAATGACTGAAGTCATGTGATACAGATTTAGAAAAGAATTGGGAATGTTTTAAGAACTGTGTTGTCACTACTGCTGAAGAGGTCAGTGGCACCACAATAGTGGGTAACAATAGAGGTGGATGCTTGGTGGAATAGTGAGATTGAAGAGGCAGTAAAGAAAAAAAGGAAGCATATTTGGGGATGTTGCAAGGTAGAGTAGAGGTGCCAGCTAGTTCTGTGTGACATTGGCGAAAAGACCCCAACTCACTGGGTTTTGATCCAGAATCCTTAGGTTGAATGACCAACTGGAACTGTCAGCTGTGGGCTCCCCCACACTGATGTGCTTACCTGATAAAAAAAAGACACAAAGAAATCAATATCCGGACTCTAGTGTGGGATATGGTGGACCTATTACACTTGAGAAGGACTGTCCAAAACGGAATTGACCTGGACCTTCTAAACGGCACATGAGAAAGAGAGCTCGGCTGAGTGAGTGTAAGATTGGTGTATGGAATACTAGAGGTATAAATGGCAAGATGAATGAGGTCATTGAGGAGATGAAAAAGTATAGATTGGGTGTAGTTACTAATGACTCAATGCCGTTGTTGGATTATATGGTTATCATAACGTTTTAATATACTGTCAGAGTATAAATACTCGTGATTTAATTTACTATTTCACACATTAATATTGGTTTTAATCGTCAAGAATCAAAGTTGTACTTCTTCGTTTCCAGAAATTTGTTGATAAACACAAGTTTGATGTTATTATTTACTGTCCTTTGGTAATAGGCTTAACAGTTATGGTTTTCGATGTCATTGAGGTTAAGTGTCTCTTTTTAGCCAAAGAACAGTTAATGGTAAGTTACCTTGATGAAATCCAGGAATGTGAAGCACGACATCGTCTTCTTAACGTATAAGCCTTTTTCAGTGAGTTTTTGTGCAAACATTTTAGTACTTGATGTCATTAGGCACTTAACTGCGGCCTGAATGACAATGTTTTATCATATTTTTGTTGCAGTCTACGTTCGAATGTCTCTCCTAGTGTTCGATCCACACACAAAAAAAAAGACTTTAATGACAATAAAGAATGATAGATGGCGACACTATATATCAAACACTAGGAGAGACATTCGAACGTAGACAGCAACAAAAATATGAAAAAACATCGTCGTTCAGGCCGCAGTTAAGCGCCTAATGACATCAAGTACTAAAATGATTGCACAAAAACTCACTGAAGAAGACTTATACTTTAAAAGCTGAAACTGGTATGAGAAATAATACGTTAAGACGATGTTGTGCTTCACATTCCCGGATTTCATCAAGGTAACCATTAACTGTTCTTTGGCTAAAAAGAGACACTTAACCTCAATGACATGGAGAACCATAACTGTTAAGCCTATTACCAAAGGACAGTAAATAATAACATCAAACTTGTGTTTATCAAAAAATTTCTGGAAATGATGAAGTACAACTTTGATTCTTGACGATTAAAACCAATATTAACACGTGAAACAGTAAATTAAACCACGAGTATTTATACTTTGACAGTATATTAAAAAGTATAGATTGGTTGTTCTGTGTGTAAGTGAAACCAAAAGAAAGGAAATTGGAATAGAAGTGAATGGAACAGTGGAGTGTGTGGTCTGGAGTATTGGATAATGGGAGAGCACAGGCTGGTGTAGGTGTGATTTTAAGTGAAAAGATGAACAACTTGATTCACTATAGCTGCATAAGTGAGAGAATTCTTTGGATTCATTTGAAAGTGAAACTTCAGAGAATAGTAATTGTTGTAGTGTATGCTCCTTGTGATTCGGAAACTTCTGATAGAAAGGAAGATTTCTGGAATGAGCTAAAAGCTGTTTTGAGCCAGTTTGGTGCTAAAGAGAAAGTCATAACAGCAGGGGATTTCAATGATAGAATAGGTGTGCAGAATGCAATTTCTGACAATGTTTTGGGTAAGTTTAATTATCCTTCTGTGTATGAAAACGGTGAAAGATTAATTGAACTCTGCATTGAGAATGGTTTGTGTGTATCTAACACGTTTTTCAACCACAAGTATATCCATATATATAATTGGGAAAATCGTACTCTTGGTCAAAAGAATGTGATAATTTTTTTTTTGTCTATGATCAACATCTGAAACACTTAATTGTTGACACTCGTGTGATGCGAGGTGCGGATGTTGGTTCTGATCATTACTTGGTAGTGTCACGAGTGAAACTGAATGTTGGTTGGAGGAAAAGCTGATGTTGGTTCTGATCATTACTTGGTAGTGTCACGAGTGAAACTGAATGTAGGTTGGAGGAAAAGGAATAGGAAGAGGCCTAGGATGGAAAGAATAAAAATTGAAAGACTCCCTGAAGATCATCAGTATTATTTTGACTTACTCAGAGAATGACTGAAGGAGCTGAAGTCTTGTGAGAGGGATGTAGAAAAGAAGTGGGAATGTTTTAAAGAACTGTGTTGTCACTGCTGCTGAAGAGGTCTGTGGCACCACAATAGTGGGTAACAATAGAGGTGATGCTTGGTGGAATAGTGAGATTGAAGAGGCAGTAAAAAAAAAGAAGGAAGCCTATTTGGGGATGTTGCAAGGTAGAGTTTCTGTGGGTGAATATCACTGTAAGAAGCGTGAAGCCGCTAGGCTAGTTAGCCAGAATAAGGCAAAATATAGGAAGGAGAAGGTGGAAAGGCATGAATTGGCTTTTTGGAAAGATAGGAAGACTTTCTGGAAGTACATGAGAACCAGGAAAAATAGGGGAAACAAAGATGTAAGTTGTGTGAAGAATAAAATCGGGAAAATGATATGTGAGCCCAATGAGTTCAGTGAAAGATGGGGAGAGTACTACTGTGAGTTATTAGATCAGGAAAGCAAAGGTGATTAAGAGGCAGAAGCAGATGATGTCACAGGGAAGAATGGAAGCACAGGAAGGATCTCAAGAGAAGAGGTGTGTAAAGTTCTAAAATCTCTTCAGAATGGTAAGGCTCCGGGAGTTGATGGCATAACTGCTGAGATGTGGAAATATGGGTGACTCTCTGACTGGTTAACTGAAATTTGCCAGATGTGCTAGGAGTTAGGATTGGTCCCTTGGGATTGGAAGAATGCTATCAATGTTCCCTTGTATAAGGGAAAATGTGATCAGACTGACTGCAACAACTATAATGGTATTAGCCTACTAAGTGTGCCAGGGAAAGTGTTTGGTAAGGTTGTTATTGAAAAAGTACGGGTTCTTACATCAGAGAAAGTGTGGGATGTTTAGAGTGGTTTTATGCCTGGTAAAGGCTGCACTAACCAGATTTTTGCATTATGCATGATGATTGAAAAGTATCTGGCTGTTGGTAAGAAAGTTTTTGCTGCCTTCGTAGCTTTAGAGAAAGCTTACGACCGAGTAAATAGGACACTTTTGTGGAAGGTATTTATTGAATATGGTTTTAATGGAAATCCACTTAATAGCATAAAAGCCATGTATGCTGCCCGTAGAGATTGTGTACGAGTGAATGGTGTTTTATCCAAATGGTTTCCTATTGGTGCAGGAGTCAGACAGGGTTGTATAATATCACCATGGCTGTTTAATATATTTATGGATGCGTGCATGCGTGATGCCAAAATAGATAATACTGGTTTATATCTTGGTGATATCCGTGTGTGCAGATTTCTGATGACACTGTCCTGTTGGCAGAGAACAAAAGTGAGTTGCAGAATAGTTGTCTCGGATGTACGAAGTTTGCATGAAATTCAAACTGAGTATAAATAAGGGAAAAACCAAAGTTATGGTTTTTGAGAGAGGAACTGGTAGTACTGAATGTAATATATGTCTCAATGGCACAGTGATTGACCAGGTGAGTAAGCTTGTGTATTTAGGAAGCATGTTTGATAGAGAGAACAAATTGGATGGTGAAATTAGTAGGCGAGTGAATTCTTCATTGAAAGTCATGGCTGCTTTGGGAGGTTTTCACAGGAATGATGGATTCTCAAGAGAGTCCCGCATGGCTGTGTATGAAAGTGTAATTGTTCCTACTCTGATGTATGGCAGTGAAACCTGGGTGCTACAGAAGAAACATAAGGACCTTAATAAGAGCAATGAGAGTAAACTTACCCCTATCAGTTGGTCCGTTCTCTCAGAAAAAAAAACATTTATTTGCACGTTAACTTCCATTTTAATATCTACGGTTGGTTTGGGCTGCTGGTGCGGCGGTTTTATGTTGTCTTCAACATGTTCTTTTATTTGACTGAGTGAGCAATTTGTTAATCCATACTGTTGAAAAGATACTTGATCCAAGAAACCTCATTTTTTACTTTAAAAAAACCCTATATTTACATTGATGAAGTCAATGTGCAACTATATTTTTGACGATGAGTGTATTTTAAACTATGTTTGGACCCACCTACAAATGTAAATCAGGCTTCTTTGATAAGAACAATATAAAAAATAGTTACCAGAAC
The DNA here is from genome assembly GCA_039090855.1 of Macrothele yani. NCBI lineage: Eukaryota > Metazoa > Arthropoda > Arachnida > Araneae > Macrothelidae > Macrothele > Macrothele yani. Next base: position 67,499,798 of record CM077023.1, on the reverse strand, counting down.
AAGTTAACATATGCTCATTTTGAAAATGCCTTAAGATTGGCAACTACCAGATTTTAAACATATTGCAGAAGGACATACCACCATTATTCTCATTAATTTCTTGATGACTAAATTTAAAATATTGTGTTTGTAATTTTACATTAATACAAGTAACTAATTTCTGAAATTTGTTCTATTTTTTTCATTTGCCTGCTATGAAAGGTTTACTTTATAATTTTCACATTACCTTCAATAAATCTTAAAATAAAAATAATGTTTATTTGAGCATCAGTACGATATGTAACTTACATTTACCAAATTAAGTGTTCACGCCCTCTGGCCTGGTTCCACAGAAAAAAAAAAAAGTGGCTCCTGGTGAAAAGTAATTTAAGAACCAGTGGCCCAGGTTAAGCAAATTCCAAATATTCGTAAAGGCAAATATTTGCAATATCAGCTATTGCAAGGCTTTCCCAAGGAGATAACTTTCATATCTACTGAACATTGTCTGTGGAACTTTCACAATTTTACACTACCAGTCCATGGAAATTAAAAATTTTTATCTTCATGCATTTTATCAGATTATTTAACATCAAAATAGTAGTTTATTCAATGGAGTATATGAAAAGTATAAAAACAGCACATTAAAGCCTCAGGCTTCCTCTTTTTTTTTTTTTTTTTTTAACATTACAGATAAGTGAGGGTTAGAGGAATGTGAAGCAATATAAAAAAGTATAACAAAAATGTTGCATAAGAATAAAAATTTGCTTACTTATCATGTTGGATATGAGCAACATTTTGTTTATTATCCTCAGAAGAACTGGAATGCTCCTTCTTATCACACAAGCCCAAATTATGTTTTGGTGACTGAACATGTGTAACTTGTGAAAGGTCTGATTCTGGCACAGGATCTGATTCTTCCCTATTTTCTGAAGATAGCTCGCATTCTTCCACTAAAGCAACTTTTTCCATGGCATTACCTGATGCAATGGATTCAACCTTTCCAGCATTATGTTTACTGTCATCTCTAATGAGGATAAATATTATTTTACAAAGGCAACAATACTTTGATAATATATAGCATGATTCAAAAGATCACACTGATCAACAAAATTCAGCATTGTAATTTTTCCTTAGACTTAAAGCTAATATTTCAATTACATACAGTGCAGAGTACACAAAAATGATGAAAAAAATCTCTACTTGGTTATTTCTTTTTAATGGGGATTTGTTTTTATACGTTACTACAAAATAATAAATTGTCAAAATGCATTATTACTATATATGCATAAGTTGATTCTTCAGCAGGATACATAAAACATACAACAGAGAATTTGTTTTTATATGTTAATATAATGTAATAGTATTTTATACATTATTACAATATATTTCATATGCTACAATTAATTCACATTTTACAATGGGAACACATTTTAAGTGTATTACCTTTGAGCGGGCGCGTACCATTTTCTACCACGAGTGGGCGCGCATAGTATTTCTTACGACAAACGATTGCTGACCTACTATGTGATACACGATCAATATATGATATCGAACAGTTACTGAGCGTTATTGTATAACAATTAAAACTTCATGAGAACTATTGAAATAAGTCTTTTTATTTGCCGAACTAACCAAAGAAAGCCATAAATGAAAACCATGGAAAACAAATAGCAGTAAAACAAAATATTCGTAACGTAACAGAAGTATTTTTTTTACTGTGATTGAGAATTGTCATGTGCTGACATGTAGCACATAAAATGTTGGTTTCGGAGTGGCATTCACAAGTAAATGCATTGCAACTGTGACATTTCATTGACACTGATGTTCTTTTCTTGTCCATGACACACAAACGATATACTCCGCACCGTAGCTTCGGTTGCTCTTCATTTAGTTGGTTTACCGATTGTCCATAATTTACTTTGAGAAATGCACTGACATTGGACGGTATGTTTGGAAGCTTTGCTCTAGCAGTAAGGTGCTCGTTCATAAGACTGAGAGATAATTCTTTGAGAAATATTCTGCGATATTTACGTGGACGAGCGTGCGTCATAAACTTTACACCAAACGCACTTATCACATCTAAGTCTTCTCACAGACTACATAAAAGGTCCCGGCAATAACTTGTTCCACACAGTGTCCTCCATAAATGTTGATCTAGGAATTTTTTTGCCTATGGGAAAGCTGGGATTCGCAGAAAAGTCTTACTTGGAAACAACTACATTTGTCTTAAATTTTGCGACAGCACGCCCGCTCGAAGGTTAATGTGCTGTATTAGCAAAGTTTTTACATTACATGCTTTTCAATTTATACTGTTGTTCAGGAGCATCTCTCTTGATGGACCAACAGTAGTCAGCAAGCATCGCTTCATTCTACTGTGCACGGTAACGGTTCTCCACAACAGATATCTGCTGGTGAAATCATTCACCATGTTCATCACTAACTGCTCCCATATTATCGGGGAAAAAAGTCTAGGTGAGAATGAAGGAAATGCAGTTTTAAAGACATGCGACAGCCAAACTTTTGAAAATTTTTCACTAGCTTTTGAACTGCTCTTATAGTTGGAGATTTAGTATTTCCAAGGAAATTTTGCACAACATCCTTGAATGCCAGCCATGCCTCCTTTTCTAGTTTCTGAAGAACACTTTCAAAACTGTCATTTTGCATGAGCTTCCGAATGTCATGGCAAACAAATAACCCTCTTTTATTTTAGAATCCGATATGGAAGGAAAGAAATCTCGGATAAACCTAAATGCCTCACTGTCCCTGTCCAAAGCTTTTACAAAAATTTTCATCAATCCAAGTTTGATGTACAGTGGTGGGAAAAGCATGTCCACTGCTGGCACAAGAGGTTCATTCACTACATTCTTAGCACTGGACTTCAGAGACTGCTGTTAAGGCCACTTTCTTACATGGTAGTGTTTCTCTTCAGTGCAACTGTCCCATTCGCAAAGGAAACATATGAATATTTAGTATATACTAGATGAATTCCTAGTAAAAGAGAAATGACTTTCAAGTCACCACAAATTTTCCAATGAAAATAATTGTACTTTAGCACAAGTAATAGCTTTTTCAAGGTATCATAGGTTTCTTTCCCCTGTGAAGCATATCCAACAGGAATGGAGTTATATTTGTCGCCAATGTGTGTACTGCTTTTAAACTTGCTTTCGAAGCATCAATAAACAATCACCATTCCTCTGGTTTGTGATACAGATCTAAAAATGATATCAGGCTGGGAATGTCATTACTAAAGCACATCTCGCCATCTTTTTCATAAAAACGGATAGCCTTTGTGTCAGTCATGATACATGGAAATATGTGCATCATTATTCACTACATTTCACTGGTGAAGCGTTGATCCAAGCAATTCAGCTTTATTTTTGCTTAATCCCAGATCACGAACGAGATCAATGAGCTCTGCTTGAGTGATCATAAGAGGCGATGAAATGTTTCTCTGATGGAATATAATCCTCATCTTTTCCACTTTCGTGACTAGTTGATGGAATGAATTCCTCTTCATCTAAAGGACAGTTTACAGGTGGCTGTGGTACAGGATGTGCATCACTGTGAAGTAATGGCCTTATTGCGGAATAAATACTGGGATACTGCACATGCTTTTGCTTCTTAAAATTAATTACTGCTGGAGTCATACAAAAGTAACAAACTGTTACCTGATCTCTAGGTTCCCTCCAAATCATTGATATGGCGAAAGGCATCGACATTCCCTTTCCTCTAATCCACTCTAGAAGCCAAATCGAACAACATTCACAGCAGAAGTGTGGCGTCCATGGCTTATCCTGCTCGCCAATCTGGCATCCAAAATAATGCTTATAGGCTGTTCTAATTAAAGGGTTGTACGTCTTCTACAGTTCACACTCACAATTTCGCCACATATATAACAAAAACTATTACCAAAATTAATGCACTTACGAGACATAATAATTGCTATAAGTCTCAATGCTACACTGATCGCTGTTATATTTAAATGAGTGAAGCTTTTCAGCACTGCGTCAGACTGTCTGACGTAATCTGCCTCACTGGCGCCTATACCTATTGCATCGCCCACTTCCAGTGTCGTTTGTCTGCATTCAAAACGCACTTAAAAAGGCAATAAAATAAGGTCACAGCAATAAATTCAAACATGAATATATCCAAAATGATAACCAACTTTACTTTTTTATGATTATTTTCGATATGCCTGAGGGTATGTTTATTGAAATTATTTACAATTATCCCTGGGAAAAAATTCTTGTTGATCAGTGTTATTGACAAACTTAAGGAGCACATAGGGTTGCAATATAGCAACTTTCGAATAGAAACCAGTGTTCTCTGAAGCAATCCTGAGTCAGTACAAGCCTTTGAATGTAAGGAACTACATTGTGGGCATAACTGTACTGTGAAAAGAGGCACTGGGTTATGAGTGTTTGTTATTCATGTGTGCAGATGCCCATGGGTTATTTGCATTGTTGAGTTGAAGGTAACTGGCATCTTGGTGCTTTTGTAAGCTCTAGCTCTCTGTTAAATGGAACAATACACTTATGCAGAACTCTGGAACATACATTGCATCTACAGCACAGCCACTGGAAATGCACACAAAGCTGAATGCCTGAACCAAGAACAATATTCGAACAGGCACCACTCAGTACATATGACATTCCAAAATATTCACTAGCGACTCAGAGAAACAGGTTTCCTACATATACCTCATCATGTAGATTGTCCACGACACATTCGAAAAGTTGCTGTCAAAGAGGATGTACGGATGTATTTTTTCATGTTGCAGAACAGCCATCTACCAGCACACATGCCATTGCTCATCACGTGGGAATTTCACAAAGCACTGTGTGAAGAGTCTTGCATCTGATCATTCGCCCGTTAGGGGTCCGGGTTCGAATCCCGGTGAGGCATGGATGTTGTGTTTGTCTTACGGCACTGGCTCTCTCCCTTCCCTGGAACCAGTGACCCTAAATTAGGGATGGGCGACTGCTTATAGCCCATTGAGTTGCTCACGGTGGTCGTTAAACCTCCAATCAAAAAAAAAAAAAAAGAAGAGTCTTGCATGATAACCAGATGCACGCACCCCTACTATCCACAGAAAGCGAACCGATTGTCTGTGGAGGTTTTTCCCTTGACGGATGCAATTTTGCCAATGGATTTTGCAGCGCTGTCAGAACAAACCCCTATTTTGTGAGCAGAGTTTTGTTCACAGATGAGGCATCATTTACCAGAGATGGCTTCTTCAGTTACGCAACAGCCACATTTGGGCAAAACACAATACTAATGCTACATTCGTATGCCGCCGCCATCACCAAGAGAAGTTTGCAGTGAATGCATGGGCAAGTATTGTCAGTGATCACTTGATCAGGCCTTACCGTCTACCACCACGTTTGAATGGCCGAATTTACAGAATCTTTTTGGAAGAAACTGTTCCTGAAATGTTAGATGTGCCACTTATTGTGTATCAGCAAATGTGGACAAAAGCACGATGGAGCACCAACACACTTTACTCACTATGTGCTGGAATTCCCGAATCTTCTGAATTGCACATATCCCAGGCATTGGATAGAAAAAGGAGGTTCGGTTGCACGGCCAACCAGTTCCCCTGACTTGACATCTCTTGATTACTTCCTTTTGGGGGCATGTCAAAAGCCTCGTTTACGAGACACTTGTGGATAACCCAGAAACACGTTTAGCCAGAATACTTGCAGCATGTGACGTGGTCTGGGAGATGCCTGAGATATTTGAGAGAGCGGACCAAAGTTTCCTTTGACGATGCAAAGCCTGCATTGCACGTGGTGGTTGCCCATTCAAACATCTTTTGTAATACATTTATTAAGTTCTTGTAATATTTGTTTACTGATTACATTTTGTGCAAATTAAGATTATTTTGTTGGCATGTTGTCTGCAATGTAGTTCCTTACATTCGAATATTTGTACTGACTCGGGATTACTTCAGCAAACACTGGTTCCTATTTGAAAGTTGCTATATTCTGACCCCCTATTCTTCACTTTGCTTCTTCAAATGAATGTTTTGCTTCCTCTGCTCTGCTTTGGCATTATATTCGACTGTGATGAACACTGAAGTGACAGAAAAACTGGTACACCAGTCTAATACTTGGTAGGTCCCCCACGGGAGCGCAGAACTGCAGAAATACGACGAGGCATGGGCTCCACTAGCTTCTGGAAATATGCTGTAGGCAATGCACACCATACTTCCTGCAGAGCATTCCACAATTCGGGTGTATTCCGAGGTCTCGGATTCCTGTGTTCCATAGCACGTTGCATGGCATCCCAAATGTGTTCTATCACGTTCAGATCTGGGGACTTGGGTGGAAATGGCAACACCTCAAACTCAGATGAATGCTCCTCTAACCATAATGTGACATCACGACACTTGTGTGGAGGTGCATTGTCCTGTTAGAACAGGCCCAACCCATCAGCATGAATTCAGGACGGGTGTACCTCGTCAGAAAGGATGTGCACATAGCGTTGGCCGGTCACAGACGTTTGTAGACATACCAGGGGTCAAAGTGAAGTTCAGCTAAATACACCCCATACCATTACGGACCCCCCCCCCCACCAGCCGGTACAGTTCCCTGTTGACAGGCGGGATCCATGGCTTCATGGGGTTTGCGCCACACACGAATCCTTCCATCTGCCTGATACAGTTAGAAACGCGACTCGTCAGACCAGGCTACTTGTTTCCAGTCATCAAGTGCCCAGTGGCGGTGTTGCCGTGCCCAAACAAGGTGCATAGCTCTGTCGTGCACCCAACAAGAGGACTCGAGTTGGGCGTCGGCTCCCAAAGCCCATATCGTGCCGGGTACATTGCACAGTCCGGACGCTGATGCTTGTTGAGGCTCCAGCATTGAATTCCAATGATACCTGCGAGAGCGTGAAATGTTCCTTGACAACCAACAATGGTCACGTTCACCCAATGTCTTTTTACGGCCACACTGGTATCGTAGGTTGGAGGTTTTGCCGGAATTATTGTAGTCACTGTACACCCTTGCAATGGTCATCTGTGAAAATTTAAACTTCGTTTCTACCTCCAAAATATTACGGCTCATTTCACGAGAGCCAACTATGACAGCGCGTTGAAAATCGCTTGAAACGTTATTACTTGTCATTCTCATGCCGAAAACAGCTCTGACAGCTGGAAAGGATGTCTATCGCTTTATATACGCACTGATGTCTATCGCTTTATATACGCACTGGCGGATGCAACGGAGTACGCACATAGGTGATGTTGCTATGTATTTTGCATAAGCTCATCTGTACCAGTTTTTCTGGCACTTCAGTGCATGCTGTCTATGTAACCTTCTGTTTTTGTGGACTTTCACGGGTGTCAATTTTGGTTGCTTCTTGTTTCACACTGATCATCTCTGAATTCACATAAGTTTTCCTTCTGTGAGTTAAGACTAGCAGTTTGTCAAGTCATGACAGTTAATATAAATACAGGGATTATGCTCCTGTGAGCCAAGACTAGCAGTTTGTCAAGTCATGACAGTTAATATAAATACAGGGATTATGAAAATTGTTAATATTGTATAGGAACTTCATTCATCCCAGTGTTTACTCTGTGTATGGATGTGTAACATCGTACACTGTTAGATCTTCAGTTGTATGACAAGTTTCAGTGGTGTTTGATCTACTTTTCCACTCAGAGAATAAAGCAGTGACTCTGAAACCTGACTGCAAGTCATTTATTAATTGTTTGTTTTCTTAGAGTACTTGCCAACCCTAAATACTAATCACATGCACACCATCTTAAATTATCCATTTATTAAATGTAGGACAAACTAAAAATAATTGTCAAGCTTATGCTCTCCTCAGGGATGCTTTTTCTTGGCTATGCGTTGGAGCACGATCAAAGATATCTGTTCCTATGTGGGATTATTAGTGCATTGGAGAACTCATACACTTGAAATCTTCAAAATCCTAAACTGTAGTGGATGATGGAATGCACAATGCCATAGGAAATGTTTAAAACACTCCCAATTTCCACGATTTTAAATCTGGTGATCATCTCGAATCATCTCATTCACAAGTACATCGCTCTTTCCACGTTCCAGAAACACATAGCAACCGAAAAATTGTCATTCGGTCACCGCCGGGGAATTGAATCCATGGATCTCTCGATATCTAGCCGAGCGCGTTAGCCTTACACCACGGTGGCTAACAATCTCCGGTGCTATGTGTGTTTTTAAGTCAGCTTCTGACAACATAAATCCGTAAGGCTAACATGCTCGGCTAGATATCGAGAGATCCGTGGGTTCAATTTCCCGGCGGTGACCGAATGACAATTTTTCGGTTGCTATGTGTTTCTGGAACTTGGAAAGAGCGATGTACTTGTTTATTTACTGACGCCACGTATTTGGAGGATATTCACATCTCATTCACATCAGTGTGTCTACCAAATTCGGAAAACACAAATTCACGACCAATAAGAAATTTTAATGACCACTTTTTAAACACTTCAGTACGTTTATCTTGCACAGCAGATATCAAGTGAGGGTCACATTCATGAAGAAATTAATCTGCGTACAAAACTTACCTGGAGAGCTTTTGGAAGAAACAGCATAATTTTCAAGAGCAATATGCCATTATGTCTTAAAAGAAAAGTGTTTGATCAATGCATCCTTCCAGTGCTTACGTATGGTGCAGAGACGTGGACCTTAACTAAAAGAGACATAGAAAGGCTGCAGACAACTCAAAGCAGCATGGAGAGGTGCATGCTTGGTGTAACCAGGAGAGATAAAAAGAGGAACTCGTGGATCCGAAAATTGACAAGAGTGGAAGACATTATGATCAGAGTTAAATCCCTGAAATGGCAATGGGCTGGACATACTGCCAGAAGGACACACCATCGATGGACAGCCAAAATTTTAGATTGGATTCCAAGGGACAGGAAAAGAACCAGAAGAAGACCACATGGGAGGAGATGGGTGGATGAAATTCTAAAGTATGCGGGAGTGACATGTAGGAGACTGGCACAAGACAGACCGTTATGGAAGAAACTTGGGGAGACCTTCGTCCGGCAGTGGATTGATAATGGTTGACAATGATGATATATCATCATCATTGTCAACCATTTCGGCTGTCCATCGATGGTCTGTCCTTCTGACAGTATGTCCAGCCCATTGACATTTCAGGGATTTAACTCTGATCATGATGTCTTATCATTTTTCGGATCCACGAGTTCCTCTTCTTATCTCTCCTGGTTACACCAAGCATACACCTTTCCATGCTTCTTTGATTTGTCACACCTTTCCATGCTTCTTTGAGAGCCTTTGTATGTCTCTTTTAGTTAAGGTCCACGTCTCTGCACCATACGTAAGCACTGGAAGGATGCATTGATCAAACACTTTTCTTTTAAGACATAATGGCATATTGCTCTTGAAAATTATGCTGTTTCTTCCAAAAGCTCTCCAGGCAAGTTTGTACGCCGATTAATTTCTTCATCAATGTCACCCTCACTTGATATCTGCTGTCCAAGATAAACGTACGTGTCTGTTATCTCCAGCTTTTCTCCATCAATCAATAAATCTTCATTTCTTGTAAAAGCATTGAACATCACTTTTGTCTTCTGAAAGTTCATTTTTAATCCCACTTCTTTACTCTTGTCAGCAAGTTCTTGGATCATACTCTGCAGCTCTGATGGGGTAGTTGCAAAAATGACTACGTCATCAGCAAAATGAAGGTGGGTTAGATAATCTCCATTAATCTTTATCCCTTTGTTTTCCCAGTTCAGTGATGGAAAGACATTTTCCAATGTGGCATTAAAGAGCTTCGGAGATATGGTGTCACCTTGTATCACTCCCTTTCCAATTTTTATGTGTGTTGTATTTTCAAACAGCCAAATCTTTGCACTTGCATTTTCATAGATGTTATTAATAATATTAATGTATGCATCTTCAATACCGCAGGATTTCAGAGCCATTGTAACTGCTAATGGTTTCACCGAATCAAAGATTTTTTCATAAGCGATAAAAAGCCATGCACAATGGAAGATCATATTCCCTCGCTCTTTCAATTAGTTCTCTCAATACGTAGATATGATCTATTGTGCTGTAGCCGCTCCTGAATCCAGCCAGCTTGTTCTCTCGGTTGAGCCATGTTCAGTGTTACCTTCAAACGGTGTGAAAGAACTTTAGTGAAGATTTTATAAACCACTGATAGGAGGCTGATAGGTCTGTAGTTCCTGCGATCCTCAATGTCACCTTTTTTATGTAGCAGAATCATTGTAGCGTTGTTCCAATCCTCAGGAATCTTCCCTTCATTAAGGCATCGAGTGAAAATTTGGGCGAGTACTGTTTTGATTTCTCCACTTGCTTCTTGTATGTCTACAGTAATTCCATCTTCTCCTGGAGCTTTTCCCCGCTTCATGTTCTTGATTGCATGTGCAACTTCTGCTGGGAGGACTGGAAGAACTCTGCTACTGGTACCTTTCATGATGGCTGGAGTACATGTATCATCCCTTTCATATAATTTGGAGTAGAAATCTTTCACTCTTGTCAAAATTTCGCCTCTATTTCTTGTTACAGAACCATCTTCTTTTCTCAGTGCCATAATCTGTTTTCTTCCCTTACTGAGATGTCCCTTTAGGCTTTGATTGTTTTCAATTGCTTTCCTCACTAGTTCACAGTTAAATTTCCTTATGTCTTCAAAGATACTTTTTCGTACTGTCTTGCATAGCTCTATATATTCCACTTTGGAAGTAACATCTTCTTTACTTGTCCTCATCTCTCTTTTTTTTTTTGCATCAACATTTTGGTTTCTTCCACAACGGTCCATCTTGTGCCAATCTCCTCCATGTCACTTCTGCATGCTTTCGAATTTCATCCACACATATCCCACGTGGTCTTCTTCTGGGTCTTTTCCTGCCCCTTGGAATCCAGTCTAGGATTTTGGTTGTCCGTCGGTGGTCCGTTCTTCTGGCAACATGTCCAGCCTATTGCCATTTCAGGGATTTTACTTTAATCATAATGTCTTCCACTCTTGTCATTTTTCTTATATATATACATACACTATATTGACAAAAGTCACAGGACACCTAGAAGAGAAACACAACATAGCATTTATTGACATACATTAGTACAGTGTCTGTCCACCTTTGGCCTTAATGCATGCACTGACCCTTCGAGACATGTTTTCGACAAGGTTTTGGAACACAGCGATAGATATGCACTTCCATTCAGTATATAATGCTGCCGCTAACTGTTGCTTAGTAGTACGCCTTGGTTCCAAACTTCTTATGCAGCACTCTAATTCATCCTATAGGTGCTCTATGGGATTAAGATCAGGTCTCTGTGCTGGCCAGTCCACACACGATACGGAATTATCGTCAAACCACGCCATAACCGTCCTTGCTTTATAGCTCGGTGCATTATCCTGTTGGTACCAACAAGCAGGGGCGTATTTGGGGGTGGTAGCCCCCCCCCGAAATCTGTTTAATTTTTTATGTTATCTGTCAAAATAAGGTTAAATAATCAAACTGTTATTTCCAATTTATTTTTATATATGTATGTTAAATCAAAATTTGTGTTATGAGAAAAGTTTCTGAATCATGAATATTTACTGCTGGAAAAATTTAACTGCTACGTACGGATTCAGTGAAAGATCATTGCGCGAAGGAGACAGAGGTCAGAGAAAGAAGGGTGGCTCATATCCATGGTGAGGGAGACGGCTGTAGGTTTTTGCGGCGCCAACTCCTAATTGACCAGACCAAGGATGGTGTCACGTGTCATCGCTCCTCTCTGCCTGGCACCGGTGGTTACTAGTAACACTCGACACCTCACTTCACTGCCCAGTCACCTGTTTTGATACTTTACTGATTACGAGCTGTGCGTTGACTATGTGGGTGGATTCTTTCATTTTCAAACGGAGTGAGAAAGTGAAACTTCTGTTTCTGTTTTGTCTGTATCCTTGTAATTCAAAATCAGTATTTATTCGCCCTTTCCCGCAGCTGCTTAAAACAGTTTGTTGAGGTTATTACAAAAATGAAACTATTTCATCAACAAAGTCTGTTGACTTTCTGTAACAAAAAAAGAGCTGTGGAAACTGAAACACTAGCTGAACCCACTGATATTGAAGTTCCAAACCAATGCGTTGAAAGCAGGAGTAATCCGGAAAATTATGAGCTTCAACCAATATGCATGACGAAGATGCAGATGGTAATGAAAAGTCTGAAAGCATTTCAGATTCGAATGACATAGGATTGTATGCAGGTAACAGTAAGCTTGTTAATTCTTTGAGCGACGAGAAAAAAGTTGATTTGTTACATAGCATATGGAAACCTACTGCGAAATATACACTGGCGGAAAGTGAAAAAAGAACACCCAGAAGAAATTGGAGGATGATCATGAAATTTACATATGTTAATGGGGTCGAGTTTATGTAGGTGTAATGTTAATTTCAGGACCAACTGGTGAGCGCTTACGCAACAGCACGGCATAATATGCAAATTATCGGCGGTGATGTGAATGTAATCAGTCGTCGGCGTACGGACACGTGCGAAGACCCTGAAGAAGCTGCAATGCCTGGACATGGAAGATGTGTACGATTTCAGCAGTTATTGGACTTTGAGCGAGGTCGTCTAGTCAGACTCCGCGAGGCCGGGTGGTCGTATCGTCGTATTGCGGAGCGAATTGGACGGGAAGCATTCGTGGTGGTACGATGGGGACATAGATCGTCCGAGGAACATTCCCACACGAGAAGATGTGGAACCGAAAGTCACAGACGGACTGATGAGCGGACCGATTGACGCATAAGAAGAGCGGCGTTGTTAAGCAGAACATCCACTGCGACGCAAATCCGAGCTGCCGTTGCACCTGAGGTGACTGTGCGAACAATCCGCAACCGTCTACTGGATGCAGGACTACGTGCACGTGTGCCTCTGGCATGTGTACCTCTGACTCCATCCCACCGTCAGGGACGGCTGCAGTGGTGTCGCCAACGTCTGCACTGGAGAACGTAATGGCGATCTGTCGTGTTCAGCGATGAAAGCAGATTCTGCTTGGGAGCCTCCGATGGCCGAATGCGTGTTCGCAGACGCACAGGGGAGAATCTCCACATTTCTTGCATCCACCAGCGACACACAGGGCCGACACCTGGTCTCCTGGTGTGGGGAGCGATCAGCTATCACTCCCGTACACAACTAGTGTTTGTACCGGGTACGTTAATTAAACAGCACCTCCTACATCAACAACATCATTCAGCCCGTTGTTGTGCCATTTGTAAGGTCGGTACATCGTGGTGTTTTCCAGCAAGATAATGCATGCCCACACACAGCACGTGCAACGCAACATACACTTCAGGGTGTGAGACAACTTCCATGGCCTGCACGTTCACCGGATTTGTCCCCCATTGAGCACGTGTGGGATTTTATGGGACAACGACTTATCCGGTCTCCACGGCCAGCCACGACCATCCCCGATTTACGCGTCCAGGTTGAGGATGCTTGGAACTCAATACCCCAAACTTACATCCAACATCTGTATGACAGACTCCATGCCAGAATTGCACAGTGAGACGCAGTTCCTGGCGGTTCAACCTTGTACTAACCGTGTTACATGGAAATGTTATTTTTCAGTTTACCAGCAAATACAGCTGTATTTTGCCATAATGTTTTGATCACGTTATCCTCTGTATTACGCTATTATGCTGTATAAATTTCTTTGGTATCAGACGTCTCCTTCTTGGTGTTCTTTTTTCACTTTCCACCAGTGTAGATTCCCTAAAAAAATCAGTTCCAGTAGCAATAAAAATCATATGAGAACATTCCAAATTAAATGGCTAGAAGAGTATAAAGTGGCTGTCATATTCATGTCTGAAAGAAGGTTCATTTTGTAAATATTGTGTTTTATTTTACGAAAAAGATGTTGCTGGCAAAGGCAAACATCAGACTTTGGGTAGCCTCGTTATAAAGCCTAGTACCGATTTAAAAGATGTGAGGGAAATATAAAAAAAACATGAAAAGAATAAATATCACAAAGACGCTGTATTGGCAGCTGAAAATATTGCATCAATAATTCTTAAAAAACAGGATAGTGTTTTCACATGAATAAACAGAAAAAGCAAGAGATAATTGACAACAGGAAAATGTTGATTCCTTTTGTGCAAACAATTAGATTATGTGGAAGGCAGCAGATACCTCTTAGGGGAAAAGTTGATTCTGGAAGAATTTTGCTTGAGGAACCAGCAAATAATGATGGCAATTTTTGCACTTTATTAAGATATCGTGTAAATTCTGGAGATGCCATTTTAAAAGAAAACTTAGAAACTAGTGGAGGTAATAGCATGTATACAAGTTCAGTAATACAGAATGAAATAATAAACATCTTTGGGGAACTTATTCAACAGAAAATTGTAGCAAAGGTAAAGCATTCAAAATTGTTTTCAGTATTGGCAGATGAAACAACTGACATTAGTCAAATAGAACGGTTTTTACTGTGCATCCGGTATTTTGATGTAGAAGAACTGAAATTAAGAGAAGATATTCTGGCTTTTATACCAGTGAAAAATTTAACAGGCTGTTCCCTTGCAACAACAATAATGGAAAATTTAGTGAAATCGGGTTTTGATTTGAATGATATGAGAGGGCAGGGGTGTGATCGGGCTGCAGAAATGCGAGGACAGTTTCGTGGAGTGCATGGCTCTATTAGAAAAAAATATCCCAAAGCAATATATACTCATTGCATGTCCCATTCCTTGAACTTATGTTTGTCGGATGCTAACAAAATGCCTAGCATAAGGAACTGTATGAGAGTTATATCAGAAACATGTTCGTTTTTCCACGCTTCTGCTAAACGTACTAGTGTTTTGAAAGAAAGTATCAAGCGACTGCTACCTGATTGCAAGAAAGTTAAGATGAAAACTCTGTGTGAAACTCAATGGATCCAAAGGCATGATGCCGTTCTTATGTTTAAAGAAGGTCTGCATCTTATTATATCATCCTTAGAAGCTATTGAACAAGAAGAGTAAGCAGAATCATCTGTCAAAGAACACACTTTGTCAGTTTTCATTTCTAGTGGCAACTTTTGTCCTTAGTAAAATATTGTCCATCACATACAATCTATCTGAAAACTTCCAAAACAAGCAAATCGACTTAGTCGATGCATTAGAAAAAATGTCCGAAGTTACAATACTACTAAACAGCATAAGAACTAAAGCAGAAAAATCCTTCAGCTTAATTTATGATGCTGTAAAATCATTGGCTGTAGGCCTCAAAGTAGCAGAAGAAGTTCCACATAGATGCAGTATACAAAAAAAAAAAAAAAATAAATAAATAAATAGATGCTATGTCCCATATTCAACTCCAGAAGAATATTTCTGCAGAAGTATATTTATAACCTTTGTGGATGATATAAATGAATCATTAAATGAAAGGTTTCAATCACAAAAAGAAACACTAACTTCATTGCAAATCATTCTACCAGTTTTTGCTGTGAAGAATGATTATCCCCAAATATTATCTACAGTGAAAATGTATGAATCTGATTTAGGATATTCTGGTGTAACAGAAAGCAAGTATCAATTATGGTGTCAAAAATGAGAAAGGGAAAAAGCAGGCGTGCGCCCCAAAAACGCAGTTAAAAGTTTGGCATCATGCAATAAGAACTTATTTCCCAACATTTATATTTTGCTTCATTTCTTGGCAATTCTTCCTGTAACCACAGCATCAGTGGAGAGAAGCTTTTCCAGTCTTTATCGATTGAAATCTTATTTGAGAAACAGTACATCAGAGTCAAGACTGAATGGGCTAGCTTTATTATCTATTCATTGAGAGATTCAAGTTGAAGAAGTCATTGACAAACTCGGAAATGTGCCTAGAAGAATAAATCTCAGTTTTTAAGAATTAGGTGAGTCCAATCAATTTCATTATTTCTCAAGGAGAAATTTGTTTTGTCATTCTTTTTTTTAATATGGGCTCATCAGCTTAATTTAGGTATATAGGTATGCTACATACCTAAAAAAACTAAAAAGAAATACCCTTTTTTTTTTTTATTATTAACATGTTTCTTTTCTTTTTTTATTAACTTCCATTTTATCTTGGTGGATTTCAGAAACGTCCAGTTTTCGCCCCTCCCCCCGAAAAAATTTCTGCATACGCCCCTGCCAACAAGGCTCGGTACCATAGTATTGCCACAGAGTTGGTAGGGTATAATTGTCTAGAATATCAAGGTAGACATGCTGGTTAACAGGTTTGACCCCGATAACCAATGAGCCGGCACCATACCACGAAAAACAGTCCCACACGAGTACACTGCCAGCTCCAAACTTGACCGTAGGAACAGTACACAGTGGTAAATAGTGTTCCCCTGGCTGCCGCCATATGCACACATGACCATCAGACTGATGGATCATGTATCTAGATTCATCAGTCCGTAGGACCCATTTCCATTGATCTACAGTCCACGATAAATGTTCTTTACACCATGCTAACAGACGAATAGCATTCCGAGTGGAGATGAAAGGCTTATGAGCAGCAGCACGGCCACAGTAACCCATGGAATGAAGTTCTCTGCGAATGGTATGTGTACATACAGAGATTCCAGCATTTTTACTCACCTGTACACTGAGGTCTTGTGCAGTACTCGGTCGATTAGCTGTAACGACTCTCCTGAGGCTTCGACGTCATCTATCACTGATTTTCTTTGGTCTGCCGGTACGTTTTGCTGCTTCAAGTATGCCAAGTGTCTTCCACTTATTCAGTACATCAAAAACAGTTGACTTGGGTATGTTCAAACGCCTCTCGGTTTCTCTTATGGACAACCCACTAATATAACACCCAACAATCTTTCCTTTCTCAAAGTCAGTTCACTCTCGCCGCGACATTTTCACTCAACCTCACAGTGCGATAATATCATGGTTAGCTGCTGTCTTGTTTTTATACAGTTTGCAGCTGTACGGCACATCTTAACAATGCAGCGGATCCATTCATTTGCTTTTGAAGGGGTGTCCGGTAACTTTTGTCAATATAGTGTATATACAGTAAAACCTCGAAAATCCGCCATCGACGGGACCGGATTTATGAAGCTATAAAAAAATTGCCTGACGGCATTACGTAAAGCACGTACTTACACGTAACAGGTCACTTTAATGAACATTTGCATGTGTACGCCTTATAAATATGCAGGGGTAGCGCTGCCAATCACATTCTTCGCAATTTGCGGAGGAAAAAATTGTCGTGGCGAAAATATTGGCGATAACCTTTTTGTACTATTTATTATAAAATTCTCTCGAAAAAAATTGAATTTGGCAAATGGTTAGGCAAAAACTTTAAAAAAGCCAGAGCAACCGTTAGAGCTTGGCGATGTATCGATACATCGTGCCCTCCAAAAGTGCCCCCTCCTGTTCAGCTAATAACAAAAATTTACTTATACTTTGAGTGCACTTAAAAGTTAAGTTGAAGTACTCACCATTTTGCTACAAGATTTCATTACACGTCATTCATTAACATTTATACCTGAAAAATGTCCTGACTTCATATGTATTGGTTTGGTGCGAATGAAATGTCCGGCAAAAGACCAACACACGTGGACGGCAAGAAAAGAAAATTAGGACAACTTACCTAGGCAAAATAATCCTCCTCTGCATCGACAGATAGCTGCCATCTGTCCGGCAAGGCCATGATCCCGGAACGAAAACAGTTTTGTGGCTGGGACCCGAAGAAGTCATCAACTGCACGTTGAACCTCGCTGTCTGTCGTGAACTGTTTCTCAGACATGAAGTGATCCCGGCGACCAAACAGATGATAGTCTGTCAGAGACAAGCCCAGGGAATAGGCAGGATAAGGCAGTATTGTGCAATATGAGGGCGGGTGTTGTTTTGGAGCAGAACACCATGTCTTGATAATTAACACAGCAATCAGACATAGCCGAATTGACTGTAATTACTGTTTCACACGTGAATTAAATCACATCAGAAAACTTGAAAATTTCATCGCCGTGGAGCAGGAAACAAACCCGCAACTCTCGATTACCGTTCAAGCGCGCTATCCATTGTATTATCATGACGTATTATGAGAAGAATATATCTTTAACTCTGAACACCATGTCTGTTGATCAAAGCCGGTTGTTTCTGCAGCAATTTCCGGTGCTTCTGGTGTAATTCAGCACAATAACGTTCTGCAGTGAAAGTTTGGCCTTTTGCCAAGAAACTCGGATGAATTATCCCGACTGTGGACCACCAGATAAGGAGCATCATCTTCTTGGTGTGTAGGGGTGGCTTAGGATGCCATCCAGCAGGCTGTGTCTTGCTTAACTATTGTGTAGATCATTTCCGATTATCATAAAGGACCCACTTCTCGTCGTAGGTGACGATTCGATGCAGTAGAGGTTCCTGTTTATTCCTGGCAAGCATCGACGTGCAGACTTCAAAATGCCTAGTCTTGTTGGCAGTAGTCAACTTATGAAGCAGCCACAAGTCCAGCTTTTTGACCTTACCCAGTGCAGCTAGACGCCGAACAACTGCTGTGTGGTGAACACCTACCCCTGCCGCCATCTCACGACATGTTTTTCGGGGGTCTGCTTCAATCATATGTAACAGAACATAGTCAGAAACAGGTCGGTGACCACGTGCTTCATTTTGCAGGTCCATATCTCTACTTCAAAACTTCATAAACCATCATCGAATGGTTCATTTGTTGGCTGTATTCTCCCAAACGTTTTGTTAATGTTTCAAGCGGCAATTCCTGCAGAATAGCCCAGTTTAAATTCATACAGGAAGATGACCCTCAAATCTGGCGTCTGCATGTTTCCTTTGCAAGCCATGTTACTTCCAAACAAACCACGCCTGAACCTTGAACCCTGTGGGTGTTTTCATTCCGCTGTGGTGGGAGCCTGTCTCCAGTGCTCGTTCGAGACGGACATTTCATTCGAACCAACCCAATAGCATAATGTAAATTGCTAAATTGATCTCAAAATTTTGTAAACATGTGTTTCTATGCTAAGACATTTTTAGCTCTATCAGTTTTCTTTGTGGAAAGTGGAACAAATGCCCCCTCCCTTTTTTTTTTTTTTTTTGACACTTAAATTGTTAGATGGATTGTGCTTTACGTGGTCAGTGCATGGAGAATTACTTAAGATTTTTGCCAGAAAATGAACAATTACTAGAAATAAAAAGAAATTCATGACCCCAAAAGCAAAATTTGTGACTATTTCTTGACTTTCATGACCTTTTTCTGAATTCGTGACTTTTTCGTGATTTCCATGATCAGTAGACACCCTGCACATGCAAAACATGATCTAGAGTAGTGGATGCCAATGGTCTCCCTCTGCGGTATTCATCTATGCCATATCTGTATAATCATTTTCAAACTGTTAGCACCATTTAATGATAGCCTGATTAGACATTGTATTCTCTCTGCATACACCAGATATTTCTCTCTCAATGGATTTGTCTACAACTCTAGTTCTTCCAACTTCTAATCTGGTGCAACAATCAAGTTAATGTGCCATTTTTCACAAAAAAACAGAAATGCATGTGTACTGCTAAGTGTTGCAACTGTCCTGGTCAAATGGTCATACAAAGTGGTACATTCCTGCCAAGCACAAATATTTCCTTACTACAACAGGTAGCAATGGGTGCAAGATGCTTTTTAATATGCCTACATATTTAAAAAAAATTACACATGCAATCACTTGAGAAGCACAGTAGCAGAAAGTATAACTAATAAACAAGATTGCTTGAAAACAAAATTTTAAAAAATATTAAATTAGATGACAAAAAGTTTTGCTAGAATAGAAACAAGCAAAGTCTTATGCATGGTATTAAATATGCATTTGGCAATATATGCTTAATTAGGGTGGTCTTCAGTGTTATGGGAATTTATATATATATATATATATATATAAATTTGATACTCCCACCCTCTGGAAATATTCCTTTTGGTGTTATATCAATATCAGAAAAAAATTAAAACAATTGAGCAATGTTTAGAGGTTGCCCAACACATTTAAAATTTTGTGTTATTTACATAAAATGTGCTACATGATGGTGCAAAAATAATGCAGCCATTCATATATTTTTAACAATAAAATTCATCTTTTATTATTCAAAATTTAAAGCACACAAACTTAAAGTGACATTGTTTTGATGTAAAAGTATAGTAGAAACCAAATTCATAGGAATACCAGTTCTATTATTTAGCTGGGAGTAGACTTCTGCTGCTCCATAACAGATCTTTTAGTACAGGTGTAACCATTACGGTGATCAGCCACAACTTGTATAAGAAACTGAAATTGGTCTTCATTGTAAGTAATGAGCTTGTTCAATTGCTGGACAAGAGTGACCACATGTTCAGCATTGTCATTGGTTACCACTATCTTCTGTACAATAGCAATACCTGCCTTATAGTCTTCTCTGTCTCCCCTAGTCTGCAGGTCAAATTGTAGAAATTCAGTAGAGATATTCAGTTTTGTAAAGAATCCAATTGTGTTGGGTGTAACAAAATCTTCAAGGTTCCTCTGTGCTGTACTACTGGCATTAAGAATGGCATGGTTCGGGGCCCTTTGGAGTAAGAAGGCTGTTGCCTTGTTTTAAATCTAAAGCACTGGCCATTTTCCATTTTGTTGAGATAGACACTTCAGTATCAAAAAATGCAAGGCCAATCATCGGCTCGGACAAATACCATAGACCAGTGGTTCCCAAACTTTTTCAATTCTCAGCGCACTTGCTGAATCCAGGTTTTCCCAAGGTGCCCTATGTCAAATTCAAACAAGTACACTTTGCCTATGTCAAATTCAAACAAGTACACTTTGCCTATGTCAAATTCAAACAAGTACACTTTGCCTATGTCAAATTCATGATATAAATTTCCTGTTGCAGTTCAAACGTACGAGACCAAACATTACCATGAGAGAGCCATCGTGAAGTTCTGTAGTACAACAAAGATGTGAGCTTGGATCCCATATCATCACATAGTTTTTTGAAAAACCTTGCCTTCAACGGCCGAATGTTTATAAAGTTTACTACATTCACTACATATTCTACGACCTGGTTCAATGTAGGACTCAGATATTTTGATGTGAGTGCTTCCCTGTGAATAACGCAATGGGTCTACAGTGCATCAGGGGCTTTGCTTCGAATAAGTGCCTGCAATCCTCCATAACAGCTGGACATAGAACGAGCACCATCAGTACAGACACAAACACACTTAGTCCACTCCAAATTATTTTCAGATACAAAAGTATCAAGGATCTCGAACAAGTCTTGAGCCCTAGCACTACCAGTGATATGTTTACAAAAGAGAAGGTCTTCTACAATGTTATTACCATCTATAAACCGTACATAGCAAATCAAGTGAGCATCATTATTATCATCTGTGGCTTTATCCAGCTGCAACCCAAATTCCTTACCTTTCACTTTTTCAATTAATTGATCATTGAGGTCCTCCGCTATGTGCTGTATTCAGCGACTGATGGTGTTATTGGGCAAAAGCACATTTGAAAGCAGCTTCCCAGCAGACTCACCGATCATAATGTTCACCATATCTACAGCAGCCGGTAGAATGAGTTCTTCTGTGATGGTATGAGGCTTCTTACATTTTGCATTTCTATCTGCTACCTTGTACAATGCTAGCAAAGAATTGCTTGGTATTGATGCCTGCTTACAAAAATTACCCTTTTTTTTTTTTATTTAACTCTTGTAACTTTCTTGTAAAGCACTTGCGAGATTTACTAAGCATGCTGGGATGACTGGTTTCTAAATGGCATTTCAACTTACTTGGTAGCATGCAGTATGGCGCCAAAACTTTCATACACAGTACACACTTTGACTTCACCATTGACTTCTGTCGACGTAAAACCAAAGTCCAAATAACTGTTATCATATTTTCGATATTTACGCTTCTTCACACTCTTGCCACTATTTGACAGTGTACCCTTTTTATTTTCACTTCCACAATGCTTATTACTGTTTTGTAAAAACCAATCCATTTAAAAAAATACAGAGAAGAAAAACTTCAAAAACTTCACTTCACGTAATCACAACAATATTCAGTTGATACGCTGAAAGCTTACAAATGCCAAAACTCAGCGACAGAGCATCAACATAACAGACGGCTAACCGCCAAATGAGTCACAAATGGCAACGGATGAGCATATTCAAAAGATCTGGTGACCTCAAAAAATCTGGACCGAGAGTCTAATTTCTAGACACTCTGAGAATGAGAAAGAAATGTTTATCAGAAGCACGGAGGCTGGTGCGAAAGATCAGGTTACTTCTGACAGTGGCCGCGCGGAACACACACGGGCGCCTGTCGGTCGGCAATCGTGCGGGGGAAAGCTCACGCTTGTAACATTATTATAGATTGCCATCTAGTAACAATTTGTAGAGACTTCTGCAAACAGTTATTACTAAGTGAGTTACTGGTTTGCACCAGGTCCGCTAGATGTCACAATGTCGTGTCCTATCACACTGAATTGAAAATAGAAATAAAAGTATGAAAATGTTGCAATATTTCGTGGTGCTCCTGTGAGGAAGCCACAGCTCCCCAGAGCGCCATGGCGCACACTTTGGGAACCACTGCCATAGACAATTCTCCAAATTTTCACAAGTTTCTTTTGGAATATTTTATTGTGTTTTTCATACTGATAGAGATCATTAAGAAGATGAATGTCATTACGTGGTGCACTTGCTGCTAGTGGTGCTGTGAACCAGGCATTAAGGTGCAAAATCATTATAAACTTACACATTTCTTGAAGTCCTTTTTCTTCTGAGGATGCAAGTTTTAATTGGGATCGAAACATATAAATCTTGAGGGAGTAAATTAGCTTGGACATCCAACGTGAATGGTGCATGGCACCTGGTACTTGAAAATGAATTCCACATGGTGGAGTGTCGCCCAGAAAGATAATTGATGTTCTAATAATTCACGGTAATCATCTCTTACATTAATTTGTTGCAAAAACTGATGCTTGGCAAAATCATTTATGTCTTGCTTCACAGTACTGGAGCTGATGACAATTCTGGAATGTCATCACATGTAGAATAAATGTTCTGATTTATAACATGCCACTTCTGAAACCTCTTAAACAATAAAACTTCAGGTGCTGA
Organism: Macrothele yani; assembly: GCA_039090855.1. Taxonomy (NCBI): domain Eukaryota; kingdom Metazoa; phylum Arthropoda; class Arachnida; order Araneae; family Macrothelidae; genus Macrothele; species Macrothele yani. The sequence continues at coordinate 67,476,761 of CM077023.1, read as the reverse complement.
TGAGGGTGAAAGACTTACTTGGAATGCAGTGCTGGCAAGTAACTCCATGAAAAAAGTACTTAAAACTGTAACTCATAAGTACTCCATTAATGTGGTGGTGACGAGCAAAATACAGTAAGTCTTTGCCAAGTTTTTTTTTTTTTTATTTTCTTCTAACTGAGCCAAGTTTTTTTTTCTAACTGAACACATGCACCAACATGGCAACCAGTATTCGAGCTTGTAGTATCGAAGCACATTCCTATAATATGATTCTTAACATTCCATTCTTCCAAAGCCTCAATAACAGCTTCTGACTGGTTTTCTCCTGATCCACTGCACAGTTTGCTTACTTTCAGAAGCTGTGAAACACCAGAGCCAGACACAATCACAGGAAGTCGATCAACATGTTGCTTCCCAGAGGTCACACATTAACTTTCCGTCCCAATGGACCACAAGAGGGACATCCCCAGAGATCCCTTGCTTTAATGCAGCTGCAATTTGAGCACGATGTTTTTCACGGTGATGTTTTTATGGAACTATGATTAATATTAAAATCAAATGTTATGCCCAAGACTGTGGGCTGTTTCAGCAATGACAAAGGTGACCCTTCTGTCAATCATTTGCGTACAGTCTAAGGCAGCAGCAAGTAATGGAGTTACGACATTTACCTTTGCTCTCCTGGTCTTTTTTGTTGGAGGAGAATATTTGTTTTCGCTGGTGGATTCCTTGTGCAATAGGTCCTCTTCAACTTTATTTCTTCCAGAAGAATAATTTTCAGTTGTGTCATCTTTATCATAACTGCAGCTTGGCAAACTGAAAGTGGAAGATGACTCTTTTTTTTTCTCTCCTGTTCGATACGTTAAAATTTATTTGTTTTTTAGATGCTAACGCGGTGTCAACTAAGCCCGTGTAAGCACGACGTCCAGGTTCTCGTTGCACAAGGAGAAATTTTCGATCTTCTAGTTTGATGAGGGTAAGTGCATCAGCATGAGCAATATCGATGGTATTATTCAGTTTTGTACGGAACTCGCATTGCATTGAATGGTGTGTTTGAGAGTCTCGATCACGGTGCTTCTTTAGTTGGTCCACTCTTTATAAAGTTTTCCTTGTTTTGTAATGGCATGATATTTTCTACATGTTGGTATACGAGCCTTGTTCCACACTTCCATGATTTGTTTTATCACAGAGGATGATGCCTTCCGAATCCGTTTCTTTAAAGTTAGGTGGATATGAAAGAAGAGCCATAACATCCACTTTATGTTAGCTCAATAAAAATGCTTGGGCAACCCCTAAATATCATTTAATCTTCATGAAATTTTAACACAAGTCTGTTATACTTTAAACAAATATTTGTAAGGGGTGGGAGCAAAAGATTTATAATTTCTGAAAATAAGGACCACCCTAATGCTCAACCTCTATCAGCTAATCAACAGTAATGTCATTATTGGTTTACCATGATGTTAAATTTTATACTACAGTCAACTCTCGATGTACTGCTCCTTGATTTACTGCCACCCTTGCATAACAGCACACCTTGAGTCTCAACAGACATGCTATGCTCTATATAAAAGATCCCTTTGAAGCCTTGATATACTTCCAACTGCTAATGAATATTACTGCAACAAACTACCTTTTCCAACACAAAACATACTTGATGCAGAGCCACTTGGAAGCTGTGTGAGAATGCTCTTTCTGTTTTTTGGACCATGATTTAATTGTGACAAACCTTAATGTTAAATGCACTGATTCAATCAAAGATGCAAATCAATGTCTCTTAACATTAAGATGATTCTTTGAATCAAACTTCCAAGATGTCAATATTTCAAAGGAACTTGTTGAATTCAATTACGCTCTGAAAATAACTGGATTGAAATCTGAAACAAATATGAAAATTGATGAGGTTTTAAAAAAAACTAAGGTATGTTAAATTATTTTGTGTAATGTTACAAATTTTCCCTTCATAAAGTTTCAGTAATGCAACATGATTTTTTATTCATTTCCTTATAATCAAAATGATAACTTTGCCTTCTTATTATGCAAAGTAAATTTCCATATTTAATGCATACCGGAAGTTTACAAGATGGAAATGGACACTCCGAACATACTCTTTATACAATATACAACTGCATTTTTTAATTAAAATGTTTTTAATTTAAGGCAAATTATGATCTTTGATGAACTATAATTAACAAAATTTGGGTTACTTTTTGATATAACACCACAATGTAATGTAACAAATGGTGGCGGTACATTAAGGGTTGACTGCATATAATAAGAGCTTGTACATACATTAAAATCCTTGATAATCTTGTTTCATGACAGCACTTGGCCAAAAAACAATTCTTATGAAATTTGCATTTTATTTTAGATATTACGTACATGCTCATGACACCAGTGTTGCCAACTGCTGTAGTCATGAATCAATTAATTGTAAACAAAAAAATCACCTACAAATCAACCAAAAGTAGACAAGACATTTCAGCGTGCGTGCATACATACATACATACATACATACATACATACATTACATACATACATACATACATTACATACATACATACATACATACATACATATCACTAAGCTGTTCTCTGAGATTCAGAGGTTAGCTCCACAAAGAAATACAAACTACCAGATATTTTTACTTACTGTTGTCGTATCAAACTTCTCCATTTACAGTGATCTTGACATACAACTCGGGCTTCACTGATATCCATTATACGCAATACACAAGATCTTTTATACTTCCTACTCAATCTTTTTTCTCATGCAGACACTCCTGAATCTGATCCACCCATGTCTTCCTTGGCCTTCCTCTGCCTTTCCTTCCTGCCACTTGGGCTAAAAAGATTTTCTTAGTAAGCATCTCATCACTCATTCTTTCAACATGGCCAAACCACCGAAGCATATTGGTCTCCACCTTGCTAACAACATTTTGCTTCACATCACACAACTGCAACACATCTTCATTCCTCACACAATCAGACCGTGTCTTGCCATACAAAAGTAACACATTTCTCCAGCACACGAACGACTTCTATGTTTCTTCTGCAATATCCAGGTTTCACTGCCATACATCAGAGTAGGAACAACTACACTTTCATTCACAGCCATGCAGGACTCTCTAGAGAACTCATCATTCATGTGAAAACCTCCCAGAGCAGCTATGACTTTCAATGAAGAATTCACTCTCCTACTAATTTCACCATCCAATTTGTTCTCTCTTCTCTTGTCAAACATGCTTCCTAAATACACAAACTCACTCACCTGGTCAATCACAGTGCTGTTAATACTTACATTACATTCAGTGCTACAAGTTCCTCTCTCAAACACAATAGCTTTGGTTTTTCCCTTATTTATACTCAGTTTGAATTTCATGCAAACTTCGTACATCCGAGACAACATACTCTGCAAATCACTTTTGCTCTCTGCCAACAGGACAGTGTCATCAGCATACAGCAATCTGCACACACAGCTATCACCAAGACATAAACCACTATAATCTATTTTGGCATCACACATGCACACGTCCATAAATATATTAAACAGCCATGGTGATATTACACAACCTTGCCTAACTCCTGCACCAATAGAAAACCATTTTGATAAAACACCATTCACTCGTACACAAGCTCTGCTACCAGCATACATGGCTTTCACACTATTAAGTAGATTCCCAGTAACACCATATTCATTCAATACCTTCCACAAAAGTGTCCTATTTACTCGGTCGTAAGCTTTCTCTAAATCTATGAAGGCAGCAAAACCTTTCTTACCAACAGTCAGATACTTTTCAATTGGTTAGTGCAGCCTTTACCAGGCATAAAACCACTCTGAACATCCCACACTTTCTCTGATGTAAGAACCTGTACTTTTCAACAACAACCTTACCAAACACTTTCCCTGGCACACTTAGTAGGCTAATACCATTATAGTTCTTGCATTCAGTCTGATCACCTTTTCTTTTATACAAGGGAACAATAATAGCATCCTCCCAATCTCAAGGGTCCATTCCTAACTCCCAGTACAACTAGCATATTTCAGTTAACCAGTCAATTACAGAGTCACCACCATATTTCAACATTTCGGCAGTTATGCCATCAACTCCCGGAGCCTTACCATTCTGAAGGGATTTTAAAGCTTTACACACTTCTTCTCTTGAGATCCCCCCAGTGCTTCCATCCCTCACTGTGACATCATCTGTCTCAGAATCATTTTTGCTTTCCTGAACTAATAACTCACAGAAATATTCACCCCATCTTTCACTTAACTCATTGGGCTCCCATATCATTTCCCCAATCTCATTCTTCACACAACTTACAACTTTGTTTCCCCTATTTTTCCTGAGTCTCGTGTACTTCCAGAAAGACTTCCTATCTTTCCAAAAAGCCAGTTCATGCTTTTCTACCTTCTCCTTCCTATCTTTTGCCTTACTCTGGCGAACCAACTTAGCAGAGCTTCACGTTTCTTTGTGTGATATTCATCCACAGAGACTCTACCTTGCAACATCCCCAAATAGGCTTCCTTCTTTCTCTTTACTGCCTCTTCAATCTCACTATTCCACCAAGCATCACCTCTATTGTTACCCACTATTGTGGTGCCACAGACCTCTTTAGCAGCAGTGACAACACAGTTCTTAAAACAATCCTACTTATTTTCTACATCTCTCTCACCAGACTTCAGCTCCTTCAGTCGTTCTCTGAGTAGCCAGAATAACCCTGACGATCTTCAAGGAGCCTATCAACCTTTATTCTTTCTATCCTGGGTCTCTTCCTATTCCTTTTCCTCTAACCAACATTAAGTTTCACTAGTGAAACTACCAAGTAATGATCAGAACCAACATCCGCACCTCGCATCACACAGGTGTCAACAACTAAGTGTTTCAGACGCTGATCGTAAACAACAAAATCTATCACACTCTTTTGACCTAGAGTACGATTTTCCCAAGTATATGTGCGGATATACTTGTGGTTGAAAAATGTATTAGATACACACAAACCATTCTCAATGCAGAGTTTAATTAATCTTTCACCATTATCATTCACACAAGGATCATTAAACTTACCCAGAACATTTTCAGAAATTGTGTTCTGCACACCTACTCTAGCATTGAAATTCCCTGATATTATAACTTTTTCTTTAGCACCAAACTGGCTCAAAACAGCTTTTACCTCATTCCAGAAACCTTTCTTCTTATCAGAAGGTTCAGAGTCGCAAGGAGCATACACTACAACAATTACGATTCTCTGAAGTTTCACTTTCAAATGATTCCAGAGAATTCTTTTAGCTCATTCCAGAAATCTTTCTTCTTATCAGAAGGTTCGATTCTCTGAAGTTTCACTTTCAATGATTCCAGAGAATAGCTTTTAGCTCATTCCAGAAATCTTTCTTCTTATCAGAAGGTTCAGAGTCGCAAGGAGCATACACTACAACAATTACGATTCTCTGAAGTTTCACTTTCAAATGATTCCAGAGAATTCTCTCACTTATGCAACTATAGTGAATCAAGTTGTTCATCTTTTCACTTGAAATCACACCTACACCAGCCTGTCCTCTCACATTATCCAATACTCCAGACCACACACTCACTGTGCCATTCACTTCACTTCTTCTACCCCAGTTTCCTTCTTTTTGGTTTCACTTACACACAGCACATCTAGTCTATACTTATTCATCTCCTCAATCACCTCATTCATCTTGCCATTTATACCTCTAGTATTCCATACACCAATCTTACATTCACTCAGCCGAGATCTCTTTCTCATACGCCACTTAGAAGGTCCAGGTCGATTCCGTGGTGGACCGTGCTTCTCAAGTGTGGTAGGTCCACCATATCCCACACTTGAGTCAGTTTTAGCATTTCTTTGTGTCTTTTTAATCAGGTAAGTACATCAGTGTGGGGGATTAGCTCACAGCTGAGGGTTCCAGTTGGTCATTCAACCTAAGGATTCTGGAACAGGACACACTTTTTAAGAAATTGTCACGAAAGTGAAATGAATGAAAAAACACGATTTATAAATCTACAAGCGTTCTGCCTGAAATAAAGAACAGAGCTTATAGTTTTGATCCCTTCAATTTCCTTGGAGCGATAAGCTGCCATTCTACATACTAATACACACAGTGACATGTATGATGGTTAAATGCAAGTGCAGTTTGTTTTCCTCTTCAAGTCTTCAGTGGATACAATTAAAAAAAGAAAATGCAGAATATTGTAAATTCCAAAATTTCACAAGTGTATGTAATATTCATGACTAAAAATTAATACAAATCCCCACTGATTTAGCTTGTATTCATCTTTGAATCGGAATACAAACTGTAAAGATTTAAATTTTATAGCGTCTGCATTGTTTAATAATATATTTCTTCTGGAAGATATCATGGAGTTTAATTCTTGGAATTTCTCTTAGCCAATAACGAGTTTCTGTGGATGATAACATAGATTAACATAATCTTGGATTTAAATGTGTCTGCATCTCTCAATGCAAAATAAACCAAAACAGAGACAGAAGAAAAATTTATGTTTTTTTGTTGTTTTTTTTTCACATGTAGTTTTCCTCCGCACTTTATGCAAACAAAGCACTGCATGAAGCGTGCTTTTTGTGTGACTGCCAGAAATTAAACATGATAACCACTTGTGCACTACACTAATTCCAACATGAGAAGAAAAATTTATGTTTATGTCTATGCAGTTAAGGTAGATTCTAGCTTAAATGACGAAAGTAAAATAAAAAACTGAAGTCATGATTACAAATATCAAAAAGAACTAAAATTCGAATAAATCTTTCAGGTAGTAAACCAGAAATTTTACCAACCAAGTGTTGCACAAGATCAATTAGATCTAGTTGAAAATCAACTAAATTGGCAACCCTGCCTATGGCTACCAAAAAGAGCCTGGATTATAACAGGAATGTAAGCAGAAAAGATGCACACGTCGTGGGAGAAAAGGTAGTGAATTCTTTGCAACAGGTGAAGATTTTTAATAGAATTTAGAGCCACACAAGGTGCTCTTGGTTTTGGTAATAAACTTTTTGGGGTGAGCAAACATACCAAAATTGAGAAGAAATCACATAATGATTTGCATAAAAGTATCACAAAAATTCCTAAATGATTTTGAAAAACATGTTTAATGTTTAGAAAGTGGCCCTTACTTAGCCAAAAGACAAATGTCACTCAGCTGGGTTTAAATACCAACAAAAATTATTTGATGAATTCATAAAGAAATTATGCTGAGAAAATAGTACAACTTGAAGGCAGTTGTTGCTATGAGATTACATCAAGAACTGCCTGAAATGTTTTTAAAATTAACAAAAAATGGCAGCATAGGCCTAGCCAGAGCAAAATATTTCCATATAGCCACTTTGCTTTTCAACACATGGTCCAACATCACCTATAAATATGTTTCAGCCAAGACAGGCAATATATATGAACCACCTACTTTGACCCATGTTCACTGGCAAAATAATGGCCTCTTAAAGCTTTTCTACAACAGAAAGCTAAATAAACTGTTGGACTTACTGCAGAAATGTCATAAAGAGGGCATCGTTTTGCTAAAAGCATGACATGCAGAAAAGGATGCATATGTGACCTGCCATCAATCTGAATTCCCCCTTCCCTGTTGGAAACATAAAAGCTGGTGGAAAGGTAGACCAAGTGTTGTCACTTTGGGATGTGTGAAGGGAGTGTTCAGCTATTAGCTATTTTCACAGCTCTGTTAGAAAATTCCTGACTCTACATTAATCAGTAAATTTTATGTCACTCTACAAGGGTCAAACATTAGGAGTACAAAGAATTGTGATGCCATGAACCAGGAGGTTCCCAAAAAGAATGTCGCCCCACCCCTCCACTGAATGAAGATCAACTTGCTGAAGATCCAGGAGACTGAGGAAAGTACCCCTAGAAAATGAGTAATTATTGCCTCTCATGAGAAAGCAAAGAACCAAGGAAAAAAAACAAACTGAGGCAAGAATGGAGCAACATGGTTGATTCCCTGTGTCGAGCAATTATTCTGGCACTTCACTGCATCAAGGAGATGACACTATGTATCTCAATGATGCTTTTTTCCTGGCTCACTCTACTTTGATGTAAACCTGATTGGGACAGCAGATGTGCCAGTCATGTTCTTGGATGTAAAAAATGTTTGGAACTGCTTCAGCAACTACTATATTTTTGCAAAATTAAGCACATATGGAACTGCTTCAGTTCCAGCAAACACTTGTTTTTCTTCTATTCTGAAGATCTCTGATGGTGAGATTTCAGTATGATTGGGACTGCTGAGGTGCCAAGTGCTCCTCTTTTTCCTGAGATAGTCCACGTGTCACTTTACTCTAATATCATTGATATCTGCATCATCCTTTGAAGAACCCCCTCCCCCCAAACCCAGCTCTTTTCAGTGCCAGTGATTGTCTTAATTTCCCATTGTGTGGTACATGTACATAACCAGAGTTACATAGCAAATAACACAAACTATATAACTTGGGATAACAACTCTTTTAATAACTACTAAACACACACCTTACAGCATTCCTAACTTTGTACAACTACAGCGTACTACACCTTCAAACTACTACGTCACACTACACATCGTACCTAATGTTGGTCTAAAACTCATATATATATATATATATGAACAACATCGTGATAGAAATAAGATATGATTCATGATGTTAATGTTTCACATGTGATGTCTCCCGCCCCTTTTTTTGACAAAAGGAAATATATAAAAATCGAATCCGCAAATTTTAGTCTCACCAAGATCTTTATATCAGTCTGCACTGAATGTTAATGGTCTTAAACATAATTAAACATAGTCTTGCAAATATTTAGGTTTGTTTACAATCCTACTAGATCTGGCAACAGTTTGTTGATTATAATGATTGGCACTAACATGAGGGTTTAGTCTCATTTGTTGGTGCTATCCTTCTAGTTCATGTTCGCTGTTGTCTCCAATGTGATGATCCACACACCAATTCAGTGTCCATTTGATCAGTTCCCCTGTGTAAGGCTCTTCTGTTTCTCTCAATTACACTCCCATCTTTTTTCAATTCATATGATCTAGGTCTGTTGGCTTCAGACAGAATCTTTGCTCTTTCCATTGCTCCTTTTCAATAAAAACACCTTCTCCTGGTTTCAGTGGTCTAAGGTATCTTGAATTTCTGTCATTACTTTTTTTTTCTGTATGCTATTGCCTTGCTCTTAACTGTTCTCTAACATCTGCATATTTGTCAGTTGGAAAAAAGTTTTTCTTCATTGGCATTAATCCATTTATTTTTCTTCCAAACATTACTTCACATGGTGATGGAATATCCTGGGAAATTGGAGTGTTTCTGTATTTCAGCAAAGCCAAATAATTAAATAATAGTTACACACTATATGTACAACTGTTTCACACGTTATATATGTTCTATGCGTCGTGTGCATACTTGCAGCAAAATCATCATTGCATTCATTAATCATATATGACTAGGAATACTATTATATGTTTAAGTTATTACATCATCCAGCACTCACCTTGTAGAGGTATTTCATATTAGGATTCCTCATCTAGTATCTTGAAATTGAAATATGCATATAGCGTGTCGTTGGACACGTAGAATATTCCTGTTGCTAATAGGCCTAATTGAAATTGCGACCAGAGTTTAAGTTCAAATAAAATATGACTATGGATACCATACAAAGAGTGCGTGAAAGAATTATATACAATGCAATTAAAAAACCATTTACCATCAACAAGTGTCGTCAATCTTTAAAAGAAGGAACGGACATAATCAAGGACTATCCAAACAGACATTAAATAAAATCTCATCAATTTCTGAACAATGCCAGACAACCTCTGCAACACGCACAAGACTCCACACAAACCACCGGACATGTTTCGGCACGACCGACTTTCGGCCATTATCAACGTTATGCACCCTGGATCAATGTTCAAAGTTGTTATATATCTAGGGCACCTCGGTCTTATCCTCGTCATAGCTGCTCCCCGTCGACGTCTTCTGTCATCATTACATAGACGTGTATTCATGTGTGAGTCACATCAACGCCATCTATTGGGTTAATTTCGGAATTGCTGCAGCTGGTCTGAATGTTTACGTATATGCTATTTCGTTTATTTTTCTTTTTGTTTTTATACTTCATATTCTTTTCTTGTTGTATTAAATATTTCCACGGATATGGGATATCTTTCGGAGTAGATGTATTGCAATTAGATCCTTGGGTTTTTTCAATTGCTATAGCTTCAGACCACAAAATTTGATTATGTTTATTCTGGGAAGTTAAGATTTTACTATTTTCCCAATCTGGTACTAACTCATTTACCATACTCTTTGTATGGTATCCATAGTCGTATTTTATTTGAACTTAAACTCTGGTCGCAATTTCATTAGGCCTATTAGCAACAGGAATATTCTACGTGTCCAACGACACGCTATATGCATACTTCAATTTCAAGATACTAGATGAGGAATCCTAATACGAAATACCTCTACAAGGTGAGTGCTGGATGATGTAATAACTTAAACATATAATAGTATTCCTAGTCATATATGATTAATGAATGCAATGATGATTTTGCTGCAAGTATGCACACGACGCATAGAACATATATGTGTGAAACAGTTGTACATATAGTGTGTAACTATTATTTAATTACATATTACCACGTAAAATATATTTTTGGTTGTTCTTAATAACCAAAATCCAATTCTAAAGCCAAATAATATGGGTCCTTGTTATCATAAACAGCCTTTTCTAACAATAATTTTACTGCTTGTATATGTCTTTCTACCATTCCATTAGATTTTGGATATTTTGGGCTGGATGTTCTATGATCAAAGTTCCAAGACTTGGCAAAGTTTTAAAATTCTTTACAAGCATATTGGGGACCATTATTAGAATTCCATGTCTGGCAGAAAGGGATTTCAACAATGTGATTACATTTGTACTAGTAATCTTTGACAAGCTTCCTATTTCCACAAATTTACTAAAATAGTCAACAAGTATCAGATAATTTTTTGCCATGTAAGTAATATAAATCAATACCAGACCTGCCAACTTTTCAAAATCAAGAACATTAAAGCGTACTCAGCGGTGCGCGTTGATGTCCCGGTTTTTTATTTTATTATTGTATTTACGACTTAAATAATGATAAAATTTATATATTGTAGGTTCAAGACCCCCCCCCCCCCCAAAGGAAAAAGAAAAACCAGCTTCTCTTCAGTTTTGCATCGATCTCGAGAATGACCAAAATGATGACAGAAAAGTGGAATTCCGCGAATCCACGGAAGAATTTCATGTATAAGTGAGAAGTGACTAAGAAATAGAAAAACACGAATTTTATGGGAAATTAAATGCAAAAAACCGCTACTGCGTTGCTCACTCTGCCGTGAAACAATTTTATGGGGCACGGCGGAAGGAGGGGGGGGGGTAGATTTCACCACTGACAGGTTAAACACCGACCTAGAACTTTAATTTCGTTTAATAGAAGGGAAAGAGGTGAAAACGATCACTCTCCATTGATTAGTTTTGAAGTATGTGTTAGAAATAGGGAAACATGCATTTCATTAGAAAAAATTCTTAAAAAATATGGTCGCTCCTTTTCACTATTACCATGGAACGTGATCTACCATACTCTTTGTATGGTATCCATATACTCTTTGTATGGTATCCATGTATGGTATCACGCACGCACGCACAAAATTTCCCTTGCCCTATTTTTACACTTTTCATTACTCATGTGATTGTAGTGAATTCTTTCCATCATCTCTCTTCTAAGACTTTTTGGTACTGCAATCTGGGAATTTTTTTAGAACCAAACCATTTGCTTCTTTTTTTTTTTTTTTTTGATTGGAGGTTTAACGACCACCGTGAGCAACTCAATGGGCTATAAGCAGTCGCCCGTCCCTAATTTAGTGTCACTGGTTCCACGGAAGGGAAAGAGCCAGTGCCGTAAGACAAACACAACATCCATGCCTGACCGGGATTCGAACCCGGACCCCTTACGGACGAATGATCAGAGGCCAACGCCTTAGACCACTGCGCCACCGGGGCGGCCCATTTGCTTCTGTGAGTTCTTCTCTGAAGTTGAAATACGGCTTTGCTAAATCAGGTACTAAACATCTTTGTGATGGCCATCCTTTCTTTATGAAGTAGCTGTAGTTCTATATCATTTTTAGTTTCATTTTGAAAAATTTCCATTTTCTGTTCTGTCATTGGTAATGCTTTAAGTATCATTCTAACATGTGCTTCAATATCCCCATGAAAAAATCTTTGTCATCAAGAAAAGATCTTGACAAGGCATCCGGCAGGAATAATTCTTTTCCAGGCTTATATTCAAAATGATAAGGTTCTAGGCATCTGTGCATTCTCTACAACCTCACAGCTACATTCTAAAAGTCAACCAATGTTGTTCTCTTTACTTCTTGAGATTCGATTTTATATATCTTTAAAACTTAACAGCAGCAAACAAGTTACAATTATTAGAATAGAATCCAAGGTGGCTACCATCTGTTGACTGTGCCATGTTAATTTCCCATTGTGTGGTACATATTTATGTACATAACCCCACATTATATAGCAAACAATACAAACTATATAACTTGGGATAACCACTAAACACACCCCTTACAGCATTCCTAACTTCGTATAACTACATCATACTACATAACAACTTCGAACTACTTATGCCACACTACACATCGTACCAGTTGTTGGTCTAAAACTCCTATATACCTAGGTACATAAATACATGTGAATCGATATGATATATGAACAATATGATATAAATAAGATATGATGTTAACAATTCATATGTGACAGTGATCTTCCTCAAAAGGTGAAGCAGAAAGGCTCTTTCCTGAGCCAAATGTTTTCTTTTTCAAAAACGAATTTTCTGAATGTCTTGTACCAAATGAACTTAGCACACACTCATTTTCACATAGATCCTAACAAAACTGACACAAAATTCTCAAGAGTTGATGAAAATATTAATTCAACTCAGCACCATGTGGTCCTCACATGTTTGCAACCTGAGAAATATGAACAGTAGCCTGAGCTTCCCGCACAGAACTTAAATATTTAAGCAGTATCAGACACAAATTAAGAGTGCAAATGAACTAATTATTAAGAGAACACCTAATAATAACACTGCTCAGACAAACAGTTGTAACACACCCAAGTGTGCCACAAAAACAATGAACAAATCATCATTGTTGAAAAAATAAACAGATGTAGATAAATATCTCAGTCATAAGGAAATGATACAGCACCATAGAAAATTAAGATTAGAAATAAATAAAGAAGTGAGAAAAAACGTTTTCCTCTGCAGACTTCCCAAAAATTTAAGGGGAGAAAAAAATTATGTGAAAAATAAAATCACTGTCACCCCACCTCTTAAAAGCCTACACTCACAAATAGTTTTAGCACTGACAAAAAACACTTGGTCCTGCTAAATAATTTAGACTTACCGAAACTTTGAAATTCAGGAAAATCCAGCTAGCACACATTCAGTGAAATGTCAACTGTCCACCCCTTATACTGCATTAGAGAGAGAAAACATTTTTTTTTCTACAATCAACTCTTGTGAGGTTAAAGAATTGAGAGCAAATACTGTCTGTAAAATTAACAAGCAATCTTTGCAGCAGGATCTCTCTAAAATATTAGACTGCTTTAAGAAAAAAATACGGGATCTAAAAGTGAAAATGATGATGTACACACAAATTATGATGTACCTTCCACTCCCCTTCTCTCACAAATTCTGCAAACACAGAAAATGATTTATCTATGACAAAATCACCTAAAATAAAGGAATTGTTTGCAGAATTAACTACAAATAAACTCAATCAACAGAATGAACAAGCTGTAAATTCATCTGAGACAATTTTTGACAGTAATTCAAAGGAAAATGCTAATGAAAAAAGGAAAAAAACATTCACTTTCAGAGCCTTACTCAAAGCAACTCATACAATTCTGATCAGAAACATTATACCACAAAAAATGTGGTATAGGTTATTTAAGTGAACTGATTATTCCCCCCTTTTTGGGAATGCACAGAGAAAAAAAGAGGCAACACATGAAATTTCTTCCTTATTTAAAATATAACAGAATTGACATAGTTCTAATAAGTGAAACATCGTTAATGCCACATGTCAAATTCAAGATTCCCAACTGTACTGTATATACAGTAACTATGCAGGACAAAAACCACACAAAAATTTGAAATTTTAATTGCAGTAAAGGATAGCTTAGAAAACCATGATTATCCATGCAAAAATATGGAAGGAATGGATGCTCACTTAGATAATTATAATGAAAATTAATGGGTAAATTAAACACACAATCACAAGTGAAAATGTGGACACTATTTGAAAGAAAATACCACCAACATAACAGCTCGTGATTTCAATAGTAAGTATCACAACTGGCATTGCAAAAAAGCAAATAAAAGTAGAACCAAGTACATGCCTGAAAAAAATATTGATGTTGGAGGACCCACAGAGCCCACCCACATGGTCCAGAAAGGTACCAGGGCATGCTAGATTTTGCTCTTTCCATAGAGAATAGGCACTATTTTAATATATACACAGAAGCTGTCTCATCATCTGACCACAATCCAGTATTACTTAACATTTCAACTTTAACTCAATAGATTACACAATCTCTGAGCTGGTCAAAAAGTATTATGAAAAGCGGAGGGTCACCCAAATTCTCTTGTTACAAAAGAATTCAATTATAATACAAATGTCCACAAACTATAACAGCCCAAAGCATATTCTACACTGCTGGCCACCCAAAATGCAACACCAAGAAGGAAGCATCCGATTGGCCTGAAATTCGCAGCATGCGTCACCCGCGAGAGGACATGCAAAAGATTAGCATTGCAGGGCATATGCAAATCACATGTGCCAGCCACACCACCGAGAAGCACTATAAGAAGGGTGCACAGAAGGCGGGGTATAAATAGTGGAAGTGTGTTGTGCTGCCGGACCTGTGTGTGGGAAGCTTCCTGATGCCTCGTCGTAGAAAACAACATTCATTCCAGCACGTTTCGGAGTTCGACAGAGGACGAATAGTGGCTTATCGGGACAGCGGTTTATCGTACCAAGACATCGGCGCCCGGGTGGGACGATATCCAGCCACAGTGAGGGGAGTATGGATTTGGTGGGTGCAGGAGGGAGGGACGGACGGACCGACGCGAGCAATTGCCGTAGCAGCGGCACACCACCGAACAAGAGGACTGGCATGTTGTACGGTGGGCATTGACGGCCCGCACCGCCACATCATGAACGTTAGCGCAAGAATTAGGGTGTGTTGCGCAACAAGCTGTGTCAGCATGTACCATTCGACGTAGTCTGCAGGAACGGGGATTTGTCGCACGGCGCCTATTGCTCCGATTACCATTGACGTTACACCACCAGCAAGTGCGGCAGCAGTGGGCCGGTGAACGCCACACCTGGACTATGGAATGGCACAACATTGCCTTCTCCGACGAATCTCGCTTCTGCCTGCAACACCACCATGGTTGGATCCGCGGCGAGAGACTGTATGACGCCTGCACTATGCATCGCCATACCAGTCCGTCGCCTGGCGTTATGGTTTGGGGCGCAGTTGGATATGACACCCGCACCCCTCTGGTACACATCGCCGGTACACTCTACAGCCACCACTACATCTCCGACGTTTTGGAGCCTGTAGTCCTCCCTTAATTGCAGGACCTGCCAGCGGCCACGTTTCAACAGGACAATGCGCACGCATCGTGCAACAATTCTTCACGGCCCACCAGGTGTCACTGCTGGCCCGCCTGTTCTCCCGATATGTCGCCCATCAAACACGTCTGGTCGCTGATCGGCAACCGAGTGGCCCGGCAAGCACCACCCGCGGCTACGCCTGATTAACTGTGGCAACGTGTGGAAGCAGCCTGGATCAACATACCCCAAGCCCACATCCAAAGCCTCTTTTGTTTGATGCCACGGCGTGTAGCAGCTGTTATTGCCAGCTATGGGGGCCACACGAACTATTGATGTCTGCGTGTTCCGCAAGTTGCACGGGCCTGTAAGCTCAATCATTTCATCTTTGTATCTGTTGTTATGTGTCCAGTAAATCTGGCTTTGCTATCTTGTGTCCTTCTTGGCGTTGCATTTTGGGTGGCCAGCAGTGTAGATACTGTACCAGAAAAAAAAACCCCATTTCCACTAAATAACCCAGAATCTAATTGGGATTAAGTTAACTTCAAGTTAAACTGAAGGGGTGAGGAGGAGGTGCCGTATCAGTACAGGTGCAATTGTGTCCAGAAACACAGAAAATTTCCACCTACTTTACGTTTGGAATTTGCATAGCAGGAGAGGGTGAGAGTAAAGTTCACTTAACACAGCATATGAGGAAAACAACAACAACAACAAAAAAAAAACCCCACTAAGTTCAGCCGGTTTTGTACTTGGTATTATATGTAATAGTTTTTACAATGTTCAATTTTTATTTTTCGTTAAGGTTCTTCATCCTGCCTTTTTGCCACTCTTTCCTCACCTGGACAAGTTTGACTACATAGCCATTGCAGTGTTACAGCCCCAACATTATTGCCAAACTCTCTAAATCCTGTTTTGCCATTATAAAAAATAAATATACAGGTTCTATTCAGTATATACCAGGATGATATATGATATATACCAAGTGGATTCAAAATAAGCTCAAAAAAAGAAAATATCAAAATAGGCATCAGACAAGGAGCTTCAATTGCACAACAACTGAGGAGCAATAAAGACCCATCAAAATCTAAGAACAAAAATGGAGTTTACTTTATACTTCTTTACTCACCATGTGGTTGCACTAAGAAATAACACTGTACATAAAAATGATCAAGAGAGCTTTATCAACCTGCATTAAAGAGCATAAACAAAATGTTAAATATTCTCAAAAAACTACAGATCTAGTTAAAACAGTTATTAATGAAAGATTTACACCTGTTTGGGAAGAAGCAAAAGTCATTTCACATTACACAGGTTGGAAATGAACCCTTTTCTGTGGATCTATCGAAATTTCAACCAATTTTCAAGCTTGCAACAATGACTCATTCCTCAAAAGTAACAAAATATGGGCTAATTTTCTCACATCGTTTCCACAAAATACTAACAACCAATTAAAGTCTTCCAAAAATTCAACAGATTCCAGCTGGGAGATGGCAGCACAAGACCACAACCCTATGTTAAAGATTCAAAAGCTGATCAAGAATGGAGAAACATATGCGATTTGATGGCTGACGAGAGCTCTAGGTGCTGAAACCATGGTCTCATTACAGTTTCCTTTACTGGCATTTTAATAAGTATCAACTTTGATTCAAAAACGATCTAAGTATAATGAAATGTCATTAGCAATTTTTGCTCTGATTTATTATATTTGACTAGATTGTTGAAAAGGGCTATGCCACTGGCGGTATTGTTAAGTACATTAGGTAAGCTTATAACTTCACCAACTTAAAGGAACAGTAAACTTAAAAAAAAAAGATCCTCGAAAATACGAATTTTTGCTGTCATGTTATGCAGGTGACGTGGCGATACTCATAGAGCCAAAATTTGTTTCCCTACGGCCATTGGGAGCTGAGTAAACAGCCAACAAAGTTTCTGGTGATGACGTCACACTAGACAAGCGGTCAGTCAGACCACTTCTCGCACCAGCAGCATCTGTGTACTCAGCGCGGTAGGGGTTGCGAGGGGAAAGTACGAGGTAATTAGGGTCAGGAATTTCTCTCCTTGCGTTTGTTGCACGTGTCCTGTTCGTTAGTCATCAAACTTTCTGCTGCAATTTACACAACTGGAATAAATTTTAAGCAGCTTACGGATTTCGCTGGCCGCCCCGGTGGCGCAGTGGTCTAAGCAATGGCCTCTGATCATTCATCCGAACGGGGTCCGGGTTCGAATCCCGGTGAGGCATGGATGTTGTGTTTGTCTTACGGCACTGGCTCTCTCCCTTCCCTGGAACCAGTGACGGGCGACTGCTTATAGCCCATTGAGTTGCTCATGGTGGTCATTAAACCTCCAATCAAAAAAAAAAAAAAAAGATTTCGCTGAAGCTCTTGGTTTACAATCACTCAATAGCACTACTTTTTACAAAGAGGTGAAAATTTTAGTTGGGCCAATAATCAAATTTACATAGCATAATATGGAAACAATTACTGATGATTTAAAATTATGCGACTCCAAAATTTGGGTGAGCGGAGATGGACAGTTTGATTCGCCAGGATTTTGCGCCAAATACTGTACATATTCCATTATGGATATTCGCAAGGGAAATATTGTTTGTATTGTCGTCCAAAAAGGTGTTTTTGACGGGGACTTAGAAAAGAATGTGTGAGATTTATTACTCTCAGGCCTCTGTGAAGAAATAAAGATATCAGTTTTTTTCATCAGATAGACATAGAAGCATCCGTGATTAGTTTGACTAAAAAATCTAAAAGCTGCTGAAAAGAAAGCTCCTTTACTAGAAACATGGCGGTCCAGTATAACCAACCATTTATGGTGGTCAGCTCAAACGTGTAATAGAGATGCTGAACTGCTGGTAGAAAAATGTCTATCTGTGACTAACCTGCCATACAGTAATAACAGTAGAAATAACAGTTAGATAAACTGCCTTTTATCTAACTGTTATTTCTAGAGCTATTGCAGTATTTTTAATTTTGTTGGGGGGAGGGTCATTAATGACTTTGCACTTGGGCTACGAGAAATACTCAAAAAATTGTTTCTCCCATTCTCCCATGACAATAGAAGAAACTAAAAAAAATCAATAAAATATGCACTTAGTTCAGTGGAAAATGACCCAGAAGAAGACCACATAGGAGATGGGTGGATGAAATTCGAAAGTATGCAGGGGTGACATGGAGGAGACTGGCACAAGACAGACCGTTGTGGAGGAAACTTGGGGAGACCTTCGTCCAGCAGTGGATTGATAATGGTTGACAATGATGATGATGATGATGATATAGACAGCAGCTGACAAATCTTTAGTGACAGTGGAAGTTAATCGAAATAGTCTCGGTCATTTCCATGGCAGCAAACAAAACCCGAATACTGTTAATTAGATTCAGGAAAACATTCTCCAATTTTACTCACAACACAGGAAGGGATTACTTTTCCAATTTTTCGCCCTACAAGAATCCAGGCATTCACCCCAATATACGAATTGTTTGTATGCAACGTGTCTCCACAGTTTGTTACATACAAGTTCATATTTTTTTTTGTTTTTTTCTGCCCAAAGAATAATTTGATAACGACTTGCCTGTAAGGTGTGGTTGTTTAAAACAACACTGTTGAATGATTCGTGGTTTATTATACATTGGGCACTACCTTTTATTTTCATCATCTGATCGCTCTCGTTGGAACACAAACACGCAGCGCCTGTTGACATTCTCTCGCAGTTATAACATTGGCACCAGTCAAGATTACCTTTTCTACCCTCTAATTTGTTTTCACATTCCTTGTTAAACATTTGTACTGTATTGGCAGAACATCATGGTTCAAAGGAATAAGGATTTACACTAACCATTTTACAGCTTGATGGGATTGACTGCGCTGCACAGAACAGTGAACAGCAGCAACTGGAGCCCTCCGCATGCTAAGCACCTGGTCTCTTGTCTAGTGTGACATCACTGCTGGTTTTAAATAATGCTCTAGCGGGAGAACTACTTACGATAAAGCATTTGTGATTGCACCATTTTTCATGTCTCTTTCGACATTACATTTTCGCGCAGAAAAACAAATATGCCCGAAATGAGTTTACTGTTCCTTTAACAAGAAACTGTATACCCCTCTAACTCTAAGTTTTTCAAATTTTTTACTTTGTTACTTTTCTATCAGGGCACTTTGTTCCTGCTTCTAGGTTTTATTTTCCCCAGTCACAAGAGCTTCATCAGGATGCAAGAAAAATAGGGTAAACCCTGCTAAGGAACTGCAATTCGATTGGATTGGGCATGCTGAAAAGCTAAGGGGGCTACGTTGAAAATTTTGAGTTTCACATTGCTACTAGGTCAGTTTCAATAAATAGCTGTAGATGATACTTTTCTAATTATCTTTTTAAAACAGCATAGAACAATTCCAAATATTTCCAAAATAAAAGTACTGCATATGTATGTAAAAACTGTTTAGAAAACAGCATTATTTACTGTTACACATATTTAAATGAAGTTTACAGCCAACAATACTGAAAATGTTATACCTGAATTTCAGTCATATAATCTGCAGATTATTTGTTAAAAAATTATGTTTTGAAGTACTTTGTTTTTTAAAAACCTACATAACTGTGCAAAAATGATGTAATTGAAAAAGTACTACAAAAAATGCATTATCAACAGTAAAAAATGTGATGCAATACAAATAGAGAGAAAGATTTAAAACACGTTGAAAGGTTTTTTTCTCTCCCACTTACGAGTATTTTGATAAAACACATGAAGCAATGAAGGTGATATTAATTGTTCTTACAAAAATTACATGCTGTTGGAAGTTCAGCAGCACATGGTGAGGATTCCGTAGCCTGTAATTGTTGCCATTGGTAACCATTTCATAAGCTTTTATTGCACTAATGTTAAATTCATAATGTTTAATGTTATATTATAATTAAAGTTTTGTTTGCTCTTCAGTTGAAACATATCAAGTACTATGGATTGTCGGTATATTATACAAACTTCTTATGTCTCACAATGGCAATGCTGGAAAAACTAGGGATTTTTGAACCTCAGAAACACAATGAAAAAACAAAACAGGCTTTTTGTCTGCATTTATTTTATTTGACTTTAAATTTACCCCATGAATCACACCTTGTCTGTCAAGAATAACTGCAGAACGAAAATCCCACGTGCAGGTTATACAGCGATTTTTTTTTTTTTTCAAAATTTCACAGCCTCATCGTTATACAAAGTAAAAAAAAAATTCTGAATTTCACAGTCTGTGGATTAAAACGGCAAACGCAGTAAATTAATGTTCTTGTATCTTAAGAATGCATCCCATGCTGTTAGGATAGTTTTTTTCTTCCCCAGTAATATAAATCAAATATAGCTTAATCCATCTACCATATGAATGAAGCATGATGTCAAATATTCATCTGAGAACAAATTTATGATTCTGTTGATATGCTTTTGACCTCATTCAAATGAGTTTATTTCTCACTTTACTGAACACAAAAATGAACATACTATTAAATGGCATGTTAAACCATTTAATTAAATGCATGTAAACATGTTATTCAATGCATGTAAACATTTTTAAAAAGTAGGAACTATACACCAAATTATACTCAAAATAGTATAACTATATACTAAAAATCCGAAAATTGCTTCGCGTAGAATAAAAATCAAAATTTCCCAGCTTTCGCACATCAACCAGATGGCTTTCTCAAGGAAGGTAGACAGCTAACTGCAAACTGGATAATAGACTGTTTCAACACTTTAAACACAGTGACTTGACTAGACAATAAATGATTAGGAGTAAATGTGATATTTCAAAGAAACGAGGTCACGTTGGTTGGGCATGCCGTACTATGGTAGAAAACTCAGCATTATTTGAAGAATTGATTCCAAATACGTGGCAACTCCAGAGAGACGCTATCGTTGCAAGCCTAGCAGCTGGTCAAGATTTCCAAGGTTTCACGAATGGCGGTAGATTTGGGTGTGGAATATGAAGCTAATTTCTTTACATCACTCCATATAGGATCGGCGGACTTGAACTTGACTTCTCTTGATAGGGCAGTGGTTTTTTTTCTCGTCTCTTGTATACCTTTTATGTTCGCTGATTCTTCTTCCAAATGAACGTTTGGTCATATGGCCACACAGAAAGGAGACTCTCCCGTTTTTCCTCGATAAAATAAATTATATACACCCTACAATCAATTTCACCATGGAGCTTGAACACAACGGTACCTTACCTTATTTTGACATCTCAGTGGGCAAATCGCATGACAACCACCTTCATACAGAAGTCTATTATAAACCCACCTCTGTTCCCAACCTGATGCTCCGCAGTTCATCCTGCTCTGATGATTACAATACCGCCTTATTCCGTTCTCGAATTAGAAGAGCCTTCGCTGCTTCATCCGATGTCCGTTCTAGACAATCTCAACTAAGAAACATCGTCGAATTGGCCACTGAGCAGGATATACTTCGAACCAGATGCATAACTTTATCAAGAAAGCCAGAACCAGCAGTGCTAATAATATTTCTATGCCGCAACTTTGCTACCTGGGCTCTATTCCCTACATACCAAATATTTCCTATCAACTCCAAAATGCGCTCAGGAGGATGAACTTTAGTGTCGGCATAAGGTCTCCTGCATCTTTACACACGATGCTCAAGAGAAATATTGACAAGCCCCCTCTTCTCAATGAGGCAGGTGTTTATGCCATCCCACTAAAATATCCGGACAGCTCCAGGCGATACTACATCTGAATGACCAAACGTTCGTTTGGAATTAGAATCAGCGAACATAAAAGGGATACAAGAGACAAGAAAATAACCACTGCCCTATCAAGAGAAGTCAAATTCAAGTCCGCCGATCCTATATGGAGTGATGTAAAGAAATTAGCCATACTCCACACCCAAATCTACCGTCATTCGCAAAACCTTGGAAATCTTAACCAGCTGCAAGGCTTGCAACGATAAGGTCTCTCCAGAATTGCCACGTATTTGGAATCAATTCTTCAAATAATGCCGAGTTTTCTACCATAGTATCGCGTGCCCAACCAACGTGACCTCGTTTCTTCGAAATATCACGTTTGCTCCTATTCATTTATTGTCTAGTCAAGTCACCGCATTTAAAGTGTTGAAACATTCTATTATCCAGTTTGCAGTTAGCTGTCTACCTTCCTTCAGAAAGCCATCTGGTTGATGTGTGAAAGCTCGGAAATTTTGATTTTTATTCTACGCCAAGAAATTTTTGGATTTTTATTATATAGTTATACTATTTTGAGTGCATGTAAACATGTCATTTAATAATGTTCCCTTCCCCCTTTCCTTTGGGGCTAAAACTCTCTAGTGAAGGAAGGCATTCTTGTTTATAAAAACCGAGAACCAAAGACTTAACATTACATCTGAATCACAGCAGGTGTTTGAGGCAGCAGGATACAAATGGGATACCTCCAGGCCAAGATGTGCATGCTACCCCACTATACCACCTCTGGCCAGAGAAGAATTTTACAACATAAACAAAAATGATCCACTGATATACCAACAGAACAAAGTGTCATACATAAAATTTGCTTACTTATCATTTCTGTTTTGAATAGCCTTTTCTTCATTTTTATTCTCTCCTCCTCCTGCACTCTCTCTATTTCCCAAGCGTCTCTCACTAATTCTAAAATTCGGCTTTGGTTTAGGAAACCTTCTTGACATAGTCCTTATTTGGCTCGATTCCTGTACTGTAGCAACTTGTTCCTTCACTTGTGAAGATATTTCTGCTTCTGATATTAATTTGGACACATCAGTAGAAACAGCAAACTCTTCTGCCTTCTCTCTCTGTTCGCCTTCTCTATAAGAGGGAAATTTATTTTTCAATGTCACACCTTTGGATTTAAAAAAAAACAAAAACAAAAAAAAAACATTGGAATTTTAAAATTTTTATTAGCCATAAAATATAGAAAATAAACCAACAATAAAAGTGAGTATGAAAGAAAAATGTTTTCTTTCATTTAGATCCAATGATGAAATTTTTTTTTAACTGATACAAGGAACACTTTTTTTATAATAATAACGAAAGATTAAATTGCAGGTTCAGACTGCACACTTAAAAAAAAAAAACACTATTTTTCTCAACCTTAAATGCCAGTAATAAAATGATCAAGCTGGCTCTGCAGTAATAAGGCCATGGCAAAAAATGTATTTGCAGGTTCCAATATATTTGTTGACATAAATCAAAAATATGAATTATGTGTTTCTCTCTAACATATTTTTTAGACAAGACTACAAGAGTTAATATTTTTTTGTAAGGTGGTGAATCATGAAAAGATGATAAAAACTGCATAATTTCAATGAGGATTTTCCGTTTGAAAACACAATCAACAAAGGAGTTTGTGTAATAACAACTAAGTTCATGCTTAGTATTTTTGAGAACATACTTAATATAAAAAATGTTTACTGTGGAAATAATTTTTTTACGGGTCTTGTAGAGGTAATTTTTTTAAAAAGTTGGTCAAATTTTTGAACTAAAGCCTAGTTCATCATCAAGACTACCTCACTGGAGTAGTTGCTGCCACTCGGTCCTGCCAGCTCTAAAACAGAAAGAAACAGACATCCCATTGCAAGAAGGGGTAATCTATTGCATCGACTAACTGCGGGCTCAGCTAAATAGGAGAAACAGGAAGGAGTATTAAAGTCTGAATGAAAGAACACCAAGCAGCTATTAGGAACATTAGCAATAAAACAGGGCTAGACAGACGTATACAAGCAAAGTGGACACTCCATAATTTGGGACTCAATAAGAATAATCGCCCACCAATCAAACTTAGTGAAGAGGAAACTAGAAGAAGAAATAGAAATAGCGAGAAGAAGAGATACCACAATTAACAATAATTGCGGTTGGACACTTCTGACCGAGTGGCAGCAACTACTCCAGTGACGTAGTCCTGATATGAACTAGGCTTTAGTTCGAAAATTTGACCACCAACTTTTAAAAAAAAAATTAACTCTATAAGACCCATAAAAAAGTTATTTCCACAGTAAACTATGAATAGACGTGCCATAAATTCATTTACAACTAGGATTTAAAAATGTTGTTTTACAAATTAGGAGAAGCACTAAAATCCTCATATCACACTTTGGTTATGCTATGAAAATGTAATTGGTGGAACATTTGGGTATTTGACTTCTACCTTCCTCAGCCATGGAATGAAACATGTGCTATTAGTATCAGTTGTTGCCAGATTTCAAAATAGCTTTCCAATCATGGGCGGCATCTGGACCCCCTCTGCAATTTCATGGCCCCCCTCACTGAGGGGGTCCAACCAGGAAACGTCCTGAAAATATGTGGTTCACATATAATTTATAGACTGTTTTTTTTTTTTTTTTTTTACGATTTCCTGAATACTGTCACCATGCTTCAGTTTTCTGGAAAACTTTTCAAGTACAATTTTGAAAATTGATATCGCACAAATATACTGAAAAGTAAATTCAACGCTCCGTTTTTTTTTCTTAAAAAATATCGTTAAATAATTCTTTAAATTTCTTTAAAGCAATAACCAGAGCGGAGAAGTGGTTTATCTGCTTTCCACTGTGCATTTTTTTTTTTAATTCCAAGTCCGAATGTGTCTTGCTCGAGATCAGAAATCCCATTAAATACATATGCGAAATAAATAACTGAACAAAAGAACTCAAACTCAAACTAAGCGGTGAGTATACTACTTATTTGTTCAGAGAGCACAGGTCTTTCTCGGTGTTTTGTCACATAGAAGACAAATAATCCTCGATGAATGTGCGTGCTTTTGCTGCGAAAACAACTATTGTAGAAATAAGAGTATCAAAATCGCTTGCCTTTCACTCTGTGGCATTCTGGATGGTGTTTTTCTCAGGGGTAGAAACAGTCTATTGGCGTTTCCTTAAAGCGTGTGTTTTCAACTGTCTTCTTTATGCACAAAATGCCTGTGTGTGTGGTAGAGAAAAAACTCAAGAGATTTGTTTAGGCACTGGGCTTGATGTAAATTTCAAAGCGCATGAGTAAGAACTGACTCCTGCCATTTCAACCACAGACTTACCCATTTAACCTAAAAGATATGCAATTGCAATACAAAATGGCTGTTGTCATCCCAGGTACAATGTGGCGTTCATATATACACTCATCGTCAAAAAATGGTTGCACCCAGAAGGACTGTCGGATTGCAATGCTATTCGGCTAGATGGTAAAGGTTACCAGGAACAATAAATTATTAAACATTGAGAATGATATGCGCAATATTTATTTAGCTACACGCCAATAAGTAGTGTCTCTCACTCTCTCAGTATGGCGTCGGGCCGCCATGTTTGCTGACACATCGTGCCAGATGTCTCGGCATGGAGTTGTACGGGTTCCTAACAGTGTCCTGCGATAAGCCATCCCATGCAGCTTGAATCTTCTCTCACAGTTCCTACAGATTGTACGGTAGGGGTGGAAAGTGGATAGTGCATCCAATACCATCCCACACATTTTCAATCACCGATAGGTCTGGCAATGCCACTGGCCATGATAGAGTGTCAGTGCCTTGAAGGTAAGCTCGCCAGACAGCAGCAGTACACGGACGAGTGTTGTCCTTTTGGAAAATTGCACCGGAGTGATCGTTCAGAAAAGGTAAGGCTACTGCTTGCAGGTCCTCATCAACGTAACATTGGGCTGTCAAAGTGCCTGTAATGAGCACCAAAGGTGGTCTGGCATTGCAGGTAATTGCACCCCACACCATGACAACAGGCCTTATGAACGTGTGACGCTCGACAACCGTTCATCTTGGCGCTGACCACTGTGCCTCCACACACAGATATGTAGGTCGTCTCCTCCAAGACAAAACCGGGACTCGTCACTGAAAATCACCCACTGCCATTCTGAGTGGCTCCTTGACAGTCTGGCACAACACCATTGCAGTCTTTGGCAACGATGCAATGGTGTTAAGGGCAGTCGTCATATCGGTCTGCGTGTGTGTAGTCCTACGCGGTGCAGCCGTCTGCCAATGGGGCTGGAACTAATCGAATGACGCATGGAGGGCACCACTGCTTGCTGAATATCCGCAATCGTGGCTGTTGGGTCACTCTGCGCATGTCGGACAACCTGTCAGTTCTCTCTCTCTCCGTGGTTCATCTAGGTCTCCCAGACCCTTCCTGTCGCTTCTGCTGGCCTTGTTCTATCCACTGCCGCCAACATCACGCTATGCTGATATTCGCACGACCAGTATGGTGTGCAATATGGCTTTAGTAGTGGTACATGGATCATTGATGGGCCAGTGGTATGTGGATGAAATTCCACGGCCTCATGTGCTCTCATTCCTGGCCTGGATTCCAGGTGCACTAAACCAGCAGGATAATGCCCACCCGCCCGCCCGCCCGCCCGCACACGGCACGGGTTGCCCAGGACTGCCTACATTATGTCCCCTATCGAGCATGTGTGGGACCAGTTGAAACGCCACCTGCCACACTATCCAGGATTCGGAGCACACCGTCCAACAAGTGTGGGACAGTCTGCCGCAGGACAACATCAGGTCTGCTCACCTCCATGCTGGACCGTATTGCAGCATTTATTGCTGCATGAGGCGGTGCGATGTGCTATTGAAGATGACCAGACTGCATGCCACAGATCCCTCTGTAATTATCCTGCAGCTCTCTTTTTGCCATCATGTGTATCATTACGCCCATAAAATTTCAGTTCAATTCGATGCTTCCTTCTTGGTGCACAAATTTCATTGTCCATGGGTGTATTATAATCACGACTAAACTGTTTAACAGTTGCCTTGTCCTTACTAACTGTTACTAAAATAAGCTGCCTTCAGATAATGATGCGATAAATAATGCAATTCAGAAGTGGCAATAGCTGCTTGTTCCATAGGTTGAACTTAAGGTGTGTTTGTTACGTAGCAAAAGAAAAAAAAAAATTACATGTTGAATATGTGGGGTGGCTAGAACCATTTCATAGAGTTTGAAAGTTTAGTTAACTCACCAGCCTCATATTTATTATGTCCACTTTTTCTTGTAATTTTATGGATTTCTGTAACATTTTACCAATACAGTCAAACCTTGATTTAACGAATTCCACGATTTTACGTACATTTTTTATGGTACGGATGAAATCACATCGAAATTAATGCTTGGTGTTTCCTGATTTAACGAACAAATTTCCTCAATTTAGCGAACATTTTTTATTTATTTTTTTAAACCACCAAACTACCCAGGTAGCACAGCCGTGCAATCTAATGTAGGCCCAACATTGGCCACTGTTTTTTTGGAATAGAAGGCAGTGGCTCAGTGTTGGGCCTAGGTAAAATTATGCTACCTGGGTAGGCTAACCAGCATTTTCAAATTAAAAGTTAGCTAGAAAGAGAGCCTCGCGTAACAGGAAAATTTTACCTATGCAGTTAACCAGTGTTTTAAAGAACACTATCTGTGACACAACTTGATGAAATCATAAATCAGTTCGCCTTTTCTGTGACTATCAAGCGTAAGCTTCTTACCGGAGGAAGCAAATGACCAAGAAATTCCAAAGCAGTGGCAATGTTTTCTTGCATGGGTGGGTAGCAGGAAAAAGAAAGGCAGTATGGGGGAGGAAATTTAGTGTACCCTGGGAGATTCTTGTTTTCAGCTACAGACAGAACAACAGCTTTCTGTGAACTCAGTGAACACACACTGTACATACCCATTCCTGAACCTCTGAAATTCTTCCCCAAAGTGTGCTTCTTCTTTTCTTCTCGGTGTTAAATCTACAGGTCAAATTAAACAACACATCTCGTTATGAAGCTTAGAATACTGAAATCGTTACTTAAAAAGCTAAATGTTCGGAAAAATCAACCATCATATTTTTCTCGCAATTTAAAAGTACGCTTAAATTTTGATGCTACATATTGAAATTTAATATCTATGAATTATGTATTTAATATGCAAAGTAAATGTGTACATATTATAACATTTTTGATAATAAATTTCGTAATGAAAAGTACTAAATGGCATAAGTAATTTAAATTTCACTGAAAGAAAGAGAACTTAGCTGCTTACATACCCTTTTATAAACATTAGCTTAATTTGAATATTGCATTCGAAAGACTTCCTTGATTTAGCAAATTCCGCGATTTTATGTACAAGATTATTGGTCCCTTGAAGTTCAATAAATTGAGGTTTGACTGTATTTCACTTTCAGCACCACTTTTTCTTTTATTGGAAGATATTTTTACAAGAATGTCCAGTAGCAAATCAATAAAAAAGCAATACTAATGAGAATTCTTCCTTCTCTGATCAGAGAAGCCAGAAACAAGTGTACCGTAATCAAAGTTTTCTAGACTTCAAAGTATGCAGCTTCCAATTGGTGGAACTTTTCAGCATGATGTTAATAAGTTATGTCGGGAATGGGTAAAAATGGTACATACGTTATAGTGAACATGCATTAAGTAGACATGTAAGGCTTGGTATTACTGCGCATACATAAAACTAAAAAAATTATCTAAATCAAAAACTTTCTCATTGGATAACATTTAGCCTCCAGGGCACTAATGAAGAGCTTTAACAATTCAAATGCAATGTATGACATAGCTTTAACTCTGCAGTTTGTTTGTATGTGTATGCTGCTTTAATTTCTGTTTCTACTGCATTAGCTTCTTCAGCCTGTTCCAATAGTTTTTTCTTTCTTTCAGTTTTTAGCACATCTTTTGTAAAAAAAAATCATGCTTCTGTTATCGGTTTGTTCGGTTCTAAATGTACGATTTAAGAAATTATACCCACGATATCTCTGCAACTATTAACCACGATATCTCTGCAACTATCAAGTCCGATTTGAAAAATTCTTTTTGCGTTGGGAAGCTTGAAATATGCAAATGATGATCCTTCATTTCGTTTTTTTTTACGATGTACAATTTCGCCGGTAGAGGGCGTAAATGCAGATGATGTCGAATTCAAAAATACGTTTTATTCCACATAATTGCTTCTAAATATCCAATTGAAAAAAAAAATTATCTTTCGATTCCATTTATATTGAAGAGTATTTCAGATATAGTTACTTTTTCATAATTACGCATAGATTTTCCACTAGGGGGCGTAAAAATAAATTACATTTTCCTCGATAACTCTTCTTCTAAAACTCTGATTTGAAAAAAATTTTCTTCAGCGGATACATCTCCTGATGGAAAATCTTTTGCATATAATTTCAAATTTTTGGTAAAGAATACTTTGGCCACCAGGGGCCGTAAGTGTTAATTTTTGCTTCTGATGTATTTGCCATAAAATCGGATCTTCTAAAATATCGATTGAAAAAATTCTTTTGTGGACTGATGCCACTCACATCAATAAACCTTTTCGGAATATTTTCTTCTTAAAATATTATACAATTTCTCCGCCAGGGGGCATAGATGTACATCTTATTTTTGTCAATATCTCTACTACTAGGAGTCCGATTTGAAAAATTCCTTCTTTGTTAGATAGTGTTTTCCGTGTGACATGTTTTTCATATAATTTCAAAATTTTCAAGTAATTCATAGACTTTCAGCTAGGGGGCGTAAATGTAAATTGTGTTTCCCCCTATATCTCTGCTTCTAAATCTCCGATTTGAAAAATTCTTCCTGCAACGCATACAGCTCCTGATAGGAAATCGTTTGCACGTATTTTCCAATTTTTGTAAGAAATGGTTTGGCCACCAGGTGGTGTAAGTCTAAATTTGCGCTTCTGTTGTATTTGCAGCAAAATATGAGCTTCTAAAATCTCGATTGAAAAAAAGTCGTTTGTTGACCGATACTATTCATGTCGACAAACCTCTTAGGAAAATTTTCTTCTTAAAAAAATGCATGGTTTCTACGCCAGGGGCGTAGATGTATATCTTATTTTTGTCAATATCTCTACTTCTAAGAGTACGATTTGAAAAATTCCTCCTTTGTTGGATAGTGTTTCCAATGCGAAATGTTTTTCCTATAAATTTAAACTTTTCAAGTAAATCATAGACTTTCTGCTAAAGGGCACGAAGGTAAATTGCGTTTTCTGTGTTATTTCTGCTCCTAAAGCTCTGATTTGAAAAATTCTTCCTGTATCGCATACAAGACCTGATGGAAAATATTTTTCACATAATTTCTAATGTTTGGTAAAGAATGGTTTAGCCACCAGGGGTCATAAGTGTTAATTCCTGCTTCTGAAGTATTTTGTTGCAAAATCTGGGATCCTGAAAACTCAACTAATTTTTTTCTTCGATCGATACCGCTTATATGGATAAACCTTTTGAGAATACTTTCTTCCAAAAATAATGCATGGTTTTCCCACCAGGGGACGTAAAGTCACATCTTATTTTTGTCGATATCTCTGTTTCTAAGAGTTCGTATGCTCACGATTCTGTTTACAGCAATATCTGAGGGATTAAAAACCCGATTGAAAATCTTCTTTCTTTCGTCAGATCTATTGTTTTCCATACCGGTTCCATTGACTTTGAATAGCTTTGATAAATTTAATTTGCGTCAGAACGGATACAAAAGACGTGCTTATTACACCCGAAAATTTGGTGTCATCTTTCTTGTTTAATTCTTCCCACAGCACATTTAATTTCCTTTACTTTCTCTGCTTGCTGACTTATCTGTTTTCTTAATGCTTCTTTACATTTGATGCAGCATTTAGTTTTATTATTTTAAATGTATGCTGAATATGTGGCCTGATTACTATTTTTTTTTAATATAATGTTATTCTGTCCATCTACTTTATGCTTAGAACATTTGTACAGATTTTTTGGGTGAAGTTCCATCAGGAAGTACCCAAACCTAAGGTTAGGCCTTTATTTTATTTTTTTATTTATTTATTTATTATTTTGTTTTTTGTGCCTAGCTTAGGCCTGACTAAATATTTTAAAAAAGTGTAATATTTTTGTGTCTGTCTATTCAACATACAGTGCATTTATACCAATTTTTATGGCGCAATTCCATCGGGAAATACCGAAATCTGCAGTTAGGCTTTTTATTTATTTTTTTCCTAGCCTAGGCCTGATCAAATATTTTGAAAATGTTGAAAAATAATGAAATAATTCTCTAAAAGAGTGGAAGTGCACTGACTGACATTCGGAAAATTATACAGACGTAATTTTAAATGCCCATACATTATACTGTTTTGCTAAAATGTGAACAAAAAAGAAAACAAGAAAGATGACACCGAATATTGGGTTGTAATGAACAAGTCTTGAATTTTTTTCTGATGCGAATCAAATTTATCAAAGCTATTCAAAGCCAATGCAACCGGTTAGAAAAATATCAACCAGATTTCTTCAATAGATAAAACATCCAGAAATAGAAAACAGCTACTTACTTCCACCAGCAGCTAAAAAGTATGTAATGAAAATTACCAAACGGTGCATAAAAAGTTTCTCACAGCAGAAGGAAGCTATTGGAGACCGATTTTTAAATCGAATAGTTAAAAGAGAGAAATAAAGAAAGAAAGAAACACGATATAATTCTACGTCTAATGGGAAAGTAAAAAAATATTCCTGGAAAAAACTATGCTAACGAAAAAGAACTTTTCAAATATGTCTTCCGGAAGAAGAGACAGTGAGAAAAAGGTTTGACCTTTATGCACCCTAATGGGAATTCTGTGCATTGTTTAAAGAGGATAATGCACCACATCTCTATTGTGGAGAATGGCATACAGTAAAAATAAGAAATTTCTCAATAGGATTTTTAGAAGCAGAGATACAGTTGCAAGCAGAAGTACACAAACACTACCTAGTGGCAGAACTGTGAACTATAAAACTTCTCAATTGCTAACCTAAAATGTTACACAAGGTAAATGGCAACCGGTGCTGAAATAATTTCTTAAATCGTACATTTAGAAGCAAAGATATTAAGAAAAACAGAATAAACATTGGCGCCCGCTAGCTGCAAAATTGGGCATTATTTTGGGAAGAAAATATACACAGAGTTTTCATAGTTAGTAGTATCTGACCGAAAAAGAATTTTTTATATCGGGTTTTTAGCCCCGCAGATATTGCTGTAAACAGAAATGTGAGCTTATACCCTCTAGTGGCAGACTTCTGCATTAAGAAAAATTTGAAATTTTATGAGAAACATTTCACAGCGGAAACACTCCTCAAAAAAGAAAGAATTTTTTGAGTCGGACGCTTAGCAGCAGGGATATTGACAAAAATAAGATATACGCCCCTGGCGGGGAAAACTATGCCCTATTTTAAGCAGGAGGTGTTTTCAAAATTTTTTCCAAGGTGAGCAGTATCGGTCTATGAAAGAATTTTTACAGTTGACTTTTTCAGAAGCTCAGATTTAGCTGCAAGTGCATCAGAAGCAAAAATAAACGTGTACGCCCCCTGGTGGACAAACCATACTTTATCAAAATTTAGAAATTATATGCAAAACATTTCTCATCAGAAGCAGTATCCAATGCAGAAAGAATTTTTTAAATCGGAGTTTTAGAAGCAGAGATATCGGGGAAACTCAAGTTACCTTTGCGCCCCTAGTGAAAAATTTATACATTACTTGAAACTATATGAGAAACATTTCGCACCAGAAACGCTCTCCAACAAAGAAAGAATTTTCCAAATTGTACTCTTGGAAGCAGAGATATCAACAAAAATAAGATATACATCTACGCCCCCTGGTGGGAAAACTGTGCGCTATTTTAAGCAAGAGGTGTTCTCAAAACGTTTTTCGAGGTGAGCGGTATTGGTGGTCTAAGAAGGAATTTTTTTCAGTCTACTTTTTAAGAAGCTTGGATTTTGCTGCAAATACATCGGAAGCAGACATAAACGCTTACGCCCCCCTGGTGGCCAAATCATACTTTATCAAAATTCTGAAATTACATGAAAAACATTTCTCATCAGGAGCAGTATCCGATGCAGAAAGAATTTCTCAAATCGCAGTTTTAGAAGCAGAGATATTGGGGAAAGACAAGTTACCTTTACGCCCCTAGTGAAAAATCTATGCATTACTTGAAAATAAAACTGCACTTAAAATAGCCTTCGCTGTAAATGGCATCGAAAGGAAGAAATAATTTTTTCAATCAGATATTTAGAAGCAAATATATGCAATAAAATGCATTTTAAATTCAATATCATTTGCATTTACGCCATCTAGCGGCAAAGTTGCGCATCCAAAAAACTCGGAATGCCAGGATCACCACTCATATTTTAAGCTTCCCAATGCAAAAAGAATTTTTCAAAACAGACTAATAGTTGCAGAGATATGGTGTCCACGGACGGACAAACCGATAACATATGCACAATCTTTTTTACAAAAGACGTGCTAATTACCCGCCAACTACTTCCTATACTGCGGTAAATTCCCGAGGTCCCGGAGATTGCAGTTATGGCATACAAACATGCAGCAGCGTTTATTATGACTTGGAACGATTTACACTTTTGGAATCGTACTGATCAAAGCCTGTTCGAACATCATTTCTGCTGGCAGATAGCAATACATGCGAATTCGCCGATTTGTGGCATGATCGACATGCGGTGGCCCAATAAGAACCGGTTTGAACATCGTGTTTGCTCCACGATGGATTCCCATCATTCATGAAGAACCTCCGAAGTCGGATGTCCGCAACGCCATCGTGTGGTTTCATCAACATCGTACTTCACGATACATCGCATCGCGAAGGACAACACATCGTAGTACCGTTATCTAAAAAATCGGATCCTCGATGTAAAACTTAACCCGGTTTTTCGCGATATACCGGCACATCGCCCAGCTCGAATGACCCGCGATGAATTTTTCTGCGAAGCAAACGAGCAGGTTATTGGTTACGTTCGACAAAAGACCTTACTGTCGACCCACAGTTGAAAGAACCGTGGTCGGCAAAGTGCCAAGCCGAGTCAATGAACGCTGAAGGGGATAACGGTATCAGGGATGCCCCTTCAGAACTTGTCTGAAAGAAGGAAATGATGTCATCGTCATTGGCAAAGACTACTCCTTTTTATCTCAAAGCTTAAATTTGATTTTTACAGGGTAAGGGACAAAGAGAAAATTAAAAAAAAAAAATTGACCGTGACCTACGACCTTAAGTCTGTGACCTTTCCTTGACTTGCGTGACAGTTTCCTCATTTCGTGACCTTTCGGTGATTTGGTAGACACGTTGATTGGTAGATGGTTATTAACATAATCTATGACGCTTGCTGATTGGATAGAAATTTAAATAAGGTTGGGCTGGATTTGGATATTTATCATTCCTAGTCGGAAACACCAGCCAATTATTATACCATACAAATTATAGTTCCTGAACTTCCGCCTCTGCTTCCGGAAAGTTAAGAATGACAAACAGGACTTACTCACTTGGTCTCTCGGAGTTTTTAATCCCCCCGATTCTTTTTCGGCATTTTTACTGGGGAGAACCGGCTTTTAATTACACTCTTCACTGCTGCTCACCCCGGTGAAAAACACTATGACACTGTGAACACAACACTGATGACCATCAGTCATAAACAGTTCTTCCGCACGTCGATGTGACCAGGCTCCTCTGTCGGAGGGTGGAGCCACGCCCTTACAAACAAGATGCAGTCGATGGTTCTCCAAAAGGCAATAGCAGGACAAAATCAGCCGAAATGGCGCAGTCATGATGTGGTAACTCAACAGCTGCTCTCTTGGCAAAGTCAGAGGGGGGGGGAGGTGAATTCCTTCTATTGATGATCGCTCCTTCGTAGCAGCATTGTCCAGCCAGGTCACTTGTTAATTTTCCCGAAGCACGTGGGAGGCTCCAGTAGTCGTTATAAGAGTTCTTTCGATGGGTACCGTCTCGAAGATTCGTATGGAGCAAGAGCCTCTGTTTGGGTGGCGTGTACTTGCTCAGCTTCCTCGTAGGAAACATTTGTTCATTCCACTTTCTTTAATTTGTCACCATCAACTCAATGAGACTATCAGGGCAGAATTGGAATGTTTTCAGTTATGCAGGAGAACCAACTATCTTCCAAGTGGTTTCAATAATCGAGGTTCAGCAGGATCCCTCTTTCTTTGATGGCTGGCCTCTTTGATGGTACCCAGCAACTCTCCCTATTTCCTTCTCTACTCTCTACCTCAACTGACTGACCTGTCAATAGCAAACCACTTGAAACTTGGTTTATTAACACCTGGCCACATCACATGCTGTCTACGATGTCTGGGTGCAGGGGTGTAAAATGGGGACTTTGTTCGCAGGATGTGTTTCCTTGTATTAACTCGGTGCTCTTAAAAAATCATCCCAAAAACACAGCTTCAGCCATAAAATTTTCATAATATTATTCTCTCTTTCAAATAAAATTAATGTCCTCATTTGAGCCCATAGGGTTCCCTTGACGGCCTCCTCTCCCTTGGGTGGAGCTAGCTACTTTCCCAAGTCGAAAGCTAATTTACATACACTGGAATATCCCCTAATGCCCACCAGGCTCACACTATTGCTTAGCACCTGGAGGACACTCCCTCAACTCCAATCCCATTGGCTATCGGTTCGTGGTCACTGACCAAACAAATCTCAGGTAAGTCCAGCGGGTATCCTCCCACACAACTTAGTGCCACTATTCTGGGCCTCTGGCAACATGCCTGAAATTTCTTGAAATTCACCATTCACAATGGCATCTCAACTTAGGGGAACACCCCTTTTGTTCCAAAATACCAAACATGTGCTACACTATACAAAAACCAACAAAACTAGTTTCCATTCCACAAATTCCACGAACACTAAGCTTTTCCCCAAAACAATGACACAGCAATATTATGTAATAACTAGACAAATCAAATTACATGATTTTCCTAATTCACATCCGTACGTTCGAAAATACCATACAAATGGGTTATGGTACAGAAAACTTACAAAAACAAATCTATGTGCAACAAATTCCATGAGCATCGTGCATTTCACAACAACAACACCGCTATATATGCAAAAACTAGGCAAATCACATTCCGTGGTTTTATTAATCCATGCCCTCACGCCCGCCACCAAACCAATCACTAATTTACACCAGATCTTTAAATCTGTCACCTGGAAACTAACACACTCAGAGCTCCACAATGCACGTTAACCAGAGCTCACCTTTCGTGGCTCACAAAATCTTATAGGCTCAAAAATCTTACTGATCACGCAATTATTTTTATTTTTCCTCAGGTATATTTTTCGAAATTCTTTAGTATTTTTTTTTAATTCTTGAAGTTGAAATGAGGAGAATTAGGTGCATAAATTTAAAACTACAAAATGTAATACATAGTGCGATCAAAAAGTTCCGAGACTAGGTACATAGCGTGCCAACAGATAGCAGTACTCAGATGTGTGAGCAGCGGTCGAGGGCAGTGACCTTCACAAGTCATTGTGCCGAGTGGAGTCGTTCTGTGAACAATGGAAGCTGTGCTACACGGTATTTGGTGACCACGTGCAGAACACAGCTGCAATTTCGGTGTGGACTGCAACCTAGAGCAGTGAGCGAACATCAAATTCTGTATCAAACTCAGCAACTCGGGAACGGAGATGCATGAAATGTTGTGGCAGGCTTATGGCAATGAAGCAATGAGTCGTGTGAGGTGTTTTGAGTGCCACTCGCACTTCAAGAGTGGCAGAATGGCACTGGAAGATGACAAGAGGTCAGGGTGACCGTCCACGAGCATACCCCCGAAAATGTGGACAAAATTAGGGAACTGGTGCAGGAGGATTGTCGGAGAACCATTCAAAACATTGCTACCATCATCAATGTGTCATACAGGTCAGTGCAAAAAATTCTGATGTCGGTTTTGAACGTGCACCGCATTGCTGCAAAGTTTGTGCCATAGATTCTGAACCCTGAACAGAAGGCGCTCCTTGTCGAACTCTGTCAAGATCTTCATCAGCAGGTGGTGAATGAACCAACGTACCTGTCACGGGTCATCACCAAGGACAAGACTTGGGTCAACATACATGTCACGGGTCATCACCGAGGACAAGAGTTGGGACCCGGAGACCAACCAATAAACAACAGTCGTCGCAGTGGAAGAGCCCGGCATCTCCACGACCGAATAAGGCCTGACAATTCCGGAGCACACCAAAAGCATGCTCATCGTGTTTTTCGACATTTCTGGGGTTGTGCGCTGTGAATTCCTTCCCCCAGGGCCAGACCGTCACCGCCCTTTTTTTTGTTGCGATGTCCTGTGGAGTCTTAGGGAGAACATTTGCCGCAAACAACCTGAAATGTGGTGCAGGGGCAATTTCCTGCTCCATCATGACAATGCAGCAGCTTACAGAGCGTTAGCAACAGGCCAGTTTTGCAGCCACAACAGCATGACTACCCTTCCTCACCCGCCGGATTTGAACCCCTGCGATTTCTTTCTGTTCCCGAAGATGAAGCTGAAGCTCAGGGATCGCCGTTTTGATACAGTGGACGAGATTCATGAACAGGACTTCCAGGGAGCATTCCAACAGTGGCAAAAACACTGGCAGCAGTGTATCACTGGCCAAGGAGATTACTTTGAGGGTGATCATAGCCAGACTTAAGTAACATAAGTACTTTGTTGTATATCGCCTAGTCTCGGAACATTTTGATCGGACCTCGTATAGTGGGAACAAAAACCATCATTCTAATTTAAAAATAAAAAAACATTCCCCTGATAATTCATACAACTATGAAAGAGTAGCAGTAGGGAAGATACTATGTCTGCATTACTTTCACATTGAACTTTGTTCAATATCACAAAAACTTGCAAATTCATAACTCAGAACTGTTTGAAGAATATAATTCGACAAATCATAAAAAAAAGTTTTACATGTGTATCCGTGTATATGACTAAAACAGTGCAGCAAATGTATTATACGACTAAAAAAGAGCTGCATCTTTGTATAATTGAAGATTTTGCGCATTTTCATGGGCTTCCTATTCGAAACAAACAGCCGCAAGCAACAAGCTCCCCTCTTGCTTAGCTTTGTTCTTTCAGCAGTGGATGGAACTACAAAGAAACGAAGAAGTACAGTTCCTAGAAAGGTGCCTGTGGCAAAACCACAAATGGTGTCCTTGTGGCAATGTAGTTATCGTGATAACCTTAGTAGATGAGGGAAAGCAGAGAATTCCAAAAACTTCCTGTCGTTTTTAAGCTAGACTCATGTGATGCACACCAACAAAATTTGGGAATGCTTTACTGAGTGGTCTTGCCACCCAGAGCATTAAGGAGATAAATCACCTCTTGTTTTTTGAAGAGTCCTTTTGGATTTCGTACATTGGCCTACTTGTAGCATAATTTGCCAATGTCTCAATAAACTTTCATGAGCCATTTTCTTCTTCACTTTTTCATAGTGTGTGCGTGCGTGTGTGTGTGTTGTTGTTGTTTTGTCAATGTAATTGTGATTAAAGTTGAAATTTAATTCAGAGGATTAGATATCTAAATCCACACTCATATCAAAGAAAAAAAGGGCCACTTTCAGATTACTCAAAGCAACTCACAAAATTCTGATATGCAAAATCCTAATGCACAAAATCTGGTACAAGTTATTCAAAAGAATGAATTAAATATTATTTTTTGGAATATACAGGGAAATAAAGAGTCAACACATGAAATTACTAGTTTATTTAAAATATACCAGAATTGACATAGCCCTAATCAGCAGGGGTGCTTACTATGTGAAATCAATTCAATTAGTTTTTCTAACACATTTTTGTGTTGAACTTCATTACCTGGTTATAATATTAATTGTACATATTTGTCGACTATACAGTTGTAATATTTTGTACTGTTTCTCACGTTGTATGAATATCGAAGTGCTCGCGGGGAAACAATCTTGGTCTGACACTGGGTTATCACAGTTGAATGCTACTGAATATTAAAAATTAAGGTAAAATATTACATAAATGAAAGTTGTTACTCACATTTTCTTTTTCCTGGAATACCTCGGGATATTGAACTTTTACTTGGCGAAAGCATTAATTGCTTTGAAGTCCTTTGTTATCACCTTCAGCAGTCACTTCGTAAAGATATTCTACTTGATAAGTTGATACAGGTGGGTAACAATTCTTCTTAATGAATCTTGATTCTAATCAATAAAATAATTCGATAAAAATATAATCTAAAATAATAAAATAGCAAACGGTCAAACCTTCAAGTCGAAGGGAAAGTCGATCTGATAAAATATTCTGTCTTGACAATAGCTTATACTTCGTTTCCCGCTGCACTAATATTCCCAAACTAGTTTCGACTATCATTCTCGTAGTCTCCATCTGTGGGTTAAATGACTTGTTGCTCATTGTGCATGTTGTTCATCAGCCAATTATCTCACAATCTGCAACACAACTCAAAAGTTCCACGTCGACAGAACCTTTTGTGCATTCAAATCATGGTTTTATTGCGCATTTTATATCATGCACGTGTTAGTTCTTGATTGGAACGTCCAAATTTGTTCTCGATTTAAAATTGTCTGGTGTCATAATCTTCCGTACGTCAATCGACTCAGTAATTGTCTTGATCTTAAATCGTTTATGTAGGCTGTTTTTTTCTTTTTTCTTTTTTCTTTTCTTGCTCAATGAGGTATCTCCATGTGTATGGGAGGTCGACTGGGTCGTTGTAATTACAGTATTTATCTCTTATTTTTTCGATCATTACTGCCTCCGATGTTAAAATTTGGGCTTTCGTTTTATGCGATGTTATTAATTTGGCTTCTGCCCAATCTGGGATTGTCTCATTATCAATACAATGTAGAATCAATGACGTTTTATTTTCTTTTTTTATTCCAGTAGGATATGTGTTCTCCCAGTCTTCTCTTAAATCTTCTTTTGGTACTTTCTATGTATATTTTATTCGTTTTATTCTCTCTACACTTGAAATATTTCTTGTTGGAATGCTGTATACGCCTGCTTTTCCTAAAATCAATCTTTTTCCATTGCCTGTTGTCAAAATGGTCTCGTTATCTATAACGGTTTCCGCTAGTTTTCTTTCGTGCACTGCTTTTTTAAATTTACCTCCAAATTTCTTTGAGGTTTCGGTTATCCATTTAATTTCTTTAATCTCGTTTGTTCTATAGCTTGAGTGAGTTAAAGCTCTACTTATATAAAATTGCAGTGCTGACAGTTTGTATTTCCACGGGTGTCTGGAATTTATCGGAATATTTGCCGGTATAAATGTTGGTTTTCAATAAGCTGCATATTCAATTTTATTGTTGTTTCTCAATAAAGATATATCTAAAAAATGTAGTTATCTATTTATTTCCTTTTCAATTGTAATCTGTATTGAGGGATAGAAGCTATTGTATTTTTGTATGAACTTTTCTAGGTCTCTTTCAGAATGCTGGCAGAAGATGAGGATATCATCAACATATCTTATATATATTAATGGTTTATTTTCATTGAGTGGTTTAATTAAGTTATTTTCAATGTTTTGTAATATTATTTCAGCCAGGAGGCCGGAAATTGGAGGTCCCATTGGTGCAACTTGTTTTTGTCTATAAGATTTTTTTATCGTATGTGAAGTAGTTATTGTCAGTAATAAATTTTAGAGCTTGGATAATACTGATTCTTTCAGAATCAAGGACTTCTTGATATTTTAATCTTTCATCTAAAAGCCTAATTGATTCATTAATAGGAGTATTTGTAAGAAGAACTACAAATTATACAATCAATGCATGCTACAGTATGATAAAGAAGGAACTAAAGAACAGCTCATTAAGATATTCGCAATAGTAGATAGACAACAATTACTAGATCGAAGAAGACATTTCAATAAGATTGAGAACTTAATAAACGACAAAAATAATAACACAAAAGAAAAAGCAACATCTCAAATGGACAAGCAACTGTTTATCAACAAATCTAATACGGAGTCGTATTCTTTACAAGTTAAAGCACTCGATAGGGGTATTAGATATGCTTATGACCAAAAAATGCCAAAAAGGGAAGTCTTGATCCCGTACATGGAAGACGTAATTTAAAAATTACCAAAGGACAGACAAAATCCTATGAGATTTAAAATGGTAAGAGCAATTAATAACAAGGCAAAAGAAATACAGCAGCCAGCCATTAAATATGAAAGACTTGAACTACTAAAACTGAGAAACAATTTAGCAATAACATGTTGTTTGTGCAGATAAAGCCAAACAAATTATTATCTTAGATAATGAAGAATATAACCTGAAAATGAAGAATGCTATTGCTGAACTAAACTTTGAAGAGGTTAACAAAAATTCAACAGATCACATTATAAGAAAGATGGCCAACATAAAAAACCACAGTAATTTACCATACAATATAAGAAATAAAGCTATTTCACCAGTAAGGACATCTATTCCATGTATTTTCAGCAAAATCAAGACACATAAAGATGATAAACCCTTACATCCAATCGTTAATAAAACTATCGCTTCAACTATTCACCTTGAAATAGAGTTGTTTAAACACTTAAAACAATATTTTAACCAACACGAATATACTATCAACAATTCCATTGAAGTTATTGAAAAGCTCAAAAAGGTTAAATCAACAGAATTTATTATGATTAGTCTAGACATAGTATCTCTATACCCAAATACTCCTATTAATGAATCAATTAGGCTTTTAGACAAAAGATTAAAAGATCAAGAAGTCCTTGACTCAGAAAGAATCAGTATTATCCAAGCTCTAAAATTTATTACTGACAATAACTACTTCACATACGATTAAAAAAAAAAAAAGACAAAAACAAGGTGCACCAATGGGATCTCCAATTTCTGGTCTTCTGGCTGAAATAATATTACAAGACATTGAAAATAACCTAATTAAACCACTCAATGAAAATAAACCATTAATATACATAAGATACGTCGATGATATCCTCATCTTCTGCCAGCATTCTGAAAGAGACCTAGAAAAGTTCATACAAAAATACAATAGCTTCTATCCCTCAATACAGGTTACAACCAAAAAGGAAATAAACAGACAACTACATTTTTTAGATATATCTTTATTGAGAAACAACAATAAGATTGAATATGCAGTCTATGAAAAACCAACATTTATACCGGCAATTATTCCGATAAATTCCAGCCACACATGGAAATACAAACTGTCAGCACTGCAATTTTATGTAAGACCTTTAACTCACTCAAGCAAAAGAACAAACATTAAAGAAATTAAATGGATAACCAAAACCGCAAAGAAATTTGGATACAGAAAAAAGTTAATAGAAGAAATATTTAAAAATACTAAAATGTCTCTAAATAACACCAATGTAAAACCTAAGACTGAAAGAAAATTTGGAGGTAAATTTCTATTCATTCCTCCACTTGCGAATATTTTAAAAAAGGTGTGCATGAAAGGAAACTTATTACTAGTGGAAACCGTTATAGATAACGAGATTATTTTGACAATAGACATCGAAAAAAGATCAATTTTAGAAAAAGCAGGCATATACAGCATTCCAACAGAAATATTTCAAGTGTAGAGAGAATAGATAAAATGAATAAAATTTATATAGGAAGTACAAAAAGATTTAAAAACAAGACTGGGAAAACACATGTCTAACTGGAATAAAAAAGAAAATAAAACATCATTAATTCTATATTGTATTGATAATGAGACAATCCCAGATTGACCAGAAG
Organism: Macrothele yani; assembly: GCA_039090855.1. Classification (NCBI taxonomy): domain Eukaryota; kingdom Metazoa; phylum Arthropoda; class Arachnida; order Araneae; family Macrothelidae; genus Macrothele; species Macrothele yani. The sequence continues at coordinate 67,433,647 of CM077023.1, read as the reverse complement.
CCAAATTAATAACATCGCATAAAATGAAAGCCCAAAGTTTAACATCAGAGGCAGTAAAAGAAGAGATAGAAACTGTAATTACAACGACCCAGTCGACCTACCATACACATGGAGATACCTTATTGAGCAAGAAAAGAAAAAAGAACAAAACAAAAACATCCAACATAAACGATTTAAGATCAAGACAAATACTGAGTCAATTGACGTACGGAAGATGGCCACACCAGACAATTTTAAATCGAGAACAAATTTGGACGTTCCAATCAAGAACTAACACGTGCATGACGTAAAATACGCAATAAAACCAAGATTTGAATGCGCAAAAGGTTCTGTCGATGTGGAACTTTTGAGTCATGTTGCAGATTGTGAGATATTTGGCTGATGAACAACATGCACAATGAGCAACAAGTCATTCAACCCACAGATGAAGACTACGAGAATGATAATCGAAACTAGTTTGGGAATATTAGTGCAGCAGGAAATGAAGTCTAAGCTATTGTCAAGACAGAATATTTTATCAGATCGACTTTCCCTTCGACTCGAAGGCTTGATCGTTCGCTATTTTATTATTTTAGATTATGTTTTTATTGAATTATTTTATTGATTAGAATCAAGATTCATTAAGAAGAATTGTTACCCACCTGTATCAACTTATCAAGTAGAATATCTTCACGAAGTGACTGCTGAAGGTGATAACAAAGGACTTCAAAGCAATTAATGCTTTCGCCAAGTAAAAGTTCAATATCCCGAGGTATTCCAGGAAAAAGAAAATGTGAGTAACAACTTTCATTTATATAATATTTTACCTTAATTTTCAATATTCAGTAGCATTCAACTGTGATAACCCAGTGTCAGACCAAGATTGTTTCCCGCAAGCACTTCGATATTCATACAACGTGAGAAACAGTACAAAATATTACAACTGTATAGTTGTCAAATATGTACAATTAACTGTGAAATCAAATTTCCTGAAACCAAACCCAAATTTCCTGAAATTAACGTAGATCAATAGTTTTACAAAAAAAAAAACAAAAAAACAAAAAAAACAGATTATACGTATATGTGTTACATTTATAATTTATTCCCAAGTTCTGATTTTTTTTTTTTTTTAAGAGCAGTGGCCTTTATAAAATTTTATTAATCGAAAACTTTCAGTGTTTGACCCTTCAAAGCTACAATACTTATAAAAAAAAAAAGCAACTTACATAATTGATGCCTGCCTGTGTCAACAGTGTATTTTCTTGCGCAGAAAACACAATGAAATGTGTATGACACAGTTTGTTCAGTTTATCCTTAAAATGATTTGTACATTCACGTAATAAGTCATATCCTCTATAAATTCACAGTGAAGTTTTTGGTGTAAGTAAGTAAAACTATGGAATAAACTAGTAGTTGCAGTTGAATAAAATGTTTTCAATGAATTATAAGCAGTGTCAGGAACAGAGCCTATTCTGTAGAATGGCACTTCACCAAGACTAGTGGCAGCAAGGATAACCAGTGGTCCCTAGTGCAGCAGGGATCCAATGGGGCAGGAACAAGCTGAAGTACCTAAGACTGCAATAAACTCAAGTTGCTATACTTCTAAAGGAGGAAAGTGGATCAAAGAGTGCATTGAAACCAATGACAAAGATTTTCTGAGCCGCAACAGGTAGGCATGGGAAAGGGAAGTGGGAGGGGTGAAAAAATAGTCAGCACAGAGACCCTCCCCTAAATCTCTACTAATGAGATCTCCTCCTGAAGGTGAAAAGCAGCAGGCAAGGGTATAGGCTACTGCAGCAGATTGGGTGGGCCACTAAGCTCTGGGGTGGGGCAGAAGCAAAGGGGCAGTGCCAGGAAAAGAATGGGATGAGGAACTTCTTTTGTTTGGAGTAGCTCTGGGAGAACCCAGCACCAAATCATGAAGGAAAGCAAATGTTAACACACTATCAAAAGAGAAACATCACATGGAATGGGGGGTGGGAGGGGATCTGTTTCAGTGGAATTGGGTAGACACATAGTGGACCTTTGTCTCTTCTACTCTGTGAGGGTAGATTTAAATACAAAAAGAACAATAAATTTTTTAACTTTGGTTTAATTTTTTTTTACAAGAGAAAAATGTAGAAAATTTCTAAAAAAAATAACGCCGAAAATTCTGAAAAATAAGCACCCCTGAATCAATGAAACATGGTTAGTGCCACGTGTTAAATTCAAGATTCCCAACTATGCTGTATATAACTATAGGACAAAACCACACAAAAATATGAAATTTTAATTGCAGTAAAGGATAGCTTAGAAAATCATGATTCTGCATGCAAAAATAGGGTAGGAATGGATGCTCACTTGGTCATAGCAAAACCTAAAGCTGGGTAAATTAAATTCACTGCAATTTACAGTCATCCAAAACACACAATCACAAGTGAAAATATGGACAGTATTTGGAAGAAAATACGAGTATTACCACCACAATAGCTGGTGATTTCAACAGTAAATATTGCTACTGGCATTGCAAAAAAACAAATTAAAGTAGGACCAATATTTTTAAGTGCATGCTTAAAAAAGTACTGATGTTGGGGAACCCACCCACATGGTCCAGAAAGGTACCAAAATGTGTTAGATTTAGCTCTTTTCAAAGAAAATAGGCACTATTTTAAAATCTAGACAGAAGCTGCCTCATCATCTGGCCACAATCCAGTATTAGTTAACCTCTGTATGGACAAAATTATTATTGTACCTCCTAGAAAGCAGTGATGGAAAGTTGCAAAATCATTTTTGGAGCAGGTAAAATACAGTTTTGGAGCAGATGAAATACATTTCTGGCATAAGAAAACATTTTTTTTTTTTGAAGCAGGTAAAATATTAGAAGATTGAATAAATTCTTAAGCAAAAAATGTGTTGGAACTAGATGCACCCTACTCAAATTTAAAACATCTTGCATCGAAATACACACACATATGCAAAGATTTTAGTTTTCAAAAAGATAAAAATTTTTGTAACCATAGCAGGATTCTATTATTAGTCATTTATTTTACAAAAATGTTTCATTTTTAAATTTTTTGCTGCTTTTCTCAATATTTAATTGCTCACTTCTATTTTCTTTCTAATTTTTTAAGATAGTTAGCAATGTTTTGCTTCTTTTAATAGTACCTGTTTACTTTCTATTGTACTCATGTCTTTTTTTTATGCCACATTCAATGTTCATCTCAGCATTGTTTAACATTTTCTGAGAGGAATCCAACTGCTGCAAAAGTTCAGCTTCTTCCCATTTCAAATCACCTTGTGAACATTCAACTTTTCCTCTTTTTCGCTTATTTTGCTGCATTTTTCCAGCACTAATCCGCTTTTGATATTTTTCCAGGATTTTTTATAAGCTGTCAGAAGTTACTTGGTTACATTAATTTTACTCACATCTCCATTTAGTCCTTTGACATGATCTTTGTGCTTTTTGCTCTCCAAATGACGCCTGCAATCATCATGGCTGCCATGTGCTATGCTAAAATCACAGCCACATGGCTTACAAAATGTGATTCTGCAAAATTTTATTGGGTATATAAATAAATTTTAAGGGATTTCCGTTCGGTGTCAGACTTATTACTGCTCGCATGCATTTTAAGGTGGCAACACTGCGATATCGCAGTACGAGATGCCAGCTGTCAGAGTCAGTATATGATGTTCGATTGAGGTGCGAAGACGTATTTGTTTTACTCGATGGAAAATGGCAACTTTCGTCTCGACAAAACAGCATTTGCAGGAAGTGTTAGTGCATTACTTTATTGTCAAGAAAAGTGCTGCTGACAGCTATCGCTTAATGTCAGAAATCTATGGTGAACATTTCCCATCCATAAGAATATGAGTACTGGTTTAGACGATTCAAATGGAACGATTTTGATGTCAGTGATAAAAAACGTTCTGGACCACCCAAAAAAATTGCTGACGCCGAATTGGAAGCTTTACTCGACAAGGATCCGTGCCAGGCCCAAAAAGAACTAGCAGAAGCATTAAATGTTAGTCAACCATGCATTTCACAACGTTTAGCTGCCATGGGAATGGTGCAAAAAGAAGGGAATTGGATTCCACATGCTTTGCGGGAAAGAGACCTTGAACGTCGAAAAACCATTTGCGAATTGCTGCTTCAAAGGCAAAAAGAAAGTTTTTTTGCATCGTATTATTACTGCCAATGAGAAATGGTTATGGTACGATAACCCTAACCAGCAGAAAGCATGGGTGAAGCCAGGTGAACCAGGTCTTTCAATGCCAAAATGCAATATCCATGGTTCAAAGGTAATGCTGTGTATCTGGTGGGACCAGAAGGGTGTGATCCATTATGAACTGCTGAAACCAACAGAAATTATTACTGGTGATCGGTATCGAACCCAATTAATGCGTTTAAAACGAGCTCTCACGCAAAAACGGCCGGAATGGTAGAATAGACACAAAAAAGTCATCTTACAGCATGACAACGCAAGCCCACATGTTTCTGGACCTGTGAAAAAGTACTTAGCAGGAACTGACTGGGAAGTTCTACCCCACCCACCATATTCGCCAGATATTGCGCCATCGTATTACCATTTGTTCCGGTCAATGCAGTCAGCGCTTTCTGGAGAACGGTATAGTTCTTATGAAGACATCAAAAATTGGCTGGAGAACTGGATCTCTTCCAAAGAACCGGAATTCTTCCTCCGGGGCATACGTTCATTGCCCGAAAGATGGGGTAAAGTTCTAGTTTCAGAGAGAGCATACTTCGATTAATATTAAAATACTGTTTCTGTTCTCCAACAACGTGTTTTGTTCACTTCAAATCCCCCAAAACTTATTTATATACCCAATAGATGTGTCATCATAAAAAGGCCATTCTCTACTATATATATATATATATATATATATGGGATGTAAGGTCAGGTGATGCGTAACATCACAGCCTCTCCTTGACAAATGTCAACCCCGCCTTCTCGTGGTGCATCCTGTTCGCACTAAAGGGAGGCTCTGACGACCGCCCATAGCGGTATAACTATACCATCGGGATCAGAGGAAATGCTATCCCACACTCACCAACCCGCTTGGCCAGCGTGGTGAGTTATGGCCAAACCCCTCCAAAATGATTCCACAACTTAAATCTTGGCCCTCAGTCTCCGGCAGCTGGAATGTACCTGGCCAAGGCAGCGGCCAGTGCGACATGAAGGCAGAGGGTGCTAAGAATCCCCGGAGGACCGGACTAGGCTGCCATCTGATGCTGACCTTGGCTACTTACAATGGACGCTCCCTATCTTCTGATTCAAGGCTTCTTGAATTGGAAGAGGAACTACAAAAGATCAAGTGGGACATCGTGGGGCTAAGTGAGGTAAGGAGAAAAGGAGAAGATCTCATCGAACTGAAAAGTGGACATCTCTTCTACTATCGTGGGACAGATACTGGCAGAACTAGTGGTGTTGGATTTATAATAAACAAGAAACTGAAGGACAAAGTTGTAGAAGTTGAAAGTTCCTCTGACAGAGCTGCACGACTTGTTATCCAACTCTCGAAAAGATACCAGGCTCAGATTATTCAAACTTATGCACCCACCACAAGTCATCCTGAAGAAGAAATTGAAGAATTTTATGAGGAAATTTGTCATCTAAATAATAAAGGTAAGCAGCATTTGAAGATAATTATGGGAGATTTCAATGCAAAAATAGGGCAACGGCAACAGAATGAAACTTCAGTAGGTAAATTCGGTCATGGCAACAGAAACCAGCGTGGAAATACTCTCGTTGAGTTTGCAGAGGCAGAAAGGGTTTTTCATCTTGAACTCCTTCTTCAAGAAAAAGCCACACAGGAAATGGACATGGAGACATCCAAATGGGACGACAAGTGAAATTGATTTTATTATGTGTAACAAAAAATTCGTCATAGAAGACTGCAGTGTGCTAAACAAGTTCAACACAGGTAGTGACCATAGATTGGTGAGATGTAAGATGCACCTCAACTCTAAACTTGAACGTGGCAAGCTCATAGGACAAACAAAATCTATTGACATAACCAACCTTAAAAAACACCATAATACCTTCAAGTTAGAACTGAAGAACAGGTTCTCTGCTTTAGAAGGCCTAACATCGAAAGAAGTGGACATCTCTGAAGTTAACAGAAAAGTAACCACAGCTCTTATGGAAACAGCAACAAAATTAGCTGGGTCTAAGAACAAGTTGCATGTGAACAAATTATCAGGAAAAACCAAAATGTTGATGCAAAAAAGAAGAGAGATGAGGACAACTAAAGAAGATGTGACTTCCAAAGTGGAATATATAGAGCTATGCAAGACAGTAAGAAAAAGTATCACTGAAGACGTAAGGAAATTCAACTGTGAACTAGTGAGGAAAGCAATTGAAAACAACCAAAGCCTAAAGATAGCAAAGGGACATCTCAGTAAGGGAAGAAAACAGATTATGGCACTGAGAAAAGAAGAGATGGTTCTGTAACAAGAAATAGAGGCGAAATTTTGACAAGAGTGAAAGATTTCTACTCCAAATTATATGAAAGGGATGATATATGCACTCCAGACATCATGAAAGATACCAGTACCAGAGTTCCTCCAGTCCTTCCAGCAGAAGTTGCACATGCAATCAAGAACATGAAGCGAGGAAAAGCTCCAGGGAGAAGATGGAATTACTGTAGACATCATACAAGAAGCAAGTGGAGAAATCGAAACAGTACTCGCCCAAATTTTCACTCGATGCCTTAATGAAGGAAAGATTCCTGAGGATTGGAACACCGCTACAGTGATCCTGCTACATAAAAAAGGTGACATTGAGGATCTCGGAAACTACAGACCTATCAGCCTCCTATCAGTAGTTTATAAAATCTTCACTAAAGTTCTTTCACACCGCTTGAAGACAACACTGGACATGGCTCAACCGAGAGAACAAGCTGGATTCAGGAGTGGCTACAGCACAATAGATCATATCCACGTGCTGAGAGAGAACTAATTGAAAGAGCGAGGGAATATGAACTTCCATTGTGCATGGCTTTTATCGATTATGAAAAAGCCTTTGATTCGGTGAAACCATCAGCAGTTACAATGGCTCTGAAAACCTGCGGTATTGAAGATGCATACATTAATATTATTAATAACATCTATGAAAATGCAAGTGCAAAGATTAGGCTGTTTGAAAATACAACACACATAAGAATTGGAAAGGGAGTGAGACAAGGTGACACCATATCTCCGAAGCTTTTTAATGCCACATTGGAGGGTGTTTTTCAGTCACTGAGCTGGGAAAACAAGGGGATAAAGATTAATGGAGATTATCTAACCCACCTGCGTTTTGCTGATGACGTAGTCATTTTGCAACTACCCCATCAGAGCTGTAGAGTATGATCCAGGAACTTGCTGACAAGAGTAAAGAAGTGGGATTAAAAATGAACTTTCAGAAGACAAAAGTGATGTTCAATGCTTTTACAAGAAATGAAGATTTATCGATTGATGGAGAAAAGCTGGAGATAACAGACACGTACGTTTATCTTGGACAGCAGATATCAAGTGAGGGTCACATTGATGAAGAAATTAATCGGCGTACAAAACTTGCCTGGAGAGCTTTTGGAAGAAACAGCATAATTTTCAAGAGCAATATGCCATTATGTCTTAAAAGAAAAGTGTTTGATCAATGCATCCTTCCAGTGCTTACGTATGGTGCGGAGACGTGGACCTTAACTAAAAGAGACATACAAAGGCTGCAGACAACTCAAAGAAGCATGGAGAGGTGCATGCTTGGTGTAACCAGGAGAGATAAGAAGAGGAACTCGTGGATCCGAAAAATGACAAGAGTGGAAGACATCATGATCAGAGTTAAATCCCTGAAATGGCAATGGGCTGGACATACTGCCAGAAGGACAGATCATCGATGGACAGCCGAAATTTTAGATTGGATTCCAAGGGACAGGAAAAGACCCAGAAGAAGACCACATGGGAGATGGGTGGATGAAATTCGAAAGTATGCAGGGGTGACATGGAGGAGACTGGCACAAGACAGACCGTTGTGGAGGAAACTTGGGGAGACCTTCGTCCAGCAGTGGATTGATAATGGTTGACAATGATGATGATGATGATGATATATATATATTCTATTAAGAAGATACCTAAGCAAAAAAATACCTTTTCTATGTTGTACTAGGTGTGAGTCAAAATTATATATGTATTTTTTTGCTTAGGTATCTTCTTAATAGAATGTGAATTCTGAATTTTCAAAACTGCTGCGTTGCGCGTTTTGATCTTCAGGTTATTTTGCAACTTTCGTTTTAAATTCTAAAGTTTTTCCTTAGTCTTCAGTCTTGCTCTTAAGTATATATATATATATATATCATCATCATCATTGTCAACCATTATCAACCCACTGCTGGATGAAGGTCTCCCCAAGTTTCCTCCACAACGTTCTGTCTTGTGCCAGTTTCCTCCATGTTACTCCCACATACTTTCGAATTTCATCCACCCATCTCCCAAGTGGTCTTCTTCTGAGTCTTTTCCTGTCCCTTGGAATCCAATCTAAAATTTCGGCTGTCCATCGATGGTCTGTCCTTCTGGCAGTATGTCCAGCCCATTGCCATTTCAGGGATTTAACTCTGATCATGATGTCTTCCACTCTTGTCATTTTTCGGACCCACGAGTTCCTCTTCTTATCTCTCCTGGTTACACCAAGCATGCATCTCTCCATGCTGCTTTGAGTTGTCTGCAGCCTTTGTATGTCTCTTTTAGTTAGGGTACTTGTCTCTGCACCATATGTAAGCACTGGAAGGATGCATTGATCAAACACTTTTCTTTTAAGACATAATGGCATACTGCTCTGGAAAATTATGCTGTTTCTTCCAAAAGCTCTCCAGGCAAGTTTTGTACGCAGATAAATTTCTTCCTCAATGCACTTGATATCTGCTGTCCAAGATAAACATACGTGTCTGTTATCTCCAGCTTTTCTCCATCAATCGATTAATCTTTATTTCTTGTAAAAGCATTGAACATCACTTTGTCTTCTGAAAGTTCATTTTTAATCCCACTTCTTTACTCTTGTCAGCAAGTTCCTGGATCATACTCTGCAGCTCTGATGGGGTAGTTGCAAAAATGACTGTCATCAGCAAAACGAAGGTGAGTTAGATAATCTCCATTACGCTTTATCCCTTTGTTTTCCAAGTTCAGTGATTGAAAGACATTTTCCAATGTGGCAATGAAGTGCTTCGGAGATATGGTGTCACCTTGTCTCACTCCCTTTCCAATTTTTGTGTGTGTTGTATTTTCAAACAGCCGAATCTTTGCACTTGCATTTTCATAGATATTATTAATAATATTAATGTATGCATCTTCAATACCGCAGGATTTCAGAGCCATTGTAACTGCTGATGGTTTCACGGAATCAAAGGCTTTTTCATAATCAATAAAAGCCATGCACAATGGAAGTTCATATTCCCTCGCTCTGTCAATTAGTTCTCTCAATACCTGGATATGATCTATTGTGCTGTAGTCACTCCTGAATCCAGCTTGTTCTCTCGGTTGAGCCATGTCCAGTGTTACCTTCAAACGGTGTGAAACAACTTTAGTGAAGATTTTATAAACCACTGATAGGAGGCTGATAGGTGTGTAGTTCCCAAGATCCTCAATGTCACCTTTTTTATGTAGCAGGATCACTGTAGCATTGTTCCAATCCTCACGAATCTTCCCTTTATTAAGGCACCGAGTGAAAATTTGGGAGAGTACTGTTTCGATTTCTCCACTTGCTTCTTGTATGATGTCCACAGTAATTCCATCTTCTCCTGGAGCTTTTCCCTGCTTCATGGTCTTGATTGCATGTGCAACTTCTGCTGGGAGGACTGGAATAACTCTGGTACCTTTCATGATGTCTGGAGTACGTGTATCATCACTTTCATATAATTTAAAGTAGAAATATTTCACTCTTGTCAAGATTTCGCCTCTATTTCTTGTTACAGAACCATCTTCTTTTCTCAGAGCCATAATCTGTTTTCTTCCCTTACTGAGATGTCCCTTTGCTATCTTTAGGCTTTGGTTGTTTTCAATTGCTTTCCTCACTAGTTCACAGTTGAACTTTCTTACGTCTTTCATAAGCGATAAGGTACCTTTCTGCTGTCTGGAGTACATGTATCATCCCTTTCATATAATTTGAAGTAGAAATCTTTCACTGTTGTCAATATTTCGCCTCTATTTCTTGTTACAGAACCATCTTCTTTTCTCAGAGCCATAATCTGTTTTCTTCCCTTACTGAGATGTCCCCCTTTGCTATCTTTAGGCTTTGGTTGTTTTCAATTGCTTTCCTCACTAGTTCACAGTTGAATTTTCTTACGTCTTTCATAAGCGATAAGGTACCTTTCATGATGTCTGGAGTACATGTATCATCCCTTTCATATAATTTGAAGTAGAAATCTTTCACTGTTGTCAATATTTCGCCTCTATTTCTTGTTACAGAACCATCTTCTTTTCTCAGAGCCATAATCTGTTTTCTTCCCTTACTGAGATGTCCCCCTTTGCTATTTTTAGGCTTTGGTTGTTTTCAATTGCTTTCCTCACTAGTTCACAGTTGAATTTCCTTACGTCTTCAGTGATACTTTTTTGTACTTTCTTGCATAGCTCTATATATTCCACTTTGGAAGTCACTTCCTTAGTTGTCCTTATCTCTCTTCTTTTATGCATCAACATTTTGGTTTTTCCTGATAATTTGTTCACATGCAACTTGTTCTTAGACCTAGCTAATTTTGTTGCTGTTTCCATAAGAAATTTGGTTACTTTTCTGTTAACTTCAGAAATATCCGCTTCTTCCGATGCTAGGCCTTCTAAAGCAGAGAATCTGTTCTTCAGTTCCAACTTGAAGGTATTATGGTGTTTTTTAAGGTTGGTTATGGCAATACATTTTGTTTGTCTTACGAGCTTGCCACGTTCGAGTTTAGTGTTGAGGTGCATCTTACATCTTACCAATCTATGGTCACTACCTGTGTTGAACTTGTTTAGCACACTGCAGTCTTCTATGACGAATTTTTTGTTACATATAATAAAATCAATTTCACTTGTCATCCAATTTGGATGTCTCCATGTCCATTTCCTGTGTGGCTTTTTCTTGAAAAAGGAGTTCAAGATGAAAAACCCTTCTGCCTCTGCAAACTCAAAGAGAGTATTTTCCACGCTGGTTTCTGTTGCTGTGACCGAATTTACCTACTGAAGTTTCATTCTGTTGCCGTTGCCCTATTTTTGCATTGAAATCTCCCATAATTATCTTCAAGTGCTGCTTACCTTTATTATTTAGATGACGAATTTCCTCATAAAATTCTTCAATTTCTTCTTCAGGATGACTTATGGTGGGTGCATAAGTTTGAATATTCTGAGCCTTGTATCTTCTCAAGAGTTGGATAACGAGTCGTGCAGCTCTGTCAGAGGAACTTTCAACTTCTACAACTTTATCCTTCAGTTTCTTGTTTATTATAAATCCAACACCACTAGTTCTGCCAGTATCTGTTCCACGATAGTAGAAGAGATGTCCACTTTTCAGTTCAATGAGATCTTCTCTTTTTCTCCTTACCTCACTTAGCCCGACGATGTCCCACTTGATCCTTCGTAGTTCCTCTTCCAATTCAAGAAGCCTTGAATCAGAAGATAGGAAGCATCCATTATACGTAGCCAAGGCCAGCATCAGATGGCAGCCTAGTCCGGTCCTCCGGGGATTCTTAGCACCCTCTGCCTTCATGCCGCTGCCTTGGCCAGGTACATTCCAGCTGCCGGAGACTGAGGGCCAAGATTTAAGTTGTGGAGTCATTTTGGAGGGGTTTGGCCATATCTCACCACGCTGGCCAAGCGGGTTGGTGATATATATATATATATATATATATATATCGCAATACACTTGTCGATAAGCTTTATCTGACTTTGTTCCTTTTGTTGTCACAGCTGTTTTACCTGCACCCAGCACTTTTTTTTTTTTTTTTTTTTACCTGCAGTAGAGGCCACAACTTAGCAGTGAAAGCTCAGCTTTGGCTCGGCAGCCCCTACATACGAGCTATAGAAGCATCATCGGCATGGTGGGTGACACCCGATCTATGCGGAGAAAAAGAAATGTCTCACGAGCGTCGACATGCGAGCCACAGAGGCATCATCACCATTGAGGGTGACACCCAACATATTTGGGGAAAATGAAGTGTCTCGCAAGCCCCGACATACGAGCTATAGACATCATGGGCATGGCGGATGACACCCGACAAGCGAGCTATAGAGACACCATCGGCATGGCGGGCAAAGCCCGACACGACAATGATGTTTCTTTTTCTCTATTCGGTGAAAAAGAAATTTATCACGAACCCTGACATGTGAGCTATAGAGGTGTCATCAGCATGGTGAGTGACACCCGACCTATTTGGTGAAAAAGAAATGTCTCACGAGTGTCGAATAGCGAGCTATAGAGGCGTCATCAGCATGGAGGGTGACACCCGACCTATTCGACGAAAAAGAAATGCCTCGCAAGCGCTGATGTGCGAGCTATAGAGGATTAATCAGCGTGGCGGGTGGCAACCGCCACGCAAGCTATTCGGCGATTTCGTAATGTTTGGTGTCACCCAACAGTTGAGTGGTATTTGCACCAAAATTTTCACAAGCACAAAGCCACATGTAATCAATGTAAAGAGTTTGCAAAAGGCGCCGAGTTGAGCTCCCTATCGGCTTTTGTGCACAGCATTCTCAAATGGCTGTACGGGGAATCACATGAGAAACAGCGTACGAGAAGCTCCGCCTAAATTGGCGCGAGAATTCAGAACATCAAAGGCGTACAGAGACTATTTGTAAAGCACATTTTTTCGACCAAAAGACAGTAACAGTAGCAAATTGCGTGTAAGGATCTTGCATGGGATTTTCAGTAGGGTTTTTGGGTGAATTCCATAAAACCGTAAGATGGAGTGAAAATCTGTACAAACTACGGAAAACCTATAAAAGTTGGAATCTCTGAATACCTACGAATCTTTTAGAACCAGAACCATCGTATCCTGCCACGGGAGAGCCATTTTCAGTCATCCTCTGCATCAACGAAATAGCTAAGGACTGACCTTACACTGTATTTCTGTATTTGCGTAATCACGCACCTCGCCCAGAACGAAATAACTGCGCTATCCCAAAGAGCAGGGAACGACATACACTGCTGGCCACCCAAAATGCAACACCAAGAAGGACACGAGATAGCAAAGCTAGATTTACTGGACACATAACAACAGATACAAAGATGAAACGATTGAGCTTACAGGACCGTGCGACTTGCGGAACACGCTGACCTTAATAGTTCGTGTGGCCCCCATGGCTGGCAATAAAGGCCGCTACACGCCGCGGCATCGAACGAAAGAGGCTTTGGATGGGGGCTTTGGGGTATGTCGGTCCAGGCGGCTTCCATACGTTGTCACAGTTCATCAGGTGTAGCCGCAGGTGGTGCTTCCCAAACACTCGGTTGCCGATCAGCGACCAGTCGTGTTCGATGGGTGACATATTGGGAGAACAGGTGGGCCACAGCAGCAGTGACACCTGTTGGGCCGTAAAGAATTGTTGCACGATGCGTTCCATGTGTGGGCGCGTATTGTCCTGTTGGAACGTGGCCGCTGGCAGGTCCTGCAGGTAAGGGAGGACTACAGGCTCCAAAATGTCAGAGATGCAGCGGTGGCTGTTGAGTTTACCGGCGATGCGTACCAGAGGGGTGCAGGTATCATATCCAATTGCGCTCCAAACCATGACGCCAGGTGATGGACCGGTATGGTGATGCAGGCAGAAGCGGGATTCATCGGAGAAAACAATGTCGTGCCATTCCGTAGTCCAGGTGCGGCGTTAACCGGCCCACTGCCGCCACACTCGCCGGTGGTGTAACGTCAATGGTAATCGGAGCAATGGGTGTCGTGCGATGAGTCCCCACTCCTGCAGAAGACATCAAACGGTACGTGCTGACACTGGTTGTTGCGCAACACACCCCAATTCCTGCGCTAACGTTCATGGTGTGGCGGTGTGAGCTGTCAATGCTCGCCGCATGACATGCCGGGCTTCTCATTCGGTGGTGTGCCGCTGCTTCGGCAATCACTCACGTTGGTCCGTATGTCCCTCCTGCACTCACCGAATCCATACTCACCTCACTGTTGCTGGATGTCATCCCACACAGGCGCCGATGTCTCGGTACAATAAACCACTCTCCAATAAGCCACTATTCTTTTTCTGTCGAACTCTGAAACATACTGGAATGACTGCCGCATTCTGCAACGAGGCATCAGGAAGCTTCCCACACACAGGTCCGGCAGCACAACACACTTCCACTACTTACACTCCGCCTTCTGTGCACTCTTCTTATAGTGCTTCTCGGTGGCGTGCCAGGCGCACATGATTTGCATATGCCCTGCAATGCTTATCGTTTGCATGTCCTCCCGCGGGCGACGCATGCTGCGAATTTCAGGCCAATCAGACGCTTCCTTCTTGGTGTTGCATTTTGGGTGGCCAGCAGTGTATAAACAATTGCACAACACTCCAAAAGACCACCAAACCATCTGTAAACAATCTTCATCAGGATGTCATAACGTACAGCATCGTTTCTCCTACATACCACGTGATTACAACAAAAATCCTTCTCCATAACCTCCACCTACATCGTGAAACCTATTCGTCACTTATGCCGAAAAGACAACAAATTAGGAGGTAGGTGAAAAACATTCTGAAATGTTGGAATTGGCTGTATGTGTTGATTAAGTGTCGTTATACGTTTAACTAAATTACGTGTAGACCTTAAAAAAGCGTCATTCGATTCGCCATTCAAAACGGCAATTTTTGCAATGAAATTTTTTTCTCGGTCGGCAGTTTTTGCTGTCGATTGCTGTTTTGGCACAGTTGGGCGCAAATATTAAATTTTTTCATAATTTGTAACACTGTAGAAAGGTTACACACTGGAAAAAATTTGATGAAAAAATAAGCCAGACCTCCCTTCCCCCAACAATGATGACTAAGACACTAAAGAAATAACAGATCAAGCTATCACTGACTTTAACCACAATATACAGAGTATTATAAGTTAGCTGCCACGCACCCAGAGCTTCAAACAAAGATATTCGCTCTTTCCACGTTTATAAGTGAGTCACGGAAAAATTCTCATTGTCCGCCACCGGGAGTCGAACCCAGGGTCTTCCAGTTACGCGCCGGATATGCTTCCGCTACACCACAGCCTCGAATTCCTCCAGACTCGCACATGCTAACTGCCAAGCCAAGTTGGCAGGTTGCTTCTTACTATCATTCAATCAACTACAAATTAACACAATTCATTTTACAAAAATAGAATGGTTCATACTGCAGTACACTAATATCATAAAATTACTCCTGAATTATGTGCATCTGTCTTCCATTGCTTGCCATAGTTGGCAAGCTTTGATCAGCTGGTTTTCTGAGAGTTTATTTGGCACAATTTCAGAAATTTGCATCAAGGTACCAAGATTTTTGTAATTCAATATTTTTTTTAATTTTGACCTAATTCTGTTCTGTGTGATAAAGCCATGTTCACATGGAACACTTGTTAGAGGCAATGCAAGACTTACGTGCAGAACCTCTGATACTAATGGAAATGTGTGCAGATGGCTGTTAATAAAACTCTAATAAAACTTTGGAAATTAGCACATTGTTCTTTAAAGCTGTGTCTGAGTGAATATTTGAAAACTGCATCTTTCTCATTAATTTTCGAACGAACTTGTCTACAAGGCTTTTGAAAAACTTGGTACCAAAACTTGCGTTACCTGTAATTTCTTACTTTTATAGACTCAGGTTCCACACACTCAAACTTCAAAAAGAGTTCCATTGGAAGATCTGCAGTCCATCTCATTTGCAAAAGATGAAATAAATCATAACTTTGTCAGGTGCAAGTTTTTGAGCATGACAAGGATCAACTAATTTATTATTTTTGAGCGTGTTTTCCTTCAGCTTCGTAAAAAAAAAAAAAAAAAAAAAAATCTCTTTGTGAGCACCACGAGATGTCTGCAGTTCATGTAATCAAGACTTGGTTGATTCAATCATTTTTCCGATATCAGAAATGTCCGGATTTTCACTTTGCAAATATTTATGAGGGGGGGGATAACATTTAACAATACAGGACAGCGGGAGCACAAAAAAAAATAAAAAAAATTTACAGTTATGGGAGAAATCTTCAGTCCATCTAACTTCTAATTTCGAAAGTTTTAAAAGACGGAATTCCATTCCAAGAAAGAAAACACCTCCTCCCCACCACTACACTTGCCAATCCCCTAAAAAATTATCTTCAGTTTTGCATCGCTCTTGCAAATGACACAAATGATGACAACAAAGGTAAAATTTCTCGAATCCGCAGAAGAAACTCATGCCTAAAGATTACAGAGAAATTTTCACTCTGTCTAACTTACTTTTTCGGAAATTGTTGCCTACAGTTTCAAGCTGAAAAACAAACATTAATGCAGTAAAATGTTTGACAATACAGGTAAGAGAAAACTTCATGAGAAAGAGAATTTGCAATTTCGAAAAAGTTTGTTGTGGAATATTCTATAATATAACACAAAACACACTGTAGTAATAACAAGTACGAAATTGAAGAATTGAATTGGACATTTAATACTGCTAATATTTTTGGACATAAGAATTCAACTATCAAGAAATTAATTTATGAATTTAAACACCCAAAACCAAAGATCAATAGAGTTACTACATATTGTGGAAGATTTCCATATATTCCAAGGATTAATAACATTTTGAAGGAGTGCTCTTATGAAAATAAAGATTTTGGTATATCAGCAATCACTTATAAAAGATATCATCCTAAATAATAAAGAACCAAACAAACTACTTGATAAATCTGGAGTATATAAAATCCCCATACATTTTAAAAATAACACAAATAAACCAAAAGAAATTCTATGTAGGTAGTACTAAAAATAAATTAAGATATTGGCTGTGCCAACACATCAATAATTGGTACAAATTTAAAAATAAGGCATCACTAATCAACTTCTGCAGTAACAATCAAGCTGAGCCAGACGTTGAAAATATCAGTTTAATATATAGACATCAAACAGAGAAAAACTTGAGATATGCTGAAACTGTGGTTATTGAAAAAACTAAGAATTCAAATTGTAATAAAAATCATAATATAGACCTCCTCCTAACCTGGAAATTACTTATAAATGAAGAACAGAATACTTCGATTAAAAACAAATAAAAGGAAGACTATTTGTACCAATCACATAAATGAATCAAATTCTTTGGGAGATATGCCAACATGAGGTGATGTGTGATGAGAAGCGTAAAAAACGGATCTACCTTATCAGCACAACACACTACCACTATTAATTTAGAAGAACGGTGTTTGCAAAACTAACTATTGCACGAAGATGGTGCGAGAGGCACCAAAATGCATTGCAGCTGCAAGACCCCAAGCTTGGTCCTTTCGACATTCAGTTGGAGTTTCTTTAGACAAGTTCACGATGTCCTTTCAATGCAAGTATCTATGATGACCAACCTTGTACATACAATTGGGAATGCATTCA
The DNA here is from genome assembly GCA_039090855.1 of Macrothele yani. Lineage (NCBI taxonomy): Eukaryota > Metazoa > Arthropoda > Arachnida > Araneae > Macrothelidae > Macrothele > Macrothele yani. The sequence continues at coordinate 67,416,148 of CM077023.1, read as the reverse complement.
TTCTTCAGTATTTTAAGATATTTTAACTTTCATATTCCTTTCAGTGACTCCTTTAGCTCAACTTAGATAATTTTATTCTGCAGGGCAATTCACCATGAATTATGTGAAACTAAGCTTAATAGAAATTTAGCCTAATAGAATTATGTGAAACTAAGCCTAAGAGAAATCAAGCCTTGCAAAAAGTGCAGATTACCTCAAGACTTCAGACACTTTCATCACGGGACACCTTTGACTGCCATTTTTAACCCAAAGTGAGTGCTTCTTTTGTTCTACGTGAAATATTTCTGTACAGAGACCCTCACATGGTGTATTTGTTTCAATACAGCCTACCCTGAACTACAGGAAATCTCGCTTAAACAGCTGTGAAACCCAAGCTAGATCATTTGAACCTTCAACAAGTTTACGATGTCCTTTAGTTGCAAGTATTTGTGACGACCAGCCTTGTACATACAATTGGGAATGCATTCATTCTTCAGTATTTTAAGATATTTTAATTATCACATTCCTTTCAGTGACTCTTTTAGCTCAACTTAGATTGTTTTTATTCTACACCATGAATTTTATGAAACCAAGCCTAATGGAAATCAGGCCTCGCTAAAAGTGCAGATTAGTTCAAGACTTCTGATACTTTCACCATGTGACACCTTTGACTGCCCTTCTTTTAACTCAAGTGAATGCTTCTTCTGTTCTACGTGAAATATTTGCACACTGAGACCCTCACATTGTATATTTATTTCAATACAGCCCACCATGAACTACAGGATATCAAGCTTAATGGCAATTAGGCCTCATAAAAAAATGTGGATATGATTATTTGTTATTGCCTTTTCAACCCAAGTTAGCGATTCATTCGTTCTACGTGAAGTACTACTTACGGGGGACCCTTGCTTCACATGAGTGTTTCAAATGAGTTTTTTTTTTTAATTGTTATTTTCATGACTTGTACAACATAGGACTGTCATTGAACTCCTGAAGAACTTCTTGTTTTAACGTGCACATAGTTTTTAAAAAGCATACTTTTTTAGTATATGCAAGTAATAAAGAATTTACAATTATGGAAAAAACCTTCGTTTTGTTAAGTGAAAAATGGAATATCCTCCCTAGATGAAAAAACGAACCCTCTCCCCCCACTAATCTCGCCAAATAAAAAAGTTCTCTTCAGTTTTGCATCAATCTTGAGAATGACCCAAATTATGACGAAAAAGGGTGAATTCCACGAATCTGGGGAAGAATCTCAGGCCTGATTTGTAACATTCGGTGATATGCAAAATAAACTGCTCATTCCACTACCTATAGAAGCCAATTCGAATGTGCATCAACTATTATATTCCCTGACACGTACGATGCAATCTTTGGAACTATGTGAAGGGTCTGTTAATTTTACTAAGGATACATTTTTAATGCTTGAATTTGTGCCCCTGCTGTGGGATTATAGGCTGAACTGATTTTTGGGGAAAAATTAGAAACTATACTTTTCCCTCAGATCTGGCGCAATTCTACGCAAACTGTGCGTTTTGGAGCAGCTCGGCGCAGCTGTTCCACCATGTACGCCATAGTTCAGTAAACATCCAAACTCATGGTCACCAGGTCGCCACTGGCGATAAACTTCGTGATGGCGACTAAAAATGTTTGATTAAATCGCCAAACTGATGTGGACATCAGTAGTGCTTCACATTATGTTACTGAACTAGAGTTGGCTGTTGTAAAACCCACAGATGAAGGGGCAAATTGGTCCTTTTTTGAGGAATCTGTCTCAAAATGATGACGTCATCAACATTTCAAGGTCACCAAATCAGCACTGCATGCAATCAACGAAGATGTGTTGCAGATGATGAAGATACAGGACTAGGTTCTACAGAAAATAGCATTGATTTATTGAAAAAAGAGTTACACAAAAACTTGAAAAAAAAAAAAGATTTAATAATGTCCAATCATCTGTTTTATGCAAATGTGTACACTCCTTAGATCAGGTGCTATTTGATTTCCCAATCTTCTGAAGGTTTAAACAATCATGGTGATGATGCAATAACTGAAATATGCAAAGTTTTGAAGTTTAACCCTGATAGTGCTTTGTAATAGTGGCTTCAACTCAAGAAGATTCTCAGTGTGAATTCTAACAGAATTCGTCTAATTCCAAAGATTTCTTACACAAATTAGAGAATTCAGATAACCTAAAGCCTTTTGAAATCATGAGAGATCTAGTAACTGTGCTTAACGGTACCGCAGTTGAATGCTCATGTGGAACGTCTTTGGTCAGCAGTTAAACACACATTAGGTGCAAGAAGCCTTCTAATGAAAAAGAACACACTTGAAAGTCGCATAACCAAAGGTGCAGGAATGGTAAGGGATGATATTATGGGTGGCAAAAGGTTTCCTGTAAACAGAGAGACCAAGTGAGAAGTCAGGCTTGATGTTAACATCCAGAAAGCTAATATTGTTGTTCTTGTCTCAAGAACAGACGAGAATAACCTTCTGCCACCCATAATATCATTCCTTACCATTCCTGCACCTTTGGTAAATACAAATTGGCTGCTTTAAAAGTGTACATCCACAGAGCTAACCTCATTTGCAACAACCCTTCTGCTCTTCAAAATGAATATCAGAACATCATCAACATTGGCAAATTGCATGGCTTTCCACCACTCTTAGTACATCGGCTAATTAAGATATTTGAATCACATAATAGATCTACTACACTGTCGGACAATTGCTAAGGACGGATGACAATACCAACGATAGCAACCATAAAATGGAAGGCAGGAAAATGTGGAAATTAGCATAAGTGCGGGATACAGTTAGACGTGTTGTGCATATGCAAATTTTGGATTGCCGAACTTGTTCGTGACGTCATAGCGCTGATAAGAGATATAAAGGATTTGACGCGTATTGACCGTTGTTGTTCAAACGCAAAGTTGAAAGGGAAAGAATCAATTGACGAACTTGCAATTTTCAGTATGTCTTCCCGACATCACCTAGATGATTTTACGCGTGGCCGTATTATTGGCAAGATTGAAGAAGGGCGAAAAATAACAGATGTTGCCAGGGAGTTCGACGTCAGCCACAGTGTTGTTTCAAGGCTTTGGAAATCATTTCAAACAAATGGAGAGTGTAGCAAACGTCACGGGGGAGGTCGTGTTCGCAGTACGACACCTGCAGAAAATCGGTACATAGTGCTATCAACAAAAAGACACCGGCGCAGCACAGCTAGTGAGGTAGCAAATCAGTTTATGGCTGCTACTGGCAAGCGGATCTCCCGAAAAACTGTCGCCAGACGTTTGCATGAAGGAGGACTATACGCCCGTCGTCCTGTTGTGTGCATCCCATTGTCCAGACGTCACCGTACCGCCCGTTTGCAATGGTGCCATCAACACCGCAATTGGACTGATAACGACTGGTCTGCTGTCCCCTTCTCAGATGAGAGTAGATACAGTCTATCGTCTGATTGTCGACGACAACTGATCTGGTGTGATAGTGGTACTGCATATTGTCCAGCAAACATACAGGAAAGGGACCGATATCCGACATGTAGTATCATGGTATGGGCTGGCATCATGATCAATGGCTGTACATCCCTTTATGTGCTTCCAACTGGGACTATGACTGGCCAACGCTACATTAATGATGTTCTGCTACCTCATGTTCGCATGTTCCGTGGTGCTGTCGGTGATAGATTCATTTTCATGGACGACAACGCAACATGTCATCGAACAGTCGCTGTCCAGGAGTGTCTTGAGAGCGAGGATATTCAACGCCTCATATGGCCAGCACGTTCTCCAGATCTGAATCGCATTGGAAATGTGTGGGATGCTTTGGGGAGGAGTCTTGCTGGTCGCCAATGCCCTCCAATAAACAAGGACACCCTCATCCGTGCACTGACAGAGGAATGGGACAAATTACCCCAACAGCTGCTTGATAATGTTGTGCAAAGCATGACATGACGTGTGGAATCTTGCATCGCCCTCCATGGTGGCCATATCCCGTATTGACGTCTTACGCCAGAACGCCTGCGGACGGTAATTGCATTTTTTTCACGTTTATGTATTCTGCACAAAATGGCCTGTTTGTCCCTTGAACACGTTCCAAAGCCTTCTGGATTTCAGAGCACAATAAATTGTCTTTCTTGTAATGTCCTGGCATTCTGAAATTATTTTATTTCACTTGGCATCCAACCACACTTACTTTTTTATGCGCTATATAGCCGTTTATGATCCGTCCTTAGCAATTGTCCAGCAGTGTAGTTTACTGCCTGAACTTTCCACCACCCATCAGTTTGTTGGCACTTTGCCTATTAGCCTGGCCTTCACTCACAAAGTTTGCTCCATTTTCAAGTCTTTTGGCTACAGGATTGCTGTTAAACCACCTCCACATCTTCTTAACCTTAAAAGACAGAGATCCCAATAAACCCTTAGTTAGAAGGTGTCTACTCTATCCCTGTCAACACTCCACAGGCGTTGCCCACTATATTGGTAGTACTTGCCGAAGCATCAACCTGCGATTGGTGGAACATATCGCTGATGTTAAGAAAGGAAACCCTTCCACCTCCCTTGCAATTTTAACCATCAGGAATACGTCCGAAATTCTCGATTGGCAAAATGTTAAACGTATCGCTCCGTTCAGCAATCGGAAAGCCCTCAAAGTACTGTGAAAGCATTGAAATCTTCCTTACTCCTAATACCTGCAATACAGAAGCACCTTTTAACATACCTATCATTTGGAAAACTATTTTGAAATCTGGCAACAACTGATGCTTATACCACATGTTTCATTCCATGGCTGATGAAGGTAGAAGTCACTATCGAAACGTCCCACCACTTGTAATTTTTACGTAACTTATGTGTGATATGTCGACATCAAGAATTATTCTAATGTTTTGTGTGTTATGTGTTTCACTTCCAATTATTCTCACTATGCCCAACACCCAAAAATCCACAGAAATCAGGAAAATACTTCAAAATCATTTTAAGTTAGATGCAAATACCCCCATTTCTCATCAAATTAGAGACCAAGTATTACATCTTATTTGTATGAAAAATTCACTGCAAGGAAAAAAAACCCAGGGAAAAAATATACTACTATCAAAACAAGGAAGGAGTATAAAAAATATCGCAGTAGAAAGTAAACTGGCTAATTAAAAAGGGGGAGGGGCTTTTTCTAGGAAAAAACTACTGTTCTCCAAACTTTAAAAACCCTTTACCAATAAAGAGGTAGTGCATCATATCAAAAAATTAAACACAAAAATGCACAGGGAAAAGATAACATAAATGACAAGGTATTGAAAAAATTACCCATTGCATACATACAAGTGCTAACAAAAATTTATAATGTAGCTATTAACCTGTGTTATTTCTCCGACGAATGGAAATCTGCTGAAGTCACCCTCCTTCCAAAACTGAAAAAAGAATTTGGCCTTACTACCAAAGGTGGGAAAATTTTGGAAAAAAATTTAATTGGTTAGTATGTAATAATTCTGAGAAGAGTTCTCAGAAATACCATATGTACAAAGTGGGTTTAGAGATAAACGCTCCATCAGTGATAAGTTATCAAGAATAGCTCAAAAAATTATGAAGGATTAAACCTCAGGAAATACATACGGCAGCAATATTCCTTGACATTGCCAGAGCATTTGATAAATGCTGGCATAAGACAACTATTTTTAAATTAATTGTCCACGACATCCCTACCATGAATTGTTTACATGATTAAATCCTACCTGCAAATAGAAAATTCCATGTAAAGCTAAATGGAAGAAAATCCATGCTTAACTTACATAGAAGCACAGGTGCCACAATGCAGTGCCTGACACCTACACTTTACTCTATTTTTACATCACATATTCCTACAAAAGGAAATAGAAAAAAACTGCAAGCGCTTTAGAAAAGCAACAGAAAAGGCACCTAAATACCAATGAGAATGAAGCATTCAAGTGAAAAAAGAGCCAACTGGAAAGGAATATAGCTGAACTTCTGAAAGCTGCTGATGAATATGCTTAGCAAGCATATATCAGCTGAATAATCATCAGTCATGCCAGTAGGACAATTGCACTTTTTCAAAACTGTCCAAATTTATTTGAATTTCTTGCAATTTTCAATAGTACTGTTAAGAAATTTATAAAATTTTACTTTTATTTAGTTAATTAAATTGTGCATTCTTATATAAGATCAGTTCATCTACCCAACACAAGTAACTTCATTATTTTAAATAATTTAAATTCAGGTAGGCCACTATATTGACTTTTCACTTTATCGAAATCCCTACAAATTCGTTACAGGATTTCACTATAAAATAGACTTTTCTTTCCACATTTTTATTATTTGAATATCAGTAATCGTAAGCAGAGACACAGCGTTCGCGTTACACAATATAATGCTAGAACTTGAACTTATAAATTTTCTTAAAGATGCAAAAATAGTGCACACTAAAAGAAAAACTGTAATCAGAAGATATATCACTTTCCTCCAGTCCGTATCCACACTTTCATTAATAGATATACAAATTGGTAAGATGCAAACTGCATCCAGCTGATTTCTTCAGTATTAAGAACATCCACCTGAGGAAAGGATGATACAATGAACTAAAGTGTCAGAACTTGCTTTTGCAGAGACACATCTACTACCCCTGCATGCTTGAACAGTTTACTTTTTAGTGGAAACTTTAATATGTATTCACAGGCCACTTTGTAAAAATTCCTGACATCAGAATAAAATCTTTGTAAATGTACACCTGTAAAAGTACTTGCTTTTATGTAAGCTCTTCTTCCAGCCACAATTACAGAATCAATTATCTTTTTGTAAATTCAACATCTGCAATTTCTTGACAGATTTTCCGCTCACAAAAAACATCGCGGAAAATCTGTCAAGAAATTTTATTAAAAAAATAGAACTAAAAACGGTGAATGGCGCGATTCGTAATAAATTCAAAACTATTGAGCAATGCGAACGAATAGAAGCTCGTATTTGGACCTCTTCATTAGGTGAAATTCCGGAAGCAGAAAAGAAAAATATTGATAATTGGTTAGCTAAAGCAGTGAGAGATAAAAACAAAAAGTTTAAGGAAAAATTGAAGATTAAAGAGAATAAGTGGTTGAATCCAAAGTTAATGTCTACAGCACCTGGCCCACAGTTAATACCATCCTCCACTAACAAACATGTCATAGATCTGACGGAAGAAGGAGTAGATGAAAACCTGATTTATCTCCTCAATAAGGGATATAATTATAACCTTTCCTCCGCAACACTTGATAAAAAACGTATACTGATTGATTTAGAAAGCATCTGTAGTAAAGTAGAAAGAGAAGATGAAAATACAGCAGTTACTTTAAGGAAAGAATTCTCAGACTGCGTCTCAAAATTTGTAAAAAAGCCAGTAAAAGTTGATTACAATTTTAATAGAAATGCCATTGCTGACCTTAAAAAATTCAAAGCCAATGATAAAGTTGTAGCACTGAGAGCAGATAAGAGCAAAGTTTTGGTATTGGTAGAAAAAGAGAAGTATTACAATAAAATGGAAGCTGAATTGAGCAAGCCTTATTATGAAGAACTCAATGGTAACCCTATAGATCAAACTGTCAAAAATCTTAAGAAATTAATCAGCTCTTTAAGAAATAAAAAACAGCTTAATGAGCTCTTCAAAAACTTCTCCAAAATCCAGTCAAGAATTCCACAGATCTATGGTACGATAAAAGTTCACAAAGAAGGCCATCCAGTAAGACCTATAATAGACACTAGAAATTCGCCACTCTCCAACATTAATTATTATTTACTTGGTCACTCCAGAGATATTTTCCCTTCTCCTCCCTACCTACTAAAAAATTCCATGCAGCTAAAAGGAAAACTGGACAACTTGCCAGAATTAATTCATCCAGTAATGGCAAGCCTGGATATAGTCTCTATGTATACCAACATTAACCTGGGCCTCCTACTGGAATTCATTGCAGATGACCTTGCGGAAAAAATAGTATTCCATAATCACAATAGAGAAATACTACTTGGCATATATGAACTGCTCCTATTTTCCTTCAAGAATAATTTCTTCCAGTTTGGAAAGAAATATTACAGGCAAACTTCAGGACTTGCAATGGGTTCTCCACTAGCACCTCTGCTAGCAAATTATTATATAAGTAAACTAGAGGCAAAAATCCTTATACAACCCTCCTTGTTTGCTCTCTATGTAAGGTACATGGATGATGTCCTAATTATAGTAGATACTGTGGACCAATCTCTACCCTCTCAGATTCTGGAAGAATTTAACTTACTAGAGAATACCTTGCAGTACACCCTGGAACAGGAAAAAGACCATAGCATCAATTACCTAGATTTAACCTTGACCTCAAGAGAGGGGAAAATATTCACTCAGCTTTTGGAAAACCCACTAACACAGGGAAGATGTTAGACTTCTGCTCATTCCACCCTGATTATATTAAATCGAATACGGCGAGACAATTTTTGGAAAAAATTGAAATCCTGGTCTCTTCAGCTACTCAGAAAGATCTTCACAAAGAAGAATTAAAGGAAATATTGGCAGAAAACAATTACCCCTCCCCATATGTTGAGAAAATATTTAAACAAGTGCCAAAAAAGAAGCAGGAAAAAACCAACTTCAAATTCACCAGCAAAATTACGTACCACAAGGGACTTTTCGAGAAACTGAAAAGGATCGGAGCAAAATATAATATCAGGCTAGCTCCAGATCTTAATAACAAAATAAAGAAATTCCTGCCAGCTTTAAAGCAGAAAGAATTGGACATCCAATTGCAGGAAGGAGTAATTTACTGCATCGACTGTAACTGCGGACTCAGCTATATAGGAGAAACAGGGAGAAGTATTAAGGTCCGAATGAAAGAACACCAAGCAGCTATTAGGAACATTAGGAACAAAACAGGGCTAGACAGACATATACAAGCAAGTGGACACTCCATAAATTGGGACTCAGTGAAAATAATCGCCCACCAGTCAAACTTAGTAAAGAGGAAACTAGAAGAAGGGATCGAAATAGCAAGAAGAAGAAGTACCACAATTAACGATAATTGCGGATGGACTCTTCCAATTGAGTGGCAGCAACTACTCCAGTGACATAGTCCTGATGACGAACTAGGCTTTAGTTCGAAAATTTGACAACCAACTTTCATGAAAAATAACCTCTATAAGACCCATAAAAAAGTTATTCCACAATTAATGTTTAGGTTGTTTATTGAAGTATGATGACATTTTTGAAGATTTCTTTACATTTACTTTTGCAATTGAAACTACTTGTTAAGAGGCTTCACTTTCATTTATCCTTAAAGCCTTAACACCATAAAATATCCCTTGTGCAAGGCTCAATTCTTCATAGTTCTTCCATTTAACTGCTGAAGCTAGTCTCTTAGTAGCTTCATCAAACAATTTATCAGCAGCATTTTTCTTTTTTGCTTCCTCTTTATTCTTTTCTATAAGGTCTTTGAATAGATTTTCCAAATCATGCGCTTCTTCAGCGCTCTGCTTTAGTGCTACTTTTTCTGCATCTTCTTTCTCTGTATCTTTCCTAAGTCTCTCTTTAATAATCTTATCTTGTTCTAAGAAAGTCTTATAACTATGGTAGGCATTTCTGGCCAGGACCAAAAGTTCACTAGTAATGGGTACCAAAGAAACTTTGAGTATCTCTTCATTCCAGACAAAATCTTTAGCCTAGCGTTGATTCCGCATTCATTCATTGCTGCTCTATCACCTGTTAGCACCAGACCTGATGTCGAAAACCCTCTTTCAATTGAAGCACTTCCATGTGATAATGCCAAGACAGCTTTAACCACTTTAGATACTGTTGGTATTTTGGCACATTAAGGGTGCTTTCCAATGCAAAAAAAATGATGTCAGTATTCTTCAAAGGAAACTTTCTCTTCTGCTAAGTTCTCCTCAAACTTGAGGATTTTCCACTCATCTACAAGTTGGGAAATATCCACATCCTTACGGATGTGGATATTTTCACGTATTTCCACGTTTAGGTAAGGATTTCCATACAGAGACAATCTGAGCCTCACTGGAAGGCAATTTAAAATTATTAATCTTTAGGCATCTTGCATCTTTCAGAATATTACCTTCCTTATCTAAATTCAGTTGGTTAGCTAAATATTTAGCACTTGCAGCATAGTGTTTCTGGGCATTATGAAGGAAAAGTTGAGCATCTTTGTCTTTTAGAGTTTTCAGCTCTTTGAGAGCTCTTTATTGAAATAAATATCTTTCAATGGAAGCAAACTTCCAGAATCTTCAGAAAAATTTCCAGCATCCTCAGGTTTGTAAACTTTACTTCTAAGCTTAAGCAAAAGCTCCTTTCCTTGGTCATACAAGCCCTGAATATTCAAGTTCGAAATACTTTGAATAAACAGTGAAAATTTTCACACTTTCAATGACAAACATTATCTGTGCCTTCATAGTAGGTTCCTTGATTAATTGTACAATTCCTTTGTATTTTCTTGTATCAATTTATTTAGCTGCATGCAGAGGGACATGCTTCATAAAATATCTAACAATATTTTCTGAATATTTTCGTCTTTTGGAGCAATGATAGAAAATATCTATTATTGCTCCAAAAGACGTTCACAGGCTGGACCTATTTGTTAAACCAGCGAGAAGGCACATGTTTGATAAAACGATGATTGGCAACACCAACCTTACACTGAATCTCTACGTAATTTTCCCACCTTGCTGGCCAACCATCAAAATAATGAAAAACATATAATTAAATCAGAAACTTCATGTCCCAGCTCTTCAAGTCCTTTCAAAAATGCATTGTGAAATTTATGGAGGCTGCAAGTGCCAATGTCCACCAAACCTTTACTTCTAATTTCTAGAACACTTTCATTCATCAATCTAATTACCTTCTTATTGACATTTGGCCCATCACAGTTAATCACGAGTAAGTTTCTTAAAGATAAGTTGGCATAATCTAAAGCTGATAATATCTTTTTATGCAAATCCTATCCCTTTGCTCACCCAAGAAAAAATGTTTGAAGGTGTTTTTCAACAACTTTACATTCAGCCTGCGACCAATACCTCACAGCAATCTACAGCTCTTTTTGACTGTTTTCATTTGTTGTTTCTTCAAAACAGATTGAATAGAATGAATTTTGAGCTTCATTAACAGCTTTTTTGCCAAAATATGGTCCAAGTGCTTCTGTTATAAGATACATCATTTTACAAGGTGATAAAGAAAATTCATCAGAGACTAAGGGCCCAAACATTGTTTTAAATACTTCAGTTATGTCACTATTTGAATTTAGTGAATGATGTGAAAGGACTGATTTTAAAGTCCAAAGCAGCTCAGCTTTCATTGTCTTTTCCTTATCCTCAAAACATGACAATTTTAGCTGAAAAGATGACTTAGGTTGTTCAGGAACCAAAGTGCTAGTGGACTGAGTAATGGTAGAACTGGTTGAGGCCTGCTGAATATTCACATCACATCTCTGAATTCTCATCTGGAGGGGTGCTAACTTTGTCTTGCAATTAGCCACATGGTTTTTTATTCATGCATGTTGGACCCCTCAGCAGTATCCATGATCCACATTAATAGGGTTGCCAACTTTTCAAGAACAGCTTGAGGAGCATCCATAGAAATGTTGAGGAGCATTTTGCTTTTCTTGAGGAGCAGTTATAAAAATATTTGCAAGAAACATTCGAAATGTTTGGAATTAACAATCATTTCTATTAAATTAGCGTAATTTATTTTTCAGGTACCTGTACATCATTTTAGAGATAAATATGTGTTTTTTTTTGGGGTTTTTTTGCCTTCTGCAGTACTTCATTGGTGAACAGAGTCTGATAGCACACACTTCCTTTGGCTTTAGCAGAACATTTTTCAATTAGCAATGCTTTTAAAGCAGAAATTTCTAGGCTACTTTTAACAGCTGCATCCATTTCCGCAGATCGTTTTTTAAAGATATTTTGCAGGCTGGTTAGCAACCGCTTCAGAGATTTAATTTTCTACTCTCATTCCTGACCTTGCATGACGAAGTCCTTAGGCTGCATTTCATGATGCCTTTTCACGTTGAATTTTTTTTGGTACTGCTACTGAAGCATTGCACAAGAGACAAATAAATGAATTGTTTTGTTGTACAAAACAATATTTATATGTCCAAGCCTCTTGAAACTGACAATTTTCGGAATCCATCTTGTGTTTTTTTTATCAGGCGTCATGATTATTGTTTCCAAACTACAACGTGGTCCAACACTCACTGCTGACGATATGCAAGCACGATAACAATATGGAAACACGATAACTATATCGTTATTTGCGTAGCGAAAAAATAAAACATTTCCTCGCAAGAAATGTTTTAAATCTTTTTGTTTTTCGCTACGAAAATAACGATATCAGTATCGTTATCGGAGATTTCTCGCAAGGAAATATCAATCCGACGCCGCGTTGGAGATAGAGGTTTGCTCAAGCCGCCGACCATTTTCACTGCGTTGCCGCTGCAGCTATCTGATCGGCGCGCCGCTTTGCACAATGAAGTACTGGGAAATTGTAAAAATCCCAAGAAATCAGACATTGATGCTTCAAATAATCACTAATCAAAAATTTTACGTCTATGTTTACATGAACGCCACTATTGATAATCGCTAGTGAAGGTTGCACTGCGGCGCCTTCGACAAAATCTAGTTGGACGCCGCCGTCGTCAAAATCTAGCCGTCATGTTGTTGTTGTCGACAAATTCTAGTTGACACGCCACCGCTCTGTTTTTGCTTCGCCGCAGACCTCTAGTTGGAGATCATGACGCCATTTCGAACCACTTTCAAACTTTTGGCGGGCCGGATATATGCGATGACTGCGGCCCAATAGTTGTGCATCCCTGGTAATTAGACGGGGAAATCTCAGATTTTTTTTGCTTAATGCTCAATTAAGAGGGTTTTACGTATTTTATGGATTATGACTATTTCCGGAGCACAAGAACAAGTTTGCAGAGCTGCGGAGTTTTAGTGTTTTTCCGGAGAAACTCCGCAAAATTCGGAGCAGTTGGCAACCCTGCATTATCATACTGTCACAAACAACACAAAAAATAGTTGATATTCTCCAGATTTTCGTGCCCATGAACCAACACAATATCCATTTTGGTCAGTGTTCTTTAACCATCCATCTTTCAGTTTACACTTACCCATTTCTATTAGGGGTTTTCAAATTATTTTTAATTATTTCTTCTTATGAAAGTATGCTGCATTAAAACCCGTGAACAAAGAAACGAAGTAAGTTTAATTTAACACAGAAATACAATTAAAATATAACTAGTGCTGCAACAACATTATCTGCTGTACTAAGACAATGAGGAGCACAAGTTATATTATAATATATTCAGATGTCACCTCAGTTTACTTCATTGGGGGCAATAAATTTAAATAAAATGGCACCAAAATTCATTATATTCAAAAATGAATATGCTCAAACAGCACATGTTCAGATGTTAGATGAATTGTAGGAAAGGCAAATTAAATCCCTGTTAAGCATTTTCAACTTCTGTAGAAGTTTATAGTAATTTTCATCAGTTTATTGTACTTTTTTACCAAGAAAAAGGGACTTAGGGACCAAATTTAAGAAAAGGGACTTTCAGGGACTTAGGGACCACCCCTAAAAGCCTTGAACTCTGCTGTGGGATAACACTGTGTCTCCATATACTTCTTTTAACACTCTAAGTTTCAGTAACTGATCTACCAAGTTTCTAACAAAAACGGATGTCTACTCTCTGCTCTTCCATGGCCAAAATAAAATGGGATGAGAACACTTGCTTTGACTCCCTTAATGCCCATCTTCCACCTGTCGGTACCAGTATAAACTGGTTTCCAGCTGTTTGTCGATTGCCCAAAGACTGCTGTCTTCTGGCATACAAGTGATATTTTTATCCCACTACTGTTACATCATTTATGAGGTCAGTCCTGGAACTTATTGGACGTAGGTTGTTTAACAGCCTAATGCATATTCTGGACACTGTACCAGAAAAAAAATCCCATTTCCATTAGACTAAATAACATAGCATCTAATTGGGATTAAGTTAACTTCAAGTTAAACTGAAGAAGGGCAGGGGCAGATTACCAGTGCAGTTGCAACTGAGTCCAGAAACATAGAAAATTCCCACCTCCCTTACGTTTGGAACTTGTGTAGCAGCAGAGGGTGGGAGTAAAGTTTACTTAACACTACATGTGAGGAGGAGAAAAAAAAAACAACTTAAGGGCTGGTAGTTTTGTACTTGGTGTTATACGCAGTTTTTGCAATGTTCTAATTTTATTTCCCCTTAAGATTCCCCTTTGCCACCTTTTCCTCAGCTGGACAAGTTTCATTAAATTTTTGAAACATGTGATGCCACTGGTGGTATTTTTGCTTTGTTACTTTTCTATCAAGAGACACTTTGTTCCCACTTCTAAGTTTTATTTTCCCCCTCACAAGAAGTTCATCAGGCTGCAGGAAAGAGAGGCTAAACTGTGCTAGGAAACTCTGATTCAATTGAACCAAGTATGCTTAAAAGCTCAGGGAAATCAACTTGGAGGAATACTTTGACCTCATTCCACAGAGTTTATTTCTCACTTACTTAACAAAAAAATGAACATGTTATTACATGGCTTGTAAATTCTGCACTTGATACACTACATGGTTTTACATATCACAAAATATTCATGTAATTTCTGATATATGAAGATTTTAATAATACTGCCCAATGAGAAAATTCCTGAAAATTTAATTTTCATTATTAGAGGACAGAAGTGTAAGCCATCACACACATTATTAAACCAGTGTCTCACATGCTATAACGCATGAAAAAAAAAAAAATAGTTTGTTGTCAAACACCATGATTAGGCAATACTTATATTACACAATGGGCTATATTGGCCTAGGATGAAACCCATACCTGCCAACAAAATTTAATGAATATGCAGAAGTTTGCTTTGAAAAATTCAGAAGATTGTATAAAAATTTAGAAGATTTTTTTTTTTTTTTTTTACGTCAATTTGTCACACAATAAAGTGATTTAGAACTCATACTGTTTAAACAAAATAGGAATACAGGACACTTACCTTTATTTTTTGTGCATTTTTATTGAAGGGAACTTTTATTTACAGTAATTTAACAGTTAGCTAAACTTTTTACAGTGGCCTTTTTGGCTTTTTTTAAGAATTCTTTGGAGTACTCTTTTTGAAAACAAAGTAAATTTTCTTTGCATTTAATTAACAGAAGACTCTCAAGCAATTCGCCTGACATTAATGATCAAAACATTGTGCGATTTTTTTAACCAACGAAAAAATTCCTTTGCATTATTAATTAAATGGCAAATACACCTTATAATTATTATTTCACTTTGGTGTTCTTTCAAATGGCGAGCCACACCATTTTTCTCTCCTATCATTACTGGAGCATTGTCTGCTCCAAAAGCAATGCAATTTTTGAAAGGTATCCTGCGCTTACTAAAAACATCAACTGTAGCTGAGAACCATGAATTCTGATATCAGAGCTTTTTAGATAAATGGTGTAATTTTCAGAGAATGAATACTTTTTTTTTTTAACACCATGCATCAATTCTTACAAATTTCAAAACTTTGTCACTTCCGTTTTGGAAATTTCCCCCACCCTTATCAAGCTAAAACGCACACACATTTATGAGGGTGATGACGTTTAACAACTACATAGGAGTGGGGATCACATCGCGGGGGAAAAATATACAATTACTGAAGAAATCTTTGCTCCGTCTGACTTCCGTTTTCCATGGTTCATACGCTTTTTCAATCACAAAATTCCAGGACTTTTCCAGGACTTTTGGATTTTTTCCCAGGACATAAGATCCAAACACTCTTACTTAAAATATAATGAAACCATAGGTCTGTTCAACCTGTAACCTACAACAAACAACTTCTTACATGCTTGGGCAAACTTAATGCAGAATGTTAAAAATGTTGTCCACTGCAGCTAATCAGAAACTTAGAATCACGCATAAATACTGAAATGCCAAAACTGCCACTGCAAATGTGACCAGATTTAATATCTACTAAACTTTTGTATACTATACTACACTGTTTTTGAGAAACTTATTATTTTTATTTTGGCTTTAGTTCAATTATTGAAGCAAATTACAGAATAAAAAACAACAACACAAAACTCAAAAACACATAGGTAGGCATTACTCTTAAAATGATTTCATATACCACACAATCAATACATAAAATACTATTTATATTTAATTATTTTGATATAATGCTTACATTGGAAATTTAAGGGTAAGGAAAGGTGAAATATTTGGAACTTTTTCAAAGGACCAAAGGGATTGTTATTTCTTAAACACATAATCATGGGAGCAAGTATTTGTGTTACATTTTATTTAGGGAAGGAATTTTCAACATAATATTGATGCTGTAGCTATGTTTTAAATTTGTACTTGCCAGCAAACAAAGTATGCACAAAAATTTCCAACATGAAATGAAAGAAAATAATGGGAAAACCTTAAATACCAGGGATGTGTACAACTGCATTTATTAGTGATCAAGGCAATTTAACTGGGTATGATTAGAAAACTAATTATAGAAGATGCAAAGTGATTAGTTTGCTCAGAAAATACTAAGAAACAACTAGATTTAAGTTTCTGATGTTACAAAGCAATCTACTTTTATGGCAAATTTTTATTACAGCATTCATTTGCAAATTTCAGTAAAGGTCAAAATAACCCACAAAAAAAAAAAATTAAAAAAAATAAAACAAAAATCAGCTACTTACTTCTACCAGTGAAAGTATGTTACGAAAAAATTAACAAATGGTGCAAAAAAAGTTTCGCATAGCAGAAAGAAGGTATTAGAAACAAAAATATTTTTAAATCAAACAATTAAAAGAAGTGATAGAGAAGGAAACATGATATAACTGTATGCCTTTTAGCAGAAGAATTTTTCACAATGGAAAAGTTGAAAATCTTTATTATAGAGGGCATACAGTAAAAAAAAGAAATTTCTCAACCGAGTTTTTAGAGGCAGAGATAGGCTGCAAACAGAAGTGCACAACACGACCCAGCGCCAGAATTGTGAACCACAAACCTCCTCAAATACAAACCTAAAGTGTTCCATAAGGTAAATGGTATCTGTTGTTAAAAGAATTTTTTAAATGGGACATTTTAAAAGTACAGACATTGAGAAAAAATAGATTAAATATTTGTGCCTCCTAGCGGCGAAATTGTGCATTATTTTGGGAAGAAAATACACACAAGGAGTTTTCATAGTTAATAGTATCTGGTCGAAAGAGAATATTTTTCAATCGGGTTATTAGTCCCGTAGATATTGCTGCAAACGGAAATGTGAGTTTACGCCCTCTAGTGGTGCACTTGTGCATTAAGAAATACTTGAAATTATATGAGAAACATTTTGCACCAAAAATGTTCTCCAACAAAGAAAGAATTTTTCAAATCATACTCCTAGAAACAGAGATATAGGCAAAAATAAGATATACGTGTATGCCCCCTGGTGGAAAAATTATGCACTATTTCAGCAGAAGGTATTCTCAAAAAGTTTTTGGGGGTGAGCAGCATTGGTCCATGGAGGAATTTTTTCCATCGAGTTTCGAGCTCAGATTTTATTGCAAATACATCAGAAGCAAAAATAAACTTACACTCCCTGGTGGCCAAACCATTCTTTACCAAAAATGAGAAATTATATGTAAAACATTTCCCCTAAGAGCTATATCCAATGCATGGTTTAAAACTCAGGCTTCACGTGACAATAACACATAAACATATAAAACAAGCGAAACACACAGAGTCACGTACGGTACCGTACGTGACTCTGTGTGTTTCGCTTGTTTTATATGTTTATAGATCCAACGCAGGAAGAGTTTTTTAAATCGGACTTTTAGAAGCGGAGATATTGGGAAAATCGTGAATTACTGTTACGCCCCTAGCGGAAAATTATTAGTCCCGCAGATATTGCTGTAAACGTAAACTTACGCCCTGTAGTGACACACTTGTGGGTTAAGAAATATTTGAAATTATATGAGAAATGTTCCACACCGAAAATGTTAAACAAATAAAGAATTTTTCAAATCGTACTCCTAGAAACAGAGATATGGACAAAAATAAAATATACGTGTACGTCCCCTGGTGGAAAAATTAAGCACTATTTAAGCAGAAAGTATTCTCAAAATGTTTTTGGAGGTGAATGGTATCGGTCCGTCCACGGAGGAATTTTTCAATCGAGTTTCGAGCTCAGATATTGCAAATACATCAGAAGCAAAAATAAACACTTACGCCCCCTGGCGGAGAAACTATTCTTTACCAAAAATGAGAAATTACATACAAAACATTTCCCCTCAAGAGCTGTATCCAACGCAGGAATAATTTTTCAAATCAGACTTTTAGAAGCGGAGATACTGGGAAAATCGCGATTTACCGTTACGCCCCCTAGGGGAAGATTTATGCATTATTTGAAAAAGGGACTGTAACTAAAATAGTCTTCGATATAAATGTTGTCGAAAGGAAGAATTTTTTCAATTGGATATTTAGAAGCAAATGTACAAAATAAAATGAATTTTAAATTCGATACGATCTTTATGAGCCCTCTAGCGGCGAGTGAAACGGGGAAAAAAAAAACAACCCCGGAACAAATGGATTATCATTCTCACGTTTTAAGCTTCCCAATACAAAAAGAATTTTACAAATTGAACTAATAATTGCAGAGATATGGTTTTCTCGGTCAGACAGACAAAGTGATAACATAAACATGACGCTGAAAGATGCTAATAATGCAGCTTCAGTCTTCCTAACAGACACCCCCCCCCGCACTTTGCAAAGGGTGGAGGGTGGGGGGAATTTGTGTCAGACATAAGTTATGTCAGTAGAAAAATCCTCAACTACAAACATCGTGCAGGGACAAAAAGACCGGAATGCATAAAATTCCAGGACACGTAGCAGAATTTTAGTACATTTGCAGGATTTCCAGGATGCGTACGAACAATGGTTTTCGGAAATTTATCCAACATTTCCATGCTGAAATACAAATATTTATGGAATAAAATGATATCTAATAATACTGGGTAGAAGAAACATCGTTAGAAAAAAATTACGATTACGAGAAAAATCTTGCATCCGTCTACTTTCTGTTTTCGAAGGATGAAATTCCGTCCTCCGCCCCCACCCACCCACCACCACCAATCCTCCCAAAACTTCAGTTCAGTTGTGCCTCAATTTCGTGTATGGTCCAAATGATAACAAAAAAGACGGAATTCCTCGAATCAGCGTAAGAATCTCGTGGCCGAAGATTACGGGAAAATTTTCGGGCGGCCTAACTTCTGTTTTCGGAAATCGTTGCCTACAATTTCAAGCTGAAATTATGCAGTGAAATTATATTTAACAACAATACTAAGCAGTAGCAACATCACGAGAGAGAAAAAATACGATTACGCGAAAAATCTGCACTCCGATTAGCTTCCGTTTCCGAACGTTTAAAAAGACAAAACAACGTCCCCAGACGCAATACCACCCCCGCCCTAACTAATACCCCGAAAATTTCTTCAATTTTGCATCAATCTTGAAAATGACAAAAAAAAAAAAAAGTTGTGGAGGGGTCCGCGAATCCACGGAAGAATCTTGCGTACGAATCAACTGCTGAATCAATTTCGAATGGCATAAGATTACGCTAAAATATCGATGATCGGTAAATTTTAACTTTTGGCGCAAAATTAACGCAGATTTTGTCAAAATCACATTTTTTAGCAGAATGGTGCAAGAACAACGTTTTGGCAGGGGCTGGCGCAATTGGCGCAGGTCTGGCAGCCCTGACTGATTAAGTTATTGCTGCGCTTTTGAACTTTTTTTTTTTACTTACAAAACATAATAAAACAGGTTATTTTTCGCAAAAAACACAGAAATTTTTCGAACGGCAGAAGAACACGAGATTGGTCGGAAGATCGGAAGAATGTATAAAAAATCGGAAGACTTCTGCCAAAATCGGAAGAGTTGGCAGGTATGGAAATCCCACAAGGGAAGTGAGGCATTGTTGTTTCTAAAAAGAGGCCTCTACCCAGGAAACAAAGACTTAATGTGACTCCTAAATCACAGCAGGTGTTTGGAGGCACACATGGGGTCCCTCCATGCCAAGATGTGCATCCTACCCACTCACCACCTCTGGCCAGAGAAGAAAAGAATTTTACAACATAAATAAAAATGTTCCACTGACATATGAACTGAACAAAAGTGTCATACATAAAATTTTCTTACTTATCATTTCTGTTTTGAATTGCCTTTTCTTCATTTTTACTCTCTCCTCCTCTTGCACTCTCTCTATTTCCCAAGCGTCTTTCACCAATTCTAAAATTAGGCTTTGGTTTAGGAAACCTTCTTGATATAGTCCTTATTTGGCTTGATTCCTGTACTGTAGCACCTTGTACCTTCACTTGAGATATTTCCGGTTCTGATATTAGCTTGGACACATCAGTAGGAACATCAAACTCTTCTGCCTTTTTTCTCTGTTTGCTTTCTCTATAAGAGGAAAACTTATTTTTCAATGTTATATCTTTGTTGTTGTTTTTTAAGAACAGAAAACAATTTTAGAATTTTTAAATTTTTATTAGCCATAAAATATAGAAAATGTACCAACAATACAAATTGTGAGTATGAAAGAAAAATGTTTTCTTTCATTTAGATCCATTGATGATTTTTTTCTTTAACTGATACAAGGAACACTTTTTTATAACAAAACATTAAACTGCACACTTTAAAAGAGCACCACATTTTTTCAACCTTAAATACTACGAATATAGTTATCAAGCTAGCCCTGTAGAAACACATAAAACATAAATGTTAGCAATAGACAACTTTTTACATTAAACTGCAGGTTCGAACTCCACAATTCAAAAAAAAAAAAAAAAAAAAAAGCACACCATTTTTCTCAACCCTAAATACCACTAATATAGTGATCAAGCTAGCTGTGCAGGAATAGTGCTAAGGCAAAGATGTATTTGCAGGCCTCTGTGAATTGGGTGACTTAAAAAACATAGATGTTAGCTACAGACAAGACTACAAAGGTGGATATTTCTTTGCAAGGTGGTGAATCATGAAATTGTCAGATGGTAAAAAATAATGCATTATTCTAGGATTTTCCCTTTGATAACATGATCAACAATGGAGTTAAAGTAATAATAACAAAGTTCATGCTTAATATTTTTGAGAACATAATATAAAAAACTTTGTTTTAATGTTCAGCTAGGAACTAGAAGAGATAAGTTCACACTATAGCATTAAGCAGGGAGAGGAATTCACAAAGAAAAAGTTTTAGTAATTCTTTATTAGGATGACCTTTCAACTGGTTTTCCAAAGAGAGTAACAGTATATTTTGACAGGAACAGGAGATGTTAAGTGGACAAAAAGTTTGATGGACCTCCATAAACCACATTTATTTAGGAGGCCTAAGTAACATACTTTATCAGATTCACAAGTGAAAAGGTTGTGAGTACTTATAAAAGGTAGAGGTTACTTACAATAAAAAAAAATTTAAGAGAAATATTTGCTGGATTTGGAGACAATTATTGCTGATTCAGCGCTTCATAAGCAGTTAGTGGAATGAGTGCTAGCAATAGTAGATTCATGCAAAGGGATGAAATCCAGTGCAACTTTGGAACAAAATTTTGGCATTTTCAAGGCATGCTGGGAAGGCAATTTTTTAAAGAACTGGAATGTGTGATAGGTTTATAAACCTTGTCTTGTGGAAATAGCTACAGATGTTGAGATGCATAATGAGAAGCAGTGAGAAAATGGTTGGTTTTCACAAAGCTTAACTTGTTCATAAATCTTTATGTTCCTGTTCCTGATCATAAATACAGTAGATTGAGTGATAAAGCTCTATGTTCCTGTTCCTGATTGTAAATAGATCGATCGATTGATGGATTGATAAACCTCTATGTTCTTGTTTTCCAAACAAGCTGATGAATTCTTACCATAACTGATAACTCCCAACATTTTTTTGATCAGAAACAAACATAGTAAACTGATGAATTCTAACCATGAATATGTTTAGAAGGAAAGATCAAATTCAGTAAGACAAAAACTAGCACAGCAGTGCTAAGTCTGGGATCAATTTTTAAGAGCTTGAGCCCATCTGAGCCTGAAGTACATTAGCCTGAACCTGCCTGAATTATGTATCATGAAATAGAGACTGGACCCAAAAACTATGATTAACCTGTTTTGGCTCTATTAAATGGACAGTAAAATTAACATGAAGAATCACCAAAGGTGACACCTGAAACAGAAAATCAATGATTTCAGACTTCCACTCTTTCTCCCGCTTAATTACCAATGTCTTTTTCACCTGGGGAGTGGTGAGGGGACATGTATGTTTCTATAGTATTGCCAAATGATTTTCTTACCATTTGTTTCCTCCTCAAATACTTCCAGTGGCTGGGTGTGCTGTAATCTATATATAGCTACAGTTCTTGAAGGACATTTTCCTTTGCAAATTCCACTAAAGTGTGGTCTCTCAGGCATTTGCTTCCCCAAGCCCAGAATAAATAGCTCTCCCTAGTCCCCACTCCTTTCCCAGGCCCAGATGTAGAAGAGTTCTCTTTACCAACTGGGAAGCATGATTTAAAGGTTTGTATGCTAAATCATACAAAATCAAAGTTTAATAAAAGAAGAAAATTCAGAGCCCTAGTCCAAACCATAGTAAATATTTTGCAGCCCAAGCCCAGTTCTGGCCCAGGATCATTTCGGGTTTTCAGGCTTGGCCTGTCTCAGCACGGAACATAACATTTACACATTTACATTGATTGTTCTCCACAGCAGCTCTACCATTACAGACCACAACAGATAAAAGGGAACATGCACATTTACAGGGCATTTCAAAATCTCCCCCTACAGGTAGTCTTTAGTAATTTGAAAACCTTAGTAGTGACACAGGTAACTTATAATGGATGAGAAAACTGAGCTGACAAAGAAAACTAGAATTTGATTCTTAATTTATGCTTTAAAAATCTTCATCCACCTTGCATATCTTATATGCAGTGATTCTTTCTCACTAGAGAATGAACACAACAAAATCAGCCAAGCAACTGTTGCTTATCATTATTACCTCTTGAAGTTGTAAGAAAACTCAAGAAATCTGAAACTAAGAAGAGTGCAAAGTACTGGTCATACCACATGGAACTACCAGCTGAAACTGAGGTTCCAAACACAATCAATAAAAAAATATCAATCAATCACACACTAAGCTGTTCTCTGAGATTCAGAAGTTAGCTCCACAAAGACAGAAAATCCGTCAGATGAATATTAGTAACCGAGTATTTACTTACTGTTGCTGTATCAAATGTTCGAGAGCCACTGACATCCATCACACAACGTACACAAGACCTTCTGTACTTCATACGCATAATCTTTTTCTCATACAGACAGCCTGAATCTGGTCCTCCCATGACTTCCTTGGCCTCCTTTTACCTTTCCTTCCTGCCACTTCGGATGAAAAACTTTTGTTAGTCAGCATCTCATCACTCATTCTTTTAAACATGGCCAAACCACCTAAAAATAATATTAAGTGGTTTGCCTCACATGATCAGAGACTGTCTTGCCACAAACAACTCCTATGTCTCTTCTGCAGATACTTGCTGCTATAATGTCATCGGTACACAAATTTGCATGTCAGTGACAGGTGTTGTTCCAGATGACTAAATATAGCCACGAATAATCACATTCTAAGCATGGAAATGTATACAGTATCAGCACTGTTAGACAGAAGTTGAAAAAATCCAAATTTTGGCAAGTTATGCGGTATGAATTCAAGAAAGCAGAAAAATGCTACACGGGCTTTGAAGGAATGTCACCTACAATTACAGAGAAATCTGATCGTTAGAAAAAAGAAACTGTTCAAGAAATTCTTATTTGGCAACTGCAGCATCCTGCACTGTTGGAAACACAAGGAAACATAAGGCACGCTTCGCAGCAGTAGAAGGGTAAAAGTCCGCATGAGCGAGGAGAAAGAATTGTTTAGAAATTCTCCTTGCATTAAGAGTATGGCGCATCACACAAACTCAGACATGCTAAGTGGCAACCAAACAGAGGTGTTCTTCATCAGCTGCAATGTCTTAGTGCAAGCTATTAGTGAGTGTACTCTAAACCAAACTGAAGCATTACATTTATTCAATATGTTATGTGTATAGTGTTCCTATTGTGTTATTTTATTAAATAGTTTTTTTCATCAAAGGATATCATTATTCAAGGCGAGTTTGTTCATGCATGCTATAATTTTTCTTTTCTGAAGTTTTAAGTCTGCCATTGAAGCATTGCACTACTAGCTTATGAAGGTATCAACAACAAAGTGTAGATAGATAAACATTCTGTTTTATATATCACACATGGGTCATTCCATGTCAATTCACCCAGGGTATGACACCCACCAACTCAGATTTTCATGAAACTTTTTTTACTTGTTACTACCACCAAGATACTTATCCATGTCAAATTTTTCCTCACCAGGCCACATAGTTTCTGAGATATAAAATGTCAAAGTTTTGGAAAATTGCACATTGATGACGTTTCTGAGACTCCGCTTTTAGACGCAGTTTTTGAGAAAAAAAATCATAGTTCTGTGTCGAATCAACATATCACTACCAAATTTTTACCACATGTCGAAGCAAAGTATGTACATTTCAGAATAAATCTTGCCTACCTCTGAGACACTAAAATTTATTAAAAATTTTTATTAACAATATTTTAAGTGCAATGCCGTTGCTTCATTAAGGGAGCATTATGGCATACGGCACATGAGTTACCAAAGCGCTTTTTTTTTAATTGAACCTAAAAGTATAGTCTAAAAGGCTGTGAAAGAAAAATGGTGGGATTTTGATTGCTAATATAGTTATTTTAACTTATAAATTAAGTTATTCTATCTAACCACGGATAATTTCAAACACGTTCTATGCTGACACTATGCATCATAATAGACAAGAATATTCATAGGTAAATTTTTTTTATCAGTGTATGAAGAGCATAAATTACAAATTTTAGTGTTGTGGAGAAAGCTTATGACAAGAAAAATTTTATCAGAATAACTTAAATAAAAACTGGTCTAGAGCACAAAATTTACAACTATAAGTGCTAAAAACAAAAAGTGTAACAATTAGTAGGCATTTATAACTAATTAGGATAATCAACCAATTGATTTTAGTTCAACAAATTAAAAGCTTCAATAATTAATCTTACTTTTCATCTAAGATGTCATATCTTATTGTACTTGAGTTGTATTAAATCAGCTTCTTTTTCAGGGAAGTAGTACACCCTTCCAGAGCCCTTGGTGGTGGGAGGACTAACACAAGAAATGATATTGCACAGGGGAACATGGCAGATGTCTTCTTTCTGTGGAGGCCAGTGAAATGATAGTGCTGGGCTGTACGGGTGCATGAACTTTACTTTTACATCATTTTCCTCCACATCTTTAGAAAGTACTAATCCAAAAAACCAGTGCTGTCATAAATACATGCAATATATGAGTTTGTAGAGATGTGTGACATCTTGACTGCAGGTAGTTGCTCTCCAGAGAAGTGGAAAATAGTGCTGAAATTTTCATCAAAACTAGTTCTCTTTGTTCCAATGGAATCTTCAGACACAGGGATGAAATGGTGGAAGCCACATGTACCAGGAATTGCTTTTGCTTTGGAGAATAGGGCTTCTAGCTGCTGACATGTTTCTGAAAGTGTTTCTTATTTTTACCATCCAGAATTTTATGTTTTTGACTCTTGCCTCACAGAAATTGAGGACTTTTTCAACTGAGTCTATTGCATCACAAGGACACATTTGAAGGCTTGCTAGGGTAACCAGCCGCTTAACTGTACTACCAATGCCATTGCAAGGAGATTTCCTGTGACTGGTTGCAAAAAATATCCATGATGCCGCTAAAGAGAAGTCGTGGTTGTGGTAGCAGAGATTGAGAAAGTTTTTGCAGTTCTTATACTGTGCAGCACATCCATCACTGAAATATCTACAACTGGAAAGTTTTTCTTTATATACTGAGTGACTATTTTTTGTGTTTCGTACCCAAAGGCTACACCATGCTCTAAATCATCGGACACTTGAAACAAGTAGGTCTTCAGAGTGGTGGATACGTGTGTAGATTAAAGCTGTATGTAGTCAACAACTGTCGCCTATCCAGTGATACCCTTGTGCTGCATCTTGAATGATGTATGAGTAATTTTCACTGAAGTCTAGGAGAACAATAGCTGCATCCGATTCAAGGTTCACTTTAATTTTCATTAGAAAGTTTGCTTGGGTCTTAGTTATAAATGCATGGGGCACAAGTTTCTCTAGTTTCTCAATTAAAGTTGCTAAATATTCATCAAATGTCACAGTGAATTTCACCTGTTGTGTTCTGTCTGTCGATACCTATGAACTGTATGACACTTCATATCTTCAGGGTCCCACTCTTCAAATTTTTTGAGTAGAAAACTTTTCAAATTTTCACTGGATGGGCATTGAGAGCAGTGTCGCAGCATGCAGTCTTTGTTATCCTTAGTACAGACTAAATAATCAATCAGGTCCTGGTATGTCTCTTCTATGCACCAAGCATGAAGTAGAAGACTTACATTTTGATGGATTGTGCAAACACAAATGGAATGTGTTCCAGAAGACCCTGCTAATATGCACCATTTCGGACGCAGCATTCTAAATTTCGAGATGCCAATTTTAATGTTGGGATACTCAAATTTAAAAGCAGAATACAATTCATTTAAATTAGCAAGTAATAATCTCTTTTGTACATGTACATTTTAGAAATACTGACTGTGCCCTATTTTCCTGGCATGATTCGAGAGTATTCATCACTTTGGCAAAAGTTCTTCACCAATTCAACTATATTTTCACTGAGTGTTTTTTCTTTTCTTGGTTCAGGTAAAGCCACGATTCCTTTGTCTCTGAGAAGGTATCTTGCTTGACGGATGGCATATTCACTTACATCGTCCATGATTTTTTTCCTGCTCCATGAAGTAGAAACAAGTTTCAAAAGTTGTATCTTTTCTCGCCGTGTCATTGAAGTTTTACTTTAAGTAAACCTACAAGTACATCCATATTATCTGCTTTTTGTTTTAAATCTTTTGGCAATTTTTGGCATCTTTTTCAGGTGAAGAAAATTCTTTTTCTATAACCCTACTAACCTTACTTTTTAAATTAGAACATGCTAACTCAACCTTTCTTTTTGCATAGGCAGATTTGCTGTGTGATGCAATGGCATGGAATTTCAAAGGAAACTCCCCTATCTCTGCCAGTGATGTATTAATTTTCCCTAATGTTTCTTCTTTGAAAATTGAAGTTTCTAAATTACAAATACTCTGGTTACTGTCACTATCTGTGTCCACCTATTTAATGTCATCATTTTCATTTAAAAAATTTTGGGTGTTTCTGTACCTTTTCTCTACATGCATCACATATCTTCTGTACAAGAATTCATTTCACAATTATCAGAATTTTATTAATTTTCTCTGAAAAATCAAAGGTCACATTCCTCAATTTTTTTTTAATTTTCTTCTTGTGTCTCTTAAATGGATCAAAACAACTTTTCTGGTAAATTTCATATTTCCTCAGGTAGTATGTTTTATGATGCTCACAAATATTAAAAAGAAGTTCACAACTTACCCCACTTCTCAAGGCCAAAAGTTCTTTTTCTGAAGCACTTATTTATTGTCTCTAAGTTTATCAGATTCACCTCCTGTGTGTAACTCTTCTTATGGCACTCAGTTCCACTTTCTTTTCCTATACTATATTGTTCAACAAGCTGTTCAAGTTTGGGACATTTTTAAAACTAATATTTCAAAGGGATACTAAAAGCACTTTCTTTTAAACCTTGGAACAGTAAAATGATCTTTAACTGTAACTAAGAGGAATAACCCACTTCTGAAAACTTTTGAACATTTGAAGCAGCATAAAGCACCTTTACCCAACAATAGATAGCAGATGACAGACTGACTAGTAGTGCAATCCAGTTGAATCCTGTACACAGAAGGATGACGCATGTTGAATCAGTTCATGCTTTTAGATTGCTGGGTACATGCTGACTCATTCTGAGTCACCTCATGCTTTCAAATTACTGATACATGCTGAGTCACCTCATGCTTTCAAATTACTGATACATGCTGAGTCACCTCATGCTTTCAAATTGCTGGTACAGCTAGTTTTATCCCCCTTGCCTCAAAGTATTCCATGAAGTTAAAAAAACCTAATTCATTCAAAACAATTTTTAAATTGAATCATGACTAATTAAATTTGATTTTTTTCATTATCAAATTTATACCAAGCCTGTAAAGTTTTGCATTGAACAGTACAATATTTTTAATTATTTGATTAGTCTACATTTATTCTATATTAGGCCAAATTATTGCATACAGGTTATTATCTATTATGATGCATAAGTGTCTGCATAGAATGTGTCAAATTATAAGTTAAAATAACTATATTAGCAATCAAAATCCCACAATTTTTGTTTCACAGCCTTTTAGACTATACTTTTGGGTTCAATTAATAAAGAAAAGCGCTCTGGTGACTCCTGTGCCTTATGTCATAATACTCACTTAATGAAGCAATGTCTTTGTACTTAAAAATTTGTTAATAAAATTTTTTATAAATTTTAGTGTCCTCAGGAGTTAGGCAAAATTTATATAATATTTTTTTCTGAAATGTACATACTTCGCTTGACATGTGGTAAAAATTTGGTAGTGATATGTTGATTCGACACAGAACTATAAATTTTTTTCTCAAACACTGCGTCTAAAAGCGGAGTTTCGGAAACATCATCATTGTGCAATTTTCTAAAACTTTGACATTTTACATCTCAGAAACTATGTGGCCTAGAGAGGAAAAATTTGACATGGATAAGTAACTTGGTGGTAGTAACAAGTAAAAACAGTTTCATGAAAATCTGAGTTGGTGGGTGTCATTTAAAAATAAGCTGGGTGATCTGACATGGAATGACCCACATATAACCAATACATTTTATTATGAAACTGATTTGTTCCAGGGATGAGACAAAAATGAACTTGTAATGAAATGTTAAATGGAATGCAATAATGATAAATGCTAACAAAGGGTTTTTGAAACCAAAAGTAAAAAGTTCCTTTCATTGCATAAACCATGTTGCATGCATAGTTGATAAAGAAGTGAAACTGTTGCTCTTAAACAATAAAAATGGCGTTTTCTGGTCCAATAAACATGACTAACTTTTCCATCGCAAAACTGAATAATGAAAATTCAAAATTCAAATGCTTCTCATCAAAGAAGATACTTGGAATGTTGTTTCCCAAGAGGTACCTACAGTTAAAACTGAGGACTGGATTAAGAAAACCACACAAGCGATGTCAACAATAAGTCTACTTTTGACTGATGAAGAAATAATAAATGGCATAAATGAAACGACTGCACGAAATATGTGGTCAGCTTTGCAGAGAATTCATGAAAAAACACATTTAAGTAGTAAGCTCTATTTGCTTAGAAAACTGTACAGTGAAAGGTACAATACAGCAAATATATGCAGGAACACATCAACCAGATATTAGAAATTGCAAACAAACTAAAAGCAATAGGTGGAGAAATTAAAGATTCACACCTAGCAGCTATAATGTTGTGTGGTATGCCATCCACATATGACACACTTGTAACAGCTCTTGAAGCAAAACATGAGGATGAACTAACATTAGAATATGTTAAAAATAAACTCATTGACGAACATAATAGTCGAAAAGAGAGAGCACAAACAAATACAAATTCCACAACAGCATTTCAAACAAGTGACAAATCTAACAGAAATGCGAAAGAAGCAAAACATTACACATATTGCAATAAGAAAGGTCCCACTAAAAATGAATGCTGGCATTGGGGAAAAGTGGAAGGAAATAAGAATACACAGAAGTCCCACAAACAGAAGAATACAAACACACAGACAAGAAGAAATCAGGCTAAAACTGCCAGAAATAAATTTGAAGCAAACAAAAATGATGAACCAAAATTCAAACATGAAACAGAAGAGTTCACATTTAAAACAACACTAGCCAAGGTTGAAAATACAAAATGGTCAATCGATTCAGGTGCCACTAACCATATGACCAATAATGAAAATTTTTTCACAGAAATTGACCCAGATGCTAAGGAGGATATTACAACTGCCAACAGAGCAAAAATGCAATCCGCTGGAAAGGGAACTGGATATTTGCATTGCATAAATGATAAAGAGGAAGCAAAGAATATAAAAGTAGAAGAAGTACTTTACGTCCCAGAGTTAGAAACTAGCCCCCCATCAGTGAGAAAAGTTGCTGAAAAGGGTTATAGAGTTACTTTCAGTGGAGACCAATGCATAATAAAGCACAGTAAAATCACTGCAGCCATAGGCACTATTGATAACACAAATATCTATAAAGCTGAATACAGTGGGAGAAACTGAAAAAGCTAATTTTGCTGAACACTGTGAAAAACAAAATTGTATAAACTTGTGGCATAGACGGTTGGGGCACAGAGATCCCTACATCATCCAAGAGATGGAAAGAAAGGAAATAATGAAATGGATTAAAACTGTCTGATTGCAAAAGAAATATAAATTGTGAATGCTGCATAAAGGGCAAGCTAGCACAAAAACCATATCCCAAGGAGAGTGTACATAAAGCACAAAAGCTACTAGAGCTAATTCATAGCAACATATGTGGTCCTCTGGAACCTACAACTCCTGGAAGGAAAAGATGCTTCATAACTTTCATTGATGACTTCAGCAGATTGGATATGTTTATGGAATGAGCAATAAAAATGAATCTACAGAAAAATTGAAGCAATACATTGCAGTCACAAGCAACAAATTCAAAACCAAACCTGGTACAATCAGAACTGACAACAAAGGAGAATATGTTGGTACAGAATTCGAAAACTATCTTGCCGAGAATGGAATTCAACACCAGACGAGTGTACCATATTCACCACAGCAAAATGGTGTGGCAGAAAGGAAAAATCGGTATCTCATTGAAATGGCAAAAACAATGCTTCTGGATTCTAAAATAAAAAACAAGTTTTGGGGAGAAGCCCTCATCACTGCAGCATACTTGCAAAATAGGTTACCAACCAGATCTACAGGAAAAACACCATTCGAACTATGGAAGGGCTACACAAGCCTTACATAAGACAAATAAAGGTGTTTGGCTACAAAACATATGCTTATGTGCCAAAACAAATCCGAAAAAAAATTGACAATCATGCTCAAGAAGGAAGATTAGTTGGATACAGTGAAAGAACCAAAGGATATCGTATCCTAATACCATGAACAAACAGAGTGATAATAAGCATACATACATACGTATCACTAAACTGTTCTCTGAGATTTAGAGGTTAGCTCCAAAAAGAAATACAAACTACCAGATAAATTTTTACTTACTGTTGCTGTATCAAACTTCTCCATTTACAGCGATCTTGACATACAACCCGGGCTTCACTGACATCCATCACATGTCGTACACAAGATCTTCTATACTTCATACTCAAATCTTTTTCTCGTGCAGACACTCCTGAATCTGATCCTCCCACGACTTCCTTGGCTTTCTTCTGCCTTTCCTTCCTGCCACATGGGCTAAAAAAAAATTCTTAGTAAGAATCTAATCACTCATTCTTTCAAAATGGCCAAATCCCTGAAGCATATTAGTCTCCCCCTTGCTAACAACATTTAGCTTCACATCACACAACGCAATACATCTCCATTCCTCACACAATCAGAACGTGCCTTGCCACAAACTCCCTGTAAGTAACGCATTTCTCCAGCACACAAATGATTCCTATGCTTCTTCTGTAGTACTCAGGTTTCACTACCATACGTCAGAGTAGGAACAATTAAATTTTCATACACGGCCATGCGAGACTCTCTTGAGAACTCATCATTCCTGTGAAAACCTCCCAGAGCAGCCATGACTTTCAATGAAGAATTCACTCGCCTACTAATTTCACCATCCAATTTGTTCTAACTGTCAAACATGCTTCCTAAATCCACAAACTCGCTCACCTGGTCAATCACTGTGCCATTTAGACTTACATTACATTCAGTGCTTCAGTATGATAATAAGCCATAGTGTAGAATTTGATGAAAGTCCCAGTGTACAGGAAAATTGTAGGCCAATGTCAAAAACAGGCAAAAACACACAAGATACCATATTTTTGTGCGCATAGTCTGCCCCGCAGATAATCCGCAAGGAAAAAAGTACGTATTGAAAACGACAAAATTTCCCAGACAGTCCGCACTTCCAAACTTTAAACAAAATAAGTAACTTAAATTTGTGAGCTTACCCGTTTTTTTCTTCCATTTACCAACCTTTAACCCATAAATGCTGGTAAAAATGCTGCATACTGGCAAAGAATTTAGCAAGACATACGGTACCGTATGTCTTTAGAATTTAGCAAATAAAAACAGCATACAGTTCCAAATTACAAATTTAATATGTACAATACATGTACAAAATGATAGATATTTTTTCAATTAATGAATTGTCTGACAGAAATTAAAAAAAAAAAAAAAAAAGGAGAGAGAGAGAGATTCTTAATCATCGATTTCCGTATCGCTGTCACAGTGAAAAAGATTGGAATATTCAGCTAAGGGTTACCCGCAATCAATTTCATCATCAGACTGCTCTTCAGCTTGGGATGAATTTTCATTGTCGCTTTAACGCTTTAAATGGCGCTTTCAAAGGCCCGTAGGAATCCATTCTGGATGACAAATGTAGGGACAGAATTCCAGGCATCTACAACGCAGTTGCACACATCGGAATATGTCACCCTTCGCCTGCGACCACTTGGTGTGTAGGAATGAAGTCCATCATACATCCATTCTTCCCATTTTATTCTAATGGCCGCCTTCAAACTACGGTTCACACTGACATCCAATGACTGCAAAAGTTAAGTGAGTCTTCCGGGGATAACTGCGATTTTGGTGCCTATCCTCTTTAAAGACGTTTTGATGCTATCCTTTAAATGGGCCGACATGCTGTCCAATATCAAAAGGGATTTTGGACAGAAAAAGCTCCTTGTCAAGCTCTCCAGTAGTGCTCTACGTAATTTTTAATCTCCTCTTCGTTCATCCACCCTTTCTCATTGTGCCTAACATAGATACCTGAATTAAGCTTTTCCTTTATAGCTGATTTTTTTTGTTTTGAAGATGACTATTTGGCTTTATTTTCCGACCATTTTTCGTGCAACCAAGAACTACGGTAAATCGCTGTTTTCATTTCCTGTAGTTGACACATTCACAGTCTTGTCGCCAATTTTATTCACAGTTCTACACAGCGGTGCATCGAAAGTCAGCGGTACTTCATCCATATTCGCAACATCGTCGTCAGTTAGATTAATTGTAGCAATTTTATTCACCACAAATTTTCTGAAAGAAATAATTTTTTCCTTCCAGTCTGCAGGTAGTTGGTGCCCCATTGTGGTTGCGGCTCAAATTGAAAGTTGGTGCCTTCGCATAAACTTAAAACACCGATTGGGCCCTCCTTTGAAATCATTGATGTCAAGTTCTATGCACATTGTTTTCGCTTTGTCTTATTAACGTCGTTGAAACTGCACGACGAGCATCAAGTTGTGCAGTAAATCCACTTTTTCAAATTTTCTTCCATCTCTGGTTGCATTAATTTACCCTTACGATTGACACGTTTATTGCACGGCATTTTCTTGAGCAAATCCGTCTGTTTTCTCCAGTTTCGTATAGATTTCTCATCAACTGAAAACTTAAGTGATATTTTGGTTTTTCGAAGCTTGAATTCCACAGTAAAACTTCTTCTGCTGGGAGCCATAGTAAAATATCTGTGAACTGAGAGATTTACAGTAGCCAACTGAACACAGGTGAATTCCATAGTAAAACTTCTGCTGGGAGCCATAGTAAGATACCTGTGAACTGAGAGATTTACAGTAGCCAACTGAACACAGGTGAATAACAGAATAAGGTTGGTCTTAGTGCTTATGGTATCTCTCCCTGTTTCACAAAGAGAGATAAGCTCAACCTAGGAAATAAGTTTGTTTTCTTTAATTTTAATTCCTTTAATCCTTTGACAAATTGGCTGGAAATCTTGCATTTCAACAAAAGACTTAGAAGATCACACTCATCATGAATGTCAGGGACATAAGGGGTAAAACTCCTAATCTTAATTCGCTGAAGCAGGATGTCAAAAATGTGCCAGTATGCTGAGGAGGGGAAGGTTAGTGTACGTGGAAGAGATGGGGACCATACTAAGCTGTTACATTACAAATGGCAGTCCTTTGAGGAGGACAGGCAGCTCAGGGCACTTTCTTTTTCTTAATGATACAGTATTTCTAAAAAAAAAGAAACAGATAGTCCACACCTGCCTCTTATGCTGGGAAAATTCACAGTTAGTCCGCTGACTATAACGCGAAAATACGGCATTGTTTTTTAAAGTGAAAATCCTTTGTTAGAATCAAATGGATCAACTAGTGAAAGCACAAGTACACAACCCAGAAGATCAGCTAGAACTACAAGAGGAAAACTGCCTGACGGGTTAGCATACATTGCCAAAGTGAAACCTAAGCCTGAACCTACAAATTGGTATGAAATACAGAAATTGCCAGAAGAAGAAAGACAAAAATGGCTGGAAGCCACAAGTGAAGAAATTAAATCCCTAAAGAAAAATAAAACCTGGGAACTTACTGATTTGCCCAAAGAGAAGAAAGCCATTGGTTGCAATTGGACATTTAGAATAAAATACCATGCTAATGGGGACATAGATGTAGCAAAGGGTTTTAATCAAAGGCCTGGTGAAGATTATTTAACCCTTTGCTACAAGTTGTTTTAGCACAACTTGTAGCAAAGGGTTTTAATCAAACGCCTGGTGAAGATTATGATCAAATATTTGCTCCCATTGTAAAACACACTACTATTCGCACCATACTTATAATAGCAGCATACAGAAAAATGCATGTCCACCACTTTGACATAAAAACTGCCTTTTTGTACAGCAATTTAGATGAGGAATCTTATATCTCATCCAGCAGGATACATTGAAAAAGGCCAAGAAACGAAAGTATGTACACTTACTAAATCCATCTATGGACTCAAGCAATTTGCCAGAGTTTGGAATCAAACCACTGCAAATTTCTTATCTAAAAATGGTTATGTCCAAGGAAAAACAGACCCATGCTGTTTCACACGCAAGGAAGGGGATTCCTTTACACATATAGTCGTCTATGTGGATGACATTTTAATTGAATCTGATCTCATGGAAGACATCAACAAATCCAGAAAAATGTTTGAAACCATGTTTGAAATAAAAGATCTTGGGAAGGTGACAAATTATTTGGGCATACAGGTGGAAAGAGACTGATGGAAGTTACAAACTTCATCAAAGTGCAAAAATAAAGGATGTCATCAACAAATATGATGAAGAGCCACTAAAGAAAAATTATACTCCGATGTCTACAGTCTTTGGAAAACACAATCAAGCAGAAGAAGAAACACTCACGGACAATTCGATATACCGCGAAGTAGTGGTAGCCTTGTTGTACATTTCCACAATGACTAAACTGCTACCTAGAAACCAGCATGAAAAGTTAAGGACTAAACTTGGAATGATATGCGACTACAGCTCATCGAGTGGGAGATTGTTGAAAACACAAAAAAACATAAGGCGCGCTTTGCAGTAGTCGAAGGGTAAAAGTCTGCACGAGTGAGGAGGAGAAAAAATTGTTTAGAAATTCTCCTTGCATTGAGCACATGGTGCATCACGCTAACTCACACACGCTAAGTGGCAACTGAACAGAGGTGTTCTTCATCAGCTGCAATGTTTTAATGCAAGCTATGAGTGAGTGTACTCTAAACCAAAATGAAGCATTACATTTATTCAATATGTTCTGTGCATAGTGCTCCTATTGCGCTATTTTATTAAATAGTTTCTTCATCAAAGGATATCATTATTCAAGGTGAGTTCGTTCCTGCATGCTATAATTCTTCTTTTCCGAAGTTTTAAATCCGCCATTGGAGCATTGCACTTCTAGCTTATGACGGCATCAAAGACAAAGTGTAGATAGATAAACATTCTGTTTCATACATCACACATATATAACCAATATGCACAAACAGACCAGATTGTCTTTGACTCAAATGTCAACACCAATGTCTATCTCAACATTTTCTGATTGTTTGTGAATCAGCTAGATATCTTGAAGACCTCTGTTATTTTCAACAACAGTGACCCTCTCTCTTTCTCTAATACATAATACATCCAACATTGTCATGGATAAAATTATAACATTTTCACAGGACAGAATCACTTCAAGCAGATTTTGGCAACCTTGGTCTCCAGATATGTCTCTGCTTGACTTTTCAAGTGGAGATATGTCTCTGCTTGACTTTTCACTTAGGTAGGATATTTTTGTAAAAACAGATCTATAATGCTGATAAAATGCAAAAGAAAAACACTGTGAACAGCACTGCTATAATTCCCACTATGTTGGCTAAAACACTCAAGAATGCAAAGTGGATATCCATGTATGCCTCCAGATAACAGAAAACTTCTGTCAACACTTTTTGCAACCTATCTAATCATCAGCAAATCAACCAAAGGATGAAATAAGTTTCACATGGTCAAGTCCCATTTTAAAACTTAACTGCCACACATGATTGCATTTGTGTTTAGATGAAATAAAATCCTTTTCAACATCATCTGCAGCCCAATGATCTCCACAACTCATAGAATGTGTACACGTTCATTTGTTAAGTTTTGTTTACATCAGTAAGTTATCATGCAATACATTAAGTGTCATCTACATAAGTAATTGCTGACTGGTGCAGAAGTCACAAGCACCATCTACTATCAAATCCTTAGGTGCATATGGAATATTTGCATATGTCAACAACACATGCTATACAGTAATGAACACACTCATGACCAAACCAGAGTGTAGAAAACTATTTCAATAGTGAAAGTGAAAATCAATAAAAGTATGCTGCAGGATAAGATGGAAGAAACAGCCATCCAACTTAGATGGACTCATTTGTGTTTGTGTGTGTTCATTCATTCAATCTTTGTTACAAGAACATACAGAACAGGAAAACTACACTACAAAGAAGGTTGAAATGGATAAATAAGCAAAACAATTTAAAGAAACTCCCATAGAACAAAATTATTACAAAAAAAAAAAAAATAAAGTTTTCTTACTTGTTATCATTCTCTTCATGAGTTCCTTTAAAATTATCTTCACAAAGGTTGGTATCCAGCTTTGTGTCACACTTGGTTAAATTTGGTTTAGGCTTAAAAAAGCATGCTCTAGTTCTAATAACACTTGAGCCTGGGACAATAACAGATAAGTTGCTATCATCTGGAAATGTTTTGTGCTTTTCTACCAAATTTTCTGTTAAATTTTCAGGATCACTTGAAACCAAAATTTCATTCTGAGCTTCATCCTCTTTGTTTTTCTCTCTACAATATGGAGAAATGTTACATTATGACATAATCTTCACAATCAATAAAATATCACAACTAAAAACCACAAAGAATGAGTATTTTTTTCCTTTCTAAGCAAACAATTTTTCTGACAGAGGTGCAAGGGTCTCCTGCACCATGAAAACAATGAGTATGTATCATCCTTCCTAGCTGAAGAAGAGTGATATGTACTTAAATTGGAAGGAGACCCAGACACTGAACCGACAGAGAGAGAGAGATGTGCAGCACCATATGGTACTATTACCCCATTATCCTCCTCCCCCCCCCCCCCACACACACACACACAAACCTCTATATGGGGCATAGTTGAAAGATAAGTTTCATGCATAGGGATTACAGGAAAAGGCTATCAAACCAGTTGGGCCCACTGGTTTGGAGCATCAGTATGCTAATTCTTTCACAAACCCACAACTTGCAAATAAGAATGCATAATGGCTCTGAGGTGGTCCAGGTCAGCAAATTATTTTTCCATTGAGTCAGAATGATAAGAGAATGGGGGGGGGGAGACAGCTACTAATGAAAGCCTAAAAGCAGCAGCAAAAACAGCACAGGAATACAATCTGCAAAATGTATACGTGAAGCCATGCTAAAACAAATTTCAAGGGACAAGGAGTGCTATCTAATGGACAGAAGTTGCCACCATTCATGGTTCTGAAAAGAAAATCTCCCCAAGAAGTTTTAGATGCAATGAAAAAGGCTGGATGACCTATGAACTCATGCTGGAATAACTGAAATTAGTGTGGAACAGGTGAGAACAGGCAACCAGGTGCACTCCTAAAACAAGGTCTGCTATCTCTAGATCCATGGTTCCCAACCGGTGGTCCGCGAGAAGCTCGAAAGTTGTCCGTGGGGCCACCGAGATATAAGTATAAAACAAACCACATTCATCCGAGATTACGGGAGTGAATATTCATATGAGAATGAAAGTGACGGATTTGTGTACGTGGTTGAGCTGAAAGCCAACCGATTTCAGCCATAACCATGGCTACGCCTCAGCATGAGCCATGCGCAGCAGTGCTGGATGCTACAACGGAGTCAAGTACACAGTAGTCAGCCACTCTAAGGTTGTATGCTTTGTGACATTGTGCATTGGCAAATGGCACTATAACTTATTTTGGGTTGTGCAAGAAAATGGCATCGAAAACAAAATATGATAATGGTTATTTCAAGTTCGGGTTCACTGCAATTGAAGTAAATAACTAGATTAGACCCAAGTGTGTGATTTGTGCTACAGTCCTCAGCAATTATGCACTAAAACCCGCAAAGCTGGAGCACCATTTAAAGACAGTCCATCCTAATTTGAGCGATCGCCCACCAGAATACTTTGCTGGAAAGTTGAAGAACTTGAAGAAAATGAAACTCTGAAAAAGTGGTACAAGATTTGAAATGTCCAAAAAAAGCACTTTCTGTATCATTTGAGATTTCAGAATTAATTGCCAAGTAAAAAAAAACCCCTCATAGCATTGGTAAAACATTAGTGAAACCATGTTTGCTAAAAGCAGTGCAAGTTTTAGGTGAGGAAGCTAAAAAGAAAATTTGAGAAATTCCGTTATTGGAAGGCGCGAATTGAAAAAAATGTCACAGGACATTGAAGATCAGCTCGTGAGACCATTTCCATCTCAATTCAGGCAGGCATGACCAACATGTGTCAGTTGACCACCTCTAATTTTTTAAAAAAATATGGTAGCTACTCCTAATAGAGGTGTATAAAGTACTGCAAAAGGATTTTTCATAAAAAAAAATTTTGGTCGAGCTACAGCATTTTGAAAATAGGCAAAAAATACACTTGTGATGAAAATTATGTGAAATGCCAAATTTTTAAGTGTACACTGCTCCTGAACTATAAACAGGTAGAGACTTGAATTTTTATTTTTTTTTAATTTTAAAGCTATTGAACTGGCCTTTCTTCAAATTCACAGAAATTGGTCAAACGAATGTTGCCAGATGGCAAAAAAATTATATTTATTACAAAAAATTTTAATTTTCCACAAATTTAGGATTTTTTTTTTTTTTTTTAAGAAAAAGACTTATCAGGTGGGTAATGTGCCAACCTGCACCCCTACTAGGGTTGTCTTAGCAGTAATTTTATTTTTATCCTGTGATGCTTATAACTCATAAAATTATTTTTCAAAATATACAGAATTTAAAAAAAATCAACATTTTTGAATTGTAATATCTCAAAAATCCCATTTTTAAAAATTCTGAAATTTTGTCCAAACAATGTCCTAATGGTAGGTAGTTTACTGGGGGAGTCAGGTTACTGG
Organism: Macrothele yani; assembly: GCA_039090855.1. Classification (NCBI taxonomy): domain Eukaryota; kingdom Metazoa; phylum Arthropoda; class Arachnida; order Araneae; family Macrothelidae; genus Macrothele; species Macrothele yani. The sequence continues at coordinate 67,376,477 of CM077023.1, read as the reverse complement.
ATCTTTGCCTTGAAATTTTCTTACATATTTTTGAAAATGACACTTTTTTTTCAATTTCTTTTTTTTTCTAATTTTTGAAAAATGGCACTTTTTTCTAATTTTTGAATTCAGTGAAAAAATAAGAACTGTAAACATTATTTAGTAAATTTTTAATGGCAGGAGAACACAATTCCCGGCAAGGCTCGCACTATGCATTCACCAAGTCGCCAAATGTGACTAAATCTGAAAATGGCAAGAAAAAATTAGTAACAGTGAAAATGGTGGTGAATGATTTTATGAAACTTGGACAATATTTGACTCATGAGTAAACTGCAATTTGCGATAACTTTCGGGCTAAACTGCAGCTGATATGATTTCAAAGTTTGATTTTCCAAAGCTGTGGCACTGAAAATGGTACTGCCCGGTGCAATTTTTATGGAATACTGTGAAACGCCTATTAAGGCTGCTAGAGAGTCATTAGGGGAGTCAATAAAAATAAGAGCTACTGAAGGTGGGGGATATCGAGAATAAAAAAACTCTTCCGTAATTTATAATGAGCGGATCTAGAGAAATGGGATAGCAGAGGTTAAACAGTCTGCAGCACATAGTCCAGTGTTGGTGTTGCACTTCGACTTTGCTCAGAACTGATCTGTAATTCTACCTGATGAAGTGCAAAGTTACTACTGGCAAACAATATCCAGATCTCACTCTTTATATGCATTGTATACTTTCCGAATGAGACTAAGTCTTTTGTGGTAGCATGCAATGATATAAGCCATGACACAGCACATGCTGTGTGCCATTCTGCTCATAAAAAGTGAAATTGCTAAGACTTGTCCTTTGGAAGATTTTAAAACAATTGTTTACATCTCAGATGGAGCAGCCGGGCACTTCAAAAACAAATATCAGTTCTAGGAACTTATGAAGGGGGACCCAAATGTAACAAGGAAGTGGATCTTCTCAGCCACAGGCCAATGCAAGAGTGCATGCGATGGTGTGGGTGGCCTGTGCAAACATTTTGCTACTAAATTCAACTTACAGAAAGAAGCTTCACAAGCTATAAGAGATGCACCTTCATTTGTTGAAACTGTCTCCCCCTTGATCCCAAAGACTAAACTTCTACTTCTCACAACATGTGAAGTTCAATCCTATCGAACCAGCAAAGTAGAAGAGTGGGATACAGTAAAATCTGTTGTTGAAATAGTCACAGCATTCCTGGTTAGTACAAGGAAATAAACCATCAATGGCCAGAAAAGTCTGGCACCCACATAAAGCAGTGCAATTTTCAAGCCAAAAAAAAAAAAAAAAAGAACCCATTTTCTGTGAATGATTTTCAAATAGGAGAATTTATAGGATGCATTTATGACGATAACTGGTGGATGGATGGGACAGATTACAAACATATCTAAAGAATTCGAGGACATAACAGTATTTTTCAGGCTATTTTAAGGACCTTTAAATATTTTTTAAGGACTTCATAATCGCTGCATGCAAATATACACAATATACAAAATGTGAGTTAACTATTACAACATAAGTCATTTTAACACAATAAATCAATTCTGTTGAAACTAATGAATATTCCATTGCACAATTATATGAATTAAAATTAGTTCTACTAAAATAAACCTAAATACTCCAACAGAAAAACCAACTAACTTAAAAGTTCCTTATATACATTACTTACTGGTAATGCTGGATCCATTATTTGTCCTGAAGCATATCTTTGCATCTACAGAACTAACACTCTGCTTCTTCGTATTGTAAAGCATAAAATTTATTTACTTAGGAATATCAATTTTCAACAAATTTTCACCCATTAATTGTGATTATAGGCCCATCTTTGTGGTTTCGGAAACTTTTTAAATTTGCATTTGTTTTTCCTTCAAAGTTTATCCGAATTTATATTTTTTTATTAATTTACAAATTCATTTTAACAAATACAGCTTAGAATTTCATATGGCTGTGATTGTCAGTCTTTAAAATTTTTGGTATCTTTACCTTTCCATTCAATAACTTAATTCCTTCCATTAGAATTACTTTTACAAATATGTACGGACACAGGCTAAGAAACTAAATGCATTAATTCTGTGGGTGGCATCACTACAAGTGCCGCAGCTGGAAAAATAACACTTTTATAAAAATGCAGCATAGCTTGTTAGACCTGTTTTAGGTTAATGAAGCAAGTAAACACACTATCTAAATCAAATCGAAACACACAAGTTCATTGTAACTTAAATCATATCATCGGAATTGAAAGCCCTAAGTTCAATAAAAATAGTTGCATAATTTTCAAAACTACATTGGCAGAATTCAAAAAATCAAAACTGAACAGTGAAGCATCACTTTCTTTTAAGTATGGATTTATTTATTTACTACACAGCTTCCGAATTCCCAAATCTGGAGAAAATTTGGTTTTCGTAGATTTGGATGAATAACACATTTTTGCTTGTGTAACTGTTGCATTTTTATTTTTATTTTATTTTTAATTCTACAGCTGTAGCACTTGTAGTAACTTCTCCCATACACTTAATGCAGGTTGATTTTAAACATTTGGCAACAGTGTATAGGTGTAAAAGCTGAAACAAACTGCAGTAACAACAAGGTACCTATGAAATTTCCTTCAGAATTTTTACTTCTATTATACATCTTTTTTTGCTCTTAAACTTAAACAAGAAAGATGACACCGAATTTTCAGGTGTAATAAGCAAGTCTTTTCAATCTGTTCTGACGCAAATTAAATTTATCAAAGCTATTCAAAGTCAATGGAACCGGTATGGAAAACAATAGTATCTGACGGAAGAAAGAAGATTTTCAATCGGGTTTTTAATCCCTCAGATATTGCTGTAAACGGAATCATGAGCTTACAAACTCTTAGAAACAGAGATATCGACAAAAATAAGATGTGACTTTACGTCCCCTTGTGGGAAAACCATGCATTATTTTAGGAAGAAAGTACTCTCAAAAGGTTTATCCATATGAGCGGTATCGGTCCAAGAAAAAAAAAATCGAGTTTTCAGGAGCCCAGATTTTAATTCAAATACATCAGAAGCAGAAATTAACACTTATGACCCCTGGTGGTCAAACTATTCTTTACCAAACATTAGAAATCATGTAAAAAATATTTTCCATCAGGTCTTGTATGCGATACAGGAAGTATTTTTAAAATCGGAGTTTTAGGAGCAGAAATAACGCAGGAAACGCAATTTACCTTTGTGCACCCTAGCGGAAAAGTCTGATTTACTTGAAACTTTTGAATTTATAGGGAAAACATTTTGCATCAGAAACACTATCAAACAAAGAAGGAGTTTTTCAAATCGGTCTCCTAGAAGTAGAGATATTGACAAAAATAAGATATACATATGCCCCTGGCGTAGAAACCATGCATTATTTCAAGAAGAAAATGTTCCTAAAAGGTTTGTCGACATGAGTAGCATCGGTCAACAAACAACTTTTTTGCAATCGAGATTTTAGAAGCTCATATTTTGCTGAAAAATACACAGAAGCGGAAATTAAGACTTACGCCACCTGGTGGCCAAACCATTTTTTACAAAAATTAGAAATTATGTGTAAAGGATTTTCCATCAGGAGCTGTATTCAGTGCAGAAAGAATTTTTCAAATGTGAGATTTAGAAGCAGAGATATAGGGGGAAAGCAATTTACCTTTACGCCCCTAGCAGAAAGCCTATGAATTACTTGAAATTTTTTAAATTATATGAAAAACATGTCACACTGAAAACACTATTCAACAAAGAAGGAATTTTTCAAATCGGACTCCTAGAAGTAGAGATATTCACAAAAATAAGATATACATCAACGCCCCTGGCGGAGAAACTGTGCAATATTTTAAACAGCAAATGTTCCGAAAAGGTTTATCGATGTGAGTGGCACGAGTCCACGAAATAATTTTTTCAAACAATATTTTAGAAGCTCAGATTTTATGGCAAACACATCAGAAGCAAAAATTAACCCTTACGCCCCCTGGTGGCCAAAGTATACTTTACCAAAAATTAGAAATTATATACAAAAGATTTTCCATCCGAAGGTGTATCCGCTGAAGAAAAAAAATTTAAAATCGGAGTTTTGGAAGAAGAATTATCGAGAAAAATGTCATTTACTTTTACGCCCCTAACGGGAAATCTATGCGTAATTTAAAAATGTGACTATATCTAAAATACTCTTCGACATAAATGGAATCAAAAGGGTAAAAGAATTTTTTCAATCGGATGTTTAGAAGCAAATATGTGGAATAAAAACGTATTTTTGAATTTGACATCATCTGCATTTACGCCCTCTAGCGGCGAAATTCCACATCGTAAAAAAAAAAAAAAAAACGAAATAAAGGATCACCATTCACATATTTCGAGCTTCCCAATGCAAAAAGAATTTTTCAAATCGGACTAATAGTTCCAGTGATTTCGTGGGTACACACGGACGGACAAACCGATAACATAAGCACAATCTTTTTTTACAAAAGATGTGCTAAAAACAGTAATGCAATTTAACAATGACTGCAAAGAAATTATATTATGTACATATTCACTTTTTTGAGGTCAAACAAAGGATGTAGGCCTACAATGAAATCAATTTTTCAGCTCCTTTTTTGCAACTACTGACATGGTAATTTCTGCCAATTCTTCATTTTTTTCCTTATTAATTTTTGAAAACTATTTGATTGAAGGAAGCAGTTCATATCTCTCATCAATTCCCCTTGGGCGGCAAGGTCATCTGCACGTTTCCTCTAATTCGGCAATATTTTTTTCTACTTTCAGTTTTTTCGTACTAAGCATTTGCAATTCCTCCTCAATCAATTTACGTTTCCTCCCAGATGTTGCTCGGCACATTTTTTTTTTCTGGCATCTAAATATTAAACATACTTCTGTCTAGCTGAAAAGACCGAAGCTCTAAGCTCTTTACTTGGTACAATTCCGAAAATCCGCACAACTTGGTTCCAGAGGTTGTGCAGATTTTAGAATTTTGCGGATTTTAGAGAGAACCTGTATGTGTTTACTAGTACATATGTACTGTAAACACACACAGGTTCTCTTAAACTATATAATACTAATTCAAATAGGATGGTATGTATGTATTATAGGCTTTCATTTGTTTAACAATTAGTAAAATTAATTAGTAATATGTATTTAATACTGTAATTAGTAGTATTTCGAATTTATGTAGATATATGTACAGTATTTAATAAGTAAGTAAAATATAGGGAACAAATTCATAATAGAGTATTATATTAATTAATTAAATTTTTATTTACGAAATACTGTATATGTCAATCAAACATTCCATCAAAAAAAAACTAATGCTAAGTAAGCTTGAAGTGATGAACACAATTGCACAATGAAAGTGCTGATCACTTGTTAAATCTAGCAGACGGCACATTTCTCTGTAGTTGAATTAATTTTATCATTGTTTTGACATTACAGTAAAGTAATTGCATCGCGGTAAACATCATACGTACGTATATACCCCCCTCCCTTTTTAATTTCACCAGCGTGCGGCACTGGGGTTTGAAGTGCGGGAATTATTTGACATTCATCAACCAGCACCCCGTCCCTGCGTGACATTCTGTCTATTGTTCACACGCCGTACATTTTTCTTTTGAACTATCGCAATTCCTGTACTACTGTAAATGACAAAATACTGTATCATACTCAAATGTTTCACATTAAAAAAGCATATTTTTATTTATACAGTATTCAACAAATATCCATAGTGTAGCATACAAAGGAAAGAGCAGCTTATCAACTTTGAAACAAAACTTGTTGTTGTCTGCTAAATTCAACAAGTGGGATGGTGGGGAAAGCAGGAGGGTTCCCCATCTCCCGTAACTGCAATACGTAAAAGCAGGATTCCCTGTTTGCTACAAAGGTTTTGCCAGTAGACTGGATAAAAAAATAAGAAAACTCATCATTGTCAATTCTTTATGAAACTGACTGAAATTTTTACACACTCCATTATTAGCTAAGAGTAGTCAACTCTTAAAATTTTGCTTTAATTGGTTAAAAACTTTTTTAATTAGCCATGAACATTTTTATTAAGAGATTTACGAGGGACAGGCACACAGGAATGTTTAATTAAAATTTTCATGGCTAGTTTAAAAAGTTATTAAACAATTCAGGCGAAATTTTGCAGATCAATTCGTAACAAGGATTTATGGTGCTTATAGAAATTTCAGACAGCAATCTGAAAAATTCGCGAAAATGCGTTTTTCCTTTAAGGTCAGCAATCATGTGAGCTGAAGAGGAAGTTTTTCCCTCTTGCTCTTGTCACATTCTGCTGGCCCCACCCAATATCACCCTCCCCTTTTCTGCCATCTATCCCAGTTCACTAAAACACTTGAAAGCTGCCAACATACATACATACATACATACACACACACACCCCTCCCCTTATGTCGAACTCCTAGCAGTTAACAGAACTAAGTCATGGATTCTCAGTACGGAGACTGCGCGCGCGGAATATGTAAGATTAAACGTTTGATTTTTATCCACATAAAAATAAAAATGAGCAAATTTCTTAATGGTAACAAGGATTAAAAAAAAAAAAAAAAAAAAAAAATTTTTAGCATTCGTTTTTTGACGATTCAGGTGAACTTTTTTGTGGCGTATTGTGCTTGTCGCGATTTGGTGAAAAAGTGACAGGCAGCTTAAGCACTGTCAGCTGGGCAGGAGCCCACCAAACAGTCTCTAGGGAGAACACTATTATGTATATCATTAGTAATATTTTTCAAATAGAGAAAACACATAAAATATTTTTAAAACCTTTAAAAATATCTTAAACATTTTTTTTTTTTTTTTTTGTCAGCTGGAAAATAAAAAATTTCGATTTCTGAAACTTTTTTTTTACCCATCTGTTAACTGTAACCGGTGTTCAAATCCACACGGATTTTAGGAGGGCGAATTTTTGGAATTGCACTGACCCCGCGCAAAGAAATCAAGAAGCCAGCAATAAATCTAATCTAAACCAAAGGGATTTGAAGGTAGCTGGTTGGCAAACTGCCAAAAGCAATACAGAACATGGGTAAACTTTTACGACATGCGATCTAGTGACATAAAACCATCATCAGTACGCTAATTAATGAAACCAGCTGGCCTGCGTAACGCGCGCATTTCTTTGGTTAAAAAAATACGTACAACCTTTTTTAACGACCGAACATAATATAATTACGGTGTTTTCAAGGACTTTTTAAAAGCCCTTAAAAACAGAACAGAAATTAAGGAGTTCTTAAGGGCCCTTAAAAAAGGTAAATGGAAATTAAGGAGTTCTTAAGGACTTTTAAGGACCGTACGAACCCTGTCCACCCTGGAGTTTTCTTCTGAAGAACTGCTTTCCTGATGATTCGGACATACCTCATGAATAACTCATAACTATGACTTCCCTTTCTATCTTCTAAAATATTGTTTCTTTCAGTTGATAATGTATTCTCCTCGATTGGGGCGTGATGGTATTTGCTTGTAAGTGTATTTATATTCGGGACATTTCCATTTCTGCACACTAGGCCTGAAGATGGAGGTATAGTACCTCCGAAAGATCTCGCTACGATCGATTTTTAAATTACATGTGTGTAGTTCTTAAATGTAAATAACATCTTTTATTTAGTACCTGGTGAGTTATCATGCTCAGTCAGCTATATATTGTTTTCAGTAAATTATTGGAATAATGGATAAAGACAGCATGGAGCAGCATCTCATTTGTTATCTCATTATTACTGTTGATGTACTTTTTTAAAGACTGTTTTTGTTTGTATCTTTCAAAAACCTCACAAGACTTTGAGATTCTGTGCCAATTGTTCTTAATTTCACTCTTTTCCATTCCATTTTATAGTCAATAGAGCATGCATTCAAGATGTGCTGCTTTTCAAACAAATTAGATGAAACTGAAGATTATGTGATATGGGAAGATAATGGCTATGACCCACCAGAATCAAGGGTGAATGAATAAAAATAAAATGGACTCTTGGTTTCTGATACTGACAAAATTGTAATGCAAGGTTTATGGCACATTCTGTGTTACAAGTAGAACCGTTAAATTAATTAGATTTGAGATTCGATTTAACGGGGGTACTGGACTTACAGAATAAGTGTAGACAAATGAGACCTGGGGTCCGCTACTGTGATGTTCAAATGATGCCGGAAAACATGCAACAGAAGCACATGTGTTCTCCTGAACAACTAAAATTCATGACAAATCACTTTGCCAGCTATCCAAGAGCATTTTGTATGATAGGAGTTGCTCTTAATTGACTATCCACTGAATAAATTAGACCAACTGAGATGTCAAAGGATGAGTGCTAGAATGACTGATGAATGTTAAAAAAAAATACTATGCTATTAGTTTACATGAGAAGGGCAATTAAGAGAAATGTTGACGGAAGCCAAGTCCAGGAGTGCAACTTCTCAAAGACAAATCTCAAGGGCTGATGTTTTGCTGGCAGCTACACAGAAATGAGAGTTTCACCATCTTTTCCAGAGCTTGCCCTAATTAATTTTTTTCTCTTCCAGAATTTGGAGATTGATCTCCATTGAACATGTTTCAGAAATAAGGAAAAGGTCCATGAAGTTGTAGAAAAAGGCATGGTTTGTAGGACACGATAAAGATTTATTATTTTCAAAGATTAACATAGCTGGAACAAAAAATGTGCAACATGCATTGAAGGTACCACACTGATACAATACTGCCAAAACAAAAAGGACAGGTATGTCAGATTTATAATGCTCCTTGTATGTCTGGCAAAGTAATGAACCCCCTCCCCCTAGATTTTACTCCATAAGTACCTAAAAAGATAAAGAGCTGCACATATCAAATTTAGAAAAACTGGTTCCATGGAAAGGAGTTATGCTGGAAGTACAAACCCAACATCCATATTTTACCCCAGTAATCAAACTTAGATGCAGCAGTATAAGAAGCTGAGTGATAAAGTAATGCTATCATCAACACACTCTAATGCATTTACATGATTACTAATAATTTTCACTGGATCATTCAAGTATGGCTAAATATGCATGTAATAAATAAAAACAACTCATAATTTTATTTTATTACCATTATTCAAAGACCTGGTACATTGGTATAATTCTACCAAATTAAAAGGCGCAGGTATGTTAAAATCAGAACTTTCCTTCCTCTAAGACTAAGAGGAAAGATGGGCAACTCCTTATAATATCAAATCTTGTCAAATCTTGGTTGGATGTGGATTTGCTTCCAGGGAGTGCTTTGTGGGCAGCAAATACCACACATGACTACAACAAAGGTGGCTATGAATATCAGAACCTGGGATAAAATTATGCTTCGTTATATCAACTATCAAGATACTAGCTTTGTTCTGCACAGTTCCAGCACATAAGTGTCACAAAACTAAAACAAAACCAAAACATATATCATCAAACGGAAGTCGCCACTCTTTCTACGTTTAAAAGTGAGTCACAGAAAAATTCTCATTGGCCGCCACCGGGAATCGAACCCCCAGGGTCTTCCAGTTACACGCCGGATATGCTTCCACTGCACCACAGCGGCCTCAAAAAACTCCTCCAGACTCGCACACACAAACTGCCAAGCCAATTGGCAGATTGCTTTTGGAGCCCTGCACAATGCTGGGGATTCACCAAAGATGATAAGCAGCAACGTGGAAAGAGTGTTGACTTCTGTTTGATGTTCCTAGTCCACATCAAATGTCTGTATCAAAAACACATATATATATAATCTACATTTTGAGGTTACTCACCTTTATCCCAAATATCATTTAGGAGGTTTTTATCTCCTGCACACATTTCCAACACATAATTTTCATTAGTCACATCGTGGTTCAAGGCCCAAACACTCATCTTTTTCAAGACACACAAACTTCGTTTTTTTTTCACTAACTAAATGCCAATTCAAAATAATCAACTATAATTACACTAATTCAACTCCCTAAAACACCAATACCTAATTAAAAACTTCAATAAAAAAAATCTATATTACACATTTCCTGAAACTTCAAAGTTAAAACTGTAACCCATAATTATTTACAACTGCACACCGGTATTTAATTGAAACAAACCAAACCTGACACAACAAATACCATTATCCTCAATAATCTCTGACCTCTCCCATGCAGCAACAACCGTACTATCCTAGTACTTTCGGCCTTTGCCCAGGCCATTATCAAGGAGTGGACATAACAGATGATCCTTCGTCCCTGCCCTCCAACACAGCGAATGCTCTAGTTCTCATGCGGCATCGTCTCTTCACCGCTCAGGCGCAGTGGGGCCATCTGTTAGATAACCCAACAGTCTTCTTTTTCTTTTCATACTTGCAAATATCTGTTTGATAGCCGGTTGTAGTTGATTTTTTTAAATTAATCTTCTTATAATCTATCATATATTTTTTATATTATGTTACATCACCCCCTCCCTTTCCCTGTTCTCTGTGGCTCTCCATTCTGATCAAATCCTTCCAATATGTGTTTAAGCTATTAGGATCGTTAACGTTACATAACCTGAGTCTTTCTTTTTCAATCAATACTGTCTCTGCTAGTCTTAAATGCCTTTCCGTATGACAGTTCTTAATAATTTTTATTTCATCAAACTTTGGCTATTGTTTTTGTTCGATACAGTACTGAACCAATGCAGTTTTTACTTCTTTTTCTACCAATTCCTTAGATGCTGTTGTTAACGATGTTTTAATTTATTTTTAGTGCTTCTCATATACAGGGTGATTCATAAAGAAGTATACAGTTTCCAGATGCTGTAAAACAGTAACAGTTGAAGACACGGACCACAACTGCGAACCGTTAGGTAGATGTACTCAAAGTTTGTGTCCCGCTACTGAGGGAAGTGACGTAGGAGATAGCGCGCGTCACATGACTAGTCAGTCAAAATGGCAGCGTCTGCAGTGGAGAAGGCGTTTTGTGCTCTTGAATTGAGCAAAACGGAATCTAACTGTTGTGCAACGACATTTTCGATCATGATTCGGAAAAGAACCTCCAACCAGAAAATCTATCTACGATTGGCATAAAAAATTTGAAACTACGGGCTGTTTGTGCAAGCTTAAAAGTCCTGGACAACCACGTGTATCGGAAAAAGTCGTTGATAGTGTTTGCATCGCCATTCAACGAAGCCCGGGAAAATCAACGCGTAGGAAGAGTCGTGAAGTGCAGATTTCACAGCCCACTGTCTGGAAAATTTTGAGAAAGAAGCTGAAAATGATTCCATACAAAGTGCAGATGTTGCAAAATCTCACTGCACTTGATTCAGATATCTTACCTCGTGTTTGGGCGGAAATGGATTACCGGTTCGATGTGTGTCATGTGACTAAGGGTGCACACATAGAACATCTGTGACTTTCTCTAAAAAAACTTGAAACATTCCCCTACAATTCTGTTACAGGTAACGTAAAATATCTTACATTGTTCTTGTTTTATAGTGCGTTGAAACTGTATACTTCTTTATGAATCACCCTGTATGATACTGCGGCACTGTTACTTATAGGAATTTCGTAAACTCCAGCTCTATCTAAGCACTTCTTATTTTCTTTTGTATTGAGTACAATATTTTTATTAAAATGATGTGCACTTTATTGCCCAATTGTAAATTATACCTATTACACAATTTATTAATTTCAGCCGAAATTCCTTTTATGTACGGAAACGATCCAATATATTTATTTAATTTGCTTATTATTGTTTCTTCTTATGTTTGAAGAATTAATACAATTGTTCTGTACTTCATTAATCCTTTTTATTTTTTTACTAGGATATCCATAATTTTTTTCTACATCTGTAATATATTTCAATTAATCATTTTTGTATTGCATATTTGACATGTGCATAAAAGCTCTTTTTATTAAAGTCTTAATACTGTTACATTTATGAGCATATGGATGATAAGAATCATATGGTATGATCACAGGTACATATGACGATTTTCTATAAACAGTATAATTTAATGTGTTGGGTCATTTTATAATCTGCACGTCGAGATTAAGCCAAGGTATCCTGCTGTTAAACTTCAATTGTTACTTCAATGGATGAATACTCTTCTTTAAAATGTTTAGCTATGTCCTCTAGTTCTGTGGAATTTAATTTTGATAAGATGAAAATATCATCAACATATCTACAGTATATTAATGGTGGTTCATTCAGGTTATCACTTTGGCTTCAATATCTGTCATATAACTTCTGCAAATAATGTAGACAGGGGTGATCCCATAGGCCCTCCTGTATTTTGCTTATAAATAATATCTTCAAATGCAAAAACATTATTTTCATATATATATATAGCATTACATTTTTTAACTCTTGTACTTGTATTCCTGTTAGAATTTTTTGTTGTATTAGTTCTTGAGTAATAATGTCTATTGCTTGAGGTACAGGAGTATTTGGATACAAAGCTTTAACATCCATACTAGTTATTTTGTAACACTGCAAATCTTGATTAATATTTTTAATTAAGTGAATAAAATCATATGTATTTCTTAAACTGTATTGTTTTTTCATAAATATTGGGGCAAGAAAATTATAAATATTTTTTTCTAATGAAATCAAGGGTGAGTTCACTTTTGATACAATCATCCTCATTGGTTTTAATCTTGGCAAAAACTTTTGGTATACATGCTCCCATTGGTGGGAAGGACTTTTTATTTCGTCTGGCAATGTACTATGATTTCTTATTCTTGCCAAATATTTTACCTGGTTATCTGTTGGGTCTTTATTGATAATTGTACAGTTAAATTCCTCTATTGCTTTAAACATTTTATTATTATACTACAGTATTCATTAGAACAATCTGTCCTGACTTATCAGCTTCACAAAATTTAATGTTATTATTATCTTTCAGCATCAGTAATTGCTTCTTTTCGTACTTTAGCTTCTTCAATTGGAAATTATTTTTATGTTTTTCATTAAATTCTTTTTTATGTTTTTCATTAAATTCTTTTAATATAATTCTATATAATTTGAACATTACATCATCTTTTTTTGTATTTGGTAAATTTCTTATAACATCTTCCATGCTTGGGATCAATTCTTCAGTTCTAGGTAAGTGCTGTGGGAATGCATATTTTTTTTTCCTCGTCGCAAAACCGCTTGTTGGGAATAACTTAAATCCACAGATGATTGATTCAAAAATACAGCATAGCTATTATTCCTCTGTCTTGGCACTTGTTTTTCATCAAACATATTATGTAATTTCCTTGTAACATTCTGCCTTGTATTTTTTCCTTCTGTATTCACAATTTCATTCATTTCCATGAGCGTAGTATCTAATGTCATATTTTTCCATGTTTCAGCAAAATTTCTGTACTTTGTATAGAAAACCATAAGTCCAAACCGTTCTTATGAAGGTTAAATATTATTTTTCTTTTCCTAATAATTTCTCCACTCAACCTCTTATTTTGACAAATCTGCATTATTTGACTATCTTTCATACTTACCGGTTTATTTTTTAACCTTAGATATTTAGGTACCATATCGAAATCTCTACATGCCACAATAAATTCCTCCTGCACTTCAGATTTTGCTAATTTTTTTTTTTTTTTTTTTTTTTTTTTTTGTTTTTGAAAATATGTTCTGTAATGCATTTTTAAATATTGAGACAACACCTAACTCCTTCTAGAAATCACTACTCTCCTTGACAAATGTCAATCTCACCTTCTCATGGTGCATCCTGTTCCCACTAAAGGGGCTCTGACAACCGCCAGTAGCGGTATAACTATACCATCATGATTAGAGGAAATGCTATCCCATACTCACCAACCCGCTTGGCCAGCTCGGTGAGTTATGGCCAAACCCCTCCAAAATGACTCCACAACTTAAATCTTGGCCCTCAGTCTCCGGCAGCTGTATTGTACCTGGCCAAGGCAGCGGCCAGTGCGACATGAAGGCAGAGGGTGCTAAGAATCACCGGAGGACCGGACTAGGCTGCCATCTGATGCTGACCTTGGCTACTTACAACGGACGCTCCCTATCTTCTGATACAAGGCTTCTTGAATTGGAAGAGGAACTACAAAGGATCAAGTGGGACATCGTCGGGCTAAGTGAGGTAAGGAGAAAAGGAGACCTCATTGAACTGAAAAGTGGGTATCTCTTCTACTATTGTGGGACAGATACTGGCAGAACTAGTGGTGTTGGATTTATAATAAACAAGAAACTGAAGGATAAAGTTGTAGAAGTTAAAAGTTCCTCTGACAGAGCTGCACGACTTGTTATCCAACTCTCGAAAAGACACCAGGCTCAGATTATTCAAACTTATGCACCCACCACAAGTCATCCTGAAGAAGAAATTGAAGAATTTTACGAGGAAATTCGGAATCTAAATAACAAAGGCAAACAGCACTTGAAGATCATTATGGGTGATTTCAATGCAAAAGTAGGGCAACAGCAACAGAAATCAACATGAAAATACTCTCGTAGAATTTGCAGAAGCAGAAAGGTTTTTCATCATGAACTCCTTTTTCAAGAAAAAGCCACACAGGAAATGGACATGGAGACATCCGAATGGGACAACAAGTGAAATTGATTTTATTATGTGTAACAAAAAATTCGTCATCGAAGACTGCAGTGTGCTAAACAAGTTCAACACAGGTAGTGACCATAGATCGGTGAGATGTAAGATGCACCTCAACACAGGTAGTGACCATAGATCGGTGAGATGTAAGATGCACCTCAACACTAAACTCGAACGTGGCAAGCTCATAAACAAACAAAATATATTGACATAACTAACCTTAAAAAACACCTTCAAGTTGGAACTGAGGAACAGATTCTCTGCTTTAGAAGGCCTAACATCGGAAGACGTGGATATTCCTGAAGTTAACAGAGAACTCACCAAGGCTCTTATGGAAACAGCAACACAAATAGGTGGTACTAAGAACAAGTTACATATAAAGAAAATTTCAGGAAGAACAAAAATGTTGATGCAAAAGAGAAAGGAGATGAGGACAAATAAAGACGTAACTTCCAACGAGGAATATATAGAGCTATGCAAGACAGTGCGAGAAGGTAACACTGAAAACATAAGGAAATTCAATTGTGAACTAGTGAGGAAAGCAACTGAAAACAACCAGAGCCTTAAGAGAGCAAAAGGACATCTCAGTAAGGGAAGAAAACAGATTAGGGCTCTGAGAAAAGAAGATGGTACTGTAACAAGAAATAGAAGCTAAATTTTGACAAGAGTGAAAGATTTCTATTCAAAACTATATGAAAGGGATGATACATCTATTCCAGACATTATGACAGGTATCAGTGCCAAAGTCCCTCCAATCCTCCCTGCAGAAGTTACATATGCAATTAAGAACATGAAATGGAAAAGAGCTCCAGGAGAAGATGGAATTACTGTGGACATTATACAAGAAGCAAGTGGAAAAATTTAAACAATACTCGCCCAAGTTTTCACCAGATGTCTTAATGAAGGGAAGACTCCTGAGGATTGGAACAATGCTACAATGATCTTGCTCCATAAAAAAGGTGACATTGAGGATCTCAGGAACTACAGGCCCATCAGCCTCCTTTCAGTGGTTTATAAAATCCCAAGGTAACACGAGACATGGCCCAACCAGGAGAACAAGCTGGATTCAGGAGTGGCTACAGCACTATAGATCATATCAATGTACTGAGAGAACTAATTGAAAGAACAAAAGAATATGAACTCCCATTATGTGTAACTTTTATTGACTATGAAAAGGCCTTCGATTCCATGAAACCATCAGCAGTAACAATGGCTTTGAAATCCTGCGGTATTGAAGATGCATACATTAGCATTATTAATAACATCTATGAAAATGCAAGTGCAAAGGCTTGGATATTTGAGGATACAGCACAAGTAAGAATTGGAAAGAGAGTGAGACAAGGTGACAACATATTTCCCAAGCTTTTTAATGCCACATTGCAAAATGTCTTTCAATCATTGAACTGGGAAAACAAAGGGATAAAGATTAATGGAGATAACTTAACTCACCTTCGTTTTGCTGATGACATAGTCATCTTTGCAACTACCCCATCAGAGCTGCAGAGTATGATAAGACAAAAGTGATGTACAATGCTTTTACAAGAAACGAAGATTTATCGATTGATGGAGAAAAGCTCGAGACAACCGATTCCTACATTTATCTTGGGCAGCAGATATTGAGTGAGGGTCACAGTAATGAAGAAATTAATCGGCGTATAAAACTTGGATGGAGAGCTTTTGGAAGAAACAGTACAATTTTTAAGAGCAGTAACTGTATGCCATTATGTCTAAAAAAAAAAAAAGTGTTTAATCAATGCATCCTGCCAGTGCTTATGTATGGAGCAGAGACATGGACCTTAACTAAAAAAGACATACAAAAACTGCAACCAACTCAAAAAAGCATGGAGAGATGCATGCTTGGTGTAACCAGGAAAGATAAAACGAGGAACTTGTGGATAAGGAAAATGACAGGAGTGGACGACATCATGACCAGAGTGAAATCACTGAAATGGCAATGGGCTGGACATGTTGCCAGAAGAACGGACCACCAATGGACAACCGAAATTTTAGACTGGATTCCGAGGGACAGGAAAAGACCCAGAAAAAGACCCCATGGGAGATGGAAGGATGAAATTCAAAAGTATGCTGGAGTGACAAGGAGGAGACAAGCCCAAGACAGACAATTGTGAAAGAAATGTGGGGAGACCTTCATCCAGCAGTGGATTGATAATTGTTGATGATTATATATATATATATATATATATATATATATATATACTTAAGAGCAAAACTGAAGACTAAGGAAAAAATTTTAGAATTTAAAACGAAGGGTGCAAAATAACCTGAAAATCAAAACGCGCAACGCAGCAGTTTTGAAAATTCAGAATTCACATTCTATAAAGAAGATACCTAAGCAAAAAAATACATATATAATTTTGACTCACACCTAATACAACATAGAAAAGGTTATGTATCTACCTGTGTGAGTAAAAGGAGAAAAGATAAAAAAATAAAATAAAAAACTGAATGTAGAAGGTGTCGAGAATACTGAGCCTTGGCTTTATCAAGGACCAGCAAAAACTCTGCATTTTCTCACTTCCACAAAAGACCTAGTTGGAAATGGGTTTCTGCAAGGCCATAGATGCAAGTAACATTCCCACCTAAAATAGTTTAAAAATTATATATATAAGTCATGTCCTCCGTAGAGTAGCATGACCTAGCACTAGTTAACAATTTCGCTTGCATCCATTAACCTTCATGGCCCGACCCATGCTCTTCATCTGTTACTATTAAACAGAGAGAAGAAGATTAAAGAGAAACTCAAGCTGTGAGAGTGACATAATAAATAGAAATGATTTTCAGCTATAACGAAATTCCAAGTTCGTTTGAGAGAGAATTTAAACCTGAAAAACAATGCAAAAGAAATCCAAATTTTACATTGCAATTAAAAAAGGAAATGTTAATTTATAACGAACAGATTTTTGAAAGAAAACTTGAGTCTAAAAACCCCTACTCTACAACTTATGACAGCACGAAAACGAGAATAAGTTAAAGATAATAATTAACTAAAGAAAACTTTGTGAAAGTTATATACCTTAAACAGTTAGTTGCAATATGTACAAAGTATTTCAGCAGTGCTTTAAGTGCATAATTAATTAGTTATTAAGAACTTAACTACTTTGAAAAAACAGCGCATAGACAGCGCATAGAAAAGGAACAAGCTTAGCCTTCCTCTGTTCCTAGGTACCCCAAAAGACGCTCAAAGTTACAAAGAAAAGTAAGAGTTAAAACCCGCATAAATGTTAACAGACAAACCAATGCTTAAAAGCTGAAAAGCTAAAAAACGACAGAGAAAAGGTACATAAAGTACAAACATTGAACTTATAAAACCTAGAACCCAAAACAAGGAAGAGAGCTTACCTCTTGTGTGACAAAAACTTTTCTCCTTACAAGAGGAGAACATGGCTGACCCCTTCCGCCACTCCCTAGACGCTGGGGGGCAGTGAGGGTGGGGCTGATGGCCTCCTCATACAGCAAGAAACCAACGCGCGGAGATTTTAACCAGAGAAAAAATATATAAAATTAAGACTGTGGATCTGTATGATCAGAATGAGCAGAATTAACTCTCCAGAATACATGAGAAATATTATAAAATACACGAGCAGTTTATTTAATAATCTTTGCATGTATTAAATCACCTTAGTGAGCTTCTATAGATTAATCAGAATCTTATTAATTTTAATGTTGGTTTTACTATTTTTAGTATAGCTATCCTAGTAATGAATAACTAGTTTTCTTTTATTTGTTTTTATTTTCTTTTATAAACAGATTTTTAAGCTTTTTTTTGTGATTTTGTTTATATTATTTAATTTTTTTGTTTTAATAGGACCGTCATATCCATAGCACTAAGGTTCCTTTAGGTAGTTAATAGGCATCCTCTAGCCAACTTCCTTACGGCTTTGATTGGTCAGAATCATATTATTAACTGTGTAGAAAATTAAAGCAGATCTGCCAACCTTACTCTATTATTCAGAATAATTTTTCTTAAAGTTCTTTTGATGAAAGAAGAAGGAATTTCGTTCTCTAGAAAACTTTCTAATAGTATATTAATGTGGTAATTGAAATCCAAATTGTTGCTGCAAATTCTTGAAATTCTTAGGACCTGAGAAATTAGTACATTCTCAATTACTTTGGTTGAAATGTTATTATTCCAGTGTAGATATTTAATTACTTTGAAAGGAAAATTAACTCTTTTATCAAAGAGGCTAATAGATGGGTTACCTCTGTTGAGCTTAATGCTTAAGTCTAGGAACTCAAGTTCCTGATTACTTTGGTTGGTTTTACATAAGTTAAGAGAGCTAGGATAGATATTATCAAAATCACTCTCTATAACTTCTGAATTATTGATACACAGCAGATCATCAATATATCTAAAAGTGTAAAGGTAGTTATCTGAGCAGGTGGGGTGATTTTTAATGAATTTATATTCCTTAAAGAACAGGAATAGATTAGCGATATTTGTGGACGTTGATGTTCCCATTGGAATACCGTTCACTTGCTTATAGAGAGTATTATTATATAAGATATGGTTATTTTTTATGCAGCAATTGAGATAAGAGTTCCAAGTTCCTACATCAACAAATTGGTTAAGTTTAAATTCTGCATACAGCTCTTTAAAGGTAGTGATTATATCTGATAGAGGCAGATTAGTATATAGGTTTTCAAAATCATAACTATTAATATCTAGGGGACAAACTTTGAGTATAGTAGAAATTACTTCTGCATTATTATTAATTAGCCAAAAATCTCTGTACATCAAGTTAGAACAGTTTCTAATGTGTTTCAAAACCTTCTTTAAGACATCTTCAAAAGCAAGATCTATTTTCTTTTTATGACTTCTTACTCCACTAGCTATGAACCTGAACTTTACAGGATCCTTATGAAACTTAACCGTTGCAAAAAGAAATGGAAATTCAGGCCCATATCTTCTAGTTTGTGGAATTTTAAGTTTCTTGAAGAATGCCTTAAACCGATTTTCTAACTGCTTGGTAGAATAACTTACGGGCTCGTATGTTACTCTATTATTGAGTTCCATAGTTAACAATTCAAAATAGAACTTCTTACAGATAATTGCAAAATTATTGCTAGCTTTATCCGTAGTGGTAAAAATAAATTGGTCTTGTAGTTTGGAGAGTGACCTTTTAGCTTCTCCAGAGAAAAAGAGATTTCTGTTGGAAACAAAAGTCCAGACCTGCCAACTCACCGGTGAAGCTATTGATTATATTATATTTCCATTCTGCGAAGGCCTCAATAGGCTGATTGTACGTTAAACTGGTTTTTACGATGTACTTATTTACATCTTGAGTGAAGCTCTCAAGAATCCTTTCTTTGGAAATTGTGAAGGAAGGTCTGAAATTAGAGCCATACTCTAATAAATTCCTAAGCTTTTCATTTTCAACATAACTCAAGTTTCCGGTGATAATATGGTTGTAATTCTTATCATAGTGAACTGTTTCTTTATGTTCATCACAAGAACAAGTAGTAATTACAGGAATGTAGCTCGAAGAGTTAAGTTTGTAGTTTTTAACTATTGACCCTAAGGTCTTAACATATTTAAAACTTACAATAGACTGGTGCCTGTGGATGGGAAAAAAATTGCATTATTGTAGAACAGCTTCCTTACATTGAGATTATCGTAGGCTTTATTTAGGAACCTGATGGTAACAAAATTACTGGAAAATTCTTTAAGAGAAATTTTATCTTTAAGAATATGTTTAAGAATGTCCAGAACCAAAGCAAAAACATGCTTATCAACATGGTCAGCAGTTTCATTCCAGAATTTGAAAAAACATTTAAGGACAGAGTGCTTGAAGGACTTGAGAATTTTGTAAGTATTTTTAACAAAATTAGAGCCTGTTTTAAAGCTTTCCAGAGTTTTTAGCAAGTTAGCAAAATCAACTTTGCTTGATGTGCGAAATAACCTCTGTCCTCTATTACCTCTAGAGCAGCTCTTATTATTAACAAGAAAGAAGAGTTCACGAATTGAAAATTTATGCTGATTATGCTTATTGTCAGATAGAGTGGAATTAAGGCCATAGGGATAAAGAGACTGATGCTGCAAAATTTCAAGGGATTCAGTTTCTAGCCGAGCATAGAGGTCAGGAATAATATGTAGTACCTCTATTTTCACTTTGTCAAAACCATGAGTATGGAAATGCTCTAATTCAAAGGTAGAGTACTGGTTGGCGTTTGTGGAGGGGTTCACTCCTGAATTAGAGAACTTGTTTACTAGAGACCTGTGACCATTAATCCTAAGATGAAGAGGATTTTTACTTTGGCCAATATAGCTAAGGCTGCAGACAGTACAGGTGAGCTTATAGATGGTATTGTAGGCTTTGCAAAGCTTGTTGGAGCAATTATCCTCAACAGAAGAATACAGGTTAGGATCTGCAGATTTACATGTCAAACAACGTTTGTCATTTCATAACTTTAGATTACCTTTGCCAGCGAGTTCATACACTATGGGAAAGGGTGCTAGCCTAACCGAGCGGGAGGACTTAAAATATCTGAGCTGACCTCCAATCCATTCATCGTCCTTAGAACTCCACTTGGGCCAAAACATACAAATTCTGAGCAAACCAACTAGGAAAAACTTTTAGAAATAAGCAGTCCAAGAAAAGACCAAACTCGAGTATAAACTACACTCCAAAAAGCTGCATCCAAAACATACTAAAAAGAAAAATTAGAAAATGAAAAAAAACCTCAAGTGAAAAAAATAGTAATAAAAAAAAATAATAATAATAATAATAAAACATTTCAACTAGAATTTGCGCATGAGCTGCTAAATAATAAATTGAAATTAGTTACTTAAGAGCAAAACTGAAGACTAAGGAAAAAATTTTAGAATTTAAAACGAAGGGTGCAAAATAACCTGAAAATCAAAACGCGCAACGCAGCAGTTTTGAAAATTCAGAATTCACATTCTATAAAGAAGATACCTAAGCAAAAAAATACATATATAATTTTGACTCACACCTAATACAACATAGAAAAGGTTATGTATCTACCTGTGTGAGTAAAAGGAGAAAAGATAAAAAAATAAAATAAAAAAACTGAATGTAGAAGGTGTCGAGAATACTGAGCCTTGGCTTTATCAAGGACCAGCAAAAACTCTGCATTTTCTCACTTCCACAAAGACCTAGTTGGAAATGGGTTTCTGCAAGGCCATAGATGCAAGTAACATTCCCACCTAAAATAGTTTAAAAATTATATATATAAGTCATGTCCTCCGTAGAGTAGCATGACCTAGCACTAGTTAACAATTTCGCTTGCATCCATTAACCTTCATGGCCCGACCCATGCTCTTCATCTGTTACTATTAAACAGAGAGAAGAAGATTAAAGAGAACTCAAGCTGTGAGAGTGACATAATAAATAGAAATGATTTTCAGCTATAACGAAATTCCAAGTTCGTTTGAGAGAGAATTTAAACCTGAAAAACAATGCAAAAGAAATCCAAATTTTACATTGCAATTAAAAAAGGAAATGTTAATTTATAACGAACAGATTTTTGAAAGAAAAACTTGAGTCTAAAACCCCTACTCTACAACTTATGACAGCACGAAAACGAGAATAAGTTAAAGATAATAATTAACTAAAGAAAACTTTGTGAAAGTTATATACCTTAAACAGTTAGTTGCAATATGTACAAAGTATTTCAGCAGTGCTTTAAGTGCATAATTAATTAGTTATTAAGAACTTAACTACTTTGAAAAACAGCGCATAGACAGCGCATAGAAAAGGAACAAGCTTAGCCTTCCTCTGTTCCTAGGTACCCCAAAAGACGCTCAAAGTTACAAAGAAAAGTAAGAGTTAAAACCCGCATAAATGTTAACAGACAAACCAATGCTTAAAAGCTGAAAAGCTAAAAAACGACAGAGAAAAGGTACATAAAGTACAAACATTGAACTTATAAAACCTAGAACCCAAAACAAGGAAGAGAGCTTACCTCTTGTGTGACAAAAACTTTTCTCCTTACAAGAGGAGAACATGGCTGACCCCTTCCGCCACTCCCTAGACGCTGGGGGGCAGTGAGGGTGGGGCTGATGGCCTCCTCATACAGCAAGAAACCAACGCGCGCGGAGATTTTAACCAGAGAAAAAATATATAAAATTAAGACTGTGGATCTGTATGATCAGAATGAGCAGAATTAACTCTCCAGAATACATGAGAAATATTATAAAATACACGAGCAGTTTATTTAATAATCTTTGCATGTATTAAATCACCTTAGTGAGCTTCTATAGATTAATCAGAATCTTATTAATTTTAATGTTGGTTTTACTATTTTTAGTATAGCTATCCTAGTAATGAATAACTAGTTTTCTTTTTTATTTGTTTTTATTTTCTTTTATAAACAGATTTTTAAGCTTTTTTTTGTGATTTTGTTTATATTATTTAATTTTTTTGTTTTAATAGGACCGTCATATCCATAGCACTAAGGTTCCTTTAGGTAGTTAATAGGCATCCTCTAGCCAACTTCCTTACGGCTTTGATTGGTCAGAATCATATTATTAACTGTGTAGAAAATTAAAGCAGATCTGCCAACCTTACTCTATTATTCAGAATAATTTTTCTTAAAGTTCTTTTGATGAAAGAAGAAGGAATTTCGTTCTCTAGAAAACTTTCTAATAGTATATTAATGTGGTAGTTGAAATCCAAATTGTTGCTGCAAATTCTGAAGGTTAATGGATGCAAGCGAAATTGTTAACTAGTGCTAGGTCATGCTACTCTACGGAGGACATGACTTATATATATAATTTTTAAACTATTTTAGGTGGGAATGTTACTTGCATCTATGGCCTTGCAGAAACCCATTTCCAACTAGGTCTTTGTGGAAGTGAGAAAATGCAGAGTTTTTGCTGGTCCTTGATAAAGCCAAGGCTCAGTATTCTCGACACCTTCTACATTCAGTTTTTTTATTTTATTTTTTTATCTTTTCTCCTTTTACTCACACAGGTAGATACATAACCTTTTCTATGTTGTATTAGGTGTGAGTCAAAATTATATATGTATTTTTTTGCTTAGGTATCTTCTTTATAGAATATATATATATATATATATATATATATATATATATATATATATATATATATATAATAAATAGTACAAAAATAAAAAAAAATTACTTTATAAATAAATTACTTTAACACAAAAAAGGCTAATACCATGAGAAGCGCCGAAGGCAGCTAAACCTCATGTAGTAGCGTATATAGAATGAAAATATTACAGAACAAAAATACAAAAATTTCAAAACAAGTGAAAACTGAAACAGGTTGCCATCATCAGGAGAGCATCAACCTGTGGGAGTGGCCTTTCTAGTACCAACAAAATGACAAGGCAAGCCAAAATTGTCGGTTGGTCATGCTCCCTAGGCCACAAAACCAAATTCTAATAAGCACAAAAATTCCAAGAATCAAATTTATAAAACTAAAAAAAGAATTAAATTTATAAAACTAAAAAAAGAATTAAATTTATAAAACTAAAAAAAGAATTAAGATCTTCAGCTATTAGGGACCCACCAAATAGCACTTTATGTTACCTATATATTTTAAATTGTTAGGTCCTAGGTTAATAAAGCATGTCAATGTGTACATGTCAATCTTATCTACATACACAGTTTTGCATCTTGTCAATTCACACATTTTTTGGCTTACCAGGTAGTTGATTAACCGTGACGACCTTTTTTATCAGTGTATATATTTGGGTTTTTGTGGGTGCTCTGTTCAGTCTTGTTTGACTTTTTGTCATGGCGGGTTTTGTTCTGCCGGTAAGCTTTTAATTCTTTTTTTAGTTTTATAAATTTGATTCTTGGAATTTTTGTGCTTATTAGAATTTGGTTTTGTGGCCTAGGGAGCATGACCAACCGACAATTTTGGCTTGCCTTGTCATTTTGTTGGTACTAGAAAGGCTACTCACACAGGTTGATGATCTCCTGATGACGGCAACCTGTTTGTTTTCACTTGTTTTGAAATTTTTGTATTTTTGTTCTGTAATATTTTCATTATATATATACATATACACACACACTGAAGTGCCAGAAAAACTGGTACACCAATCTAATACTTGGTAGGTCCCCCACGGGAGCGCAGGACTGCAGAAATACGACGGGCATGGACTCCACTAGCTTCTGGAAATATGCTGTAGGCAATGCACACCAAACTTCCTGCAGAGCGTTCCACAATTCACGTGTATTCCGAGGTCTCGGATTCCTGTGTTCGATAGTGCGTTGCATGGCATCCCAAATGTGTTCTATCACGTTCAGATCTAGGGACTTGGGTGGGATTGGCAACACCCCAAACTCAGATGAATGATCCTCTAACCATAATGTGGCGTCCTGGCACTTGTGTGGTGCTGTATTGTCCTGTTGGAACAGGCCCAACCCATCAGCATGAATGCAGGACATGAACGGGTATACCTCGTCAGAAAGGATGCGCACATAGCGTTGGGCGGTCACAGACGTTTGTAGACATACCAGGGGTCCCAGTGAAGTCCAGCTAAACACAAACCATACCATTATGGACCTGTGTGATGTTCCTAGTCCAAGTCAAATGTCTGTATTAATGCAAAATTAGATTGACATGGTGAAAGAGGAAAATAAAAAATGTGAAAAAGCCAAAGTAAAATTTATGTAATATAGGGGCTCCTGGTATATTGTCCAGAATGAATGAATG
This sequence comes from Macrothele yani, assembly GCA_039090855.1. Taxonomy (NCBI): domain Eukaryota; kingdom Metazoa; phylum Arthropoda; class Arachnida; order Araneae; family Macrothelidae; genus Macrothele; species Macrothele yani. Next base: position 67,351,331 of record CM077023.1, on the reverse strand, counting down.
ACACTTGCATAAGGTTCAACACACATACATATCACTAAGCTGTTCTCCGAGATTCAGAGCTTAGCTCCACAAAGAAATACAAGCTGATAGATAAATTTCTGACTATTTACTTACTGTTGCCATATCAAACTTCTTCATTTACAGCAATCTTCACACATCTAGGGCTTCACTGACATCCATCACAAGACGTATACAAGACCTTCCATACTTCATACTCAATCTTTTTCTCATGCAGACACTCCTGAATCTGATCCTCCCATGACTTCCTTGGCCTTCCCTTCTTGCCACATGGGCTAAAAAAATTCTCAGTAAGAATCTCATAACTCCTTCTTTCAACATGGCCAAACAACCGAAGAATATTAGTCACCACCTTGATAACAACATTTTACTTCGCATTACACAACTGCAACACATCTTTATTCTTCACACAATTAGAATGTGTCTTGCCACAAACCCCTCGTAAGTAATGCATTTCTCCAGCACACATAAAACTCCTATGTTTCTTCTGTAGTACCCAGGTTTTACTGCCATACATAAGAGTAGGAACAATTAAACTTTCATACACAGCCAAGCAGGCCTCTCTTGAGAACCCATCATTTCTGTGAAAATCTCCTAAAAGCAGCTGTGACTTTCAATGAAGAATTCACTTGCCCACTAATTTCACCATCTAATTTGTTCTCTCTGTCAAACATGTTTCCTAAATACACAAACTCATTCACCTGGTCAATCACTGTGCTATTTAGACTTATATTGCATTCAGTACTAACAGTTCCTCGCTCAAAAACCATAACTTTGGTTTTTCCCTTATTTATACTGAGTTTAAATTTCATGCAAACTTCGTACATCTGGGACAACATACTCTGCAACTCATTTTTGCTCTCTGCCAACAGGACTGTGTCATCAGCATACAGTAATCTGCACACACGGGTATTACCAAGACATAAACCAGCATTGTCCATCTTGGCATCATGCATGCACACATCCATAAATATATTAAACAGCCATGGTGACATTACACAACCTTGCCTAACTCCTGCACCAATGGAAAACCATTTTGATGCAACACTATTAACTCATACAGAAGCTCTACTGCCAGCATACATGGCTTTTACACTATTAAGTAGATTCCCAGTAACACCATATTTATTCAATACCTTTCACAAAAGTATCCTATTTACTCAGTCGTAAGCTTTCTCTAAATCTATGAAGGCAGCAAAAACTTTCTTACCAACAGCCAGACAATTTTCAATCATCATGTGTAATGCAAAAATTTGGTTAATGCAGCCTTTACCAGGCATAAAACCAATCTGAACATCCCCCACTTTCTCTATGTAAGATCTCGTACTTTTTCAATAATGATTTTACCAAAGACTTTACCTGCCACACTCAGTAGGCTAATAGCATGATAGTTCTTGCAGTCAGTCTGCTTACCTTTTCCCTTACACAAGGGGAAAATGATAGCATCCTTCTAATCCCGAGAGACCATTCCTAAACTCCCAGAACAACTAGCAAATTTCATTTGTCCAATCAATTACAGAGTCACCACCATATTTCAACATCTCAGTAGTTATACAATCAACTCCCGGCACCTAACCATTCTGAAGAGATTTTAGAGCTTTACACACCTTTTCTATTGAGATCCCTCCTGTATTTCCATCTCCCACTGTGACATCATTTCCTTCTGCCCCAGAATCACCTTTGCTTTTTTGATATAATAACTCACAGAAGTATTCACCCCATCTTTCACTTAACTCATTGGGCTCCCATATCATTTCCCTGATCTTATTCTTTACACAACGTACAACTTTGTTTCTCCTATTTTTCCTGAGTCTTATGTACTTTCAGAAAGTTTTTCTATCTTTCCAAAAGCCAATGCATGCCTTTCCGCCTTATCTTTCCTATCTTTTGCCTTACTCTGGAGAACCAGCTTAGCTGCCTCACGCTTCTTACAGTGATATTCCTCCTCAGAAACTTCACCTTGCAACATCCCCAAATAAGCTTCCTTCTTCCTCTTTACTAAATCTTCAATCACACTATTCCACCAAGTATCACCTCTATTGTTACCCACTATTGTGGTGCCACAGACCTCTTCAGCAGCAGTGACAACACAGTTCTTAAAACATCCCCACTTCTTTTCTACATCCCTCTCACATGACTTCAGCTCCTTCAGTCGTTCTCCGAGTAAGTTTGACTATCACTGATGATCTTCAGGGAGCCTTTCAACCTTTGTTCTTTCCATCCTAGGCCTCTTCCTATTCCTTTTCCTCCAACAAACATTCAGTTTCACTTGTCATACTACCAAGTAATAATCAGAGCCAACATCCGCACTTCTCATCACACGAGTGTCAACAACTTCAGACGCTGATCGTAGACAACAAGATCTATAACATTCTTTTGACCAAGAGTACGATTTTCCCAAGTATATGTATGGATATACTTGTGGTTGAAAAACGTATTAGATACACACAAACCATTCTCAATGCACAGTTCAATTAATCTTTCACTGTTGTCATTTACACAAAGATCATTAAACTTACCCGAAACATTATCAGAAATCGCATTCTGCACACCTACTGTAGCATTGAAATCCCCTGCTATATAACCTTCTCTTTAGCACCAAACTGGCTCAATACAGCTTTTAGCTCATTCCAGAATTTTCCTTCCTATCAGAAGGTTCGGAGTCACAAGGAGCATATACTACAACAATTACTATTCTCTGAAGTTTAACTTTCAAACGCATCCAAGGAATTCTCTCATTTACGCAGCTATAGTGAATCAAGTTGTTCGTCTTTTCACTTAGAATCCCCCCTACACCAGCCTGTACTCTCACATTATCCAATACTCCAGACCACACACTCACCGTTCCATTCATTTCTTCTATACCAATTGCCTTCTTTTTGATTTTGCTTACATGCAACACATCCAATCTATACTTATTCATTTCTTCAATCACCTCATTCATCTCGCCATGTATGCCTCTAGTATTCCATACACCAATCTTACACTCACTCAGCCATGGTCTTTTTTGTATGCGCCTTTTTCCATTTTTGTATCAATTCTGTGGTGGACCATCCTTCTCAAGTGTGGTAGGTCCACCGTATCCCACACTTGAGTCCTTTTTTCAATATTCTTTTTGTCTTTTTAATCCAGTAAGTACACTAGTGTGGGGTATTAGCCCACAGCATGAAGTTCAAACAAAGTACAAATAAGGAAAAATCCAAAGTCATGGTTTTATAACTTGAATTGGCATTAAATATCCGTCATTACTGTTTCACACGTTATGCAAGTTCGGCAATCGGGAGATTATTAAATGATGTTAGATACATATAAGGGCATAGTATCGGCAATTAATATCAAGAAACAATGAACTATATATGTACTTACTATATGCATAGTGGCTGTCGGGACTTCTTATGAACGCCTGTAATGTGTTCATCCACAAGACATTGCCGTAACTATCCGACTCATTCAAAGAATGTGAACTTTTTCCAATTGTGAAGTTTAAAAAAAATAAAATTCATGATATTGTAAAATCTGCACCAGATAAAATTGAACAAGATGAATTTTTAGAATGAAGGTAAAAAATTCTTTTAACAACAACAAAATATGAAACTGTATTAAAACCTTGCCAAATTTAAAAAAAAACGAACTATAATCTTGAACAGGAAATCATCTTGACTGCGAAACACCACGACAACAACGAAACATGAAAACGAATTATAACTTTGCCGAAATTTTAAAAAACGAAGTCTTGAAAAAGAAATAATTATCTTGATTATAAAGCCCAAAGAAATACATCTCTCGACTGCGAAGCACCAAACTAGTTTCTGCTAATATTCATAGCTATCATCAGTGGTAGGTGCACGGACGTTGTAATTACTGCACTCTCTCGCTCAGGTATGCTGCTCAACCCGAATGCATGTACAGCCCTGTCGTGCAGATATTTGCGCATCATGGTTTGGGTTTTACTGCGCACATCTATTGTGTCACCATCTGTATTTAAACAAAATAAACAAGTATCATTTAGGAGTAGAAATATGCAATTGTATTTTTAGGTAATATTTGATGTAAGCTGTTTTATGTTATTGTGTTTCTTCTTGAAATGTTTTTCTCCTGTTCAATAAGGTACCTCCATGCAAACTAAAGCTCTACTGGACTATTAACGTTACAGTTGTATCTTTTGGTTTTCTCAATGACTACAGCCTCGGAGGTCAGATTCTGGGCATGTGATCTATGCGATGTTATAATTTTCGTGTTAATCCAATCAGGAGTTATATGATTTCTGATACAATGTTGTATTAATGAAGTTTTTTCATCTCTTCTTGTCCAATTCGTAATATGTTCATTTAATCTAGTCAAAAATCTTCTACATGTACTTCCGATATATACTTTGTCTTTTGGGTTATCATCTTTAACTGTTGGAATGACATAAACGCCAGATTTATTTAGAACTGATCTATTATTATTAGTAGCAGTAAGTATTCCTCCATTATCAATGACTGTTTCTGCAATGTTAATATTGTGGTTGTAACATTCTTTTTTTAAAATAGTACTAATAGGAGGTAAGTATGAAATTTTTTTATAATATTGCTTTTTTTCTTTTTCAATTTTATTTTCGGAACGTTGTATACTGGCTGTAATGTTGTTATATAAAGATTTGACTAATCCTTTATTATATCCAAACTCCTCTGCAGTCTTTTCAATCCATTTCAGCTCTTTGATCTCTGATATTTTATTGGATGAGTGTGTAATGGCTCTTTTAATATAAAAGTGGAAGGCTGCAGTCTTGTATTTCCAAGGGTGTGTAGAATCCTTTGGGATAATTGCCTGTACATATGACGACTTCCTGTAAACTGAATATTCTATAACTCCATTTTCCTTGTACAAAATTCTAGTGGATAATGCTTACCTTGGCATTCCTTTCTAGCGATGGGAACATTTCACGCACGTGTTTTCCGGTCTTTGTTGATGTTATTGTCCTAAAGTCCGTTGTATGCGATGACTGGCTTTACTTCTCACACTTTTCGCTGGGTATACTCATTGGATCTTTGCCTTAGGATTCAAACACATCAATTTTTACCGTTCTTTATACTCGAAATTTTCACCCATTCTCTGGGCATCCTCAGGAGCGTGGTGACTTTACCACCGATGTTCGTGGTTAACTTCGCGCTGATGGAATCCGATACTCCTTGTTGCCATTCGTCGGATATATTTTCCTGGAGGAAAGTATATCCAACGAATGGCAACAAGGAGTATCGGACTCCATCAGCGCAAAGTTAACCACGAACATCGGTGGTAAAGTCACCACGCTCCTGAGGATGCCCAGAGGATGGGCGAAATTTTCGAGTAAAAAGAATGGTAAAAATTGATGTGTTTGAATCCTAAGGCAAAGATCCAATGAGTATACCCAGCGAAAAGTGTGAGAAGTAAAGCCAGTCATCGCATATAACGGACTTTAGGACAATAACATCAACAAAGACCGGAAAACACGTGCGTGAAATGTTCCCATCGCTAGAAAGGAATGCCAAGGTAAGCATTATCTGCTAGAATTTTGTACAAGTTACTTTGAAATATCGCACGTAAAAGAGAATAGTAGAATGATTAGAGCTATATAATAGTCAGAATTAGAACTACTAATTGGAATTGATCCATTTTCCTTGTGTATAGAGATATCCAAGAAGTTTGGCTGGCCATTAACTTCAATTTCTTTACTAACCTGTATTTGATGGATAACAGCTGTTAAATTTATTAATGAAGTTATCCAGTTCAAGATTGAGTGCTGCCAAAATAGTAAAATATCATCTACGTATGGGAGATATACATATGGTAAGTATATATTAGAATGATCCAATATACTGTTTTGTAAAATAACTTCGGCCAGTAGCCCTGAAATTGGGGACCCCATTGGGGTGCCATATTGTTGTTTATAAATTGTCCCATTAAATGTGAAAAAATTATTATTTGTAACAAACATATTATGCAGATGTAATACTGTTTCTGACATTATCTGTAAGATTTTCATCTTCTAATCTGGAGTTAATTAATTCGATAGTGATATTGGTTGGGGTATTTGGATATAGAGAGATGACATCTAAACTGGCCATTGTGAAATTGGGGGTTTTAATTGTTTTTAACTTGTTGATAACTTCAGTAGCATTAGTAATACTGGTTTCATGGCTATTGTAGAATGGTTTGAGATAGTTAAATAGTGCCAAGCTAATGGTTGGAGATAAATTATTATTAACAATAGGCCTAATAGGGGTCTGTCTGTCTTATGTGTTTTTATTTTACCAAAAATATTTGGTGTACAGGCTCCTACTGTTGGAATACATTTGCTTTTAATAACTGTAGGCAAGTCACTGTGATTTTTTATATATAATTAGGAACATGGCTAATATAAAAAATCACAGTGACTTGCCTACAATTATTAAAAGCAAATGTATTCTACCAGTAGAAGCCTGTACACCAAATATTTTTGGTAAAATAAAAACGCATAAGACAGACAGACCAATTAGGCCTATTGTTAATAAGAATTTATCTCCAACCATTAACTTGGAGAGAGCACTATTTAACTATCTCAAACCATTCTACAATAGCCATGAAGCCAGTATTACTAATGCTACTGAAGTTATCAACAAGTTAAAAACAATTAAAACCTCCAATTTCACAATGGCCAGTTTAGATGTCATCTCTCTATATCCAAATACCCCAACCAATATCGCTATCAAATTAATTAACTACAGATTAGAAGATGAAAATCTTACAGATAATGTCAGAAACAGTATTACATCTGCATTAATGTTTGTTACAAATAATAATTTTTTCACATTTAATGGGACAATTTATAAACAACAATATGGCACCCCAATGGGGTCCCCAATTTCAGGGCTACTGGCCGAAGTTATTTTACAAAACAGTATATTGGATCATTCTAATATATACTTACCATATGTATATCTCCGATACGTAGATGATATTTTACTATTTTGGCAGCACTCCAATCTTGAACTTGATAACTTCATTAATAAATTTAACAGCTGTTATCCATCAATACAGGTTAGTAAAGAAATTGAAGTTAATGGCCAGCTAAACTTCTTGGATATCTCTATACACAAGGATAATGGAGTTAAGGATAATGGAGCCGTCATATGTACAGGCAATTATCCCAAAGGATTTTACACACCCTTGGAAATACAAGACTGCAGCGTTCCGCTTTTATATTAAAAGAGCCATTATATGCACTCATCAAATAAAATATCCGAGATCAAAGAGCTAAAATGGATTGAAAAGACTGCAGAGGAGTTTGGATATAATAAAGGATTAGTCAAATCTTTATATAACAACATTACAGCCAGTATACAACATTCCGAAAATAAAATTGAAAAAGAAAAAAAGCAATATAAAAAATTTCTATACTTACCTCCTATTAGTACTATTTTAAAAAAGAACGTTACAACCACAATATTAACATTGCAGAAACAGTCATTGACAATGGAGGAATACTTACTACTACAATGGAGGAATACTTACTACTACAATGGAGGAATACTTACTACTACTAATAATACATCAGTTCTAAATAAATCTGGCGTTTATGTCATTCCAACAGTTAAAGATGATAACCAAAATGAAAGTATATATCGGAAGTACACGTAGAAGATTTTTGACTAGATTAAATGAACATATTACGAATTAGACCAGAGATGAAAAAACTTCATTAATACAACATTGTATCAGAAATCATGTAACTCCTGATTGGATTAACACGAAAATTATAACATCGCATAGATCACATGCCCAGAATCTGACCTCCGAGGCTGTAGTCATTGAGAAAACCAAAAGACTCAACTGTAACGTTAATAGTCCAGTAGAGCTTCAGTTTGCATGGAGGTACCTTATTGAACAGGAGAAAAAACATTTCAAGAAGAAACACAATAACATAAAACAGCTTACATCAAATATTACCTAAAAATACAAGTGTATATTTCTACTCCTAAATGATACTTGTTTATTTTGTTTAACTACAGATGGCGACACCATAGATGTGCGCAGTAAAATCCAAACCATGATGCGCAAATATCTGCACGACAGGGCTGAACATGCATTCGAGTTGAGCAGCATACCTGAGCGAGAGAGTGCAGTAATTACAACGTCCGTGCACCTACCACTGATGATAGCTATGAATATTAGCAGAAACTGGTTTGGTGCTTCACAGTCGGGAGATGTATTTCTTTGGGTTTTATAATCAAGGTAATTATTTCTTTTTCAAGACTTCGTTTTTAAAATTTTGGCAAAGTTATAATTCGTTTTCATGTTTCGTTGTTGTCGTGGTGCTTCGCAGTCAAGATGATTTCCTCTTCAAGATTATAGTTCATTTTTTTAAATTCGGCAAAGTTTTAATACAGTTTCATATTTTGTTGTTGTTAGAAGAATTTTTTACCTTCATTGTAAAAATTCATCTTGTTCAATTTTATCTGGTGCAGATTTTACAATATCATGAATTTTATTTTTTTAAACTTCACAATTGGAAAAAGTTTACATTCTTTGAATGAGTCGGATAGTTATGGCAATGTCTTGTGAATGAACACATTACAGGCGCTCATAAGAAGCCCTGACAGCCACTACGAATATAGTAAGTACATATATAGTTCATTGTTTCTTGATATTAATTGCCAATACTATGCCCCATACGTATCTAACATCATTTAATAATTTCCCGATTGTCGAACTTGCATAATGTGTGAAACAGTAATGATGGACATTTAATGTCAATTCAAGTTATATTATCGTAGCCACGTAAAAAAATATGTTCATCGCAAATCAGCGAAATTTGAACAACAATATATGTCATGGTTTTTGATTGAAGGAGTGTTACTACTGAATAGACAATCAGTCTAAAGGGTACAGAATTCGGTCAAGTGAATTGTTTGGTGAATTTACAAAACTAATCATTTGTTTTGAAATGATTCATGTTTGACAAGGAAAACAGATGAGATGGTCAAAACAGTACAAAAGTGAATTCAGCTTTGAAAGTTATAGCTGCTTTAGCAGAATTTCACAGAACTGGTGTGTAGGCGAAACAGTCTACAATGGCTGTGCATGAAAGTCAAATTTTTATTCGAATCTTGGGTGTTACAGAAGGGATACACAAATCACTTGTACACTGGAGAAATATGTTACATGAGGTTAACTGTGACAAAGACTCATTCTGATCACATGCAGGAGATAGATGTGTTGCAGATGTGTAATGGGAAGCAAAATATTATTAGTAGAGTGTAGGCAAATATTCTGAGGTGGTTCAGCTGTGTTTAAAGAATGAATAATAAAGACCTACCCATAAAAAATTTAATTCAGCCCATACAGCAGGACAGGAAGGCTACAGAAATCAAGTGACAATCAGATTCAGGAATGCCTAAAAAAGGTAATTAGTACATACATACATACATATCACTAAGCTGTTCTCTGAGATTCAGAGGTTAGCTCCAAAAAGGAATACAAACTTCCAGATATTTTTACTTATTGTTGTCGTATCAAACTTCGCCATTTATAGCGATCTTGACATACAACTCGTGCTTCACTGATATCCATTACACGCCGTACACAAGATCTTTTATACTTCATACTCATAATCTTTTTCTCATGCAGACACTCTGCATGCGGGCGGTCGTAGTGAGCGATGGGTTTGCCTCCTTGGGGCGCTCCGTGGTAACAATGTCACACACAACAGCAACTAGGGCCTCTGTAAATCTTGGAGAGGTGCAAGCTAGTTCTGTGTGACATTGGCGAAAAGACCCCAACTCACTGGGTTTTGTTCCAGAATCCTTAGGTTGAATGACCAACTAGAACCCTCAGCTGTGGGCTAATCCCCCACACTGATGTACTTACCTGATTAAAAAGACAAAAAGAAATATTAAGAATGACTCAAGTGTGGGATATGGTGGACCTACCACACTTGAGAAGGACGGTCCACCACAGAATTGACCTGGACTTTCTAAACGGCGTATGAGAAAAAAGGTAATTAGTGTGAAGTAAAAATAGGTCATAGGGGGGGGGGGACAGAGGCATATTATAAATATATGTGAATCTTGAGTTCTGTGCCAAGATCACTGCAAATGAAGACTGGTATCACAATTATAATTCAGCAGACTATCTTTCTATTAGAAGCTCACCTCTGAATCTCACGGAACAGCTTATTAATATATTTTACATATATTCAAGACCTAAAAATTCAAAAATCTCTGTGGGGGAATAACTATTACACTCAGATACAAATCAAATTATCTTCTCCCAAAAAGGTAGAATCAAAATGGCATGCCATTCTGAATTTTTAAAACAAATTTTGACTCAATACCCACAAACTAAACTAACGAAATCTGCAATAGTCTGCAGGAATCTTACTATACTTCATCATAAAGCTTGTCTTTCCAAATACTGGACATTATTTTGAATGCTCCACAGTGGCTTCAAAACTGTGAAAGTCGCATTTCACATGATACATAATGAACTAGGATTGCAAATATTCTGTGGTGATACACTACTAGTGTCATCTAGCATTCCACTCAAAATGTACACCTCTGAGAGTGAGGTTATCAGTAAGTATAAAAGAAAAGAACATATTTACTGGGATCAGTTCAAAATATAAACAAGTGTCAAGAATACCCATGGTGAGCTTTGGCTGAGAGGATTACTCAGAAAGTAAACTTAGATTTTTCATATACTGTCACAGTTTCAAGGTCCTAAAAATTGTTAGGAATAGACTTGTTTAAAAGGTGAACACCTTCAGACAGTTCTCACATGTTCAATTACAAATGTGCTGTAATCAGATATTGCAATGCCTTTATGTTATTATTAATTAAACCTGCTGTATCTCACACACAAAGGCCAACTTTTCAAATTTGTGACTGGATCAATTTTTATACAACACTGCTAACACTTTAAACAGCAAATAGCTTGACCAATGCTGAAAATTGTTTTGTTGATGTTGGCTAGTAGTAGTTTTGATGAAAATTTTACAGCATACAGAACTGAGTGAAGTGCAAAACAACTAATTTAACAGATCATTAATAGTGACAATGTGCAAAGATAAATACATAAATGCTATTATTTGGCAAAATCACTTTTTTTTAACCTTGTCAAAGGCTAAACAGAGCCCTCTATCCTAAAATAGGGTTATTGGCTGCAGAGAAAGTACAGAACCACATAAAACAACAAAAGCTTTTCCCAAGGACTCTACCCTAAGATTTCACCATTTATTTTCACTTAAAGACATGCTAAATAACCACAAGAAAGCATCCATAAAATAAATCACATCAATATTTTCTTACTCATCAATTTGAAAATGAACTCTTTTCTTTACATCAGGAGAGTTTGTGCATGACATCTCAGCATTTCTGAAGCTTGATTTCTTAAAATGTGATACTGTATTAGAAAGCCTGGATTCTTGCACAGGAACTGTTTGTGTGACACTTTTTCTTTCTGGGAGATCTTGCATTGCTCTGTCAAATGAATTCCATCTGTCATCTCTCTCACCTCATTCTTATCACTAACATGTTTGTGATCAAACCTGCAAGAATGCAAATCAGTTTCATCATAACAGTGACCTTGTTGAAAAGTCTCTTTACTATAATTAAACTAAATTATGGACTATTTTAAAGGCAGTACAGTATACTACTATTATTAGCACACATTGTTATAAAATTATATAAATAAAAAAAGAAAACTTCCACAGAAAAAGTGTTGCAACAGCTGGTTATCAGATGGCACCCTTTACATTTGAGACGGTTAGCTGATTTAGAATGACTTCATCACTACAAAAAAAAAATCTCATCCTTAATGACTGAATTAGTAAGATGTCTCTGTGTCAATGGCATGATGCCAACAGTATGGTTTTCTAAGAATTTTTGCAGATGATGCAAATAGCAAGTGGGCAGTTTGAAAAAAGCACTGAACGCAGCTGTGAAACAAGGGCTCTTTTAGAACCAGAAGACTTAGGATCCTACGAATGTGACCTAAGAAACTTCAAACTGTCTACTTTACAAGAAAATATTATTTTAGCACATTATCATGCTGACAGGAAGCACCTTCAAGCATTGTTTTAAGGGTGATGAGTGCTAGGACATTACTGTTAGCAAATAACACACTGACCTTTTTTCTCAGGATGTTAGTGACTGTTGATATATGTGAGAGGCCACCACAGTAACTAATACAGCCAAATCCATATGCAATGAAGTTGAAGGGAGAGTCAAAAATGTTCGATATATACTGCAGTCATTAATATCATTTACTGTGATCATTATTACACAGTTAATACTGCAAACATAAAAACTGGTGATAAATCTTATCTTTTATGTGGATTAAAATAAATGTTTTCCCTGTAATTCTGTTATATAAATCAAGAGGGAATGTTTTCATCTCCATTTATTATCTTATTTTTTTCTTAGATAAAGTCTTAGAGTAAATTTTGTTCCACTGACAGAGAATTTTTCTCTCTTTTTCAGCACTTAGCATTGTTTGATTTTAGAAAAGCAAAACGTATACATTAATTTTTATTTTGCAGGGCAGGAAAGTATACTCAGCCATGCATACTTCCATCAACATTTGATCTGTTTTTATTTTTTAGGGAGACAATACTGCAATTCAGAGATTTTTGTGGCATGCCATTTTTGACACAACATAAACATGTACCATATCTTCCAGTATATAGCCTACAGATCATTTCGTGAAAAGTCAGAAAAGTGAGTACATGAATATCTGCAAAGTTTTTATCTGCTTTCTCCATGAGTTCAACCTTCGGCAACAGGGTGAAAAGGATAGGAATTTTTTTTTTTTTTTTTTTTTTAGAAATTCTACTCGGCAGGGGGTGGAAAAGTTGTCTTTTTGGTTTGTTAGGTCACACGCGTTTTTTTTTTTTTTGTTTTTGTTTTTTTTCAAAATTGATTCATTACTTCCACCACCCCAAGACCCTTAAAATTTGCTAAAAATTTATTTTTATGAAAATTTGACTTAAAAAATAAAAAAATAAGAAAATATGTTGCAGATTTGGCATAGTGTTCACATGTTAGTGTATGAGGTTTACTAAAATATTTGCAAAATTATTTAATTGTCGATTCACATCTTCCCCCAAGACCACTGAAAATTTGAATAAAAATCAATTTTTAAAGAAAACAATGCCTTTTGAAATTAGAGAAATTAACCTGAAAAACTTATATGAAATGTAATCTTATCTAATTAATCTTCAGTTGTTTACAATATCTACATTTTCAATCTCATTATGTTCAACTGTTCATTGTTCACTGTTCGTTTCTATCACTGAAATAGAGTAGCCACTATCCAGTTCGGGTAAACGTTATTAGAAGAAAATTTATATCTTATATTGTGACTTAGTATCGAAAGTTTTTTTATGACATCGCGATTTCAGTCTGGTCAAAATAAAACAATGTCGCTGCTGTTCTCACACACATTCTCCGACGCTTCAGAGATGAGACGAACACATCGATCCACTGATTGGGTATGACATGGATATTTGGACCATTCTCCCATTGTTCCATCCCTCACCATAGCCTCAATAATGTCTTCGATTTGTACATTCCTCATAACAGGTGGCTCAAAGCGGCCAACTTGTTGCCAGTTAATAAGTTCTGTATATTCCTTTGCTTTGAAGTTTAGCTTGGTCACTTGAAATGTCTTTTCTGTTCTCTAGCTTCTTGCAAGTTGTATTCTTCGATTAGCGAGGGATCTGATCTGTCATCTGTCAGTATCAACACTAACAGATTCTCAGGATGGCAGAAGAAACTGTTTCTTTGAATAGCACTATCTGCTATCGCTCTTAGATTAGGTGCCAAGTACCTGGAAAATTAGATTAGTCTCCAAATGTGGTGCGCTCCTTCAGTAAAATTGCTCTTTGTCTTGACATGAAACCATAATGGGGCATATACTTTCATGATGTAGGTGGCAAGGATTGTAAGATTCTCAGACGGATTTTCTGTAGCCACATACAACCTCAAAATGTGGCTTGCAGTTGTTAGCGACCTTGAGTGTGCAACAGGTAACTTAAGGTGGCTAAAACCGGGTTTCTTTGCTGCTAGATCAGAAGAACACACACCAAGTGAGATAGCTAGGCAGATGTCATATAAATATTTCTGGTCATTACTCGGAACCTCTCTATCTACACTATCCGGCATATTCTGTAGATCGATTGGAGCAAATTGTGCTACAGGTAGCTCTTCGCAAGTTTTAATTGCTTTGCCAATTGGTCCAGAAAAGGCATTGAGACCACTGGCTGCATTGCCTAATCCATATAGGAGGTGTGGCAAAGGTAACTCGTTTGCATGGAGCAAACAAATGCACCACTGCAACGGTCTCCCGAGATCGGTCTCCAGCAGTCGAATCACTCCTGCTTTGTGCACGTTTGTGCTGTCGCATCCAATTACAGTTAAATCATTCAGTTCTATCCCACTTGCCTCAAGAAATTCGACTATGGGATTTAAGGTTTTGGCTTCTCCATTTGAAACAGTAAAGTGGCCGATGTATTGCGAGCCAGGCTCCCAGACGAGAGTAAAATGCTCTTCTTTCTTAAAGCTTGAATAACACTTTAATCCTTTCTTGGCTTGCACTTTTCTTAAGAAATGTAGAAGAGTTAATTTTGTTCCACCTTCTTTGAAACTTGCAGAGAACACCGCGAAGAATCTGTCAAGAAATTTTGTTAAAAAAAATAGAACTAAAAACGATAATTGGTGCGATTAGTAATAAGTTCAAAACTATTGAGCAATGCAAACAAATAGAATATCATATTTGGGCCTCTTCATTAGGTGATATTCTGAAAGCAGAAAAGAAGAATATTGATAACTGGTTAGCTAAAGCAGTGACAGATAAAAACAAAAAGTTTAAGGAAAAATGAAAATTAAAGAAAATAAGTGGTTGAGTCCAAGGCTAATGTCTACAGCTCTTGGCCAACAGTTAATACCATCCCCCACTAACAAACACATCATAAATCTGACAGAAGATGGAGTTGATGGAAACTTGGTTAATCTCCTAAATAAGGGATATAATTACAACCTTTCCTCAGCAGCACTTGATAAAAAATAAACGCTTATTGATTTAGAAAGCATCTGCAGTAAAATAGAAAGAGAAGATGAAAATACAGCAGCCACTTTAAGGAAAGAATTCTCAGACTGCATCTCAAAATTTGTAAAAAAGCCAGTAAAATTTGCTTATGATTTTGATAGAAATGCCATTGCTGACCTTAAAAAATTCAAAACCAATGATAAAGTTGTAGCACTGAAAGCAGATAAAAGCAAAGCTTTGGTATTGTTAGAAAAAGATAAGTATTACAGTAAAATGAAAGCTTAATTAAGCAAGCCTTATTATGAAGAACTCACTGGTAACCCTATAGATCAAACTGTCAAAAATCTTAAGAAATTAATAAACTCTTTAAAAAGTAAAAATCAGCTAAATGAGCTCTTCAAACGCTTCTCCAAAATCCAGTTAAGAGTTCCACAGATCTATGGTACAATAAAAATTCATAAAGAAGGCCATCCAATAAGACCTATAATAAACACTAGAAATTCCCCACTCTCCTATATTAATATTATTTGCTCATTCACCTCAGAGATATTTTCCCTTCTCCTCCCTACCTTCTAAAAAATTCCATGCAGCTGAAAGGAAAACTAGACAACTTGCCAGAATTAATTCATCCAGTAATGGCAAGCCTGGATATAGTATCTATGTATACCAACATTAACCTGGACCTCCTGCTGGAATTCATTGCGGATGACCTGGCGGAAAAAATAGTCTTCCATAATCACAATAGAAAAATACTACTTGGCATATATGAACTGCTCATATTTTCTTTCAAGAATAATTTCTTCCAGTTTGGAAAGAAATATTACAGGCAAACTTCAGGACTTGCAATGGGTTCCCCACTAGCACCTCTGCTAGCAAATTATTATGTAAGTAAACAAGAGGCAAAAATCCTTGTACAACCCTCAATATTTGCTCTCTATGTAAGATACATGGATGATGTCCTGTTTATTGAAGATAATGTGGACCAATCTCTACCCTCTCAGATTCTGGTAGAATTTAACTCGCTAGAAAATTCTTTGCAGTACACCCTGGAACTGGAAAAAGACCATAGCATCAATTTCTTTGATTTAACCTTGACCTCAAGAGAAAGGAAAATCTTCACTCAGCTTTTTAGAAAACCCAATAACACAGGGAAGATCTTAGACTTCTGCTCATTCCACCCTGACTATATTAAGTCGAATATGGAGAGACAATTTTTGGAAAAAATTGAAGTCCTTGTCTCTTCAGATGCTCAAAAAAATCTTCACAGAGAAGAATTAAAAGAAATATTGGCAGAGAACAATTACCCCTCCCCATATATTGAGAAATTATTTAGGCAAGTGCCAAAAAAGAAGCAGGAAATAAACAACTTCAAATTCACCAGCAAAATTATGTACCACAAGGGTCTTTTCGAAAAGCTGAAGAGGATCGTAGCAATATATAATATCAGGCTTGCTCCAGATCTAAATAACAAATTAAAGAAATTCCTGCCAGCTTTAAAGCAAAAAGAAGTGGACATCCAATTGCAAGAAGGAGTAATATATTGCATCGACTGTAACTGCGGACTCAGCTATATAGGAGAAACAGGAAGAAGTATTGAGGTCCGAATGAAAGAACACCAGGCAGCTATTAGGAACATTAGTAACAAAACAGGGCTAGACAGACATATACAAGCAAGTGGACACTCCATAAATTGGGACTCAGTAAGAATAATCGCCCACCAGTAAAACTTAATAAAGAAACTAGAAGAAGGGATCAAAATAGCAAGAAGAAGTACCATAATTAATGATAATTGCGGTTGGACACTTTCGACTGAGTGGCAGCAACTACACCAGTGACGTAGTCCTGATGACGAACTAGGCTTTAGTTCAAAAATTTGACCACCAACTCTTTTGAATAATAACCTCTATAAGACCCGTAAAAAAGTTAATTTTACAGTGCACTCTAGTGTTATCTATTCTTCCATCAAAATACAACCCTGTTAGAACAGACACTGACAAATTGACTGCCTCTTCATTTTGAACTTTCTTACACCCTCCTTCGAACCCTACTGTGATCTAGTACGTATGAAATGTCTCCTTCGGTGCAGAATTTCAACGTCTCGTAGTACAGCATTGGCAATTGAAGCAGCACATCGGTCGGGAACTCCGTGCCTATCGCATTCCATCGCTAAAGTAGGGAAACTTAAATGATTTTGAGTTTGTTGCAGTGACGAACCTTTACTTGTAGAAGACAAAGGCATAGAAGGACTCTCTGGCTCAGGTCGCTCACATTCAGCCGTTTCTGAATTTTCATTAGCTGGTGATAAAAGTTGAGTTTCATTAGCTGGTGATAAAGTCGAGTCGTCTTGTTTGAATATTTTATTTTTAAGTCTTTCTTCTACCTTCTGCTTTCTTTTCTCCCTTTTTCTATCTCTTTTGTCATAATAACATCAACCCCGCCAATCACAATTTTTCTTTCCGACCATTGATCCTTCATGAATAACCGTTCAGCAATTGGAATTTTCACATTTTTCTCACATTTGCATGAATCAAAATCTACGCATTTGCAAGAAGCGATATCAAAAAGGCGAGAAGCCATTTCATTATGAAATTTTTCTTGAAAGTTAGGTTCATTTTTTCGGCTTTTATAGGGCTTCAAAACGTTTCGATATTTTTCATGACAGCCTCTAATCTTTTAAACAATTCGTTTGTGTGATATATGTGGAATGAAAGTTTTGACCCATATTGACTCAATTTTTTGTGCAACCAGTTCAGAAATTTCTGTTACAGTTGGCTCGGGCAAAGATTCGGAGACCATTTCATTCTTCATAAGGAGATAATATTTCAAGACATCAGAAACAGTTGGTAATACATTTCCGTTCAGTTGTGTTGGCACCCCAAACACTGGACACATTTTCAGCTGCCTCGTTTTTTTACTTCTCACTATTTTTTCCCTCTCAGACATGACTTTTGGTTTGTTCCTTCACCTCACCTTTCACCAATAAGCATAAAATCTCAACACTGAGATTTCGCAATTTGACCTTGTGTGACAGAATGACATGTGTCCGGTCCACGGGGTTGGTGTGGTTTACTTGAATGCAACTAATGCACAATTGTGCTGTGCATGAACATTTGCGTCAGAATAGAGGGATGTCCTACTACAATCACACCAGAAATTGGCTGTCGCATGGTTTTGAATGGTTATTCAGTTGTTTGGAATCTTCATTGAATGACACATTTTGGCCTTAAAAACCATAAAAATGGGAAGGGGGGGGGTTAGATTTTTCAAAGTTCGTGTGCTACCTGAAGCGAATTTAAAAATAATTATACAAGCATTTTAGGAAACATACGCAAACATTTTTACACTCCAGTAGATTATCTAACTATTTGTTGTTTATTTTTTAAGTTTAATTGCCATAAAAATAGACTTTTCCTAAATGTTCATGGGTCTTGGGGCACCGGAATATATGAACTGAAATGAAAATGATTTTGCATGTATGCTAGTGAACACAAAAGACAACTTTTGCATCCCCAGCCGATTCTTTAATCAACATTTTAAATTTTCACTCCGCCCTATTCCATACCCAACTGAAAAATTCAGCCACACAAAAACTGCCAAGAAGTCCATGCATACATGCAGAGAGCATAGAAGAAACTCATTTTTGTCCTGCAAGACAGATTTCAGTTTTCCTTAGTTGCAGAATACAGGGTCCTGATTTCTGTTCAACTTTGTCTCTATTCTCATAGTAAAGGGCATTATTTTTAACTCCCCACTCTCTCCCCCACACCCAAATGCAATATCAGACATTAAAATGCATAAACTATATCCCTAACTTTAAATTTAGTCATGAAAAAGACTAAGATGGAAATCATAAAGCTGCAAAGTAATTTGAAATGTTCTTCATTGTTCTTCCTTGGGAATAATAATAACAGGATTGGAAAAGGATAAACATGACGACGAATACATCACTAGAAGCTCTGAGCACAGCCACTCTTAGAAGAAAACTTGCTTAGACAGTTTTCTTCTAAGAGGTCATACTCAGAGATTGTCTCACCTGAAAGATTCAGACCAAGGTTCAAATAATGATTTGAGAAACGAGAGTGCAAAGATTTCAAGGCAGGAAAACCACATACTGTAATTCTTTCATGCACTGCAAAAATTTAAGGAAACAGCAGTGTTGACAGGCTACTGCAAATTAAGACCACCATTTCTAATAAAGCAAATATTCATAAATGCTTTGATTAGACACTGGCTTATCTGATGTTAAAATGCTTTGAACAAAAGCATAAAATCTAAATAATAAAACTAAGCTTTCAGTTGCCTATTGGCTAATTTTGGGTTAAATCCTAATGAAAGGGAAAAGTATGTTTTTTTTTTTTTTTTTTTCTTCACTGAGAAGTTTTTATGAGAGAAAATAATTCAACAATTAACTACATATTACACAATACGTTTCCTCTTTTTTTTGTATCCCTTAAGTACTGCAGATCGTATGATGAAAATTACAGTATATGTTTATCATTTATGGGATATGCAACGTAAGTAATGATTTGGTTCTCATTATGTATTCATTAATCATAGTTTGTTTTTTATTTGACACATACCCAAGTAATAAAGTTACATACACTGAGTGGTTACTTCACATATTTAAAAATAATTCACTCCGTCACTAACAGCCAGTGGCAAGACATAACCATTTTGATACTGTTGCCAGAATCTTACAGTGAGAAAGTATATGAAGTTACACATAATAAAATGCCATAATTAATAACAAATGCAAAATAACAAATCTCCACACTTTTATAGGCAAAACCTTTGTCTCTAGAACATTGTATAACACATAATTCAACAGAAATGTGGAAAGCCTGCATTGCAGCTGCGCATTATTAGAAAAGTAGTTACTTTTATTCACAAAATCTTTGGCTTCACAATGGTCTCTGAATAGTAAATCTTGCTTGCCTGGACAGAAAACTGCACTGATTTATGTGCTGATGAAGTCACCCGTTACTTTTTATGGCTTCGTTGTATTTCTCAATATTTTTATTTAACGCTGAGCTCAAACAAAATTGCGTTTAATTTTTTCCAAACTTAATCGGAAATTAACATGTCCAACAATATTTCATGGCATAGTTTTGAGACTGAAACTGTGTAAACAGAGCTCACCATCTTATTTAGCTATTAACCTATAAGTTGACAAGCATATTGGTAGAAAGGCCATTTCACATAATACAAAGAAACCGATAATAAACTGGAATTGTACCAAAAGGATTGCGCTCTTCTCAAACATTTTTTTATTAAGCTACAGAAAAAGCATTGAAATTCTCTTCAATAAAAACTCTTGCAATTCGGATACACCCTTCAATATTCTCATAATTTGGAAATCTCTAATGGCAACAATTAAAGAAATGATGTCAACCATGTGAGTGCTTGCTTCTAATGTGAACAAGGCTGATGCTTCAGCCGAAAGATCTTACTATTCCTAAAGTTTAGTACGTAATAAATCCAGGGTAAAATTTTTTGCTTCATTATTGACTAGCGTGTATACTGTTTCTCACATTGTGGAATATTTCAAAGTTTCCACGGGAGTATAACATACAATAGTATCTTATAAAAAAAACTAATGTAATGATGATATATATAAAAAACATAGGTAATCTCAAACTCACCATTATTTAGTTTGGCAACATAACTCCACGCTCATCGTTTCTTGTTGCCTTCAGGTTTACGATATGACTTCAATAAGATAAACGATAAGACTCTGAGTGGATGAATGAATAAAACCCACTATTAATTGCTTAAATGGAACGTAATAGACACTTGAATTCTAAAAAACCTAACTACATGAAACAAAAATTAAAATTGAACCGTAAATTAGAAGTCGAAGTGGAATATACTCTGACAAAGTGGAACAAGATTAAAATTGAACAAAGATTGACACAAAATTCCCTTCAAGAAATGATTGAAAAAATACTGAAAATCTAAAACATTATCTCCCACTTCACTTGACCCATACTAGTTTCAACTATACAATTAAAATTGAACCATAAATTGGAAGTTGAAGTGGAATACACTGACAAAGTGGAACAAGATTAAAATTGAAAAAAGATTTGACACAAAATTCCCTACAAAAAATGATCGATAAAATACTGAAAATCTAAAACATTATCTCCTGCTTCACTTCGCTCATACTAGTTTGAACTATAAATTCATGGTCATCATCAGTGGGTCTATCATTATGCCCATTGTTACCAAGTCCTAGCTAGCTCACTGCCCCATCCAACAGATCACTTTTTTGCACCATGTCAATAGTTCCACGACACGTCGTTGTTTGAGGGGTTTTTGCACATCGTTGTCCAAGTTTGATTGGGCACCTCTGTTTATGCTTTGACTGCACATTCCACTGGTGGTTCCATCTGCTGTGCGACTTTCGTGAAGTTGAAGGGTGTTGATTCTGTAATTTATTATTTATACTTATTTTTTTGTTTTTTTTGTTTTAGCTCTCTTTTCCATTCTTGCTCTATTAGTATTTCTACACAAATGGAAGCTCAACGGGAGTATTGCTGTTACAATTGTAATCTTTGGCCTTTTCCATTATTACTGCTTCTGATGTCAAAATCTGATTATGCATTTTATGGGAGGTGAGAATTTTAGCATTGGTCCAATCTGGAGTCAATTTATTATTAATGCAGTGTTGGATCAGGGAGGTTTTCTCCTCCCCTTTATTCCAGTTATTGATATGTTCACCTAATCTTGTTTGGAATCTTCTTTTGGGACTGCTTACCTAGATTTTTTTCTTTTTGCTCATTTAAATGTACTGTTTGTTGGGAAACAATATACTCCAGCTTTATTCAGGATTGATTTGTTATTGTTGTCCTTAGTTAATAATATAAAATTATAGATAACCTTTTCTGCCAATTGAAGATAACATTTATTGCATTACTTTTTTTTAATATTAGTAATAGGAGGGACATATGGAAATGTTCTGCAATATTGCAAAATTTTTCTTACTTGGTTTGGAGTTCATATTTTTTATAGAATTTTTGACGATTTTATAAATTGAGTCAATGAACTCACTATAGTATCCAAAAGTTCTAGCTGTTTCCTTGATCCATCTCATTCCTTTCTTCTCCACTGTTCCGTTGAACAAATTACAAATGTATTATCGCTCTTCTTATATAAAATTGAAATGCCAAAAGTTTTATACCTCCTTGGGTGGCTACAATTGCAGGTATGTACACTCATCAAAAAAATAGTTGCACCCAGAAGGACGTGTCGGATTGCAATGCTATTCAAGAGTAAGGGTAAAGGTTACCAGGAACAATAAATGATTAAACATTGAGACTGATATGGGCAATATTTATTGAGCTACACGCCAATAAGTACTGTTTCTCAGTACGGCGTCGGGCGCCATATTTGCTCACACAGCATGCCAGACGTCTCGTCATTGAGTTTTACAGGTTCCTAATGGTGTCCTGCAATAAGCCATCCCATGCAGTTTGAATCTTCTCACGCAGTTCCTGCAGATTGTGTGATAGGGGTAGAGTGTGGATAGCGTGTCCAATAGCATCCCACACACTTTTCAATTGGAGAAAGGTCTTGCAATGCGGCTGGCCATGGTAGTGTCAGTGCCTTGAAGGCAAGCTCTCAAGACAGCAGCAGTATGCAGACGAATGTTGTCCTGTTGGAAAATCACACAGTAGTAAGAGTTCAGACAAAGTAGGGCCACTGGTTGCAGGACCTCATGGATAAAAGATTGGATGCTGTCAATCTGTTGGATGGAACATAACATCGGGCTGTCAAAGTGCATGTAATGAACACCAAAGGGGATCTGGCATCGGTGGCAATTGCACCCCACACCATGTCACCAGGCCTTCTGGACGGGCGACGCTCGAAAACAAACCGTTCATCTTAGCGCTGACCACGGTGCCTCCACATACAGATTCGGTGGTTGTCTCCTCCAGGACTCATCACTGAAGATCACTCGCTGCCATTCTGAGTAGCTCCATGACAGTCTGGCATGACGCCATTGCAGTCTTTGGCGATGATGCAATGGTGTTAAGGGCAGTCATCATAACAGTCTGCATGCGTATAGTCTCAGGGTTCATACTCATTTTTGAAAGTCCATTTAAGGAGTTTTTAAGGAGTCCAAATAGTATTTTGCAGGAGTCAATTATGACATACGGGAATGAGAGAAAACTAAACTTTTTTAAATGGATTTTTACATACCTAGCTAATTCAAGTTACTATTGCCACAGCTATGGGTGCTTTAAGTATTTTGCTTCTCTCTTTGAAATTCCAATAATATACTGGAACCTGGGAATAACTTTGAATAAATTATATTATACCCAAAAGTTAACTAAAATTACTACCAGTGCAATTATCATATATGAGACCGGCCGATGACAAAAAAAAAAAAGCTGAACTTCTTAACTGGGTGGAAAATTGGGACACTCGAACGTGCAGTGTGAGCAAATTCAAATACAGCATATACAATATTTAAGATTGCACAAGCCATATGGAATTATTTTCTGTAAACTATGTAAGTAAATATCAAAGTGAAGCACATTATTATATTCACAATAGAAAAGTAGGGAGTTTAGAACAAAATAAAATGAAATATGTTCAAAAATCAGATTTAAATTACATGTAAATCTTTACTAGCCAAATCCTGAGGTGAAAAGTATTTGTCTAGGAAAGTCTGTGCATTTATTCAAGCAATTAGAAACTTGAAAGAATTAGAAACATATCCACAGATTAGTTTTGGTCAAACATCATAGTACAAGAGATAAGTCAGTCTTGTTGGCTTAGTAGCACTCTAATGTATCAAAATTTTCTGAAATGAAATGTGTCCCAAGAGTCATAATGTGTGTGGAAATAAGTTAAATTCACAGATTCTTATTAAATGATAGTTGGAATATGTATTGTAATATATATTTGAATATGTACAAATGTAAAAAAAAAAATGACTAGAAGTGCTATGGTTTTTAAACAGGTTGCTTCAAAGATATTTTGCTCTTTTTTGTTGCACTTGCTTGCACATCAGTTCAAGTTTCCTCTTGTGAGCAAGGCTGGCTTTCTTCTCAGCAAGTTACATGGCCATATTTATTTTACATTGACTCTGCAACTGAACAGCATCCATTGCTAACTTTTTCTTTTTGCTGACAATTCCTTTTCTTTTCCTCTCAATTTCTTCGGGGTAACTTTTTTTGATGCCCTAAGATTTTGGCAGAGGTCGGCATCAACTGCTTCTTGCAAAGAAGTTTCTTTACTGAAGAAATTAACGGCAGACTTACCCTGTGCTTTAAGTTTATACACACTTCACAGTCTGTATAGCTGAATAGGTTTCAATGTTCATTCTTCCTGATTTTATATCTATAATTTCAACCATCATGCTGAAAGAACTTTCAACCTGTGGACCATGAAAGCATGATATCAAGGCTTTTACCATTTTAGATAACATAGTGTACTTCAAAAGGTTAAATACCTTTGCCCACCATGCATCAATTTTTACAAAGTTTCCAACTTCATCAATAGGAGATGGAAGTTGTTAATCAACCTGATACTGGTGAATTGCCAGAGCATAACTTTCCATTTCCTCTGAATTCAATATATTTGTAAGGAACTGTGGAAGTGTTTTGCCTTTTTAAAGTTAGATTATGTCCCCTTGCAGAAGGATCAATAGCTGATATGTACATTAAAAGATCACTATATAATGGTGGTGTCTTTTGCATGCAGTTTGTGCACTGAATATAAGCTTCAGCAGCCTGGCTTAAAAAAATTTTCACCACAATGTCATTTAATTTGCTTTCCAAAATAATGGAGCCTGTGCCTGATCCAAGAAACATGCTCTTGCTTTCCAGCCTATTTGATAGTAAGCCAACATCAATGTTCATCAAATCTTTCACAAGTTTGCCTTTCAGTATCTCTTGTTTTAAGAAACAAGCTAAGAAATACAAGAATAGTAGCTTCTGTTAATCAAAAACCTTATGAATTAATGGCTCCTTAGTTTGAAATAAGCATACATATTTTTTCAAAAGAGGTAGAGCTGCAACATTAAAAATTTATACTGTATAAGCAAGGTTTTCTTTGAGCTTTCAAATAATTTTGCAACAATTCTAAATTTCCGCTTTCTTCCATCTTCCCTGTTAAATTTTCCCCCGTAATTTCTCCCAAAGCTCCTGGAATTTTAACTTTCCTTCTTTACTAATATTTTTTTCTTTACATATTTTGTTTATGATATCCATGTATATTGGTCTTTCATTAGACTGCACAAATCCATAATACAGGAGCAAAAGGGCATCATGGATACATAAACTGTTTAATACTGCATGATAGAATGACAACCACCTGTGTTGGACCATGTTCTTAATTTCAGTTAATTTTAGCCCTACAATTTCCCAAATTTCAGCAGGGGTTTCATGTTTATCTGCAGACCGTTTAAAGTAATTGAAGATGCTAGTAAAGCATTTCTCAATGTAACCTTCAAATGGTTTGCAAAATTTTTTGCTTGCATTGTGCATATGGTGACATGAATCGCCATCAATGTCAAGCAAGTGGGGAGATTTTCCCTGCTGCATTCTTGTTTCTAACCATGTTTTTGAGCTTCTCATGATACTTTCTTTCCACTAAGTTTTCAAACAAGCAAAACACATTCCTCCTCCTCCTCAGAAAGAAAAGAAAGAAAGAAACAGAAGGCTGCATCACGAACTTTGTTCAGAGGCTTCGGGCTGACGTAACACTGGACCGAAGCCGTGCTTTCTTTCAACTCAGCTTTCAAACAAGCAAAACACATTCTTCTTGAGAAAGAAAGAAAAAAGAAAAAAGAAAAGAAACAGAGTTGTTGCATCACAAACTTTGTTCAGAGGCTTCGGGCCGACGTTATCCTGGCCCGGCGCCATGCTTTCTTTCCACTAAGTTTTTAAACAAGCAAAACACATTCCTCCTACTTACAATAGAAAAAAAAAAAAAGAAAAGAAACAAAAATGTGCGTCATGAGCTTGGTTCAGAGGCATCGGGCCGACGCAATTCCTGGCCACAGTGAAAGAAGCACACCCGGGCCGACGCAATCTCAGGCCACAGCGAAAGAAGCATGTCCGGGCCAACTTAATCTTGGGTCACACCGAAAGAAGCACTCCGGGCCGACATAATTCCGTCTCAGTGCCGTGCTTTCTTTCCACTAAGCTTTCAAACAAACAAAACAAATTCCTTCTGTTCGAGAGAAAAAAAAAAAAAAAAAGAAGAAGAAAGAATTTAAGAAAAAGAACAAAAAGCTGCATCACGAACTTTATTCAGAGGCTTCGGGCTGACGTAATCCCGGGCCACGGCGAAAGAAGCACGCCGGGCCTATGGAATCCCTGCGCAATGCTTTTTTTTTTTTTTTTGCACTCTTTCAAACAAGCAAAACAAATTCCTCCTCCTCTGAAAAAAAAAAAAAAAAAAAAAAAAGAACCAAAGAGCTGTGTTACGAACTTTGTTCAGAGGCTTTTACATTGATTAATTACAAAACCAGTAAAATTTTCTTAATAACAGCAAAAATCTGAATATCCGTAATTCCTGGCATCTCTGTGCGTCCTCCGTAGGAAGAGACTTCACGGCAGCTTCGATTCTCGAACGATCTCAGAAAAGCCCACAAATTACAAGAGCTCTCACTCTTGTAATTTGCGATGTAGGCGAATGCGTTCCCGCAAATTACAAGAGTGGGAGCTCTTGGCAATGACGTCACAACAATAGAGTGGCGATTTCCCGCAAGCCACGGAAAGGCTGTTCTCCTTGGCTGCGGCAGTTTCCCTAAAGGAAGAAGTAGGCAGAGATTCCACCCTTCACGCTACGATGCTTAAGTGACATCCCATCCATTGCTGACAGCTGTAAACAAATTGAGCTTCTGATTCCACTCTCCAACATTTGTTCTTGCCCCCAGCGAAAACACTTTTCTTTTTCTCCACAAGAAAGCGGAATTCCGCTTTTTCAAGGATTTTTCTATAGAACGACGACCCCCTCCCCCTAAAAAATTCTGAAAAATTTCTCTTCATTTTTGCAATGACCTTGGAGATAACCAAAATGACACCAAAAAAAAAAAAAAAAAGCGGAATTCTGCGAATTCGCAGAAGAATCTCATGTATGAACTATATGAAATTTTATATAAGTGTGGTATCTATTTTTATCCTTGAAACACAACAACAACACATTCGACAACATGATAATTAAGATATCATAACAAATAACAATTCAGTGCAACACAGATAAAACAAATATATACAATGAAAGAAAAGAAAACATTGTAACATACCTGGTTGAAATTGTTTACTGAATTTTTTTTTAAATATTGGGAAACAAATTTACCATACCAATGACACACAGATTATCACTGCCTTCACTATACACAGTTATTGAGTTTCAATACTATACAGTAATCTTGCTTTAATCAATCAACATTTTCATTTATCAGCACTTAAAAGTCTATTTAGATTGAATGCAAATACATATTTCAAATTCAAATGTGATCAATGACTTTACGACTAACCTCCCATCTCCCCACAAAAAAAAAAAAATATATATCTCAGGAACTACAGACCTATCAGCCTCCTATCAGTGGTTTATAAAATCTTCACTAAAGTTCTTTCACACCGCTTGAAGGTAACACTGGACATGGCTCAACCGAGAGAACAAGCTGGATTCAGGAGTGGCTACAGCACAATAGATCATATCCACGTACTGAGAGAACTGATTGAAAGAGCGAGGGAATATGAACTTCCATTGTGCATGGCTTTTATCGATTATGAAAAAGCCTTTGATTCGGTGAAACCATCAGCAGTTACCACGGCTCTGAAATCCTGCGGTATTGAAGATGCATACATTAATATTATTAATAACATCTATGAAAATGCAAGTGCAAAGATTCGGCTGTTTGAAAATACAACACACATAAAAATTGGAAAGGGAGTGAGACAAGGTGACACCATATCTCCGAAGCTCTTTAATGCCACATTGGAAAATGTCTTTCAATCACTGAACTGGGAAAACAAAGGGATAAAGATTAATGGAGATTATCTAACCCACCTTCGTTTTGCTGATGACGTAGTCATTTTTGCAACTACCCCATCAGAGCTGCAGAGTATGATCCAGGAACTTGCTGACAAGAGTAAAGAAGTGGGATTAAAAATGAACTTTCAGAAGACAAAAGTGATGTTCAATGCTTTTACAAGAAATGAAGATTTATCGATTGATGGAGAAAAACTGGAGATAACAGATACGTATGTTTATCTTGGACAGCAGATATCAAGTGAGGGTCACATTGATGAAGAAATTAATCGGCGTACAAAACTTGCCTGGAGAGCTTTTGGAAGAAACAGCATAATTTTCAAGAGCAATATGCCATTATGTCTTAAAAGAAAAGTGTTTGATCAATGCATCCTTCCAGTGCTTACGTATGGTGCAGAGACGTGGACCTTAACTAAAAGAGACATACAAAAGCTGCAGACAACTCAAAGAAGCATGGAGAGGTGCATGCTTGGTATAACCAGGAGAGATAAGAAGAGGAACTCGTGGATCCGAAAAATGACGAGAGTGGAAGACATCATGATCAGAGTTAAATCCCTGAAATGGCAATGGGCTGGACATACTGCCAGAAGGACAGACCATAGATGGACAGCCGAAATTTTAGATTGGATTCCAAGGGACAGGAAAAGACCCAGAAAAAGACCACATGGGAGATGGGTGGATGAAATTCGTAAATATGCGGGAGTGACGTGGAGGAGACTGGCACAAGACAGACCGTTGTGGAGGAAACTTGGGGAGACCTTCGTCCAGCAGTGGATTGATAATGGTTGACAATGATGATGATGATGATTCAGGATCTCACACTTCTTTTTTTAATTCCAAAGTTTTACTGCTGATTTCATTTTCAATCTCATGCAGATCAACAGCCTTTTATCTTGCCCTTTGATGATGAGCATTTGACTTTGCAATTAAGGTTAAGTCATTGTGGTTTTTTTTTTTTCTGCCAGCATACTGTTTTGAAGACAACTCCAATGCAGAAACATTTCTTTCGGTGCATATCTTTTTAGCTTTTAATTCTTCAATAGAATTCAACAGAACTTTTTTTTTTTTCACTAACAGCTTCATTTTTACTTACATTTTTCTTCTCTTCCAAGTACCCGACATATTTCTGATGGACACCTGCTGCTGAAGTCATCAATTCTTTTGTAATGGCAACATTTGTCAGGCTATCCACCATTTTAATGTGGTCATCAATTGCTCATTTTGCAACGATCGAATGATCTGCCAAGTTTTCAACCATCAGCTTCTTGGTAATTGAGAAACCCTTTTCCACTGTGGCTTAACCATGGGAAAGAAGTAATAGAATTTTTATCACTCCCCATAAGTGAGAAAACTTTTGTTCTTTAGCCAGAAGATCATAAAAATACTCATCAACTCAATCAGCATTTCGGTCAAAAAATTTCCTTTGGAGTTTCTGCATGGTAAATCAACATTAAGTAAACTAAATTCATTTTGAAATTTGCAGAAGTCTTTGAGCACAGCATCACAGTCAGATTCAGCCACTTTCTTTGCATTCACTAATGAAAGTAATATATTATGCAATTTTGTATTATTTTCTTCTACTTTACCACTTACCAGATTACGAGGATCTAAACATGTCATATTTCGTACCGCTGAATACCTAAGCAGCGACTTTTCCAAAAGGTTTTTTGTCATTTTTATTAAAAACTTCCTGCAGTTATAATAGAATTCCATACACTGTTTCTCACTTTTCTTACTTCTACTTAATTCAGACAAAAATATTAGAAGCAACGAAACCTACACTTAATTTACTAACATCCTTGTATAGTTTTGTATTTTCTACGTCAATGTTTTGTAATTTCAGGGAAGATGTTGCAGACCTTAATTCTTCATCTTTTATAAATTTTTGCATCAGTCCTTTAACAAGTTTACGCAAATCACTTGCAAAAAGGGGGCAGCATTTGCTTATCTGCTTGGTATATTGTCAGCAGAGGTTCAAGCTCCTTTGCAATACAAATAAAAAAAGTTACATTTTGCAGCAAATAAATTATCCTTTACACTACTATGTACAGTTTCAAAAGATTTATTTTCAGATTTTTTCAATTTCGTTTCAATAACTGATTTTACATACCATGTCAGTGGATCCAAAAGTTCAAGAGCTCGTTCCAAAACGTTAATGTTGTCCAACCACCTATTCGAACAAAATTTTAATGGAAATTTAGCGCTCTTACTTACTTTCATAAAACCTTCTCGTCGAGCTGGCGAATCTTTAAAAATGTAGTAAATAGCAACCAGACCCTGCTGTACCTCCGGAAATTCCATGCATCCTTTCCTGAAGGCATTGTGCATTACATGTAAACCACAGCTTCCGTTTTACTAATGTGGACTGGCCTTCTTTTATTAAACGATTCATCATTAGATCATGAACCTTCACACTAAAAGGTTGGAAGCATAGTAGCGTGACTTAACTTGATTACAATCCCAGAAACGGACATGGCAATCCAGTTGTTTCTGGAACAGCAGGACATAGCCACTCTCCGATTTTACCTCATCTTTAAGGAGCAATAAAAAAATATGGAGCAATGCCAAAAACTGCTAAATACGCACATTTCCTTTCACCACATATAAATTTCTTCACTATTTCTCTGTTAGGGAACATTAAAGTAAAAAACACTTTGCACATCCGCACATGACTTATAAGAGTAACTAGAATTAACTACCTTTAAGGTCCACAAAATTTCAGCTTTAAGGTGATCACTGTTGCTTACGTACTCTCCCAGTTCAACTTTGGGTTTATCTGCAAGGTGCTGGCTAGGTGTTGAAAAATAATCGTTCATAGTACTTAGTCTCTATTTTTTTCCCAAAATGCACAAATTACTATGACATTTTGAAGACATGTAGCTCTTATGAGCCGCTTCTCCATGTTTGAGATAGTAAAAGTACGGTCGCATATCTTACAACATGCTTGGAATTTCGATTCGTCTTCAATTAGCCATCCCAAATATTCTTTCTTCTCCAGCCAAGCGGAATTAAAAACACACTTTCCACCAGGCATTTCAACAATTATTTGAAAAAAAAAAAAAAAAAAAAAGCACAAAGTAAAAATATCACGAACTCAAAAACTACTGCCTTTGTCTAACATTAAATGAAACACGATGGGCATAACAACTTCAAAAGATTAACTTTGCATTGTGGCGTCTTTGCTTCCCTCTCAGAAGAGGGCAAACTTGACCGTAATTGGATCTGGTCTCCCTGAGGGTGGAGCAAAACTTCCATGTCCCGCCCTCAGTACTTCAGCCAAAATAAGCCAATACCCCATAATCCCAGTTAATTTCATAGCTTTATTATGCGAATAAATAAAGAAACAGCAAAAAATGCTGAGGGGAAAAAAAAAAAAAAAAAAAAAAAAAAGATAAAAATAAAAAGACGATGCAGATAAATATATTACAATAAAGTTTTGTGCACCGTAAGATTAAACCAATAGAAGTTTTCTGCTAAGTTGCGGGGAAATTAAAAAATGACACATTACAACGAGTAATAAAAATAAATGCAACAAATAAAAAACAAAAGAATGAAACTGAAATAAAAGAATCCCAACAAGGGAGGAACAAAGGAAACAATCTTAAAACACGTTGTTAAGGAAGAAAGTTCTTGCGATTCTGACAAGATAAAATAAAACACCCCTTTGTTTAGCAGAACATTTTTTAAAGAGGGGGAGGGGCGGCGGGCGGGGATATAAGTGCACTTCACAAACCTGACGACATAACATAAACAAAGCTTGGGAGTGTGAGAAAGTAGATCACAGCTGGCGTGCACGCACGTAAGTAAGTAACAGTCAGTAGGAAGAACGTGGGACAAGCAGGTGAGTTAGAGGGGCACCTGGTGTTTCTTTAACTGCGAATGCTAGCGTTATTTCCGTAATTGTGACGTCCTCTATCCAAGTATTATTCGTGTATTAATTTTGCGAGGGAGTAATAGTTTCCCGAAATCTAAACACAAGGGAAAAGAAAAATATTCATGAAACACATCATTTAAACTTCCAACATGAATATAGTAATAATTTAAGGAGTCAAAATATTTTCCCCTAAGAGTCAGATTTTAATTTAAGGAATTTTCCAGGGCCTTTGTGGGAAAAAAAGTTCATTTACGGAGTATATCCTTAAATTCCAGGAGCAGTACGAACCCCTGAGTCCTATGTCGTGCAGCCGTCTGCCAATGGTGCTGGGAGTAATCTGACGATGCATGGGGGGCACCACTGCTCACTGAATATCCGCAATCGTGGCTGTTGGGTCACTCCGCGCATGTCGGACAACCCCTCGGTCCTCTCTCTCCGTGGTCCGTCTACGCCTCCCCAACCCTTCTTGTCGTTGCTGCATGCCTTGTTCTACCCATTGATGCCAACAGCCTGCTATGGTGATATCCGCACAACCGGTATGGCACGTAATACGGCTATAAGACCATCCCGCTTCCCGGAGCCTGACAATGCTCCGAACTGCATCCAAACTTTTCTCCGAGGCAGACTTCACTTGCAAAGGATGCAACCACCACAACATCACGAGTCAGAATGGCAAGCACATGCAATGGGATGACCTTATATATAGCCAGTCAGGCGCAGCGCTGTGGTCCCTCCTTGCTTGCATCACATGAGAGGTCGAGCATGATACTTGAATTATTTGCATGTCTCACGATGTCAAACCTACCCACCAATTTTCATTCCTGCCGGTTGCTTCCTTATGGGTGCAACTATTTTTTACGATGAGTGTATCTTGGTTTCTGACGTACAGAATATTCAATTTTATTTTTTCAATAAAAAAAAACTAATGGAGTTGCTTATACACTGTCGAGTCACATTATTGTGACCACCAGCTAATATCCAGGGTAACCGCCGTGTGCAGCACAGATAGCAGCGCTAGACAGGCTGGGAGTGACTCAATAAGGTGCTGGAAGATTTTAACAGGTATGTGGAGCCATGCTAACTGCAGTGCTTCCGACAGCTGCTGGAGGATGTGTGGTGGAGGATCCACAGAACGAACAACACAATAGAGGTGGTCCCACAGATGCTCAATTGGTTTTAAGTCTGGGGAATTAGGGGGCCAGGGAAGTACTTTGAAGCCTTCATCATGTTCTTCCAACCACTCTCGGACATTTCTAGCTGTGTGGCACATAACATTGTCATGCTGGAAGATCTCATCTGCCCCAGGAAAGAATCAGCATGTTATGGGTGTACGTGGTCTGCAAGGATGGATTCATAATGAATTCAGTCCATAGTGCTTTCCACAGGTATAAGTGGACCCAGGGAATGCCACGAAAACATTCCCCAGACCATAACGCTGCCCCCACCAGCTTGTGTTCTTCCAGCAATGGTTGAAGAGTGTTTGTTATCCGATGTTTCTCGCTTTATACACCAACATCCATCCGCTCAATGAAGCAGAAAATGTGACTCGTCAGAAAAGGCAATCCTTTGTCAATCAGCAGAGGTCGAATTCCGATACTGCCATGCAAATATAAGCCTTTTCTGCCAATGGAACTTTTGTTAGCATAGGTGCAGTGACCATCCATCAGCATCGGAGCCTCATACGCAGCAGGGTTCACTGAAATGTCATTTTAGACACACTTCTGGTAGCCCCCTGGTTCATGCGGCTAGTGAGTTGCTCCACTGTAGTATGTCGATCGGCCCTCATGCACTTTCGAAGCCGACGTTCACCTCTCACATCAATGGCACAATGGTGCTCCGCAGTTTCCACATAGCTTATTCGTAATGATGCTGTTTCTCCAATCAAGATACACTTTAACCCCAGCAGCACGAGAACAGTTCACAAACTGTGCTGTTTCAGAAATACTGCCACCCATGGCCCGAAAGCCGATAATCATCCCTTTTAGCAAATCTGATAAATTGCTCCTTTTTATCCATAACAGCAATGAGTGATATGTTTTCAGAATGCCTACAGCACACCTTATATACCCTCCATGCCAGCTCACAACACATGCCTTCTCGCTGTTGACATAAAAAAGTAGGGGGTGGTCACAATAATGCGACTCAACTGTGTATATTTCCTTTTCAACCGTGACCTCTATTGAAGGGTAGGAGTTGTTAAATTTATGTATAAAGTTATTCAGTTTCATTTCAGAGTGTGGTCAGAAGATCAGTATATCTCTTTTGATTTTTTTTTTTTTTTTTTTCTGATTGAAAGGTTTAACGACCACTGTGAGCAACTCAATGGGTTATAAGCAGTAGCCCGTCCCTAATTTAGGGTCACTGGTTCTAGGGAAGGGAGAGAACCAGTGCCATAAGACAAACACAACATCCATGCCTCACCGAGATTCGAACCCGGACCTCTTCCGGACGAATGGTCAGAAGCCATCGCTTAGACCACTGCGCCACCAGGGCGGCGAAGATTGGTATAACATCAAAGTATGTTAGGTACAACATAGAGAGGTCATCGTACGTTGGCTTTAGTAGGTTATTTTCTATTTCTTGCAATATAATTTCAGCTAGCAGACCTGAGATTGGTGATCCCATCAGAGCTCTGTATTGTTGTTTATAAATATTTTTATCGTACGAGAAGAAATTATTGTTCATGATAAATTTTAGTGCTGTGATGACACTGATCCTCTCCCCTCCGGAATGCTCTGTCTGATCTTGTAGTTTTTTATGTATGAGCTCAATAGATTTGTGCATAGGGGTATTTGCATACAAAGAAACGATATCCAAACTTATTATGAAATCAGTAGTATTGATTGTTTTAAGTTTTTTTAATTACATCAACCAAATTAATTCATGTTTATTATAAAATTGTTTGAGATATTGAAATAAAGCTCTTGAAATGGATTGTTGGTGATTAATTCTTATTTACTATTGGACAAATAGGACCATCATCTTTATGGGCTTTGATTTTAGCAAAAATGTGTTGGAGAGATGCACCAACAGGAGGAAATGCTCAAAGTTTAATGATAGATGGTAGGTTACTGTAATTTTTTAAGAAAGCCAATTGTCTGATGATATTGTCAGTTGGGTCCTTGTTGACAGTTCTGCATTTAAATCATCAATAGTTTTTTTCACTTTTTAATTGTATTAATTTTTATTGATGATGACTATTTGCTTTGAGTTGTTAGCACTCAAAACATTTAATACTTGCATTAGTTTTAATAATTGAATTCCTGTCTTTCATACCATGTATAAGGTTGCTGCATGTTTCTTTATAATATTGTTAATAGTTGTCACCATTTTAAATCTTGTGGGGGAAAGAGCAATTTTTAATAATTTAGGTAATTTTTTAATAATTTCCGACATATGTGGAATAAGGAATTCTGTATGTAGTAACTCTTGTCTATAAGCATATTTTAAGCCTCTATTATGTGCTTTTATCTGTAAACTTGATAAATCAACATTGGAGTTATTAACAAAAAGTTGTTTATTATTGTAGGTAGTCTTACAGTGCTTTATTTTATTTTATTTTTATTTCAGTTGTTTTAATACAAATAAATGCAAAATAATTGACATTATTATGTTTATTAATACAAAACAGCTAGGAAGAGAGGGGGAAAGGCCAAACAAAGACCTGACATAGCCCCAGTCTCCCTACGTACACATATCCAGTCAAGCACCACAGAGACAGCAATCCGAATTATTTGTGTTAGTAAACATGTTAATTAATTCAAAAGAAAAGAAGAAGAGATAACAATGAGGGGAAAAAAAAAAAAAGATATGTAAATGCAAAGATCTTTTTCCCCTAATCACCCATTATGTTCACTATATCGTTCACATTTTCCCTACCTTTTCATATTAATATCCCCACTCCCCTTATCCCCCCCCCCATTTCTAATTTTTATGCAACAGATGAAGTTTTAATTTCCTATTTAAAATATTAAAGATATTCAAATCAGTAATCTCATGTGGTAGTGAATTCCAATATTGTGATTGTGGTCCCATGTAGTTTATACTTTGCATTATATAATTAGTTTTGGGAAAGACTGGTTTCAGTAAATCTTGATTCTTGGTATTGTAGCTGTGAACAGATTTAGAAATTAATATAAATTCATTACAGTGCCCACCACTTATTATGATCACATCCGTTCCAACGATATTTGAATTTATAAAGTGGCTGATTTCTATAACCGGCGATTCGAAATTTAGTCATTTTATGAAATCAAATATGTATGTAACTTGGAATGACGCTATGCGCGTATAAGTAAAGTCAAAGTGATTAAAAGTGTTTAACTTTCAAAATGATTTATATGTATGTACGTGTACATTAATTAAAACAGTAAAAATTACACATACATGAAGTACAATACGTTTACATACCTCAATCAAGCTTTCTTAAAAAATTGTCCTATTGTAGTTGTGTGGTAGAGTTTGTAATTTATCTTTCAATTGTGTTCGTAAAAGAGTACAATTGACTGTAACTATCTGCATAACCTCCTCTTTGTTCCGGCGTTCTTCTTAGAACTTGCAAAGCTCGTCGGGCAATCTCTTCCTCTTCATCCTCAGACTCTTCACTTTTCTGGCATGGCGGCTCTTTTAAATCCAGAATTTCTTCTGCAATTTCAAAGGGGTTTTTTTCCAACTGACGTTTGCAGATGATCATTAATAGAAACATACTTCAAAAATTCTTCATCAAATTCTTCATCGAATTCTTCTTCAGCAACAGTAGAGTCCATTGCATCTTCTGATGTGAAGTCAATTGCATCTTCTGATGTTTCTTCGGGCATATTCAAACCGCATTTTTTGAAGCAATTGGTTATTGCTTTTGGTGCACATGAGTCCCAAGCATTTTTGATTGCATGCATTGCATCTAAAAGCATGAAGGACTTTGAAATGGCGTTAGCGGAATGTGACTCGGAAGAACAGGAGGAATCGATCTCTTTGATTATCTTTCGAACCATTTGTTTTCTATAGTGGCACTTGAAGGATCTGATGATGCCCTGGTCTAGTGGTTGCGTAATGCTGGTGGTTGTAGAGGGAAGAAACACCAATTTAATGTTCCTTAATTCAAGGTAAGCAGGATGTGCTGAACAGTTGTCCAACAAGAGAAAAATTTTGTCACTCTTCAGATCTCTGTCCCACTGAAGGAGAAAGTCCATAAACAGCTTGCTGGTCATCCAAGATTTGCTGTTGCATGCATAATTCACTGGAAAATTTTTAACCCCTTTAAAACAACGAGGCTTTTGGCTGGATTCGATGACCAATGGCGTTTTCTTCACTAATCCAGTCATGTTGCATGTTAGGAGCACAGTTACTCGTTGTTTCATTCTTTTTCCTCCTCCATTCGATTCGTTTTTGAACATTAGGGTATGTTCAGGCAGAGCACGGTACAACAAGCCAGTCTCATCCGCATTATAAATTTGATGCGGTTTGTAGTCTTTCAACACTTTAGGCAAAACTTCTTGTTTCCAAGTGTCTGCTGATTCACAGTCTGCATCTTGTTTTTCGCCGTAAAGCTGCCTGTAGACGATGTTGTAGCATTCCTTCCATTGTGTCAACCATCCATCTGTAGGAGTAAAGTTTTAGACTCCAAGGAGGTTAGCAAAATGTTTTGCTTTTTCACACAAAATAGAGCAGGAGATGGGAACCTTCATCAGTCTGGCATTCTTAAACCACTCTACAAGTGCAGATTCAATTTCATCTGACTTGCCTTCGCGTTTCCACTTGCGAGATAAATTCCCATTTGTCACCACCTGATCAGAAAATTTTCCTCTTTGTTTCAATAAGTTACATAAAGCTGATGAGAAATCCCCAATTTTTAAGCAGCCTCTCTTTGACTGCATTTAGGCAAGTCATCGTATTTCAGCAACATTTCTTGCTTTTCCCTAACGCTCAAATCCTTTCACTTAGATATGCTGACTTAGTCTCCACAACTGAATGTCAAATGACCACACGCAGAAAGAAAGTTTTCGCAGGCTGCCCAGAACTCGTTGAGGAACCGGTTTTCTGCCCCTCCACATTCTTCACAACGACCTTCCTGCACCTTTGACCTTGATTTTTTTTTTTTTTTTTTTTTTTGCTCAGTTGCTATGTTGCTTGACGTTATCACTGAAAATGTTTGATTTTTATAAGCGGTGGTGTTAATTTTATTAACCGGCGATTTTACAATGATATTGCATTGGCTTGAATCTGTTCCTGAGAATTTGAGTTTATAAAGCGGCTGATTTTATTACTGGCGGGTACTGTATTAATATTATTTTTATCTTTTAATGCATTATCTTGCCTAAATTAAAGTTATATAACTGGCTAATAGTTAAAAAAACATATTTTGCAAGGTGTACTTTAGCAAAATGTCGAAAACTAAATTGTGCTTTATTTATAGGTGTAAAATTATTTTTTTAATTCCAATAATCTGACAAATTTATTCTGTAATATCTGGAGTCTGGAAATATTCATTAATGCAGTCTGCCCCCATGCCAGAATGCGATAGTCAAAGTGAGACTGTAGCAATGAGTAATATAATAACTTTAGAACCCTAATTGACAAAAGTGAAACTATCGAATCAGTTAT
This sequence comes from Macrothele yani, assembly GCA_039090855.1. Taxonomy (NCBI): domain Eukaryota; kingdom Metazoa; phylum Arthropoda; class Arachnida; order Araneae; family Macrothelidae; genus Macrothele; species Macrothele yani. Next base: position 67,312,780 of record CM077023.1, on the reverse strand, counting down.
ACCTAAATTTCTCGAAAGTTTAACAAGATGGTCAATATGTAGGTTCCATTTCAAATTATTTTAAAGTATAATCCCAAGATATTTAATATTGTCCACATATTCAATAATTTTGTCAATTTTTATTTGCAATGCAGGCGATATTTCAACTGTCTAAGAAGAGAATATCAAAGCCTTAGATTTATTTGTGTTAATAACAAGATCATTTACTGCAAGCCAATTTGAAGAGATGCACAGTTGCTCAGTACAATGTGCTACAATTTCATGTATATCATAACCAGAAAATAGTAAAGTAGTATCATCTGCATATAATGTTATAGCAGTATTAAATAAGATATCAAAAACATCATTTATATATACATTAAATAGTACAGGGCCCAGAATGGAGCCCTGGGGCAACCCAGATTTAATAATTTCCATTGGTGACATAATTTCATCTACCTGTGTATACTGAAGTCTGTTCCTTAAGTAACTTTTAAAAAGATTATTAGGCAAACCTCTAATTCCAATGGTATATAATTTATCTAAGAGAGTGTTCTAATTAATTGTATCAAAGGCTTTAGTTAAGTCCAAGAATAGTGCCACTGTATTTTTTTCTTTTTTTTTTTCTTTTGTATGAGGTTTTGAATAAAAAGTAAAGCTATCTCAGTTGATTTATGAGTCTGGAAACTAAATTGGTTAGTATTTATAATTTTATATTTATGCAAGTAAGCTGTTAGCCTTTTACATATTAACTTTTCAAGAACTTGAGAAAAGATAGTCATTTTAGAAACAGGTCTGTAATTATTTTCACAATTTTTAGAACCAGATTTATATACTGGAGAAACCTTAACAATTTTCAGAGCATCAGGAAAAATGCCAGTGTTAAACACCTGACTAAAAATGGAAAATAGTGGCTCGATCAATAAGTCAGAAACTGCTTTTACAACAGGACTAATATCATCATAACCAGGACTTGTGCCAGTTTTAGTATTATTAAGTTCTCTTAGCAGCTCTTCTTTAGTAAGCTCAAATAAAAAAAAAAAAAAAACTATCAGGTCCATGAACTCCATTAACAAAGGCAATATGCTTGAAGTTAGTTTTAGCAGAGCTAGACACTGTAAGTCGAGAAGCAATCACGAAATAATGATTCAATTGATTTACTATATCCTGCTTATTAGTAATTTGTGAACCATCAGAGTTAGTAAGATAGCCAGGAGTAGTAATCTGTGAACTGCGACCCATTAATTGATTCAAATGCCTCCAAGTTAATTTAGTTGAGTTTTGTGAAAAAAAATTTAAATAATAAGTCCTTTTTAATTGCTCTAATTTTTGAATTCAAATAATTTCTGTATCTCTTAAAGACAGCTAGGTCATCAGGGTATCCAGACTTTAAGAACTTGGTGTATAATTTATTCTTAACATTTATTTTGTGTATAAGGGAGTTATTTATCCAAGGATTTCTATTTTTTTTTTTTTTTTTTTTTACATTTATGTGAATTTATAAATATTTGATCTTACATGTCCTTAAATATTGCAAAAAAAAAGAAAAGCATTAAATGAAGTGTTAGGCAAAGGATAGGCTAATTCATTTTTTAGTCAATTTCCCAAAGTCTATTTCTGAATTTCTCTATTGTAACTTCATTAATCTACATTTTGAGGTTACTCACCTTTATCCCAAATATCATTTAGGAGGTTTTCATCTCTTGCACACGTTTTCAACACATAATTTTCATTAGTCACATTATGGTTAAAGGCCCAAAAAATGCACATCTTTTTCAACTCACTCAAACTTTGCCCCCCCCCAATAACTAAATGTAGATTCAAAATAATCAACTACAATTACACATAACACAACTCCCTAAAACACTAATATCTAACTAATAACTTCAATAAAAAAAACAACCTGTATTACACATTTCCTAAAACATCAAAGTTAAAACTGACCCATAATTATATACAACTGCACACTGGTAAGTAATTGAAACAAACCAAACCTAACACAAAAATTATCCTCAATAATCTCGGACCTCTCCCCACTCGGCAATAAGCATACTATCCTAGCACTTTATTCAGTCTCTGCCCAAGCCATTCTCAAGGAGTGGATGCAACAGATGAACCTCCGTCACCGCCCTCAAGTGTAGCAAATGTTTTAGTTCTTGCGCAGTATCGTCTCATCACCATTCTACACCGCTCAGGCGCAGTGGCGACATCTATTAGATGACCCAATAGTCTTCTTTTTCTTTCCGTACTTGTAAATATCTGTTCGATAGCCGGTTGTAGTTGCTTCTTGAAATTAATCTTCTTATATTCTATCATAATGTTTTTTTATATTGTTACATCCCCCCTCCCCCTCTGTTCTTCTCTGTGGCTCTCCATTCTGATCAAATCCTTCCAATACGCATTTAAGCTATTAGGGTTGTTACTGTTACATAACCTGCATCTGTTTTTTTCAATCAATACTGTCTCTGCTAGTCTAAAATGCCTTTCCGTACGATAGTTCTTAATAATTTTCATTTCATCAAACTTTCGGTATTGATTTTGTTCGATACAATACTGGACCAATGCAGTTTCTGCTTCTTTTTTCTGCCAATTCCTTAGATGCTGTTGTAACCGATGTCTTAGTTTATTTTTAGTGCTTCTTATATATGATACTGCGGGATTGTTACTCATAGGAATTTCATAAACACCAGCCCTATCCAAACACTTTTTGTTTTCTTTCGTATTGAGTACAATATTTTTTTAATGGTGTTTGTTCACTTTATTGCCTAATTGTAAATTATAGTTATTACACAATTTATTAATTTTAGCCGAAATTCCTTTTGTGTACGGAAACGATCCAATATATTTAATCTGCTAATTAATATTTCTTCTTATGTTTGAATAATTAATACAATTGTTCTGTACTTCGTTAATCCATTTTTTTTATTTTTTTACTGGGATATCCATAATTTTTTTCTACATCTGTAATATATTTCATCATTTTTGTATTGCATATTTGACATGCGCGTAAAAACTTTTTTTTTATTAAAGTCGTAATACTGTTACATTTATGAGCATATGGATGATAAGAATAATATGGCATGATCACAGGTATGCATGACGATTTTCTATAAACAGTATAATTTAATGTGTTGGGTCGGTTTATAATCAGTACATCAAGATAATCCAAGGTATCCTGCTATTCAACTTCAATTGTTACTTCAATGGATGAATACTCTTCTTTAAATTTTTTAGCTATGTCTTCTAGTTCTATGGAATTCAATTTTGATAAGACGAAAATATCATCAACATATCTACAGTATATTAATGGTGGTTTATTCAGGTTATTTATCACTTTGGCTTCAATATCTGTCATAATAACTTCTGTAAATAATTTAGACAGGAGTGAACCCATTGGTCCTCCTGTATTTTGCTTATAAATAATATCTTCAAATGCAAAAACATTTTCATATATATATATATATCATCATCATCAATCATCATCATTGTCAACCATTATCTATCCACTGCTGGACGATGGTCTCTCCACCAAGCCTCTTCCACAACGGTCTGTCTTGTGCCAGTCTTGTCCAAGTTACTCCCGCATACTTTCGAATTTCATCCACCCATCTCCCATGTGGTCTTCTTCTGGGTCTTTTCCTGTCCCTTGGAATCCAATTTAAAATTTCGACTGCCCATCGATGGTCTGTCCTTCTGGCAGTATGTCCAGCCCATTGCCATTTCAGGGAATTTACTCTGATCATGATGTCTTCCACTCCCGTCATTTTTCTGAACCACAAGTTCCTCTTCTTATCTCTCCTGGTTATACCAAGCATGCACTTCTCCATACTTTTTTGAGTTGTCTGCAGCCTTTGTATGTCTCTTTTAGTTAAGGTCCACGTCTCTGCACCATACGTAAGCACTGGAAAGATGCATTGATCAAACACTTTTCTTTTAAGACATAATGGCATATTGCTCTTGAAAATTATGCTGTTTCTTCCAAAAGCTCTCCAGGCAAGTTTTGTATGCCGATTAATTTCTTCATCAATGTGACCCTCACTTGATATCTGCTGTCCAAGATAAACGTACGTGTCTTATCTCCAGCTTTTCTCCATCAATCAATAAATCTTCATTTCTTGTAAAAGCATTGAACATCACTTTTGTCTTCTGAAAGTTCATTTTTAATCCCACTTGTTTACTCTTGTCAGCAAGTTCCTGGATCATACTCTGCAGCTCTGATGGTGTAGTTGCAAAAATGACTACGTCATCAGCAAAACGAAGGTGGGTCGGATAATCTCCATTAATCTTTATCCCTTTGTTTTCCCAGTTCAGTGATTGAAAGACATTTTCCAATGGGGCATTAAAGAGCTTTGGAGATATGGTGTCACCTTGTCTCACTCCTTTTCCAATTTTTATGTGTGTTGTATTTTCAAACAGCCGAATCTTTGCACTTGCATTTTCATAGACGTTATTAATAATATTAATGTACGCATCTTCAATATCGCAGGATTTTGGAGCCATTGTAACTGCTGATGGTTTCACCGAATCAAAGACTTTTTCATAATCGATAAAAGCCATGCACAATGGAAGTTCATATTTCCTCGCTCTTTCAATTAGTTCTCTCAGTACGTGGATATGATCTATTATGCTGTAGTCACCCCTGAATCCAGCTTGTTCTCTCGGTTGAGCCATGTCCAGTGTCACCTTCAAGCGGTGTGAAAGAACTTTAGTGAAGATTTTATAAACCATTGATAGGAGGCTGATAGGTCTGTAGTTCCCGAGATTCTCAATGACACCTTTTTTATGTAGCAAGATTATTGTAGCGTTGTTCCAATCCTCAGGAATCTTCCCTTTATTAAGGCATCGAGTGAAAATTTGGGCGAATACTGTTTCAATTTCTCCACTTGCTTCTTGTATGATGTCTACAGTAATCCCATCTTCTCCTGGAACTTTCCCCCACTTCATGTTCTTGATTGCATGTGCAACTTCTGCTGGGAGGACTGGAGGAACTCTGGTACTGGTACCTTTCATGATGTCTGGAGTACGTGTATAATCTCTTTCATATAATTTAAAGTAGAAATATTTCACTCTTGTCAAAATTTTGCCTCTATTTCTTGTTACAGAACCATCTTCTTTTCTCAGTGCCATAATCTGTTTTCTTCCCTTACTGAGATGTCCCTTTGCTATCTTTAGGCTTTGGTTGTTTTCAATTGCTTTCCTTACTAGTTCACAGTTGAATTTTCTTACGTCTTCAGTGATACTTTTTCGTACTGTCTTGCATAGCTCAATATATTCCACTTTGGAAGTCACATCTTCTTTAGTTGTCCTCATCTCTCTTCTTTTTTGCACCAATATTTTGGTTTTTCCTGATAATTTGTTCACATGCAACTTGTTCTTAGACCCAGCTAATTTTGTTGCTGTTTCAATAAGAGCTTTGGTTACTTTTCTGTTAACTTCAGAAATATCCACTTCTTCCGATGTTAGGCCTTCTAAAGCAGAGAATCTGTTCTTTAGTTCCACCTTGAAGGTATTATGGTGTTTTTTAAGGTTGGTTATGTCAATACACTCTGTCTTATGAGCTTGCTATGTTCGAGTTTAGTGTTGAGGTGCATCTTACATCTCACCAATCTATGGTCACTACCTGTGCTGAACTTGTTTAGCACACTGCAGTCTTCTATGACGAATTTTTTTGTTACACATAACAAAATCAATTTCACTTGTCGTCCCATTTGGATGTCTCCATGTCCATTTCCTGTGTGGCTTTTTCTTGAAAAAGGAGTTCAAGATGAAAAACCCTTCTGCCTCTGCAAACTCTACGAGAGTATTTCCACGCTGGTTTCTGTTGCCGTGACCGAATTTACCTACTGAAGTTTCATTCTGTTGCCGTTGCCCTATTTTTGCATTGAAATCTCCCATAATTATCTTCAAGTGCTGCTTACCTTTATTATTTAGATGATGAATTTCCTCATAAAATTCTTCAATTTCTTCTTCAGGATGACTTGTGGTGGGTGCATAAGTTTGAATAATCTGAACCTTGTATCTTCTCGAGAGTTGGATAACGAGTCGTGCAGCTCTGTCAGAGGAACTTTCCACTTCAACAACTTTCTCCTTCAGTTTCTTGTTTATTATAAATCCAACACCACTAGTTCTGCCAGTATCTGTCCCACGATAGTAGAAGAGATGTCCACTTTTCAGTTCAATGAGATCTTCTCCTTTTCTCCTTACCTCACTTAGCTCGACGATGTCCCACTTGATCCTTTGTAGTTCCTCTTCCAATTCAAGAAGCCTTGAATCAGAAGATAGGGAGCGTCCGTTGTAAGTAGCCAAGGTCAGCATCAGATGGCAGCCTAGTCCGGTCCTCCGGTGATTCTTAGCACCCTCTGCCTTCATGTCGCACTGGCCGCTGCCTTGGCCAGGTACAATACAGCTGCCCGAGACTGAGGGCCAAGATTTAAGTTGTGGAGTCATTTTGGAGGGGTTTGGCCATAACTCACCAGGCTGGCCAAGCGGGTTGGTGAGTGTGGGATAGCATTTCCTCTAATCCCGATGGTATAGTTATACCGCTATTGGCGGTCGTCAGAGCCCCTTTAGTGGGAACAGGATGTACCACGAGAAGGCGGGGTTGACATTTGTCAAGGAAAGGCTGTGATGTTACGCATCACCTGACCTTACACATCCCTATATATATAAGGTCAGGTGATGCGTAACATCACAGCCTTTCCTTGACAAATGTCAACCCCGCCTTCTCGTGGTACATCCTGTTCCCACTAAAGAGGCTCTGACGACCGCCAATAGCGGTATAACTATACCATCGGGATTAGAGGAAATGCTATCCCACACTCACCAACCCGCTTGGCCAGCGTGGTGAGTTATGGCCAAACCCCTCCAAAATGACTCCACAACTTAAATCTTGGCCCTCAGTCTCCGGCAGCTGGAATGTACCTGGCCAAGGCAGCGGCCAGTGCGACATGAAGGCAGAGGGTGCTAAGAATCCCAGAGGACCGGACTAGGCTGCCATCTGATGCTGACCTTGGCAACGTACAAGGGACGCTCCCTATCTTCTGATTCAAGGCTTCTTGAATTGGAAGAGGAACTACAAAGGATCAAGTGGGACATCGTGGGGCTAAGTGAGGTAAGGAGAAAAGGAGAAGATCTCATCGAACTGAAAAGTGGACATCTCTTCTACTATCGTGGGACAGATACTGGCAGAACTAGTGGTGTTGGATTTATAATAAACAAGAAACTGAAGGATAAAGTTGTAGAAGTAGAAAGTTCCTCTGACAGAGCTGCACGACTTGTTATCCAACTCTCGAAAAGATACCAGGCTCAGATTATTCAAACTTATGCACCCACCACAAGTCATCCTGAAGAAGAAATTGAAGAATTTTATGAGGAAATTTGTCATCTAAATAATAAAGGTAAGCAGCACTTGAAAATAATTATGGGAGATTTCAATGCAAAAATAGGGCAACGGCAACAGAATGAAACTTCAGTAGGTAAATTCGGTCACGGCAACAGAAACCAGCGTGGAAATACTCTCGTTGAGTTTGCAGAGGCAGAAGGGTTTTTCATCTTGAACTCCTTCAAGAAAAAGCCACACAGGAAATGGACATGGAGACATCCAAATGGGACGACAAGTGAAATTGATTTTATTATGTGTAACAAAAATTCGTCATAGAAGCCTGCAGTGTGCTAAACAAGTTCAACACAGGTAGTGACCATAGATTGGTGAGATGTAAGATGCACCTCAACACTAAACTTGAACGTGGCAAGCTCATAAGACAAACAAAATCTATTGACATAACCAACCTTAAAAAACACCATAATACCATTAATAATCTAAAGCAACTTATGGGAATTTACTAGGAAATTTTTTCATTTATAGCAAATTTTCGGAGAAAACACTTCTCCTTCTTCAGGCTCTTAATTCAATTAAACTAGGAAGCCATTTCTCAATATGAGCTTTATTCAAAGAACCATAATACCTTCAAGTTGGAACTGAAGAACAGGTTCTCTGCTTTAGAAGGCCTAACATCGGAAGAAGTGGACATCTCAGAAGTTAACAGAAAAGTAACCAAAGCTCTTATGGAAACAGCAACAAAATTAGCTGGGTCTAAGAACAAGTTGCATGCAAATAAATTATCAGGAAAAACGAAAATGTTGATGCAAAAAAGAAGAGAGATGAGGACAACTAAAGAAGATGTGACTTCCAAAGTGGAATATATAGAGCTATGCAAGACAGTACGAAAAAGTATCACTGAAGACGTAAGAAAATTCAACTGTGAACTAGTGAGGAAAGCAATTGAAAACAACCAAAGCCTAAAGATAGCAAAGGGACATCTCAGTAAGGGAAGAAAACAGATTATGGCACTGAGAAAAGAAGATGGTTCTGTAACAAGAAATATAGGCAAAATTTTGACAAGAGTGAAAGATTGCTACTCAAAATTATATGAAAGGGATGATACATGCACTCCAGACATCATGAAAGATACCAGTACCAGAGTTCCTCCAGTCCTTCCAGCAGAAGTTGCACATGCAATCAAGAACATGAAGCGGGGAAAAGCTCCAGGAGAAGATGGAATTACTATAGACATCATACAAGAAGCAAGTGGAGAAATTGAAACAGTACTCGCCCAAATTTTCACTCGATGCCTTAATGAAGGAAAGATTCCTGAGGATTGGAACACCGCTACAATGATCCTGCTACATAAGAAAGGTGACATTGAGGATCTCGGAAACTACAGACCTATCAGCCTCTTATCAGTAGTTTATAAAATCTTCACTAAAGTTCTTTCACACCGCTTGAAGGTAACACTGGACATGGCTCAACCGAGAGAACAAGCTGGATTCAGGAGTGGCTGTAGCACAATAGATCATATCCACGTGCTGAGAGAACTAATTGAAAGAGCGAGGGAATATGAACTTCCATTGTGCATGGCTTTTATCGATTATGAAAAAGCCTTTGATTCGGTGAAACCATCAGCAGTTACAATGGCTCTGAAAACCTGCGGTATTGAAGATGCATACATTAATATTATTAATAACATCTATGAAAATGCAAGTGCAAAGATTAGGCTGTTTGAAAATACAACACACATAAAAATTGGAAAGGGAGTGAGACAATGTGACACCATATCTCCGAAGCTCTTTAATGCCACATTGGAGGGTGTTTTTCAGTCACTGAGCTGGGAAAACAAGGGGATAAAGATTAATGGAGATTATCTAACCCACCTTCGTTTTGCTGATGACGTAGTGATTTTTGCAACTAGCCCATCAGAGCTGCAGAGTATAATCCAGGAACTTGCTGACAAGAGTAAAGAAGTGGGATTAAAAATGAACTTTCAGAAGACAAAAGTGATGTTCAATGCTTTTACAAGAAATGAAGATTTATTGATTGATGGAGAAAAGCTGGAGATAACAGACACGTACGTTTATCTTGGACAGCAGATATCAAGTGAGGGTCACATTGATGAAGAAATTAATCGGCGTACAAAACTTGCCTGGAGAGCTTTTGGAAGAAACAGCATAATTTTCAAGAGCAATATGCCATTATGTCTTAAAAGAAAAGTGTTTGATCAATGCATCCTTCCAGTGCTTACGTATGGTGCAGAGACGTGGATCTTAACTAAAAGAGACATACAAAGGCTGCAGACAACTCAAAGCAGCATGGAGAGGTGCATACTTGGTGTAACCAGGAGAGATAAGAAGAGGAACTTGTGGATCCGAAAAATGACAAGAGTGAAAGACATCATGATCAGAGTTAAATCCCTGAAATGGCAATGGGCTGGACATACTGCCAGAAGGACAGATCATCGATGGACAGCCGAAATTTTAGATTGGATTCCAAGGGACACGAAAAGACCCAGAAGAAGACCACATGGGAGATGGGTGGATGAAATTCGAAAGTATGCAGGGGTGACATGGAGGAGACTGGCACAAGACAGACCGTTGTGGAGGAAACTTGGGGAGACCTTCGTCCAGCAGTGGATTGATAATGGTTGATGATGATGATGATATATATATATATACAGAGTGCATAAGAAAGTCCTTTTAGCCTGGAATAACTTGCGAACTGAGAGAGGTACAGTTATGCAAGCGAGATAACGATATAGTAAAGTGACTACGCCCGATCGAATGGAACCGACAGCAGCGCCCCTAGTGGCGAAATACGGAAGTTAGCCTTTGCAAATCGAAAACGAAAAGAGAGAGCAAAATTTCCAATTACAAAGTTGTGGACCATCAATTAATTAGTAAAAAACGACATTTGTTTCACACGGATAAGATTGTCGCCTGAATACCCTACAATGTCCGAAATCGATGCACGACGATTCAAATCTGCATATTCACATTTCGCAAATGTAGCTGTATGCAACTGCAGATTGTGACATTGTACCGTACCTACGATATAAAAACCAGTTGCAGGATGTACCCTGATCAGAAGTTTAGGTCTACCTACGCTGTGTGAGAATGGCGAGCTCTGATTTCTGGGGTTCCGTAAAAAATCAGGTGTATGCAACAGCGCTTACGTCTGCTGGATCTACATCGTCGTGTTAGAGATGCTTGCAATAGTGTGACAACTTCCGTGCTGAGGAATGTGCAAGCAGAGTTACTTTCACGAATACAAATGTGTATCGTGGGCAATGGCGAACTCTTCGAACATACTCGACATTAACTTTTTATCACTGTGCGCCAGTTTGCCTTTTTTGTTTTGTCAGATGTCATCAAACTGTATTGACATAAGTACACATTTATGCAATAAATTGTGTGTATTTGCTCATAGCTATCCTGTTCCCTTCAAATGTTCACACAAAAGGTAGCACATCGATTTTGGACATTTTAAGGTATTCAGGCGACAATTTATCTTATCCATGTGAAACAAATGTCGTTTTGTACTAATTAATTGATGCTCTACAACTTTGTAATTGGAAATTTTGTTTTATCTCTTTTCGTTTTCGATTTGCAATGGCTAACTTCCGCATTTCGCCACTAGGGGCGCTGCTATTGGTTGCATTTGATCGGGCGTAGTTGCTTTACTATACCTTTATCTCACTTGCATAACTGTACCTCTCTCCGTTCACATGTTATTCCAGGCTAAAGGGACTTACCTATGCACCCTGTATATATATAACATTACATTTTTTAACTCTTGTACTTGTATTCCTGTTAGAATAATTTGTTGTATTAGTTCTTGAGTAATAATGTCTATCACTTGAGGTACAGGAGTATTTGGATACAAAGCTTTAACATCCATACTAGCCATTTTGTAAAACTGCAAATCTTGATTAATATTTTTAATTAAGTGAGTAAAATCATATTTCTTAAACTGCATTGTTTTTTCGTAAATATTGGTGCAAGAAAATTATAAATATTTTTTTCTAATGAAATCAAGGGTGAGTTTAACTTTTGATACAATCAACCTCATTGGTACATCATCTTTATGTGTTTTAATCTTGGCAAAAACTTTTGGTATACATGATGCCATTGGTGGGAAGGACTTCTTTATTTCGTCTGGCAATATACTATGATTTTTTATCCTTGCCAAATATTTTATCTGGTTATCTGTTGGGTCTTTATTGATAATTGTACAGTTTAATTCCTCTATTGCTTTAGATATTTTATTATTATAACCTACAGTATCCATTAGAACAATCTGCCCTAATTTATCAGCTTCACAAAATTTAATGTTATTATTATCTTTCAGCATCAGTAATTGCTTCTTTTCGTACTTTAGCTTCTTCAAATGGAAATTTTTTATGTTTTTCATTAAAAAAATTCCTTTATTGCTTTAGATATTTTATAATAAAAAAATGTCTAGTCTAAGAGCTTATGCAGCGTGGCTGCGCCGTCGTCCAACAAATGGGAATAAAAACGGGCACCACGAAAACAAACACAACTACATAGAATACGAGTGGCAGTGAGTCGGCAATTGCAAGTCTCACACATCGGCGCAGTGTCGCCACACAGCAAGAAGCGGTGGGTGAAATGACAATGCCCAATGCAGAGACGCGCAACAGCAACTTCCTCACGGTGGTTTGTCTGCAAACTAGATGGCGATAGCCCGATCTGTGGTTTGATGGAGAGAAGTTTGTTCCTGCCCTGCTGAGACCGGAGAGACTGCCACTCCGCCATGATAAATGCACGGATGCGAGGATGAAAATCACCCAAAAAAACAACCAGCAGCAGTCAAGTGATTGGCATGGGGGAGACGGACCTGGCACAGGTATCTGCCTGCTCATTACCCTGAATCCCAACATGGCCAGAGACCCAACAGAATCGAACCAGGAATCCAGCACCAGCCAAAGTCCCGCAGGAGGCGACGAACATCTCTGGTGACTGGAGAATTAATGCCCTCAGGAGAAGATAAAACTTGGATGACAGACTGGGAATCACAGAGTGTCCAGCAGCATATGTAAAAAATAAAGGACATCTGAAAAGTACTGGTGCCCCCCCCCCCGATTTGGGGCAAAACTTTTGTTTTTGAATTAAAGGTTCCTGTTTTCAGCTGAAATCTGTTTTAAACATGTTAAAAAAATAATTTTTATTTTTCAAAATGGCCTCCTCTTCACCTCTTATTAGCCATTCTGTTCCTCCCACAGTTATAATTCAATTTTCACATTTAAAAAAATTTATTTTCTACACTTATAATTGATTGTACATAAAATAATATACATTGACGTAGGTACCGGTATACGAAATACATATAAATTGAATACATTTTATAAAAAAAGTTCCAGCAACTTAACGTTTCTAATGCACAACCTTTTTTTCCCAAATAAAAATAAGTACATCACATACCAGTATGAAAAAGAGTGAACAATATAATGTGCAAGTGCCTAGTGGGTTAAAATTGGAAAATGTTACACAAATACCTTTTAAATGTCATAACTTCACAAAAACTGAAAGTAACTGCTATATTTCAAACACACAAAACAAAACTATGTAATCTTTCCTTATTCTTTTACTCATGCCTTTTTCTGCAAAAAAAAAAAAAAAAAAAAAAAAAAAAACCTGCACCACACCTTTAATGTTTTTCCTAAACAAAAGAGGATAAGACACTTTGTTTAATCTTGGCTTTATCTTTCTGTATTTTCATCATTTCTTTTTCAGCTTCTTTTTCCAAATTATCAGCCCTCATTCAGTGATTTTTATACTTTGGCCATTAAATCTTTGACAATTTGTCTTTGATGATTTGCTTTAAGTCTCTTCTCATCCGCTTTCTTTTCTCGCTCTTTTACTTGAAGTTTTTCTTCCTTCTTTCTTAATTCCTCAGCTTGTTTGTGGAGAGCTGCCTCTTGATCTTCCGTGGCCAGTTTCTTCTGTTCTTCTTCCAATCACATACGTTTCTCTTCAGCTAGATGTTCAGCAAACATTTTGTGAGCATCCACACATGCTCTTTTAAGAGGTGGCATAACTTCAATTTCATTACATACAGTTTTTGTCCTCTTCATATGAGACTTAACTCTTTTCAAAGAAGTCACAGTTTCATCATGTAGTTGAGTTCTTTTACAAGTCAAATGTCTCTGTCAACTGAAAAACTTCACTCCACATCATTGTTACCATGATGTATGGTCAAACATGCCATGATCAAGCTTTGAAGGGTTGCATATCTCCGAGGGTTATTTTTGAAAATTTCTGCCCAGTATTCATCAATGTGCTTTTTGCCATCAACATTCTCCAGCTTGCACAAATCCCATTCTGTGGACAATTCATCTAGCTTTAGGTTTGGAACAACATTAGGAAGGCTTTTAGCAATGTTCAAAAGTGAAGCAACACTTTTTGGGCTGTTCTTTTGGTCTGGCTGCAGTACCCGCAAGTCTCTTAACATTTTGTTCTGCAATGGAAGATAGCACAGCAACTTTTTAACAATTTGTAGAATTTTTCCACTATAAAAGTAGCATTTTTTTCTTTGTCTCTGTTAGAGACTTCATTGCACTCTTTGTCAAAACACCAATAGCCATCCTTTCTAAAGGTTTCAAATGTTGACTGACATCTAAATCTGCAAGTTTATGGCCTGGAGTGTTATTAACAACTTCATCTACCATAGCTCTTTTCATTACCATCTTTACTAATGAAGTCATTTCATAATAAAGAAGATGAATCAGAGGTTCTTCTTTCTGAAAAAATAACAAATATATTCACAATGCTAAACACACCATGCATAAACTGATAGTGGATGAAAATGTCACCTTGTTTCAATGCAGAAATTATTCTGTGCAACTTTTCACTGGTTTTCAGTTCTTTGGAACAATGTGCAGGTACAAAGGATAAGAAGTAGTGAATCAAGGCATCTTTTTGCTCAAATAAACAATCAAATACTGGTTCAAAAGTTAAAAATCTAGCTTCAACAGGTCTCATAAATACATGTTTTGGAGCACCTACATGTTTCTGACTCTTGCCATAATCAGCTGATCTTACACTATTGCCAAGGAAATAGTAGAATACATCCACTGCAAATTCAGAAAGTGAAGAATCGAATTCTTTTACAGCCTTTTTTACAGCATTCATGACATGATGTAATGAACATCAACTTACATCAAGCAAATGGGGATTTTCTTGCTTTAAAAGAGTTAGCATGCCTTTTTTACAGCCTACCATAACTTGTGGACTATCAGTCATAACGCATATTACCTTAGATATATTGATGCCAAACATTTGTAAAACAGAAATCAATTTTTCTTTCATGGGAAGTGCTTTAGCTTCTGGCAAATATACCCTTTCAAGAAAATCTATTACAATTCGCTGTTGCACATCATCAAAATATCGTACGATTATTTCAAGCTCTTTTTTATTATGCACACCACTGTCATTGCTTTCATCTAGTCCAATTGACACATATTTCCCTTTCAAACTTTCCTTTAAAATGGTTTCATATGTTTGCCATAAACCATATCTAACTAGGTAAGACATCTTTGTTCGGTGCATTGAAAATGATTCAGCAATTTTAGAGTCAGGAAACATTATCTGAAACAACTGTGTTGAATGATCACAAAACCTGAATATGGAATATTGTGTTCAACAAGTGTAGAGGCCCACAAAACTTCAGCAGTAGTAACCCGATTACTAATTATTGTTTGACTTTTGAAACTTTTTGTCAAGTCCTTTGACTTTGTTACAGCTTCTCTATTTTTCTTGTGATTTTCACTTCTTGAATGTAGCAAAACTGCTTGAACACCCATTGTAGACACTGAAAATTCTTTTGAGCACCACACACATGAAGCTTGAGTGTTCTTCTTTCCTGGTCTGCACCATTTGCCAATTTCATCATCATTATTGTCTTTTTGACAAGAAGAGGACCAATCACTTTGATAGTGGCACTGTCGTTTAGACATGTTGAACTA
The DNA here is from genome assembly GCA_039090855.1 of Macrothele yani. NCBI lineage: Eukaryota > Metazoa > Arthropoda > Arachnida > Araneae > Macrothelidae > Macrothele > Macrothele yani. The sequence continues at coordinate 67,297,484 of CM077023.1, read as the reverse complement.
GAAATCTGTGGAGTAAAGATAAAAATTAGTCTTCATTTCATCATTAAAAAAGCTACAAAACAAACTAAATAAAAAAAATTAATTAATGTGGTAAACCAAAGGCTCATATAAGAAAGGAAGCATCACCACAGAGATATCCAGAGTCATATGCTACTTTAATACTTCAGAACTTTGTTAAAACAAAATAATAATAGTAGCAATGTTAAGAAATAAGGGCTCAGTATTATAGTTCATCATTGCCCTTACAAACAAAAAATATCAAGACAAAATAAATTAGGTTAATTTAAAATAAAATACATTTTTGTTACTTACCCTTAATATTTTTGTAGATAGTTGATGTTCTCAACTCGCTTAAAATAAAGGACGGTACTGAAAATAAAGGACAAATAAAGGACTTTATCAGTAGTCACAGTTTTAAAGGACAGTCCTTTAAAAAAGACATTTGGACACACTGGAATCAATGCAAAGCATGGCGCAATGATGGGGTTCATACTGGATGTGACGCAAGGCGAGGAGCACTGCATACATCTCCGCCGAGAAAACTGTCACTTCCGGAGGAAGCCCCTCAGCACAGGTTGTAACACCACACACTAATGCAGAACTACATCATCACCGGATTTCAAGCCATCGGTAAAGACAGGCACGAAACCGGGATGGAGCGAAAGTTGCTCAGCAAAAAGCCGCTGGTACCCCTGTGCAGGCATGGAAGACTTGGGCCACACAGAAAGAGAAAGATCAGCAATTGCCTGAACTGGCTGCTAAGGGGGATCAACAAAAGCCATGGTCACACCAATCAATGACAGATCAAGGCCAGCATCGCTCACAATGTTCGACAGATGAATCCTAAGAGTGGGAACACATGAAGGGCGGTTGGAAAACAAGCGAACACATTGTGGTTGGAAGACAGGAGTATGCAGTAGATGATCAGGAAGAGATTTCAGTTTGGTGAAGAACTGAAGACACAGTTGTTGATGGCAAAGGCATAACGGCGGTTCATTAGACTCGGCAGAAAGACTATGCACAGGAGATATATGGAAATCCCTGATGCAAAGACGCAGAGCCTGGTGATGCACAGGATTGAGAAGCTTTAAGACAGAAGGCCAGAGTGATCCGTACATCACACAGCCACAGTCCAACCTTTATCCGGACAAGAAAGTGGTAAATGCAGAGCCTTGAGCACCGGTCAGCCCACCACAATGTTTGGGAGAGGACCTTAAGGATACTCAAAGACCTCGTGCACTTCGCCTTCCAGGACTGAATGTGAGGTCGGAAGGTGAGCATGCAATCAAAGGTTAATCCTAGGAACTTTACTTCTGACACCACTGGAATGGTAGAGGTCCCCAGACGGAGATGAGGGTCTGGGTGAAGACTCCGTTTGCGGCAAAAATGTACGCAAATGGTCTTCTGTGATGAGAAGCCAAAACCATTTCATAAAGCCCAGGAAGAGATCTTAGTAATGGCTGACTGCAACTGCCTTTCAATTGTGCGCATGTTGACAGAAGCACACAAAATCTGAAGATCATTCACATACATCATTCCACGAACCGTCGGAGGATGTAATGTGAAAATGTTATTAACACAAAGAATAAAGAGAGTGACTGATAAAATGGAGCCTTGAGGGACACCCTGCTCTTGTGGACACATCGCAGAGAGGGTCGACAGACGCGCACATGGAGTATCCTGCTCTGGAGAAAACAGGCAATGAAAGTTGTTAAGTTTCCCCACAATCCGCATTCATGCAGATCACAAAGAATACCGTATCTCCGAGTCCAATTGTAAGCATTTTCCATGTCGAAGAACACGGAGACCATGTGCTGACACTGGACAAATGCCTCCCTGATAGATGTTTCAAGGTGAAGAAGATGATCAGTGGTGGAGGGAAATCGACGGAAACCACTCTGATGAGGTGATAAAATGTGACGAGTTTCCAAATAAAACAGCAAACGACAATTGACGATGCATTCTAGTACTTTGCAAAGGCACCTCGTCATAGCGATGGGACGGTAGTGCGATGGGTTTGTCGGATCTTTACCAGGTTTGAGAACAGGTATGACAATAGCTGTCCGCCAAGAATCGGAAAAGACGTGCTCTTGCCAAATCCTGTTAAACAGAATTAGCAGAGTCATGAGATGATGGAGAGAGGTGCTTCAGCATGTTGTAGTGGACATTATCCAGTCCGACAGATGTACAGCCAGACCGATTCAAAGCAATCTTCAGTTTCACTGCAGTAAGCGGGCTGTTATAGTCCTCAGAGGAAAACGGTCTGAAGGATATTCTTTTCCTCTCAAGCCACGTCTGAAGTTGCTGGAATGAAGAAGGATAATTGCTGCTGCTGGACACTGAAGAAAATGCAGTGCCAAGACAGTCAGCAATACCTTGAGCGTCCATCACTCTCAAGAATGGAGATCTCCCTATATGGGTACTTTCTCCGAATCTTGCGAATCCTGTCCCAAACTATCTTAGAGCTGGTAAAGGTGTTGATCCCGGAACTGGATCCAGGACTCCCGTTTATGACGACGGACCAGTCACGCATAAGTTTTGGCTTTCTTGAAAGCAAGGAGGTTAGCGTCAGTGGGACAGTGACAAAACCTACCCCAAGCCTTATGCTGAGCCTGACATGCTGCCTTGCAGTTGGAATTCCATTAAGGCTTCGGACAACAAGGAAGATTAGTCAATGTCTGTAGAATGGAGAGTTCTGCACCTTTGCACATTACAATCCATTACCACTGCAACAGCATCATTGATCGTACCTGAGGTCACCATTGTATGAGTAATAGTCGCCGAAGCAGTGAATACGTCCCACTTGGCTCGATCTATATCCCATCTAGCGGGACTGGTGGGATGGCGGTACCAGTGTCCTGCTAGCCGAAGGAAGATTCGAAAGTGATCACTGCTAAGGGGATCATCAGACACGCTCCAGGACCAGTCAGGATATAAGGATGATGAACTTAGCGACAGATCAATCGCTGAGTACGAATGGGTAGGTTCATAGAAGTATGTTGCTGCCCCAGTGTTATGGAGACAGAGTGACGTGTTGGACAGGAGGGCCTCCACAACATGGCCCCCGAGTCTCGATAGTTGTCACCCCATAACGGATTGTGTACATTAGTCATCTAACAGGAAAAAAGGAGACGGCAGCTGGTCAATTAAATCCTCCAAGTCGGAAAGGCTTACATCTTTATGGAACTTAGATGGAACAGACTGTGATCAGAATGTTCACAGAAAGTCTCGCTGCCACTGCTTGCAGAGTCGTACATGAAAGGACTGCAGTGACAGGAACCAAAATGGCCACACCGCCGCATGTGATAACTCTGTTCTCATGGTCTTAGCGAAAAAGAGAATACCTGCAAAGCAAAAGCGTGTCCGTAGTGCGGAGTTTTGTCTCTTGGAGACGTGCACGCTCGTGTGTGTGAAGACAGCAAGCCCTTCACATAATCAATTCACAGTCGGAGGCCTCGGCAATTCCACTGGATGATGGAAGCAATTATGAGAAAGGAAAAGAGAAAAGATGAGGAAAAGTGACAAAGACTGGGATGCCTAATAAGTTTCAGAGCCCATGAGTTCCTCTCAGAGATCTTCAGTGACCAGACGTGGAGATGATTTGCCTGAATAATGGGGTTCTTGGGCGGAGTCGCCGATCGTGATTTTTAGTTACGGATTTTGGAGATTAAGAGCTTGGTTTTTGCTTTTCTTGTGTCTTCTTTGTAGTGCCTGTGGTAGTTGAAGATCTTTCCGGTGATGAGGTGGGTGTCGCATTTGGAACTTTACGGTAAGATTTGAGAGCCTCCAGTCCAGCAGCAACAATGTCCTAGAAATCGTAGGGACACCATGCTGTGATGTGCAACAGTAGCCTTCTGGACCACAACTGAAGCATATGATCGCCAACCTGGTGTGCCAGGGGCGATTCACAGTCTGTCCTCTGGATAAGAGAGATGTTCAATGGTTTTCAGGCGTTGAATAGCCTGCTCCTCAATCCACTTTGGACATTGCTTAATGCAGCAGAGTGGGAGCCTTCACAGTTGATGCAATGTTCAGAATCCGCTGTACATTCCAGCAAAGGATGATCCTCAGAACCACAGCGACCACACCTAGCCATGTTACGACACAACTGCTGGGAGTGTCCATAATGCTGGCATTTTAAATACTGCTGGGAGTGTCCGTAACGCTGGCACTTCGCGAACGTCAAGACTTAAGTACCCTGCCTTAATGGAAGTCGGTAGGGTTGGGGTGTCAAAAGTCAAGATGATATTGCGAAAGGGAACAAGTGTCCCATCTCGCCTACAATGAATCCGTCGAGCCCCAGTACATGTTGGTGCCCCAGTTCCTCAACGAGTTCCTTATCGCTGCATTAAATTAGGTCGTGGGAAGTGACCACGCTGCGAGAGGAATTGAAGTAGTCGTGCGGTGTCACTTGCACCAGAATACCCAACAGTGCAGTCGTGGTAAGCAGGGTGGCACAATGTCTGGAATGAGATGTTTCAACAAGAAGATCCCCCGAAGGTAGCTTCTTGACATTGCTCGGAGAGCCAGCGATCGCCTGAACAGCCTTATTGATTCAGAAGGGGCTCTTGGCACTCAAAGAATATGAAGGATTGATAGAATGTATCAAGAGAAACAGAGCATTGCAAGTAGCAGGGACATGTTTCTTACTGGAAGGGATTGTCCCGTCCTCCATTGGATGCTTCATTGTCGCACCATGGGGAAACATCCTTAGAAGCCATAAAGAAAGAGAGAAGATTCATCCGCCGACTTCCCTGCCCACCACCGACCCCAACAAGGGAGAGCCAGAGGTCGCCAAGCCCAGATAGACGCAGGACACGGCGGACATGCGCTCAGCGAGAACCGCAACTTTCCCATGTCTTGGTAACACCCCGCTGGAATGCCCACACTATTACCCAGACTCACCCTGTCATACGCAACGACAAGCTGTTAGAAGACAGGACTCCACATGGCCACTGACTTCATTGACCAGGAGTGGGTTAGTTCCCAGCCGCCCATTTAAGGTGAAGCAAGGGGCAAAGAGGAGTGTCAGTAGCTGGCGATAACACCTTGGCTTCCAGAAACTTCAGCCTCCAGCATCCCCTTTTCCACCATACACACAGCAAATGTGCAGGTAGGTCTAGCTAACCTGCGTGGAAAAACATAAAATGGGGAATAAAGGAAAAGGAACGAGAAACTAAACTCCGGTGCTGGCACATAGTCACAACCTTAGCAACCTACAACTGAGGCGGGCGCGTGTCATGGTAATAACAAAAGGCTTAAAATTGAGAAAACATCATACATTATATGTTGGCACGGGCCGTGGGGTCACCACTCCCCATCAGCTGGATGAACAGCTGTCCCTGCGATGATGGTATCATACAAATACGAAAAAACAAGATGTTCGGTCACGAGGTCAGCACAGGCCATGGAGGCGCTACTCCCCAAATAACTGGAAAACCAGTTATCCCTTAGCGGAGACTTTCTAGTTATACACTGAGTGGCCACTTTATTATGACCACCCCCTCAGTACTTCGTTGGGCCACCTTTTGCCTTTAATACTGCGTCGATTCTTCGTGGCATGGACTCCACAAGATGTTGATAGGTGGTTTGTGGAATCTGAGACCATGCTTGATGAATAGCACTTTCCAGGAGTGTAGGATTGCAGGGTTGTGGATCCAGCTGTCTGATGGCTCGTTCAACTTCATCCCACACATTCTCAATGGGGTTGAGATCTGGAGATTGTGTGTGTGGGGGGGGGCACCTAAGCAAAGTAAACTCACCGGCATGTTCCTGAAACCAATCCTGTACAATACGAGCACTATGGCAGGACGCATTATCTTGTTGAAAGTAGCCATCGTCATTGGGATAAACCATCCACATGACAGGATGCACTTGGTCCGCAACGATGTTTAGATATGATGTGCCAGTCAGACGCTGATCAACATGAATTAAAGGGCCCAAAGCATGCCAGGAAAACATTCCCCAAACCATAATGTTGCCTCCACCAGCTTGAAAAGTTGTAGCAATGCATTTGGGGTCCATGCTTTTGTGCTGTTTCCGCCAAATTCTCACTCGGCCATCGGCATGGTGCAACTGAAAACGTGATTCATCAGACCACATAATTTGTTTCTTATTATCAACTGTCCAATCCTTGTGCTCCTGTGTGAACTGGAGACGTTTTCTCTTGTTAACTGCAGACAGCAAAGATGTTCGAACAGGCCTTCGGCTGCCATATCCCATCCGATGCAGTGTACGGCGAACAGTGTATGCAGAGATCATTTGAAGGGATCCTTGATTAAGATGGTCTGTATTTGCTGCACTGTTCCCCTTCTGTTGTCTGCTACCAGTCTGGACACTCTCCGTTCCGCCCGAGCAGTCACTAGTCGATGACGACCACACGTTGCATGTAGAAGACCCAGTTTTTTGGCTGACAGTCCAGTCTTTAAACACTTTAACAACAGCTGCTCTGGAACATTTCACGAATGTGGCGATTTCGGTGATACTCGCTCCATATCTTCGAGCTCCTACAATCATCCCACGTTGAAAGTCCGTCAAATCGCATTTTTTACCCATCTCGTCACCCAAAAATCACTTCTACTACTGTGGCAAGCACTAAGCTTTCCCTTTTATTTACTAGCCTCACCCTCTGGCGGCAACAGCATGCAGCTCATTTGCTTAAAACTGTCAGATGGTCATAATAAAGTGGCCACTCAGTGAATAAACCAATACATACAAATTAACGATATGGAAGAAGTCAAAGTAGAATTCATTCAAATATTTGCAACTGTTGACAGACAATAGCTAACATGCAGAAGGAAGCACTTCCAAAATATTGAAAATTTAATAAATATCAAGAACTGCACTAAAGTATGTAAGACTACCTACAATAATAAACAACTTTTTGTTAACAACTCCAATATTGATTGATCAAGTTTACAGATAAAAGCATTTAATAGGCTTAAAAATATGCTTATGGATAAGAGTTACCAAATATAGAATTCCTTATTCCACATATGGAGGAAATTATCAAAAAAATTACCTAAATCTAGATAAAACCCCACACGATTTAAAATGGTGATAACTATTAACAATATCGATAAAAACATAATATAGGAATATACGGTATGAAAGACATGAATTACTAAAACTACGAAATAATCGAACTAATAAATGTTAGACTGCTGATAAATCAAAGCAAATAGTCTTATCAATAAAGATGAATACAATCAAAAAATGAAAAAACCTATCTATGATTTACATGCAGAACCTCTCAACAAGGACCCAACTGACAATATCATCACATAGTTGGCTTTCTTAAAAAATCACAGTAACCTACCATCTATCACAAACTATCACAAAAGGAGCATTTCCTCCTGTTGGTGCATCCATCCCACATATTTTTGGTAAGATCAAAACCCATGAAGAGGACAGTCCTATTCATCCGATAGTAAATAAGAATTTATCACCAACAATCCATTTTGAAAGAGCTTCATTTCAATATCAAGCAATTTCATAGTAAGCATGAATTCACTAATAATAATTTGGCCACAGTAATTAAAAAACTTAAAACAATCAATACTACTGATTTCATAATGATAAGTTCGGATATAGTTTCCTCGTATCCAAACACCCCTATGCACAAATCTATTGAGTTCATACATAAAACTACAAGATCAGAGCATTCCAGAGGGGACAGGATCAGAAATTTATCACGAACAATAATTTCTTCTCATATGATAAAAAGATTTACAAACAACAATACGGAGCTCTGATGGAATAACCAATCTCAGGTCTGCTAGCTGAAATTATATTGCAAGAAATAGAAAATAACCTAGTAAAACCAACGTGTGATGGCCTCCCAATGTTGAACCTAAGATACGTTGATGATATACTGGTCCTCTGGCCACACTCTGAAATGAAACTGAATAACTTTATACATAAATTTAACAATTTCTACCCTTTAATACAAATCATGGTTGAATAAGAAATACATTAGCAACTCCATTTTCTGGGTATATCTTTATTGAAAAACAACAGTAAAATTGAATATTCTGTATATCAGTAACCAACATATGTACCTGCGATTGTACCAAAAGATTCGAGCCACCCATGTAGGTATAAAACTTCAGCATTTCAATTTTATATAAGAACAGCGATAACAAATTCATTCAGAAATTATCACTAAAGCTGTATTTGAACGATCTATAAAACACCAAATGTAAATACTTCAAACATACCGATGATTCAATAAAATATTTAATACATCGGAGTCTAAGTAAAAAACATCGTACTTACAATTAAAATTACAAATTAAAACTCATTACATCTTTCGGCACTTAGAATAAGGCCATCATCAGATGAAAGACTGTAAAAAGTTATAAGGAACGAAGATATATATATAGAGGGAGAGAGAGAGAGAGAGAGACAAAATCAAATATATTACATAAAAATTTAAGAATAAATTTGCAAAAACCTGAAGATCAAGACGCGCAACGCAGCAGTCACGAATATTCAGAATTCACATACTATTTAAGAAGATACACAAACAATAACAATTTTTCAACCAATATTCCTAAAACAACATAGTAAAACTCATATACTGACAGGTATCAGTAAAAAGAGGATAAAAAATAGCAAACTGAATCCACTTTTTACTGATACCTGTCAGTATATGAGTTTTACTATGTAGTTTTAGGAATATTGGTTGAAAAATTGTTATTGTTTGTGTATCTTCTTAAATAGTATATATATATATATCTATACTTAAGAGCAAAACTGAAGACTAAGGAAAAACTTTAGAATTTAAAACGAAAGTTGCAAAATAACCTGAAGATCAAAACGCGCAATGCAGCAGTTTTGAAAATTCAGAATTCACATTCTATTAAGAAGATATCTAAGCAAAAAAATACTTATATAATTTTGACTCACACCTAGTACAACATAGAAAAGGTTATGTATCTACCTGTGTGAGTAAAATGAGAAAAGATAAAAAAATAAAATAAAACAATTGAATGTAGAAGGTGTCGAGAATACTGAGCCTTGGCTTTATCAAGGACCAGCAAAAACTCTGCATTTTCTCACTTCCACAAAGACCTAGTTGGAAATGGGTTTCTGCAAGGCCATAGATGCAAGTAACATTCCCACCTAAAATAGTTTAAAAAATATATATATGTCATGTCCTCCGTAGAGTTGCATGACCTAGCACTAGTTAACAATTTTGCTTGCATCCATTAACCTTCCTGGCCCGACCCATGCTCTTCATCTGTTACTATTAAACAGAGAGTAGAAGATTAAAGAGAACTCAAGCTGTGAGAGTGACATAATAATTAGAAATGATTTTCTATATCTATATCTATATATATATATATATATATATATATATATATATCATCATCATTGTCAACCATTATCAATCCACTGCTGGACGAAGGTCTCCCCAAGTTTCCTCCACAATGGTCTGTCTTGTGCCAGTCTCCTCCATGTCGCTCCCGCATACTTTCGAATTTCGTCCACCCATCTCCCACATGGTCTTCTTCTGGGTCTTTTCCTGTCCATTGGAATCCAAAATAAAATTACGGCTTTCCATCGATGGTCTGTCCTTCTGGCAGTATGTCCAGCCCATTGCCATTTCAGAGATTTAACTCTGATCATGATGTCTTCCACTCTTGTCATTTTTCAGATCCACGAGTTCCTCTTCTTATCTCTCCTGGTTACACCAAGCATGCACCTCTCCATGCTTTTTTGAGTTGTCTGCAGCCTTTTTATGTCTCTTTTAGTTAAGGTCCACGTCTCTGCACGATACGTAAGCACTGGAAGGATGCATTGATCAAACACTTTTCTTTTAAGACATAATGGTATATTGCTCTTGAAAATTATGCTGTTTCTTCCAAAAGCTCTGCAGGCAAGTTTTGTACGCCGATTAATTTCTTCATCAATGTGACCTTCACTTGATATCTGCTGTCCAAGATAAACGTACGTGTCTGTTATCTCCAGCTTTTCTCCATCAATCAATAAATCTTCATTTCTCGTAAAAGCATTGAACATCACTTTTGTCTTCTGAAAGTTCATTTTTAATCCCACTTCTTTACTCTTGTCAGCAAGTTCCTGGATCATACTCTGCAGCTCTGATGGGGTAGTTGCAAAAATGACTGTCATCAGCGAAACGAAGGTGGGTTAGATAATTTCCATTAATCTGTATCCCCTTGTTTTCCCAGCTCAGCGACTGAAAGACACCCTCCAATGTGGCATTAAAGAGCTTTGGAGATATGGTGTCACCTTGTCTCACTCCATTTCCAATTTTTATGTGTGTTGTATTTTCAAACAGCCGAATCTTTGAACGTGCATTTTCATAGATGTTATTAATAATATTAATGTATGCATCTTCAATACCGCAGGATTTCAGAGCCATTGTAACTGCTGATGGTTTCACTGAATCAAAGGCCTTTTCATAGTCGATAAACGCCATGCACAATGGAAGTTCATATTCCCTTGCTCTTTCAATTAGTTCTCTCGGTACGTGGATATGATCTATAGTGCTGTAGCCACTCCTGAATCCAGCTTGTTCTCTTGGTTGAGCCATGTCCAGTGTTACCTTCAAACAGTGTGAAAGAACTTTAGTGAAGATTTTATAAACCACTGATAGGAGGCTAATAGGTCTGTAGTTCCTGAGATCCTCAATGTCACCCTTTTTATGTAGCAGGATCATTGCAGCGTTGTTCCAATCCTCAGGAATCTTCCCTTCATTAAGGCATCGAGTGACAATTTGGGCGAGTACTATTTCGATTTCTCCACTTGCTTCTTGTATGATATCTACAGTAATTCCATCTTCTCCTGGAGCTTTTCCCCGCTTCATGTTCTTGATTGCATGTGCAACTTCTGCTGGGAGGACTGGAAGAACTCTGGTACCTTTCATGATGTCTGGAGTACATGTATCATCCGTTTCATATAATTTGGAGTAGAAATCTTTCACTCTTGTCAAAATTTCGCCTCTATTCCTTGTTACAGAACCATCTTCTTTTCTCAGTGCCATAATCTGTTTTTCCCTTACTGAGATGTCCCTTTGCTATCTGTAGGCTTTGGTTGTTTTCAATTGCTTTCCTCACTACTTCACAATTGAATTTCCTTACGTCTTCAGTGATACTTTTTCGTACTGTTTTGCATAGCTCTATATATTCCACTTTGGAAGCCACATCTTCTTTAGTTGTCCTCATCTCTCTTCTTTTTTGCATCAACATTTTGGTTTTTCCTGATAATTTGTTCACATGCAACTTGTTCTTAGACCCAGCTAATTTTGTTGCTGTTTCCATAAGAGCTTTGGTTACTTTTCTGTTAACTTCAGAAATATCCACTTCTTCGAATGTTAGGCCTTCTAAAGCAGAGAATCTGTTCTTCAGTTCCAACTTGAAGGTATTATGGTGTTTTTTACGGTTGGTTATGTCAATACATTTTGTTTGTCTTATGAGCTTGCCACGTTCGAGCTTAGTGTTGAGGTGCATCTTACATCTCACCAATCTATGGTCACTACCTGTGTTAAACTTGTTTAGCACACTGCAGTCTTCTATGACGAATTTTTTGTTACACATAATAAAATCAATTTCACTTGTCGTTCCATTTGGATGTCTCCATGTCCATTTCCTGTGTGGCTTTTTCTTTAAAAAGGAGTTCAAGATGAAAAACCCTTCTGCCTCTGCAAACTCAACTAGAGTATTTCCACGCTGGTTTCTGTTGCCGTGACCGAATTTACCTACTGAAGTTTCATTCTGTTGCCGTTGCCCTATTTTTGCATTGAAATCTCCCATAATTATCTTCAAGTGCTGCTTACCTTTATTATTTAGATGGCAAATTTCCTCATAAAATTCTTCAATTTCTTCTTTAGGATGACTTGTGGTGGGTGCATATGTTTGAATAATCTGAGCCTGGTATCTTCTCGAGAGTTAGATAACAAGTCGTGCAGCTCTGTCAGAGGAACTTTCAACTTCTACAACTTTATCCTTCAGTTTCTTGTTTATTATAAATCCAACACCACTAGTTCTGCCAGTATCTGTCCCACGATAGTAGAAGAGATGTCCACTTTTCAGTTCAATGAGATCTTCTCCTTCTCTCCTTACCTCACTTAGCTCGACGATGTCCCACTTGATCCTTTGTAGTTCCTCTTCCAATTCAAGAAGCCTTGAATCAGAAGATAGGGAGCGTCCATTATACGTAGCCAAGGTCAGCATCAGATGGCAGCCTAGTCCGGTCCTCCGGGGATTTTTAGCACCCTCTGCCTTCATGTCGCACTGGCCGCTGCCTTGGCCAGGTACATTCCAGCTGCCGGAGACTGAGGGCCAAGATTAGGTTGTGGAGTCATTTTGGAGGGGTTTGGCCATAACTCACCACGCTGGCCAAGCGGGTTGGTGAGTGTGGGATAGCATTTCCTCTAATCTCGATGGTATAGTTATACCGCTATTAGCGGTCGTCAGAGCCCCTTTAGTGGGAACAGGATGCACCACGAAAAGGCGGAGTTGACATTTGTCAAGGAGAGGCTGTGATGTTACGCATCACCTGACCTTACATCGCGACAGATATATATATAGAGAGAGAGAGAGAGAGAGAGGCTGTGATGTTACGCATCACCTGACCTTACATCCCATATATATATATATATATTTGTCAAGGAGTATATATCTGTCGGAATGTAAGGTCAGGTCAGGTGATGCGTAACATCACAGCCTCTCCTTGACAAATGTCAACCCCGCCTTCTCGTGGTGCATCCTGTTCCCACTAAAGGGGCTCTGACGACCGCCAATAGCGGTATAACTATACCATCGGGATTAGAGGAAATGCTATCCCACATTCACCAACCCGCTTGGCCAGTGTGGTGAGTTATGGCCAAACCCCTCCAAAATGACTCCACAACTTAAATCTTGGCCCTCAGTCTCCGGCAGCTGGAATGTACCTGGCCGAGGCAGCGGCCAGTGCGACATGAAGGCAGAGGGTGCTAAGAATCCCCGGAGGACCGGACTAAGCTGCCATCTGATGCTGACCTTGGCTATGTATAATGGACGCTCCCTATCTTCTGATTCAAGGCTTCTTGAATTGGAAGAGGAACTACAAAGGATCAAGTGGGACATCGTCGAGCTAAGTGAGGTAAGGAGAAAAGGAGAAGATCTCATTGAACTGAAAAGTGGACATCTCTTCTACTATCGTGGGACAGATACTGGCAGAACTAGTGGTGTTGGATTTATAATAAACAAGAAACTGAAGAATAAAGTTGTTGAAGTGGAAAGTTCCTCTGAGAGAGCTGCACGACTCGTTATCCAACTCTCGAGAAGATACAAGGTTCAGATTATTCAAACTTATGCACCCACCACAAGTCATCCTGAAGAAGAAATTGAAGAATTTTATGAGGAAATTCATCACCTAAATAATAAAGGTAAGCAGCACTTGAAGATAATTATGGGAGATTTCAATGCAAAAATAGGGCAACGGCAACAGAATGAAACTTCAGTAGGTAAATTTGGTCACGGCAACAGAAACCAGCGTGGAAATACTCTTGTTGAGTTTGCAGAGGCAGAAGGGTTTTTCATCTTAACTCCTTTTTCAAGAAAAAGCCACACAGGAAATGGACATGGAGACATCCAAATGGGACGACAAGTGAAATTGATTTTAGTATGTGTAACAAAAAATTCGTCATAGAAGACTGCAGTGTGCTAAACAAGTTTAACACAGGTAGTGACCATAGATTGGTGAGATGTAAGATGCATCTCAACACTAAGCTCGAAAGTGGCAAGCTCATAAGACAAACAAAATGTATTGACATAACCAACCTTAAAAAACACCATAATACCTTCAAGTTGGAACTGAAGAACAGATTCTCTGCTTTAGAAGGCCTAACATCTGAAGAAGTGGATATTTCTGAAGTTAACAGAAAAGTAACCAAAGCTCTTATGGAAACAGCAACAAAATTAGCTGGGTCTAAGAACAAGTTGCATGTGAACAAATTATCAGGAAAAACCAAAATGTTGATGCAAAAAAGAAGAGAGATGAGGACAACTAAGGAGGATGTTACTTCCAAAGTGGAATATATAGAGCTATGCAAAACAGTAAGAAAAAGTATCACTGAAGACGTAAGAAAATTCAACTGTGAACTAGTGAGGAAAGCAATTGAAAATAACCAAAGCCTAAAGATAGCAAAGGGACATCTCAGTAAGGGAAGAAAACAGATTATGGCACTGAGAAAAGAAGATGGTTCTGTAACAAGAAATATAGGCAAAATTTTGACAAGAGTGAAAGATTTCTACTCCAAATTATATGAAAGAGATTATACACGTACTCCAGACATCATGAAAGGTACCAGTACCAGAGTTCCTCCAGTCCTCCCAGCAGAAGTTGCACATGCAATCAAGAACATGAAGTGGGGGAAAGTTCCAGGAGAAGATGGAATTACTGTAGACATCATACAAGAAGCAAGTGGAGAAATCGAAAAAATACTCGCCCAAATTTGCACTCCATGCCTTAATGAAGGGAAGATTCCTGAAGATTGGAACACCGCTACAATGATCCTGCTACATAAAAAAGGTGACATTGAGGATATTGGGAACTACAGACCTATCAGTCTCCTATCAGTGGTTTATAAAATCTTCACTAAAGTTCTTTCACACCGCTTGAAGGTAACACTGGACATGTCTCAACCGAGAGAACAAGCTGGATTCAGGAGTGGCTACAGCACAATAGATCATATCCACGTACTGAGAGAACTAATTGAAAGAGCGAGGGAATATGAACTTCCATTGTGCATGGCTTTTATCGATTATGAAAAAGCCTTTGATTCGGTGAAACCACAACAGTTACAATGGCTCTGAAATCCTGCGGTATTGAAGATGCATACATTAATATTATTAATAACATCTACGAAAATGCAAGTGCAAAGATTCGTCTGTTTGAAAATACAACACACATAAAAATTGGAAAGGGAGTGAGACAAAGTGACACCATATCTCCAAAGCTCTTTAATGCCACATTGGAGGGTGTCTTTCAGTCGCTGAGCTGGGAAAACAAGGGGATAAAGATAAATGGAAATTATCTAACCCACCTTCGTTTCGCTGATGACGTAGTCATTTTTGCAACTACACCATCAGAGCTGCAGAGTATGATCCAGGAACTTGCTGACAAGAGTAAACAAGTGGGATTAAAAATGAACTTTCAGAAGACAAAAGTGATGTTCAATGCTTTTACAAGAAATGAAGATTTATCGATTGATGGAGAAAAGCTGGAGATAACAGACACGTACGTTTGTCTTGGACAGCAGATATCAAGTGAGGGTCACATTGATGAGGAAATTAATCGGCGTACAAAACTTGCCTGGAGAGCTTTTGGAAGAAACAGCATAATTTTCAAGAGCAATATGCCATTATGTCTTAAAAGAAAAGTGTTTGATCAATGCATCTTTCCAGTGCTTACATATGGTGCAGAGACGTGGATCTTAACTAAAAGAGGCATACAAAGGCTGCAGACAACTCAAAAAAGCATGGAGAGGTGCATGCTTGGTGTAACCAGGAGAAATAAGAAGAGGAACTCGTGGATCCAAAAAATGACAAGAGTGGAAGACATCATGATCAGAGTTAAATCCCTGAAATGGCAATGGGCTGGACATACTGCCAGAAGGACAAATCATCGATGGACAGCCAAAATTTTAGATTGGATTCCAAGGGACAGGAAAAGACCCAGAAGAAGAATACATGGGAGATGGGTGGATGAAATTTGAAAGTATGCAGGAGTGACATGGAGGAGACTGGCACAAGACAGACCGTTGTGGAGGAAACTTGGGGAGACCTTCGTCCAGCAGTGGATTGATAATGGTTGACGATGATGATGATTATGATGATATATCTGTCAATGGTCAAGTCCAAGTGTGACAATGTCCTGAGCAGATCATGTGCGAAGAGATCCTACCTGCTGTCAGACCCCCCCTCCCCTTCTTCATAGAAACAGTACAGTGAAGAGAACAAGTATGTACAACATAAATATAGATAATGAAGTAGTCTGGTGGGACACAAAGTCACAAAATCTGCTTTCAGGGCTGAGGAATAAGGTACCATGTGTTGTCATTGGTCATTTCTGATATTGCTCGCACAAATTTTGAATTTCAGCCACACATTCATTCAATGGAACAGCAGAGAAGAAATAAATGAGATAAATCAAGGAAACAGCTAGAACTTTTGGATACTGTAGTGACTTCATTGACTTGATTTATAAAAACACCAAAAATGCTATGAAAAATATGAACTCCAAACCAAGAGAGAAGAAACAATATTGCAGAACATTTCCACATGTCCCTCCTGTTACTAATATTTTAAAAAAAGGAATGCAATAAATGTAATCTACAATTGGCAGAAAAGATTATCAATAATTTTATATTATTAACTAATGACAACAATAACAAATTAATCCTGAATAAAGCTGGAGTATATTGTATCCCAACAAACAGTACATTAAATGAGCAAAAAGAAAATTTTATATAGGCATTACCAAAAGAAGATTGTAATCAAGATTAGATGAACATATCAATAACTGGAATAAAGGGGAGGAGAAAACCTCCCTGATACCACACTGCATTAATAATAAATGGACTCCAGATTGGACCAATGTTAAATTTCTGACCTCACATAAAACATGTAATCAGATTTTGACATCAGAAGCAGTAATAATAGAAAAGACCAAATATTACAATTGTAACAGCAATACTCCCGTTGAACTTCTATTTGCATGGAAATGCCTTATAGAGCAAGAACAGAAAAGAGAGCTAAAACAAAACAACGACAGAAACCTAATAATTACAGAATCAACACCCTTCAACATCAGGAAAGTTGCACAATAGATGGAACCACAAGTGGAATGCGCTGTCAAAGCGTAAACAGAGGTGCCCAATCAAACTCAGACAACGGTATGCACAAAAACCTCAAAGAGAGATGCGCAGTAAAACTACAACAGTGATATGCAATCAAACTCGCACAATGATGCGCAGTGAAACTATTGACGTGGGGCAACGAAGTGATCTGTTGGATAGAAGTGAGCTAGGACTTGGTAACAACGGGAGTAATGATTGACATGTCTCACCCACTGATGACGACTGTTAATATATAGTTGAAACTACAGAGGGCGAGCCGAAAGTTTTGTAATATTTGGATCACTTCTTCATACGTACCTTTACGATGAAAGCTGACTAGCATTCAAAGTATAGGCCATCGTGTTGCACCGTCTTCAGCCATCTGTCCGCCAGTTCTTCGATTCTGCAGTGGTACCAGTTCTTGTTCTTCGAGGCAAAGAACTCCACCCCAGCGGGCACCTTCTCCTGGTTGTTGAAGTGACACCCGCAAAGGAAGTGGGCCATGGACTGGAACAAATAATAATCCGACAAGACAAGGTCTGGACTATATGCTGAGTGTGGCATCAGTTCGATGCTCTCTAGTTTCTGGAGTTTTGCCTGGGTCGTTCACATGGTATGAGGCAGAGCATTGTCCTGCTGTAAGAGAGCGTGCTTTCTGTTCACCAGTGCCGGGTACTTCTCCTTCAAATCGGCATACATCTGCTCCAGCTGTTCAGAGTAGAGGTTGGCATTGATGGTCTGACTGTCTGGAAAAAATTTGTAATGGATTATCCCCTTGAAATTCCACCAGACGCAGATTAACTTGTGCTCGAATAGCCCACATTTGGCAACAGGTTCAGGAAGCTGGCCCGGGCTCAACCACTGTTGTTGTGCGTTAGGATTACAGAAATAGACGCACTTTTCATCACACATAACAATTCTCGTGATGAAACGTACATTGCGTGGGTTTTCTAAGAGTTTTGTGCACACTTCCAAGCGGCAGTGTGCTTCAGCTGGCGTCAGTTCGTGAGGGACAATGCGGCAGCTCCTGTAGATCTTGCCGAGGTCCAGAAGGTGACAAACCATGGTGGTCTGTGATATGTCCAGCTCGCCTGATAATCTCTGAGTGCCGGTTGTCGAATTTGCCTCTACAGCCTGGCGCACAGCCTCCAAATCCACGGTTTACAGCCTACCTGACCTTGGCTGATTGTCAAGGATTCTGTCACCTGAGCAAAATTTCTTGAACCTTCTGGTTGTGGTGCTGTGGTCCATGGAACCTTCCCCTTTCAAATTACAAATGTTTCGTGTACCTTGAGCAGCGTTTTGGCAGAGTTCAAACTCGTAAAGCAAAAGTTCCCTAATTAGCCGGTTGTGCCTGTTCATCTTTTAGGCATCCCAACCACAGACAGAATGACGACATGCAATGCTGTTCACAGCATCTACTACCACTTGATATCCCTTCCGATTGACTGCAGTGCGCGACTTGAACTAGTTTAAACACGTGACATACCTGCAGCAGTACATGCATTTATGCAAATATTGCAAAACTTTTGACTCCTCTGTAATATGGGTGAAGTGAAGCGGGATATAATGTTTTAGATTTTCCGGGTTTTTTTCAGTATTTTACCGATCATTTCTTGTAGGGAACTTTGTGTCAATCTTTGTTCAATTTTAATCTTGTTCCAGTTTGTCAGAGTGTACTCCATTTCGACTTCCAATTTATGGTTCAATTTTAATTTTGTTTCATGTAGTTAGGTTTTTTTTAAAGTTCATGTGTCTAGTACATTCCGTTTCAGCTATCAATAGTGGATTTTATTCATTAATCCACCCAGTTTCATATTATTGTTTATTTTATTGTAAACCTTAATACGACAAGTGACAATGAGGATGGAGTTAAATAACTGTGAGTTCGATATTACCTATGTTTTTTATATATATCATCATTGCATTAATTTTTTATTTTTGTGATACTACTGTAAATTATACTCCCGTGGTAACTTTGGAATATTCGACAACTTAAGACAGAGTATACATGCTTGTCAACTTAAAGGTTGATAGCTAAATAAAATATATCCACGTAGATAAGTTCTACACCTCTATGTGTAATTTGAACTAAAGCTAGTGCTCACCATTTTTTTTTGCAAGCATTTGTTTCTGGAAACATGGAAGTTACGGCCAACAGTAAAGTCCGCTTTTCACAGCCAAATAGCCATGAAATACTGATGATTGTAAAAAGTGGTTGACTACATTTTTAGATTTTTCTTAACGTTTTTGGCAAAAGTGTGGGTCTGCCTTTTTTAATTATTTCCTTCATCATAATTTCTGGCAGAAAACTGAAAATTCATCAAACCCATAACCAGACCAGCACACTCAATCACAACACTAATATTCAAAGCGTCGTTTGATGCAGATCTACAGTTCATTCTAATCATTTGAAACACAGCTTGAAGACAGAAAAAAATAATCTGCTAAGTAATAATAAAATATTTATGCACATGCAGCAGGTAAAACAAATACGAGAAAAACACTGAAATGAAAGGGTAAAAAATGATTCACAACCTAAGAAAAGTGTATCCAAACTAGCAACTGGAGATATTGAGAGAACGTAGTGTATGCTGCAGCTGCTCATTTTTCTGGTTTCCCTTCTGATTTGTGAGCAGGCACAGTCCACAGAACTGTTGTGCTTTGTCACCAGTGTGAAAAGAGGTAACGATTGCTTTGTTGAAGTTTCTGCTATGCATTTCTTGACGAGGAAGGTTGGGATGCATTATCTTTCAAGAGCCAGTTTGGTGCTAAAGAAAAAGTTATAATAGCAGGGGATTGAAATGCTAGAGTAGGTGTGCAGAATGCAATTTCTGACAATGCTCTGGGTAAGTTTAATGATCCTTGTATGAATGATAATGGTGAAAGATTAATTGAACTCTGAATTGAGAATGGTTTGTGTGTATCTAATACATTTTTCAACCACAAGTATATCCACACATATACTTGGGAAAATCGTACTCTTGGTCAAAAGAGTGCGATAGATTTTGTTGTCTACGATCAGTGTTTGAAACACTTAGTTGTTGACACCCGTGTGAGAAGAGGTGCGGATGTTGGTTCTGATCATTACTTGGTAGTGTCACGGGTGAAACTTAATGTTGGTTGGAGGAAAAGGAAGAGGAAGAGACCCAGGATAGAAAAAATAAAGGTTGATAGGCTCCTTGAAGATCATCAGCGGTATTCTGACTTACTCAGAGAACGACTGAAGGATCTGAAGTCTGGTGAGAGGGATGTAGAAAAGAAGTGGGAATGTTTTAAGAACCGTGTTGTCACTGCTGCTAAAGAGGTCTGTGGCACCGCAATAGTGGGTAACAATAGAGGTGATGCTTGGTGGAATAGTGAGATTGAAGAGGCAGTAAAGAGAAAGAAGGAAGCCTATTTGGGGATGTAGCAAGGTAGAGTCTCTGTGGATGAATATCGCTGTAAGAAGCGTGAAGCTGCTAAGCTGGTTCACCACAGTAAGGCAAAAGATAGGAAGGAGAAAGTGGAAAGGCATGAACTGGCTTTTTGGAAAGATAGGAAGTCCTTCTGGAAGTACATGAGACTCAGGAAAAATAGGGGAAACAAAGTTGTAAGTTGTGTGAAGAATAAGATTGGGGAAATGATATGGGAGCCCAATGAGTTAAGTGACAGATGGGGTGAATACTTCTGTGAGTTATTAGATCAGGAAAGCAAAGATGATTCTGAGACAGACGTAGATGATGTCACAATGAGGGATGAAAGCACAGGAGAGATCTCAAGAGAAGAAGTGTGTAAAGCTCTAAAATCTCTTCAGAATGGTAAGGCTCCGGGAGTTGATGGCATAACTGCAGAGATGTTGAAATATGGTGGTGACTCTATAATTGACTGGTTAACTGAAATTTGTCAGTTGTGCTGGGAGTTAGGAATGGTCCCTCGGGATTGGAAGGATGCTATCATTGTTCCCTTGTATAAGGGAAAAGGTGATCAGACTGAATGCAAGAACTATCGTGGTATTAGCCTACTGAGTGTGCCAGGAAAAGTGTTTGGTAAGGTTGTTATTGAAAAGTACGGGGTCTTACATCATTGAAAGTGTGGGATGTTCAGAGTGGTTTTATGCCTGGTAAAGGCTGCACTAACCAGATTTTTGCATTACGCATGATGATTGAAAAGTATCTGGCTGTTGGGAAGAAAGTTTTTACTGCCTTCATAGATTTAGAGAAAGCTTACAACAGAGTGAATAGGACACTTTTGTGGAAAGTATTGAATGAATACGGTGTTACTGGGAATCTACTTAATAGTGTAAAAGCCATGTATGCTGGTAGTAGAGCTTGTGTATGAGTGAATGGTGTTTTATCAAAATGGTTTTCCATTGGTGCAGGAGTTAGACAAGGTTATGTAATGTCACCATGGATGTTTAAATATATTTATGGATGCATGCATGCGTGATGCCAAAATAGATAATAGTGGTTTATGTCTTGGTGATATCCGTGTGTGCAGATTGCTGTATGCTGATGACACTGTCCTGTTGGCAGAGAGCAAAAGTGAGTTCAGACCTCAGCACAGACTTCATTGTAAAAAGTAGTGAGAAAAGTGACCAATTTTTTTTTTTTAGTGACTAAATAGTGACTGCTCAAATAATTGAAAACCATAATAAACCGTTTAAAATGATAGAACACACACACACACACACACACACACACACACAGTATATGGATAGAACATATAATTTGCACTTTGAACAGATTTACTTTATTCTTTGCTCAACGGTGAACAATTCACTTTATATTTTGTGATAGAACATATGTTAATTAATGTGATTATGTGTTGTAAAAAAAACCAACAATATATTGGATGGGCAGGTGATTCCTTTCAATATTTTTTTATACACTAGTGTTTGTGAAAATTGCAACACCAAGAAGGAGGAACCATGCGATTCGAATGAACTTTATACCAAACATTACTGATATGACTGTGCATAAGTGATTTAATTTTTGGAACAATACAACAATTTTTACCTGCAATAATCAGTATCTTGTGAAGCCTCTGCGAGCAGCAATAAGAGCTTCGAGACGGATTGGCATTGAATCGAAAAGGCGTTGGATGGTGTCCTGGGTAATTGCTTTGCCAGGCAGCATGTATGCGCAGCCACAGATCACTCGTACTGACCGCTGGAGGACTTTGATGGGCCAGTTGCCAAGTGACCATATCCCAGACATGTTCAATAGGTGACATGTCTGGTGAACGTGCAGGCCAGGGAAGAAGCGGTATCTGCTGTGCTGCGAAGAGGGCTTGAACATTCCTGGCAACATGAGGTCAGGCATTGTCCTGCTGGAATATATCGCCTGGAGTGCCACGAAGGAAGGGTATGACTTTTGCCTGTACAACTTCCCTGATGCAGTGGTTGCTGGTGATATTGCCCTCAAGTCATAGCAGCCAAAATTGCAAATGTTACCCAATGGCAACCCACACCATCACACTTGACGTTCGGCCTGTATTACGCTCAACAGTGCATGCTGGAAGAAGGCGCTCACCACAATACCGTCTAATGCGTATGAGGCCATAATGGTAGTCCAAGTTGAATCGGGACTCATCCGAAAACATGACACGTTGTCAATTAGCACGCCATTGTCTGCACTGGAAACCCCATTGCAGCCTGAGGCATCCATGGTTCAGGGTCAAAGGAATCTTCCGCAAAGGGATGCATGCAACCAGTCCTCTGTGCAACCGACACATCAAACTGTGGAGGCAGACAGTGCCACACCTGTTTCAGTATTGTGCTAACACTTGTGAATATGCGGAACGGTTCACCACTGCCATGCGGACGGACGAGGTGTCGGCCATCCGCGGTGTCATCAAATTTCTCGGTCCACAGCTGGATTGTCGATGCACCTGGTTCTCCTCTGTCCACTGCCGCCACACACACATCACTATCATGGTGTTATGTCTTGTCCAAGCCGCAATGCCACGGTACGAAAATGCACCTTCACGCAGACCAATAATTCGTCCCTGTTCAAACTCTGCCGTATGGTGATACTGCACTCTTCGTCGTTGCCAAAGCATTATTGAATCCTGGAGACACTTTCACAACTCGCTGTCCACGATGCACTACTAGTGTGTAACCTAAACAGCCCTCTCTTTATATCCCTCACTCGACTGTTCAGGCAGCACTGCTGGGTCAAGACATGCGCAATGGCTTTGCATTTCTAACCATTTGCCTGTTCTACCCTGCTCTGCATATCCTGTGAGTTTCATGTGATTACCATCATTCCTTCATGGTGTTGCAATTTTCACAAACAGTAGTTTATTTTATCGGCATGATGGCATTTGACGATTTATATACTGCACTAGCAAAATAAGTATGCTATAGAAATGATTACATATACAAACTACAATAGGTTTATATAATGCAAAACTAATAATGAAGAATGAATGTAATGTTTAAAAAAAGTACAGTAATCCTTTGCATTTTTAACTCTCCACTGCCTACATTTTCTTACAATCATATTAACAAATTCAATTTCCAACGATGTTTCGACAAATTTGCCTGTTTTAGTTAGATTTAAATGAATTTTTACTTGTAAACTACTCATACACACACATTTAACCAAACCTTTACT
The DNA here is from genome assembly GCA_039090855.1 of Macrothele yani. NCBI lineage: Eukaryota > Metazoa > Arthropoda > Arachnida > Araneae > Macrothelidae > Macrothele > Macrothele yani. The sequence goes on along the minus strand of CM077023.1, from coordinate 67,274,036 downwards.
TTGTTAGCAGATGTGTTTTACAGTCTAACACTGGTTAGATACCTATTTCAAACATCAATGAAATCGAAAATGGAAGCACAGGGCAACATAGCAATAAAAAAAAGGCAATTCTGCAGATTTAAGATAAAAACAAAAAAGAAAAATAGTGAGCTTTTCGCGATTTAGCCCCCCCCCCCCCCAAGGGCATCTCGAAAAACAAACAAAAAAATGCTGAAAAAAAGACCATCAGATTTGCCCACTATTCCTGCATTTTTCAACAGAAATTTTGTTTTTTGAGCTTATATTAAAAATTATGCCAATTCACATGAAAACAGCATTTCCACAACTTTGCTGACCACCCCAGGTCACGTGGTAAGCAACGTTTTGGTGGTTCATTTTTGAAGGACCAGTTTGGAATAGGAGATAATGGGTTTGATTCCCGTTGCTGACTACCCTTGTCCACTGGTTTTCCAGGATTTTCCTTTGACATCCTTGCATGAATAGGGGGGGGGGTTAGTTCCCATTGAAGTCAGCCCTGGACATACCCAGACCCTCCTCACCCAACACACTACCGTGTGCAATAACCGTGCCCGGTTGGGTTTCAACACAAACATCAGAACTTTCCCTAAATATTTTATATAAGATTGCGTCCGCCAAATTTTTATTGGGGGGAAGGGGGGGGTCAATTCAAATTTCTGCACTTCCGCCAAAAATAAAACAGATAGTGAAAAAAAAAATATCGAATAAAATTCCACTAGTTCGCATAAAAGTTAAAATAATATGAGGGTTGTGCTGCAAGTAATGCAAAACTGGACATAACTTTTTTTATTAACTGAGTGGACATAACTTTTTTATTAACGTTCAAATTGCACATGTTGGTAGAGTAATTCAACATAGTCTCCATCACAAGCGATGCATTTGCATCATCGTTGAACCCAACTCTCGAATCCTCTTTGAAAAAATTCAGGTATGGACTGTTGTACCCACTTCTTCACAGCCACTTTCATCTCATCTGTGCCATCAAATCGTTGTCCCCGGAGACTGTTCTTCGTTGGACCGAACAGGTGGAAGTTGGACAATGCCACAGCATGGCTGTACAGTGGATGGGGAACCACTGACCAGCTTAATTTGCTGATCCCCTGATTTGTTCCCAAAGATAAATGTGGTCTCGCATTGTCATGGTGAATGTGGATCCTTTTCAGATTCTTGTTCGTTCTCTTCCTTCTTATGGCTTCTCTAAGCTTCTTGAGTGTCTCAATGTACCGCTTGCTGGTCATGATACAGCCACGTTCCAGAAAATCTGATCGCTGGCTCTTGAACTTCTTAGGCCTAGGTGAATAGGTGCGACACCATTCCATGGATTGATTCTTTATTCCAATATTCCGGATTGTAAAGATACACCAATGTTTCATTCCCTGTCACCAGATCTGAAAAAAACATGTCTTCATTGGCTTCAAATGCTTCCAGCAAATCAGAGCAGACTTCCACCCTTCTCTCCTTCAAAGCGGGTGTCAACTGCCGAGGTACCCACTTTACACACTCTTTCCAATACCCTAAGTCTTCCACTATCTTCTGTGTGGCATTGTGACCACAGTCCAGTTGTGCAACAAGCTCACGGACAGTGGTTAATTTCTCTGCATGAATCAATTCATCCACTCACTGACTATTTATGTCACTGTTCACAGATGATGGTCTCCCACTGCATGGCTTGTCGTCAATGCTGGTTTCCTCTTTTTTAAACTTCTTTATCCATCTGTGCACATTGCTCTTGTCAATGGTGTCATCTCTGTAAACATTCTGTAGCCTTTTGTGGATGTCTGACAAAGTGCACCCTTCCTTTGTCAAGAACTCAATGACAGCACGTTGCTTCTACTTGGAATGCATTATTTCCTGCAATGAAGAAAATGGGTTACTATAGAGGAACAGTTACTCTACCAACATGTGCAATTGAACGACCTTTGTGAGTTAATAAAAAAGTTATGCCCACTTTTGCATTACTTTTGGTACAACCCTCATAATTAAAAATGTTAACTGCAAGTAAAAAATATGAATAGCATTGAGAAAAAATTAAGACTTCTTCAAGATCTTATTTTTTTTGGCAGCATCGTTATATGCTTTTGACTGTCCATCTTTCAGCTATAATTCAAGCCGATGCTGAACCTCACAAAAAACACAGCGCACGCACACACGTCATTTACGATCTTAAAAAAAATGGCTACTGATGGTTTGGAATTTCGGAATGATTTTCTAAACGAAAGTTATACCAATGCAGAATGACACTGGAAACAAACTACCGTTTGCAACCGCCCTATACCTGCCAACTTCCAAAGATCAAAATACAGAAGATTTTAGAAAATTTTCCCTAAAATTCAGAAATTTTTAAAGTTTAAGATTAAAAAAAAAATATGAAAAGGTTCTTTCTTGATGTGTACTACTGTATACTGAAGTGAACCATAGTACAGTGTTAAAGTTTACTATGGTATACTATGCCATTAGCTTTAAAAATATATTTTTTTTGTGATATAGAGATCATTTATTCTAAACAGAAGTCTAAGAAGAATAACAAAGCAAGGCGATATAAAATAAAGGGTGTATCTGAACTAATTTCACTCTTCAAATATCATTTATTTTTCAAACAAATTTTAGCAATTTACTTCGAAAATCAAATGTGTAGAGCGTAAATTACTTTTATGCTTCTTAATGAATAACAAGAAAGATGACACCGAATTTTCGGATGTAATAAGCATGTCATTTGAATGCGTTCTGATGCAAATTAAATTTATCAAAACTATTCAAAATCGATGGAACCGGTTTGGAAAACAATCAATCGGTCCCAACAATCGATAAAACATACAGAAATAGAAACATCTAATCTACTTTGTTCTACCAGTGGCTAAAAAATATGTTACGAAAATTAACAAATGGTGAACAAAAAATTTCCCATAACACAAGGAAGGTACCAGACATGAAGAGAATTTCAAATCAAACAGTTAAAAGGAGAAATATAGAAGGAAACATTATATAAGTCTATGTCTGCTAGCAGAAAAATTTTGCATAACAGAAAAGTATAAAATTATTCTTCATGAAAAAGGTTATGCTAAGGAAAAAGAACTTTTCAAATACGTTTCCCAGGAGCAGACATAGTAAAAAAAAAAAGGTTTCGACCTTTACACAGCTAGCGGGAAATCTTCGTGTTATTTAAAGAGGATAATGCTCCACATCTCTGTTGTAGTGAATGGTATACAGTAAAGAAGAAATTTCTCAATAGCATTTTTAGAAGCGGCGATACAGCTGCAAACTGAAGTACATAAACACCACCTACAGTCAGAAATGTGAACTACATAATTACACATATACTAGTCTAAAGTGTTCTACAAGGTAATAGCATCCGGTGTTGAAAGAATTTTTTAAATCAGACATGTAAAAGCAGTGATATTGAGAAAAACAGATTAAGCATTTGCGCCCCTAGTGGCGATATTGTGCATTAGTTTGGAATGAAACACACACACACACATAGATAGTTAGTAGTATCTGACCGAAGAAAGAATTTTTTTAATAGGGTTTTTAAGTCCCGCAGATATTGCTGTAAACGGAAATGTGAGCTTATGCCCTATGGTGGCAGCCTTGTGCACTAAGAAAAATTTAAAATCATATGAGAAACATTTTGGCGTGGAAACGCCCTCCAACAAAGAAAGAATTTTTCTAATCGGAGTCTTAGAAGCAGAAATATCGAAAAAAATAACATATGCGTTTACTCATACTGGCGAAAAAACCATGCATTATTTTAAGAAGTATTCTTAAAAGGTTGTTCGATGCGAGCGGTATCAGTCCACGAAAGAATTTTTTCAATCAAGTTTTCAGGAGCTCAGATTTTGCTGCAAATACATCAGGTGCAGAAATTAACACTTACGCCCCCTGGTGGCCAAACCATTCTTTATCAAATATTAGAAATTATATGCAAAGGATTTCCCATCAGGAGCTGTATTCAGTGTAGAAAGAATTTTTCAAATTGGAGTTTTAGAAGCAGAGATATTGGGGGAAATACAATTTACCTTTACACCCCCTAGAGGAAAGTCTATGCATTACTTAAAAATTTTGAAATTATATGAGAAACATTTTACACCAGAAACGTTTTCTAACAAAATAGGATTTTTTTCAAATCCAACTCTTAGAAGAATAGATAGACAAAAATCAGATATACATCTACGACCCCTGGTGGAGAAACCATGCATTATTTTATGAAGAAAATATTCTCAAATGTTTATCAACATGAGCGGTATTGGTCCACGAAAAAAAATTTTCAATCGAGCTTTTAGAAGCTCAGATTTTTCTGCAAATACCTACGAAGCGGAAATTAACTCTTACGCCCCCTGGTGGACAAACCATATTTTATAAAAAAAATTAGAAATTACAATCAAAACATTTCCCACCAGGAGCTCTATCTGGTGCAGGAAGAATTTTTCAAATCAGAGTTTTAGAAGCAGAGATATCAGGGAAAGCACAATTTACCTTTACTCCCCCTAGCGGACAGTTAATGAATTACTTGAAAATTTTGAAATTATATGGAAATCATGTCGCGCAGGAAACTATCCAACAAAGGAGATTTTTTTCAAATCGGACTATTAGAAGTAGAGATATTGACAAAAATAAGATATGCATTTACGCCCCTGGCAAAGAAACCATGTATTATTTTAAGAAGAAAATATTCTGAAAAGGGATTTATCGACGTGAGTAGTATCGGTCCACGAAAGAATTTTTTCAATCGAGATTTTAGAAGCCCTGATTAGGCTGCAAACATATCAGAAGCAGAAATTAACACTTACGCCCCCTGGTGGCCAAACCATTTTATACCAAAAATTAGAATTACATGCATCAGGAGCTACATACGCTGCAGAAAGAATTTTTCAAATCGGAGTTTTAGAAGCAGAGATATCGGGAGAAACGCAATTTACTTTTACATCCCCAAGAGGATCTATGCGTAACTTAAAGAAGTGACCATACCTAAAATAGCTTTCGACATAAATAGAATCAAAAGGTAAAAGAATGTTTTCAATCGGCCGTTTGGAAGCAAATATATGGAATTGAATGTATTTTGAATTTGGCATTTCTGCATTTACACCCTCTGGAGGCAAAATTGTGATTGGTGAAAAAAATAAAAAATAAATAAAGGATCATCATTTGCACATTTCAAGCTTCCCAATGCAAAAAGAATTTTTGAAATTAGGCAATTGGTTGCAGATATATGGTGTCCACAAATGGACGGACAAACCGATAACATAAGCACGATATTTTTTACAAAAGACATGCTAATAAAGGCACACACAAAATGCCTAGCTACTACTCAAAACTAGAGCATGAAAATACTGCCAGCTTTCGTCCTTCCTAGGCTTCCAGCAACAGCGCCTCCTCGCTTTAGTTTTCCCCATGGCAGGACTATATAAAACAAGAAAGATGACACCGAATTTTCGGGTGTAATTAGCACGTCTTTTTAATCCATTGTGATGCAAATTAAATTTATCAAAGCTATTCAAAATCAATTTAAACCGATATGGAAAACAATGGTATCTGACGGAAGAAAGAAGCTTGTATGTTAAGAAAAATATTAATTTAGATGAGAAACATTTTGCACCGGAAACGCTCTCCAACACAAATATTTTTTCAAATCGTACTCTTAGAAAACGAGATATCGTTAAAAATAAGATGTGACTTTACACCCCCTGGTGGGAAAACCATGCATTATTTTAGGAAGAAAGAATTCACAAAAGGTTTTTTCCATATGAGTGGTATGAGTACAAGAGAAAAAAAAAAAAAATTTAGTCGAGTTTCCAGGAGCCCAGATTTTGCTGCAAATACAACAGAAGCAGAACTTAACACTTATGCCACCTGGTGGCCAAGCCATTCTTTACCAAACATTAGAAATTATATGAAAATTTTTTTCCATCAGGTGTTGTATGCGATACAGAAAGAGTTTTAAAAATTGGAGTTTTAGAAGCAGAAATAACGCAAAAACACAATTTACCTTTGCGCCCCCTGGCTGAACAGTCTATGATTTGCTTGAAAATTTGAATTTATATGAAAAACATTTCGCATCGGAAGCACTATCCAACAAAGAAGAAATTTTTCAAATCGGACTCCTAAAAGTAGAGATATTGACAAAAATAAGACACACATCTACGTCCCCTGGCATAGAAACCATGCATTATTTTAAGAAGAAAATGTTCCTAAAAGGTTTGTCAACATGAGTAGTATCGGTCCACAAACGACTTTTTTTCAATCAAGATTTTAGAAGCTCATATTTTGATGGAAACACATCAGAAGCTGAAGAAGACTTTTTGCCCCCTGGTGGCCATAGCCATTTTTTACAAAAATTAGAAATTATGTGCAAAGGATTTCCCATCAGGAGCTGTATCCGCTGCAGAAAGAAATTTTCAAACCTGAGATTTAGAAGCAGAGATATAGGGGAAACACAATTTACCTTTACGCCCCCTAGCAAAAAGTCTATGAATTACTTGAAAATTTTGAAATTATATGAAAAACATGTCACACCAGAAACTATCTAATAAAGAAAGAATTTTTCATACGTCACGCCCCCTGGTGGAGAAACCATGCAATATTTTAAGAAGATAATACTCTGAAAAGGTTTATCGACTTAAGTGGCATCGGTCCACGAAAGAATTTTTCAATCGAGATTTTAGAAGCTCAGATTTTATAGCAAATACAACAGAAGCAAAAATTATCACTTACGCCCCCTGGTGGACAAAGTATTCTTTACCAAAAATTAGAAATTATATGCAAACGATTTTTCATCAGGAGCTATATCCGCTAAAGAAAACGTTTTTCAAATCGGAGTTGTAGAAGAAGAGATATCGTGGAAAACGTAATTTACTTCTACGCCCCCTAGCGGAAAATCTATGCGTAATTTGAACAAGTTAGTAAAATCATGCAATGCATTGATTATGATACGCTTTCCAACATACCAGAAATTATTACTCAAGTTATGTGGATAATGGCTGTGGAATAAATCTTGCTCCTGTGTCCTGACCTTTGACCCCATTTCGATTATATTCAACAGAACCGGTTCACTATACCTCCGGAACAACATGATAAAGTTTTGTCGCAATCCAAGCATGTTAGGTAAGTTATGATGCACAAGGGCAATGGAATGGATCCCACTCCAGTGTCCTGACCTTTGACCCCTTTTTTCCTATTATCAATAGGGTTCGTGCCCAGGTGGTTCCCTACCACATACTAAAATTTCATCGAAATCGAACCATTTTTACGCAAGTTATGACGCATAAGGGCAATGGAATAAATCCCGCTCTTATGCCCTGCCTGACCTTTGACCCCATTTCCAATAGGGTTCATCCCCATGTGGTTCTTTACCACATACTAAAATTTCATCGAAATTGAACCATTTTTACGCAAGTTATGACGCATAAGGGCAATGGAATAAATCCCGTTCTTATGCCCTGCTTGACCTTTGACCCCATTTCGCCCATTTTCAATAGGGTTCGCGCCCAGGTGGTTCCCAACCACATACAAAAATTTCATCAAAATCGAACCATATTTACACATGTTATGACGCATAAAGGCAATGGAATGGATCCTGCTTTTATGTCCTGACCTTTGACCCCATTCCGCCCATTTTCAATAGGGATCATGTCCAGGTGGTTCCCTATCACATACTAGAATTTCATCGAAATCGAACAATTTTTACGCAAGTATTGATGCATAAAGGCAATGGAATGGATCCAGCTCTTATGTCCTGATCTTTGACCCAATTTCACCCATTTTCAATAGGGATCGTCCCTAGGTGGTTCCCTACCACATACTAAAATTTCATCAAAATCGAACAATTTTTACGCAAGTTATGACGTATAAGAGCAATGGAATGGATCCCGCTCCTATGTCCTGACCTTTGACCCTGCTTCGCCCATTTTCAATAGGGTTCGTCCCCAGGTGGTCCCCTACCACATACTAAAATTTCGTCGAAATCCAACCATTTTCACGTGAGTTATCGTGCGGACGAACGGACGGACAAAGCTGGAGCATATACGCTTCTTCAACCTACGGTTGGAAAGCCTAAAAAAGCAACTATTCCTAAAATACTCTTCGACATAAATGGAATCGAAAGATAAAATAATTTCTTCAATCGGATGTTTAGAAGCGAATATGTGAAATAAAATGTATTTTTGAATTCGACATCATCTGCATTTACGCCCTCTAGCGGTGAAATTGTACATCTTAAAAAAAACGAAATGAAGGATCATCATTCGTATATTTCAAGCTTCCCAATGCAAAAAGAATTTTCCAAATCGGACTAATAGTTGCAGAGATATCGTGTCTACAGACGGACGGACAAACCGATAATATAAGCACGGTCATTTTTTACAAAAGACGTGCTAAAAAAATTAAGAAAACTATTTTTCCGAATTCTTCACGTAACTGGCTGAAATGTTTACATATACTATAATTGGCTAGGAGATGGTGACCTTAAAAATTTTAAGTGAATTGGCAAAAATGTTTTTGAATTAGCCGTAAAATGCCTATTACGAATTCTGGGCATGCCAGCCACATGATAAAGAGCAAATAAAAAAATTATGGCCCGTTTAAAAGTTTTTAATTGATTTAAGCGAAATTTGGAGGGCTCATTCCTATTTTTGATTTATGGCGTTGATCAAAATTTCAGAGATTTTCATGAAAAATCCACGGAGATAAACTTTCGTCATTTTTATTCCACTTGAAAAAATCCTTGAGAGAACCACCTGGCTGCTGTGGGCGGGGTTACGGGGAGAGGTGCGGTGTGTGCGTCACTGCCTTTTGCCCGCTCTTGCTTCGTTACGAAGCTCACTCTTGCTTCTGAGGCGAGTGGTGAGGTCGTGTTTACAACTCGTAACCCCCACCCACCTGTTCCACAAGGATGGGTGTTTACAAAACAATTTATTTTTGTTTCAGCATTTCTCCTTTCATCTGACAAAAAATCCCCTCGATATAAAATACAACAATGCAAAACTATAGCTAAATTGATTGAAAAAAAAATACTGGCGCACTTAAGAAAAAGGTGGGAATAGGGACAAAATTGTAGAAAAGGTAACAAAAAGTGACAAATTTAAAAAAAGGTGACAAATAGTGAGAAAAGTGACTTGCGCCGAGGTCTGTGAGTTGCAGAGTATGTTGACTTGGATGCACGAAGTTTGCATGAAATTCAAACTGAGTATAAATAAGGGAAAAACCAAAGTTATGGTGTTTGAGAGAGGAACTGGTAGCACTCAATGTAATGTAAGTATAAATGGCACTGTGATTGACCAGGTGAGTGAGTTTGTGTATTTAGGAAGCATGTTTGACAGAGAGAACAAGTTGGATGGTGAAATCAGTAGGAGAGTGAATTCTTCTTTGAAAGTCATAGCTGCTCTGGGAGGTTTCCACAGGAATGATGGGTTCTCTAGAGAGTCCCGCATGGCTGTGTATGAAACAGTAATTGTTCCTACTCTGATGTATGGCAGTGAAAGCTGGGTACTGCAGAAGAAACATAGGAGTCGTTTGTGTGCTGGAAAAATGCGTTACTTACGTGGGGTTTGTGGCAAGACACGACCTGATTGTGTGAGGAATGAAGATGTATTGCAGTTGTGTGATGTGAAGCAAAATGTTGTTAGCAAGGTGGAGACCAATATGCTTCGGTGGTTTGGCCATGATGAAAGAATGAGTTATGAAATGCTTATTAAGAAAATCTTTTCAGCCCAAGTGGCAGGAAGGAAAGGCAGAGGAAGGCCAAGGAAGACATGGGTGGATCAGATTCAGAAGTGTCTGCATGAGAAAAAGATTATGAGTATGAAGTATAAAAGATCTTGTGTACAGCGTGTAATGGATATCGGTGAAGCACGAGTTGTATGTCAAGATCGCTGTAAATGGAGAAGTTTGATACGACAACAATAAGTAAAAATATCTGGAAGTTTGTATTTCTTTTTGGAGCTAACCTCTGAATCTCAGAGAACAGCTTAATGATATGTATGTATGTATGTATGTATGTATGTTTTTGACTGTAAGCACTCTGTTTCCCATTTGTATATCATATTTACTGCATAATCTATTGATTTCTGATGATATTCCAGCTATGTATGGGAATGCTCCAACATATTTTTTCTGTACATTATTTCTTAAACTTATTGCATAATTAATCTTACTTTGTACTTCTTGAATCCATTGTTTTACATTTTGTCTTGGATATCCATAGTTTTGTGCTATTTCTTTCATGTAATCTATTTCTTCTCTTGTGAACTGTTCATTTGAGGAATGTGTAAAAGCTCAAAATAAAATAAAATTAATAAAATCTGAAATTCAAGAAGAGTTTTTGGTTGCATGCAGAGATTTTGATCTTATTCCTAAATATTAAAAGACAAAAATCACCCTGTAAATAAAAAAGATTACAGTATTTTACAAATCTGTCAAAAGAACAGATTAAGTGCTAAGATTGTGAGTAAAAGGAAATTAATTTTTAATTTGCATGCCACTTGTTTTAAAAATATGGAAATATATTTGTAATACTACTTATAGATTTTGGAGGATCTTTGAGAGATGGAATTTTGGACACTACTCTTATGGAAATTGTTGAAAAAGAAGAAAAACCCATCAGAAAAAAGTCACCACAAAGTTACATAGATTACTTGACCAGGATAGAACACATGAGCAAATAAATAATAGTTATGAAGTTTTTCAAAACATGTCCTCACAAGAAGTAAGTTATTCTCAAACAGCAATATTGCAACGAGAGAAAAAGTTTTCATGCATTTCTACAAAAAATACCGAGAACTGAAGAATTAATACCTAACCTGCAAGATATGATTAGAAATATCCCTAATGAAAGTAAAAAGAATTTAGTGGTAAATTATATAGAATTATTTTGAAAGAATATAATGAAAAAAAATTAAAATTATCATTTAAAGAAGCTAAAATATGAAAAAAAAATCAACTGTTGCAATTAAAAGATGTTAATATTAAATTCTTTGAAGCTGATAAAACTGGCAAATAGTGATTTGAAATACAGAAGAGTATAACCAAAAAATGACTAAAGCAATAGAAGAGATGAATTGTACTATTATACAAAGAGACTCAACAGATAGTCAAATTATTAGATACTTAGCTAATATTAGGAATACCTTACCAGATGAAATTAAAAATTCATTCCCACCAATTGGTGCGGGGATGCCAAGACTGTTTGCTAAAATAAAAACACATAAGCCGGATACACCTTTGAGATTAATAGTAAAAAGAAGAATTCACCTTTGATAGCTCTGGAAAAAAATATAATTTTTTAGCACCTATGCTCATGAAAACACAGTTCACTGTAAAAAAATACATACGAATTCATTCATAAAATTACAAATATAAGTCAAGATTTACAGGATTTCAGAATGGTTAGCATGGATGTAAAAGCCTTATTTCCAAGTACCCCAGTTCCAGCTGCTATTGAGATCATCATGAAAAAATTGCAACAATTAAAAAACCTTAATGAAAACACAACTTCATAAATTAAAAACAGTTTTATTGTACATTTATGAAAATAATATTTTTACATTTGAGGACTGTATTTACAAGCAAAATTATGGAGGCATAATGGGCTCCTCATTGTCAACCTTGTTCGCAGAGGTGATTATGAGTGACACCGAAGTAAAAATAATTAACTGAATGGAAGAACCCCCAATGATTTATTGCAGATATGTTGATGATATTTTTATTTTATCCAAACTGAACAGTACCGAACTTGAAGAATTAGCCAAACAATTTAATAATATATATCCATCTATCGAACTGGCAAATCGAACATGAAGAAGATAGTACTTTGGCCTTTTTAGATGTTAAAATTATTAAACAAAAATATGTGTTACAATACAAAGTGCATAGAAAATCATCGTATATACCAGTATTAATTCCATACAATTCAGAACATCTGTATTCTCAAAAATGCAATAGTATAAAAACTTTGATCAAAAGAGCTGTTATTTTTTCCCTCAAATTCCTCAAATGAACAGTTCACAAGAGAAGAAATAGATTACATAAAAGAAATAGCAAGACAAAATGTAAAACAATGGATTCAAGAAAATCTAAGACAAAATGTAAAACAATGGATATCCAAGACAAAATGTAAAACAATGGATTCAAGAAGTACAAAGTAAGATTAATTATACAAAAAGTTCCAGAAATAATGTACAGAAGAAATACGTTGGGGCATTCCTGTACATAGCTGGAATATCATCAGAAATCAATAGATTATGCAGTAAATATGGTATACAAATGGATAACAGAGTGCTTACAGTCAAAAACATTATTCTTAATAATGAAGATAACTGCAGCAGATTAGAAAAAGCAGGTATGCATGAGGTTCCAATCACCAAGACCCCACACCTATGTCTTACATTGGAAGCACGAAAAATAAATTAAAACATTGTCTGAAACAACACATAAAAAACTGGCAAAAACAGGAATCAAAGGCAGCTTTGGTTCAATACTGTTTGGAGAACCATGAACACCCTAAATTTGAAGAAATTAAAATTATTAAATTTTGTAAAAATGAAAGACACCTATGTACAGCGAAATCAGTGTCAATAGAAAAAAGAGAGATAAAGTTTGCAATATTAACGATCCCAACAACTTGAACAACAGATGGAAAGAATTAATAAAAATAAAACATAAAAAATCAAAACAACAGAGGAAAAAAAAAGGAAAACCAGAATCAAACAATAAAGAGAGCTATGGTAGACACCTAATGACATCGATGCAGGCCCGGGAGCTGACCGGTTCACTCACTTGTTTTGCGGCTGCAGATGAAGTAACATCGTAAGGGCTACCTGAGGATGCCTGCAGAGCAGCTGAAAGCGCTAGAGGCAAATATGTAGTGAAGTTAGGGTTAAGTAATAGGGCGGGTTGACGTGTGTTTGGGCATTAGGCACATACAGGAAGAGTTATGAGATATGGATTGGATGACATAAATTGAGTTGAGGCCAGCATGTATGTAAATATTGTATATAAGCATTTTAAATTTCAGTTGCAGTTAGTTTGGTGTTAATATGTTGGCTTAGAAGTGTGTATGAGTAACGTTAGTGGTGCCGTAATTGGTGAGTACGTTTTCAAATGTCTGAGTTCAGTTTAAGTGTTATTATATGAATTGGGTTGATTTGTAAATATTTTAAAGGAGTGTGTACGTATTGTGTATTTTTTAAGGAAGGGTGAAAAAAAAAATAATAAAAGGAAAGAATACATTAAAGGGCAGTTAAACGGTATAAAAGAACAACAAGCCTGTGTGATATGCTTAATATACATGACCTGCTCATATATGTACGTTGTGTACAGAACAGAAGAAAAGCAGGAATTTACCCTGCTAGAAGCTACAAAAAAAAAAAAAAAAAACTGCTAATGACGTGCAAGAAATGTCATAAAAATGAGGCAAGCCTCATAAAGGTAAGTTGGCTTATGTATCATTATTTGCTATGCATGTGAATTAAACGATAGCACGGGCATTGGACAGTCCAGTAAGCTATTATGGCGTATATATCTGTAAATGGGTTTTTTCAGCATGGTAATATTTCAAGTCACAAGGTTAGGGACCAGGAATGAATCTGAAACCATGAAAATAACTTTCTGCTTACTACAGTGGCCTATTTGGTCACTAATCTTAATCAAATCAAGCACCTGTAAGATACAATGAAACAAGCTATACATAGTAAAGATCCATCACCAGTTAATTTACAACAGCTATGGGGAGCAATAGAATCAACATGAACCTGAAGTCTCTTAACATAACTTCACACCATGTTCAGTCTATATACGGATGAAATCATTCTAAGGAAAAAACACAGGGGTACTTATTTACTAGGTACATGTACCTAAAAAATGGACACTCAGCATATGTAAAACTCTTCAGAAGCACAGATACCAAATAAGAATGTACTCAAGCAATAACACTTTTCTTACTTCTCCTGGGTATATTTGCCATCCTTCTTTTCAGTGATGCTAGAGCCAAGCCTTCTATCACATTTTTGGAAATTTGGTTTAGGTTTTGGAAAACGAGACCTGGGTCTTTTTATTGAACTTGAGTTTGGTGGAGGATCTGGATTCATAATTTCTGAAGAAATTTCGCACTCTTCCACACAATCAGTATTATCTTTAGCTTGACTTCCAATTGTGTCTGCATTTAGTTCTCTAAAAAATGAAAATTATATTTACACTTAAGAAGAAGAAATATATCTTGATTTAGAGCCAAAAATTGTATTAAAATGATTCACTCAAACTCTGACTTTAATATGACAAATATAACGTAACATACTAGCAAATCTCCACAGAATAATCATTTCCAAACCCTACCTACAGCTGTTAAGAGTGCACATTTCCATCTAGATAAAAATTCATAAAAAGGCTAATGAATGTATATGCAAGAGACATTTCCAGGGTGGAGGGGGGGGGACTTGTTCCTAGTGATGATTTCACAATTTCACAGTATTTTTCTCTATAGATACTTTTCCTTCACCATTTGCTTGCTTACCATCTTAACAATTGTCTCTTATGTAGCAAGAGACAATTGTTAAGATGGTAAGCAATTGTTAAGATGGTAGTTACCACAAATGACACACATCGTGGATTTTATCATGAAATCTCCATGTCTTCAGAGTGCTATGCATTGAAGCTCATGGTGTCTTTATGCTAGTGCGTGCTAGACTGGAGTATTTCAGCCTATAATACAAACTTTAGCCAACTTCATCATTAAGAGCCTGCCTTTCTCCTCACCTTATTATTATTATTATTATTATTATTATTATTACATAGAGCCAACTCCATCCCTAAGAGCCTGCCTTTCTCCTCACCTTTTTCATTATTATTATTACATAGAGCAAGATTTTTTTTTCATCTTCTGCCATTTCGTTGGCAGATGATTAAATCAAAAGTTTACTTATTGATTGATAGATTATTTGGGTTTTATGACACAAGAGAGCTATTTTCTTGACCAAAGAGCAGCAAGAGAAGTTGGATACAAACAGAGTGCTTAAAAGCAGTCATGAAATGGCACAAGGTGTGAAATTAAAACACTGAACACTACAATTCAAAACAGAGAAAGTACACATGAAATACAGAAGTTACTGTAATTCAACGTACGTTCTCCTGACAGTTAAGAGTCGTGCTAGAAAACATCAATAAAACTAACTGGACTAAGTTAACAGGGAAGGAAACATGCTAAAACCTTTCATTGGAATGAAAACACCAATCAAATTAATTAGGCTGGGTTAAAACAAAATCTCCTAAACCAAACTGAAGATACATCTTAGGGAAGACTGACAATCCAAAAGTTGATGAAATATATACTACTGTTTGTGAAAATTGCAACACCATGAAGGACTGCTGGTATTCGCTTGAAACTTACAGGATATGTACAATAGGTTGGGACATGCAAACAATTAAAATGTCAGTGAAAATGTGTATGCAGTTTCGCAGAAGCACCTTCTGAGCTGTCCTGTCTTGGTTACAAAGAGCTGGCTCAAATGAGATGTTGCAATCAGTGAAGAGCAGACATTGAGTAGAAAAGGTGTCTTGTGTCTCACTCTGCCCCAATGCCGAAGGCCACATTATGAACAGCTGACTGCCTCTGAGCAAGGAAGGATTGTTCAGATGAGAGAAGTTAGATTTTCCTACCACGAAATTGCCACTGGTATGGGACAAAATGCCAGTACAGTGATGTGAATGTGGCGTCAGTGGAAAAATGAGGCTTGTATGCACAGAAATCCGAGAAATGGACTGACAGCAGAAGTGAGTTGCAGAATATGCTGTCCAGGGTGAACAAGATATGAATGAAATGCAAACCAAATGTAAATAAGGAAAAAAAAAACAGTCATGATTTTCAAGTGAGAAACTGTTAGCACTGAATGGAAGATCTGTCTAAAATGGTACAGGGAATGAGTTTGTGTACCAGGTGAATGAGTTTGTGTATCATGTTTGACAAAGAAAACACATTAGATGGGGAAATTAGTAGGCAAGTAAATTCTATTTTGAAAGTCTTATTAGCTGCTTTGGGAGGATTTCATAGAACTGATAGGTTGTCAAGAAAGTCCCAAATGGCTGGTTATGAAAGTGTAATTGTTCCTACTCTGATGTACAGCAGTGAAACCTGGGTACTGCACAACAGACACAGGAGTCATGTCTGTGCTGAAGAGATATGTTAATTACGGGGAAGGGGGTTGTGGCAAAACCCCAATCTGATTATGTGCAAAACAAAAATGTATTGCAGATGCAACAAATATTCTGGGAGTATTGCTTTAGATCAATATATTCTTTTTGTGCAGTGTGTAGTTAATCGGTCCCTTCCATAATCCCAACAAAATGAAAAAAAAAATGTGACAAAAAGGAATGCACAATTCTGGCATTTAGAATAAAGAAATGAGATGCACACTCTTTGTTGACACTAAAAGACACTTTTCTTAGGACAGATTTAGAGGGACAATGGAGACACAGGTGGTCTGTGAACAAGGCAGAAAACTTTGTTTATGCCAGGGAAAAGATAGACAGCATCCCCACTAATTTAGAACATTTCTGAATCTTTAGCCATTAAAAGGGGAACCATAAATGCTTGAAACTGAAAATAAAGTTTTCTTTCTGTTGCACATCAGAAGACCACGCCAAGTGAAATTACATCAATACATGGTTAAACCACTGAGAGCTTTATGAAATAAACAAATTAACTTTGACTTCAATTTATGTTCTTGTGTGTGGAGAACAGAAGAGAATGAAAAGAACACTTACCAAATAAAAAAGTGGGTGACCACCTTATAATCTAAAATGTGGATTTTATAGGACTGGCTCATACATGGCATCTCTCCCTTTTCCCAGTCACAGAACACAGTTTCACAGACAAATGGCACTAAATCTAAGCAGAAACCAAATATGTACGACCCTTACTTTGAAGACTCTTTCCTGGCACTGTTCTGCAATATTTATTTCACCAAAAAAATGTGCCCTTTTTTTTATTTATTTTATTTTATTTTTAGAACTGTACATTGTGTTTCTTTCTTTTTCTATTTTCCTAATCATACAGTGCAAATTTATGAAAGGATGTTCGTTCAGTATCATAAACTGTTTAAAGAACACGCAAATTGAAATGAAATTACCTACAGAAATTGTGTGGCAAATTGAAATGAAATTGCATACAGTTACCAATGCTGTAATATAAAGGCTGATCCCAATCTGAAGACTCAAGCTATGTGATTTCTAGAGTGAAATATTTTATCTCAACATCTAACCCATGATGGAATAGATGCAACAATATGGCCTGCACAAGGAAAACAAATTTTCATCATATATTCTTCCTTTCATACACCATAATTCATTGCAGTAAATATGTTTGTTAGAACCCAAACAATTCATCCAGTCTTCAGAGAAATATATCTCACAGTTTATGCACTGCTGCAAGAAAGTTTAACTTCATCCAGTCTTCAGAGAAATATATCTCACAATAAATATATTGCAAATTAAACAAAACTCACCACTTTTTAAATTTTAGAGACCAAATGCCCACTTTGTTACCTTAAATATTGAATTCTTCATTGCAGACAGTTTTTGTCTGAAGACAAAAACTGTCTGCACCTATTTCAATGTATTTTTAAATGAAATCAGCTTTTGTACAACAATGTCATGAGAGAGAGAGAGAGAGAGAGAGAGAGAGAGAGAGAAGGGTTCCCACTCCCCCTCCCCCCGCACAAAAACACACACAAAAAGCACTCTTTTTAAGGACTTTTAATAACCCCCTCCCCAAATTTTTTTTCATAAACCTTATCAATTCAGGGGTTGATCCAGGTTTTTAAAGATCATACCCATTTTTGTTAAATTCTGCCTATTTTTTGCGAGATTTGTGAATTTTTCTGTTTAGAGTAATTTTAATCATCTGTAATTATTATTCTGACAGTAATTATTGTTTTATTTTCCAGTTATTTTTTTTATTTATTTAATTTATTCTATTGCTAATCATGGTCCACTTTCTGAATTTGCAGCAAGTTTTCTGTTTTGATGATTGTGCAGTCAGACAGTTTATATAGATATATACACTATATGGGATGTAAGGTTAGGTGATGCATAACATCACAGCCTCTCCTTGACAAATGTCAACCCCGCCTTCTCGTGGTACATCCTGTTCAAACTAAAGGGGCTCTGACGACCACCAATAGCGGTATAACTATACCATCGGGATTAGAGGAAATGCTATCCCACACTCACCAACCCGCTTGGCCAGCGTGGTGAGTTATGGCCAAACCCCTCCAAAATTACTCCACAACTTAAATCTTGGCCCTCAGTCTCCGGCAGCTGGAATGTACCTGGCCAAGGCAGCGGCCAGTGCGACATGAAGGCAGAGGGTGCTATGAGTCCCCGGAGGACCGGACTACGCCACCATCTGATGCTGACCTTGGCTACGTATAATGGACGCTCCCTATCTTCTGATACAAGGCTTCTTGAATTGGAAGAGGAACTACAAAGGATCAAGTGGGAAATCGTCGGGCTAAGTGAGGTAAGGAGAAAAGGAGAAGATCTCATTTAACTGAAAAGTGGACATCTCTTCTACTATCGTGGGACTGATACTGGCAGAACTAGTGGTGTTGGTTTTATAATAAACAAGAAACTGAAAGATAAAGTTGTGGAAGTTGAAAGTTCCTCTGACAGAGCTGCACCACTCAATATCCAACTCTCGGGAAGATACCAGGCTCAGATTATTCAAACTTATGCACCCACCACAAGTCATCCTGAAGAAGAAATTGAAGAATTTTATGAGGAAATTCATCATCTAAATAATAAAGGTAAGCAGCACTTAAAGATAATTATGGGAGATTTCAATGCAAAAATAGGGCAACGGCAACAGAATGAAACTTCAGTAGGTAAATTCGGTCACGGCAACAGAAACCAGCGTGGAAATACTCTCGTAGAGTTTGCAGAGGCAGAAGGGTTTTTCATCTGGAACTCCTTTTTCAAGAAAAAGCCACACAGGAAATGGACATGGAGACATCCAAATGGGACGACAAGTGAAATTGATTTCATTATGTGTAACAAAAAATTTGTCATAGAAGACTGCAGTGTGCTAAACAAGTTCAACACAGGTAGTGACCATAGATTGGCAAGATGTAAGATGCACCTCAACACTAAACTCGAACGTAGCAAGCTCATAAGACAAACAAAATGTATTGACATAACCAATCTTAAAAAACACCATAATACCTTCAAGTTGGAACTCAAGAACAGATTCTCTGCTTCAGAAGGCCTAACATTGGAAGAAGTGGATATTTCTGAAGTTAACAGAAAAGTAAACAAAGCTCTTATGGAAACAGCAACAAACTTAGCTGGGTCTAAGAACAAGTTGCATGTGAACAAATTATCAGGAAAAACCAAAATGTTGATGCAAAAAAGAAGAGAGATGAGGACAACTAAAGAAGATGTGACTTCCAAAGTGGAATATATAGAGCTGTGCAAGACAGTACGAAAAAGTATCACTGAAGACGTAAGGAAATTCAACTGTGAACTAGTAAGGAAAGCAATTGAAAACAACCAAAGCCTAAAGATAGCAAAGGGACATCTCAGTAAGGGAAGAAAACAGATTATGGCACTGAGAAAAGAAGATGGTTCTGTAACAAAAAATAGAGGCGAAATTTTGACAAGAGTGAAAGATTTCTACTCCAAATTATATGAAAGGGATGATACATGTACTCCAGACATCATGAAAGGTACCAGAGTTCTCCCAGTCCTCCCAGCAGAAGTAGCACATGCAATCAAGAACCTGAAGCGGGGAAAAGCTCCAGGAGAAGATGGAATTACTGTAGACATCATACAAGAAGCGAGTGGAGAAATCGAAACAGTACTCGCCCAAATTTTTACTCGATGCCTTAATGAAGGGAAGACTCCTGAGGATTGGAACAAAGCTACAATGATCTTGCTACATAAAAAAGGTGACATTGAGGATCTCAGGAACTACAGACCTATCAGCCTCCTATCAGTGGTTTATAAAATCTTCACTGAAGTTCTTTCACACCGCTTGAAGGTGACACTGGACATGGCTCAACCGAGAGAACAAGGTGGATTCAGGAGTGGCTACAGCACAATAGATCATATCCACGTACTGAGAGAACTAATTGAAAGAGCGAGGGAATATGAACTTCCATTGTGCATGGCTTTTATCGATTATGAAAAAGCCTTTGATTCGGTGAAACCATCAGCAGTTACAATGGCTCTGAAATCCTGCGGTATTGAAGATGCATACATTAATATTATTAATAACATCTATGAAAATGCAAGTGCAAAGATTTGGCTGTTTGAAATTACAACACACATAAAAATTGGAAAAGGAGTGAGACAAGGTGACACGATATCTCTGAAGCTCTTTAATGCCACATTGGAAAATGTCTTTCCATCACTGAACTGGGAAAACAAAGGGATAAAGATTAATGGAGATTACCTAACCCACCTTCATTTTGCTGATGACATAGTCATTTCTGCAACTACCCCATCAGAGCTGCAGAGTATGATCCAGGAACTTGCTGACAAGAGTAAAGAAGTGGGATTAAAAATGAACTTTCAGAAGACAAAAGTGATGTTCAATGCTTTTACAAGAAATGAAGATTTATCGATTGATAGAGAAAAGCTGGAGATAACAGACACGTACATTTATCTTGGACAGCAGATATCAAGTGAGGGTCACATTGATGAAGAAATTAATCGGCGTACAAAACTTGCCTGGAGAGCTTTTGGAAGAAACAGCATAATTTTCAAGAGCAATATGCCATTATGTCTTAAAAGAAAAGTGTTTGATCAATGCATCCTTCCAGTGCTTACGTATGGTGCAGAGACGTGGACCTTAACTAAAAAAGACATACAAAGGCTGCAGACAACTCAAAAAAGCATGGAGAGGTGCATGCTTGGTGTAACCAGGAGAGATAAGAAGAGGAACTCGTGGATCCGAAAAATGACAAGAGTGGAAGACATCATAATCATTACAAGAAAAATGACAAGAGTCGAAGACATCATCTCTTTCAATTAGTTCTCTCAGTTAAATCCCTGAAATGGCAATGGGCTGGACATACTGCCAGAAGGACAGACCATCGATGGACCGCCAAAATTTTAGATTGGATTCCAAGGGACAGGAAAAGACCCAGAAGAAGACCACATGGAAGATGGGTGGATGAAATTTGAAAGTATGCGGGAGTGACATGGAGGAGACTGGCACAAGACAGACCGTTGTGGAGGAAACTTGGGGAGACCTTCGTCCAGCAGTGGATTGATAATGGTTGATGATGATGATGATACACTATATTGACAAAAGTTACCGGACACCCCTTCAAAAGCAAATGAACGGATCCGCTACATTGTTAAAATGCACGGTACAGCTGCAAACGGTATAAAAACAAGCCTTCAGCTGACCACGATTATATTGCCCTGTGAGATTGAATGAAAATGTTGCAGTGGGAGAGAACTGACTTTGAGAAAGGAAAGATTGTTGGGTGTCATATTAGTGGGTTGTCCGTAAGAGAAACCGAGAGGCTTTTAAACTTACCCAAGTCAACTGTTTTGGATGTACTGAATAAGTGGAAGACACATGGCATGCCTGAAGCAGCAAAACATACTGGCAGACCAAAGAAAATCAGTGATAGAGGATGTCGAAGCCTCAGGAGAGTCGTTACAGCTAATCGACAGAGTACTTACTGCACATGACCTCAGTGTACAGGTGAGTAAAAATGCTGGAACCTTGGTATGTACACATACCATTCCCAGGTAACTTTATTCCATGGGTTACCGTGATCGTGTGGCTGCTCATAAGCCATTCATCTCCACTTGGAATGCTACTCGTCGTTTAGCATGGTGTAAAGAAAATTTATCGTGGACTGTAGATCAATGGAAA
Organism: Macrothele yani; assembly: GCA_039090855.1. Lineage (NCBI taxonomy): Eukaryota > Metazoa > Arthropoda > Arachnida > Araneae > Macrothelidae > Macrothele > Macrothele yani. The sequence goes on along the minus strand of CM077023.1, from coordinate 67,252,150 downwards.
CAGGTCCTATGGACTGATGAATCTAGATACACGATCCATCAGTCTGATGGCCATGTGTGGGTATGGCAGCAGCAGAGGAAACACTATTTACCACAGTGTACTGTTCCTATGGTCAAGTTTGGAGCCGGCAGTGTACTCGTGTGGGGGTGTTTCTCGTGGTAGTGGACAAACCTGTTAACCAGCCTATCTAAATCGTTATTCTGGACAATTATGCCCTATCAACTCTGTGGCAATACTACGGAACCGAGCCTTGTTGGTACCAGGAGGATAATGCACCAAGCCATAAAGCAAGGACTGTTATGGCGTGGTTTGACAATAATTCCAAATCGTGTGTGGACTGGCCAGAACAAAGACCTGATCTTAATCCCATAGAGTACCTATGGGATGAATTAGAGCGCAGCATAAGAAGTTTGGAACCAAGGCCTACTACTAAGCAACAGTTAACATCAGCATTATGTACTGAATGGAAGCGCGTACCTATATTTATGTTCCAAAACCTTGTCCAAAGCCTGCCGTGAAGGGTCAGTGCATGCATTAAGGCCAAAGGTGGACCAACACCGTACTAATGTATGTCAATAAATGCTATGTTGTGTTTCTCTTCTAGGTGACTTTTGTCAATATAGTGTGTATACTATATACACTGGCGTGCAAAAATTAAAGACGAGACGGTTTTTCGAATGTAGCGTCATGCAGAAGTGCTCCACATCGACTCAAATCATACCATAAGATCCCCAAGATGTTAGAATATGGGACAAGTGAGCAAAACCATCCAAACAAGGAATCCAAAGGATACAAAGGCACTTTATTGAAAAGGTAGCTTCAAGCACAACTGGACAGAAGACAGAAACTTCCATGTGACAGACGGCTGCCAAGAAAAATCCAGTCTTTAGTAGGAGATATGATCACCCCTGACTACGTTGCAGGATTTACAATGTCTGTCCATGCTGAGGACGAGGTTGTCAAGGAGCTGTTGAGGCATCGCGGCCCATTCCTCTTGTAGCGCCAATCGCAGCTGCGGAATCGTTGCTGGAGACATGCTGCCAAGCGTCTCCCGAGAAGGTCCCACACGTGTTCAATTGGATTTAAGTCCGGGGACCTTGCCGGCCAATCCATGCGTTGAATATCTTCACTCTCCAATAGCTCTGCGACAGCCACTGTACGATTAGGTGTAGCATTGTCGTCCATGAAGAGGAACTCAGTACCCACAGCACCTCTAAATAGATGTACGTGAGGCAGGAGAACCTCGGTACAATAGCAAACACCAGTGACTGAACCTCCTTGGAAGATGTGGAGGTCAGTACGGCTACCAAGCATGATACCGCCCCAAACGAGAACTCCACCACCTCCAAACCAGTCCCTTTCGATGATGTTGGAGGTGTGATTGCGTGTTCTCTGCTCTCCCCATATGTGTATACGTCCAGAATCGCTCGTCAGACAAAATCGGCTCTCATCCATAAAGAGAACTTGACCCCATTGCTCATGTGTCCAGTTCTTGTATTTCTGGCACCACAGAAACTGCCGTCTCCAAGGAGCAGGCGTTAATGACATACACCATACTGGTCGTCATACAAATAAACCACCTTTGTGCAGCCCTCCTGACCACTGTAAAACGCGATAACGGACGTCCAGTTGTCTGTTGCATGCGCTTTGCGATTTCTCCCGCTGTCTGCTGTCCATCTCTTCTCGCCTGTAGGACAATATACCGGTCGTCCGCCGATGTGGTTGCTCGTGGACGACTACTGCTAAACTCTCGGACAGCTGTTCCTGTGGTTTGAAATGCTCTCCAAGCTCATGAAAGGATGCTGTGAGCGATCCCGAACTCCTCAGCCACACTAGTCACACTTCGACCTTCTTCCAACTTCCCAATGACGCGACCTCAGGAAAAGTCCTCCAGATGTCGTCTACGGAATTGCCTGTTTGCCATATCACACGATGGTGGCAACTCGACGTCGTTCAAACCGATGTATACTGTGCAATAGTTTTCACCGAATTGCTGAGCAAACACCGCCCATGTGCTTTATACCCTTCTGACACCCCCCCCCCCCACGTCATGCTGCATATATGTGCATGCCCTACCGTACCGAACCCTAGTCTATCTCCTGAGTGGTCTTTCGGTCCGTTCTGCCTGCTCGTTCCGCTGTTATGCTAATTTCTCCTCTTAATCCTTAATTTTAGCACACCAGTATATATATATATATATATATATACACAACTCTGCCATTATGCTCCAGTTGAGATCTTGGAAAATAATAATAGTAATAATAATAACCCTCCAGGTTGTCTCAAACCAGGAAAGTCATCAAATCAAAAGTTTTAAGTGCTGAAGTAAAAGAAATAACTAAAATAACATTAAAAAAAAAAAAAAAGTCACTCATGTGTCACATCCTAATCCTACATAAAGAGAACGGTTAGCACTTTCCTCCATCATGCTCCTTTGACTCTTATGTAAATATGCTTTCCAGAATCCCAGTCAGTACAGCAAAAATTAATTGGAGTAGGGATGGGCAAAAAATATCAGTGTTCTTCAGCACCGATGTTTTTGCAAGTGATAATCGATGTTTGAAAGTGCAAAAAAATATTTTCTACATGAAGTAAATGAATTTCTCTTTGCTGCATTATTTTAAAGAGGAAGGGAACTTATAATCTTATGTCATGAATTGGAGATTTTTTCACCATTTTGTTCAATGTTTCATCACTGAAAATAAGAGTTCTTTTCCTCAATGTTACAGGAACCATACACCCCCCCTTCCCAATCGAGGTTTTGTGACCGATATTTGAAACTGCAAAAGCGTAATCCACTCGGGGAATGTCACCTTTCTATGTTGCGAATTAGCAATTTTCCCTCGTTTTTTCTCAATGTTTAATTGTCGCTCCATTTTTCAAGCTGAAATACAAAAAACTATAGAATAAAATTATATTTAACAATACTGGACAGAGGAACATCTCAAATAAAAAAAATTACGATTATGGGAAAAATTGCATTTAACTTCCGTTTTCGTAAGTTTTGAAAGATCAAAAACCATACCCAGCCAAAAAAAAAAAAAAAAAACAGTATTTCCAACTAATACCCCCCCCCCTCCCTGCAGAATTTCTTTTTAGTTTTGCATCGATCTCGAGTATGACCCAAATGATGACACAGACAGAAACAGTGGAATTCCACGAATTAATATCATGTATGTTATAAATCATACACAAACGTATCATTCAATGTCAAAACTTTTAATTCACAAAATGGTTTGTTCCATTAGTTAATATTTTTATTAAAATTAGTATGAAGTTTAGAGACACCTAATCTCTGCAGTTGCTTGTATTCTTTAAAAAAAAAAAAAGCACACGCGGCTTGGGATAGCATAGGTGGCCCTGTTGGTCACATTTTTCGCAATTCGCAATTATTTTTAAGTAGAGCAACTATAAAAAAAACTTTGGCGCTTTGACTGGCGATTGTGAGCACACTTTGTTGCAGGCTAGGCTAGCGTTTTGATCAGTTACAAATTGAAATTGGTCAAAATATTGAATTCAACAGTAACAAATATAGTGAGTTGCAAGCACACTCACAGAAGTAAGGCTATTATACATCTAGACAAGTGTTGCTGCTAAAGTTTGTGAATTGCAAACTACAATATACTCTGGTAAGTTTTTTTTTATTTTTTTATTTACCTTATGTATAAATTGTACATATAGTATTTGGTAGTTAAAAGTGTTTAAAATATAATTCCATGAGACTTAAAAAGTATTTTGAAAACAGAAATAAGCATAAATATTCATGTGTTTTTTGTGCATTTCCGAGAGCTGAAATGTTACCATTTGTTCACAAATATTTCACAGCCTGTAACTTCTAAACCAGTTTGAACCAGAAAATGAAACTTGCAGGTTTTGTTGAGTACCTTGGTGGAAAAAAAAATATCTGGCCCCTCTTTTGAGATATGTAACCTTGAAATCTGCAAAATTTTCAAAATTTTGCAACTTTGAGGGGTGGGGGTGAGAAGGGGACCAAACCCAAACTTAAGTTCTGCAAAGCTGAAAACTCTACTAGCCACGGTTTTTACACAAAAATTCCCAACTTGGGGTTCCAATTCCCAGTCACCTTAACAGTCCATCAAAAATGGTGATTTATGCTTGCAAGTATTGCAGATTTCAACACCATTTTAAGCAAAGTTAAAAAATATTTTCTATCATTTTTATACATTTTCTGTAAGCCTAAAATGTCTTCTTCAAGGTAGTGAAAACCAAAACTTTTGATCTACAATAAGAGGAAAGCAATTGCCTTTTTTTAAAACCATTGTGAGGCCCTATTTTGGCGTGCAGCAGAAAAGAAAAATGAACATATATCCAAGATGGTGGCACATAAAAATAAAATAAAAATTGTTTTGAGCTACTCACCGATAGGGTTAAACTAGGGTGGGGGGAGATATAGAATGGTCAAGCAACCACTTAAATTTAAAAATTGGGTAATATGTCGGAATGTTCCATATATAAAAACACGACGGGGTTTTTTTCCCTCGCCAAAATTACAAATTGCCCAAAGTATTTTTTCCTCCTGCTGAAAGATTATGTATGCACACATCAAAATATTTTAAGCAAATGTGAAGTGGGGGCTCATTTTGAAAAAAAAAATGTTTTGCTTAATACAAATGTGGCCTCACTTTTCCATGTCTTTTGTCATTAAATTTTTAAAAAAGTCTTTTTTTAATTTAAAACATGTGCAGAAACAAGTTGTTCCCAAATGTGCAGATCATGCAGATCATTTAAGAAAAAAAAATATGTGGCTGCAACAATTAGTTGTGAAGTTATGAATTTTTTGTCCTACAGTGTAGTTGTGAAAACTCATAGCACGAAAACTTTAAAGTCAGAGCTACCTAATTTTTAAAGTGGCATTACTCAAGATCTACTGGACCGACTGACCTAAAATTTTAACAGGTTTCATATCTCACCAGTACAATACTTTGTGCCAATTTTCACAAAAATCTGAGATGGGTGGATGACATCCCCTGGGCGATTGATTTTTTTTTTTTTTTATTGGAGGTTTAACGACCACTGTGAGTAACTCAATGGGCTATAAGCAGCCGCCCGTCCCTAATTTAGGGTCACTGGTTCCAGGGAAGGGAGAGAACCAGTGCCGTAAGACAAACACAACATCCATGCCTCACCGGGATTCGAACCCGGACCCCGTTCGGACGAATGAACAGAGGCCATCGCTTAGACCACTACGCCATCAGGGCGGCATCCCCTGGGTGATCTGACATGGAATGACCCTTAAGTTACATATGGAGAAGGGTTAAAATGCATGTGCATTCAAATGGGTTTACACTCCACTTTGCATACATGAGACCGACAAAGGAACAAAAAAGCTGAACTTTTTAACTGGGTGAGAAATCAACACGTGACAAGAAATTGTGAATATAACACAGCACGCGCAAGATGAAACTGTTCACTCTCATTTATTTATGTAAATATTTACAGCACACCACGATATTCACAATATAAATTACTGAATTCAAAACAAAATAAAACTGTTGTAAAAGATATTGCTCCAAACACAGTTTTTTTGTTGTTTTTTTACTTGCTAAACATCAGCCCAATTTTTTTCTCGTGTGTTGCTTTCTTCTCAGCAAGGTTCATCCATGGCCATATTTGTCTCTTGGTGACTGCATCTGCACAGCAATCTTTGCTTAGTTTTTCTTTCTGTTTATATCATTCCTTCCCCATTTTATTGTCACTTTTCTTTTTTTCTTTTTATTCCCTCAGATGACAATAATTTGCCCATCATGCTAACAGAACTTTCAGCCTGAGGACAATGAATGCATGATACAAACCTTTCATTATTTTGGATAAATGGTGTAACTTTCAGAATATGAATACTTTTGAACACCATGTATCACTTTCTAATAAATTTTCACAATTCATCACTTCCATTTTTGGAAAATTTTGCCCTCCTTTATCAAGCTAAAGTGTAAACATTTATTGGGGAAAGTAACATTTACCAACAGCATACAATAGCGAGAACATCGTGGGAAGAAAAAAATACGATTACGGAAGAAATCTTTAGTTTGACCGACTTAGATTTTCTGAAACTTTTCCCTCCATTTTTAAGCTATACTTGCGGAATAAAAGGATATTTATGATCAATACTGGGCAAAAGGAACATTGCGAGAGAAAAAAAATACAATTACGGGAGAAATCTTTGCTCTATCTTTCGTTTTCGAAAGTTTTGAAGGATAGAATTCCGTCCTCAAACGGAAAACGAACCCCCGCCCCTACCATTTCACCCCAAAATTTCTGTTCAGTTGTGCACTGATATCAAGAATACATAAAATGATAACAGAAAAGGTGGACTTCTTTGAATTCACGGAGGAATCTCATACCTGAATACTACAGGGAAATTTTTGCACCGTCTTAACTTTCGTTTTTCAAAAAATGTTGTCCACAGTTTAATGGTGAAACACAAACATTTATGCAATAAAAGGATGTTTAACTACAATACTAGGCACAGGCAACATCGTTGGAAAAAAGAAATTACGATTATGGGGAAAATCTTTACTCCATTTAACTTCAGTTTTCGAAAGTTTTGAAAGACAAAATACAGTCTTCAGACGGAAAACAACCCCTCTTGCCCCTCAAAAAAAATTTTCAGTTCTGCATTGATCTCGAGGATGACCCAAATGATGACAAAAAAAGCGGAATTCCGCGAATCCGCGTAAAAATCTCATGTATAACTTTGTCGATTACATCTTATGTAGTTCCATATATACACAAGATGTCCCACAAAAATTTATTTTGGCTTCAAATTATTCAGTACATGAAGTAAATTATAACTATGAACATGGTTCATACTCTTATTCAATAACAGAATTCCAGGACTTCTGATTTTTTTCCCAGGACATGCAATCCAAATACTCTTAAAAATATAGTGAAAACACAGGTGCCTGTTCAACTGTAAACTACAACAAAAAAAAAAAAAAAAAAACCTATAGGCTTGAGTAAGCTATGCAGATTTTGAAAATGATGTTTGCTGCACCTAATACAGAACTTAAAACCACAGATAAAAACTGAAATACTAAAATTGTCACTGAAAATGTAACCAGGTTTTAATTTCTACAAAACTTTTATATATGAAGTGGGCTCCAGGGAGCACAGCTTGGTCAGAAAAATTTCCGAAAATCACGAAACATTCTTATTCTTGCTAGAGCAATAATTTCTGACAGTTCCAAACATTTTCAGCCAGTGGACAACACAAAAATGTCTAAAAAAATATTGAAAAAATGTCAAAGAAATGTGATGTATTAAAAATATTCAAAAACCAACCCCAAAAATGTTTAATAAATGTTTGAATCTTGAAAACATGAAAATAAACTTTACACAGATGTCGAATAACATTAATTCATCAAAATCTTTGATTTGCATTGTATACTCAATATTTCCCACACTCTGTAATGGACCAACAATTTCTGTAGCGACTACAGAGAATTCCCCAGCACTTGAAGTTCCTGTAATGGTAGTAAACAGGAAATATAATACAGAAGAAAATGAACAAAAATTCACAAATTATTAAAATTACACACACACACACACACACACACACACACACACACACACACACACACACACACACACAGTTTTTTTTTTTTTTAACCAAAAACGGATTCCTGGACACTTGATTCAAAAAACCGACATAATCTGATTAAATTGTGACACTTGGCAGCTATGCATAAGTTACAACATTAGAAAAATCCTAAACTACAAAACACTGTGTAGGGGCAAAAAACAGGAATGGATAAAATTCCAGGACATTCAATAGAATTTTAAGACTTTTCCAGCATTTCCAGAACAAATACAAACCCAGGTACCAATGAAGGGTTTAAATTTAATTTTAAAATTCCTTATTTCATTTTAAAGGTGCTCACTCTGAGATGAAAACATTGTATTCTTCACAAATTTTGTTTGACAGAAATCAACAAACACAGAACATACCTTGAACGAGTTGATTGAACAGACGATCACAAATTAAAGCAGGATTAGTATATTTGATCTTTTTCATAGCCACATAAAAACATGTGACAGTGTCAAGCAACAAAACAAATAGGCCATCACCTCAAGAATAAATCTGACACATTCTAAAACTTGCATTTTGCAAGACTTCATTTTGTTGAAAAAAGACATTGTTAATTAGGTTATGATAAAGTATTAGTACAGACATTTATGCTTCAACACAACCACGATACAGAAAATTTAACTGAACTTCTAATTTCTGAGAGCTGTTCTACGGCTATCAGAAAGTGTCCTTTTCTAACTCAGAACTCCAAGCCAAGGCAATGTAAGAACTAGAACAAGATAAACGTATTATGAATGTAGCTGGGGTTAAAACTAAGCACTCGTGAAGCATACTGCTAGGCAGAGATCGTGCTAGGATTTTTTCAAAAGTAAGAATACTCCTTCACATTTTTTGAAGAAGTTTTTTTCTTTCCAAAGGAGTAATTTTAGAGAACGAACAATTATCGCATTAGGTTTTTAGCTAAATAATATTTAATATAAAAACAACTAATTATATCTATATATAAATATGTCAACATGAATTAGCATGTAATTAAATTTCTTTTATATAAAACAAGTAAATCATAATTTATCAAAATCTTACCTACTTGTCTTATTTTATCCATGAGGCTGCAAAAAATTTTGTTTTGCTTTTGAAAGACTGTACCAAAACTTGTATGTGTGTTGCTTCACAGATTCAGATTCTACACACTCAAACTTCAAAAAGAGTTCTATTATGGAGGAAGGAAATCTACAGTCTATCTCAATTACAAAAGATAAAATAAACCTTCATTGGACATTGTGATGTGCAAGTTTAATATTACAAAGGTCAACTAATTTATTAATTTTGAACATGTTTTCCCTTGGCTCTGAAAAAAAAAAAAAATCTTGAATACTATATATGAGATGTTTACAGTTCACATAACTGACACTTGGTTGATTCAACCATTCTTCTGATATGAGGAAAGTCCAGTTTCTCCCTTTGCAACTATTTATAGAGGGAAAATAACATTTAACAATAATTCAGGACAGTGGAAACATCGCAAAAAAAAAAAATTACGATTACGAAAAAAATCTTCACTCCGTCCGACCTTCCATTTTCGGAAATTTTTCCTCCGTTTTCAAGCTGAAACACAATCGGTTATCAAACAAAATTATATTTTACAAAAAATGAGCAGAGGAAATATTGCGAGGGAAAACAAGAATTACGATTACAGATTAAATCTGCAGTTAGTCTAACTTCCATTTTCAAAAGTTTTGAAAGACGAAATTCCGTCCCCAGCCTATCTCAATTACAAAAGATAAAATAAACCTTCATTGGACATTGTGATGTGCAAGTTCAATATTACAAAGGTCAACTAATTTATTATTTTTGAACATGTTTTCCTTCAGCTCTGAAAAAAAAAAAAATCTTGAATACTATATATGAGATGTTTACAGTTCACATAATTGACACTCTGTTGATTGATTTGAGAGTTATATAGCAAAAATGTTTGTACAGAAAATGAGAAGAGAATAAACCCATTTGGAAATTTTCAGTTTCATGTGTTTTTTTAGTCTCCATTTCCATAGTTCTTGGGAGAGAAGAGAAGAGGGGTAACTTTCCCTTTGGATGAATTTCTATTTGTCAAATTCATTTGTCCCTTTTAGGCTTCTACAACAGGAACGTACTTTTAAAGAACTTTCTCAACTTTTGATCATTTTCGAATTCACTTTTGTTCAATAAAATTTATTCCTGAAAACGATATTTTAAAAGTTGTATTTTAATTTTACTGTGCTTAATCATCGAAGAAAGGTTGAATGAATTGTCCGAAAACTTTTTAAAAAGTTTTAAAAAATTTCATATTAGAATCGGTATATCTTGCGGAACCCCTCCGCTTTACCCCGTTGGTCTTCCTTGACAATGCTGAAATAAGTTTGGGAAAGAGTCAGACCACTTTTCTTTTATAACTGCACCAGTGTTCTAACTCCATTATTTTACAACTACCACAATAATTTTTTTAAAATGTCCCCTATTCCCTCAAAATTATACAATGAAAGATGCCCATGGAAACCCCCAAAAGGCGGTAGCCAGGAGACCAAAGCCCCCGAAATTTTAAGACAGCAATGCTGCACATAACGCATCTAATTCTGTAATACTGCTAAGAAATTCATTAACCAAAATATTTTGGAAATGGTACAGTACTTACATTCCTTATTAAAACATTTCTTTCGTAAGTTCAGTACAAGGCTTTCTGGTTTTAATTCAATATTTAATAATCCTGGTCTGCAAGAAAAGCACTACTCGTGTACTGAACACGAACTGCGAATGATGCTGGCTAAAAGCTAATTCATTCGGTTTCTTGGAGATGATAAGAAGCATCTGCATTGGGTCATCGCATGCCCAGTGTCCGCACTGATCCTTAGTAAAAGTAAGAATGTTAGAACAAAAAAAAAAACTGATGGAAAGGAGAAAAGTACGTACACTGGAAATCTTAGATTAATACCAAAGCAAACCAATCAGTTTTCATTTGTCCTACATTGACCTTTCAAGTTTTATAACTAGACTGGGGTTGGGAGGTAGAGATCGACGTTACAGCACTGTCCATTGTTGGCTCATCCCCAGCAGATAAATCAGATACACTACACTAAAAGGACTCCCAGAAGGAAAGAAGGAAAACAACATAGAAACCTGAAAAGAAAACCAAGCCCAGCCAGTTTCTTCTAAAAAAAAACCTTCAACATTTTGTAACTGGGACTGGCTCACGGAGGGGTGGGGTAAGATACTCACGGGGGGGGTAAGATAGTCGGTTCGATACAGAACAAAGTGTGTATAATTTTTTCTCGTTTGGTACCTTACTCATATTAAACTACGATTTATCCATGCCATATATTTTAATATTACACTGAATTATCTTAATCAAAAAAAAGAAATGTAGGTCGGGCTCAGCCCGAACTGGCCCCCCTTTGGCTACGGCCCTAAGCGGGAACCCCGCCATCCCACCGTGAAATGGCAGTTAAGTTCAAAACACATCGCTTTTCACTTCCTCCACGCCAAGGCTTAACTGCACCACGCTGCACCGATACACTAGCGTCTCAATCCCGACGCGGCTGAATCGTTACCTCCGACACGACCGAATCCTCCTTTCCTGTAATGCACATGCCCATCGGTTGAGATGCTCTCAAGTCCCACTCTGCCCTGAAGGTTCTTCCGAATGATTGCCGAAAGCTGATCCCTAGCTGACTAGCTCGTCAATGGGAACCAAATCATGATTTTTTCATAAACTGTGATGTAAAAGTTGACATAAAATTTCTTGATAAAAAAAAATGGTCATTTTTATGACAAAATCCCGGTGTAATCACTGATAATAAAAGGAAATTTCATATGGAAAATCAATGCGTACAAATATGCATTTCTAAATTTTAAAGCGTATTCAGCGTTTTTAAGGCGTGAAATACGCGTGTAGAGGCGTTATCGCGATCTCTGCTGCTAGGGTACGAGGTTTGTTTTTTTTTTTTATTGGAAGTTTAATGACCACCTCAATGGGCTATAAGCAGTCGCACGTCCCTAATTTAGGGCCACTGTTTCTAGGGAAAGGAGAGAGCCAGTACCGTAAGACAAACACAACATCCATGCCTCAAGGGATTCGAACCCGGACCCCTGTTGGACGAATGATCAGAAGCCATCGCTTAGACCACTGCGCCATCGGGGCAGCAGGGTATGAATATTACACAATGCTGAAAACAACTAAATCAACATTTTTAGGTCTCGTGTATGCAACATGAAATAATAATTAGAATTAAAAGAAGTGTATAAACACTATGTCATAAGAACATCCTATATGAAAAACAAAAATTGAAGCAACCAAAAGTATGTACAACACTTTGCACCAGCTATAATATCAACCATGTTTCTTAAGCTAAAGCCCTTGTTACCTGAACAAACTAATATTGGATTTGTCAACTATTATATTTAATGGGACTTAAGGAAAAAAATACTGCATGTCATAACAACATATTTGCTCACAAGACCTACACTACACAGCAAAAGAATTTTGATATGAATTTTAAGTACTTATTTTTATATTACTTTCTGGCCTTGAGTTTCCGTGTATGACAATATCATCAACTACATATGTATGCATATCCGATTTCAGAAAATCACTCAGTTACATATTATGTTAAAAAACAAAACAAAAAAACATTGCCACCCAAAAACAATTTAACAAATAAATAATGAACCAAAACATCACGAAATTTGCTAAAAAAGAATTCTTACTTTACACTTTTATAAACTGTTTCTTCTTTTGTTTTCTGCAGATACATTTGTATGCAGCTTCTTATCACAGATTTCTTCAATGGAATCAGGCTTTGGAGAATGTACTTTACCAAGATTTGATTCCAGCAGGCTTTTGCTTTTTGGGCTTGAACATGTTTTTCTTTCACTGCGTTTTGGAGAACCAATGACTGTATGATCAGCTACATTGATAATTTCAGCTGTCTTTCCCTGTCCTTTGTCATGATCTCTAAAACAAAAAGGGTAAAATCTGAATTTAGAAAGAAAACAAAATATAGGAATCATTTTCAAAATTCATTTATTTTATTAGTACAATATAACATTAGTCATTTTACAGCTACACTTTACAAAATTATGAATTAACTTTCAGTTACATACATAGTACTTACGCGCCAAAATTTAGTTGCGATTAGATAACCTACCAAGCTCTGCAAATATATATTATATAATCTCACACTATTTTATAATATTTTATCAAAATAATTCAAACAACCAATAATTAAGAAGACATCAAATTAATAATACAGCATAAAAATGAAGATAAATATCAACAGCAAAATCAGGAAATGGGAAGAAATTGGGAAGATGGAATTAAGCCACCCTTAACTGGGAAAAAATTAAATTAATAATACAGCATAAAAACAAAGAGAAATAATTAGCAGCAGAATATGTTTCTATCTTGAAAACAAAAAGAACTCCAATAATAATAGCCCAATTTATCTATCGTATGCATGGAGAAAGTTAACAGAAACTGATGATCACATGAAATGGCAAAGAAAAAGCAAAAGGAACAAAAAACGCAAAACTTACTGGCAACAGATGGCACAGAATGCAGAGATGACACTTTATGGCATATGATAATGAACAGGCAGACAGAAAAAGCACTAGAGTGTAACATCAAATGCAAGCATGCTGGCAAATAGACAGTGCAAAACATGTCTGGAGGATGACGAGTTGCAAGGTCGATGAATTGAAGAGCCGAGTTGATATATTTCCTGAAGATTTTGTTTCTTTTAAAGGTTTTTTAAAAAGTTTTTAGATTTTGTTGTTTTTTAAGGTTTTAAACTTTTCAAATTGGTTTATCATTTTGGATAGTTTTTGAATTGGTTTATCATTTTGGACAGTCTGAATCGTAATAACCTGATTGATTTCGATTCACTGTTAATTTTGTTGGTACAGAATTGATTTAAAGCAGCCCACTGAAGATTGTTGTCGTAAATTAAATCTTGCAACTATCTCTAATAATGAATATTGTATTCAACAAGGTCTGGTATTAAGTGTTAGAAATTAGGAAATCAAAGGCAGGTGTCAAATAACTCCTACTGTTCTTTTTCTAGACACCAAAATGTAATTCCTAGATGCCTTCTTAAAAATTATAACATGCTCATATTTTCTTTGGTAACTAACTATTATAATATCTAATGGCAGTGTCAGGTCCCGCTGAGTTCGATCTGCCACCAGGCCTTATTGAATCCAAATCTCTCAAACGGGCCTGACGTAGGTTCTTTTGAGTGCCGTCAAGTTAAACTCGATCGTTGAAAAAACTGGAACGTGCAGTCAGTAATTACTTTAGCTCACGACAATGAATAACTCCAATAACAAGTCCTTGGCTAGACATAACAACATTTAATAGTTGAAAGAATAAGTTCCGTTCGATTGGCTATCTCCACGTGTCAACAGGTTTCCAACTAGCGAACACTTCCCTATCTCACTGATATCCCGGAAGACCCTTCGCCACATGGACTTGAGTCATTCTGTCTAAAACGCCGGCCGATCTCTTAACGCCGAAAAACCCTGACTCCTCAGTCAGTGAAAAACGAAAAACCTCGAGAGGTCTAACCGAAACTCTCTGCTTTAAACACACGACATCCAACCTGTGGAAGGTGAAACACGAAAGCCTCTTTAGTGAACGTGCCGTTTCCTTTGATCTCCTCAATCTTCCCCCCACCCAACCCAGCTTTCTACCTGTGGAAATCCTATTGGTGTGGAGTTAGCCGTTCACCAGAAGTGGTGACATTTGATCTATACATCAGACCCCGTCGACCCGGTCAACAGATGGTCACGTGCTTCGTTCGGTTACACAATCCAGCTTACCAAGGAAATGGTGCCACGTGCCAACACGTGTGTTTGAATTTACATTACATTGCCTTTGAAATGAGAAATAATTGCAGAAAATATTACTACATGGAAATAATTTGTGGGGCCTTACTCAGTCATTTTACAGGCAGTGAGAATTTGATCAATGAAAGCACAGTAATAAGGTCAGGAATGAAACTCCTTAAATAAGTTTGCAGAAGCAATATTGTACAAATTAAAATATTAAAATTTATTTACCAAAATTCTTTTCGATGGAACCCCCCTTCACCCCCCACCCACACACCCACACACACACACATTTATCTTATTGTAAAATCCAAAATGAAAATCCTTAAATATTTAAACAAGTGTGCAGAAAAAATACCTTGCAAATTAAATTGACTTACCAAGATTCTTTTAGATTGAATTTTCTTTTTCCATTCACTTTATCATAGCTTAAAATCAAAAGAATAAGTACTGGATGTAAATATTTATCTTTCAGTCTGAATATTATGCAAACAGGCATCTTTCTGCACCTCCACAAAAAAAATTATGTACAATATATTTCAATAAGTTTTTACCACAATTTTAGTAAAAAGGTGTGTTTAACCAGAATATAGCTGAGCAAATACCAGCTGCATAGGGTAAGATAAGAAGCTGTGCTCTCACCTCATGTGAGAGTTACTTTTATGCAATTAAATGCTTTCCCCGTGCAGCTGGCCTTTGTTCTGCTATTTTATGGTAAAACATACCTTCTTAGTAAAATTTTGACAAAAAACTACCTTCATAATATTTATGGATGTGTATAGATTTTTGCAAATTTAATCTTTAAAATCTAGCCATCTAGTATGTCCTAGTGTAACATCTTTCCACCACAGATCAATGGCTTTTGTGGCAGAGAAATCAACAAGACTTGGGCCATACAGTTTCACCATCAGGAGATCATCCACGATTGACACTGAAAGACTGTTTCTGGAATCTGTTTTAATTAGGTTGAGCTGACTGAAACCTTGCTCACATTCAGCTGTGCTAAAAGGTAGCACCATAACAAAATTTAGAATTTTGCATAGATTTCTGTATGTGGTGCATCATTAAGACTCTGCCAATAAGCGCTGCCATGCTGCTACGCAAGGGATGTTATTCTTGCTGCGAGCCCACACCTTAAAGTTGCTGAATTCTTCAATTGCTGCTTCCTTATCAATTGAAATTTTTTTGGCATTGTTTCAATTAATTCTTTCAGCTGAAGTTCACCGTACCCAAGACTAACCCCATCTTCACATGACTGAGGTATGCATGGGTTGAAGTTATCTAAATTCCTAAGAACTTTAATACTGTCTATGCTTTCGAACCTAATTTCTAGTGCTTGTACAATTCCTGTCAAAAATATTCTCTGATCTTCCTCAAAGCAGCCTATTACATTCAAATTTTGTGTGAGCTTAATGCCCTTGTATGTATTTTCTTCTTCACACAACTGATTCTCCAGCTTTTGCAATTGTGGGCCATTCTGTTTAATCATTTTAATAAGCTTTCCCTTTGCTGAACTTAAACCAGTTTGGACCTCACTAATTGAAAGAAACCTCCTTTAAAATACTTCTGACAACCGTGCAAGGGTGGTTGTAATGTCCTCCATCAAAAACAGAAACTTCACAAATGCTCGGACTTCAAAGATTTCAAATAACTTTTAAAAGCCTCATAGCTACTTTCTGATCAGCTTCTGTAGAACCACTTGCAACTTGTTCTACATGAACAATAACTGCTGAAAAATTATTGGTCAGTGCTGTCATTGCACGATTTTGGCCTGCCGCCACCTAATACCATGAGTTCCCACATGGTGAAGGATCTTCTCATCCATTATTTCACCAATGTCCTTGAGTTCTTTCGTTCTTTTGGGATTACTGTGATAAAATGAATAAATGCCCTTGGTAACATCTTCAACAGATCCAGCATATTTTACATGCTTAGCAGCATCGGCAACTGCAAGCTCAAGTCTGTGGAGAACACAGTGCACTGCAACA
This sequence comes from Macrothele yani, assembly GCA_039090855.1. Lineage (NCBI taxonomy): Eukaryota > Metazoa > Arthropoda > Arachnida > Araneae > Macrothelidae > Macrothele > Macrothele yani. The sequence goes on along the minus strand of CM077023.1, from coordinate 67,235,755 downwards.
AGTCCTTGACAGTCAGCCTCAAGCTGTTTTACTATACCGGAAATAGTTCCAACATTTACAACTCGCACTGTCAAAACTTACTGCTGTAAGCTTGTCCTTCCAATTCGGGATGAATTCATGCAACACAGAAACAATCGTTGATTTTATATCAGCCGATGTTTTATTTTCACATTCGTGTAAGACAATATAATTACATACTTCATTACCATGTAAGTAACAGATATACAGTATATTATTTCTGACGACACAGTCGACCTATCTGTGGAGCCATTAGCCACAGTGAAGAGAAATTAACATGTGATAGTTCATCTTTTATCTGTTGTCGCATGCTCTCTGCAATATATTTCACAAACTGCTTTGCTGCTTTGTCATTCATATAAGTTCCCCCAACTTTAGGCCATTTTTCTTTTGAAGAGAACACAATCCTGCAAAATCATCAAAAGAATAGTTCTCTTTTGCAATGAGATAGGCTGTGTTGAACAGTTTCTCCATATTTGAAATCAGACTGGCATCTAGTGCTTTAATGGCACATACTAGTGGTGTTGCAGATGGATTTGATTTTGCATATTTCACTTGGCAGGCACTTCCATGTGTTGTAGATAAACTGTGCTTTGTTACCTGTTAAAAAAAGAGCAGTAAATTCAGTTGTCCTCTCCTTTATCAAGAACTAACACAAGAAAAATGAAACAGCATTATTAAGAACAAATGACTGCAGCAAATCAAACATTCATGAACTCTGCCACGTGCGAATGCAAAGCATGTGAAAGCTTAAGTTTTTTTGTTTTTTTTTTTTTCGCATTTTCAGGCATCTAACATTGCTGCCAATTAATCAATCACACTTCCTCACATAAATTGAAATGACTTTTTTTAAACAACTGCAGTGATATCACACATTTTGCAACTTTACAAATATGCCATCAATTAATCAGTCACCACACTTCCTCGTGAACACAAATGACTATTTTTTTTTTAATTTTAAGACATTACAAGTGTTTGCCCTATTTTGAGTCATATCTTCCCAGACAAAAATAAATTAAAAATAGCACATTGTTATTTCGTGCAAAAACTACTGGAGAAAAACAATTACAAGAAATTTTTAGATAAACTAATAAACTATGCTTAAAAGTTAAACAATGGGTTGGTAAAAAAAAAAAAATCACAATGATTCATTAAACTTTTGCAGCCTTATTTTACTTACAGCATCCTCACTTTCAAATGTCTGAGGTGCCCCCCCCCCTGCTTTACAACAACGGCCCCACTTACCATTGATTCTAAAAACATATACATATAATCACCACACTTCGTCACATTACTTTTAAGTTCGTGATAGGCTGACGTCAAAAACATACATACTATGTCAAAGGATAAATAATATTTAATAATAAAAAGAAAGAAAAACTTACCATTTTGTATCTGATCGCTGGGCACTCGTTAACAAAGCTTGAATCTTCAGGTCTTGTGTGTTCTTTGCACACTCTATAAATCATCAGATCATTTGAATCCGAAAGCATTTCAAGCCAAGGATGTATTTTTTTCCATTTCAAGAAGGTAGAAGAACTTACTTTTTTTTTCGTGAGGTACTCTTACTGACTTCCAATTCTTACTCATTTTCATTTCCTTTAATAAGTTTGTTTTTGACACAGGGAAAATTGAAATACGATGTAATTTCCCATTTCGCCATTGTTCAAATTAGTGTGCACTTTTTCGTTTTAATAAAAACACACCATGAGGAACTCGCTCTAAGAACTGCGGACTTCCACTGCTCCATGGATGCAAAATATTTCAATCACTATAGTGAATTGCTTAAATCACTCACTGGCCAATCATATGCCCAGCATCCACGTGACGACTTGATTAGTAAGTAACATCATCACAATAGGCACCCCTCCTCTATTCATCGCATAAACTGGCGAGTGTTGAATGACGTTGGAACATAAAAACAAGATTGGCAGAACGCTCGGTTAGCGCACAAAACCTAGTCGTTAAATTTGACGACCAAGCACAAATATTTAGTCATGAAAACCAAATTTGAAGTGGTAAAACACGACTAACGACCTCTAATTTCTAACACTCTCATATTATGTTGCAAAAATTCTTTCGTGGATTGAAGCAATATTATATATATCTTAAAACTCACAGCTTGAATTTAAATTGAGTGAAACTATTGAAGTCCCCCATAGCAGAAAGTTCCTGGTCAGTCTGTGAGATATTGTGGTGCCATGAAATAATCTGCAGATGGTCACTAGACAAAATAACTACTAGATGCAAAAAACAATAAAAATTTGCACAGGTAGAAATTAAAAAGAGAGAGAGAGAACGAGAGCGAGAAGAACTGACCACCTTCTTCTATCTAAAAAAAATGTCTAACCTAAGTACTACAGCAACTGCAACAATAACTAGGCTCAAGAACACTCTGGCCCTTTGTATCTAGAATTCTGCCCCCAGTTTTGAGCTGAAACACAAAGATTTATGGAATAAAAGACAGAGGCATCCCTAGAAAAAAAAATTATTACAGGAGAAATGTTCATTCCATCCTACTTCAATTTTTGGAAAATTAGAAATTTTCACTCCGTCCAACTTTCGTTTTCAAAATATTTTCCTCAATTTTCAATCTTAAATACAAACATTTATCTAATGAAATGATATTTAAAGAACATACACGGCAGAGGGAGCATTGTGAGAAAAAGAATTTAGGATTACTAGGCTCCAACTAACTTCCATTTTCGGAAATTATTGCTTCCATTTACACACTGAAACAAAAATTTATGAAATAAAATTATATTTAACAATACCGCACAATCATTTCTTGGAACATCAAAGGGACATCATGAGAAAAAAGAAAGATTGCAGGAGAAATCTTCACTCTGTCTTACTTCTATTTTCAGATATTTTGAAGGACGGAAAACTTGCATCCATGATCAGGAGTCTGCAAGAGGATTTAATAGGGTTCTGGGGGTATCGTTTTTGTGTTCACAGGACCACAATAAATCTGTCACATATGTCGCCCATCATCACGATTCTGCTATCATTGCAATAACACGACAGCATTCAATTGAAGTGTAGATATACAGGCACTTCTCACTTAACGACCTACCTGTTTAACAACCGCTCAGACTTACGACCAGCTCTACAGCCTGGGGAATCCCCTTTCTCAGTCTGAGAAAGACAACACAAAGCAGTAATCACAATGACTGGTGGGTGAGTGGACTTCATTCAGGCATTAATTTGCCCAGCTGCAAAATGATAGCCCTTCACCGTAGATTTATTGGTAACAGTTATAAAAAAACAACAGCTTCATTTTGCTTGTTGAGACATTTTTGTTCACGTCCGGCTGCACCCACACGTTTTCATCAAGAAGGCGAAGTTGAAAGAGTATCCCACTCAAAAGTAGATACCAGTGGGTTTTTTCACGACGATGAACGCACTCAGTTCTTTCTCCAAAAGTAAAACCATGAGAAAGTCCTTTTTTTTTTTTTTTTCTCTTATTATGAGTTTCTTGCTCTCCTTGATGTTTCCGCATCGCCGACGTCTTCCCATAGTCTCATTCTCGCAGTCGGTCAGTATTTACTACATGAAGCATTTGCAATCTCCAAAACTACATATTTTGTTTACAAATTTGTAACTTTATTGTGCACTCCATAGTACACAATGTCGGCAAAAAGGAAGAGCATGACTTCACCTGGAGAAAGCACCAAGAATCGAAGGAAGGCTATCGATCTTGAGATAAAAATGAAGATCATAAACGACTATGAAGCTGGCAAAAAGTTAAAGCGATAGCACGTGGCTTGGAGCTGGCATATTCGACTGTTTCGATGATCTTGAAGGATAAAGATAGAGTGAAAGAGGCAGTGAAAGCATTGTCAGGATTTAAAGCCATAATAACTAGGCAGCAGAAAGGTCTCATTCATGAAATGGAGAAGTTACTGGCGATCTGGTTTGACGACGAGATACAAAAAAAGAATGCTGATGAGCTTTTTAATAAATTCAAGCCGAGGCACGCAGTACCTTTGAAGACGAGCAAAGGCGAAAAATTGACGGAAACATTTACGGCAAGCCATGGATGGTTTCAACGGTTTTGCTGGAGATTCAACCTGCAGCATAATCAGAGTATCAGCGGTGAGGCAGCAAGCTCGGATGTAGAAGCAGACTAAAAATTTGTTGACCAATTTGATGAAATTATCGAAAAAGGTAGCAACCACTTGGAACACATCTTCAATGTGGATGAAACCGGACTTTTTGGAAAAAATGCCCGAAAGGTCCTACATACACAAAGCTAAAATAATGGCCGGTTACAAGGCATTTGAGATCACGGTCACATTGTTGTTGGGAGGAAATGTCCCTGGGTTCTAGTTAAAGCCTTTCCTCATCTATCGCTCTGAGAACCCACATGCATTGAAGCGGTTAGTAACCACACGCTGCCTGTTTACTATCATGTGAATAACAAGGCATGGAACATACAAGCTTTATTTGAGGGTTGGTTCACCAACTGCTTTATACCCTCGGACAAGCATCATTGTCTGGAAAAGGGTGTTCCCTTTAAAATTATCCTCCTGCTTGATAATGCACCAGGAAACCCCCAGCATCTTGATGATCAACACCTGGATGTAAAGGTAGTGTATCTGCCTAAAAACATGACTGCTATCCTACAGCCAATGGCCCAGGGGGCTATAGCTACGTTCAAACTGTACTATTTGCGCACAACTTTTTCCAAAGCTGTAGCAGCAACAGAAAGTGATGAAGTAACCCTTCGTGATTTTTGGAAATCATACATTTTACACTGCATAAAGAACATTGAATCAACTTGGGAGGGAGTGACAGAAAAGTGTATGCAAGGCATATGGAAAAAATGCCTAAAACGTGTCGTGAATAATTTCGAAGGGTTTGACAAAGGCGAGCATATTGATGTTATACATAAAACAACTGTGGAACTTGCTAATGTGCTTAATTTAGATGTTGAAGTGGAAGATATTGAAGAATTAGTGAAATATGTTGAGGGAGAGCTAACTAACGAAGATTTAATAGAGTTGGAAGCGCAGCAGCACTTGGAAGAGGAAAGATTGGAAGAAGTACAAAAGAAGTTCACAGTAAAGGGGTTAGTTGGTGTGTTATCAAGAGTGAATGCAGCTACATTAGAACTAGAGGGTATGGCTCTGAATGTTGAACTGTTCATGAAAGTGGAACAGCAAATGAATTAACTTTTACAATTATATCTTGAAATTTATGAAGAAAAAAAGAAACTTACACAGCAGATCGCACCAACGAGATTCTTCTCGAAAGCCAAACCCAGGAATCTCACACCTACAAGTACTTCCATTTCCTCGCCATCATCTCCCTTACCCGGGCCCTCTACAGGTCCTGATAACTCCTCCGATTATGACCTTGAACCACTACCACACTTTGAAGGATTCGATGACTAAAATATTAATCTGAATGTCTTTTTTTTTTTTATGAATGAATTTTAATTTTTTAGTACATCATTTTTATAATTTTTCCTGATTGTATTCTTATGTTCTGTAATATGTAAGAGATGCAAATTAAAACAAAGTTATCAAGTTGGAGTTTCCTTTAGACCTTTTCTTTATTCAGAATAAATAAAAGTGATTAAGCTCCTCGCTTATCGACGAAATCGCTTAATGACCTAATCGTAGGAACAGAACTCGGTCGTTAAGTGAAGAGTGCCTGTATATGCAAAAACAGTGATCTTAGGTTTAAAACCAAACAGCATTAGGCCTAAAGTACAGTGAAGACCAAGTTGAGCAGAACCAACTTAAAAAACGTATGTGATCATACGTTTTTTAAAGTTGGTATGTTTTAAAACATATGCAAATGTATGTGATCATTAAAGCAACTTTAAAAAAAGGTTTTTTGAATTTATTTTGTGATAAAATATTATAAAATAGTATAAGATTATATAATATTATTCCAGGGGTTGCGCTGCAGAACGCATTCTAAAAAAAAAAAAAATGTTTTGGCAATGAAAAAAAAAGTTTTGGTGAAAATATTGGCCATTACCTTTTTGTACTATTATGACACTGGCAAAAAAAAAAAAAAAAATATGTGTGTGTGTGTGTGTGTACTTGAAGGGCTCAGCAGGTTATCTAATTTTACTAAATACTGATGTGTAGAACAAAAAAATATAATAGTGTGTAAGCACTATGTACCTAACTGAACATTTAAGCCACATAATATGAAGGCATACTATATAATATAGTTCGCCAAATTAATTCAAAAAAATTTATGAATTACATTTGAAGATGTCAAATACAAAATAAATATAGTATTTCTTCTAAAATGAAGAGATTTTCATATCGCATGTCACTACCTTTGTGGAAACATGTCCAGGCTTTGAAATTCTGACTCAGATAAATATGCTTCTTTTACTTTATCACACCAGCATAACTCCTTCTCTGGTAGACATAAAAAGCCTTCGTTTTTGAAAATGTACTATAAGTAATTCAGCTGAGTTAAAAAAATTGGTAGTTTTGAAACAGTAATATTCTTGAGCACAATTTGTTTCAACATCTATGATACACAACTCAAAACATGAAGCACACAGAAACACTATTATGAAATTAATAATTCCAAGTTTTAAAGGATCAACAAACAGCATAAAATCTACTCCTAGACACAAACTAAAAACAACTGTAATCAACAAATCAGCATTTTCAAAATAAGTAACATGAACAGTATTCACAGTCTTTCTTTCTCAAAGTAAACCAGTGAGTCAAGAACCACAAATACACTGCTCAACATGGAATCTCTATACCAAGAAAATTTTGACACAGAGTTGTAAAAATTACAGGATGAAAAGAACTGGTGAAGACATGTTAATGATCAAAAATCAAAATGTGAGAGGGTAGTATATAAGCTTTTCATTCTGGACTGTTGGGCAGCTCTACAAGCCTGTACATGTCAGTGAGATCATCAATAGTGTACTGGGATATGACATTCCAAGCAGCAACAGCTGCTGCACGTATACTACCAGAGGGCACGGTAGTGGAGGGGGCAATCCACACATGCTCAATAGACAACTAGTCTCATGAGTTTCACAGTATAGAAGAACGTCTACATCCTGGAGACTGTTCCTTATAACATGAACACTGTCTGGATTGGTGTTGACCTGTTGTACCATAGTTCCTGGTATGGGCTACAAGATAAGGTCATATGATACGACAGACAATGATACCGACACAACACCTTGCCATCATTGGTGCCAGGAATATGAACAACAGATGTTCTGTTCCTATACCAGTCCAAATCAGTATACCACATTAGGGTCTTCTGTTGCAGATGTTTGTGAACTCCTCTGTATCATTAACAACTATGACACCATAAGGATATGTGGCCATCCGACATGTCGAAACAGAACCTGGAATTGTCTGCAAATATCACATGCCTCCATTTCACAGTCTAGTGTTGTCTCTAAATCAATTATTCCAATAACATGTCCTGGGTCATTCCATATCAATTCACCCAATGATTTGGTGAAATGGAATCCATTCTTTCAGGTTTTCAAGAAATTTGGCAAGGAACACTTTGCTGAAGTATGGAAAACTACAAAATTTTAGCTTACTACACCTCATAGTTTTGGAGATACAGTGCTCCACCATTTCAATGAACATCTATTTTGTGTGCAAAATAGTGTAGCTCCACTTTCCACAAAGTGCTCTATAACTGCAGTTCTATTTAGTTCAGAAGAAAGAAATTTTGTACACTTATAAAAAAACAGTCTCCAGATTTTGAAAGCATTAGAAATGTTATTGGAAACACTGAATAAACAGATGAAAAACAGCAATAAACTGAAAATCTGCCACACAAAAAAAAAAAAAGATGGCAATCCTATGGCAGTCTCTGTAGCAAATGGCAGAGGTATGATAGTTTTTTTCCCCCTTTTGTATCAGTCTTTTATATATATGACTTAAAAAGAAAAAAATAGTGGCTTTCAAGCTTGCTTTCTGAGACATTAAACATAAAAATATCTGATCATCATCAGTTCATCCATTATTTACTATTAGTTTATACTACATTATCTATATGACTTTCAGAAAATTTCTCATGGAGGTATAACTAACAAAGATACAAAAAGCTGCTAAATTTTGTATTTTTATGCTGCAGTTTTTGAATTACTGTGCTAAAAAGTTTCACCAAACTGCAGTTTCAGTCACATGTGTATGTGTGTGGCCATGGCATTTCACACAAAAACTTTTGTATTGTCAAGAGACTCATTAAAAAAAAAAACCTGCAAAAACATATTTGAGGGACCTACGTACAAATGAACCTCTTTAAACTGCCAAAATTTGTGCGATGTATTTTTTCTGGAATCCATTGTTTCAGGTTTTCAAGAAATTTGGCAAGGAACACTTTGCTGAAGTATGGAAAACTACAAAATTTTAGCTTACTACACAGTAAGCTAAGGTGGCAATATAAAAAGGGTGAATGACAACAGCGGCAACTTTTAAAAAGTATTATTGGGTGTGGGACCAATGGTTCTTAACTAACATTCATATATGTATTCATATTAAATGGATAAAAAATTGATTGCTTTCATTGTAATTAACTGTCTTTTTCAACACTAGCTTTTTATTTTCTATTGTTTTTCCTCTTTTAACAAAACTTTGAAATTAGTTAAGAACCATAGTCCCACACCCAATACTTTTTAAAAGTTGACAATAGCAGCAACTTTTAAAAAGTATTGGGTGTGGGACCTATGGTTCTTAACTAACACTCAATATCAGGAACACCGATCATCGCTCGGTTAAAGGGGAGATGAGGGCACAAAAAAAATTTATATTTTGATATCCATTCGTGCTTTTGATGTTTTTTGGGGGACTTTCTGGAGCTTTTATGATTCAAAATTTTCTCTCAGGACCATAAGGCGCTCGCCTCGTTGCAGAAAGCCTTGGATTACTCGGAATTTATTGAGATGCTTACATAGGAAAAATAGATTTAAAATATTCTTGCATTCAAGAAATGCTTCAGATTTATATGCAAGAATTCAGCTGTCTACCTGTGCGATAAAACACCATACTATAAGTTGCAAATTAAAATCACTTTATTTACAATTTAAAAGTAGGTTAAAAAACAGACTAGCGCTTCCGGGGATCACGTTGTCCCCATCTACGGGTCCAAAGCACCACAGTGACACGATAGAGGCAGTCATTATATACAGATTAAAATCCCCCCTACACCACGTCAGCAACATTTTAGTGATGCCAACATTTACACAGAAAAAGGCGTACATGTTAATAACAGTTGATATTACAGTAAGTATAAAAAATTACAAATGACAATAGGCAAGAAGTGCAGATTAGCCATTGGACAAAGTCTCTGTCAGGGCAACCAATCCACGCCAAGGTCCCGGTACATATGCGGGCAAGTCCAAATTACAACATCTGTCACCATAAGCAAGAATATACAGGCTTTCGGAAAGGAAGACAGTACTTTTATTGAGATTTGTTTCCAGAATTTTCACATTTTCCCAATCCGGTGAGTAACCGCCCTGTGTGACAGCTAACGTAAAGGCAGTATGAGTAGTACCAACTCGAAGCATGTACTGGTGTTCTCTCAGGCGGGTATTTAAGCACCTGAGAGTAGAACCTATATAACAATTCTCAGTAACTGTCTTCCTTTCCGAAAGCCTGTATATTCTTGCTTATGGTGACAGATGTTGTAATTTGGACTTGCCCGCATATGTACCGGGACCTTGGCGTGGATTGGTTGCCCTGACAGAGACTTTGTCCAATGGCTAATCTGCACTTCTTGCCTAGTGTCATTTGTAATTTTTTATACTTACTGTAATATCAACTGTTATTAACATGTACGCCTTTTTCTGTGTAAATGTTGGCATCACTAAAATGTTGCTGACGTGGTGTAGGGGGGGGATTTTAATCTGTATATATTGACTGCCTCTATCATGTCACTGTGGTGCTTTGGACCCGTAGATGGGGACAACGTGATCCCCGAAAGCGCTAGTCTGTTTTTTAACCTACTTTTAAATTGTAAATAAAGTTATTTTAATTTGCAACTTATAAGTATGGTGTTTTATCGCACAGGTAGACAGCTGAATTCTTGCATATATCACTTCTCGTGCGAAATTGTTTTTCTGGTTATATGCTTCAGATTTATTAAATTTTCGTAGATATAGAAACTGGTTTAACTCTAAGTTGAAACGTGCAAAGAAAATTAATTTTTTAAGTCGGTTTTCAAATACTAGCGACTGCAGTAAAGTTTGGCAATCAATTAATGAGTTGCTATCCAGGTCTCGGGTTCAGGGGGATCCCATACAGGTTGATCATATGGGCGCTAGAATTACTGACTTGGATCCGATTGTAAATGTGTTTAATATGTATTTTATTGAATTACCTGCAACGTTATTGGCTGATATCCCACATTCAGATGGGCATTATTCTGAATTCCTGTCCTGTTTCAGATGATCTTATGTCGGTTCTGACTAATTTGGATTCATCAAAGGGAGTGGGTACGGATGACGTTCATCCGAGAGTAATTAAGTATGCTTCTCAAAATTTGGTAATACCTTTCAGTCATATTATCAATTGTATCTTTTTAACTGGGAGAATTCTGTCTTCCTTTACAATAAGTAGGGTTTCGGTTATCCATAAAAAGGGCAATAGAACTGATGTTGCTAATTACCATCCAGTTGCAAATATTTCGATATTTGCTAAAATATTGGAGAGGCTGGTTTTGAATAGCCTGTCAGGGTTTTTGGATTTGAATAAAACTTTACATTGGAATCAGCACGGTTTTCGGAAGGGTCACTCAATGGAGACTGCGTTATTGGATGCTATGAATTTTTTACAGTCAAATGTAGATTGTGGAAGGTGTGTTTTGGGTATATTTTGCTACTTGTCAAGAGCATTTGACTGTGTTTGCCACGATATTCTCTTGTCTAAATTACAACATATTGGGATTAGGGGAATTGCACTTTCATTTTTCGAGAATTATTTGTCTAACAGGACACAATATGTACAAATACAGGGTATTCGCTCTTCAGTTCAAAGAGTTAATTTTGGAGTTCCTCAGGGCTCCGTCTTGGGCCCTATGCTTTTTTTAATTTATGTTAATGATATATTTAATGTTGCTTCTACTTCTCACACAGTTTTATTTGCTGACGACACCAGCCTTTTTTCCCCTGGGGATTCGTTGTCCGAGATATTGCCTCATGCAAATCGTGACCTTCAGGAGATTTCTCGCTGGTTTGGTTGTAACGCTCTTACAATTAATACTAATAAAACAACCTGTGTCTTTTTTTCGGGCCGTGGTCTTCAGCCCTTGTCGCCTACTGGTATTTTTTTTAATGGGGATCCTGTTGCATTCGGGTCTTCGGTGAAATTTCTGGGTGTTATACTACACAAGACTTTGCGTTGGGAAGTCCATATTAGTTATTTAGCAAATACTCTTAAGTCTCGTATTGGTGCTATAACTAGGATCACTGGTTTTTTGACAATCATACTAAGATTAATGCTATATTATTCCTTTATCTATCCTACGTTATCTTATTGTATTTTGGCCTGGGGTCAGACAATGGACGGTAACATAAACAGAATTCTTATTCTTCAGAGAAAATACATTCGACTTATAAATTCATCTTTAAATACTGGTAGTATTTATTGTCTTTATAACATACTTCCCTTCAATAAGATATTTATTTTCAGATTATTACTACTTATGCATGACAGAGTGTACACGAATAGGTATCTTGAACTATTGCAATTACAGCATTTCTCCCATTCACACAATACTCGAGGTCATGCGATTTTCGTGGTTCCTAGGGCGCACACCAGATTGCTGCATAACAGTATTATTGCAGCTGGACCCCGTGAGTGGAACAGTATGCCATTATACATCAGGGAAATTGCGTTCTCTAGGATATTTAAAAAACTGTTATGAGAGTTTCTGTTGTTTGTTTGAGTTCTTGTATTCTTTCTTTTGCGGTATGCTCAACACCAGTAGTATTTTTAACATGCTATTTTTATCGTTTTGACCTGACACCCTTTGGAGATCGAGGGCTCGTCAGGCTTAAATTTAAGCCTTTTTTCCTGGCTCCATGCTACAGTTCCATAGTACATTGTTATTTTAATTTTTTTAATGAATTGCATTGTATCGATTTTTTTTTTTTGGTCAATTGTAAACGGGATTAGTGCTTGTATGTTTATGATTATTATACTAGATATATTTAAGGTGGTTGAGCCTTTGTTTTCTCTTGGAGTAAATAATTAGTACTAAATGTTATTAATTTATATTGAACTTTGTGATATTACTGTGATTTCATGTTTTTATTTCATTGTGTTAATATTTAAATTTAGTTTAGTACATATGACAATTCTTGATTTTGTGTTTTGTACTGTGATGTGTGGCAGAATTTTCATTAAATTCAAATATGTTATTTCCAAGTATTGTAATGCTAAGTCTAAACCATCAAGATTAATAATGATATACGAATTAGAGACAAATTAATTTAGAATAAACATCAAAACAAAGATGAATGATAATTTTTTATTTGTGTTAGAGTAAGAATTTTTTTGAAATTGTTTTTATTATTTCCGAACATGAAACACCAAACAATAAATGTTAACATGGGGTTCTTCATCGAATTATATTTTGTAGATATTTGGCTGAGGTGCTTAAGTCCTGTTGGCGGGTTAACTCCCACAGCTTTCTTCATAATCAAGTTCCATAGGCGTTACCATTAGGATGAACTTCCATGGTGTGAAACAATTCTTTCCATACAACATTACGGGTGTGACATGGATTTTCTGGTGGTAGCAGCACTTTCAAACTGTTTTGCCTCTTGACTCGGGAAAAGGCAACATACATTATTCCATGCATGAAGACGGATATCCGGAGATCAACGTCAACGAACTCGAAGGTTTGACCTTGGGCTTTGTGCACCGTCATAGTGAATACTGGTTTTACCGGAAACTGATGTCATTGCATTGTACATCCAAGTTGACCTTTGTTTGAGTCGAGCGTAATTTGCAGAATGTGTATTTCATGGCCAGATTGTTCTCCAGTGACGATCTTTGCCTTGATGATGATGTTGCAGAGCTCAGTTATGATCATCCTAGTTCTATTGCAAAGTCCTTCTGAGACATCCAAGTTCTGCAGCAGCATGATGATTGTGGTTTTTTCAGCTTCAGCTCATGTGGTGGCAAATCACCAATGTCGTTGGAGTAAGGGAATTCCGGGGTGAATTGTAGCACTCCTTCTGGATGGTCCTTGACAGAATCATAGCTATGATATACTTTGTACTCCCCAGGTAGCTGCTCTATGATTAGCTCTATCCTTCATAGTTTTCATTTGCGAGACAATTTCCAAAGACCTCATCAATGAGATTGCCATTAGAAAGGATGTCTTCCGGTATTTCAATTTCGTCCATGGCATTCATCGGCAGTTGTCCATTACCAAGCTTCAAAAGATAATTTGCGAATTCTTTTTCTCGTGGGTCGACGTGCATATTCTTCTTCAGCGAAAAGAAATTGAATTGTCGTCAGTGATCGCTTCTTTTGATCAATAAGTCTAGTAGTTCAGTTCTGTTGGCTCGGGGCTACACGGGAAGACACTGACGGAAATCTCCTCCCAGGACTACAATCTTTCCTCCAAACGGCAAATTCGGATTTGCTATGGCACACAACAGCTGATCCATGTTATGTAGTCCGTATTTTGGTAACATAGGCACTTCATCCGTTAGGAAAACTTCAACTTGGGTGAGTTTTGCAGCTTTGGTTGATCTAGGTTTTATGCTTGAAATTTATTCTGGCGTCATCGGCACCCGAGTCCAAAGGTCTTGTGTGAAGTTCGTCCACCTGGGAGCAGAATCGAAGCAATACCAGTGAAGGCTGTGCACCTAACGTTGTAATTTAGGCCACGAAGGATGTGATACAGGGTCTTGTAGACGAAGGTTTTGCCAGTGCAACCAGGTCCATCAATGAAGAAACATCTGTGCCCAGGGTTCGCGTCATCAAGTGCACGTACTATGGTGTCAACAATTTTTATTTGCCTTCCTTTAAGAAGCCCGTACATGTGTTCGCCTCGAGCAGCTGACTCATCGGTGTTTAGAACGTCTTGGTTGAGCTCATTCTCGTAGTCGTCAATGTTGTCCATGGCAAATCATTGCACCCAATAGCGGAAATTTCTGTCTTCTGTTGCTTCGGTGTTCAACTTGTAAGCGATGATTCGATAAGCACGTTTAATCGCTTCTTCGACTGAGCCGCCAGTTTCTCCTGCTTCTCGGATAAAGTCATTGGTCAAGTCTTCTTCAAACATTTCCCCATAGGCGCTTCGGGTTTTCGGGTGATCCAAGAATCAGAATCTGTGTGAACAGTGTTCTCATTGCTCTGGGCATCTTCGAGATGGCAGATTCTCATAGGCCTTCTATCCATTGTTGATCATCGTAGGCGAGTCCTCGAGCCAGGCAAGCTTGCTTGTATGTCACATATCAGAGGCCGTCAACCATTAGGAGATCTTCAAAGCTTGTTGCATTCTTGACATGGTACAAAGTAGTCGTAAGTGGTATAGTTCTGGCTGGGCAACGAAATTTACATTATGGATTCCGCCAATGACACGTAGACGGCGAGTTCTCTGCACCCATTCACTTGATTTTCCGACCCATTTGAAGTGTTCGGGCATCTGCCAATAGTAGTGGTAAATAACCTCTAGTGGGTTTCCACTGAAGCAACAGTTTTCTTCTTGTTTTAGCAATCGGATGTGCTGGAAGTAGGCTTCTAACGTTGAGCCTTTCTGTCCAATGTCTGCCAAATCTTCTTGGGCATGGTCGATCTTCCAGATTCGGTATTGGCCAGGCAGATGGATGTCCAAACATTGAACGACGTGTCTCTTCTTCTGGATCTCGTTACCGAATAATCTCCAGGATGCTCCCGGTGGAGTGACGCATCGGCCTTCAACGTAGGTGTCCGCTTCATTGTAAATTAGTCTTCTTTGGTTTTCCACAATCTTGATGGATGCGCAATCATGGTCCTTATAGATGTACTTGTAGAGATATTTTACAGCATGAATGCTTCCAACGTACTCGACATTGATATGACACTTGTACCTCTTCAGCAGATAAGCGTTGTAAGGAACCACGTGACAGTTATCTCTTTTTACTTGTTGGCCATTTACATCCTTGCGGTACACGGCTTGTTATGTGAAAATTCGGGATTGCACTGGTCCAACTTGGAGTCATAGCGACATCGGTACTTTGGTTTCTCATCATCCGCTAGAGATGTAACTTCTTGGAAAGGTTTTGGGTAGACGAAGCGGCACTTAATGCGTTCGTTCTAACTTGTTGACCATGCAGCTCGCATCTGGATTCAGCTCTCCGCACGGATTATGAATCATCCACTTCAGCGCCAGTTCTCACAAGTCTGGATCATTGTTGTCGATAATTTCAGCTGATACCAGGTCGTCGAGTTTTTCTGGGCTACGGATCTCGTCTTCTGGACTCTTGATCAGAAGCTGGTGCATATGTGGAAGGCACGCTTCTGGAATTCGATTGTGTAGACGTATGCAGCGACGTTTCCGAAGACGTGATTCTTGTCCAATTCTTTGATGATTGCATAGAATTTAAGCTTGGCAATTCTAGAGATGAGTTCAGGCCGGTCTGGAGTCAGCTGTTGTAAGGTAGTTCCATCTTCGAAGGCAATACATGACACTTCTTTAATCTCTGGCCAATCGGGATTGCATGTCATGGTGATGAAGAAATCTGGCAATCCAAGGCGTCGAACAATAGCCATTGCATCGAAGTGTTTGGCGTAGTATCACGTTGAGCCAGGGAACGATGATGGTAGTATCTTCTCAGCAACTACAGCATCCTTCTTTTCCGCAAGCTCATTGATAAAGCAGGTAACTCCAGTGTATTGATCGGCGAGAATCTTCTTTTGGTTATCCTTGATCCATTGAATGCCGTCGCGTTCCACTCGAATGTAAGTTTCGACGAGATACTGCTGGAAAAGTCTACCACCAAAATGCAAGGCGTTGAAGTTGGTTTGACGGAAATCGGGATCCATTATAGCTGTTTCTGGAAAAATGTGCTCGGCGAGTCCGGGTCAAAAAGCGATTCGGTATTACGCCAATTCAAGTCGCGTGAGATGCTGACTGCTCGCATAAGGTGTTTGTAATTTCAGACCCACGGAATAGCCTAATGTTCTTTTTGGGTAGAACTGCTGGTAGGTGAAGGGCTCAACGTGTTTGTCGGTATTCCTCAAAGTGACTATCTTTTTGCCTCGTTGATGCACCCCAATTTCATTATCCGGAAAGCTTTGATCGGCATTAAGCGTGAGGACGACACATACTTCACTGGAAAAAGGAACGTTGAATTTTCTGTAGTCGGCACCTTCTAGCGTTGTAAATAGGAGCCGAACATGCGGAGGTGCCATTCCTTCTGCAGCTGCACGCTGGTTCACTTCTTCTTCCACTTCTCGCATCATCATGAAGGATTGCACGAAATCGTTCTGGGATCGAATAATTTTCTCCAGCAATTCCATTAGAGCTCGGCTGATTGCATGGTTGAGAGGATGTTCGAGTTGCTCTGCAACGCTATCATCGGAGTCCAGGAAGTACATTTGGCCATATTGAGGTTCCGAGGTCCTTCGAATTCCCCTTTGGTGTTCTGCATCGGATGAGCTGCCATATTCATTTTGTGGTAAACTTGTCCACCAGCGATGAAGCTACAGATACTATGGCTGTTGATGGTTCGATCATTGTCCATGTTGAATGAAGCTAGAACGAAGCATGCGTTCCAATTCCGGATCCTTTTATGGAATTCTTCGGCGAGCGAATGATGCCGTAAAAAGAGGCGCGCCAATTCATTCAGAAATTGTGGTGGTTCCAGCTGAATTCGGCCATGCAAGCAGCAGTCTCCAAAGGAGTCACGGTTAATTTGGTTGGATACACATTCTTCGGGGAAATGAACAGCTCCACAGTGAATGAACGCGACGTTGAAAGGTCCCATGCTTTGGTAGGTCACATCGGCATTAACAGCACACTTGTACGTCGGCAATCGATTCTGTTTCAAGGCTCTTCGGCGTCTAGCATCACGACGTCGTTGTTTTTCCAACTGCTGGTTACGTCGTTCATTGGTTTCATTGGCTAGTATTTCAGTTGCACATTGTCGCAAGTGTTCCAGTCGCTGAACACGTTCATCCGCGGTTTTGGTTGTGATTCGCTGTGATGAGCGACTGCGTAGTTCTTCCAAGCGCTGGTTACTTTCTTCGAATGATTCAGCTGCGATTCGCTGTCTATTTATTCGCCGCATTTGATCGAGGTTTTCTTCCGACATAGATTCATTGAGGGTTATAATAATGTCGGACATGATTTCCATGCTCCTCGCCTTAGCTGCTCGGAATGGTCTTTTTGTAGGCTGATCTTCTTCCAATGGGGGGTCATATGTTTCGAGACTGGAATGTGATCGGAAACCATCGGCTCTTGAATGTCCAAGCTATTTCATATTTACTTCTTCCGCTTGTTCTTGTTCCAACAGTGCCATATTCTTTTTATTCTTCTTATTAAAGTTGAAACTTCCGCATTTCGTAGGGGGTCGACCAACCATATTTTTTTTGTATTGTTTTACCATTTACGTGACACTCTGTTAATAGTAATTAATAAAAATGAACTAATCATATTTTAGCACAGCAGATATGCTCGTCATCAAGTGACTATTCAAAAATGTAACAAAAAAAAATGCTGTATTAACAGTTTACCTTTTGAAGGGAAAAACACACGAAATTAGCGTTCCGCTGCTTATGCTGTACTACACATCAACTCCAAGCAGCTGGCACAACACACTTTTTGTGCTAGAAGAAAATAGAAGTAATGCATAATACACATACAACGCATGACGTAATGAGGCAGATGGTGGCGAGAGAGTGTGACGTCATAAAACTTTAATAGGATCCACACACAACGCATGACGTAATGAGGCAGATGGCATGACCGTACGCCAACATCTCAATCGTGAGAGTGCGACGTCATAAGATTTCTAAGCATGGGAAACATTAGGACAACGCCATGACACTAAAAACATTGCAACTCAGGGTGGTTATTTAACCCACTAAACGAATTTTTCCAAAGTCGAGATCAAGCTAAATCGATTTCTAGTAACAGAAAACGGTAGGTTAACCATTTTCATCAAAATCCTTAAAGCCGTTTTCAAAATTAAATTTAAATAGATACAAGAATTGCTCCTTTAATAGTATGGGATATGTGTATTCATATTAAATGGATAAAAAATGTATTGCTTTCCCTATAATTAACAGTCTTTTTGGACACTAACTTTTTCCCCCTCTTTTAACAAAACTTTGAAGAAACAAGGAAGGCATCAGTTTTCTCAACAGGGAAGCACAACCCAAATCCTAATGAGCATCACCACCAATGGTGAGAGATGATCATTTAAAATTTCATTATAAGTGAGAAACTTAAAGCAATACATAAAAAATTTCCATTTTTGAGCTGTATTCCAAATTGTCATGCCTTTTCCCAAATATGTAATCTCATCTGTAATGACACCAGCCTGGAGTTTATTTGTACTATCCACAATACTAGATATAGCTAGAATAGCTCCTAATGAAAGGTTCGAGTTATGGTGAGCAGTGCTAATTTTGGTCGTAGTAAGATGATGATCTCTTTTTATTTTAGGAGACTATCTGAACTTGCCCCAACTTATCATGTTTGCTATTTTTATTTTTGCATTGAGTTTAATGATTTTTCCAAGCTAATTAACTTGCTTGTTTGATTTAGGATATCTCCCACTGCCCACCTACTAATAAGTATGTTTCTCAAAGAAATTTGAAAAATTACTGGCAATATATTGCTGGCTTGAAGAATGGTTGTTTTTTCTCTTGAAAACACAAACTGAAATTTTTTTCATATGCACTGCATTACTTCATTCTGAAGTACACTTCATTACTTCATTTTCCATCAAAAACACTATTAGGAGTTGCAGTCACACATGTAAGAATTCCCTACCCATGTGATAAACTACATCAAAATGCAGTAAATGCACAGAATGGTAAAAAGCTGCTGTCCACTTGAAAAATGCAGGAATGGGTGTGGCTTTGTCTCTTTTACATGGAAGGTCAATTCGTAAGACAACACTTCCCTACCCTTCAAGGCACTAATGGATGCTTATGAACCCTCAGACACATATGTACACAAACACACTTGTTATTAGCCATGCAGCTTCAAATAATTCATGTGCTTTATATACAGAAAGCCACTCTTGCAACCAAAGGGGGAAACAAACCAACAGAGCCATGGTGGGAGAATGAATGACAATTAGAGCTGAGACGTGCTGAGCCCGAGCCCGAGAGCCCAAAGCAGAACCCGGGCCCGAATCGGGCTCGGGCTGTAGAATATCTACTGTGGTTCGGGCTCTTAGAGAGAGAGGTAGAGAGAGATTTTTTTTTTTATATATAAATGTGATTTCATATGATTTAGCAAATGAGACACTTTATAGTTGGTAAAGGAAATTCTTTAGCAACTGGTTCTGGTTGGGAAGCAGGCAGTCGTGATAGCTATTTATTCCGGACTTGGGTAGAAAATGCCATAGGCAGCGCATTAGTGTGTTTCTGCAGAGAAACAAAAGCTTTTTCAAGAACTATAGAAATAGGATAGTTGATAGAATGCCTATGATAATTTACCATCTATCTCCATGCAGTAACTCCCTTCTAATTCTATTCAGCAATGTACATATTGCAGCGCATTATGGCGCGCTAATATTAGCATTATGAGAGCAGCATTGAATTGCAACACCGTCCAATGATTTTGGATGCCCGGCCGCCCGAAGCACTTCAGGTGGAAACGAACGGTCAAAGAAAATCGTAAAGTTACACTATAAAAATAGATAGAGGTCCCTTCCCCACTCCCCATTTGAGAAATACATTGGTTAATTGCAGGAGGAGGAGAGAGTGGAAGTGTAAAAAAAGAAAATGTTTTTTTATTAATGGTTGAACAGGTTAGCCAGTTTTCGGACTCGTTCGGACCCGTGATCTATCTTGCAATATAAATTTCGGGTTCGGGCTGATATACCACGGGGTCGGACGGGCTTGGGCTTCGAAAATTGAGCCCAAACTCAACTCTAATGATGAATAGGCTTGGGAAAAATCGCTATGATGAAAAGGCTTGGGAAAAAATTACTCCCCAAAAAACTGAAAATTGATGGAAAAAACCCACATTCTGATAAAGAACAGCAGGCAGACAAAGCTTGAAATGAGCAACTAATGTGCTATCCCTCCATCCTCCACACTCATCACATACATTTAGAATCTTGCCCATGCGATTGCTTTCCCACACGTGGAAGCTCGCTGTGCAATTGGAGCAAAATCAGGTTCCAACTCTCCCATGCAGCCTCTTTTTCTGATCTTGTCAGGGGAGGGGACATCACATGTAAATTGGTTAAATCCTCCTGGTGTCTCAAGGCTCATTAGGCACCTCATCTGCCACAGAGAGGACAGTGAAGTTACATTCCCCATAAATGAATGAAAAAAATTGAAAAGCATTTTTATGATGTACATTGTTTTTATAAGAAAAATACTCGATCATGATCGGGAACTGTCTGATGTCACATAACGCTGTAAAGAAAAGAGCTCTCCATACGAAATATATGCATGGTTAGTCAAGTTTACAATTTCCACGTTATAACCAAAAATTTATTATAACAGACTATATTATAATGACAATTGACTGTATATGTATTAAACTAAGAGAACATAATTATTAATACATGAGGGGGGGAAACAGTCGAGACATGCAAAATGTACTCAATGGCATGGTAATAATACAAAACATCACAAAATTCATTAACATTTTCTTACATATCAATCTGAGAACGAGAGCTCTTTTCAGAAGTTTCTTTTTCAAGGTCTGTTCTCCTCAAACATTTTTGAATGTTTGGTTTGGGTTTAGGAAAGCGTGATCTTAATTTTATTATGGTGGCTGGTTTTGGTTCAGCATCTGCAGGTTTAGGTTCTGAGGAATTCTCTAAATTTGCAGAACTATTTGTCACTACCTCAGTACCAAGGTTATCGTTCTTATTCTGATCGCTAGAACATAAAAACAAAAGAATTTAAATTAAAACAACTTATTACAAAGAAAGTCTCTTACATATGTTTTTACAAACAGCATACTTTGAAAATATATTTGCACCCTAAAGTCCTTGGATAGTTAAACAAAACAAAAACTTCCTTTGCATGAAAATGCCAAGTGTTCTTTCATATACACACATACACTACATATGTCCTTCTATTAATTGTTTGCAAATTTTAATTCAAAATATTTTTCAAATATTCCACTTGTGATCTCAAACTTTAGCCTACAATCCAGTGGTTCAAGCTGAAAAAAAAAATCCTACGGGTCACACTTTGTCACTCATTCTCTTAATCTAATATTTTCAGTATGAGATGAAAAAAATTAATAAGTAGTTGGTCACTATGTTGCTCAATTTTTTTAATGCACAGGCATCAATGAGCTAAAATGTGACAAGCACCAGGTTTATGAAAAAAAATTGAAGGGCACCAAATTATATTCACAAAACTGGATATATGACAAACAAACTTTACTTGATTTTATGTGATAAGTACAACACACAAAAAAGATGCACTACACATACTGAAAAGCACTAACACAATGAAAAGGACCAGTCCATGGTACATTGCTAAATCATCTTGAAAAGTATGTAAAAGTTCTTAAAAAATGAGCATGTTCACAAGAAATTGAAACACACACAACACATGAACAACAGGCATAGGTGAACTGCACATTGCACACAGAGTTTTCATACACAGCAAGGAATGAGTGGCAAATGAAACAATAATGTCCAGTGTGAAGATGTGTAGGGCTTGAAAAATATCTGAAAAGTTACATACCCAGCAGGGCATGTGCAAAAATTATTTACCTGCCCAGGTAGCAAAAGCCAGATGCCCAGGAAAATTTATCTTCTAAGATAAATCAGAACTCTCATTTTATTAAAAACTATTAACATATTTTACGTGTTTTGCATTTCCTTTTTAAGGGTCTGAATTTAAACTGTTTAATGTACAAAAGCGTGCATCTCAAGTTTTAAGAAGATAATGCAGAAATTGGTATGAAATGGTGTGTTGAAATTGGTATTTGAGAAATTTAGTGATTCTGCTATGTTCCTTTAGTTGAAGTTTTTGCCTTTTTGTCACTAAACACCAGAGGCTAGTTACATCAGAGGTATGCATCCGTTCACTGACTAAAACTACATATGGTTGAAATTTTTGGACCTAGAGCATAATATAATACAATACAATTCCAAAAATCTGCACAATTTGGTTCCAGAGGTTGTGCAGATTGTAGAATTTTGTGGAACCTGTGTGTTTACTAGTACATATGTATTGTAAACACACAGGTTCTCTAAACTGTATAATACTAATTCAAATAGGATGGTGTGTATGTACGTATTATAGGCTTTCATTGATTTAATAATTAGTAAAATTAATTAGTAATATGCATTAAATTCTGATGCAAAAAAGAAGAGAGATGAGGACAACTAAAGAAGATGTGACTTCCAAAGTGGAATATATAGAGCTATGCAAGACGGTATGAAAAAGTATCACTGAAGATGTAAGGAAATTCAACTGTGAACTAGTGAAGAAAGCAATTGAAAACAACCAAAGCCTGAAGTGAGCAAAGGGACATCTGAGTAAGGGAAGAAAACAGATTATGGCTCTGAGAAAAGAAGATGGTTCTGTAACAAAAAATAGAGGTGAAATTTTGACAAGTGTGAAAGATTTCTACTCCAAATTATATGAAAGGGATGACACATATACTCCAGACATTACGAAAGGTACCAGAGTTCTTCCAGTCCTTCCAGCAGAAGTTGCACATGCAATCAAGAACATGAAACAGGGGGAAGCTCCAGGAGAAGACGGAATTACCGTAGACATCATACAAGACACAAGTGGAGAAATTGAAACAGTACTCGCCCAAGTTTTCACTCGATGCTTTAATGAAGGGAAGATTCCTGAAGATTGGAACAACGTTACAATGATCCTGCTACATAAAAAAGGTGACATTGAGGATCTCAGGAACTACAGACCTATCAGCCTCCTATCAGTAGTTTATAAAATCTTCAGTGAAGTACTTTCACACCACTTGAAGGTGACACTAGACATGGCTAAACCGAGAGAACAAGCTGGATTCAGGAGTGACAACAGCACTATAGATCATATCCACATTCTGAGAAAACTAATTGAAAGAGCGAGGGAATATGAACTTCCATTATGCATGGCTTTTATCGATTATGAAAAGGCCTTTGATTCGGTGAAACCATCAGCAGTTACAATGGCTTTGAAATCCTGCGGTATTGAAGATGCATACATTAATATTATTAATAACATCTACAGGGATCATAGCATACTTCTGGAAAATTTTAGGTAGGAATTTTAGGAATTTTTAGAAAAATTTTAGGAAAATTTTAGGAGTGTATTTTAATAAAAACTAGATGTATATTTGTATACATCTAGTAAAACAACTTTGTACACATTGTAAAGAGTTTGCTTCACACCCTTCAACCATATATACTGATAGACTGCGCATGACATCAAAATTTCTGGCTCCAACATAAAATCACATGACATCAGTCAAAAAGATGGGTTACACCTGCTGTGCTTATGGTTGCTCTGAGCGATATAGTAAAGGAAGTTCTATGATTTTTCATGGGTAAGAAACGAATTAAATACCTAAGTCAATAAAGTTCAATTACTTAACCAGAAACTTGCAGCTATTGATATAAAAATATAGTAACTTAAGAAAAAAAAAATGGAATGCATGTTCCAAATTCTTCGCAAATGTTTATCACATTATAAATCACGAAATGTAAACAACCCGATCATGCATGTATATAGCTCATAAGTAAACTTACCTGAAGAGTTTTCATTATATATGAGGTGCATTCACATAATACACCGAAAACACTGAAGTTCTGCAGCGTAAATTAGTAATCATAACAACATTTTTACACGAAATTTGGAGTCTGATGATGACGTGCCCAATGTTGGAGCCATGGCGGCTTTGATGCAGCTATTGCCAATGCACAGTCTATTAGTATATATGGTTGAAGTTCACACCCAAATTTTTTGCATAACGTCTAATGTCTAAAGTTTAAGTATGATTTACTTCTAATGTCCAGTTCTTATCTTTTCACGTGTTATTATCATATTCAAGTATATTTACCACATTCAAGTTTCACTTTGAACATTAATATGGTGTTGAACCAGAAGCAATTGACAATTTTCACAGTAAAGTTTTCAGGTTTCACATTAAATTATAATATCCTAAAAAGGTAATTGAAAACCAAGAACTATGTACAATTGTTCACTGAATTACTTTTTTCATATTATTGTTTTAACCTTTTCCTGATAAGCCTATCTTTTTCTGCTTCCACCACAACTAATTTACTTTCAGTTTTCTTTATTTCAGCTGAACCTTGTATGATCAAGTTAGAGGCAACTGCTATTTCAACAGTATTTTGTTTTTCTACAGCTTTTCTCATTCTTTCTGTTCCCTCTTGAATTACTGCTAGGGAGGCTTCTTTATCTTTTTTAAGCCTATTTATTTCTGCATCATTTTCTTTTATTTTGTCATCAAACTCAGCTTTTCTTTTTTTCTCTAGCTGCTTTTCCTTATTTTCCCTCTCTTTCTGCTTCCTTTCTTTTACCTTTTTTGATTCTTCTTCCTTCAGCTTATCAACATACTTTTTATAAAATTTATGTGAATCACGAACACTATTTAAAAAATTTCTTGTTATGGGAACTTTACTTACACATCCATAGTGTTTAATGGCCCCTTTAACTATTCTTAATGATGTTATAGTTGAGTCTTTTAAGTTAGCCTTGTCCTTCCTTAACAGAGCAGTGTTAACCGAAAATCCCGTTTCTGCATCAGCATTACCATAAGGTAAAACTAAAATTGACTTTATGAGTTTAGCAAGATTTGAGTATTTTTCTTTTCCGGTAGAGTCTTTAATACTAAATATATTACGCCAGTAATGATCAATTCGCACTGGAATATGCCCTTCCTCTGAAAATTTCACGAGTTCATCTAGAGTTGGCTTATTGCAATTTAAAAGTTTCGACTCTTCTCTTACTCTATCAATTTGTTCCTCAGAAAGATGCAAAACACTTGAAATTCTGGTTATTTCCGAAACTCCTTCATGACTGAAAGTTGAGTTGACTCTTTCTTTGGTTCTTTTACCTTTAAAACTTCTATGTCTCTTAGCTTTTGATTGCAGAATGGCAAATTTGACTTTAAATATTTTGTGGTTGCAATTAGTGATGATCTTACATCTAAGAGAAATAATTTCTGCCTGGTCTCCTGAACATTCCTGAGGAGATTTTTTGTCTTCATACCAACTTCTAACTCCCCTAGTTTTTTTCCATGAATTTTTGTTTTCAAAATCTACATTCTTTAGGTCTTCTCCAAATTTCCCTGCAATAACATCATCTTGGATAAACTGAGCCATAACATTCCTCATTAAAGTATTTAAATCAGAATATAACTGGTGTATTTTTGGTTCATCACTCTGATAACATAATGAAAACTTTTCAAAATTTTGGTGTGAAAATGAAATTAATGCTAAATAGCAAGGAGTTAGCTCATTTTTCAGGAAACAGTGAATTCTTTTATACCTTGCCGAATTGCGTAGTTGTTTTTCAAATATTTTTTGAGATGGCAAGAAGTTTAAAAAATATTCTGTAATATTTAGCCATTGATCCAAGAGCCTCTGGGCTACAGAACCAACGGTTAACCATCTGTTGCTGACATGACGCAAAAGAAATTTGGCTGTGACCAATATTATATCCTCGACAGATTTATAATTCTCTCGTCTTGCAGCACAGCACTACTTTTTAAAAAGTAATGCATATCAGTAGCAAATTCGTCAAAATCTATATTTAAGCTTGTCAAAAAAATTTTAAATGCATTACTAACAACATGCAGGTTGCAAAAACCTAGTTCCAAAGATTTCTGGCCTGTTTCTTGTTTTACAACTTCATTGAATTTGCGTAAAAAGCACTTATTTACATTTGGGCTGTCCATGGATACACAAATAATTCTGTTCAACGAAATATTGAAGGATGATAACACATCAAGAATTTCTTTTAGCAAAATATCTGCTGTTGCATGACCCAGAAAAACGCTTGTTAGGTATCTGCAAGAAACTGAATTTATTTCTGAAGACCAGTACCTGAGATACATATCCAACTGCAGTTTCACTTGTGTATTTGTAGTTTCATCAAATGCTATAGTAACCTTTCCTGGGCTACTAGATGCAATGTCTTTTTTCAAATCCTCTTCAAAATATTTTGACAATCCATGTGATATCACATAAGCAACTTTTTTTTCTTTAAGTTGCATTTTGGCTGCAATAGCAGAATCAGGAAACATTTCTTTGAAAAGTTCAACTGTTTCAGTGCATGAAACAAAAGACATTGTCCTTAGCAACTATCATGGCCCATAATGCTTCGGCTTTAGCCAACTGTAAATCATGACTCAGTACTTCACTAATATTTGTTTTGGGCTGAAGATCCCGTCCTCCAAAGGCTTTCAGGATGGACTTATTTTGAAATTTCTGCAAATGTTTTTTCCCTTTATGATGCGCTTTTACTTGTGAAAAGCCACTATTAGAAATATTGAAAATTTCTGAACACAATATACACTTAGCAGAAAATATTGTTTCAGTTGCAGAACACCATTCTTTTAACTTCACTCCGTCCAATTCTTTGGCGAGCCACGCATCTTGAAATTTCGTTTTGGATTTAGGCATCTTAAACACTTGTATTTCTAACCAGAAAATGAAAGGGAAGTACAAAAACACATTCCAATATTGCAAAACCAGACAACTTCCCGAAGTTTGGCTGCGAGGATGTCAGAATATAGAAAAAAAAAAAAAAGCAAGTCACCACTAGAGAACTGAACCTGCACACAGCACAGAGAACACCATAAAAGACGCAAAACCAGAAACTATCATACGCATCTCATGCAAGTTCAGTCAAAGCGAGTCGGAGCCGAGATATATTGCGCATCGAAGGTCGCTGTCGCCGACGCACGATCGAAAGTCAATGATCACGTGCTCTACTGCCTGCCACGATAACACTCAGCTACTATCCCATCGTCATTACCGGAGGTTACGGAAGGAGACCACATGTTTCCTCTTTGCTTCCACCCACCTGCGGTTTACAATAACAAAACATCAGCAGAAAGAGGAGGTTCCACGAGGCATGTCCAAAAATAAAGCACGATCTTCTGCGTGTCACGGAGTTCGTCTGCAAAGCGCAAACCAGGGGTGAAAATGACCCCTCCCCTTTTCCCTTAGATCTCTTGTTACTCTCGAAAACTGTCCGAAGGCACAAAAGTGGAGCGCCCGCCCCGAAGCAAGTGCATCTCGATGGCGTCATTTTCCCTCCCTTCAGCAGCACAGCATATAGGCTGTGTTTCTACAATAGCAGGTCTTTTTACCTTACCGTAATGGCAAATTTATTGGCTTTAATAACGGTTGTATTTTTAATAAATAAGCTTACAAAAATTTTAGGAAGAATAGCAAATTTTAGGTATAATTTTAGGAATTTAAGGAGGGTCACAAAATATTAGGAATTTTAGGAGGAATGCGATCCCTGCATCTATGAAAATGCAAAGATTTGCCTATTTTGAGAATACAGCACCCATAAAAATTGGAAAGGGAGTGAGACAAGGTGACACTATATCTCCCCTACACTATTTAATGCCACATTAGAAAATGCCTTTCAATCACTGAACTGGGAAAACAAAGGGATAAAGATTAATGGAGATTATCTAACTCACCTTTGTTTTGCTGATGACATAGTCATTTTTTCAACTACCCCATCAGAGCTGCAGAGTATGATCCAGGAACTTTTAGACTGGATTCTAAGGGACAGGAAAAGACCCAGAAGAAGACCACATGTGAGATGGGTATATGAAATTCGAAAGTATGTGGGAGTAACATAGAGACTGGCTCAAGACAGACCGTTGTGGAAGAAATTGGGGAGACCTTCGTCCAGCAGTGGACTGATAATGGATGATGATGATGATTTACATACATACATACACATCACTAAGCTGCTCTCTGAGATTCAGAGGTTAGCTCCAAAAAGAAACAAACTACCAGATATTTTTACTTACTGCTGTTGTATCAAACTTCTCCATTTACAGCGATCTTGACATACAATGCGGCCTTCACTGAAATCCCTTACACGCCGTACACAAGATCTTTTATACTTCATACTCATAATCTTTTTATCATGCAGACACTCCTGAATCTGATCCACCCATGTCTTCCTTGGCCTTCCTCTGCCTTTCCTTCCTGCCACTTGGGCTAAAAAGATTTTCTTAGTAAGCATCTCGTCACTCATTCTTTCAACATGGCCAAAACACCGAAGCATATTGGTCTCCACCTTGCTAACAACATTTTGCTTCACATCACACAACTGCAACACATCTTCATTCCTCACACAATCAGACCGTGTCTTGCCACAAACCCCACGTAAGTAACTCATTTCTCCAGCACACAAACAACTCCTATGTTTCTTCTGCAGTACCCAGGTTTCACTGCCATACATCAGAGTAGGAACAATTACAGTTTCATTCAGCCATATGGGACTCTTTAGAGAACCCATCGTTCCTGTGAAAACCTCCCAGAGCAACTATGACTTTCAATGAAGAATTCACTCGCCTACTAATTTCACCATCTAATTTTTTTCTCTGTCAAACATGCTTCCTAAATACACAAGCTCACTCACCTGGTAAATCACAGTGCCATTTATACTTAAATTACATTCAGTGCTACCCGTTCCTCTCTCAAACACCATAACTTTGGTTTTTCCCTTATTTATACTCAGTTTGAATTTCATGCAAAATTCGTGCATCCGAGACAACATACTCTGCAACTCACTTTTGCTTTCTGCCAACAGGACAGAGTCATCAGCATACAGAGCACTCTGCACACACGGATATCACCAAGACATAAACCACTAGTATCTATATTTTGGCATCACGCATGCATGCATCCATAAATATATTAAACAGCCATGGTGACATTACACAACCTTGTCCAACTCTTGCACCAGTAGAAAACCATTTTGATAGAACACCATTCACTCGTACACAAGCTCTACTACCAGCACACATGGCTTTTACACTATTAAGTAGATTCCCAGTTACACCATATTCATTCAATACCTTCCACAAAAGTGTCCTATTCACTCGGTCGTAAGCTTTCTCTAAATCTATGAAGGCAACAAAAACTTTCTTACCAACAGCCAGATACTTTTCAATCATCTTGTGTAATGCCAAAATCTGGTTAGTGCAGCCTTTACCAAGCAAAAAAACCACTCTGAACATCCCACACTTTTTCTGATTTAAGACCCCGTACTTTTTCAATAACAACTTTACCAAACACTTTCCCTGGCACACTTAGTAGGCTAATATCACGATAGTTCTTGCATTCAGTCCGATCACCTTTTCCCTTATACAAGGGAACAATAATAGCATCCTTCCAATCCCGAGGGACCATTCCTAACTCCAAGCACAACTGGCAAATTTCAGTTAACCAGTCAATTACAGAGTCACCACCATATTTCAACATCTCGGCAGTTATGCCATCAACTCCCGTAGCCTTACCATTCTGAAGGCATTTTAGAGCTTTACACACTTCTCTTGAGATCCCTCCAGTGCTTCCATTTCTCATTGTGACATCTGCGTCTCAGAATCATCTTTGCTGTCCTTATCTAATAACTCACAGAAGTATTCACCCCATCTTTCACCTAACTCATTGGGCTCCCATATCATTTCCCTGATCTCATTTTTCACACAACTTACAACTTTGTTTCCCCTATTTTTCCTGAGTTTCATGTACTTCCAGAAGGACTTCCTATCTTTCCAAAAAGCCAGTTCATGCCTCTCCACCTTCTCCTTCCTATCTTTTGCCCTACTCTGGCAAACCAGATTAGCAGCTTCATGCTTCTTACAGCGATATTCATCCACAGAGACTCTACCTTGCAACATCCCCAAATAGGCTTCCTTCTTTCTCTTTTCTGCCTCTTCAATCTCACTATTCCACCAAACATCACATCTATTGTTACCCACTATTGTGGTGCCACAGATCTCTTTAGCAGCAGTGACAACACAGTTCTTAAAACATTCCCACTTCTTTTCTACATCCCTCTCACCAGACTTCAGCTCCTTCAGTCGTTCTCTGAATAAGTCAGAATAATGCTGATGATCTTCAAGGAGCCTATCAACCTTTATTCTTTCTATCCTGCACCTCTTCCTATTTCTCCAACCAACATAAAGTTTCACTCGTGACACTACCAAGTAATGATCAGAACCTCGCATCACACGGGTGTCAACAACTAAATGTTTTAGACGCTGATCGTAGACAACCAAATCTATCACACTCTTTTGACCAAGAGTACGATTTTACCAAGTATATGTGTGAATATACTTGTGGTTGAAAAATGTATTAGATACACACAAATCATTCTCAATGCAGAGTTCAATTAATCTTTCACCATTATCATTCACACAAGGATCATTAAACTTACCCAGAACATTGTCAGAAATTGCATTCTGCACACTTACTCTAGCATTGAAATCCCCTGCTACTATAACTTTTTCTTTAGCACCAAACTGGCTCAAAACAGCTTTCAGCTCATTCCAGAAATCTTCCTTCTGATCAGAAAGTTCCGAGTCACAAGGAGCATACACTACAACAATTACAATTCTCTGAAGTTTCACTTTCAAACGAATCCAGAGAATTTTCTCACTTATGCAACTATAGTGAATCAAGTTGTTCTTCATCTTTTCACTTAAAATCACACCTACACCAGCCTGTCCTCTCATATTATCTAATACTCCAGACCACACACTCACCGTGCCATTCACTTCTTCTACCCCAATTTCCTTCTTTTTGGTTTTGCTTACACACAGCACATCCAATCTATACTTATTCATCTCCTCAATCACCTCACTCATCTTGCCATTTATACCTCTAGTATTCCATACACCAATCTTGCATTCACTCAGCAGAGATCTCTTTCTCATACACCGTTTAGAAAGTCCAGGTCGATTCTGTGGTGGACCATCCGTCTAAAGTGTGGTAGATCCATCATATCCCACACTTGAATCATTCTTAATATTTCTTTTTAATCAGGTAAGTATATCAGTGTGGGGGATTAGCCCACAGGTGAGGGTTCCAGTTGGTCATTCAACCTAACAATTCTGGAACAAAACCCAGTGAGTTAGGGTCGTTTTGCCAATGTTACACAGAACTAGCTGGCACCTCTCCAAGATTCACAGAGGCCCTAGTTCCTGTTGTGTGTGCCATTGTTACCACAGAGCGCCCTGAGGAGGGAAACCCATCGCTCACTACGATATGTATTTAATACTGTAATTAGTAGTATTTGGAATTTATGTAAATATCATCATCATCATCATTGTCAACCATTATCAATCCACTGCTGGACGAAGGTCTCCCCAAGTTTCCTCCACAACGGTCTGTCTTGTGCCAGTCTCCTCCATGTCACTCCCGCATATTTACGAATTTCATCCACCCATCTCCCATATGGTCTTTTTCTGGGTCTTTTCCTGTCCCTTGGAATCCAATCTAAAATTTCGGCTGTCCATCTATGGTCTGTCCTTCTGGCAGTATGTCCAGCCCATTGCCATTTCAGGGATTTAACTCTGATCATGATGTCTTCCACTCTCGTCATTTTTCGGATCCACGAGTTCCTCTTCTTATCTCTCCTGGTTATACCAAGCATGCACCTCTCCATGCTTCTTTGAGTTGTCTGCAGCCTTTGTATGTCTCTTTTAGTTAAGGTCCACGTCTCTGCACCATACGTAAGCACTGGAAGGATGCATTGATCAAACACTTTTCTTTTAAGACATAATGGCATATTGCTCTTGAAAATTATGCTGTTTCTTCCAAAAGCTCTCCAGGCAAGTTTTGTACGCCGATTAATTTCTTCATCAATGTGACCCACACTTGATATCTGCTGTCCAAGATAAACATACGTATCTGTTATCTCCAGTTTTTCTCCATCAATCGATAAATCTTCATTTCTTGTAAAAGCATTAAACATCACTTTTGTCTTCTGAAAGTTCATTTTTAATCCCACTTCTTTACTCTTGTCAGCAAGTTCCTGGATCATACTCTGCAGCTCTGATGGGGTAGTTGCAAAAATGACTACGTCATCAGCAAAACGAAGGTGGGTTAGATAATCTCCATTAATCTTTATCCCCTTGTTTTCCCAGCTAAGCGACTGAAAAACACCCTCCAATGTGGCATTAAAGAGCTTCGGAGATATGGTGTCACCTTGTCTCACTCCCTTTCCAATTTTTATGTGTGTTGTATTTTCAAACAGCCGAATCTTTGCACTTGCATTTTATGTAAATATATACAGTATTTAATAAGTAAAATATAGAGAGCAAATTCATAATACAGTACTATATTAATTAATTGAGTTTTTATTTATGAAATACTGTATATGTCAATCAAACATTCTGGCTGGCAATCAAGGGTCAATTATTTTAAATTTGGTTTCTCTCGTTGAAGTTTTTCCTGAAGTCTATAAATCATTGAACTATTTCCTGTGCTGAAACACATTTCTGCTGTTCTAAAAAATTAATGTATTGTTCTCCCAACAAAATTCCATCGCCTAAGGATATTTTTTTGGCAGTAGAATCCTCGCTGTCAGTGTCTGAATCGCCTGCATCAGGATTAATCACACTAGCTATGATTTCATCATCAGTCATCATTTGGACTTCACTCTTGTCTGAAGATTCCATCCATTCAACTATATCTTCTTCTCTAAATGCATTCATCATCGACACATTTGCTTGTTTGGCATATGCTGGAAGCTCTGTAGCCTTTGATTTGGCCTTCAAATCTGTGAAACCTTTGAACTAGTAATCCTGGGGTTCAGAGTCAATAAATATTGATGCTGGCCATAACTTATGCCATGTGTTTATCAGAGTAGAACATTTCACATTGTTCCATGAACCTGCTATTGAGTACAGGCAGTCCTTCATTGTGAAATCTTTAATGAATATTTTGATTGTTTGAAACGATTTATCAGAGTTCAACAGTTTCGCTAGGAATTCTCCTTGGTAGTCGCACTTCCAACTGTTAACTATACCCTGATCCATGGGCTGAATTAATGAAGTTGTGTTTGGGGGTAAGAACATAACTGCAACATTATTTGAAGTTAAATCTTCAGGATGTGCCATGCAGTTGTCCCATACCAGCAAAGACATTTCTCTGTAGCTGAATTGATTTTATCATTGTTTTGGCATTACAGTAAAGTAATTGCATCGTGGTAAACATCATACTTACGTATATGACCCCGCCCCTTTTTTTAATGTCACCAGCGTGCGGCACTGAGGTTTAAAGTGTGGGAATTGTTTGACATTCATCAACCAGCACCCCGTCCCTGCGCGACATTCTGTTCATTGTTCACACACCGTACATTTTTCTTTTGAACTATCGCAATTCCTGTACTACTGCAAATGATAAAATACTGTATCATACTCAAATGTTTCACATTAAAAAGCGTATTTTTATTTATACAGTATTCAACAAACATCCATAGTGTAGCATACAAAGGAAAGAGCAGCTTATCATCTTTTAAACAAAACTTGTTGTTGTCCGCTAAATTCAACAAGTGGGATGGTGGGGAAAGCAGGAGGGTTCCCCATCTCCCGTAACTGCATTGTAAGTGCAGGGTTCCCTGCTTACTACAAAGGTTTTGCCAGTAGACTGGATAAAAAAAATAAGAAAACTCGTCATTGTCAATTTTTTATGAAACTGGCTGAAATTTTTACACACTCCATAATCAGCTAAAAGTAGTCAACTGTCAAAATTTTGCTTTAATTGGTTAAAAACTTTTTAATTAGCCATGAACATTTTTATTACGAGATTTACAAGGGACAGGCACACAGGAATGTTTAATACAAATTTTCAGTGTCCAGCAGCAAATGTAAAAAATAAAGGACATCTGAAAAGTACCGGTGGTTTTCAAGCTCTTTTTTACTATGCACACCACTGTCATTGCTTTCATCTAGTCCAATTGACACATATTTCCCTTTTAAACTTCCCTTTAAAATGGTTTCATATGTTTGCCCCAAACCATATCTAATTAGGTAAGACATCTTTGTTCAGTGCATTGAAAATGATTCAGCAATTTTAGAGTCAGGAAACATTCTCTGAAGCAACTGTATTGAATGATCACAAAACCTGAATGGAATATTGTGTTCAACAAGTGCAGAGGCCCACAAAACTTCAGCAGTAACCTGATTACTAATTATTGTTTGACTTTTGAAACTTTTTGTCAAGTCCTTTGACTTTGTTACAGCTTCTCTATTTTTCTTGTGATTTTCACTTCTTGAATGTTGTAAAACTGCTTGAACACCCATTGTAGACACTGAAAATTATTTTGAGCACCACACACATGAAGCTTGAGTGCTCTTCTTTCCTGATCTGCACCATTTGCCAATTTCATCATCATTATTGTCTTTTTGACAAGAAGAGGACCAATCACTTTGATAGTGGCACTGTCGTTTAGACATGTTGAACTAGAAATCTGTGGAGTAAAGATAAAAATTAGTCTTCATTTCATCATTAAAAAAGCTACAAAACAAACTCAATTAAAAAAAAATAATTAATGTGGTAAACCAAAGGCTCATATAAGAAAGGAAGCATCACCACAGAGATATCCAGAGTCATATGCTACTTTAATACTTCAGAACTTCATTAAAACAAAATAATAAAAGTAGTAGCAATGTTAAGAAATAAGGGCTCAGTATTATAGTTCATCATTGCCCTTACAAACAAAAAATACCAAGACAAAATGAATTAGGTTAATTTAAAATAAAATACATTTTTGTTACTTACCCTTAATATTTTTGTAGATAGTTGATGTTCTCAACTCACTTAAAAAAAAAAAAAGGACAGTACTGAAAATAAAGGACAAATAAAGGACTTTAGCAGTAGTCACAGTTTTAAAGGACATTTGGACACACTGAATTTTCATGGCTAGTTTAAAAAGTTATTAAACAATTCAGGCGAAATTTTGCAGATCCACTCGTAACAAGGATTTATGGTGCTTATAAAAATTTCAGACAGCTGTCTGAAAAATTGGCGAAAATGCATTTTTCATTTAAGGTCAGCAATCATGTGAGCTGAAGAGCAAGAGGGAAAAACCCTCTTGCTCTTGTCGCATTCTGCTGGTCCCACCCAATATCAACCTCCCCTTTTCTGCTATCCATCTCCCCCATTTCACCAAGGCCCGTTTCACATAACCGGGTTTTTCC
Source organism: Macrothele yani (assembly GCA_039090855.1). Classification (NCBI taxonomy): domain Eukaryota; kingdom Metazoa; phylum Arthropoda; class Arachnida; order Araneae; family Macrothelidae; genus Macrothele; species Macrothele yani. The sequence continues at coordinate 67,200,394 of CM077023.1, read as the reverse complement.
TGCAGAAGCAATAAATTATTCAGCTGTCCAACCACCTCTTTTGAAGCCAGCTATAAAGTTATACAGAGACTTTCAGACGAGCAGAATCGGTAGAAACTCCGAACCGGCAGCCGCTGAGCTTTCACGGGGTTCGCTACAAACCGGACAACTGCGATACCATCCAAATTTGGAGAAACACAGATGTAAGGCAAGACATTCACACAATTGGTGAATGGATTCACCGCTTAGGCAATAAAACAATCACTTCAAACAAAGATCTTAGCTCTTTCCATGTTTATAAGTGAGTCACGGAAAAATTCTCATTGGCTGCCACCGAGAGTCAAACCCAGGGTCTTTCAGTTACGCGCCGAATATGCTTCCGCTACACCACAGCAGCCTGGAATTCCTCCAGACTCACACACGCTAACTGTCAAGCCAAGTTGGCAGGTTGCTTCTTGGAGCCCCGCACAATGCTGGGGATTCACCAAAGATGGTAAGCAGCAACTGAAGAAATAATTAGAAGGTGAAAGAATAATTAATACAGACATTTAACGTGGACCTTGAATATCAAACAAAGATCTTCGCTCTTTCCACGTTTATAAGTGAGTCACGGAAAAATTCTCATTGGCCACCTACGGGAGTCGAACCCAGGGTCTTCCAGTTACATGCCGGATATGCTTCCGCTACACCACAGCGGCCTTGAATTCCTCCAGACTCACACACGCTAACTGTTAAACCAAGTTGACAGGCTGCTTCTTGGAGCCCCGCACAATGCTGGGGATTCACCAAAGATGGTAAGCAGCAACTGAAGAAATAATGAGAAGGCAAATGATCCTGCCAACTTGGCTTGACAGTTAAGCGTGCGAGAGTCTGGAGGAATTCGAGGCCGCTGTGGTGTAGCGGAAGCATATCCAGCGCGTAACTGGAAGACCCTGGGTTCGATTCCCGGTGGCGGCCAATGAGAATTTTTCCGTGACTCACTTATAAACGTGAAAACAGCGAAGATCTTTGTTTGATGTTCCTGGTTCACGTTAAATGTCTGTATTAATTATTCATTTGCCTTCTAATTATTTCTTCAGTTGCTGTTTACCATCTTTGGTGAATCCCCAGCATTGTGCGGGGCTCCAAGAAGCAACCTGCCAACATGGCTTGACAGTTAGCGTGTGCGAGTCTGGAGGAATTCGAGGCCGCTGTGGCGTAGCGGAAGCATATCCGGCGCGTAACTGGAAGACCCTGGGTTCGACTCTCGGTGGCGGCCAATGAGAATTTTTTCCCGTGGCTCACTTATAAACGTGGAAAGTGCGAAGATCTTTGTTTGATGTTCCTGGTCCACGTTAAATGTCTGTATTAAAAACAATCACTCTTGTCAGAGGGGAGGGGCCAAAGGAATGCTGCCAGGCGAGGTCGATTATCAATCACTTTCGGCTTGTGTGCTTTGTTAGGTTTCAACAGAAATACTCTGATTTGTTAGTATAGTTTGCGCTATAACCTCTGTCGATCATGTCTGCTATTAATGTTGATAATGAATTATTAATTTTGGAAGTGGAAAAGCGCCCACAAGTTTGGGATACATCATCAGAAGATTACAGGGATAGGAACATAAAAAAATAAAATAAAAAAAATATGCTTGGAATGATATCTGCAGAATCCTGTACAACGAGTTCAACAATTTCACTGAATATGAAAGGAACATCATCGGCAAGCGAATTCCGAATGTACTTGTCTTTGTGCAGAGATATTTCGCAACAATAATATATGAGCATACCTGCCAACTCTTCCGATTATTTTATACATTCTTCTGATCTTCTGACCAAACTCACGTTCTTCTGCCGTTCGAAAAATTTCTGCATTTTTTGCGAAAAATAACCTGTTTTATAAATTTTTGTAAGAAAAAAAAAAAGTTGAAAGGCACAGCAATAACTTACTAGTCTTAATCTCAGGGCTGTCAGACCTGCACCAATTGCACCAGCCCGCGCCAAAACGTTGTTCTTGCACCATTCGGCTAAAAAAATTGCGATTTTGGCGAAATCTGCGCTAATTTTGCGCCAAAATGTCAAATTTACCGGTCATCGATATTTTAGCGAAATCTTACGCCATTCGAAATCGATTCAGCAGTTAATTCATACGTGAGATTCTTCCGTGGATTCGCCGAGTCCCCCCTCCCCCCCCTTGTCATTTTCAAGATTGATGCAAAAATGAAGAAATTTTCGGGGTATTAGTTAGCGCGGGGGAGGCTGATAGGTCTGTAGTTCCCGAGATCCTCAATGTCATCTTTTTTATGTAGCAAGATCATTGTAGCATTGTTCCAATCCTCAGGAATCTTCCCTTCATTAAGGCATCAAGTGAAAATTTGGGCGAGTACTGTTTCGATTTCTCCACTTGCTTCTTGTATGATGTCTACAGTAATTCCATCTTCTCCTGGAGCTTTTCCCCACTTCCTGTTCTTGATTGCATGTGCAACTTCTGCTGGGAGGATTGGAAGAACTCTGGTACTGGTACCTTTCATGATGTCTGGAGTACATGTATCATCCCTTTCATATAATTTGGAGTTAAAATCTTTCACTCTTGTCAAAATTTTGCCTCTATTTCTTGTTACAGAACCACCTTCTTTTCTCAGTGCCAAACCTGTTTTCTTCCCTTACTGAGATGTCCCTTTGCTATCTTTAGGCTTTGGTTGTTTTCAATTGCTTTCCTCACTAGTTCACAGCTGAATTTCCTTACGTCTTCAGTGATACTTTTTCGTACTGTCTTGCATAGTTCCATATATTCCACTTTGGAAGTCACATCTTCTTTAGTTGTCCTCATCTCTCTTCTTTTTTGCATCAACATTTTGGTTTTTCCTGATAATTTGTTCACATGCAACTTGTTCTTAGACCCAGCTAATTTTGTTGCTGTTTCCATAAGAGCTTTGGTTACTTTTCTGTTAATTTCAGAAATATCCAATTTTTCCAATTTTAGGCCTTCTAAAGCTGAGAATCTGTTCTTCAGGTTCAACTTGAAGGTATTATGGTGTTTTTTAAGGTTGGTTATGTCAATACATTTTGTTTGTCTTATGAGCTTGCCACGTTCAAGTTTAGTGTTGAGGTGCATCTTACATCTCACCAATCTATACCAATCTATGGCCACTACCTGTGTTGAACTTGTTTAGCACACTGCAGTCTTCTATGACGAATTTTTTGTTACACATAATAAAATCAATTCCACTTGTCGTTCCATTTGGATGTCTCCATGTCCATTTCCTGTGTGACTTTTTCTTGAAAAAGGAGTTCAAGATGAAAAACCCTTCTGCCTCTGCAAACTCAACGAGAGTATTTCCACGCTGGTTTCTGTAGCCATGACCGAATTTACCTACTGAAGTTTCATTCTGTTGCTGTTGCCCTATTTTTGCATTGAAATCTCCCATAATTATCTTCAAATGCTGCTTACCTTTATTATTTAGATGACGAATTTCCTCATAAAATTCTTCAGTTTCTTCTTCAGGATGACTTGTGGTGGGAGCATAAGTTTGAATTATCTGAGCCTGGTATCTTCTCGAGAGTTGGATAACGAGTCGTGCAGCTCTGTCAGAGGAACTTTCAACTTCTACAACTTTATCCTTCAGTTTCTTGTTCATTATAAATCCAACACCACTAGTTCTGCCAGTATCTGTCCCACGATAGTAGAAGAGATGTCCACTTTTCAGTTCAATGAGATCTTCTCCTTTTCTCCTTACCTCACTTAGCCCAACGATGTCCCACTTGATCCTTTGTAGTTCCTCTTCCAATTCAAGAAGTCTTGAATCAGAAGATAGGGAGCGTCCATTAAACGTAGCCAAGGTCAGCATCAGATGGCAGCCTAGTCCGGTCCTCCGGGGATTCTTAGCACCCTCTGCCTTCATGTCGCACTGGCCGCTGCCTTGGCCAGGTACATTCCAGCTGCCGGAGACAGAGGGCCAAGATTTAAGTTGTAGAGTCATTTTGGAGGGGTTTGGCCATAACTCACCACGCTGGCCAAGCGGGTTGGTGAGTGTGGGATAGCATTTCCTCTAATCACGATGGTATAGTTATACCGCTATTGGTGGTCGTCAGAGCCCCTTCAGTGGGAACAGGATGCACCACGAGAAGGCGGGGTTGACATTTGTCAAGGAGAGGCTGTGATGTTACGCATCACCTGACCTTATTTATTTTGTTAAACTTGTTAATTTTATCAATACTCCTCATAAATTTATAGCATTTTGTAATGAAATTGCACAAGCCACAATGCTGAAACAACAGCTTATGACAGGCTTTTATAAGTACAAACATGTCCATTGATTGCTCACTGAACAGCCAATCAGCAGCTGTTATGTCCTTCATTTACTAATTCCCCACCTTTCTCCCACGCCAGTTTTGCTCTTGTCTGTTGATGAGTGATGTTCAGTATTGTTCAGTGAATAATTTATAATGTCTGATCATCATAGTTCTGAGAGAGTTAGATGTGTGGACTACATTAAAAGGCACAAAAGAGTTGTGTACAAAACTAAGCTTGTTAGGTTCTGTGGTGTTGGTGATTTAGGTGATGAAATTCAAAGGATTGTAGGCCCATCTGTCTACTGTAAATAGAAATGAGTATTTGTGTTGCAATTGTGTGGCTTTTTACAAAAGAAAAAATTTGGAATGTGCAAATGAAACTGAAGAAGAAATTCCCACATCAGAGAGAGAGGGTTTTTTCATTCCCAGTCATGAGATTGTGGATGTTTTAAAATAGCAGTATTACAATGTTTGATGTTAATGTGTCACCATTTAAAGCCCCTTCAGAAGTTAGGGAGGATAGGAGAGAAGCTTATGTGAAGAGGAAGAAGTTGACATTAGAGAAAGCACTAACAACTTCAGCTGTGCAGAAATTAGAAGACATATATGGAGTTGGTGTTTCAAGTCAGTTGTATCTTGAGAAGCCTGACTGTTCTACTTGTAATTAGTGGTTTTCTAATATTAATACAGCACTTCATACTTGTAACTACACTGAAAAAGTGCAATTACTGACATTGCTACCACAGACTGTTAGTAAAACTGATTTGAAGGGAGAGTTACCTACAGTATCAAAGTACCTCATATATAAATCACGCAAGGTTAGAAGAGAAAAGGGAATCTATGCTCAACCTGACCCCTACAGTCGGCATCTACTACAGAAGCTGCAACTCTGGCATTGTCATACTACCTAAATGATAGTACAGACTGTACTAGGGATAGTCCAAACACAAAATGTTGTTGTTTGTGTTAGAGATGATAATGGTGAGAAAATTAAAAAGGTAAAAAGATTTATGACAAGATCAATCAAAGAGGCATACGGGCTAATGAAAAAAAGACAACCCAAATATAAAAATTGGTCTTTTAAAGTTTTACACTCTACGTCCAAAGTGGGTCAAAATTCAGCCAATACAAGCATATGCACTTGTATTTATTGCAGTAATCTGAAACTTATATGTACAGCTCTCCAAAACATAACAAACACACGAATTGAGGAAGAAGTTATTTTACAGAAGTGTTTATGTGACAGAATAAGCAATGAAGATTGTTGGCTCCAAGAGTGTGGTGACTACCCCGGCACAAAAGCACTGACAGACAGTGTTTCTTTCAGGACTTTTTAGCTGGGGGGGGGCAAATCCAACCCTAGAAGGGGCAAGTTTTCCATTTGCTCTCTTTCTCTCTCTCTCTCTCTCTCTCTCTCTCTCTCTCTCTCTCTATATATATATATATATATATAATTTTAACTACTATATATATATAGAAGTAATTATTATATATGTAGCACAGGGGCACATTTTGAAAGCCCCCCCTCCTCCCCGGCAAATGTGTCATTTTTTTTTTTTTTGGTTAAAATGCGACTTACATTAGAAAAAAATGCCTTAATTTAATAAAAATGTATCGACTTACATTAAAAAAATGCTTTAATTTTTCTTCAATTTTTCATTAACTTTGAATTTGTTCCACATGGTGGTTTTCAAAAACTTCCTATCCCCCCCTCCCCGAAGAAATATACATCTCTGATATAGTTATTACTTCTTCAAGCATTTCAGGAATAACAAACTCTTTTTAAAGGAGGGAGGGGGATTCTGCAGGCTTGAAATTTCCATTTATTAAAATGCATTCAATGCACTCTTGATCCTGAATCCCGATTCCCAGACAATTAGGTATTGGAGAAATATTTGTAGCATAAAAAAAAAAAAAAAAAAAAACTTCCTTTTTCATCATAGCCTGAATTTATTAAAATTTGGTTCGGTAACCTAAAATGTCTCGGGGGGGCATTTCCGGGAGGGCTTCGCCCCCCTGGATGTATGCCTGAAAGAAACACTGTTGACAGTTGAAACTATTTGCTTGAATGAAGAAGAAGTTACATTTGCTATTTGGGAAGGTAGTGACCTCATAAAAAAATCGGTATCTGTCCAAAAGTTTGTGCAAGATGTAAAACATTGGGTGAAGAAAGCAATTTCTCATAGCAAAATCAGGAAAATCCAAAGAGAAGGAATAGCTGAAGCAAAAATCTCTGTGAAAGAAAGTTCTGACATTCTAGTTTTACCTTTTGATTTAGCTGAAAATTGGACAGTGATACTGCCCGATGAAATACAAAGTTACCACTGGCAAAATGTTCAGATTTCACTATTCACATGTGTTGCATATCTTGAAAAAAGAGATTAAAAGTTTTGTCGTAGTGTCTGATGATACAGCTCACGACACAGCTCATGCTCTCTGTGCTAGAGAGATAATAAAAAAAGAAATTTCTAAGTTGTGCCAATTAGAAAATATTAGATCACTTGTTTACATTTCCGATGGGGCTGCTGGACATTTCAAAAATAAATACCAAATTTATGAACTTTCTAAAAATTATCAAATTGAGGAAAAAAAGTGGATTTTTTTCAGCAACTGGGCATGGTAAAAGTTCATGTGATGCTATAGGTGGACTATGTAAGCATTATGCAACACAGTTTAATCTCCAAAGAGGGTCTTGTGCAAGTCATAGGAGATGCAGCTTCATATGTTGCTGAACTTTCTTATCTTTTACAAAATATAACACTACTGATTCTTGAAGGTAAAACTGTTCAAGCCTACAGGTCTTGTAAGGAAGAAGAATGGGGTGGGGGGTGGGGGGCTAATGTAAAACCTGTTGTAGGAATATAATCAAAACATTACTCGTTGGTTAAAAATAATGAGTCTTAACATGGGACGTACAATTAAACATCAAGTTGAAAAAGTTGAAACATCCAGCCAGGTGAAAAAACATTACTCAGTAAGTTGATTTCCTGGTAGAGTTTGTTGGGTGTGTTTATGACAATAATTGGTGGATGGGGCAGATTACAGAAATATCTCTAGCTCAATGACATTACTGTGTCATTTATGCATCCCCACGGTCCAGCTAAAGGGTTCCAGTGGCCAGAGGACTCTGGAAAGAAGAAAGATGATTGTCCAATGTCATTAGAAAATGTGCTGCTTAAAGTAAGGAATCCTACTCCACTTGGACTATCTGCAAGACTCCATACTTTTGACCAACAGGAGCTGAGAAATATCAACCACATCTACTGTGCCTAATCCTTCTATATAAACCTTTTACAGGTAACTTTATTAATATACTACTAAGAAATTGTTTATCATCTAAAAGGCTATTTGTGAAAATTATTTTTTTATGAAAGTAAAATTAATAAAAAGAATTGCAATCATACCAAGTGTCAAAAAAAATTGTATGTTATTGAATTACAGTGATGCTATATAGTATAATACTGTTATGTTCTGCACATTTTTTAGCGTATGTTTTTGTGCTGAACTTCAAAATATAATGTAATTGTACTAATCAATCACCAGTAACCTATGTTTTAACTTTGAAACCTGATTAAACGATGTTTTCAGTGAAATATAGACAATCCATTGCATTTTGTGCTGCATTACGCAACGCTGAAAACGTGCAATCTTTAAAAATATATATAAAATTAACCAGGCAAAAATACACTATTCTGCAATGAGCAATTTATTGACAACTAAGAGGACATCAAATGGACAGATTTTCAGATTTTTAAAAATGGGGTTTTTGAGTTAATGTCATTCAAAAATTGAGCTTTTTTGAACTTCTGCATAACTTAAAATTAAATTTTATGGACTGCGTGCATCCCAGGTTTAAAATAAAATTTGCTGTAAAACTACCATTGAGGGACTTCAGATTGCCATCCTTACTTACCTGAAAAATAATTATTTAGTGGGAAAAAAAAAAAATTCCAAAAACAAAAAAAGTTTTTTTTTTGCAATAATGTTTTTTTTTCCTTATTAATAATGTCAGTCAGGCTTATTCAAACTATGTCAAGTTAAAATTTAATTCACTAGCTACAAAATAAAAAAAATTAAGTGAATACATTAAATAGTTTTGAAGCAGCGCTCGTTTTAAAATACAGCATTTTTCCCCATTTTTAAAAGATCACTAGATTTTAGCCAACCTTCAAAATGCTGTAGCTAGAGAAAAAAATTATTTTTAGGAAAATCCTTTCAGGATATTTTATGTCTCCAGTAGTTGTAACTACTGTAATTTTTTGGAACAAATCTAAAATGGTCACTGACATGCCCCGCCTGAGCTGAGATGGAATGACTTGGAGGTGAGTACTCCAAAAAATTCTCAAAAAAAAGCCAAAAAGGCCACTGTCAAAAGTTTAGCTAACTGTTAAATTACTATAAATAAAAGTCCCCTTCAATAAAAACACACCAAAAAATTAAGGTAAGTGTCCTGTATTCCTTTTTTGTTTAAGCAGTACGAGTTCTAAATCACTTTATCGTGTGACAAATTGACGTAAAAAAAATCTTCTGAATTTTGCAAAGCAATCTTCTGCATATTCATTAAATTTAGTTGGCAGGTATGTATGAGTATGGCTTTCCCTGTCCCTATCAGAGGGGAAGGGAGGGGGGAGGGCTTTGGGGCTAAAGTCCTGGTCCTCTACTCACACACTGTAATGAAAGAAAAAAATATATACCTTGCACTTGCACCTGACATTCACTCTGATCATTTATTTATCAACAGAGAAAATTATTCTAGGTCAGGTATAATGCATAAACTCACAATGTTTGGAAATCTTGTTCGTTCATGGAAATAGCAGCATTTTCTGCATTTTGTAAAATTTCAAGTTTAGCATAATTGTTTTCTCATAGTTCGTGCATAATCACCATATTTCGAGTGTAGGTATGATGCCAGCAATTTGCTACAAACATTGTAATGGTTGTAGCAAATTGCTGGCATCAATTTGCTACAACCTACAACGAGTGTAGGTGTGCTGCAGAAGTTAATTGTTACATTTTGCCATTTTTTGTATAGGAGTAAATGACTTCAAAATGTGGTAACTATGCAAAACAGTATTTTAAGCAAAACGCAGTGCCGGAAATAAAATGTAGAAACGTATGAAAGTAAATGTAGAAAAAAATATTAGTAATGCACAGAAATAAATGTAGAAACGTATGATAGTAAATAAATGTAGAAATGGCAATGGTATACTGACTGTCAGAACTTCAGAGTTATGGGAGTTGTCTTTCAAGAAAGAAGTCAAATTTCACAAACAGGTCAACTGTGTGCGTTAAACGAAAAAAATGTCTGAAGGCTTCCAGAATAAAGTAACGAAAAACCTATGGCCATGCTGTGTCTTTCAACAGTTAAACAAACTAAGAGAATGTAGTAAATAATTAAAAAAAAAAAACATCCTCATCCAGAACAACAAATTTAATCATTTTATATGTGAATTAAGATTTCTTTCAAAATCCGTTGTTACATGTTGCAAGGAGAAATAACAGCCCGCATCAAAAAATTCACACCTGATAAATAATTCACACCAATAATTGCCTGAAATTTAAAGTTTCACATATAAGGAGAGTTAATTACTTCGAAATGATCACACAGCCTTGTGAAAGTGCTCTCAAAAACGTCTTATAAAAGGTTAAAGTATTCTGTGTTTCCATAGTTTTCCTCAAATGTTCTCCAAAATGCTCTGTAAAAGTGTGTGTGTGTGTGTTTTTTAATGCACTTTACAAATGTTTCTTAGTATTTCCGTGTATGTATCTTTCAACACAGTAAATGGTTTCATAGAACATTGGCTCTGAAAAAATGGTTTATGTCATACATTTGCTACATTTACTGTGTATACATCGACTTCCAACTTACGAACTTTTCGTAAAAGTTTCAGTTAACGTAACTAGCGTGATCAAGTTACCTTTATTTGTTAATATTGTTACGTGTTTTGCCCATAATCGTCATGTAGTCAAGACATAGGTACTCGTAATATTCACTACATTATCTTTTCATGAGTTTGAAACATGTTATGCATTGAGTTCTTACATCAAATACTGCATTTGAACGAAGACACAAAGAGCTAGCCATTTGGTTCCTGCCTATCGGTGGAACGTTTCTTTTCTCTGCACTAAAAATAAAACCACTCATGTGAAAGCCACCCAAAAACAGTACTGCGGGACGGTTTTATAGATTCGTCAGATTCATTCCGTCTGGGTGAAACAAGCCTAAAACACTTGAAAGCCGCCAACACCCTTCCCTCCCCTCATGTCGAACTCCTAGCAGTTAACAGAACTAAGTCATGGATCCTCAGTACGGAGACTGCGCGGGAGATGTAAGATTAAACGTTTTATTTTTATCCACATAAAAATAAAAATGAGCAAAATTTCTTAATGGTAACAAGGATTAAAAAACAAATAAAACACAATTTTTAGCATTCGTTTTTTGACGATTCAGGTGAACTTTTTGTGGCGTATTGGGCTTGTCGCGAATTGACAAAAAAGTGATAGGCAGATTGAACACTGTCAGCTGGGCGGGTGCCCACCAAACAGTCTCTAGGGAGAACACTATTACGTATATCAATAGTAATATTTTTCAAATTGAGATAACACACAAAAAAAAATTTAAATACCTTTAAAAAGATCTTAAACATTTTTTTTGTCAGCTGGAAAATAAGAAATTCGATTTTGGAAACCTTTCTTTTTTTTTACCCGTCTGTTAACTGTAACCAGGTGCGGGTTTACCATTGGGCCAACCTGGGCCATGGCCCAGCGCGCTGCACATAGGGGGTGCCAAAATTTTGAGAATACATGTGGCACAAGACGTTTTATCTCAACCCCCCCCTCCTCCCCAAAAGAGAGAATGAAATGGGATTTTTCATTTCTACAAATTATATACTGAGTATATATTAATTAATTTTGAAAGTGAATTCCGTAAGACTCAGAAGCCCCCCCCCCCCGAGGAAGTTATTTCTTCCTGGCAAGGTCAAAACTCAGAGAAGGGCGGAGAGGGGGAGCATTTCTTTTACAGAGCTCGCAGACAATGGGGAACAACAGTGAGGGGCTAAGGGAGGGGCACTGCACTGGCACATAATTTTTTCTTTTTTTATTGTAGGTTTAACGACCACTGCGAGCAACTCAATGGGCTATAAGCAGTCGCCCGTCCCTAATTTAGGGTCACTGACTCTAGGGAAGGGAGAGAGCCAGTGCCGTAAGACAAACACAACATCCATACCACACCGGGATTCGAACCCAGTCCCCTTTTGGACGAATGGCCATAAGCCATCGCTTAGACCACTGCGCCACCGAAACGGCCAAGGCATTGAAAAATCTGAGCGTGAGGACAGCTCTGGGATGTGGGTTGAAAGACCGGAATCGGACTCCATGAATTCAAGGTCAATGCCCCAGGGTATTGTGGGTGACAAGAGAGGACAGAGTACTGGTTAGAAAGCATTCCAATTCAGTTTATGACACCAGCTGCCTGCTTTGGGATTTCCCCTCCGCCCTCCCGTCAGTTTACATGTGTGTTTTATTTTTGCTTTGTTCTTTTGGGGGAAATCATTACTATTAATCATCACCGTCAGCGAAAATGTCGACTACGAAGTTTTCTGGACACGAAAATAGAAAAAAAAGGCTTAAAAAGATTGAAAAAGGGCAACTGTTAAACAAAAAAAAATACCAAAACTAAAAAACTTTTTTAAACCGGCAGAAGAGGACACAGTAAAAGTGAAAAAAGAAAATGCAGTGTTTGGTTGCAAGATCTACCAATGAAGAAGTGAAGGAGCCAAGAACTAACTTAGGGCTCAGGGCGAAGATTGAACAAGAACTAAGGGCTCAGGGCAAAGATTAAATTTGTGAGTCTTCCGATGGTGAAGATGAGGAAGGTTAAGTCTAAAACAAATCTTGAAGGAAATTTTCAAGCTGTTGAAGGAAATGAACTATTGTTACATCATATGATATTAGATCCTGCTAAATGGAAAGTAGACGATTCATTTGTTGTTTATATTGCAAAAAATCCTCCGAATCAAAACTTTAAAGAAGTAGATTTTACAGTTTCAAAAAGATCATATAGTGATCGATTTAGATCTACCTCAAAAGGATTATTTTATAACAGTCTTAAAAAAAATGGTGAAAATAAAAGAAGAGAATGGCTATTGTATTCTGAGTCAACTGGACGCTTTTTTTTTGTTTACCATGTAAACTGTTTGCAAAGCGAGAGAGTTCTTTCTCAAGTATAGGTTTCAATGATTGGAAACACAAAAACCTTATAGGAGCACATAGTGCTTCATTTGAGCATGTAGAGTCTGTAAACATAACACGTGCAGAGAATAGTGGAAAAATTGATTCTGCTGTAATTAAGCAACTGATGAATGAGAAAAATTATTGGAAAGCAGTACTTTTACGGATTATCAAAGTCATCAAATTTTTGTCTTCCCGTGGATTAGCATTTCGTGGAAATGGAGCGAACGACAAGTTAGGGAATAATAATAATAATAAAAATATAAGCAATTATCTAGGAATCCTTGAACTGATAGGAAAATTTGACCCTTTTCTGGAGCAACATTTGAAAAAATTTGGAAATAAGATCGAAGTGGATAATGTTTCATACCTTTTCGAAGGATGTATGTGAAGAATTCATTTCATTAATGTCCTTATCAGTCACTGACTCAATAGTTAAAGAGTTAAAGGCGTGGATTAGCATTTCGTGGAAATGGAGCGAACGATATTTATTCTATTATTATAGACTCCACTCCAGATTTGTCAAAAGTTAACTGTTTTTATAGAAATTTATTCTATTATTATAGACTCCACTCTAAATTTGTCAAAAGTTGACCAGTTGACTTATTTTTAGTTATGTTCTGAAAAACGGACAACCAGTGGAACGATTTATTTGTTTCTTGCGCAACACTGGTCATAAAGCAGAAGACATGGAGGAAGCTTTATTGAAGCTGTTACAAGATTTAAAAATAGAGGTTAAAGACTGCAGAGGCCAAAGTTATGACAATGCGAGAAATATGTCTGGTGAATATTCAGGTCTCCAAGCTCGAATAAAAAGTCATAACAGTTTAGCCTACTATATTCCATACACAGCACACTCTCTTAATTTGGTTGGAAAATCCGCAGCAGGATGCTGCCTTGAAGCTACATCTTTTTTTATGTTCGTACAGGAAATATACAACTTTTGGTCATCTTCATCACATAGGTGGCAAATCTTGAAGACAAGTCTTCAAGATAGTTATAAGCTCCACAGCGAATCTGGATCTCAATCGCCACTTCTTGTACCCAAAACGTTATGTGAAACCCGATGGTCAGCAAGGCCTCACGCTCTAGTTATTCCTGCATTAGAGATGCACTTCAAGACTTCACAGAAAACACCGGTGAAAAATTAGAAGCAAGAGTAGAAGCAGAGGGATTATTAAGTAAGATGAATTTGTTAGAAATGGGCATTATCTTAGAGCTTTAGTGATATTTTACAAATAATTGATAGTTGCAATAAAACCCTGCGGAAAGTGAATATTGGCCTTTCAGTTGCTGTGGAACTGTACAATTCACTTATTAAATACTTAAGTGATCTCCAGAATAAATTTGATAAGTATGAGGAAGATGGAAAACTTTTGTCTCAGTGCGACGAATATAAGAAAAATGTTACTAGAACCTGTTGGAGAAAACTACAATTTCAAGAAATGAATGGCAATAAAGAAACTGTTTTCATTGGAAAGGAACATATGCGAATATGCGTTTTCCATTTGATCATTGATAACTTAGTGCAGCAGTTGAAACGTCGACAAGATGCGTATTCCGACGTGGGGAGCACGCTTGGGTTTCTAACGCAATTATCAGATGTTGATGAGACAACAATATCTCAAAAGGCAAAAAATCTACTGACAATTCACTCTCAACATTTACACCCAGAATTTGAACAAGAATGTCTTCATTTCCAGAAATTTTGGAATAATTTAGATAGACAAGCAGTGACAGATTCAAGTGTTAGTGTTCCTGTTTAGGATATGTTGAAACTGATTAGGGAAGAAAGAATTAATTCAACTTTTCCGAACATTGATGTTATCACAAGGATTTAGATTTACCTAAGCATACCGATCAATAATGCCTCTGGAGAAAGAAGTTTTTCTCTTTTGAAAATCATCCACAATTATTTGAGGACATCTAGTTCTCAAGAAAAAACGAGTGCATTGGCAACTTTGTCACTTAATTCGAACATTGTAGAAACATTAACATTTGATGATATAATAGAGGGTTTTGCCACAAAGAAATAGAGAAAAAAATATTTTAGCGGTGAGTAATTTTACTATATAAAAGTTATGTTCATTCATTTCTTTTATCTCTCAGTCACTTAATCGATATACAATAAACATCGTTAGCAGCACTATAATTATATTTAAAAAAATTCTAAAATTAATACTGCTACGTTGTAAATTTAAATCCAAAATTTTGCAGGCAAATGTTTCAGAAGTGTGTTAAAAAAAACAATTTCATTTGTAAATATAAAAATTTACTGTGAAATGATGTTTTAAAATTATGCGAATTAAACTTGTGAAAAAACGACATTTATAAATTTTTATTTCAATGCCCAGTTTTAATCAATACATGTGCTAAAAATTTTACAGGGTTGGGTTGTTCTTGAGAACATGCTGATTCTTTGTGTGATAAAAAAATCTATATGTAATATGTAATTTAAATATGAAATTCTAATCGGCCTCAAATTTCTTACAATAAGTTTACTTAGGGGCGTCTGATTTTTCTTGGCCCAGGGCACTGTAATGCTTAAACCCGCCCTTGACTGTAACCGGTGTTCGAATCCACACGGATTTTCAGAATTATACTGTATAATTAAAGAATTGATATTCTCCTGTCCTTTACACTCCGTAACAATAATACAACTTCCGGCGATTAGCAGTGAACTGAAACACCACATGCGATGACGGTCTTTTCTTGTATTAGGTGTGCACTGTGCAACTTAATTCTCAGCCCCTAACCACAAGCGATCATTGAACATCGGCAAATGCAAATAGCTGTGTACGATAATGGCTGTTTGCAGTGCCATCCAACAGCTTTCCAGGCAACCATAACCACTCACAGCTGTAGTAACAGAAGAGACTAAAGTTGACGGCAAAAGCAATGCCGTTCGAGAAGCAACATTTGAGGCACTGCCTCCTGTTCCCGTTTCAGCTGAAAAAAGTGCCGCGGAAGCCCAGCAAATGATTTGTGCTGCCTTGGGTGAGGCTGCTGTGTCCTACAGTGCATGTAAGAAGTGGTTCCAGCGGTTAAAGCAAAGAAATTTCGATCTCCGTGTTGCGAACGTCTGGGACAGCCACAGAAAGTTGACGATGAGGAACTGGAACAACTGTTGTACGCGGATCCCTGTCGCACACAGCCAGAGCTTGCCCAGAAACTCGGAATAACACTGTAAGCCATTACAAAGCGCCTGCACAAGCTTGGAGGGATTTACAAGGAAGGCCGTTGGGTGCCCCTATAACTGGAAAATGTTTGTAGTACGTATTCAAAACATTTTCCAGTTAATTAAAAAGATCGAGACCAGGTAACAAAGCTAAACAAATTTGGTGTTTACAGCATCCCCTTAAAAAGTATTGATGATGACACTCCAGATAGTAAATATATAGGATCTACAAAACGTACACTAGCAACAAGACTGAATGAACATAAATACGCCGTAAAGAATGGACTTAAAAATTCTGCATTGTCTCGACTCGTTTGCGATGGCCAGCACTATCCAATTTGGAATGATGCTTCCATCATCGTAACACCTAGTGCTGTCTCTACATTGCTGTTCACTGAAAGCCTTGTAATTGCTACTCAGAGACATTTATGCTGCAATGACATTGTTCCAGTATCTGTACCTACAATCTGGAAACTATTTACAGTACCGAATACGAGGCAAACTGAGGACGAAATCACTTAATCTCGATTTCTGCTGTAGTGCTCTTTGTTGTGGCTCCTGATGAGAACAACACAATTTATACCTACTAACCTTCCTTTATTTTTACAATGCAGTATTATATGTATGCCTGCATTCTATTTCCTTTATTTTCTTTATTTCATGATACATGCCACGTCGTTTGACAATTTGATGCCACGTGACATTATGTCATATTCATATCTGATATCTATATTATGTTCACGTAACATTTTATTTAAATTTATTCCTTCTCCTGTATCTGATGATGGGTTCTAGGGAAACCCGAAAGTTCTTATATACAATAAAATCTTTAAATTCCGCCAACGAATTTAAATTTGTATTGTGAGTGACTCTTGTTTTTTAAGATCGTGCATTGAAGGCAACTACCTCGATTACTTTGGACTATTTCTGCACGAATTCGAATTCTCCTAATAGTCATTCTGTTGTTGAGAAACATATTATACAATACTTACTATAATATGTTTCTCAACAACAGAACAAAGGTTTTGCAGTGGTACAATGGCAAGGCTTCTGTCGCCACTAATGAGGGAAATGGCCAGACTGCAGCAGCAGATTCTTTTGTCCGGACTCTAGTATGACTGGGAATTCAGCAGAAATGGACCTGAAAACTAGCCTTGTGAAATGAGTGGAGTAAATGCCCTACAGATCACAGAGCAGGATGGTCTGCACCATCCTAAGAGGTTCTTTAAAACACTCAAAGAATTTTGATGTAGCATGCTGATGTGGTAGGCGAATGTCAAAACAGCACCACGGAGGCTCTCCAAAATCCCTGGATGGTTCAATCTACAACAGGTTGAATTCCATCCACATCCTGCACTGTGGCAGACATCCAGATCTAAAAGTGGGTATCAGGGTTCATACATTTTTGAGGGGGAAAAATTTCAAGTAGCTTTTCCAGGACTTTTTAAGGACAAAAAAAATTCAGGGGTGATTATTACCCAGTCTAAAATTTCATCGAAATAGCCATTTTCATGCGAATTATCATGCAGGAGAACAAACGAAGTCAGATCACAAATGCTTTATTTATTTATTTTTTGAAGGGGGAGGGTAATGACTGTGAGCAACTCAATGGGCTACAAGCAGTCACCCATCCCTAATTTAAGGTCACTTGTTTAAGGGAAGGGAGAGAGCTATTGCTGTAAAACAAACACAACATCCATGCCTCACTGGGATTAAAACCTGGACCTATCTCAGATGATTGGTCAGAAGCAAGGCCTGAGACCACTGCACCACTGGGTAAGCTACATGCTTTTTCACCCAACTCTGAGGCATTAAAAGATGAGTACAACTTTTTAGCAATAAGTTCATTAGTCGAATTATATTACATCATTAATTAATGTAATTTGCCAGAGCTCACTGAGTGAAACAATACTGAGTCACTGATAATCATAAACAATGTTGTGTATGTGCACCTGAGGAATAAAACTGCCTTCTTTAAGATAGCCTCACTGGATGCAATGGCAGTTCATAAAGCACTTACCTAAGAACAGAAAGTTAAGTCTTTTTAAAGAACACTTTCCAACTGTAGGTTGATTTATGCTCTGGTTTTGCCTCTTCACTTGCATAAAATGGTTTGAATCCAACGAAATGTTAGTATGTTGTGGAGGATGATGGGCAAGGGCTTACCTGCTCCACTGAAAATTGTTGAAATATAGTCAAAAGTAGAGACCTATATAGGCAGAGTTGTATAAAAATGAAATGTATCTGCGTACACAACCAATGAAACAGAAAACTTGCTGCAAACCCCACGAAGCATGAACCACGATAACAATAGAATAAGATAATTTATAGAAAAATTTATAAAACGATAAATAATTATCAAAACATTACAGATTCTAATGAGGTCAAAATAAGTACATTGCAATTGAATGTGCAGTAATGTATGTGAAATGGACCTTTACTATAAAATATTAAAATATTGGACTATTTACCTCATAAAAACAGGAGACAAATTAAAGAAAGTTTTTATATCCAGAAAAACAGTTCCATTAATAAACTTCAAAATTTATAAATAGTATTTTCAACAACTTATTACAAAAATAGTAGACTTATGAAATACATAAGAAAAAGATTTTAGTTTAATAACTGGCAACTACAAGAGAAACCTAGCAATAAAATTTAAATGTTTTCTGTGCAAACAAAACTTTTGATAGTCCCTACACATTGAGATCAGGCCTTGGTAAAATCTAAGAGACCAGAAACGTCTGGAAAAACAAAAGAACTCAAGATATGATAGAAAGTTCTTCAAGTTAAAATTGAATAAAGTATATTAATCTGAGTAAAGCCTTGAGTAAGTGTTATAATTAGAATAAATATATATATATTTTTTAATGTACAAGCAAAAACTATCTGAAAAATCTGCTAATAATTTTGAAACTATCTGCGTACAACGTACGTCTACATTCTGCTACTCTGGACATAGGAAAAGGACTTGATCTCTCCCTCTCCCAAATTCTGGCTGGAAAATTAGTGCAAAAATTATTCAATTTCTGGACGTATTGAAAATTGTTGAAATCATCATGCAGGCCGGAGCACAAAGTAAAGATCTGTTCACAAGTACATCCACGAAATAAATTCTGTTAAAATTTGCCAGATTTCAATTAAGTTTTAAATTACATAATAATTCATACTACAGTTATTCTTTACATTAGAAAGTAGCAACATAAATATGTACAATGCTGATTGCTACCGGTCACAGAAGTAATAACACATCTGCTAACATGAACCTGACCTTCTTCCCCAAAACAAAACATTTTGCTAAGGCTTCAGATACATCCAAAAGCATTTCATAACTTTTCTTGTTTGCGGTGCATCTCACGTGAAATGGAAACCAAAAACAATTTAATGCAAGCCCACAGGACATCTATCATAAGGCTTCTAAGATGATCGTAGCTGCAACTACCATAAAAAGCATGAAATATCTTCATGTATTCTGTAACAGAAGAGACACTATTCTTTGTTGCATTACTGAATTTTTTTTTTTTTTTTTTTTGTCAAAGATTACGAGCTATTTTATATAAACTTAAAAAAAATTCACTCTGACAATAACAATGTTAAAAACACAAAGAATCAATACCTCCCATACTGCACAACTATGAATTATTATCTGAGATTTCTCATTAAAATCCGCAGGCTACGAAAATAAATTTAGAAAAAAAGTTAAGAAAGATGCATGCTTAGTAAGCATCCATTACAGTGATCAGTCGATGTGGTTGTAAACTTTTTTCCGAGTAACTAATAGTTCGGCACTGAACCAATTATTGGAAAATTTTCATTTCACGTTAATTGGTGAAGTTCTGATTCACAAAGATGATTCAAAAATATTTTTTTAGTTTTATCAGTGCAAAGTTCAGGACCCAAAAGCAATTTTTTTTATCAAAATTGGCTCAGTAGTTCAGCTTTAAACCACTGATTCAGCAATACTAAATTTTTCCCAACTGCACCAATCTTCAAACAATTCTTCAGATTCATTTGAGTGTTGAACTTCACTACGTGGTTATAACCCATATTGAATATACTTGTCAACCATTAGTTGACATATTGTGTACTGTTTCTCACGTTATATGTCAAAGTGCTCGCGGGGAAACTTTCATCTTCGTTTAACATACGGTTATTGTCATTGAATGCAATAGAATATTATAATACCAAGGTAAAAAACATTATATAAATGAAGACTGTTACTCACTTTTTGGTTTTATGGAGTATTTCAGAAAATTAAACTTTATTCAACGAAATCTTGAATTTTTTCTTGAATTTGTCGATAATCACTTCTTGTAGTCGCTTCGTGATGATATTCATCTTGTTAAGTTGCAAAATGTGGGCAACATTTCTTCTTAATGAACAGTGATTCAGTTTAACCTTCGAATTGAAGTGAAACGATCTTGCAAGATATTCAATCTTGACAATATCCTATACATCGTTTCTACTTGACAAGTTAAAACTGGTGGGTGAGTATTCCTCTTATTGAGTCGGCTTTGTAAAAAATAATATTTAAAATACTAAAATATTGAACGTTCAAACCTTTAAGTTGAAGGGAAGTCGATCAGGTAAGAAATGTTCTGTCTTGACGTTAGTTTGGACTTCGTTTCCCGCTGCACAAATGTTTCCATTTCTTTTTTTTTTTTTCTTGACTAGTTAACTATCATTCTCGTAATCTTCTTTCGTGGGCTAAACGGTGCGTTTCTCATCGTACCTGTTGTTCGTTGGCCAACTATCTCACAATCCACAGGATGACTCGAAAGTTCCACGCCGACCGAACCTTTTGCGTATTTAGATTTTAGTTTTACTGCACATTCTATATCATGCATGTGCTAGTTTCTTGATTGGAACATCTGTATTTGCTCCCAATTTCAAATTATCTGGTGTCGCCATCTTCCGTACATCAATCGATTTAGTACTTCAGGTTAAAACATCTATAGCAGAAGCCACAGTTGTTTTTAAATTTATGTGCATACAATTATAATAATAACAAGGTTGCTTACCTTTTTTCACATTTCACTGCACGTTTTATTCTTTTTGTTGTCATGCTTGGTTCAAGCCTCCGGTGTGGTGTTCTATTTTTTGTCTTCAGGTTCTTTCAAATGTTCGACGAATGCCCAAGTCCATGAAGTGCATTGCTTTCTAGGTCCCAAAACTGCATCCTCCCCCTCCTCACCCTTCCCACCAGCATGTAAAACCCAACCTTCATTGGTAAAAACCCCAATTCTTGAACTCAAAACCTTTTGATATTATCAGCGAACATAAACTGCCTATTTACATACATACAAAATGTCGAACAAAAATATTAAAAACGTATATACAACTATTTACATACAACTCATCTTATTCTTTCAACTCCCCTTCTCAACACCTCATGAACAACCAGAACATTCATTCACCACACCCTAAGCCATTCCAATGCAGACTGCCTCAAGTACTTTCTATATATAGTGAAAAATGTAAACCAATATCTAAAAGATTACAGAATGGCTAGTATGGATGTCAAAGCATTGTTTCCAAGTACCCCTGTACCAGAAGCAATTGAGATTATTAATATTGAGATTATTACAACAGGATCAATCTCTTAATAACACACAACTACAAGAGTTAAAAGCAATTTTATTATACATCTATGAAAATAATATCTTCAAATATGATGAGAAAATATACAAACAAAACTTCGGAGGCCCAATGGGCTCTCCTCTGTCAAACCTGTTTGCTGAAGTAATTATGAACAGCATAGAAGAACAAATTATAAGTACAACGGGTGAACCACCGTTGGTTTATTGCAGATATGTAGATGATATCTTCATCATGACCAGAATGAAAACTAATGAGCTGGAATATTTAATTCAACAACTTAGTAATGTCTATCCCACAATTAAATTGACAGTAGAACATAAAGAAGAAAATATCTTACCTTACTTGGATGTTAAGATCATCAAGCAAAATAACCAACAGCAGTACAAGGTAGATAGAAAACAGACATATGTCCCTGTTCTGATACCAAATAACCCAACACACCCTTACACACAGAAATGTAATAGCATAAAAAACATTAATTAAAAGAGCAATCACACATTCCTCTAAAGAAGAATTTTGTAATGAAGAAATAAATTACATTAAAGAAATCTCATACAGCTAAGGATACCCTCCACAGAAGATAAATAAATGGATTTATGAAGTACAAGTAAAGATGCAAGATACGTATTCCCCTAAAAGAAAAAAAAACAATTACAATATGTCGAAGCAACACCTTACCTTCCAGGAATATCTACAGAAATCAATAAATTATGCCATAAATATGGAATTCAGATGGGAAACAAAGTAATGACTATTGGAGATATGATAATTAATAACACTGAAAAATGTAGTATCTTGGAAAAAGCAGGTGTGTACGAAATACCTATAAGTGGAATCCCACCAATATCATATATTGGAAGTACCAAAAATCAGTTAAAACATTGCCTACAACAACATATTAAAAATTGGCAAAAAAAAGAAGCAAAAACAGCACTGATACAATACTGTCTAGATAATCACACATACCCGAAATTTGAAGAGATTAAAATAATAAAATCATGTCGCAATGAGAGACACCTACGCATTGCAGAGTCTGTATTGATTGAAAAAAATATAGATCGAATTTGTAATAATGACAATCCAAGTATCCTTAATGAAAAATGGAAAGAACTAATAAAAATTGACCAAAAAAAAAAAAAAAAACACAGAAGAAGAAAATGAAGAGTTCACTAAAGTCAATAACAGATGGACCCACGGTGGAAGCTTTTGATAGATGACATTGGGGCGGGGCAGGGCGAGAAAGACTAGCGTATCGCTCACTCTTACTGTGGTGGCAGAAGAGAAAGCATCTAGAACACCTCCTGAAGATAACCCCGCAGAGGGTAGAAAGTACTTGAGGCAGTCTGCATTGGAATGGCTTAGGGTGTGGTGAATGAATGTCCTGTTTGTTCATGAGGTGTTGAGAAGGGGAGTTGAAAGAATAAGATGAGTCATATGTAAATAGTTGTATATACGTTTTTAATATTTTTGTTTGGCATTTTGTATGTATGTAAATAGGCAGTTTATGTTCGTTGATAATATCAAAAGGTTTTGAGTTCAAGAATTGGGGTTTTACCAATGAAGGTTGGGTTTTACACGCTGGTGGGAAGGGTGGAGAGGGAAGAGGATACAGTTTTGGGCATTCGTCGAACATTTGAAAGAACCTGAACACAAAAAATAGAACACCGCACCGGAGGCTTGAACCAAGCATGACAACAAAAAGAATAAAATGTGCAGTGAAATATGAAAAAAGGTAAGCAACCTTGTTATTATGATTTAGTACTTGTCTTAGTCTTAAACATTTTATTTTGGCTTTTTTCTTGTTCTTTCTTCTTTTCTTGCTCAATGAGATATCTCCATGTGTATGGAAGGTCCATTGGGTCATTGTAATTACAAGTTTTTTCTCTAGTTTTTTCAATCATAACTGTCTCTGATGTTAAAATTTGGGCCTTAGTTTTATGCGATGTTTTTAATTTGGCTTCCTGCCAATCAGGGATTACCTCCTTTTCAACACAATGTTGTATTAAAGATGTTTTATTTTCTTTTTTATTCCAGTTAGATATGTGTTCTCCCAGTCTTGTTTTAAATCTTGTTTTGGCACTTCCTATGTACATTTTACTCGTTTCATTAAATCTCTCTGTATCAGGAGGGTTTCTTGTTGGTATGCAGTATACTCCTGCTTTTTCTAGAATCGATCTTTTTTCGTTGCCTGTTGTCAATATGGTTTCATTATCTATGGTGGTCTCCGCTAGTATCAAGTTTTCTTTTGCGCATTCTTTCTTTAAAATATTTGCAAGTGGAGGTATGTAGGGGAATTTACCTCCAAATTTTCTTTCTGTCTTGGGTTTAATGTTGGTCTTATTTATGAATTTTTTTGTATTTTTAAGTATTTCATCAATTAACTTTTTCTGCATCCAAATTTCTGTGCCGTTTCAGTTATCCGCTTGATTTCTGTAATCTCGTTTGTTCTATTGCTTGAGTGGGTTAAAGCTCTTCTTGTATGAAATTGCAGTGCTGACCGTTTATATTTCCATGGGTGGCTTGAATCTATCGGAATAATTGCCGGAATAAGGGTTGGTTTTCGATAGACCGCATATTCAATCTTATTGTTGTTTCTCAATAAAGAAATGTCTAAAAAGTGTAGTTGTCTATTTATTTCTTTTTCAATTGTAACCTGTATTGACGGATAGAAGCTACTGTATTTTTGTATGAATTTTTCAAGGTCCTTTTCAGATTGCTGCCAGAAGATGAGGATATCATCGATGTATCTCAAATATATTAATGGTTTATTTTCATTGAGTGGTCTAAGTTATTTCAATGTCTTCTACTATTATTTCAGCAAGAAGACCAGAAATTGGAGATCCCATAGGTGCACCTTGCTTTTGTCTATAGATTTTTTTATCATATGTGAAGTAATTATTGTCAGTAATAAGTTTAACAGCTTGAATGATACTGATTCTTTCTGAATCAGGGACTTCTTGATCTTTCAATCTTAAAAAATTTCTTCAAATTAGAATCAAACCAATAAACTATAAAGATAGGGCCATCTTAAAAACATGTGAAATTAAAAGATTAAGGACTTCTATTTGAGAAAAAAGGAAAGATATTGATAAACTAAGTAAGAAGAACTACAAATTATATAATCAATGTATGCTACAAAGTGATAAAGAGGGAATTAAAGAAGGGCTCACAAGGATATTTGCTATTATAGATAGACAACAGTTAATATATCAAAGAAAACATTTTAATAAGATTGAGAATTTAATAAAGGATAAAAATAGCAAAAAAGAAAAAATAACACCTCAAGAAGACAAGCAAATGTACATCAATAAATCTAAAACTGAGTTGACATCTTTGCAGGTTAAAGCACTCAACAGAGGTATTAGGTATGCATATGAGCAAAAAATACCAAATACTGAGGCCTTAATTCCTTACATTGAAGATGCTATCAAAAAATTACCAAAAGAAAGACAAAATCCAACAAGATTTAAAATGGTTAGGGCAATCAATAACAATGAGTAAGAAATGCCATTAAATATGAAAGACTTGAATTAATAAAACTGAGAAACAACCAAGCAATTAAATGTGTAAGTGGTGATAAGGCCAAACAAATTGTCATATTAGACAAAGAAGAATATAATCAAAAAATGAGGAAAGCTATTGCCAAGTTAAATGTTGAAGAGACTAATAGAGATCCAACAGATAACATTATAAGAAAGATGGCGAACATAAAACCCACGGCAATTTACCATACAATACAAGAAATAAAGCTATTCTCTACCTCTTGGAGCATCTATACCAGGTATTTTCAGCAAAATCAAAACACATAAAGACGAAGAACCCTTGCGCGCAATTGTGAATAAAACTATAGTGCCAACTATTCACCTTGAGAAAAAACTGTTTAAACACTTAAAAAGCAGTATTATAACCAACATGAATTTACTATCAACAATTCTATTGAAGTTATTGAAAAGATCAAAAACATTAAATCAACCAAATTCATTATGATTAGTTTGGACGTAAAATCTCTATACCCAAATACTCCTGTTAACGAATCAATTAAACTTTTAGATCAGAGATTGAAAGATCAAGAGTCCCTGACTCAGAAAGAATCAGTATCATTCAAGCTGTTAAACTTATTACTAACAATAATTACTTCACATATGATAAAAAAATCTATAGACAAAAACGAGGTGCACCTATGGGATCTCTGATTTCAGGTCTTCTTGCTGAAATAATATTACAAGACATTGAAAATAATTTAATTAGACCACTCAATGAAAATAAACCCTTTATATATTTGAGATACGTCAATGATATCCTCATCTTCTGGCAGCAATCTTAAAAGGACCTTGAAAAATTCATACAAAAATACAATAGCTTCTATCCATCAATACAGGTTACAATTAAAAAAGAAATAAATAGACAACTACACTTTTTAGACATTTCTTTATTGAGAAACAACATTAAGATTGAATATGCGGTCTATACCAACCCTTATTCCGGCAATTATTCCGATAGATTCAAGCCACCCATGGAAATACAAACGGTCGGCACTGCAATTTTATATAAGAAGAACTTTAACCCACTCAAGCAATAGAACAAACGAGATTACAGAAATCAAGTGGATAACTGAAACAGCAAAGAAATTTGGATACAAAAAAAAGTTAATTGATGAAATACTTAAAAATACAAAAAATCCATAAATAAGACAAACATTAAACCCAAGACAGAAAAAAAAATTTGGAGGTAAATTCCCCTACATACCTCTACTTGTGAATATTTTAAAGAAAGAATGCGCAAAAGAAAACTTGATACTAGCGGAGACCACCATAGATAATGAAACCATATTGACAACAGGCAACGAAAAAAGATCGATTCTAGAAAAAGCAGGAGTAATACTGCATACCACCAAGAAACAAACCCTCCTGATACAGAGAGATTCAATGAAACGAGTAAAATGTACATAGGAAGTACCAAAACAAGATTTAAAACAAGACTGGGAGAACACATATCTAACTGGAATAAAAAAGAAAATAAAACATCTTTAATACAACATTGTGTTGAAAAGGAGGCAATCCCTGATTGGCAGGAAGCCAAATTAAGAACATCGCATAAAACTAAGGCCCAAATTTTAACATCAGAGACAGTTATGATTGAAAAAACTAGAGAAAAAACTTGTAATTACAACAGCCCAATGGACCTTCCATACATATGGAGATATCTCATTGAGCAAGAAAAGAAGAAAGAACAAGAAAAAAGCCAAAATAAAAAGTTTAAGACCAAGACAAGTACTAAATCGATTGATGTACGGAAGATGGCGGCACCAGATAATTTGAAATCGGGAGCAAATACGAACATTCCAATCAAGAACTAGCACACGCATGACATAGCATGCGCAATAAAACTAAAATCTAAATGCACAAAAGGCTCGGTCGACGTGAAACTTTTGAGTCATCCTGTGGATTGTGAGATAGTTGGCCGATGAACAACAGGTACGATGAGAAACGCGTCATTTAGCCCACGGAAGAAAACTACGAGAACAAAGGTCGAAGCTAGTCAAAAAAAAAAAAAAAAGGGAATATTTGTGCAGCGGGAAACGAAGTCCAAACTATTGTCAAGACAGAACATTTCTTACTTGATCGACTTCCCTTCAACTTAAAGGTTTGAACGTTCAATAGTTTAGTATTTTAAATATTTTTTACAATGACGACTCAATAAGACGAATACTCACCCACCAGTTTTAACTTATCAAGTAGAAATGATGTATGGGATATTGTAAAGATTGAATATCTTGCAAGATCGTTTCACTTCAATTCGAAGGTTAAACTGAATCACTGTTCATTAAGAAGAAATGTTGCACACATTTTGCAACTTAACAAGATGAATATCATCATGAAGTGACTACAAGAAGTGATTACGACAAATTCAAGAAAAAATTCAAGATTTCGTCGAATAAAGTTTCATTTTCCGAAATACTCCATAAAACCAAAAAGTGAGTAACAGTCTTCATTTATATGTTTTTTACCTTGGTATTATAATATTCTATTGCATTCAATGACAATAACCCTATGTTAAACAAAGATGAAAGTTTTCAATGTAGAACTGCGATTAAACGCAGCGACAATACTGTTTGTCACGTATATTTCGTTTAAGTATGGAGGGTGGAGTAGTTAGGTCCATATAATGATGTGAAAATGCAAAAAACGAACATTAATGGTAAAAGATTTTTACTTACTCATAATAATTTCGGCATTTTCCAGTCACTGTGGCAAAGCTTCTGCTCGATAGAATGGACATTTGCTTATTTACATGAGATTCAAGTTCTGTCTGAACAGAAGATTCACGGATTAAAAAACACTATTTCAAGTTAAAATTCTATACCTTTGTATAGGTGTTTGCAAGGAATGATGATTAAAAACGTGAAAGTTAAAAAACCCAAATGAATTAAAAAACACACAAAGGAATAAAAGATGGATCCAAACTTATTTAGCCACCGCAACACACTTCCAAACATGTTTCGGCAAGAATTTTGCCTTCCTCAGTGGAAACATTAAGATGTACGTGGGCACCAAGTCCTCGCCGACGATCCTCAAAAGACTGATGTAATGTCTTGTATCGCTCTGTCTTCAGCCTTCGTCGTCGCAGACCATGGACAACTGCGTATCACTGCGCAAGCTGTTAGTGGCGGCATCTATGGCATTGTGTTCTGCTTGGTCTACTTTTGCCATGCCGCACCTGTGATCTTTGAACCTGTGTTTATTAGCCTTTTGAACTAGATTGTTTTCCTGTTCAATTAGATATCGCCAGGCATGAGGTAATTCAATTGGTGAATTAGTGTTGCAGCATCTATTTCCAAATTTCCCAATGACCACTGCTTCCGATGTTATGATCTGTCTATGAGTCTTGTGTGATGTCAAATGTCTAATATTCTCCCAGTCGGGCGTCGATTGATTTTCTATGCAGTGATTTTCTATTTCATATCAGAGCCGTTCTTGGTCTTTTCTTTTGCCAATCTTGAATATGTTCCCTCAACCTTGTAATCATTCGTCTTTTTTGCACTTCCGATATAAATGGAATCTTGTTGATTATTGTCTGTCTTGGTTGGAATGGCATATACTCCTGCTCAATCTAGGATGGATTTTTTTGTTATTACCAGAAGTTAGTAATGATCCATTATCAATGATGGTTTCTGCCAGATTTATTTCATTCGAAACACATTCTTTCTTTAATATGTTACTCAATGGTGGTAAGTATGGAAAGGAGATGTAAGATTTATATATATTCTTTTGTTTCATCTGGTTTTGATTATTGTTAAGATTGTTGTATTTTGAATTAATCAAACATTTATTTTATCCAAAATATTCAGCTATATTTTCAATCCATTGCATCTCTGTAAGTTCGAACTCTGCCACAGAGGAATGCGTTATAGCTGTGTTAATGTAATATTGGAATGCAGCTGTCTTATATCTCCATGGGTGTGCGGAATCCGATGGTATTAATAATGCAGGCACGAAACATGGTTTTCGATAAACAGTGTAATCTATGGAATCATGCCTTCTGAATAAATTAAGGTCTAAATAATGAAGATTTTTGTTAACCTTTTCTTCAAGCGTTGTCTTTATGGTTGGGTAAGTATTATTGAAGGTTTGTATGAACATATCTAGTTTGTCCTTAGTATGTTGCCAAAAAATCAAGATATCATCAACATAGCGTAGATATAAAATCGGCAAATCAAGGCCCGAGTTCTGGAATAACATTTGTTCAATATTCTGTATGACAACTTCTGCTAGAAGACAGGAGAGTGGTGATCCCACGGGTGCTCCAAATACTTGTTTGTATATAATACCAGCATTTGAGAAGTAATTGGTGTAGGTTATAAAACGTAATGCATGTATAATACTTGTTCGTTGTTTTTCATCAATGTTTTCATTTATAAGTTTTGTATTAATTAGTTCAATTGCATCTGTGACAGGAGTGTTCGGATATAATGATATTATGTCCATACTACACATTGTGAAATTATATTCCTGCAAAGATTGAATTTTACTGATTAGTTCTTTAGAATTTGAAATATTAAATTCATGGTTGCTATAAAGCGGCTTTAGATAGTTATATATTGCTTTTTCAAGATTGATCGTGGGAGCATTTCGTTTGTTCACAATAAGGCGTATCGGATGATTGTCTTTATGCGTCTTTACTTTACCAAAAACAGCCGGTGTACATGCTCCAATTGGTGGGTAAGTCTTTTGTTTTATTATCGGTGGTAGGTCACTAAGATTCTTTAGATTTGCAACTTGCTGAATTACATTATCAATGGGATCCTTATCAATTTTCTCTACCTTCAATTCTGTAATGGCTTTATTCATTTTCAACTGATAGTCATTGTTGTTCATAATCACAATCTGCTTGCTCTTGTCAGCCATTATGCATTTGACATCGTAGTCATTCCTCAATGCCAACAAAGCTTCACGTTCATATTTAATTGGTGTATTATTTCTCTGACCGTACATTTTATTATATGTTCTAACCATTTTATATCGAACTGGGTTCCTTTTGTTAACTGGCAATTCTCGTATTATTTCTTCTATTTGTGGTATAAGATCTTCAGGCCTAGGTTTAGGTTGTTCATATGCATACTGAATTTCTTTCTCTAATGCTTTAACCTGAAAGCCTGAAAGTTCGATATTAGACATATTAATAAACTTGTTCATGTTGTTAGGCTTGTTATTATTTTTACTATCTGTCCTGTAATGCTTTTCGTCCAAGAGGTTTTCGAACTTTTGTATATGTTTATTATGTAGTTTCAATCTTATATGGTCTAACGTAGCGTATAATTTAATGAATTCTGTATTTTGGACAATTTCTTGTTGATCAAGATTCATACATTTGTTGTACAACTTATAGTTCACAATACTGAGTTTGTTCAAAGTTTTTCTTTTATCACGAATGACTGTTCTTAGCCTTTTAATTTCACAAGTATTTATAATATTCTTGTCTTTGCAATTTAGTATTTTAGTTTTAATCCTTAGGAATCACGGAATGATGTTGTGACTTTTGCATAATGTCAGAAACTGCAAATGTTCAACTTCTTTAGCTAGTTTAATGCGATTTTTCTTTTAAGTCTTGAAAATAGTAATTGCCGTCTCCGACGAAGTTTCAGCAGGCGATAACATGTTTATCTATGACAAAGGAACACACCCAGGTACAAAGAATTCCTTCAAAATCACCAGTTAAACGAAGTATTCTTATATTCCCATGCGCTAAAAAAAGGCATACGGCGTGATATTACGTGGCCAAAGACTTCAATGTAGAACTGCTATTAAAAGCAGCGACAATACTGTTTGTCATATATATTTCGGACATTTGCTTATTTACATGAGATTCAAGTTCTGTCTGAATGGAAGATTCACGGATTAAAAAACACTATTTCAAGTTAAAATTCTATACCTTTGTATAGGTGTTTGCAAGGAATGATGATTAAAAATGTGAAACTTAAAAAACCCAAATGAAAAAAAAAACACACACAAAGGAATAATTTTTATTTTTTATTTTATTCGTTTGAGTTTTTTAACTTTCACGTTTTTAATCATCATTCCTTGCAAACACCTATACAAAGGCACAGAATTTTAACTTGAAATAATGTAAAAAATGAAAAAACCATGAGGAATAACCTCTCACCATAAAGATCATGGTAACCTCCAATGGACCAAACACTTCCAACACGTCAATTCATCGTGATGTAACTGGGCTTCCACAGGTTTACAGACCTCTTGCTTACGCTTCTTATTTTCGGGTGTGAAACATCGTTTTTTTCCTTTGCCTTATAGTATGTTACTATAATGCTTGTCAATTCGATAAAAATCATACATACAACTCATTCATACAATTCAAGTAAAAACTATGTACATAAACCTTACATTCACAGGTGATTAAACCTTAGTCAACTCTAATTATGGAACTCCTCCTTCTGTTTCACAACCTCTGCTACTCCCACTGCAATTGTCACACCCATTTAGCCCCGCACATCCAATCCTCTAGTACTTTCGACAGATCCCTGTCATCTTCAGGAGGCAGGTGTGTCTCATCCGCCCACCGCAGCTCAAGTGAGCAGAGCCATCGAGGCCTGGGCTCCAGTCGCTATCTCTGAATCGTTGTGTCTCTGGCGCCATCTATTGTCCCTGCTGCTCTTTTTCTCTCTTTCTTTTTACGCTGCTGTTCAATTTTTATTAGGGCTTTCCATTGTTCGTTTAAGTTATTTGGCTCATTAATGTTGCATAATCTTGATCTGTTTTTTTCAATTAACACTGATTCTGCAATTCTTAACTGCTTTTCGTTTTTACAGCTCTTAATAATTTTAATATCTTCAAACCTTGGACATTTTTGATTTTCCATACAGTATTGGGTCAATGCTGTCTTAGCCTCTTTTTATTCCAATTATTAATATGCTGATTCAATCTATACTTTAATTTATTCTTGGTGCTGCCTATATATGATACAGGTGGTTGCTGGTTTATTGGGATTTCATAAATTCCTGCTCTATCTAATTGGCTAATTTTTTCATTTTTAATTACTAAATTTTTTACAGTAAGTACCTGATTTCCTACCTGTATGCCATACTTGCCACAAACTTTATTAATTTCTGCTGAAACATTTTCTATATATGGTATTGCTCCCACATATTTTACAAGTTTTTTATCACTCTTGACCTTATTGTAACCTTGAGTTACTTCATAAATCCATTTTTAATACCTGTTTAGGGTATCCAAAAGCATATGCAATTTTTTCAATATATTCAATTTCTTCCTTTCTATACTGTTCAATTGATGAATGTGTTAAACTTCTTTTAATTAGTGTTTTAATACTATTTCTTTTATGTGTTAATGGATGTGATGACTGAAATGGTATAAGTACTGGGATATATGAAGATTTTCTATGCACTCTGAATTGTAAACTCTCCTCTGTTTTAATAATCAAAATGTCCAAAAATGCCAAAGTATTGTCATGTTCTTGTTCTACTGTCAGTTCTATAGATGGATAAATTTCACTATACTTTTTTGTCAAGTCCTCAAGTTCATCATTTTTTAGCCTGGATAACAGAAAAATGTCATCAACATATCTGCAGTATATCAGTGGTGGATCCTCGAGTTTACTTATTATTTTTTCCTCAATGTCACTCATTATAATTTCAGCAAATAAAGTTGACAGTGGTGACCCCATAGGTCCACCATGATTTTGTTTGTACATCTTGTTGTTAAACTTAAAAATGTTATTTTCATATATGTACAATAAAATTTCTCTTAACTCCTCTATTTGTATTGCATTCATTGTCTGTAGCACATACAATTTTTCAATAATTATTTCTATTGCCTGAGGTACTGGTGTGCTAGGAAAAAGAGCTCTCACATCCATACTAGCCATATGATATTCACTTAAATCTTGTTTAATTACTTTAATTTTCTCAATAAATTCGTATGTATTCTTCACAGTGAACCTTGTCTTCATGAACACAGGTGCCAAAAATTTGTAGATATTCTTTTCTAGTTTTATTAGTGGGGAATTCCTTTTTGATACAATCACTCTCATAGGTGTATCAGGCTTATGAGTTTTTATTTTTGCAATCATTTTTGGTATTCCAGTACCCATTGGTGGGTATGCTTTCTTTATTTCATCAGGCAAGGTGCTGTGATTTCTTATTCTAGCTAAGTACCTTACTTGAGATTCTGTTGGGTCTTTTGTCAGAATGCTGCAATTTAGTTCTTCTATAGCTCTATTCATCTTTAGATCATATTCAGTTGTGTTTAATAACTGAATATGATCTAAAGATGAATAGAGCTATAGAAGAACTAAATTGCAGCATTCTGACAAAAGACCCAACAGAATCTCAAGTAAGGTACTTAGCTAGAATAAGAAATCACAGCACCTTGCCTGATGAAATAAAGAAAGCATACCCACCAATGGGTACTGGAATACCAAAAATGATTGCAAAAATAAAAACTCATAAGCCTGATACACCTATGAGAGTGATTGTATCAAAAAGGAATTCCCCACTAATAAAACTAGAAAAGAATATCTACAAAATTTTGGCACCTGTGTTCATGAAGACAAGGTTCACTGTGAAGAATACATACGAATTTATTGAGAAAATTAAAGTAATTAAACAAGATTTAAGTGAATATCATATGGCTAGTATGGATGTGAGAGCTCTTTTTCCTAGCACACCAGTACCTCAGGCAATAGAAATAATTATTGAAAAATTGTATGTGCTACAGACAATGAATGCAATACAAATAGAGGAGTTAAGAGAAATTTTATTGTACATATATGAAAATAACATTTTTAAGTTTAACAACAAGATGTACAAACAAAATCATGGTGGACCTATGGGGTCACCACTGTCAACTTTATTTGCTGAAATTATAATGAGTGACATTGAGGAAAAAATAATAAGTAAACTCGAGGATCCACCACTGATATACTGCAGATATGTTGATGACATTTTTCTGTTATCCAGGCTAAAAAATGATGAACTTGAGGACTTGACAAAAAAGTATAGTGAAATTTATCCATCTATAGAACTGACAGTAGAACAAGAACATGACAATACTTTGGCATTTTTGGACATTTTGATTATTAAAACAGAGGAGAGTTTACAATTCAGAGTGCATAGAAAATCTTCATATATCCCAGTACTTATACCATTTCAGTCATCACATCCATTAACACATAAAAGAAATAGTATTAAAACACTAATTAAAAGAAGTTTAACACATTCA
Source organism: Macrothele yani (assembly GCA_039090855.1). Classification (NCBI taxonomy): domain Eukaryota; kingdom Metazoa; phylum Arthropoda; class Arachnida; order Araneae; family Macrothelidae; genus Macrothele; species Macrothele yani. The sequence goes on along the minus strand of CM077023.1, from coordinate 67,166,381 downwards.
TCAATTGAACAGTATAGAAAGGAAGAAATTGAATATATTGAAAAAATTGCATATGCTTTTGGATACCCTAAACAGGTATTAAAAAAATGGATTTATGAAGTAACTCAAGGTTACAATAAGGTCAAGAGTGATAAAAAACTTGTAAAATATGTGGGAGCAATACCATATATAGAAAATGTTTCAGCAGAAATTAATAAAGTTTGTGGCAAGTATGGCATACAGGTAGGAAATCAGGTACTTACTGTAAAAAATTTAGTAATTAAAAATGAAAAAATTAGCCAATTAGATAGAGCAGGAATTTATGAAATCCCAATAAACCAGCAACCACCTGTGTCATATATAGGCAGCACCAAGAATAAATTAAAGTATAGATTGAATCAGCATATTAATAATTGGAATAAAAAGAGGCTAAGACAGCATTGACCCAATACTGTATGGAAAATCAAAATGTCCAAGGTTTGAAGATATTAAAATTATTAAGAGCTGTAAAAACGAAAAGCAGTTAAGAATTGCAGAATCAGTGTTAATTGAAAAACAGATCAAGATTATGCAACATTAATGAGCCAAATAACTTAAACGAACAATGGAAAGCCCTAATAAAAATTGAACAGCAGCGTAAAAAGAAAGAGAGAAAAAAGAGCAGCAGGGACAATAGATGGCGCCAGAGACACAACGATTCAGAGATAGCGACTGGAGCCCAGGCCTCGATGGCTCTGCTCACTTGAGCTGCGGTGGGCGGATGAGACACACCTGCCTCCTGAAGATGACAGGGATCTGTCGAAAGTACTAGAGGATTGGATGTGCGGGGCTAAATGGGTGTGACAATTGCAGTGGGAGTAGCAGAGGTTGTGAAACAGAAGGAGGAGTTCCATAATTAGAGTTGACTAAGGTTTAATCACCTGTGAATGTAAGGTTTATGTACATAGTTTTTACTTGAATTGTATGAATGAGTTGTATGTATGATTTTTATCGAATTGACAAGCATTATAGTAACATACTATAAGGCAAAGGAAAAAAACGATGTTTCACACCCGAAAATAAGAAGCGTAAGCAAGAGGTCTGTAAACCTGTGGAAGCCCAGTTACATCACGATGAATTGACGTGTTGGAAGTGTTTGGTCCATTGGAGGTTACCATGATCTTTATGGTGAGTGGTTATTCCTCATGGTTTTTTCATTTATGAATTGCACGTAAACTATGCGCACTTTGCAAGAGGTTAATACCTTAAAAGTGCAAATATAATAATTGAAATAGTGTTTTTTAATCCATGAATCTTCCGTTCAGACAGAACTTGAATCTCGTGTAAATAAGCAAATGTCTGTTCTATCGAGCAGAAGCTTTGCCACAGTGACTGGAAAATGCCGAAATTATTATGAGTAAGGAAAAATCTTTTACCATTAATGTCCGTTTTTTGTATTTTCATATCATTATATGGACCTAACTATTCCACCCTGCATACTTAAACGAAATATATGTGACGAACAGTATTGTCGCTGCTTTTAATAGCAGTTCTACATTGAAGTCTTTGGCCACGTAATATCACGCCATATGCCTTTTTTTAGCGTATGGGAATATAAGAAAGTTTCCCACGAGCACTTTGACATATAACGTGAGAAACAGTACACAATATGTCAACCAGAGATGCCAACCTGTTTCAGATATTTTCAGTAGTACTTGTACAAATTTTCAGTAGTTTTGGCCATTTTTCAGTAGTCATACCCAAAAGAATAATTTTAACCGAGGAAAACAACTCATTTAATTTAATTAGCATTTTTTTACTTACTTATTCATTTATATACATGAAAACCTGTATCAAAATATTACAAATTTTATACATGGAAAATAATATACACCATGACTGATACATTTTTTTTTACACAACAAAAAATCGATTAAACAGCTTTCTTTAGTGATTTCGCTGTACAGTGTTTTGCAGATTTGAGTTCCTCAGCAGAAAATCTTTTTTCATAACACACTTGCCCAGAGGAGAACATATTCATTTTTGCAATAAGAAGTGCTTCTACAGTTTCTAAACCTAAATTAGTTGGAAACGGGCTTGATTTTTTCGCACTAAAACTAAAATCTCTCTTACTCACAGCATTCGAGTGTGGAACTACAAGTATTGCAAACATTACTTTCGAGAGAATAGTATACTTAACCGCTCCATTACAGCCTCTTAATTTTGAGATTTCTGATTAAGTGACATCTATTCTATCTGTTACTGCTATGGTCTCTAATTTGTCAGCTTGATAACAAGGAATTCCATTTCCAGTATATCAAGTTCATTTTCAGTTATTATAAATGGAAGGTGTTTGACTATGTGTAATACAGAAGTAAATGATGTTATGGCTCTAAGTGAAGGATCTACTACTTCTGCATGTTTTAAGAATTCATCATAGATCAGTATCTTTTCTTGAATATAAGAACATTCTTCAATGTGAAATTTTCCGACAGATGTATAGAACTTAGAAAGTTCATTTTCGTTTAAAATTATTTCGCTTTAATATATTCTTGTTTTTACTTCAATTACCAGTTGTTTCCTTTCTGATTTTTCTTTTTTGAAAAACTGTTATTTGAAAAATTAAGCTCAACATCACCATCAGTTACGATAGTAGGCTTCACAAACCCCTTGGATGCCATGACAATTTTATCCATCATGCTGAAAGAAATTTCAGTTTGAGGACCATGAATGCATGATAGCTTTCACTATTTTAGATAAAAGGTAGTGTAACTTGGAGAATATGAATGCTTTTGAATATCATGCATCAATTCTTACAAATTTTTCAGTTTCGTCACTTTCGTTTTCGAATTCTCCCCCTTTATCAAGCTGAAATGTAAAACTTTTGAGGGGGAATATGTAAGAACACAGGATACACGTTCGGAACATCGTTGGGGGAAAAACTTACAGTTACGGGAGAAATTTTTGCTACGTCCGATTTCCGTTTTCGGACATTTTCCTTCCATATTCAAATTTGAAATACAAATATTTACAAAATAAAATGAAATTTAACAACAATACTAGGCAGAGGAAACATCGCATGAAAAATAAAATTACGATTACGGAGAAATCTTCACTGTTTCCGAAAGTTTTGAAAGACGAAATTTCCGTTTTCGAAAGTTTCAGGCGGAAAGCATCCTTCACCACTACCAATTGCCCCAAAATTTCTGTTCAATTATGCATTGATCTCGAGGATAACCCAAATAACGACGAAAAAGCAGAAATTCCTCGAAGCCGAAGATTACACAAGAATTTTTTCGGCGTCGAATTTCCGTTCGTAAATTTCCCCTCCATTTTCAAAGTGAAACACAAAGATTTATGGAATAAAATTATGTATAACAACAATACTGGACAGAGGCAACATCACAGGAAAACGAAATTACGATTATGGAAGAAATCTTTATTTCGTTCACTTCCGGTTTTTGAAAGGCGAAATGCTGTCCCCGATGCACATTTTTACGCATTGGTAAAATTCTTCGGTGCATAGTTTTACGCGTTTCTCGATGTGTGTTTTTTGCGTGTTGATGTGTATTTTATGCGTTTCTCGATGCGTATTTTTACGTGTTGATGCGTACTTTACACGCTTCACAGCGTGTATTTCTACGCGTTGCGAAAGATTCCTGATGCATATTTTTACACGGTTAAATTTCAATGCGTAGTAGACGCGTAATTACACATTTTGGTGAACTCTGCAATGAAATCCAAGCATACTTTTCTGCAACGCAAGAAAAAAAAATCAAAATATTAATTAATGACATGAATGGTCGACGCACGATTTAAAAAAAAAAACTCCGATGCCAGGCAATGACACTCACGTTCCGCACCAAACGATTTTCAACAGCTTGCCGCTGCACTGCGAAAAAGCTTCAGGCCGAACTCCGCCCACGTCCACCACCAAAGCGAGCTACGCTCAACGTCCCCAGAATGTTGCATGCTGGGGAGGGAGGGTTTTCACTTAGAATGACTCAGCTTAAGGCCACACTCATGGAGTCGAGTGCCGGCCGCTCACGCTAAGATCCGAGCAGCTTCGAGAGGCAGAACTGGAAGTGCAGGCAGCATCGCAAGCATGACGGATCGTCAAGTGGCCGCTGTTGCGTTGGGAAGGGGAACAAGCAAAATAAAAATTAATAACTTCCCTTAATTTTCCGTAGAAAAATCACGGTTTTCCGTATTCCGTAGTACAAGACTTTTTCTGTAGGAACTACAGAGATTCCATAGTTGTTGACATCTGTGGTCAACTAATGGTTGACAAGTATACACAATATGCACCCATCTTAATTGGCCGAGGCAGTCCAAAAGTTTTCAACTTGTGTGTGTGTGTGTGTGTGTGTAGACCACTCATACTGTTTTTATCGTAAATGATAGCTTTTTTTTCTTGATCAAGATTTTTATCGCAACTGATCATGTTCTCTGATACTAGGCGGTGGACAGACATAACCAGACTCGACCTTCCCATAAGGCGTTTCCTCACTATGTAAAGAACGCAACCAAAAAAAAAAAAACTAGTACCTGCTGCACTGGCAAATAATAATTGCTTCACTTTTTTCTGCTGCATTTAGATTTGCAGAGACATTGCAGCATCTTGTTAGTTAACATACCATATTTTCTAATTATAATGCCACAGCATTAAACTTGATTTTACAGTGTGGCACTGAAATGCAGTGTTTAACTAGGTGCAACTCATAATCATTTTCAGTAACATCATAAATTTCAACCGTTGTTCACAATATTAAAACAGATTTTAAAAAGAATGGTTTTCTCTATTGATAAAACAGCCTAGTTGCTTGAATGTACATGTCCTTGTGTGGCTCTAAGATATATCTTGATTCTTTTTAATGCAGTAAACCTTCTTTCGGCAGTCGCAGTTGTTGATGGAAACTTTAATATTAGGTCTGCTAATCTGTACACCTCACTAAACAATATGTCCAATTTATTCAACATTATGTAATAAGTAATGTCTCTTATGGATTTGTTTTTGTATTCATCAAGGGAACAAAATACCTTCAGTTCATTTTTTAGTTGAGCTATATCAAAATTTGAAGCATAGAGTTCTCTAAGTTAGCTGACAGTAGATGTTCAGGAAAGCTTTCACAAAATTTATCAAAACAGTTCGAATCCAACAAAGCCACGAATATAAGATATAATATCACTGATTTTAATTCATTGACCGTTCGAACCACTAAATACCCGCCGTGCGTCGGATGGGCACGTTAAGCCGTCGGACCCCGGGTTGGCTCCCTGGTAATAAATAAGGGCGTCTTCCTCCCCCTTTCTACCTCGCTTCCGTGTGACTTTCTTATCGGGCACTCTAGCCCAAATCGCATAGCTTCCTATTTCTAAGGGTTGTTTAAGACCGCACAAACTGAAACAACTCTCACAAAACGTGTGCTATTACGGGCGGAAGCATACGAGTGACTGAGGTAGTGTTATCTTTTCTCAGCAAACCGTTGCCCAAAGCAATGGCCCATTCCCCTGCACCTGTTCATTCATGTTGCCATGGAAACACTAGCAGGAGACTGTATGGAAGGTCTTCAAATCAGAATAGGGAGGACTCTGGAAGAGCTGGTTGCATTACACCATTGGTCTTTGCTTGCCAGACTGAGTCAAAGAAGCAAATCTACATGTGTTTTTCTTGTAGCGAAAGCACCGAAATATCTTAATGCCATTGATAATTGACTTTTATTTGTGTATATTATATTTAATTGACTTTTATTAGTGCATTCTCTGGGCTTTGCAGCTAGCCTCGAATGCAAGCTACCGGTAAACAGGTAATTTGGAGAACAGCAAGAATTCAATCTGGCCTTGCATTCTGTGTGCAAGTGGTTCGCCATATACTGTTAGAAAATCTGTATTAAGGATTAATAAATTATGCTTTTAGTGCCTCTTTTTTTAGTCACTTTTTTCTTTTCTCATCTGGTGCTAGGGAGAGTAAAAGGTGGATTTACTTTTGGCCTTGTGTATATAGTACAGTTGGTGAGCCCACAACAGGGAAAACCACAAAATTGTACGCCCTGCCACTGCCAAGCATGAAAACTGTCTCACACATGAAATTAGAGTGGTGTCTTCCTAAACCACTGGAGATCTCAACCATGGGCTAAACAATGCTGAACTCTTGCCACGCTGGGTTGATGATGACATGCTGTAAAACATGTTCTTTCATACAACTTTTATTATTATTATTATTATTATTATTATTATTATCATCATCATCATCATCAGTTAAGTGAAAACTTCCGCGTTCAGGCCGAGGCAGGGCTCTTCTAGGTTTATTGTTTTGCTCCTAAATTAAGGAAAAACGTTTCAACTGACAAAATCAAGTGATTTACGAAATAATCAAATGGTGAAGATCACTAAGTGAAACAAAAGACATTCCCAGGTGAGTTGATTAGATGTGTTTTACATGCATCCACAGATGTGTTTTACATTCACCCACAGATATGTTTTACATTCATCCACAGATGTTTTACATTCATCCACAGATGTGTTGATTATCGTAGTATATATTACAGCTGAAATTGACAAGTTGGGCTCTAACATGAGGGTACGAAATGGGCAAGTTTATTACTTTAACAATTGAAATCAAATTCCATTTTCAATTCGTTGGCAGCTTTTTTATCCAAACCATTTATTGCAAAATAAAGTTCCAATCTGCTTCATAATTTCCTTTTCCTATTCTTCCAGTTGCTGCTCACAAAAAATTAAATTTTAGATTTTGATTTTATTAAAACACTATTTATGTAAGTCACATTTTGTACTGTCACATTATTTGGAACCGTAATTCCCAACAGAAAAGCCGCGATTCACAGGACAACCAACTCAGAAGTCCAAAGATGTAAGAAAGAAATGATCGTCTTATCAAAAAAAATGTCATTTTTAAGTACTTTTGTGTTACTTTTTTAAATAAATAAAGAACCAAAGTCACTAGCTTTTGCAGCATTACTCTAGTTCATTAGTTAGAACTAAAAAGTCAACAGAAATTACGGCAATCCATAGAATTTCTTTCTCTTATAAAAACCATAACTAATACAATTTTCAACTGAATCATGAACGAAAACCATAATTAATACAATTAGCATAGCAAAACTAACAAATGCGATTCACAAAATGATTACGTGCCATGGAATAGCTCTATGGGCTTCTCACAGAATGTAGGCGTCCTCGAGCACAAATAGTACCGCCTTCGTTGCATCGTATTTTCTGTCAGATTGCTAGTAAGTAAAACAAAAAGAGATATTCTTACAATCTCTTTGTAGTTCTCTATCTTTGTGTTGCGTTACATTTTTTCAGTTATCGCATTTTCTGTATTTTTTCAATAACACCACCTCTCGACAATTGCTCGCGGATTTATTAAAAAATGCCATACCAACTTTTTCCCTCCCCTTTACTGGTCTATTATCCACAGTACCTATATTCATAACTTTTTATCAGATAATCTACAGATTATACAATGGAAATTATGGCATTTACTGCAAATTATGAAATCTGAAGTGAAAAAATTGGGTGCCAGGGCCGGATTTCTAGGCACCTGGGTGACCTGGGACCCAGGGTTTGTTGGGCCTTGACCAAGGTAGGTCATCTCTCAACAAAATTTTTTTCCTCAGTATTTTTCTTTTCTTTCCTTTTTTTTTTTTTTTTTTTTTTTTTTTGAAGCCTTGCGTTATTTACAGTAAGTGGCAGGAACACATGACGAAGTATTAGACAATTCTAAATTATTAACATCCAATACTAAAAAAATCAATGTTACAAACAGCAGGCCAATGAACGGTGAACCAAATAAATTCTACGTGGGAAGCACAAAATGACGCTTTTCCACGAGACTACAGGAACACTACAAAAACTGGCTTCGGAAAGAAGAAAAAACCTCACTAATTCAGCACTGTATTCAACATCAAGTAATCCTGGATTGGGAGAATTCCAAAATATTTACAATACATAAAAAACATGGCCAGATTCTAATGTCTGAGTCAATAATAATCGAGAAGACCAAAGACAAAAATTGCAATACCACCTCCCCTTACGAACTGCCATACCCATGGAAATATTTGATTCAATGGAATAATGATAAGCAAAAGAAAATTAGAGAAAAGAAAAGAAATAAAGAAAATAAGCAACCTAAAGAGCAACGCTAAAATCTCCTCTTATATATACAATGAGGACCACTAGGTGGAGCCACGAAGCAAATTCAAGTTGAGACACATGCTGAAACCAAGCAATGAGAAACTCCTAAAGCGTGCCAGTGGGGCTACATGGAAAATTTGTGATGAACGCCAGTGCAAATGATAGATCCAGCCGTAGATTTGGCAATACATACCACTGAACAAGGCAGCGAGGAATAAGCTGTTGAAACTAGTATGGTTGTCTGCGGGCTGGATGCAAGGCCTGATATTTCAATGCTTTTAGAGGTTTTTAATGATTTTAATTGGTTTTATTACTGTCATTTCGTTGTTCCTTTTAAAATTTCATGACATTGAATTCATCTTAGTGATTCGATTCAAGGTTTTAGTTATAGCTTCTATGTCTATTTGAACAAATTATAGTTCTTACAGGATCGTGTTTTTAACGACGCTCTTCAAGCTGAATTATATTACCATTTCATCTGGGTTAACTGTGCAAGATACGTCAAGCAACATTAAATCTACAGTACAGCCATTTCGTTGAATTGCACAAAAATTCCTGGCAGACATAAATTGTGTAAACAAAGGTGTCACAATACCGAGGCCTAACCTGGAGCTACTGCAGCCTAACATGAAAGTAAGTACGCAATTGATATCTACTAATTCATCTTAAAATTGATAATAACTGTTTAACAGAAAACCTCTTGGCAAATGCATCCGGCACTAGGACAACATTACATATAACATGAGATACAGTAAATGACAAAAATGGTAAACCTATTGTTACAATACGAATTCATGCCACGTAATATCTATGGCTAAAAGTCACATTTGGCCATAAAGGTATAACTTAAGTCCTGCGTTAGAACCAAATGACATTTCATCTTCTGAACCAGAAATTATAAGCCAGTTGAGAAAAGAAAAATCATTCTGCAGAAAATAAAAGCATGAGAATGCAAATATTGACCACATTACCTAATTCTTGGCCACTGAAACGAATTGAAATAGAATTCTGCAGAATGAATTTTAACATCTCCAATTTACAGCCTTTATGCTGACTCGAAGTCCGTTCGCGTCAGCATTAAGGCTGGGAATCGGAGATGTTCGAAATGCTCCCGCACAAAGACGTAGCACTTGATGGTGAATAGTATCCAAAGGCAGGAGAACAGAAAGACGCGCAGAGCCATACACGATACGGTCGAAACTGGATTATGGTTGTATTAGAGAATGGTAAATGTGAAACAAAGGCATCCTGTCTTCACCCCACGAGATTATCGAAAGGATCTTAAGAATGGACAGAGCCTTCAGACAGGAAATCTTGAGCCGCCGAACGTGCGCACGGTCGAAGGTCAGTCCACGGAACTTAGTCTCCAGCAAAACTGGTATGGCTGTTCGTTCCAAATGAAGCTCCGGGTCTGGATGGAGGCCACGCCTCCGGAAGAAATGGACACAGGCTGTCTTGTCGGGAGAAAGAACGAAAATAATTGCAGTGAGCCACTTTAACAATCAGGTTAATCGCATACTGCAACTGCCTTTCAATAAAATTCATGCTTGATGACGAGCAGAAAATCTGCAAGTCATCGACATAAACCGTAGCCGAAACCGCAGAAGGAAGATTTGTGAGAAAACAATTAATGCGGAGAATGAACAATGTGACAGTTAAAATGCAACCTTGAGGAACACCTTGTTCTTGATGGAACGGTGCCGAGAGTGTCGTACCTAGCGCACCTAGAACACCCGATTGCCAAGAAAATTTACAATGAACATCGGAAGATTTCCTCGCAGCCCGCATGTGTGGAGGTCATGGATAATACTGTGCCGCCACGCTCGATCATAGGCTTTCTCAACATTAAAGAAAACAGAAACCAGGTGCTGCCTACGCACGAATGCCTCGTGCACAAATGTCTCAAGGTGCAGATGATCGCGAGGTGAATGATGACGGCGAAAGCCGCTTTGTGATGGTGAAAGTACGTGATTTTGTTCTAAAAAATGAATTAACCGGGAATTAACCATCCGCTCGAGAACTTTACACAGACAGCTAGTGAGAGCAATTGGACGATAACTAAAGGGAGACTTAGGATCCTTGCGAGGCTTGGGAAAAGGCAGAACAAAAGCTTTTCGCCAAGATTCCGGGAAACTGTGCTCCAACCAAATGCGATTACATAGGGTAAAAAGGTTCTCAAGAGATGACTGCGAGAGATGACGGAGCATGACATGGTGGATGCCATCGGGACCAACAGATGTAGCGCCGCACAGATGCAGAGCCACCCGTAGTTCAACCATGCTGAAGGGGGAGTTATAGTCGGTGTCATGAAAAGGCGCAAAGGAGATCCTCTGGCGTTTCGCAGTGGATTTAATTTTCTGAAAGGAGGAAGGATACACCAGATCACTTGACACAAAGGCAAATGCCTCCCCCAAACAATCCGCAATCTCCCGACGTCAGCATATGTGCAGCTGTTACTCTCGAGAATGGAAATCTGGTGAGAACTGTAGCTACCTCAGATCTTATGAATCTTGTCCCAAACACTTTCCGAACTGGCACGTGAAGTGAGAGATGAAACATACTGAATCCAAGACTCTCTCTTGCAACGTCGACGCACCAATCGAGCATAGGATTTTGCTCGTTTAAATGCAACGAGATTGGCATCTGTTGGATAACGCTGAAACGTAGACCAAGCTTTATGTTGAGCTCTCCTAGCCGCTGCGCATTCAGGGGTCCACCAAGTCTTCGGACTTTGGGGGAGCGTCGCAGATGTTTTTGGTATAAAAAGATCAGCCGCTTGAATAATGCAAGTTGTGACATCGAGAACAGCTGTGTCGATTGACTCTTGGGTCACCATAGCAGAAGATATCACTGCAGACGATGTGAAGACCTCCAAATCTGGCACAATCCATCCTCCATCGAGGAGGGCGGGAGGCAGAAGATGGCATACTTACAGAATGCAAGAACACAATTGGAAAATGGTCGCTCCCGTGGAGGTCATTACACACCATCCACAACCAATAAGCAATAATTGATGGAGATATCAAGCTCAAATCGATCGCACTGAAAGATCTTGTCGGCTCGTGGAAGTGTCAGCACTGGTGTTAAAAAGGCACAAAGAGGCCGAGGACAGAAGAGACTCGATTCGACGGCCTCCCGTGCTGATGCTGACACTACCCCACAAAGGATGATAGGCATTGAAGTCACCCAGTAAAAGGATGGGTGAAGGCAGCTGATCAACCAAACTCTCCAGTGCAGAGATGCTCACGTCCTCATCCGGTGGCAGATAGACACTGCAGACAGTTAGAGGCACAGATATATGAACCACCACAGCCTGCAAAGTTGTGGATACCGCAACGGATGAGACCGGAATACTGTGAGGGACAAGAGTAGCAACTCCCCCACAGGCGATGTCTCTTGACACATTATCTGTCCGATACGCACTGTAGCCTCGAACTGAAAGCAGGGCTGATGGTTTAAGTTTTGTCTCCTGTAGACAAAGGCACATCGGAGAGTACAACGAAAGCAGATGTTTCATGTCATCAAATCTCGTCCGAAAAACTCAGCAGTTCCACTGAACGATTGAAGCCATGGTTAGAAGCAAGATGAGAAAGGAAATAAAATGAACTATGCTGACTGCTCAAATGAGGTCAGCGTCCATTTCCTCTGACGAGTGGTCCCCCAGATGTGGGGGCGTGTGACCAGGGGCCAAGATTGGAGAATGCTTTGTCCCATGTGTCTTAACGGGATGCGCTCGGCAATGAGTAGTTGGCTGAGATTTTGGAGAAGAAATGATCTTCTTCTTCTTCTCCTTGGCTTTCGTGTTCTTGCCAGAAGAAGTGGCCCGAGTTCCCGTGCTGGCGGTGGTGTGAGTACGCTTTGGCGAAGTGGTGGGTGCCGCTTTCAGACCCCTAGCTCGAGACTGGAGTGCCTCCAGCCCAGCTGTGAGGATATCGTCCAGCTTGTAGGGACATTTAGGGGGGATCTGACTGTTGGTTTGAATGGCAACTGTAGATTTGGTAACCACCACTGATGCATATGATTGCCAAGCAGATGAAACAGGAACCATCTTCCTTCTGGCCTCAGGATAGGAAATATTCTCCATCGTTTTCAGCCTTTGAATTTCTTTCTCCTCCATCCATTTGGGACAATCTTTGGCTGACGCCGAGTGTGAACCCTTGCAATGCACATAAAACTCAGCCTCAGCCACACAGTCACATAAAACTCAGCCTCAGCCACACAGTCACATAAAACTCAGCCTCAGCCACACAGTCACAGTGGGTGCCGCTTTCAGACCCCTAGCTCGAGACTGGAGTGCCTCCAGCCCAGCTGTGATGATATCGTCCAGCTTGTAGGGGCATTTAGGGGGATCTGACTGTCAGTTTGAATGGCAACTGTAGACTTGGTAACCACCACTGATGCATATTATTGCCAAGCCGATGAAACAGGAACCACCTTCTTTCTGGCCTCAGGATAGGAAATATTCTTCATCGTTTTCAGCCTTTGAATTTCTTTCTCCTCCATCCATTTGGGACAATCATTGGCTGACGCCGAGTGTGAACCCCTGCAATGCACATAAAACTCAGCCTCAGCCACACCAGTCTGGTAAATGATGGTTTGTGGCACCACAGCGTCCACACCTAGGAGTGCTTTTGCACGACTGCTGAGAATGGCCGTACAACTGACACCTAAAACATCTCAAAGGGTTAGGGATGTATGGACGTACCTAAAGGTGAAGATATCATGCCTTGATGGACGTAGGCAGGGAAGGGCTGTCAAATGTTAAAATGATGTTCAAATGTTAAATGTTTCTGCCTGAAAAGAAAACGGCGCACACCCGTAACGTGTTGACTCCTCAGTTCTTCAAGATGTTCATCCTCGGTACATTCAATGAGGTCCCGAGAGGAGACAACACCTCGAGATATATTTAGGTATCCATGTGGTGTTATTTTGACCGGAGTCTCAAGCAGCATGGTAGTGTTAAGAAGTGTGAAATTGTAGGCCACAGTGGACATCTCTACAAGAAGATCTCCAGACTGGAGTTTCTTCATGCTCTTCGGATAGCTTTTTTTTTTTTTTTGAGGTTTAACGACCACCGTGAGCAACTCAATGGGCTATAAGCAGTCGCCCGTCCCTAATTTAGGGTCACTGGTTCCAGGGAAGGGAGAGAGCCAGTGCCGTAAGACAAACACAACATCCATGCCTCACCGGGATTCGAACCCGGACCCCTTTTGGACGAATGATCAGAGGCCATCGCTTAGACCACTGCGCCACCGGGGCGGCCTTCGGATAGCTTGCAATGTATTGAAGTGCTTTGTTGATCTAAAATGGACTTTTGGCACTCAAAGGCTTTCAAGGGTCCAATGAGTGCACAAAGAAAAAACGAGCATTCGAAGAATCAGACATATTTTTGGCAGAAGGGGCTGAGGCTTCCTCAATAGGTGGTTCGATTTTAGGATCTTGGGAAACTTTATTTTCATCCATACAGAAAAATTAAGAATTCATCCGCCGACTTCCCTGCTCACCACCGAGCCCAAACAGGGGAGAGCCGGAGGTCCGCAAGCCCAAATGGACACAGGACATGGCTCTAGGGTTGTGCAGCGGATATAGCAAGTTGATAGGGCAGACATGTGCTCGGTGAGCACCACATCTTTCCAGTGTCTTGGTAACATCCCTTTGGCATATGACGACAAGCCGTTAGAGGTCTGGACTCCACTCGGCCACAGACCTCATTGACTAGGAGTGGGTTAGTTCCTAGCCGCCCATTTAGGGTGAAGCAGGGGGCAAAGGGGATTGTTGGTAACTGGTGACAACACCACCTCGGCCCCCAGAAACCTCAGCTTCCAGCATCCCCTTTTCCATCTTACGGGTCACCGCACATGGCAAACGTGCAGGTAGGTCTAGCTAATCAGCTTGGAAAAACAAAGAAGGGAACATAAAATGCAGAAGAAAGAGATTAAGAAACTAAAATCTTGAGCTGGCGCATAATCACAACCTCAGCAACCTACAATTGAGGTGGGTGCATGTCAGGAGAACAACGAAAAACATAAAATTGGGAAAACATCATGAGTACATGTTGGCTCGGGCAGTGGGGTCGCTACTCCCCATCAGCTGGATTTACAGTTGTCCCTGGGGTGATATTAGCATTCCATACTAAATGACAAGATGGTCCGTCACAAGGTTAGCTCAGGCCCTGGGGGTGCCACTCCCCAAATAACTGGATAACCAGTTATCCCCGTGCGGGGTACGACAGCTAGACCCCCCCCCCCCAGGGACGTTAACAGCCAGGCGCTACGTACAGGAGATTCTTGCAACCCCATGTGCTGCCTTTGCTGGTGGGGCAGCCCAGAGCCATTTTCCAACAAGATAATGCCCGTTTGCACACAGCTCAGGTTTCCCAGGACTGTCTACATCATGCTTTGACGCTTCTGTGGCCTGCCAGATCGCCTGATCTCTGTTGCCAAAATGTAAATAGTTTTGTGCATTCTGTATATTATATTATGTATATGTGTATTCTGATGTTGGTTTGATATTTATTGTAGATCAGGCTAGTTGCCATCCTAGAATATGTCGAACCAGGTATGTGTGTTGATTCTTATATTCCCATACGCAAAATAAGGCATATGGCGCGATATTACGTGGCCAAAGACTTCAATGTAGAACTGCTATTAAAAGCAGCGACAATACTGTTTGTCACGTATATTTTGTTTAAGTATGCAGGGTGGAGTAATTAGGTCCATATAATGATATGAAAATACAAAACGAACATTAATGGTAAAAAATTTTTTACTTACTCATAATAATTTCAGCATTTTTAGTCACGGTGGCAAAGCTTCTGCTCGATAGAACGGACATTTGCTTATTTAGATGAGATCCAAGTTCTGCCTGAACGGAAGATTCGCGGATTAAAAAACATTATTTCGAGTTAAAATTCTATACCTTTGTATAGGTGTTGGCAAGGAATGATGATTAAAAACGTGAAAGTTAAAAAACCCAAATGAATAAAAAAGACACAAAGGAATAAAAGATGAACCCAAACTTAATTCACCACCGCAACACACTTCCAAACATGTTTCGGCAAGAATTTTGCCTTCCTCAGTGGAAACATTAAGGTGTACGTGGGCACCAAGTCCTCGTCGACGATTCTCGAAAGACTTGTGTAATGTCTTGCATCGCTCTGCCTTCAGCCTTCGTCCCAGGATAACGTATGGTATCTCTTTGACTCCATGCCGGACCGTATCATCGCATGTATCCGAGTACGAGGCGGTCTAACGCAGTACTACCGCTGACTGGAATGTGTACCATATGTCCACAGGAAATAGTCCTGCTGCTGTTATCCTGTAATCACTTTTGTCCTTGGTATGTACCATCTCACAACTAAAATCTCATTTCAATCTAACACCTCCTTTTTGGTGGTCAGATTTTTATTACAATGAGTGTATGTGGGCCCCTTCTGCATATCACCTACGTCTAGCCTTTATTCTGAATAGAATGAAATGTTATAGATTTTCATTGTATATCTGCAGCAGTTACTTTAATTCTACTTGAAGTTCTGGTCACTACCAGATAATAACTGCTACTCTTTCTGAACAAGGCCACCAAGTTTCACTTTAGAGCTCGTTACAGAAGAAAAAGTGGACATTTTCCAGGACTCCGGAAAGGGACAACCATTATTGACACTACTTTGGCTGTAGCTTTCCCATGATCGCAGCTCACTGAATTAACAGTCCCATATCGTTTTGGAATAATCCTCTACGTGCTTTATATTCTTAAATACAGGTATCCCCCACTTTTCAAAAGTTTGCTTTACGCCACTTCACTTTTATGAAAGGCCGACATTAGTACCCGTTTTCGCTAACCAAAATAAATCCAAAGAGGATTTTCACTTTTACAAAATGATGTTGAAGAGGTTTAGGCATCTGATGACCAAGAACTGACAGATGAAGAGCTGATGCAATTGCAAGAGGAAAGGATACGAATCATAACTGAATGCAGTAGCAAACGATCTGAAAGTGAAGTTGTCCAGGAACTAAACATGAAACAATGCGAGATTTTCATTACGACTGACAGTGCTGCAATGATTGCAGAGAAGTATTACTTTAATTTTAAAAGGACACAAAGGTTTAGGGCAGATTTTCAAGATGTTTTGAGTGCCTACAAAGAACTGTATGATAGAAAAATGCATGAGGCTAAGCAGTCAAGCACACTGTCGTATTTCAAGCCTTCCCACATCAGCCACAGTAGACAACAAACCTTGACCTTCGACATCAAGGCAGGCAGACATAGAAGGTGCCTGCCCCGATAGATTCAGATGACCAGATACGTAGTGGGATCAAAACGTTTCGAGACTAGGTACGTATGTAGCGCGCCAACTGATGGCAGTATGCAGATGCTCGAGCAACGGTCAAGGGGAGTGACCTTCATGAGTCATTGTGCCGAGTGGAGTTGCTTTGTTAACATCGGGAGCTGTGCTACAATACTTGGTGACCATGTGCAGAACACAGCTGTGATTCCGGTATGGACTGCAAACTACAGCAGCAAGCGAACATCAAATTCTGCATCAAACTCGGCAAATCGGGAACGGAGATGCATGAAATGTTGCGGCAGGCTTATGGCAATGAAGTAATGAGTCGTGCGAGGTGTTTTGAGTGGCACTCACGCTTCAAGAGCCGTAGAACAGCACTGGAAGACAACAAGAGGTCAGGGCGACCGTCCACGAGCAAAACCCCTGAAAATGTGGGCAAAATTAGGGAACTGGTGCAGGAGGATTGTCGGAGAACCATTCAAGACATTGCTACCATCGTCAATGTGTCATACGGAACAATGCAAGAAATTCTGATGTCAGTTTTGAACATGCACCACATTGCTGCAAAGTTTGTGCCAAAAATTCTGAACCCCGAACAGAAGGTGCTCCGTGTCGAACTCTGTCAAGATCTTCGTCAGCAGGTGATGAATGAACCAACGTTCCTGTCCCGGGTCATCACTGGGAACGAGACTTGGGTCTACGGTTATGACCTGGAGACCAAACAACAGTTGTTGCAGTGGAAGAGCCCGGCATCTCCACGACTGAAGAAGGCCAGACAGGTCCGGAGCGCAGCCAAAAGCATGCTCGTGTTCTTCGACATTCGTGGGGTTGTGCACCATGAATTTGTCACCCAGGGTCAAACTGTTGCCGCTCATTTTTACTGTGATGTTCTGCAGCGCCTTAGGGAGGATATTCGCCGCAAATGACCTGAAATGTGGCGCAGTGGCGATTTCCTGCACCATCACGACAATGCAGCAGCTCACAGAGCGTTAGTAACATGCCAGTTTTGCAGCCAGAACAGCATGACTACCCTTCCTCACCCGCCGGATTTGGTCCCCTGCGACTTATTTCTGTTTCCGAAGATGAAACTGAAGCTCAAGGGTCACCGTTTTGAAACTGTGGAAGAGATCCAGCGCAAATTGCAGACGGTGCTTGACACGATTCACGAACAGGACTACCGAGGAGCGTTCCAACAGTGGCAAAAACGCTGGCAGAGGTGTATCAATGCCCAAGGAGACTATTTTGAAGGAGATCATAGCCACACTTAAGTAACGTAAGTATTTTGTTGTATATCGGCCTAGTCTCAGAACTTTTTGATCGGACCTCGTATTAATAGATGACTCTCTCTTCCTGTCTCACTCCTACACCCGTCTCCTGTATCTCCCACCACCCCAACATCCGACAACTCAGTCTAACACACCATCACCATCTCTCAGCCTTCCACCAGTGAATTGGCTGTCTTCCCCATTCTGGTAAGTGAAACTACACTGCACATACATTATTTCTACTTTATATAGGCTGTGTATTTATCATATCATTCCTGCTTTTACTATATGTTAGTATTAATTTAGGTTTTATGTGTTTTGGTATGATTTCGTAGGTTATTTTTTGGGTCTGGGAACGCTGAAAAAAAATTTCTCATATAAATTACTGGTACTTGCTTCTTCGCTTTACACCATTCATCTTACAAAAGGTTTCATAGGAACGCTCCACTTTCTAATAGCAGGGGAAACCTGTACCTGCAGTCACTCTACATAAAGACATTTTTTAGACTCTTGGATTACTCCCCACACACATTTCCATTCATTCATATGTTACACATAAATTTATCCATTCCCACACAGCTGTAGTAAAATTTATGACAGCCTTGGATTAATGTCGCAACACAGCTTGTTTGAGATAGGAAATCCCAAAATCTGCAGTTTCTGTTTGATAATTAAATGGCACTTTAGAGTAGAGTTGAGTAAGATAGATAGACGAACAGATAAATACATCAAACAAATAAATATAAAAAGATTCAGTGAACAATGTGAAAGACCCTGCACACAAACACCCAATAAGTTTTCTCACCCATCTAGTGCTAAGACACTTTCCGGATTCTTTTTAAATGAACTAAATCTTCTGAAAAACGGGCACTCATTTTTGAATTGCATCCAGAAAACAGCTACGTAATTTCAGCAATGATTTCCTAACAGAGGCTTCTCCTAAAAATGCAGGCCTTCTTTATTCACAAAGTAATTTGCTGTTGGTCTTGTTATCTAAAAGGATAATTAACATTCAGTTAAGCAATATACAGCACAATTCACACTAAAATTACTTTTTACTTAATAATCTAAAGCAACTTATGGGAATTTACTAGGAAATGTTTTCATTTATAGCAAATTTTCGGAGAAAACTCTTCTCCTTCTTCAGGCTCTCTAGTTGTTGTCACTTTTTGCTTGTCACTATCATGGTTACGGTTTACCTTGACGGTTACGGTTAACCTTGACGGTTTAGGTTATTTTTCACCAAATCCTGCCAGATGTTAGGCAGGGAAAATCCTTTGCAGTCATTGATGATGGAATTTTGTTTTTTCTCAATCTCTATTCCTTCTTTCAGTTTTCTTTTTTGGAAATTGCTTTGGAAACTGATTACTTTAAGGGAATTCCAATCCATGCTGTGCCCAGTTTCTCTAACATGCCTATCTAATCCAGTCTTGTTTGAGCAATTTTTTATAGCTGCTTTATGCTCAGCTATACGAGTTTCTAGTCTGCGACCTGTTTCACCTATGTAAGATAGTCCACAACTACAATTTACTTCATAAACTACTCCTTGCATTTTTAAAATATCTTCTTCTCTTTGAACTATTTTAGGAAAAATTTTTAACTTTGTTCTCTAAACTTGGAGCTAGCCTAATATTGTATTTTTTACTAATTCTCTTTAAAGCCTCAAATAAACCTTTGTGATAAGAAATTTTTCTAGTGAATTTTACTTCTTGCTTTTGTGGGTTCTTCTTACCATTAAAATTCAGAAGCTTCTCAATTTCTTCTTTTGGATAGTTATTTTCTGCAAGTATGTTGGATAGTTATTTTCTGCAAGTAATAACTATCCTAAAGAAGAAATTGAGAAGCTTCTGAATTTTAATGGTAAGAAGAACCCACAAAAGCAAGAAGTAAAATTCACTAGAAAAATTTCTTATCACAAAGGTTTATTTGAGGCTTTAAAGAGAATTAGTAAAAAATACAATATTAGGCTAGCTCCAAGTTTAGAGAACAAAGTTAAAAATTTTTTCCCTAAAATAGTTCAAAGAGAAGAAGATATTTTAAAAATGCAAGGAGTAGTTTATGAAGTAAATTGTAGTTGTGGACTATCTTACATAGGTGAAACAGGTTGCAGACTAGAAACTCGTATAGCTGAGCATAAAGCAGCTATAAAAAATTGCTCAAACAAGACTGGATTAGATAGGCATGTTAGAGAAACTGGGCACAGCATGGATTGAATTCCTTAAAGTAATCAGTTTCCAAAGCAATTTCCAAAAAGAAAACTGAAAGAAGGAATAGAGATTGAGAAAAACAAAATTCCATCATCAATGACTGCAAAGGATTTTCCTGCCTAACATCTGGCAGGATTTGGTGAAAAATAACCTAAACCGTCAAGGTTAACCGTAACCGTCAAGGTAAACCGTAACCATGATAGTGACAAGCAAAAAGTGACAACAACTAGAGAGCCTGAAGAAGGAGAAGAGTTTTCTCCGAAAATTTGCTATAAATGAAAACATTTCCTAGTAAATTCCCATAAGTTGCTTTAGATTATTAATTCAATTAAACTAGGAAGCCATTTCTCAATATGAGCTTTATTCAAAGAATTACTTTTTACATTTTTACATTAACAGAGCTAAGAAAATGCACTAATCAGCTATGATAATTAAGGATAAGAACAATTTTTCACAAAGCTAAATTTTTACCTAGTTTTCAGCCTTGCACAAGTATGATGCAATAAAGCACAATTTGTTGCAAAATTTGTTGGCATTTATCATCCTATGGCATCAAAATAATAATGCTGCCACTGGATATAAAGGTTTTTTTGTTTTGTATGGTTGTTGTTTTGAGATTTAATGATGCTTGTAAGTATCCAAGGCTATAAGTAATAACCTGGCCCTTACTAATTTAGGGCCACTGGTTCTAGGAAAGGAATAGAACCAGCATGCTAGCAGACATTATGACCAAAGCCTTAGATCAACAGAAGTTCATGTTCCATAGAAAAAGTTGGGGCTCCAGCTCATCTAAAAAACCACAGTGTTCTGACAAGTAGGAGACTGTTAGCAGCAGAGCTTACGAGTCATGAAATAGTCCTGTTTGCGGCAGTAAGCAAGTGCATTGTTAAAAGAGTCACTGACCTTTCTTCGAGCAAAGATAGTTTGTTTATATGTTGCAAATCATCTCAATAAGTGAGTTTCCAACTTACATGTGTGCTTGGAACAGACTTCCCAATTCACACCACCACTCTGCAGTTTGGAAGAGTGCAGTCTGCATGTAGTGAAGAAGCCACTTAAAACTATTCCATGTTTATCTATTTTACTCTGAATAATGCAAAACTAGAACATTTCTTTATACCTATTTTTACATTCAAGTATTATTTTGTGCCACATCTTAACCATCTTGTGTATGTATCATTAAAGGATTTCATTTTTTGGGGAAAGTATTTCATCATTACATTGCATGGCACATACTAGTTTTTCTGAGCAATCAAGGCACGTTTATGTTATGTTTTGTTTCTTTTAGCAAGATTCACTGTTGGTATTGTTATCACCCCAACATCCTCCCTGTCTATTTCTGACCAATCCAAACTTTGCAGTAAACATAGTAATAGCTTACCGTTACTATTGTATCAAAGTTTATATTGTTGTAGAACATTACAATTACAAGCAAAGTAGTGCCATCCTCAGTCAGAACCATAATGATATATTGAAACGTGAGAAACAGAACTATAAGATGACTACTGTATATTTTCATCACAAATACATTGTACTTACCATGTAGTGCTGTATCAAGCTGTTCTAATATTGAGCTTGAACTGCATTAATACCACATACTGTATCTTCCACTCAGTACAGTTGCAAGAAGAGAAGTATATCATTACTTAAAATAGTACTAGTAATTCGAATTTCTTGGCGTAGAATATAAATCAAAGTTTCCAAGCACATCAACCAGATGGCTTTTTCAAGAAAGGTAGACAGCTAGTGAGATGCTGTCATTCCAAGCCTCGCTGCTGGTCATTATTTCCAAGGTTTCGCGAATGGCAGTAGATTTGAGTGTGGAGTAGGAAGCTAATTTCTTTATATCATTTGAGCACATAGGATCAGCGGACTTGAACTCTCTTGATAGGGCAGTAGTTATTTTACTGTCTTTTGTATCCCTTTTATGTTCATTGATTCTAATTCCAAACGAACATATGGACAAACCTAAAATCCTTCAGTTACAACAGACCCTTCGCAACTACAGAAACATCACCTTTCTCATTAGAAATATCTTCAAGATGTACCACCACACATTTCCAATCTTTCACCAAAGCAGCAAGTGCACTAACTTTACTGGCAACCAATCTTACTTTGTAGAGAAACTGAAATTTTAAAAGTTGGCTCTGCAAAATTTCAGATAGCTGCTTCTGTTGATGCATTATCTTTGATGATTGATAAAATTTGTAGTTTCAAGAACTATATCAATATCATCAATGACTTTACACTTTTAACAGCACACGACACTCTTAAGTTTAATCTGTGTGCAATGCAGTGAACACCTATCACATGACTGAATTTTCGACGAATCTTTTGAACTACAACATTCTCAGCAATCATACTGGCTGCTCCATCAGTCCCAATACCAATCAGATGATTGTAACTTAACCATTCTGAGAGCTGTAGTCTTTCAAGTTCACTATAAATTGCTTTCATGTAGCCATCTGCAGTTGCACTTTCAAGTAGAATGATGGATAAAAATACTTCATTTATTTCTTTGTCTTTTCATGTAATTATAAGTTCATCTATACCTCCTTTGTCTGTTGATCCATCCAGCAATAAACTAACAAAATTCTGATCTTTCAGTTCACAAATCAGCTAATTTTTTATCCCTCTTGCAATATAAGACACAAATTCTTTACATTTTTTGTCTCTCACTGTTATATTCTATTCTGACTTCAACACCTGATTTTTCAGCTAATAAGAACTGCCCTTCCAAGTCACTAAAAGATTTATTATTTCTAGCAATCAAATAGGCAATATTAAAAACAGATTTCATGTGCTTAAACATCTGTTGATCCATTTTTTTTCCACACACTGCAATAGGAGTAGTTTTCGGATATGATTCTGCATTTTGTGCTACCATGCCAGATGTCGCGATGCCGATCGCATTGAGTGCAATTTGCAAAAAAAAAAAAGTTTTGGTGATGGAAAAGAAGTTTTGGTGATTTTTTTTTTTTTTTTTTTTTTTTTTTTGTATTATTATAACACTTTGATGGAAAAAATATTGAATTTGGCAAAAACTTTACAAAAGCCAGAGCAACTACTGCATGCATTTCTGATGTTGATATGACTTCTCATATTTTTTTTAAATGTTTCCAGTTTGAAAGGTCCAACAAAACCTTTCAACCACTTTAGAATTGACATCCATTATCCCAGGAAACACAGCACACATATACTTCCCATTGTGCTATACCAGTTCTTTCATTAAAAGTAAGCCACTTCAAGCCCTTTAACCATGCTGTTTGAAATGTCTTTCTCTTTCCACTGTATACCTGACTCAGTGAAGGGGGATGGAAGTTCACATCTTCTGTACTAACTTCCACTTCAGTTTCTTCTAATGAAACAAAAGGCTCAGGATTATTCCTTTTTTGTGGAATCACAAGAAAAGTTGTTAAACAGGATTGTTTCCCATTTTCAAAATGCAGCTGCTCGTTTCATTTTTTGAAATGAATAAAACATGCAAGGCTATGGTTAAAAAACACAACAGAATCTTGAAACCAAAATAAAATAAAACACAAAAGCAAACCAAAATAAAATAAAAAAACACGTAAGCATAGGACTAACCACAGAAGGGTTCCGTCAATGACAACCAGTGTGTAGGTATGTGACCTTTTATGACGCTATCTGCCTGCGAGGAAAGTAAGGTAGAACAATGAAAAGTAAAGCCAGAGAAATAAATGGAATGTTTT
The DNA here is from genome assembly GCA_039090855.1 of Macrothele yani. Lineage (NCBI taxonomy): Eukaryota > Metazoa > Arthropoda > Arachnida > Araneae > Macrothelidae > Macrothele > Macrothele yani. Next base: position 67,142,797 of record CM077023.1, on the reverse strand, counting down.
GCACTACAACTCACCCGAGCTGGGAGCAGCAGAGGTCAGTCCCATTTTGTTTTGCAGACTTTCGGCACATGGGAGAGGAAGGGTGCAAAACAAACCGGATGGACAAAGGTCAAAACCAGGGTCGCAGCCAGGGGAGGGGACGGCCGCTGACCTCAATCGCCTGCCACTCCTCCTAACTTCTCTTTCTGGCTGCCGGCCTGGTCAAGACTCTTCGTGTACAACTGAATTTCAGCTAACTTTGAAGCTTAAAAGTTCTGTTGCAAAATGCAAAACATGAAGAACAAAAATTTTTGGTGATGCAAAATTCTATTCCCTGAACACAGGAAGTAGCTGTCGGCAAGCATAATTGCCTAAGCTTTAGCCGTTAGTCCGTTCGCTTCCGACAAGTTACGAGTTTCCATTTTTAAGAGCAACATGCGCCTCATCCACTAAAGGAATTACGAACGTGCATACACCGATGAACTATTACATTTTGACCACCCCCAGCCTAGAGAAATGAGGGTGCCTGGAGACCGAATGGTGGCACAGGTGAAGTTCACAGAGCAGTATATATAGTGTGACCAGATGTCCCGATTTTAGCGGGACAGTCCCCCCTAATCTTTCGGGGATGCTGAAATGTCCCGCTTTTTTTTTAAACTGTATCAACGAAGTCCCACTTTATGCAGTTGGCATCATCCACCACCCCAAGTCATATTTTTTGAGTCAAGATAAGTGTCCCAACATTCTGCATACTTTTTTGGAAATCCAGTCTCAGAACTTTGGTTAAACTTTGTCCACAGTCAAGCAGTAATCTACAATCAAAACATTAAAGAGGTTGAGGGGCAGACTGTCAGCAGCAGATGTGAAGAGGACAATAGATGACCTGAAACAAGATGTGTTATCCAAAAAAAAATGTTTCTGCCATATTCAGTTAGATCTCAAATGAAAAAGCTGCAGTCTGATGGCTTGTAGCTGAACTATCTATTCTAAAAACAGTAGATGAGTTTTATGACACATCTGCTCACTATTTGGATCAGTGGGATATTCATTTGAAAGACTTGAGATGTGTTCAGTGGGCATAGTTAAATGCTTCACCTACCTGGTCATATATTGAAAAATCAATGGACTATCTTTCACAGAAAAACTTTTTCGATATTAAATATGATACAAAAGTCTATGACGAATGCACATATGTTACTAGCTATGCGAATGAGGATAAAATATCTCAATGGAACCATGATAAGTTGCCAATGGGGCAGCGTTGGGTTGAGATGTTCACACATTTTAAAAATAAGAACATTCAACATAACATATGGTAAAACTTATTCAGTATGTGCTTTGTTTGCCAGGGACAAGATCTCCTGAGGAATGAATTTTCTCTCATGTTAATAAACTGTGGACATCAGAAAAGACCCAACTGTTTATAGCAACACTAAAAGCATCGTTGATTACAAAAGTGAATTTTAACAAATCACGTCAAGAATTTTTTGAATTTCTAAAAAATAAGTTATTAAAACAAATTGAATCCCATGAGAAATATGAGCAGAAGTCTGCTGCATAAAGGTGCAATATATTATTAAAAATGTATCCTGCTGAATGCCAAAAAATTTCTGGTTTACTGTATTTATACAAGTATATTATACACTGGCGTGCAAAAATTAAGGACGAGGCGGTTTTTCAAATGTAACGTCGTGCAGAAGTGTTCCACATCGACTCAAATCATACCATAAGATCCCAAAGATGTAAGAACATGGGACAAGTGAGCATAAAGGCAAAACCGTCCAAACAAGGAATCCAAAGGATACAAAGGCACTTTATTGAAAAGGTAGCTTCGAGCACAACTGGACAAAAGACGGAAACGTCCATGTGACAGGCGGCTGCCAAGAAAAATCCAGTCTTTAGTAGGGGATATGATCACCCCTGACTGCGTCGCAGGATTTACAACGCCTGTCCATGCTGAGGACGAGGTTGTCAAGAAGCTGTTGAGGCATCGCGCCCCATTCCTCTTGTAGCGCCAATCGCAGCTGCTGAATCGTTGCTGGCAGCTGGTGACGTGCTACCAAGCGCCTCCCGAGAAGGTCCCACAAGTGTTCGATTGGATTTAGGTCCGAGGACTTTGCGGGCCAATCCATGCGTTGAATATCTTCACTCTCCAACAGCTCTGCGACAGCCACTGTACGATGAGGTGTAGCGTTGTCATCCATGAAGAGGAATTCAGGACCCACAGCACCTCTAAACAGACACACGTGAGGCAGGAGAACCTCGGTACAAGAGTGAACACCAGTGTCTGAACCTCCTTGGAAGATGTGGAGGTCAGTACGGCTACCAAGCATTTTACCGCCCCAAACGAGAACTCCACCACCTCCAAACCGGTCCCTTTCAGTGATGTTGGAGGTGTGATTGCGCATTCCCTGCTCTCTCCAGATGTGTATACGTCCAGAATCGCTCATCAGACTAAATCGGCTTTCATCCGTAAAGAGAACTCGACCCCATTGCTCATGTGTCCAGTTCTTGTGTTCCTGGCACCGCAGAAACCGCCATCTCCAATGAGCAGGCGTTAATGGCACACATCGTACTGGTCGTCGTGCAAATAGACCACCTTTGTGCAGCCTCCTGGCCACTGTAAAACGCAATAACAGACGTCCAGTTGTCTGCTGCATGTGCCTTGCGATTTCTCCCGCTGTCTGCCGTCTGTCTCTTCTCGCCTGTAGGACAATATACCGGTCGTCCGCTGCCGTGGTTGCTCGTGGACGACCACTGCTGAACTCTCGGACAGCTGTTCCTGTCATTTGAAATGCTCTCCAAGCTCGTGAAACTATGCTGTGAGCGATCCCGAACTCCTCGGCCACACTAGTCACACTTCGATCTTCTTCCAACTTCCCAATGACGCGACCTTGGGTAAAGTCATCCAGATGTCGTCTACTGGATTGCCTGTTGGCCATATCACACGGTGGCAGCAACTCAACGTCGTTCAAACTAATGTATACCGTGCAATAACTTTTACAGATTTTACCGAATTGCTGAGCGTACGCTGCCCGTGTGCTTTATATACCCTTCAGACCCCCCCGTCATGCTGCATATATGCGCATGCCTTACCGTACCGGACCCTAGTCTATCTCCTGAGTGGTCTTTCGGTCCATTCTGCCGGCTCGTTTCGCTGTTATGCTAATTTCTCCTCTTCGTCCTTAATTTTTGCACACCAGTGTATATAATTTTGATAGTTAAAACTTAGAAAGCTGCAATTGGATATGCATGTACAGTTAAATGTGAAATAAATCAACAATCAAATTTCTGCATTGATATTTCATTTTTAAAATGTAAATAGTGTGCTGGGCACTACTTTAATTAAAATACTAAAAAATTTTGGAAAACATCAACTTTCTATTTTTAAAAAATGGGTGTCCACCTCAGCCAATTTTAACAATCCCATCCCAATGCACACTGGCTGATGAGAGGCAATTGCAGTTGATGTACATTGCTGGATTCAGGTAGGTCAGGTTAATCTTTTGCTAATTTTGAAAATTCAGTAATCACTTACATTTCATAAAGCCACAAAATAATTTAATGAAACCTACCACATTTTTCAAGTAAATAAAACATACTTTTATTGAATCTAAATATGGAGAATTTGGCAATTAAAAAAAAGAATCTCATTAAATATGGTTAACATTCACTTTAGGGAATCATTTTGAGAACCAGGGTTTTTGTGCATAATAACTATCATGGTTAATCGTTTGTCACATAAGCTTGACAAACCGCGTCGTACCTGTCCCACTTTTTGGTCCAGAAAAAATGGTCACATTAAGTATACATACAACCCGAGGACCTGCTTTCGGTTAGTATAGTGTTCAGAGTCAGAATGGGAAAAGCTGCTAATTTCTCGGAGTTTGATAAAGGACAAATTGTGATGGCACAGTACCTCGGAACTACGATCTCGGAAACAGTACAGCTTGTGGGTTGTTCACGTGCCGCTGTAGTGAGTACGTATCAAGTGGTGCACAGATGGCCAAACAACAAACTGTTGTCCAGTCATGTGTTGTCCGCAGCTCATTGATGCCAGAAGGGAGCGGAGACTATCGCACATTGTTCACAGCTACCGCAGGGCCACAGTGCAACAAATTACCCGCAGCTACAATAGTGGTGATCAGAGCAATGTATTACAGCACACAGTTCATCGCAGCTTTTTGCGCATGGGCCTGCATAGCCCAAGATCCAGGGGGGTTCCCCATGCTCACTGCACGTCATCACCAACAACGCATGAAATGGGCCAAAGATCGAGATTGGGCCGTGGACAATTCGAAGTAGCCTGGTCTGACGAATTAAGATTCCTGGTGCATCACATAGACAGCCTACCACGGATACGCCAATTACTAACTGAGACTACCTGGATGCATTGTTGGGCGGAAACAGGCCGGCGGCGGTGATATGCGCGGCCGATGTTTTTTTTGTGACACTTCAGACCCCATTATCCCAATAGCACAATCCCTGACAGCTATCAGGTATCTGAACATTGTTGCCGACCAAGTTCACCCATTCATGGCAACTCTGTTCCCTGCTGGTGATGGCCATTACCAACAGGATAATGCACCATGCCACACTGCCAGGATCATCAAGGAGTGTGTTCAAGGAACATGCTGGTGACTTTCTGTTATGCCCTGGCCTCCAAATTTACATGACATGAACCCAATTTGTGGTTTGACTTGGAAAAGCGGGTTCGCGCTAAATCACCCCCACCCCAAAATGTACGGGAACTGGAAGAGCTGCTGTTGACATTATGGTACCAGATACCCCAGGGTACCTATCACCACCTCATCGAATCGATCCCTCACCAAGTGGCCACTGGTTTGCGGGCTAAACGGGGTCCCTACAGCTCATTAGGTAGGTACATACATTTCATTTCATTTTCAGTTGTGACCATATACACCAAAAACAGTACCATAATAATAACAGTGTAACTAGTGACAACTGGAAAGCACGAGGGAAAAGGACCTGCCTAACATAGCCCTCGGCACACATAAAAAAAATCATATAAGTCAGGAACAGACATAACTAATTTTCGGACATTGTATAAGTAAATTGGTAAGTAGTAAATAAAAATTATAAAGAAAGAAAGATCACCATGAATAGTTCAGTATTGAGTAAGTAGAATTTTATCCCAGTTTCACAATTTTTCACTACAAATAAGAGTATAGGCATATGAAATTCCAAAAGTAAACAAGTTAACCTTCAAAGAGTTAGTCAAAAAAAAAACTGTGATAGAGCTAGTTCTTCCCCAATAGATAGTTTTAGTTTTTTCTTAAAAGGATTATTATTAATAGCAGTAAGATGGTGAGGAAAAGTATTCCATAATTTAGTATTCCATAAAAAAGATGTTTCCAATGGTTTTCCAAAGACAGCTTTAGCTGCACTAACCTTTGAAGACACCTCTGCAGTTCCCATTTGGAAAGAAACCAAAAAAGTTGCCCCTTTCTTTCATCAACAAGATCTCTGCATTTTCAAGAGAGCATTGAAATTTTGTTCACCAAAAACAGCAATTCAGAAACCCCTCACCAAATCCCATTTATTTGGATCTCTCTTCTAAAATCTGGCAACAGTTCCAACACCCCAACTTCAAATTGTAGTTCTGGCAACCAGCCCATCCAGTTGATCGCGGGTGATCAAGGTCGTAGGATGACCGAAAGCTACTGCTAAACGAACCTTTTACTACACGTGACTGTGTGTATCGCTCGTTTTATATGTTTATTTGTTGCATATGCTCGCCTAACTTGTTGTCAGGTACAGCTGAACTAGCCATTTTGTCAAACTTGTTAATATGGTATTTCTGAAACTATATGGTGTAAGAAAACATAATTTTTTTATATTTTTTTCCTTGTTAGTTTTATCTCCTCATGAAATTTCTTGAATGTCAGAGATGAGTTATAATTAATAAAAAAAAAAAAAAAGGGTGGTTGAATTGATGAAATGGAACTCCACACGCATTTCAGATATTTGCACATATCTTCAAAAGCAAGCTGAAAGCCACTATTATTCTTTTTCTTGTTATGTGACAGTATATGTCAAAAACCAATATACATTAAAAAAAGAACTCCCTCATACCTCTGCTATTTGCTGTAGAGCCTAATATAGAATAGTAAGTTTTTTCCTTAAATTTTCACTTTACCACTGTATTTAATTTATTTATTCAGTGTTTTCAATGAAATTTAAAATGATTTCTTATTCTGGAAGCTCTTTTGCATAAGGGTACAAAATTTATTTCTTTTAAACTAAATAGCACTACAGTTATGCAGCATTTTGTGAAGAGTGGTACTCCGTCGCTCTACGTGTGCGATTGGTGTTCCGTGAAATTTTGGAGCACTGTATCTCAGAAACAACTATGAGGCGCAGGAAGTTAAAATTTGGTCATTTTCTATATCTTGGTGAAGTATGCCTCCATGCCAAATTTAATCAAAATCTGAGATGGTGGGTTTCATGGCCTGGATGAAGTGACGTGGAATGACCGAGGAACAGTTTTCCTGAAGTAGTATTATTGTTTCACTAAAAGTTCTGGAGAAAAAAAAAAAAACAGCGCAAAATCAATAATCCCTTTTCCTACTGAAATTTGTTTACAGGTACGTCAATTCCGCAAGATAATGAAAATGTAAAATGGCCCGCATGTTGTTTTTGACAAATAAAATAGCAACCAGCTGTTCTTCGTTCCTTCTGTAGGTTGTGCACAAAAGCGAAGCCGACAAAGAGCATCGTACTGACATCGCCTTTCGCTACAAGGCGAACTACTCCCTTTTGTCGTTAAGTGAATTCTCCACAACTCAATGAATGAAATAAATACGAGATTACACCATTGTACAATACAAATTTGGAAGATGTGAATATGTTTATTGGTGTAAATATGACATGGATGTTAAGTCAGATAATACCTGAAAACTTGAAAATTTCGTCGTCTTGGAGAGAGAATTGAATCGACATCTCCTGGATGTCATATTTACACAATTCACATCTTCCAAATTTGTATTGTCTCCACAACTCAACTGTTTATCATCACTTAGAATGTGCGAGGCTCTGTTGAGGCGATGGGTTGAACAACTGAACAGAACAGCTCCCATCAAATTACTGCCCCTTCCAGCTGCTCTTGTTGAAGGCGTCGTATGACAATCAGACAGGGAGAAATTTTTTTAAAGCAAATTTTTTTCGACCCATCTCAGACGATAGGTCAGAAGACTCTTTAGAACACTGCACCACTGGGGAGCTTTCTTTGTGCAGATAGGAGGAGAGGAAAAGTACGAAGCTGATGACTAATGTCGCCTTGAATAGACGCAAAAATAACTAGAATATATACATAATATCTAAGGTATTTTACCTGATATTGTCAAAGTATTTCGCACGTTGTTTGCTCTGTGAGGCACGTGCTCCTGGCCAGAGACATCCCTTCGTTACGGACCTTTGGTTAGTTATAAAAAAAATTTTGCAGAAATAAAACAGTTAGGTTACATATTTTTAGTTCCACATTCATTTATTCGTACAATCAAACGTTTGAAATTTACTATTAATTAAAAGATTTTAGTAGAAAGAGTTATACTCATCGGGTCAGGAGACGTCTCACAAGGGGTTCGTTGTTACGGCGAGCGCTTTCAGCGGTGTACAACCGCCATCTTCTGGCTACCGTTTCTACAAGAGGTTTCTTTTTTTTTTTTTTTTGATTGGAGGTTTAACGACCACCGTGAGCAACTCAATGGGCTATAAGCAGTCGCCCGTCCCTAATTTAGGGTCACTGGTTCCAGGGAAGGGAGAGAGCCAGTGCCGTAAGACAAACACAACATCCATGCCTCACCGGGATTCGAACCCGGACCCCGTTCCGACGAATGATCAGAGGCCATCGCTTAGACCACTGCGCCACCGGGGTGGCTACATGAGGGTTCCTCGCGTCTATGTGGTTTTTGGAGTTGCATGTCGGGAATCGATGAGAAGGTTTTCTGCCTGTATGTGTTAGATGATTTTGTTTCCAATGTGTCGCCATCGATTGGATGAGTTGGTAGGTATCAGTCGTAAGTATAATTCTATTGTGTGTCTGTATGTGTTAGGTGATTTGTTTCTAATGTGTTGCCATATATTGGATGAGTTGGTAGGTATCAGTCGTAAGTATAATTATTTTGTGTAGATATTTTTGGACTATTATTGTTGTTCATAGAAACAGGTGTTTCTTTTTTTTTATTGGTGTGATTTTTTGTGGGTTTCTTTTTTTTTTTTTTTGTCTTTTTTTATAAGTGATTTCCAGGCTGTGCCTAGTGTGGTGGGGTCTTGTAAGTTGCACATTTTATCTTTTTTTTTGTTCAATTATAACACTTTCAGAAATCCTTAATTTTTTTCGATTGTGTGGGTGGTTAGTAATTTAATATTTTCAAAATCTGGATATTGTTTATGTTTAATACAGTGTTGGATAAGTGCAGTTTTTTCTTCTTTTTGTTCCAGTTTTTGATATGATGATGTAGTCTTTTTATTAATTTATTTTTTGTGCTGCCAATGTATGAAATGCGGTCTTCAGAACTCTGTGAAACAATAGGAATTTCATATACGCCTGCTGATTGTAGTATATTATTGTTACTTTTTTCTTTATAATTAAGTCACCAATATTCTGAACTGAATGTCCAAAAATAATGTGTTTCTTCATTAATCTTAAAAAATTTCCTACTTAGTCCTCTAATAAAAGGGAAAGAACCTGAAAATTTGTATTTCTTTTTTGGGATGTTTTGTCTAGACTCTTTTAATTTCTTCTTGTATTCAAAGATCAACTTTTTAACAGTTTTTGTGTCATATCCAAATTGTTTGGTTGTGTTAATAATCCATTGGATTTCTTCTCTGTATTATCTATTTGAGGAATGTGTGAAGGCTCTTTTTACCCAATTTCTAATACCATTTACTTTATGAGTTTTTTGGGTGTTCAGATTGATATGGGAACATTATAGGTACATAGGTTGGTTTTCTAAAAACTCTGTATTCAAAATTTAAGTCTTTTTTTTATTATTTCTATATCTAAGAAGGAATTTTTTTCATTTTGTTCAAATTCTAAAGTTAATTCAATCTCTGGGTAACAAGTGGTAAATTTTTTTCTTCAATATTTCAAGTTCTTGTTTTAATTTAGATAATATAAAAATGTCGACGTATCTACAATAAATGATGGGTGGGTTTGGTAGTTTTTTTTAATAATTTTGTTTTCTATATCACTCATGATTATTTCTGAAAATAAAGAAGATAATGGGGATCCCATTGGGGCTCCTACTTCTTGTCTGTAGATATTTTTGTCAAATTCAAAGTAACTGTTGTTAGAAATATAGGATAAAATGTTAAATAACTCTTGTAATTGTGTATTATTAAAGTGAGATTTATTTTTTAACTCTTTAATGATAATGTCTATGGCTTTTGGTACAAGGGAATAATGATTTAACGTCTAAACTTGCCATAAACATACCAGATAGTGGAATATTAATAGATTTTATTTTCTCAATGAACTCTAAACTGTTTTTTAAACAGTATTCATTATTCATGAAAAAGGGGGCCAAAAATTTGTATAATTTCCTTTCTAGATTTATTAGTGGGGGACTTTGATTTTGGAATAACTCTAAATGGTCTATCGGATTTATGGGTTTTTATTTTCCCAAAAATACTTGGAACTACTGTACCTACTGGTGGATAGGCTCTGGTAATTTCTGAAAGTAGTGAACTATGATTTCTTATTTTTGCTAAAAAGTTTATCTGAGAGTCCACAGGGTCTTTTTTAATTATCTAACATTTTAATTCCTCAATAGCTGTGTTCATTTTAACAATATATTCACTTTTATCTAGTATTATTAACTGATTTGATTTATCTGCTTCACAAATTACGATAGAAGGGTCTTTTTTTAAGTCTAGTACTTGTCTTTTATACGACATCTTTCCAAGTTGATTTCTTTTTTGACTGCAGATTATATTCATCCAATGTATTTCTATACAACTTAAATCTTAAAGTTGGTTTGTGTGTATATGGGACACTTTGAATGATGGTCTCGATTTTTGGAATATATTTTTCAGTTGGGGGAATGGTCTGTGGGTACGCAAATTTTTTACCCTTAAGTAATACAGCCTGTTGTACTTCGGAGAGTTCGAGGTTAGAGTAATTTTGAAATGTGGGTAGAGAATTTTCATTGATTATTTTCTTGGTAGGGATATTTTTATCGATTAGTCTATTTAATTTATCAGAGTGCCTTTTTCTGATGGTTTGGGCTTCGTTTTCTAATGTTGTAAAAGTCTGTTTTAAAATTTGGTCGACGACAGTATCGGTCCATTTTTTATTTAAATTTTCATATTTATTATTTTGTATCAGATTCCATAATTTAAAGTGTTGTGTAATTTATATACTGTCTTTCTTTTGGATACGACTTTTGTTCTTAATCGTTTAATTTCACATTGTTTCAAAATATTTGCATCCTTGTTATTCAATGTGTAATTATTGAGTTGTAGGTATTTTGGTGTCAAGTTTAAATCACGGCAGTTTATCAAAAATTCCAACTGAATGCTGTTTTTTTTTTTTTTTTTAAGGTCACTTCTTTTTCTGAAGTTCTCTAATTCTCTCAACTCTTTAGGTTTTAACAGGTTTCGGCAATTCACGGTTGTTTTTCTCGTTCCCGGCGTTCCGTTGCTTACTATGTAAAGAATTACGAAAATTGCAATTCATGAGGCAACCTTATGGATTGTCTTGTTATAAACGTGCTTTTGATTAATATATACATAATATCTAAGGTATTTTACCTGATATTGTCGAAGTATTTCGCATGTTGTTTGCTCTGTGAGGCACGTGCTCCTGGCCCGAGAGGTCCCTTCGTTACGGACCTTTGGTTAGTTATAAAAAAATAGCAGAAATAAAACAGTTAGGTTATATACTTTCAGTTCCACATTCATACCTTCGCATAATCAAACGTTTGAAATTTACTATTAATTAAAAGATTTTAGTAGAAAGAGTTATACTCATCGGGTCAGGAGACATCTCACAAGGGGTTCGTTGTTACGGCGACCGCTTTCAGCGGTGTACAACCGCCATCTTCTGGCCACTGTTCCTACACGTGGGTTCCTCGCGTGTATGTGGTTTTTGGAGTTACATGTCGGGAATCGATGAGAAGGTTTGCTGCCTGTATGTGTTAGACGATTTTGTTTCCAATGTGTCGCCATCTATTGGATGAGTTGGTAGGTATCAGTCGTAAGTATAATTATTTTGTGTAGATATTTTTGGGCTTTTATTGTTTGTTCGTAGAAACAGCTGTTTTTGTTTTTTTTTAATTTATTGGTGTGATTTTTTGCAATGTTCTTTTTTTTGTCTTTTTTTATAAGTGATTTCCAGGCTGTGTCTCGTGTGGTGGGGTCTTGTAAGCTGCATATTTTATCTTTTTTTTTGTTCAATTATAATGCTTTCAGAAATCCTTAATTCTTTTTTGTTTGTGTGGGTAGTTAGTAATTTAATATTTTCAAAATCTGAGTATTGTTTATGTTTAACACAGTGTTGGATAACTGCAGTTTTTTCTTCTTTTTTGTTCCAGTTTTTTTTATATGTTGATGTAGTCTTTTTATTAATCTATTTTTTGTGCTGCCTTCATCATATGATGTGCAAGACGTTGCAAAGCAAGTTTTGAACTTTCTTTATGACGTAGATTAGGATGAAGGCATTGTATATCCTTAAGGATAACATTCGACAGTGGCAATTTTTTCTGCAAGAATTCACAAGTTTTTATGAAACAACTCCTTATGCTTAAAAAAGGAATCTTTTATGCTCAGGCTTTTCAAAATCACTATCAAGCAAACTACTGGCACCAGGTCCTATATTCATTTGCTTTCTTGTCACCCAAAATTTGGAATCGCGACAATCAATACTTGCCAATGATAGGCCTTTTTTGCTTACAACATCACTTTTCATAAACATATACATTATATTTCTTCAGAGTTCCTTCAATTTAGGGCACAGTATATGAATTAAGGGAATATCTTTCTGAAGTAAAGAGGAATAAAGCATGAAGCAAAAAAACTTGTAAAATGTAAATACCTAAGTGTAAGTGGATCTTTAAGAAACATTGATATGCTACAATATTTTTCACTGAGTTTAGCTGAGCTGTTTTTTGGAAGAAATTCCAAAAAATATTTAGTTAGGGCTGGATACTGTTCAATTATCCTCTCACAAACAGGTGCTAAAGTAAGCCATCTACTGCTCACATGTTTTAAAATCATGTGGTCAGCTTATTTATCCATCAAAACATCCATCTAAATATTGTGGAAATCTTTTTCCTAGCAGTAGACATCTTAAAAAATTGAAAAATATCAAACACCAAAGTTTCCACATCGCAATCTAACTTGCACAGGCCTTTCTTCATTGCATTGTGCAAAATATGTAAGGAGCAAGTTCCGATATCGATGAAATTTATAAAATTCAGCAAATCTAAATGAGAATTAAATTTTTTCAAAAACGACAAGTTAACATTGGGACTGTCCATAGAGCATTGTAAACATTTATCAATGTTTAGGCCATTATTTGAAATAAAATTTTAAATAATTTGAAAAAATTTGTCAGATTCTGCATGGCCAATGAATTCTGATTCACAGTATGATGTCACAACTTTTTTAAATTTCTCCGACCAATATTAAATATGTATGTCCAGCTGTTTCTTAACTTGCTTCGATGTGGTCTCATCAAAATAAACGGTGAAAAATGACTTACCAATATCTTGAAAAAAAAATTTCCGAAAATGTGGTGCAAGTCCAAATTTTGTGACGTAACGATGCTTTCGCATCCGAAAGTGCAACATTCTTTGCTATTGTTGAATCTTCAAATGCAGCTGCACAAATTTCAACCAATCCTCCCAAATTAGAAAATGGATAATTGCACTTAATTGACTGTAACAGCAACAAAATTTCAGCTTTTACTGCCTTTTCTTTAGAATTGGATGGTAGCCATGTTGTTCCCTTTGGAGCCGATAGTGTCAAACGTTTTGAAGATTCACCTTCACTTTCAATGTTATTTTGCGTTACAAGAGTACACTGATTTACTCTCTTATTAATGTTCTCCTTATATGTTTGACACTATTAGCATGCGAAATAAGTTGAGAAAATCCCACGTTAGAAATGCTGATCGTTTTGTTGCAAGCAACACAAAATGCTGAATATGGATCATATTCACATGGCGTACACCAGGTATTCAAATTGCTCCCACTCTTATCTCGTTTACTATCACAAAACCACGATGCTGAGAATTTTGTTTTTCGGGGAATGATCACGGAAATACTTCCAGTGAAATCACGAGAAACTGATGAACCGAGTAATTACATGCCAATCGCCATGCCTTTATACATGTACACGACTGAAACATGTGGTTGAGAAATTACGTAACCCTAAAGTAAATATATGCAGCAGACACAACCTGTACTAAGACGAACGCAGCACAAGATGAAACTCTGCTGGCGTCATGAAGTCGACTGCAGCGTCTCAACAACCTGCAGCAGAATTAGCCGTTGATTGACAGCAGGAGTTTCCCGGGAACCACGTGACTGCTTCCATACCGATTTTAGAACTCCTAGACCAAAGACAAAGATTTACTGTGCTATCATTTTTCAGTTTAACATCCCAATAAGTGGAATAAACGTCGTAATAAGTGGAGCATCCTTATAAGTGGAAGCAAATTCGAGAAGATACTGAAAATTAGCGCGATTCTAAATATATATATATAGCTTATACACGATCGGATTCTCAAGGATTATTGAAGTGAGAGTTCAGTTCGCTTGGCTTCTGCCTGGCTTAGATTGGGGACGGAAGTTGAGGACAAAGGCCGTGGGGAGAAAGAAGGAAGGGTGCGAAGTGCTGAACCCCATGCGCCAGGGCTGGGTTGCTATTAGCAACTTTTGCCGACATCACGGGGTCTGGTCACAGTTTGCTTCTGCTGCAGGTGGCTGGGGACATCACGTTCTATGGGAGGAGTTTCAACAGGCTTCTATACCTGATTCCACTTTATGCGATAACCCAACCAACCCACCCTCTTTTCTTTAATACGCACCAAACCAGTCACAGCCAATGAAGTGGTGCAAACCAGTGGTGTAACATCATTACAGCATATGGTGGGCAGAAAAGTCGCCGACAGCAGGAGTGGTGCCAGCATTATCGCCGTCCTGTATGTTAGTCAATGTAAGGATCTTTGGATGATTGCCACATTTGGTGAAAATCAATTGAAATTTTAGAAAATTATTACGAAAAGTCGCAAATCCAAATCTGAAATATTTTCGGCAATAATTTTTAGAAATAAATGAAATTTTATTTCAGAACTTTTCGTAGCTTCTGAAAATATCTTAAATTTTTGGAAACTACTAAAAAATTTCAGGAATTTCAATCAAATTAGCAAAAATTAAGGACATTTCAGGACAAACAAATTTTTTTCAGGAATTTCAGGACAACTAGGACAACTACAACCCCTGGGTTAAGTTCTGATAAATATTACAGTATTATTTCCGAAATCAGTGTAACCAATTTTCAAGAGGAGTTACAGTTACATGCTAACTGCTGGGTAGCATGTGTATATGATTCCGTTTGGCATGTGGGATTTGTTGAAAAGATTAACTATGATGAAGGTGATGTGACTGTTCGATTCATGCACCCACATGAGCCTTCTCTATCTTTTTATTGGCCTAACAATGATTGTGAAGTACCTCTGACACATATATTATGTTTGGTTGAGGTAAACCCTGCAACAGGAAGAACATACAGCCTATCCAAACAGGCTGAACACCAAAGTTTTTTTTCATATGAAAATTAGTAATCATGTTTAGTTTGAATTAGAGAAAATGATTCATTAATCTCTTATGTAACCAAGGAAAAGTTCATTTCTAAATCATACATAAATGTACCATTCAATGTCAAAATAATTCATAAAATGGTTTGTTCTATTAGTTTTTATTCTTATTAAAATTAGTAAGAAATTTAGAGACACCTAATATTTGCAGTTGCTTGTATTCTTAAAAAAAAAATCTCCAGAAAAGCAAAAGAAACAGCTTAGGATAGCATAGGTGGCCCTGTCGGTCACATTTTTCGTAATTGGCAATTATTTTTAAGGACAGCTTTGCAGGCTAGCGCTTTGATCAGTTACAATTTGAAATTGGTCAAAATATTAAATTCAACAGCAACAAATATAGTGAGTTGCAAGAGCACTCACAGAAGTTTCAAGAGGAGTTACATACATCTAGACAAGTGTTGCTGCTGAAGTTTGTGAATCGCAAACAGTAAAATATGCTCTGGTAAGGTTTTTTTTTTTTTTATTTATTTTTTTTTTTTTGCCTTATGTATAAATTGTACATATAGTATTTGGTAGTTAAAGGTGTTTAAAATATAATTCCATAAGACTTTAAAAAATATTTTGAAAACAGAAATAAGCATAAATATTCATCTGTTTCTGTGCAATTCCGAGGGCTGAAGTGTTACCGTTTATTCACAAATATTTCACAGCCTGCAACTTCTAAACCAGTTTAAATCACAAAATAGAACTCACAGGTTTTGTTGAGTACCAGTAGGGGTATCCTTGGTGGAAAAAAATATTCGGTGATTTCTGGTCCCTCTTTTGAGATATGTAACCTTGAAATCTGCAAAAGTTGAAAATTTTGAAACTTTGAGGGGAGGGGGACGGGAAGTACCAAACCCAGACTTGAGTTCTCCATAGCGAAAAACTCTATTAGCCATAGTTACTGTACAAAAATTCCCAACTTGGGATTCCAACTCCCAGTCACCTTAACAGTCCATCAAAAATGGTGATTTATGCTTGCGAGTATTGCAGATTTCAACGCCATTTTACGCAAGGTTAAAAAAATATATTTTCTCTCATTTTTATACATTTTCTGTAAGCGTAAAACGTCCTCTTTAAGGAATTAAAAACCAAAACTTTTGATCTTACAAAAAAAGGAAAGCAATTGCCTTTTTTCAAACCCATTGTGAGGCCCTTATTTTGGTGTGCCGCAGAAAAGAAAAATGAACGTATATCCAAGATGGTGGCACATAAATATAAAATAATAATTGTTTTGAACTAGTCACTGTCATATATTGTTGTCATATTCTCCTGCATTCTTATAGGTAATTTGTAGATAATAAATTAGATTAGCAACGCCCATCAGTCTGGTGGTTGTTGTGATCTGTAATGGCAGTTTATTCTTAGTGAGTAATAACAGTTATTACATGGTGATGGTGTCAGATTGTGGGATTGTGAATTTCGTGGTGTTATGACCAATTCAAATTTATAATTCAATTAACATGGATTCTACTAACGCTCGTCTTCCTCGAGAGCTGGAAGTGACTGCTGACAACATGGCTACAAAATGGAAGCTGTAGAAACAATCGTTCAAATTTTATGCAATAGCTACACAGCTTTTTGAGAAACCACCGCAGGTACAAGCCGCTACATTTATGTCAGCAATAGGAACTTCGGCAACTATGATTTTAATAATTTTAATTTAACTGAGGCGGAGCAAAGCAATGTAGCTGTGATTAAAAGAAGATTTGAAGATTGCTTTTTCCCCAAAACCAAATGAGACATATACGCTATTTGTTTTTTACTTGTGTTCAGGGTGAGCAATAGAATTTTTATTCTTACTTAACTAAGCTTCGAACGATGATTAGTGATTGTGCTTTTGGTAATTTACAAGATAGCTTGTTACGTTACCAGGTTGTGCGTGGTATTCATTCAGATAAAGTATGTGAATTATTATTAGCTGAAAGAGAGCTTGCATTGAGTAAAGCGATTGATATATGCAGGGCTAGTGAATGGGCTTCGAATCAACTTCAAGAAATGAGAGCAGTGATGAATAATGAAAAAGAAGTCCTTTTGTTAAGAATAAACAAACAAAGGGTCCCTAAAGAATTCAATGGCTCAGAAATGCACGGAAGATCGAAGTCCACAGTGGACATCAAAGCAAAAGGAGTGTGTTGGTGATGTGGTTTGGTGCACCAATTATGGAAGTGTCCTGCTTTCTGTGTGACGGGTAATTCCTGTTCCAAGAAGGGCCACTATGCTCGCCAATGCAAAGCGAATATGAAAACCCTTAAGTCACGAAATAAGGAAGTTCATGAGATAAGCAAATCTGATAGTGATTTGGAGGACATTACTACATATACCTGTGATACTTTACATATCAGTAAATTGGTTAATTTCTCAAATAATTACAAAGGTAAATGGTATACAAAGGTGCTATTTGATAAAGGAATTTGTGCTAATTTTAAGATTGACACTGGTGCAGAAGGGAATGAAATAATTGCAGGATTAGCAAGACAACTATCTGTGAAAATTTCAAATTCACAAGTTAAACTACCGAGATCTTTTAATAATATGTATACACCGGTTCTCGGAGAGATACACACTAAGTGTATCATACAAAACAAACCTGTTACACTTAATTTTCTAGTGATTGAGGGTAATTTCAACTGCATTTTAGGATGCAATGCTTGTGAGAACTTAGGTTTAATAGTAAGAAATAAGGATTTCATTCAAGTCCATGAAGTTGTAAGTCCTATTCCAGAAAAGATTTTTCAAGGTATTGGTTGTATAAAGAATTTTAAATATGATATAGAGCTGCAAGAAGGTGCTTTGTTAACTATACATCCACCACGACAGATACGTTATGCAATTCGTGAGAAGGTAAAGGAGATTGACATGATAGTCAAGATGAAAATTCTCGTACCGCTCTCAAATCCTAACCCTGCAGTAAGCCCATTAGTAATAGTTAAGAAACAAGACAATATTAGTTTGTGTTTAGACTCTACTGATCTAAATAAGGCTATTAAAAGATGTCACTTTCCACTCAAAACTGTGGAAGATATAGCTGCTAGAGTAAAGACTGCAAAATATTTTACCCGACTGGAAGCAAAAAGGGGCTTGGGCAATTATGTGTAACAAAACGTATTTTGGATTACTTGACAGTTCACCCTGGGGTCGATGCTCGTTTTCGAGAGTGCCTTTTGAACTTGCTTCGGCACCCAAAGTTTCCCAACAGGTTATGGAGTCAATATTGCAGGGCATTGGCAAATCTGAATGCTCAATGGATGATATTCTGATCTGGGCAAACACGTTCAAGGGGTTACGTAGTTTAACATCGAAAGTCATTGATCGACTTTTAGATAGTGGAGTTCGGTTGAATAAAGACATGTGAATTTGAGAAAACAAGAGTTAAATTCTTAGGTCACATTTTTACGCCAAATGGAATAGAAATTGACCCTTCCAAGGTTGAGGCCATTGGAAAATTAAAAGTACCTACTTGTGTCACTTAATTGCAGAGATTTATGGGTATGACTAATTATGTTTCTAAATTTATACCTAATTATTCAAGTATTTCAGAACCCATGCACAGACTTCTACAGAAAGATGTTATATGGGAGTGGTCTTCTGACCAAGAAAAAGCCTTTTGTAAGTTAAAAGAAGCTCTTCAAAATACACCACAGTTGGCTTATTATGATGTAAACAAACCAGTGGTTGTTTCGGTGGATGCTAGTTCTCGTGCAGTTGGTGCTGTACTTCTCCAAGATGGTAGACCAGTAGCATATTCTACCAAAGCATTAACATCTGCACAACAGTGTTATCCTCAAATTGAGAAGGAAGCCTTTGCTATTCGTCATGGGTGCAAAACATTTCATGACTACATTTATGGCAAGTCTGTTACCATTGAAAATGATCACAAACCTTTAGAGGTCATCGCAAAGAAACCCTTACGTACTGCTCCACCTAGATTACAGCGATTAATTTTTGATGTGCTTCAGTATTCGCCGAGAATAATATTTAAACATGGTACTGATATTCCAATCCCTGACGCTCTAAGTCATGACTGTATTATAGAATCTTTGGAGACAGCTGGTGAAGATCATGAACTATTTGAAACATTACTTGATATACCACTTCCCTCATTAACATTTCAAGAGCTGATTGCAGCAACTAATGAAGATAAAGAAACAACTCAAGAGAGTTATCCTTGAAGGTTGGCCACCAACAATAAAGGAAGTGCCCGTTTCTTTACATAAGTATTGGAATTATCGTGAAGAATATCTGTATGCGAAAATCTGTTGTTCAAGGCTGAACGACTGATTATACCTAGAGTACTTCAATCTAAGTATCTCAAACTTATCCATCAGGGTCATCTGGGTACCAGCCTTTCCTTACATCATGCAAGAGAAATAATATTTTGGCATGGAATGTCTAAAGATATTGAACTATTTGTTCAAAAATGTCCGTGTCAACAAACTGCTAGTGCTCCTAACACAGAACCATTGCTGATGAAACCTATTCCCTGTTTTCCATGGCAATGAATTACAAGGTGTCCACAGAATTATCAAACCTGATTTCCCTGACTAAATATATAAGAAATCCCTGAACTTACACAAATAGGTTTATTTGAGTTTTTCAATACATGTGCTATGATAATAAATAAAATTGAATTGGATAATTGAGAAACTTATATTATTTAAAAGTGTTTCCGGTTGACGTATAAAGTTTCCCAAATAACCGATTCATTTAATTATTATTTTATTTTAAATCGGCCTCCACCTTCCCCATAGCCGTCCAACTCACACCTTTTTAATTTTAAGTTTACTCTTTTTTTTCATGGTTTTACATTTATTGAAGAAACACTCAAACAAACCCATACACAATAGTGTTCTCCCTAGAGCCTTTTTACTGGGCGGCCCAACCAGCTAATTTTCTCTGCCCCCCCCCCCCCCAAGCTAAATTTCCTGTAATGAATATTTTCACAACACATAATAGTAAGAGTGGAAAACTAACTCCCCCATACACCATAAATATTGGTGAAAACGACTGAAATCTGTGTTGAACATGATTTATCAGCAAGTATATAATAAGTATAGTCATGTTAAGCAAAACATCCTTTCTTTTTTTCTCGATTGAGGAAGGGGTCGTTTTAAGTACCACCCAGCTAAAATTTCTTGCCACCCAGCTGTAAAAAAAACTCTAGGGAGAACGCTACACAATATTCAGAACAGTTACTATAAAAATATTACAGTAGGAACAGTCAGTTTTTATATTACACACCACTTTTCTTTTTTTCCCAATCTGAAATCTTCGCCTGCAATGCTGCTTCTTCAAATTCTAGTTCCTTCAATTCCTTTATTTCATGATCAATTTTTCTCTTTTCCTTCACTTTTCTGTCTTCTTCATTTTGAAGAACACTTTTTTCTCAAGATAATCCTGATATCTTCGTCTAGAGGCTTTTACAGAAAGAAGAATCCTTCTATTGATGGCAATGTGTTCTACTCCTCCCACATTTTTAATGGCATCAAAACTGTTCTCTGACAAATCAGGGCTGCACTATTATATTTGGGTCCAAACAAGTTACCCCACGGACAAACTTAAATTTTAATGGGCTTTTCTCACGTAGTTTTTCAATCATACTGGTCACAAGTTTCCTAAATTCAAGCTTAAACTCTAATTTCTCCCTTTCTGAGCACTTCACTTCTTTTAATAGCTTTTTAGCACTAAATCCAATACCAACTTTCTCAATTGAGAGATTTTCACTTTTTGATACATTTAAAAGTTAACAGTTTTGAGACACTATCAGCTTCACTTAATTTGTCAGACTTAATTTGTCAGCTTCGTGCCACCAAATTTTTCATCAGATCCAGCAAATCAGTGTGTAAGAAAGGAATTAAAGGCTTCGGGCTCTGGAACCTTCTCAAAAAAGATTCACACTCTGAAGCTATAGCAGTGTCTACTGGCTTTGCAACACAAAATTAGGGGACTTTTTGGTGACCTTTTGGGGATTTTTTGGTGACTACCCTCGATTTTTTCCCCGACATTCGTACAAAAATATTCGTTAAGTATTTTGTAACCAGACAAACACAAAAAGTTAGCTTAAGTAATAGCAGAGTTTGGTACAATATCACGACACTGGATAGGACAAAATAAAATCACATGGTAATCAATCATTATCATTTTTCTGCATATTTTCCCCCAATATGTAAATGTATCATATTTGCTCTGTTCTAAAATCTCTACTAGTATTTGAAATGCAAAAAGCACACAAAAATTCAAAGATTCATGTTAATTTTAATAAAAATATGTTACATTACTGATGTTCATTCTACAAATTTTATATATAAGGGCGGAATACTACTTAACAAAGTAAATGTGTGTGTTAGTGTAACCCCCTAATACAAAAACTTAGCAGCAAAATATTTCTTAAAAGTGCAGCGACAGAAAAAAGAAAGAATTTTGTAAGAATCTAAACAACATTTCGACCTTTTAAACAATGTGTAAGGTTTATTTAATCAAATAAGGGTTTAACACAATGATTTATCAATAAAAAGTGGGCACTGATAACATACCAAATTTAATCAAAATCAAATATAGTGAAACAAAGTTTTTATTTTTATTTTTAATTTGTTTATTTAACATGGAATGACTCTTGAACAGGTGACACTGAACTTAACAAACTAGCCCTGGCTCTGTAAGTTAACATCTTTTTAATTTCTTCTGTGTAGCTGCAATTTCTGCTTCTAAAGCACTTTCCTTCTTCTTTTGTCTAAAGCATAAGTTTGCACTTCTTTTTCTTTAGTAATGCAAGTTCTTTGGTCAAAGACTTTATGATGTGTTCTTGTTGATCTTCTACCTTTTTTTTTTTTTTCAGCAAGAGCATCGTTACGTTTTGCAGATGACCTACGCACTGCTGCAATGACACTTTTTGTTATTAGCATGTTTGCAATTCCACCAGCTGACATGATTTCAGAGTAAACTGATCTCTGGGCAATTAAGGAATCTTCACCAAGGTTTTCTACCAAACATTCTCTATTAACAGAAAATCTGCGTTCCACTTCAGCATTTCCATGGAACATAGTGAGAATCTTTCTTGTGAAATTTAAAAAAAGGAGTGTTGGCTTCGTCGTGTCCCAAAACTTCTTGGAAGAATATGCCAAGACTTTGTTTTTGCCAATTAAAGTTTTTTAAGATTTTCTATTATCCCTGGCTGATCACAAATGCTAATGTAGTTTTTCTTAACTTTATCTGCTTCAGTTCCTGGCATGTGTTTCTTGCATGTCAGATAGTCAAGAGCTGTCGATATTCTAGAAAGGCGTAAATTTGAGCTCAACATTATGGATGGTGAAAGACAAGAAGCACCTTTCACCTTCTGTTTACGCAATGGAGATTTTACACAAAGTTTGGTAAACATGGTGATCAGGAAAACTTTACAGTCACGTTTAAAAGGAATCACTTGTGACTGGCTAATCTTACGGCATGCTGCAGAGCACCAAAACCGATGTCAATTGCTGTAATGGGTAATTGGTTCTCACTTTTTTATATCAATTTCCAGTAGCTGATTGGCATTTTTAACTGAAAATAATACATCTGGTTTTAATACACGGCTAGCTATGCTGCGCAACATCTAGTACAGTTCTGCATACAGGAATGGCAAAAGGGGTTTGTTCGATTGAAAAAAGATCAGGAAAGGCTCTAACTCCTGAGCTGCTGTTTGCATAAAAGATAGTTTGGCTGGCAAAAGTTCATCTGAGACAAATTGCTGGACAATTTGAAAATTTTTTTGTTGCTGGTGGTTTGGTTAACACCATCTACATAAAAAGCACCAGAGATGGAAGCATCTGAAGTGCTCTAGCAATTATACCAGAGTTCTCTACCCATCTGATAGAGCACGTCTTTTTGGGGAACGAAGATGAGCCAGACAAATTTTTGTATTCTGCTTGTCTAGAGGGAAAATCTCTGAATAGATAATATAGAGAGCGCAGAAAATTATTCAATTCCCAGCCTGAGCACTTATGAGCAGCTTTATAACTGCCATGAACAATATGCAGGGAACAAGTACCAATGTCAATCAACTCTTGTTCGGAATTATCCAATTTCATGACTTCCATAAAATCGTTAATAAATTTTATATTGACATTTGGGCCATCCATGCAAATTTGCATAATATTTCTTACAGACAAACCCAAATGCCCCAGTGCAGATGAAAATGCAGACAGTAAATCGTGTGCTGCAGAACAACCCAAAAAAGTTGATGTCAGGTACCTTTAGATACTTCATTTTTTATGTCATTCCAATAGCAGACAACTACG
The DNA here is from genome assembly GCA_039090855.1 of Macrothele yani. Taxonomy (NCBI): domain Eukaryota; kingdom Metazoa; phylum Arthropoda; class Arachnida; order Araneae; family Macrothelidae; genus Macrothele; species Macrothele yani. Next base: position 67,119,718 of record CM077023.1, on the reverse strand, counting down.
TCCATCTGCCCTTTTGGAGATATTTTATTTACACTTTCATCCAGTGATATGCAAAAATAGTTGCACTTGTGTATCTCTTGTGCAAGATGCTCTTGAAAATAAGGGCCAAGTCCATAAGTAATCATGTATGCCAGTTTATCTTTGTGTAGCTGCAATTTTTTAGCAATACGACTGTCAGGAAACATGAGAGGAAACAAATCAGTAGCACTTCCTGCACTTCTGTGTGATGAATGGGAAAATACTTTCTGAAGAGCCCATATAATTTCTGCTCGTGTGACTTCATCTCTGACAAAAACATTTTGCAAACCTGAAGATGGTGCTGTTTCAGTGTCATGTGTGATGCTAGAAGGCATAGTGGGTTGAGTCTGAGATTTCAGTACCACTGCATCCTGAACATCCGTTTTGAAAGATATTCTCGATTGCATTCCACTTACAAGAGAACTGCTGATTTGTTGATGTTTTTTTCCTTGCTCATGAACTTTAACACCATTAAAACCACTGTGGCTAACATCAAACTTAGAATTGCAGAAACTACAAAATGCCTAATAACGAACGTTGGCCACAGGACGAGGCCACATTGAATTTTTATTGTTTTCATCTTTAGTCAACCAGAAATCTTGAAAGCTGCATTTTCCTGGCATTTTTACTTCAATGCTGAAAAGAAAAAAAATTCAAATATTGTAACTAAATCTACATTTACCTAGCTAGAAAAATAATTTTTCATATAATGGCAACACACAAATGATAAATACCAATGATCAAAAATAACTACAGAAAACTCAACACTCTATAGCTATTTAATAAAGTCCCAAGAAAAAAACTGAAATTTGTATTAGACGTCCTATTGATTTCCATGACCAATTCTGACAGTCAGATCGGGACTGCTATTTTCATATAAATATGTGACAAATACAGAGATGCCAACTGGTTTCAGATATTTTTTTTTTTTTTTTTTTAATTGGAGGTTTAACGACCACCGTGAGCAACTCAATGGGCTATAAGCAGTCGCCCGTCCCTAATTTAGGGTCACTGGTTTCAGGGAAGGGAGAGAGCCAGTGCCGTAAGACAAACACGACATCCATGCCTCACCGGGATTCGAACCCGGACCCCTTTCGGATGAATGATCAGAGGCCACTGCCTTAGGACCACTGCGCCACCGGGGCGGCTCAGATATTTTCAGTAGTACTCATACAAATTTTCAGTTGTTTGGGGCATTTTTCCTGTAGTCATACCAAAAAGAATAATTTTAATAGAGGAAAACATGCTATTACTCATTTAATTTAATCAGTATTTTTTGCTTACTATATTCATTTATATACATTAAAATCTGTATCAAAATATTTCAAATTTTTCACATGGAAAATAATATACACAATGAAACATTTGTTTTTTTACAAACAAAATTGTAAAAAAAAATGTTTCATTGTGAGTCAACAGATACAAGTGATAGCGGCAGCTTATTAAGCGAGAGAGAGAGAGAGATTAGAGACTTAATAGTGGAACCTTATGGTCATTTATTTATGACAGTTTTTTGTGCTACAAATATTTTCACTAAAAATTATAGCTAAAATGCTGAAACGTTTCTATAAGAAATATATCGAAACCCACTGAAAAATAATATTTGCGAGTCAAGTTCTACAAGAAAACAATTACTCTGAACAAAGTTTTTCATAAAGACATTAAATCTGACTTGAAGCTGCAAAAAATAAATAACATATATGCGCTCTGCATTTGAATGGCTGTACGCAAAAATATGCCAAAATTTGAAGTAACAAAAAATATAAGTTCCATAAACAACAGATATGGGGGTAATTACTCCATATAACTTGGACCCCCTTATATTGGGTGGCCTCAGAACGCTTATAAAACAAGATCGGAGTAAGCTGTGTGAATGCTGCCTAGAAAATTTTAATTGAGGGGGCCCAGACACAGGACATGCAAAGGGCCTTGACTGACCAAAATCTGGCCCTGCCCTTATATTGTTATTTTTTGGCAGATTTTGAAACATTTCATGAAAACCAGTGGTGCAGTCCTGAAAAAAGAAGTGACCTGGCACTCTGAAGACCAACACGAGTCAGAAGTCATTAGGGGAGAGGATGTTAGGAGGGAAGTACTTGACCAAAAAGATCTTTACCTCCCAGAGAAATAGGAAACTAGGAGAGTGGAGTAGTCCCCAATAGGAAAGTAATACAGAAAATGGAAAACGATGGGGGAAGTCAGGCCGTTGCACATTTCTGAGGTGGTTTTGGTAAACAAAAAGGTCTACAGATTTGTGCATAGCCACCATGGAAAAAAATAAAATAAAATAAAATAAAGAGAGTGAAGAAGGGGGGAAAAAACTTGGTTAAGATTATTTGTGTTACAAAATGTCGATTTTGATGGGCAACGATTGAATACATTTAAAAAAAAGTCCAATTCAGTTAGGTAAAAAGTTAAGCGGTCTGGCATTGCGAGGCCTTGAAAAAAAAGTGGTCTGGCGGGGCCTCGGCTGCGTTTCTCGTAAAAAGGACCCTAGGTATGCAGATTTAGCATGGGAAAGTTTGACTTTTTTTTTTTTAAATTATGTGTACCTTTAGGTGCTAATCATGTAACGTAGTTTAATAGTAACACTCACAGATTATGAATGTATTAAACAGTAACTCTACCTCTTTTTTTTTTTTTTCACCAGTAGATCAAAAAGTAATGCACAATAAAAAAATATGCAGTAACAATTGGCGTGCACACACTGGGATGGTCCGGCGGGTCCAGACACACCCCTCCCCCCAGCAGCTAACTTTCTTTAGAATTTTGCGCTACAACTCGAAGTGTCCAATTTTATTTATTTATTTTGCGTGTGTGTACTTTAAAAAGTTTTCACCGGATTCAGGCGAAATTTTCAGGGTAACTTTGTTTGACCAAGCTAGGGCATCTATAAAAAAAAAAGCTGTTTTAAATGAAAATTCGGAAAATTAATTTTTCACATTTTTATCCTCAGTTAAGCGAAGACCCACTGCAGCTCGGCCATCTGCGCTTTCCCGTGAAGTAGATCTTTCTCTGAAGGTCTTAATAATAAAAAAGAAAAGTGCGTAATTTAAAAAGTTTCCATTGGATTGAAGCGGAATTTGCAGGGTAATCTTATAAGACCAAGTTATGGCATCTGTCAAAAATTCAGCTATATTCAATGAAAATTCGGAATTTTTTTTTTTTTTTTCATTTTATACTTAGTCAGGGTAGGAGGAGTAACTCAGCAGGTTGCCAACGAGATGGTGAATGAAAGGGGAGACGCGATCGAGAACCACCTCTCTCTTACCTGTCCGAGCTCAATCCATATTGTTATGTCTTGTTTTAAGAGGGGGTGGGTGGAATTTATTGCACATAGCTGTAACATCATTATTCCATTCCCTCTCTATTGAGATATCTTCCCGCAGGAAAAAGAATGGAACAGGCCAAAACGTTTTTTGTTACATAATTTCGCTCCGCCCAAAAAGAAAAAAAAAAAAAGATGCCGTACACACTGCGGCTTATCTACCCGAAATTACGGTAATTGATCGTACACATTCAGCTAATTTTTTAAAAATTAAATAGATGCATAAAAACTGTCTTGAAACTGAAACAAATGATACAAACATCCTCCCTTAACAAAACAAAAAATAATAATAAATTAAGAAACACGTGCGTTTGCGTATCATTATTGCAATTTGGCCTGCCACGACATGATTGAGCTATAGAATTCAACAACATCAATGTTATACTGAGTACAGTTTGAAAAACTTTTCTGCCATTAAAAAAATGACAAATACAAAAAGTTTACTTACTTTTAAAACAGCATTCCTTCCCAATGCAATATGATACCAAAACAATACAGATGGATTATGGAAAAGCACAACAAAAAGGGGCGTCCGACAAAGCACGTTATTCCTTGTGTTGGTGAGGAAGCCGTACATCCCTTATTAATTCCTCCCCTTCAACATGAATTGACTCTGCTTGGCACTCTGCCAACCAGGGGTCTCTCAAGTGTGGGCGAACTACATGCATGCTGCTTTACGACAGGAAGAGATCTCTCTTTTGTTCATTGGTGGGATGTTCATGAGATGCACTTCCGGTCCATGAGATGTCCCCCGATAACGGAGAAGCTATTCGCGTAAATGCTCTTAAGGCATAGTTTAACAAACGTTTCCTTTTAACAACAGAAAACGAAAAACTGAAAAAAAATTGTAACCTTACGTTGAAATTCGTGACTATTGATTGTAACTTTCATGACCTTTTTCTCATTTCGTTACTTTTTCGGGACTTTCGTGACCGGTAGACACCATGTATAGTCCTAAATGCAGCCACTTTGCATTTAAACAGTGGACTTTCCATGAATTCTGCAAGAAACATGTGCTGTTTGCTGGAAACCGATGATTATTGAACATATTTCTTGATATGATCCTAGACAAGCAATGCCCTAGTAAACAATTAACGTTTTCCAACCACCTTACAGTGCAAAATTTCAAAGGGAAATCTTTACATCCAGTAATCATAGTATAATTTGCACAGCAAGCAGAACTATTTTTTAAAAGGTAGTACAAGTTACGCAGATATTGATGTATATCCCATTTCACTGCTTCAAGTCCAGTTTTCATAGCTCCATTTGACCACGTCAAGACCACATACTCCAATGTCAACTAATAATTTACCATCTGGATTTTCAGTTCTAAGTTATCTTTCAGCTTTTGAAGAAAGCTGAGATTAACGTTAGGTTTATCCATTGACACTTGTAGCATGTTATCCAAGGGAAGAGGTGCACCTTTAATGAATTTCTCTAAAATGTTATTAGCTGTTGCCCGTCCTAAAAACACACTACTTAAGTATCTAGTGGAAACTTTTTGCAGATTGACGTCCCAATAACGAACAAACTGATCCATTTGCCCACGCTGAACAATTTTGTTTAGTGATTCATCTGTAAAACAAATTACAAAGTCAGTGCACTGCTTCAGTTCGTCCATTAAACACTCTTTGAAATGTGGTGCCAATCCATGGTTTATCACATAAGATGCTTCGCTTTTGCCTAAAGTAAATTTTGAAGCTATCGCACTGTCAGGAAACATTAACTGAAATGTTTTGTTAATCTGTGTACAAGAGTTCAGAGACATTCACTTGGACAACACTTCCATGGCCCATATTATTTCCAACTTTGTTACATCACCTTTCACTACATAAGCATTAAGGTCACTGGGCTTCACATCATCTTTCACAACATAAGTATTTGAGTCATTAGACTTAATATTTTCTAGAAGTACTGATTACACATTTCCTGAGGTTGTTGGTGGCAAGAGTTTGTTATTACAAAGAGAGTTCTTTTTCACAGAGGAAGTGAAAGAAGCAAGACTGGGCTGAGACATTTTAGCACGGATGTTTTCAAATGATTAGGGCCATTTCCGTGGCTGGAGACTGCCCGACGCCCCATGTTGCTAAGCTTAAAAGTTTTAGAGCACACTTTACAAAATGCTGATTCATTGTCGCCGTTCACAGCAGCTAACCAACCAGAAAACTCAGGATTTAATTGTTCGTCCAACCATTGTTCATTAAACACACAACACTTTGACATTGCTACAGTCTTAATTGCCTTTTAACAAGGTATAACTTATATCACAAATTTTATTCTACTCCTTTGACCTAAAACAAAAAGAGAAATGTTAACAAGTAATGTAACACAACTTACAATAATAGGTAGGAAATACAAGGTTACATTAGTAGGAAGGGGAAGTTAGTGGTTGTCTGCAACACCAAGTGCAAGTGTGTTGGGTGATGAGAGCGTTACTTCCCGACGCCGGGTTAAAACTAGTTGTAGTCTAACTGTGATTGAAATTTCCCTGACTTTTTTTTTTTAAATATCACTGATTTTCCCTGACTATTACCAACATTTCAGGCATTTTCCTGACTTTTCCTGATTTCCCCTGACTTTCCAGAATGGGGACACCCTGGAATAGCATCAGATTTATTTGAATTTAAGGGTGACCATTACTGCCTTGTAGTTGATAGTTACTCTGGATATTTTGATTTTAAAAAACTAAGTCAACCAACGTCTCAAGCTGCTGTTAAGTATTTAAAAGTTACTTTTGTCGCTCATGTTATTCCTGATATCCTAGAAACTGACAATGGTCCACAGTATAACTCTGAAGCATTTCGTAATTTCACAAGATACTGGAAGATACACCTCACTTCCATCCAGCCCTCGTTATCCCAAGTCAAATGGTTTGGCGGAACGGTATGTGCACATCGCTATTTTAATGTTAAAGCGTACTGATCTAGAACAATCTGACATGCACTTGGCACTATTGAATTGGAGGAATACTCCTCGCAGTGACTTACCTTCTCCAGCTCAACGTCTATTTGGACGTCCTACATGAATAATGATCCCGTTACATCCTCTAGCATGTTTGCCTCGTGCTTCAACTTCTGCTAGTCTCTAGTTATCCAGAGAACCAGCGTATAAATGCCACAACTGGTACTCATAACCAAGGGCTTGGTTATGAGTACCAGTTGTGGCATTTATACGCTGGTTCTCTGGATAACTGGAGACGAGCAGAAGTTGAAGCGCCATCCTTGGTACAGGGTAAATCTATAAAACTTAAAACAGCACATCGCAACTGGATTCCCCCTACTGTATCTGCGAAGCTTGATACCCCTAGCTCCTATTTAGTTACCACTCAGGATGGCGCTTCGTCGTAGTGCAGAGTGTATTCGTCCAACAAAAGCTATATTCATGCCAAAGAAACCTGTAGTTGCGTGCCCACTAGTTTCGCCTCCCCTGGAGAACTCTCAAAAATATGATAGGCTACACCTATGCTTACTATACCCGATTCTAATCGGTTGCTCCTTCCTCAGAACTTTCAAACTAAATATAAAAGTCATGTTACTATACCTGAATCACAATTACCATCTCGTTTTTCTCAGTGCATTGGCACACCTACTAAGTTGTCTAATTCTGTGACCACTCGTTCTGGACGAAAAATTCATCCACTTGATAAACTGAATCTCTAATAAAAAAAAAAAAAAAAAAAAAAAAAATGATGTCATATTCTCCTGTATTCTTATATAGGTAATTTGTAGATAATAAATGAGATTGGCAACACCCATCAGTCCGGTGGTTGTTGTGATCTGTAATGCCAGTTTATTCTTAGTGAGCAGTGTTTAAGCTGGAATTTTGTTTTCTTATAGCAATTTGGCTATGTTGTCAGCAAACGTTGAAACACAATGCTATGCAGATTAGCCAGATTTACGGTTCTATTTTTTGCTACATTTGCGTATGAAAATACATGCACAATGCATTGGCTAAATGAAATTTCGTACTTTAAATAGAATTCAAGTATGAAAACAAATAATCTTTTTTGTTTTGTTTTTATTCGGGGTTTAACGACCACAGTGAGCAACTGAATGGGCTATAAGCAGTCGCCCATCCCTAATTTAGGGCCACTGGCTCCAGGGAAAAGAGAAAGCCAGCGCTGTTAGGCAAACACAACATCCATGTCTCACTGGAATTCGAACCCAAACCCATCTAGGATGAATGGTCAGAAGCCATCGCTTAGACCACTGCGCAAACGGGGTAGTTAAATATGCTTTTGCACTCCTAATTTTAATAAAATACATGTACTTACATCTGCTGATTTATGCAGTTTGTGAAAATATATACCAAGACAAAGCAAAGCCAAAACAGACGATCCGAACCGAAACCGCTCCTGTGGCGGCGAACCGCCAAAGATACAAATGAAATGCCTTTTTTCTTATCCATCGCAGCAAAGCCCTTGCGAAAGGCACTCGCGAGGCTCATTGGTCCTTTTCTGTAATAGGAGAAAAGACAACGGGGATGGAAAAACAACAGGGCGAAGCAGCACAGTGCGACAGCTATGGAGGAAAGAAAAAATTATGTGAAAAAATACCAGGTCGGCAGAGCAAAGCAGCGATGACGGAACAAACAAAAATGACTGGAATAAAAAAAACGCAGAGGGGTGGGCAGAATAACTGAGTGAAGAAATGACGGAAAACATTCGCTTTTTGGCGATTCAGAGGAGTCTTTTTGTGGTAAAATAACAGTCTTTACCGCGATTTGGCGAAAATGCGAGCGACAGCACAAACACTGTTAGTGAGTAATAACTAAATTATTATTACATTCACCGATAGTGTTAAACTATTGGGTGAAAAGGTGTATAAAATGGTTAAGCAACCACTTATTAATTAAAAAATTCGGTATGTCGGAATGTTTCATATATAAAACACACCATTTTTTATTTTTTCCTAGCCAAAATTACGAATTGCCCAAAGTACTTTTTTCTCCTGCTGAAAGGTTACATTATAGTACACACATGAAAATACTTTTAGCAAATTTGAAGCTGTAGCTCATTTTGAAAAAATTGTTTTGTTTAATAAAAATGTGTCTTCATTTTTCCATGTCTTTTGTCATTAAATTTAAAAAAAAAAGTGTTTTAATTCTAAAAATGCGCAGAAACAAGTTTTTTTCCAAATGTATGGATCATACAGATCATTTAAGGAAAAAACATTATGTGGCTGCAACAGTTAGTTGTGGAGTTATGAATTTTTTTGTCTTACAGTGCAGTTGTGAAAACTCATAGCGCAAAAACTTTAAAGGCAGAGCTACCCAATTTTTAAAGTGGCATTACTGAAGATCTACCGGACTGACTGACCTAAAATTTTAACAGATTTCATATCTCACCAGTACAATACTTTGTACCAATTTTCACAAAAATCTGAGATGGGTGGGTGACATGCCCTGGGTGATCTGACATGGAATGACCCAGAACAAAAGTATGAAACATTCTAAAAAAGAAATGCCTAAAATTTATCATGAACTACTTTCCTTCACATATTCATGTTGGTTGTGATCAGGTTGCATGTAAACAAAGCGGAAAGAGACTCAGATCGGGAACGACGTTTTTCATCAAGACTTACTGAACCGACAAGCGACGTCATTGACTCCATATTGCTGGCATCGACCGTGACTTCAGCAGTTACAGGTAGAAAAGAAACAAAAGCAAAACGAAAACAAACAAAAAGAAAAGCTTACCTCTGCCAATTTTAACGTTTTTCTTGTATCCACAATGTGCTCCGCTTCCTTTTTTTTATCAGTTTGAAAGAAAATAATTTCAAATTGACAGCAAAAGAACTAAAACACTCGAGCAAATTGCACTGTGAAAAATTGTGACTATTGAATGTAAACAAATGTAATGAAATGTTCGCGCACATTTTTTTAAATTGAAAAAATCAATGATTAGTGACATGGGCTTCATGGTGATTGGTTGTGTCCTATAAGAATAATAACCATTAAAAAACGGACCAATTTTAATTGAAATTCCTCAATGGCACGGAATTTCGGGAAGTCAAAACCTGACCATGGACGATGTCCAATCGCATGCCAAAAATCACGGTGATCGGATCTGTCATGTCGTACCTATGCCCGAACAACTAACTGTCCCGAGTCTCATATATAGAGAGCATATTTTTTCAATTATTGTTAAAATTGGCCAGTTTTTTAATGGTCATTATTTTTACAAGACACGACTAATCACTATGATACCAACCCCATGTCACTCACCATGTCCTTCCCTTTCTCTGTGGCAAGTGTCACCACAATCGGCTGAAGATCTTTGGAGGAGATAGGTAACAAACAACCAATTCTCAAAACCCAGAAAAAAAAAACCCCTGAACATGCAAGTTTTTGGAAGATTATTCCTCAATGAAACGGAATTTCGGGAATCGGAAGGCGTCAAAACCTGACCATGGACTATGTCCAATCGCATGCAAAAATCACTGTGATCGGATGTGTCATCTCATACCTATGCCCGAACAACTAATTGTCTCGAGCCTCGTAAAGAGAGCTCTGCTCAAATTGATTTCACAGGTGGTTCGAAATCATGGTGGTTGATGGAATTTCAACCATCCTAACGGCTAATTCTCAGTGAAAATCAGGAGAATTTGACATTCATCCAGAGGGCGGGAGAAAGGGCTGAAAATCAGGAGAGTTGGCACGTTTTAATTAGCAATTACAGCAAAACCTCAAAAATCTGACATCCATAAAACCAGCAACTTTAGAAATCCGGCACTTTTCTGATTTCGTTTTTTTTTCTTTTTAGTTTTTTTTTTTTTTTTTTTTTTGCTTGTGTTGTTGTTGATCACATTTAAAATTTTACTTTTATTTTCAAGTTTTTACATTTTCTGTGATGAAAAAATATCCCTTTCAATACATGTTGTTTTGTTTCTCTCTGTTGCATACAACTTGTTTTTCCAAAGACAGCAAACGCTTTCCTTAACTCTGGAACGGTAACGTTAAGCAATAATAGTACCTATGGGTAACAATGAGTAAAAATTACGCATATGGTAGATATTTACAAATAAAAGTCGTTTTTAACTAAGTTATTAGAAATTTTTTATTCCTTTATTTAACTTACATAATTTTGATAAACTTGTAAAAGTTTGACACCGATAAATTCAAAATAACCTGAAAAACGTCACTTTTTAACAAAATAAACATCAAAATGTCACTTTTTTAACAAAGATAGGAAAATGAATAACTGAAATATTACATCAGTTTTTGCCAATACTAAATTAAAAGTTTGTGTTAAATGATACTGTAGATTTTACTAAATGAAAACTAAAATTGAAGTTTTGAAAAAAAAAAATTGTTTTAGTATTTCATGCATTTCTTCACGGATGCTCCCCGCAAATTGGCTTCTGGCAGTCAATGATGCTCCCCGCAAATTGGCTTCTGTATGCCTCCTTTTGGTATATAAACAATATGTGCAGTACTTTTGTGGTCCATGTTGGGATTTAGCATCACTCTTAGAAGAAAGTTCTTTTCTTCCTAGTGCTTCCTCTATAATGGCGTTTAGTTCTTTGTTCATTTTGGGAAGAGTCAATCTGTGTTGCTGCCATTCTTTTGTCAGTTGTTTATGTAAAGATTGCATGAAATGCAATCTGTTTAGTGGCTTACCCCCTTTTTTTTTATAATAATTATGAACATAAATCACTAATGCATATAGATTAGCTATAATTCAACATGTTATAAAAAAACCATAAAGGCCATCATTTAATCTTGTGACCACGGTTCATGTTGTGGCACATTTGATCAAACGAGTCAACCCCGCCTTTTGTACAGTTGTAATTCATCACTATTTCGGCTTCCTTTGAATCCTCATTGATTGCTGAATCCTGGTGAATGGAATATATCAATGTTACAAGTTTGTTTTGTTTTGGTTTGTATGACACGGCAGTCAAATCTTCATGAAATAGAAAGGCCGATGTTCTGGATTTTCTGTTTTGGAAATTGCTGTCTACAAAACAAAGCAATTACTCCCAACTAAGACAGGTATCAGAAATTTTTATAATATTTTTGCATCAGCAGATTCCTCTTCACATGCTTGCTCTTCATGCACACTTGCATCTTCCGAATGTTTAGTACACGATCTTTTTCTCTTCTTACCTTGCTTCTGATGTACTACATCTCATGTGATTCTATCATAAATGTGAACTTTATGATAGAATCACATGAGATATAATTCAATTTTTTCTAACCTCATCACATATCAATTCTTTAGGATCTAAGTCTTCTTCAGAAGGCACAAAATCCAGATCTGCATCACTATCGTCTAACTCTTCTTCAGATTCCCTTTCCTCTTGTAAACCACTTTCTTCTTCACTTTCAGTGGCATCTGGTAATTCTCGCAAAATAGGAATATTTGCACTATCAGTTCCATCTGATTCTATTACTGATCCTTCTAAAATACCCAAAACAGAGCACCACAGAAGACTTAGATCTGATGTGGTGCACTTAAAGATGAGATATAAAAATCTTCACAAAAAAAAAAAATTTAGTGCTCATTAGTAACTATGCGAAATACGACGTATTTACGCATATGAATTAATGCGCATAAAATTTCCATACAATGATTTACTTGTATTGATAACGATGAGTAAAATTTGAGCAGTAGCCTTCAGATGATGTCACCGTGCAAAAGAACTATGACACAAGAAGCTGACACTGCTATGGAATCATGGGGTTGACAGCTCGAGGAAAACACAGCTCGGCCTGATTGGATATCTGCTTAAATAATGGAGCACGGTATTGCTTTTCTTAACGCCATATGCGTAAAAGTTACACACATTACCGTTCTAGGGTTAAAACATCAGGATGACTAATTGCATTTCTGCACTCTCTAAGAAGAGGACAAATCAGTCCCTCAAACTCCCCACACCCCTTTTTTTACCGTAATAGTTTCTTCCTCCTGTCCTCCCCCACTCGTTTATGGTAGATACCTTTGAAAACCGGATTTGGACAGCACATGTCACGAAAGAGAATTTCTCCCTCCGCTACTGCAGTACGTATTCGTGCTCTTTTATTCTGACTTTGTTTCTCCTTGCAAACTGTTTGTTTTAATACAAAACGATAATTATGTCTCTCTCGAAACAAGTGAAATGAAAGCATGTTAGTTTAACAATGGTGGAAAAAGTTGAATAATTACAAAAACTGGAAAACGGCTGGGCTGTTAAGAAGCTTTGTGAGAACTACGGATTAGGATCGTCAACCGTGTATGATCTTAAAAAGCAAAGAGAAAAAATTCTTAATTTTTACACGGAAAGTGATGTGCCGAAGGAAGTGGGAAAAAAGAAAAACACATCAAGGTAAAAGCGGTGACGTTGATGCTAATGGAATGGTTTCGACAGAGGAAGAGTGAGGTATTCCCATATCGGGACCTATGCTCATAGAACAGGCAAAAGCCTACCACAATGAGCTAAAAATTTAACTGCCATGTGACTACAGTCAAGGGTGGTTACATCAATTTAAGGCACGTCACGGAATAAGAAGAAAATTAGCCATTAGTCGGGGGGGACTTTCTGCTGATGAAGAAGCAGTAGAAAAATTCATTGAAGAATTTAGTAAATTAGTGACAAAAGAAAAATTATCTCCAGAGCAAATATACAATGCCAATGAGTCACGGTTATTCTGGTATTGTTTACCAAAAGTAATCCTTGCTGATGCAAATGAAGTTGAGGCACTCAAAAGAAAGATTAACTATTCTCGAGTGTGCAAATGCTGCTAGAATGCATAAGTGAAAATTGCTCGTAATCAGGGAAAAGGGTGCATCCACGTGCCTTTAAAGGTGTGAAAGTGTTCCCCATTGTATACCCAGTGGCAGAAACAGTGCCGTAGATTACTTTAACCATTTCAGATTGCTTTCAGGAAGTTTCAAAAGTTTTTATTTATTTCACATATTAAAAAAAAGGAAAGTATCTTAACTATTTGCTCATCTTAAACACCAAAATTATGGACCCCACCTATTCAGAAGTTACTAAAGTTAAAACCAAATCTAGAAGACAGCACAACACGGCGACACCCATCGCAGTTTTTTTTTTTTTTTTTTTTGGAAAGGTGTGCAGTGCAGACACCTTTTTTCTGACTATTTCTTTAACATTCATTGTTTCTAGCATTCCTTTCAATTTTAAAGCAAAGAAAGGGAAATTTTTGTGCGATATTAACATTGCATCGAGCTTCCAGACATGAAGTTATTATCGATAGATCCCGTAGGCAGTTGTTTTATTTCATTTTATTTTAATTTTCTTTCTTCCTTGTTTTACAAACAGATAACTTTGAGTTGACGAGAATATTGCTTTCTTTCAATGACGAAGCTAGGAAGCGATACTTCTGTGCACTTTTAATGGCTTTTCCGTTTCCACCATGTCCGTCTTGCACTGCATTCTGGAAGCTGGTGACTACAATTTTTCTTTTTTAGCATCCGTATACTGTACAGCATCATTTCAGTTAGATTGATGTAATTTTTTTTTTCCTTTACAAGAGCAATATTTTTTAAGCTTTTTCAACATTTCCTTCTCCATTTCTGCGGCCGTCAGTGTTTCGGAACTTGACGTCCAAATTTTTTCTTTGCTTTCAGGTGGCTTCACCTCAATTAGATTTATGAAGGGTTTTTTTTTCTTTTTTTTCAAAAATCATATTTTTACGCATTTTTTATCGCCACTCCTTTGTTTCTTGGGTGTATTACGCTGCATTCCGGGAGCTGATGGTCACAAATTTTTGTCTTTTAGCTTCCAGATAACTTTGCTTCAGTTAGATTAAAGAGGTGTGTGTCTGTTTTTCTCAAGAGCCATATTTTTAGCATTTGCTACATTTTGTTCTCCCTTTCGGTGGCATTGGCAGCCCAGAATTTGACGGTCGGAGGTTTTTTTCCCCAGATAACTTCATCTTAGATTCAGGTGCAAGTTTTTTTTAGTAGAATTATATTTCTAAGCATTTTTAATGTCTCCTATCGCATTTCCATGGCCGTATTACGTTTCATTCCAGGAGCTAACCATCACAATTTTTTTCTTTTTTATTTACTTCCAGATAATTTTATTTCAGATCGGCGACAGATTTTTTTTTTGCTTTACAAGAACTCTTGTCCATGGGTGCAAGTTGTGAGATGTGGCCAAGACTAAAAATATTTTGAATACCCCCCCCTCTTCACCACCACCATGCGCACTTAACACAATATACATTAAATATTATGTGGTTAAAATTCATTATTAAATCAAAAGTGCATAAAACGACCGAACATTAATAATGCATATATATGTAAACAAAATTTTATGTCCATGCAAATTGTAATCGGAAAGTTAAATTTGATTAATAGGTAGGAACTACCAGTTGAAATTTAACAAGCCTTATCTTGCAAAAGAAAAAAATATCTTGCATAATATTAAAATCTCCAATCCACATATTTGCTGCTTATATAGCATTTTAAGCCCATAATTGAAATATGTTAACCAAATTATTGAAATTGTAATAATTAATGTACATAACATACCATGGAAGATGTTTCAAATAATCTTTAGTAAATTCTGTTGAATCAAATAAGTGCTGCACACTTTTAGAAGTCATTTAAATTGTAAAATTGCATAAGGATAAAAAAAAATTATAATCAAGATTATGCATGTCTAACTGTAGTTGTGTACACAGAGAGCTAGTTTCATTAATTCACTTCACCATGATCACAGTTTTATAGTAACCATCACAAATTTTCATAGGTGAATTATTTCTTTAAAAAAAAAACTTATTGTGACACACTTGGATTTTTTAACAGGCAAGTTCTCAGCAGTACCTTGTGGTGCAGGTTGTTTTCTTGTATGCTGGACAGGAGTAGTTGATGCACCTTTTTTTGAATCAATAGGTTTGGCAAGTGCAAGAGGAAGAGTAGTTGAATCAATAGGTTTGGCAAGTGCAAGAGGAAGAGTAGTTGATGCACTTTCTTTTGAAGCAATATGTTTGGCAATGGAATTACAAGGACACAACTGCTTTGTTAAGCAAGTAGGAACATCTGTTGTTTTCCTAGTAATTTCATAATGAGGAATATCTGAGACTTTATTTCCTTTTGTTGATATGAATTCCTTGCAAGAAGCATAGGCGGAATGAATTGCACTACACATCTGCGTGGTGGGCTTTAATTCTACAGACTTTATCTTCTTTCTTTGTAAGCTGTATTTCACAATAGAAGCAGCCTCATAATTTTCCACAGTGAGACAACTTCTATCATCTGTAATAATGTCATCCATGATATTAAATGTCCCTTCAAACCAGAGGACCATAAAAGGTAGACAATAGAGCTCTCACAAAAATTCCTAAATATTTATACCTAATAGTAACACCATCACTCTCCTTCAAATCAAAAATATGTGACCACCAATCACAATCTATCCTTGAACTATCATCAAGACAGATTCCTGTGGCTTCCAACTCTGTTATAGCATTATCAAGTGAATACCTTCGAACCTCTTCTAAAAGAAAGCTCCTATCTGAATCATTAATTACTTGAGGCAAGCACTCGCTTAATTTATCAAATGCTGATAAAGTTGTGTTGCATCACCGCTGCTTTGGATGCAGTACTGAAAGCCAAATCAACACTTTATTATTGAGCGGCAAGTTTTTCATCATATATATTGCAGTATTTTGATATGCGTGTCTTAAATTTTTATAAAATGCAGAGATCCAATTAACTTTCTTCTTTTGCAACTCTTGTGCTTCTGAGTAAGCAAACTTTCCAACACTCAAAAATTTATCAACAAGTTGTATTTCTGTATTTTTGACATCAACACTCAGAAGTTCAATCACACTGCTCTCTGGAATAAATTCAACTTTGATGAATGATGACAAAAATTCCTTGCACAGGACAAACATTTCATAGTGGATTTGGTGCATCATAGGTGCCTCATATTAAAACATTTTTATGAATGTAACTTGGACAATATACCTCTGTAAAAGTTCAGGAGCAATGAGAATTTTTCCTGGAGGTGGATCAGAGAAAGCAAAATTCTGTCTTTTTGTACTTTACCAGCTTCAGTCTGTTTTTGTTTTGCAAGATGGGACTGAATTACATTTATGCGGCAGTGCTGATCATCAGACACTTTTCGAGTCTTGTAAACATTGCTCAAAAGTGCATCTACACTTCCACTCTTCTGTTCCTCATTTGACAAAAAGCTATAATAATACAGAATCAAGGCATCACGTAACTCATGGAGTCTGTCACAAGTGGTTAACATCTGCAGAAAACGTGTTTCAGTGGGCCTTAAAATTTGCTTCGCTGAACTTTAATTTAGCAAAACTTGCACTTCAGAGAATAACTGTTTGGCCTTGGGAGAATCCTGAATGTCATAATAAGCATCGCTTGCAAAACACTCAATAAACATATCGAATTTCTGAAAAAATTGTTTCGCAGAATTATGCACTCTATGCACAACATACATCTCCATGAATATCCAGAAGATTTGGGTTTTCCTTTCTCATTAAAGTCTCCACTCCGCCCCTACATCCCCACATTGTGTTGCAGTTATCCATCAGACAACTTATCATTTGAGTGAAGGCTAAATAATTTTCTGAAAGAAGTTCTTTCACCTTTTGGAAAATGTTGACAGCCATGGCAACATTTCCTTTTTTTGTTCCAAGAAGATCTGCGACTGTTTTCTTTTGCTCCTCATCATAAAATCGTACCATCACATTGATGATCTTGTCCATTGCATTATTCATAGCTTCATCTATGTTCAAGGAGAAAAAATTTCCCTTCAACTCTTGGACTAACTCCTTTCTCATGCACTTCGCAGTACCATGTGTATTTGATGTAGGTTGCAGTCGTCCTAGACATTTTCAATTTAGAAAGTGTTAACTTATCACCTGCAAGATGCTTAGATAGCTCAACTAACTGTGGTGCCAAATTGAATGGCAGCGTGTTTTCGCATAAAAATGCAGTCAGAACCGCTTTCTGATGTGCAATTCTGTCAGATATTGATGCTTTGGCCTGAACAGGAGAGACTCCAGGTAATGTTTGTGTATGCTGTTGTACCCGTACACACTTTTGATGATCAGCATCCTTACTGTGTCTGAACAGCACTTTTTTACCATTGCTTCCATAGTTTAACTTTCTGCTGCAGCAAAACAAAATCCCGATTCCTTAATTTTCCAGCACCAAGAACCAAATTTGACGTCATGGGAATCAGTCTCATCTAACCATTCCCATCGCCACTTATTTTAAACACTGCTATCGTTCAAAGCAGATGCATTTTTCGAATCTATGAATTCAATAGCTGACTGCATGTTGAAAAAAGGAATCACAAATTTACCAATACTTGGTTAATTTCGCATACGTAAATTAATATTGAAATGCGTACACGTACACGCATAAAATATGGCAAGATCGACTGATACGACTCACTCCAAAGATTAGCTGTGACCTATGGCGGCAGAGCCAGTGGTGTCTCCACCTAATACAAGCTCGATGGGTGAACCGGTTATGGTGTGTGACATACACGTAGCGAAGAGAAAGCCAGGGATGGGCGAGGCTGGGTTGGGGGTTATGACGTAGGCAAGTATCGGCGTTGAACCTCCAAGGGAGCTGCTCCTCAATTCCTCTTAGACTAGAATGCCCCTCTTACCCAGAATGCATCAGGCGCCACTGCTACTCCGAGTTTACGATAAACAAGGTACTACGGTATGAGCATGGTTGCCGATGGCATACTTACTTTCCGGAGTAGAGCGTATGGATAGAAAGAAAAAAAGAAAAATACATATTTGGAAATTTTATTTTTACTGATATTTTTTTCCGTCCTGCTTCCGTCTTTGGATATTTTCAAAAGACGGAAAACTTGCACCCATGCTCTTGTCTTCCTTCTCACGACTGACTAAACGCAAAAAAAAAATTTAACGAATTTCAAATTATTTACTATTGTTCATACTTCCAGATTATTTTTTAAAATTCAAAAGCATTTAAGGAACGATGTCTAAATTCTGAATAAAATAAAATCTTTCTTTTTTTTTTCTTATCAGGGAAAAGCTAGTTTGACTATAAATTTTATAAAGAAAATTTATATTTTGGCTTCCCTTTATCTTGCAGAGATAGTTTTTAGCTCTTTGCTTCTACGTTGCAGACTCCTGAAAAAGATTCTGCTTCAGGGGTTACATACAAAGCCAACAAATGTATGTGGATGATATCTGATATAGTGAGCTACTGGTTTTACAAGCGCTTTGTAAAAGAAGTGTGCAAGCACTGTGATTCAGTGGGATCACAGTGGAAAAATAATTTTGCTTCTAGATAACCACGCGGCATACCCACAGACATCGAGGAAAGACAACGTATGGGTTGTATTTTTACCCACGAATTGTTTATCAGTCACACAGCTGATGGACCAAGGTATTTTACAGTCTGCAAAATGCCATTATAAAACTGTGTTTATGAGAGGACTTTTGGATGCATGCAATGATGGTACTGATGTCGGGTCGTTTAAGAAAGATTTTAATATTAAAGATGCTATCTGGGCAATTAAGCGATCGTGGGACGAAGTTTTGCCCTCCACTTTAGTTAACGTCTGGCATAATTTATGGCCAGCGCGAATTTTCGATGACAACAATTACTACAATTCTGAATTTCCTGGGTTTATTGTTTCAGGACAGAAAGTTTTGATTGGAGAACTATTAGAATATCCAGGAAGATGATCCTCCAAAATTGGTTTAGTGTTGATGAGAACGTGCCAGTCGTAAATCATTTGACAGATGCAAAGATGCGCAAATTTTCATTAAAGTAGCTTGTTACGTGCAAGTACATCAGGGTCCATACTCATTTTTAAGAATTAAAATTTAGCACTTTTTAAGGAAACAAAATAAAATACATGCATGATACTGACAATTTTCTTCCCTGTAACACAATAGTTTTTTACAGTGCCTACATACCAAAGTGCAGGCACTGAGCTAAAGTGAAAAACCCCAAAGCATTCAGAGAGCGTGAATCATGTAAACCTCAATGACACTGTGCATGACCAAGCTTCACAGGATTTAGTTGTTGTTTTTTAAATCCACTTTGATACAAACCTAAAAGGCAGGATATTCCATGCTCTGGAATTCAAGAAACTAGATAGAAACAAGAACCCAATAAGCTGGAAAGCCAACCCTTTGGGGAACAAAGAAAAAGAAAAAAGAAAAAAAAAAAAAAAGAGAGATACTGTTTTTATTTGTATAAAAATATTCTGAACTTTCTATTTACAATATATGTAACATGCCTTCACTGGATGGCAAACAGTGAAACATTTATGTTTCTGTATGCCTACTTATACTTAGTATGAGGGCAAACATTTAAATGCATATTTTCTTTACCTGGATTTATTCTTTTTGATATTTCACTTTTGAAAAATACCTAGTGGTTAAAAATTTTAGGTAATTTAATACATGAAAATGTTTGACTTGGCAATTCCAATGTTTTTCACTTTCAATAGCAGTTGTGTTTTCAAAGGGTTAGTGTCCCCTTTTTTCCTTCTACATTTATTCTCAGTCCATACAAACTTGGCAGTCGGCAGAATTGAACTCTCCCACAATTTGATAGCAGGTATGAAAGTGCTGTTCTTCAGTGGAACTCCCTTGAGTAACATTAGGATACAAGGTTTTAAATTGCCTAAAGGAGCTGTTCTCTTTCGATAACTACAATCGACCATATGGTAGGGTGGACAAAAGAATTATCTCAGTAATTCAGGAAAAAGCAATTTGAGGCAGTAGTATGCTTTTAATACAATTGGAACAAACTGGAAGGGGAAGGGGGATGCTTGGTAATCCTCACTGCCGCTTGGTTACAAATGAGAGACTATGTAATAATCTGTTAGTTTTCTTTAGTATTCAACTAAATGCCAAATCTTTTGACAGAATACTTTGCTAGGTTAGAATAATCACAGTAATTTGAAAAGTATCTTACGTTAAATAATAAAATTTCGGTCAAAATCGAAGGAACTTGAAATATTCTTAAATATCAGAATATTTAATATAGCGTTAAACATGCCAAGCAGCTCCTAAAAGAATCACAAGGCAACTTTCTTTAATGACACACAGAATTCTCTTTTCCTCCACTTCCTAAAGTGTTCTACAAGGTAAATGGCATCCAGTGTTGAAAGAATTTTTTTTTTTTAAATCGCACATGTAAAAGCAGAGATATTGAGAAAAACAGATTAAAAATTTGTGCCCCCTAGCGGCAAAATTGTGCATTATTTTGGAAAGAAAATACAGAGTTTGCGTAGTTAGCAGTATCTGACCAAAGAAAAGTTTTTCAATCATGTTTTTAGTCCCGCAGATATTGCTCTAAACAGAAAGGTGAGCTTACACACTCTGGTGGCAGACTTCTGCATTAAAAAAATTTTGAAATCATATGAGATAAACATTTCACAGCAGAAATGATCTTCAACAAAGAAATAATTTTTTAAATCGGACTGTTAGAAACAGAGATATTGACAAAAATAAGGTATGCATCTACACCCCCTGCCAGAAAAGCCATGCATTATTTTAAGAAGAAAGTATTCTCAAAGGGTTTTTTGATGTGAGCAGTATCAGTCCACAGAAGAATTTTTCCAATCAAGTTTTGAGGAGCTCAGATTTTGCTGCAAATACATCAAAAGCAGAAATTAACACTTATGCCCCTGGTGGCCAAACCATTCTTTACCAAATAGTAAAAATTATATGTAAAGCATTTCCCATCAGAAACTGTATCCGGTGCAAAAAGAATTTTTCAAATCGGAGTTTTAGAAGCAGAGATATCTGACAAAAAGCAATTGACCTTTATGCTCCCTAGCGGAAAGTCTATGAATTACTTGATATTTTGAAATTATATGAAAAACCTTTCACAGTGGTAACTATCCAACAAAGAAAGATTTTTTCAAATCGGTTTCTTACAAGCAAAGATATCAACAAAAAATTAAAATATATACCTATGTCCCTGGCGGAGAAACCACGCATTATTTTAAGAAGAAAATATTCGGAAAAGGTTTACCAACGTGAGTGGTATTGGTCCACGAACAAATTTTTTTCAATCAATATTTTGGAAGCTTAGATTTTGCTGCAAATGCAACAAAAGCAGAAATTAACAATTCCGCCCTCTAGTGGCCAAACCGTTTACCAAAAATTAGAAATTATATGCAAAAGATTTCCCATCAGGAGCTGTATCCGCTGGAGAAAGAATTTTTCAAATCGGAGTTTTTGAAGCGGAGATATCGGGGCGCAGTTTACTTTTACGACCGTAGTGGAAAATCTATGCGTAACTTGAAAAAGGACTATACCTTAATAGTCTTCGATAAAAATGGAATAGAAGGGTAAAAGAATTTTTTCAATCAGACAAATATATGGAATAAAATGTATTTTGAATTAAATATCATCTGCATTTACGAACTCTAGCGGCAAAATTGTGCATCTTGAAAAAAAAAAGGAAATGAAGGATCATCTCATTCACACATTTCAAAGCTTTCCAATGCAAAAAATTTTCTTTCAAATCAGACTATTAGTTGCAGAGATATGGTGTGTCCACAGACGGACAGAGGGATAACATAAGCACATCTTTTTTACAAAAGATGTGCTTTATAAAGTGTGGAAAAATTTCCGAATTTTCAATTAAAAGATCTGAATTTTTCACATATGTCCTAGCTGGGTCATATAAGGTTACCCTGCAAATTTTACTACAATCAAAAACTTTTTGAATTGTACATAATTTTTTTAATTTTTTTTATGATGTACTGCCACTGCCGGCAATTGCAAACGTGATTAAAAATTTTAGTGTCTAGTTTTCAGAATTTTTATCAGATTCCCACAACATTTGGAGGGTTTATTCCTTTAAGCGATTTATTAAGCGCATTAAATTTTCAGCCAGTTTTGTCAAAATTCCACGAAGATAGAAAATCATATTTTTAATCCCAGTAGCGTGCAGAAGATGCTTATCAGTCAACAGCGTGCTGGTCTGCATTCACCCATTTAGGCAAGGAAGCTTCTGCACCCCCCCCCCAACACACTCACTTCTGTTCACAGCTGGAGAAGAGCTAATGTTTTTGATGCAATACTGGCTGCCAAATCTTTTAACCAAACTAGTTCAGTATAAAAAGAAATACAATAATGCCAGGAGTTTTCCAGGAGTCATTAAAAATTGCTTTTCCAGTTTTCCAGGGCCCTGGAAAATAAAAATTTAATTCCAGGAGTTTTCCAGGAAGTGTACAAACCCTGAATGTAATAATGATGGGTATTTTTTTTTTAAGTATTAAGTTTCCCGAGTAAATTTTCCTTGAATTCTGCATATGGCTCCACAATTGTCACTAAAGTGCATCGATCTGTTGTAACCCACTGTTTTTAGGATATATATATATTATATTAATTCAACTTTTGTCGAAATCATTACGTGGTTTATAAAATTATTAACTCTATGTCAACAAAATAGTTTCCATATTATTTACTGTTTCGCACGTTACTAGAAATTTGAGCACAGGAAAAACGTCAACATAATAAAAAATTCTTTATTTCAACTTGCCACTTATACACTGCCGGACAATTGCTAAGGACAGATGACAATAGCGACAATAGCAACCATAAAATGGAAGGCAGGAAAATGTGGAAATTAGCATAAGTGCGGGATACAGTAAGACGTGTTGTGCGTATGCAAATTTTGGATTGCCGAACTTGTTCGTGACGTCCAAGCGCTGATAAGAGATATAAAGGATTTGACGCGTATTGACCGTTGTTGTTCAAACGCAAAGTTGAAAGGGAAAGAATCAATTGACGAACTTGCAATTTTCAGTATGTCTTCCCGACATCACCTAGATGATTTTACACGTGGCCGTATTATTGGCAAGATTGAAGAAGAGCGAAAAATAACAGATGTTGCCAGGGAGTTCGACGTCAGCCACAGTGTTGTTTCAAGGCTTTGGAAATCATTTCAAATAAATGTAGAGTGTAGCAAACGTCACGGGGGAGGTCGTGTTCGCAGTACGACACCTGCAGAAGATTGGTACATATTGCTATCAACAAAAGACACCGGCGCAGCACAGCTAGTGAGGTAGCAAATCAGTTTATGGCTGCTACTGGCAAGCGGATCTCCCGAAAAACTGTCGCCAGACGTTTGCATGAAGGAGGACTATACGCCCGCCATCCTGTTGTGTGCATCCCATTCTCCAGAAGTCACCGTGCCGCCCGTTTGCAATGGTGCCATCAACATCGCAATTGGACTGATAATGACTGGTCTGCTGTCCTCTTCTCAGATGAGAGTAGATACAGTCTATCGTCTGATTGTCGACGACAACTGATCTGGCGTGATAGTGGTACTGCATATTGTCCAGCAAACATACAGGAAATGGACCGATATCAGACATGTAGCGTCATGGTATGGGCTGGCATCATCATCAATGGCCGTACGTCCCTCTATGTGCTTCCAACTGGGGCTATGACTGGCCAACGCTACATTAATGATGTTCTGCTACCTCATGTTCGCATGTTCTGTGGTGCTGTCGGTGATAGATTCATTTTCATGGACGACAACGCAACATGTCATTGAACAGTCGCTGTCCAGGAGTGTCTTGAGAGCAAGGATATTCAACGCCTCGTATGGCCAGCACGTTCTCCACATCTGAATCGCATTGAAAATGTGTGGGATGCTTTGGGGAGGAGTCTTGCTGGTTGCCAATGCCCTCCAATAAACAAGGACACCCTCATCCGTGCACTGACAGAGGAATGGGATAAATTACCCCAACAGCTGCTTGATAATGTTGTGCAAAGCATGACATGACGTGTGGAATCTTGCATCGCCCTCCATGGTGGCCATATCCCGTATTGACATCTTACGCCGGAACGCCTGCGGACGGTAATTCCATTTTTTTCATGTTTACGTATTCTGTACAAAATGGCCTGTTTGTCCCTTGAACACGTTCCAAAGCCTTCTGGATTTCAGAGCACAATAAATTGTCTTTCTTGTAATGTCCTGGCATTCTGACATTTTATTTCACTTGGCATCCAACCACACTTACTTTTTTATGCGCTATATAGACGTTTATGATCCGTCCTTAGCAATTGTCCAGCAGTGTATTCCTTTTTGTTGTTCCTTATGATCGTTTAGAATTTCATTATATGAAGATTTACAAATTTTATATTTGTAAATCTTCATATGACTGTATATGAAGATTTACATATGACTGTACATATAAAAACATTTTTTCATATAAAATATTTAAATCTTCATATAATGAAATTCTAAACGATCATAAGGAACAGCAAAAAGGAATATAAGTGGCAAGTTGAAATAAAGAATTTGTTATTATATTGATGTTTTTCCCGTGCTCAAATTTCTAGTAACGTGCGAAACAGTAAATAATAGGGAAACTATTTTGTTGACATATAGTTAATAGTTTTTAGGATATTTGGAATATATCATCTTGGAATGAATCCAAGCATTCTAAAACCAAATTTTGACCAGGGCAGAGTGGACATCCATGAAGCATACACACTTCATTGTTCATACTACAAACCATCTGTGAAAGCAATTTCTTGTAAGTATAATTAAGTTTTGCCTAATTAATCATCTTGACATTCTGATGTATACAGCACACACATACTGAATGTGTGCCTGGTATCCCAGCTAGCACACACCATTTTGGAGGCAATTCACAGAATTTGGAAAATCCAATTTTTGCCTCTGAATGCAATTCTTTAAACCTTTCATACAGTTCTATTAAGTTGCAAAGTACTAGCCGCTTTTGTCTCACCTCCCCCCACCCCCAGAGTTGTTTTTCATGCTGACAAAATCTTTTATTCCTGGACAGTCTGCTGCATTCATCATCCTCATAAAAACTGATTACTTGGGATAAAGTATCATCTGAAATCTTCTTGCCATTTTGTTTCTGGTGAATGAAACTTGGTAATACACCATGATTTTGTACAATACTTCTTGTTGTTCGTACGAAGTATTTACCGACTTCAAATTGCGCACAAATTTTGAAGATTGACCATGATTGTGGAAGCAAGCTAATAATCCTGACCTTTTCTTCAAAACTGGTAACATTCTTTATCTTTGTTTTAAGGTTTGAAATTAATGTTTCATATTCATTCTGTTGTTTTGTTTCTCTTGATTTTGAAGTACTGGGTTCATTATAAACCCCAAACTAATCATGCAGTTTATGTGAAACATTACCAGATATTTGGGTAACTTTTCTTTTCTATGGCAGCATATCTCCTCTGTACTGGCAAAGTTTAAGCTTTCACTGGAGAAATTCCTAAAATGCTACATGCTTGATTAACTGATTCCAATTTAACATGTTTTGGTTCATACAAGCTATTCTCATCAGTTTCAGCATATCAGATTCAGAGTATGATTCCTTATAATTTACTTTCTTGCATTTTCCTGTTTCTATGATGAGTCTTGTTACTCTTAGTGACCACTTTTTGACAGTTAGAAATAGAGATTTCCCAGGAACAAGCTGTAGTTTCAGATGTTAGTATTCTTCAGCAAAGCTCATTGTTAGCTTATGCAATAAATTCTTTACTATTTTTTTATGGATACTGTATGGATCACAACATCTATTTCCATATAAGTGGTGGTATTTATCCAAATATTTAATTTTATGGTGCTCACATACACTTTGAATATTGTCTTTAATTCTCATTTTCAATAATTTCTGTTGCTCATGTGAATACTCACAAATTTTAGTCACTTTTCTTAAAGAGCTGTATGATGCATTAGTAGTCTTCCACACTCAAGACACCAAAACAACACTGCATTCCTGAATACACTTATGATACAAATAATTTCTGAATTTGTAGTATTAATCAAAAAATTGGATTACACAACTTTAAAACTAATTCAGCAAATATGATTTACATAGAAAATATACATATTTACAACACTGATATTATAAATTTGAAACAAAGCTAAGAGACTTGGGGGTCATTCCATGTGAAATCAACCAGCAAAAATAGCATTTTCAACCTAACCATTTCTTATTTTTATGAAACTTGGTATATTTGTAGAATTCATCAATATAAACATATAACAATTTTTTCTGAATTTTTAATGCATGCGTTTTTGAGTTATTGATTTTTGAAATTTCAAAAAACCCTGAAATTTCATCATCTGAGCAAACTTTAACTGCCAATTACTCGGGTTCTAGTAGAGCTAGTCATGAATTATGGCTCATTTTAAAGATCTTGAATTGGGCTTTCATTTGATATGCCATATGACACTATTAAAACAATTTAATGTCAATTTTAAAATTTTGAAATTGAAATATTAAAAAACATGTTATTTAAAAAATCTGAAATATATATATGTTTAACAAACATTATTTTTCTACATATCCTGAAAGTTTCATAATGGGATCGCTATGGCATCACTATAAAAAAATAAATAACATAGGACATTACTAAACGCACCATTAGTGACTGAGGAATTGTTTATTTTGTCTGTCTAAAATGTTATCCCTGGTCTTACAAACAATGCAAATGTTAATGAATTAATTATAATTAGTTAAAAAGTTAATATATATCCATAAGGGTAACAAATTGTGTTTCTTTCCTAGGTTTTAAAGTAAAAGCAAAGTAAAAGATGCATGCCAGCAGACCATCCACATCAAAAGTTTCAAGTATGGTTTACTGTTGCAACCCCCTTGGGAAACCAAACCATAAATATAACAAAAAAATCTGCGACCAGTTTCCAAGAATCTATTGCTACAGAACAAGTTGCTCAAAACTGGAGACAAGATCTGCGACAGTTGTCGTAAAGCAATCCAGAAATTTCACTCTGAAGCTGCTGAACATTCCTCTTCACCTTCTGACAGCTATAATTAGAACAAGAAGCTGAAGGCCATGCTGTTCCATCTGAAAACATTGAAGTATCAACTCCTGAAAAAGAGCATGCTATAGAAGCATTTAACAGAAGTTTACAATGTCTGGATGAAACACCAATCAAGAAAAAACGCCTGCAAGAAAAAAAATACCCTGAAGAGAAATATAAAAAAGCCCAAGAAGCATTTCAAGCAAAATTATTAAAGTTAAGTCCTGCGTCAGAACCAAAGGATATTTCTTCTCCTGAACCAGAAATTATAAGACAATTGAAAGAAAAATTTCATTCCACAGAAAATAAAAGCATAAGAATGCAGATATTGAGTACACTGCCTAAATCTTGGTCACTGAAACGAACTGAAACAGAATTTAGAGTTTCAAATTTTATGGCCAGAAAAGCTCTAGTAAAAGAAAAAGGTATCATGTCTTCTCCTGATCCAAAGCCAGGAAAGACTTTAGACAAAGACACAGCAAATTGTATACAAGAATTTTATGAGAGTGACAATGTAAGCCACCAAATGCCAGGAAAAAAGACTGTTTCCATTAAAATAGATAATAAGCGACAACAGGAAAAAAAATTGCTTCCGAGTAATTTGCGTGAAATGTATACTCTTTTTAAAGAGAGATTTCAAGAGAAAAAGGTGGGGTTCTCCAAGTTCTGTGAACTTTGCACTAAGCACTGCGTTCTTGCAGGAGCAAGTGGCACACATTCTGTTTGTGTTTGTACAATGCATCAGAATGTTACACTGATGATGACACAATGCAAGTTACCTGATTAAACAGGAGACACTGTTCAGCCAATAAACTCCTATAAAGATGTCCTTGCAAACATAATTTGTGGAAACCCTACACCTGCATGTTACTTCAGTCAGTACAACTGTCTAGGATTAGAACAGCTCAAGCAACGATTTGAAGATTGTTTTGATCTAAATAGTACAGAAAATGTGACATTCAAGCAATGGATGCAATTAGAGAAGAGGATAGTACTTGAAACATTATCAAAATCCACACAGGAGTTTTTGGACTTGTTGTTTGGAAAACTTCCAGCCCTGCTTCACCATTCTTTTATAGCAACTCAACAGTCAAGTTACTTAAGACATCTTAAAGACAATAACAGAAAATCAATACATAGTAATTTGTGACTTTGCTGAAAATTATTCTTTTGTATTGCAAAATGCAGCTCAGGGTTTTTACTGGAACAATGCCC
Source organism: Macrothele yani (assembly GCA_039090855.1). Lineage (NCBI taxonomy): Eukaryota > Metazoa > Arthropoda > Arachnida > Araneae > Macrothelidae > Macrothele > Macrothele yani. The sequence goes on along the minus strand of CM077023.1, from coordinate 67,091,387 downwards.
AAGCAACCCTGCATCCTATAGTTATATACTATTGAGATGAGAAAACTCAGAACCTAGGACATGTAAGTTTTGTGATTATATCTGACTGCCTAATTTACGACAGTATAGCTGTCCATCTGTTTCAGCGTTACCTAATTAATTTCATGCAGTCACATTTTTCTCAAAAACCTGAAAAGATATTTTATTTTTCGGATGGAGCAGCTTCACAATACAAAAACACGTCAAACTTCCTCAGCTTGTGCTACCACGAGACTGACTTTAATATAAAAGCAGAATGGAATTTTTTTGCAACAGCACATGGCAAACATGCATGTGATGGGATAGGGGGTACTGTGAAGCGATTAGCTGCAAAGGCAAGTTTACAACTTGTTTATAATAATCAAATTATGACCCTACGCCAACTCTTTGAATGGGCCACTGCTAATATTATATCCATTCACTTTCGGTTTGCAACAACAGAAAATTACAAAGAGGAGGAAATTATCCTTAAAAGTAGAATAGCTTCTGCTAAGACAATAAGTGGTACTCAGAAACTCCATTGTTTCATTCCTGCAGGAAAACACAAATTACTAGTCAAAACTTACTCACTTTCTGAGCATTTTAAAGAAGAGATATGTGCAACAGATGAAGGGGAAGAGAACATTAGTTTTGAAAATATGGTACGTTTTGTGATTAGTAAGTACTCAGAGCACTGGTGGTTGGGATGTGTACTTGGTGTGAATCAGGACACAGAAGAGGTAAAAGTGAGCTTCCTGGAGCCGCATGGTCCATCTCCATCATACAAGTATCCTCAATCACTGGATATACTGTTGGTTCATAAATCTGATGTTTTGTTAATAGTTGACCCGACAACAGCTACTAGAAGAGCATATAATTTAACAATGACTGAGACAAAGGCAAATCAAGCACTGGCATAAAAGTGCGGCAAAATTTAAAAGAAATAAAAAAAAGCAGGATACATATAGAAGATAAAATAATTTTGTAAGTGCAAATATGCACACAGAACCTTATACTGAATTATGAAATGAATTACTTTAGGACACAGTTCCAATTACTTAGATGTTTATTTTCATTCTTTAAGATTCACAATGTTTAAAAGAACAAGTATGACATTTTACACAAACCACATAAAGAATACCCTTCCAGTCATGGATGGAACTGGTGAGTACATCTGGCATATTTCAGATGCATTGTTCTACATTATTATTTTTTTTATAGTGATCCCATAATGAAATTTCAGGATATGTAGAAAAATAATGTTTGTTAAACATATATTTTTTTCAATTTTAAAAAAAACAAGTTTTTTAATATTTCAATTTTAAAATTGACAGTAATTTTTTTAATAGTGTCATGTGGCATATCAAATGAAAGCCCAATTCAAGATCTTTAAAATGAGCCATAATTCATGACCCTAGCTCTACTAGAACCCGAGTAATTGGCAGTTAAAGTTTGCCCAGATGATGAAATTTCAGGGGGTTTTTTGAAATTTCAAAAATCAATAACTCAAAAACGGATGCATTAAAAATTCTGAAAAAAAAATCATGTTTATATTGATGAATACTACAATTATACCAAGTTTCATAAAAATCAAAAAATGTCGGGTTGTGAGCCTTATTGATTTGACATGGAATGGAATGACCCTTGGATGTTTCACCCTCAAGTCCTTCAAATGGATAATCAGACTGACATGAATATTGACATGTTAGTTTATGATTGCATCACTTTTCTAAAATCCTTAAAACTGGGCAAGGACATTATATTTTAGCAAAAAGACCTACAACATGAATGCAAATAAGAATTTGTTCGGAACATTTTTTGGAAACAAATGGGAGGGGGGTCAGTTGCATAGTAACAAATTGCAGTTGCATAGTAACAATGACCGGCCTTATTACTTTGCAAAACAATTATATACATTTTTAATGTATTAAAATAAACATATTAAATGCATGTATTACTAACTATTTCATGTTAGATTAAATGCTAAAAGTATGCCCATATTGCATACCATGAAGGGCAAATTTGCATTATCAATATTTCGGAAACTATTGTGAAACACAAAACAAAACTTTGAGAATATTTAGATATGCAATAGAAAATAGTCCTCAGAAAAAATAAGGTACCCCTTTTGATTACCCCTGCTACCCCTGTTGATTTATTATATCCAAAAAATTGGAAATTTTGGCAATGTTGCAGTTATAAAATATTTTCTGATTAAAAAAGAAGAAACATAACACAAGTTGCTTTAACATTCTTAGCAACATATGAGGATTGCCTGAAAAAATTTACACTTTGTGTTTAAGTATCCTTCTGGTATAAAAATGCTGCCGAAAAGTGACGAAATCAGCACCGTGACCTTGAACTTTGACCCCCTACAACCTGATGAATTATTATGCTATGGAAATGAAGTTATTACTTATGAATGTACATGTTATTACCTCTATTTAAGCACCCATTAAGTGTCATTATCTTCCCAATTACTCAATTTGTGTTAATTAACGATAACCCTTATTTTAGCTCATTTTGGGGGTTTGAGGGCCCAAATCTCCAAATCTACCAGTCACTCAATCTGACCGCTTCAGATTTCAATGAAACCTTCACGGATCATTCTCCCTAGTGATATAAATGAGAATATATTTTTAAAATGTTTTTATCTCATTGGGTTTTCATTTATCATGAAAATTTTGAAAAATTGTCGTTTTTTGGCTTGCATACACTTTTTCAATCTGGAATCTATCAAGTTCTATAAGGCCTAGAGAGTTGTTTGACCCCTCATTTTAAAGAGAATTTCATAAGTTTTAATTTGATATGCAACTTGATTATGCTTGGTGAAAAAACATTTTAATTTAAAAAAAAAATTAAAAAATTTAAGATAGTGTTTTTTAAAAATTTTGAAAAGAAGAAATGTTTTTTGTAATATTATAAGCTTTAAATCCTGAAACTTTTAGAGTGGGATCTCAATGGGATCAAGAGTTATGGTACCAATGATATTGCTTTAAATACCAGTTAGGGCTACATTGCTACCTTTAACTTTTGTAAGGTAAAAAAAAAATAAAAAAAATACATTGGCTAAAAGGTAACCAATTTACATTAGGGTCTATTACAGATAATGATTTACTAAACCTGCAGACAAATTAGGGATAGCATGCGAGTAAATAGTCTGCTAATCCATAAACCCAAAAAGCTGAATTACTTTTCAGATGGAGCATCATCACAGTACAAAAACAAATCAAACTTTCTCAATCTCTGCCATCATGAGAAAGATTTTGGCATCAAGGCAGAATGGAACTTCTTTGCATCATCACATGGAAAAAATGCATGTGATGGTGTCGGAGGAACTGTTAAACTATTACCGGCATTGGCCAGTCTACGAATGGTCTACAATGATCAAATTATGATTCCTCGCCAACTTTATGACTGGGCTAAAGACAATATTGTCAACATCAGTTTTTTGTATTCCACTACAGATGAATACGAGGCAGAGGAAAAATCCTTGAAGAGTAGGTTTGAAGCAGCAGCAACAACAATAAAGGGTACTCAACAATTTCACAGTTATAGTCCTGTGAATGAGACTAGAGTTTTAGTGAAAAGCTACTCATTTTCAGAGGAATCAAGTGTAGAAATAGTTTCAGCTGATGACACTGATGATGATCTGGACATTAATGACATTGTTACATACCAATACTCAGACAAGTGGTGGTTAGGTTGTGTGTTAGTAATAGAAGGAGTTTCTGCCGGAGGCGCGGCCTCCATCCTGACCCAAAGCTGTTTTTAGACCGTGCAGCCATACCAGTTTTGCCGGAGACCAAGTTCCTTGGACTGACCGTTGACCGTGCGCTTACGTTCCATGCGCACGTTCGGCGGCTCAAGATCTCCTGTCTGCGGGCTCTCTCTATTCTTAAGATCCTTTCGAGAGTCTTGTGGGGCGCAGACAGGATGTCTTTAATTCGTATTTACCATTCCTTAATACGGTCGAAACTGGATTATGGTTGTATCGTGTATGGCTCTGCTCGTCGTTCCGTTCTCCGGCCTTTGGACACTATTCACCATCAAGCACTGCGTCTTTGTTCAGGAGCATTTCGAACATCTCCAATTCCCAGCCTTTACGCTGACGCGAACGAACCATCGCTTGAATTACGCCGTCTGCAGCTGTCTATTCAATTCTATCTGAAACTTAGATCTCTTCCAGACCATCCTTTATACGATGCAGTTTTTCATCCCCAGCATGCTCGTTTATTCGGGAACCGGCCCTCGTGCATTTCAACTTTCGGTCTTCGTATGGCGGCCGTAGCCCGTGATGTAGGGCTCGACTTGTCACTTGTTGGAGAGACCAGGGGCTTTGGGGATCCTCCAAGGCACCCACTTGGTGTCATGGTTGATACCACCTTTACATCTTTCGATAAATCTTCAACCCCTGCGTCAGTGTACCAGCAGCTCTTCGCTGAGCACCGTGACCTCAATTCTGACTACACTCCCATTTTCACTGATGGCTCCAAGATGCATGGAGTTGTTGGATCCGCGGCTGTCTGTGTAGATGACGTGTCAGTAGCGCGGATCCCAGCTGAGGCCACGGTGTTTTCGGCGGAGATGCATGCTGTGTATCTTGCACTGCTTCATGTTCAGTCGGGCTCTCATCAACGGGCTGCGGTGTACACTGATTCTTTGAGTGTTGTACAGTCACTGTCATCGTTGGACTGCTGTGACCACCCTTTTCTTCTTACCGTACGAAGGCTTCTTTGTTCTTTTCTCGAGGCCGGTGTCCAGATACAATTTTGTTGGATTCCAGGGCATGTTGGAATCTCGGGTAACGAGTGTGCTGATGCGGCAGCTAGATCTGCTTCCTCTTTGGTCGTCACACCCTTGCCACTGTTTCACCGGGATTTCCGCTTTCTGGTTCGCGACCATATCAAGCGAACGTGGCAAGGTCTGTGGGACCAAGAGGTGGAAAATAAACTGCATCGTATTAAACCTAATCTTGAAATTTGGAAATCCACATATCGTCGGAACCGTAGGGAGGAAGTGGTGCTTGCGCGTCTCCGCATTGGGCATTGTCGTTTCACTCACCGCTTTTTGCTGTGTGAGACGTGCAATTGCCGACTCACCGTCACTCATCTTCTGTGTACCTGTGTTCGTTTTCGTGATGTACGTTTTCATTTCTTTCATTCTCATTTGTTGACCGAGGACGCCGCTACACTGCAGCGGCTCCTCAATGACCACTGCAATACTGTTGCTGTTTTTTCATTTTTTAAACAAATTGACTATTTTAAACGTATCTAGATTTTAGCCCTATCATCATCCTCATTTCTCAGTTTTACTGAATCAGCTAGATTTTAATCATTGTATCATGTTTTTAATACTGTATGTTTCATTATCTTTTTAGCCCTTTCATCGTACTCATTTTTCAGTTTTACATGATCAGTCAGATTTTAAGCTTTTTACCACGTTTTTATTACTGTTTGCTTGTCTGTCTTGTCTCTGGCGCTCTTTGGCCAATCATGGCTCTTGCGCCATAAAAATCAAACAACCAACCTAATAGAAGGAGACGAAGTAAAAGTTTTTTGGAACCACATGGCTCTTCTCCATCTTTCAAATACCCACAATTTACAGACATAATAGTTGTGCATAAAAGTGAAGTTTTAACAAAAGTTGGTCCTACAACAGCTACAGGAAGAGTTTATCGACTTACAGACTCAGAAACCAAAAAGGCAAACAAGAAATTATTTTTTAAATTAAAGAACTAAGAGGTCACTATTTTGGTGTAACTACAACTCTGAGTGCTTACTAAAAAAAACTTTTATTAATTTTACCAGGTAAAACTTTTAGCCTGTTGGGACTATCCTTTCCTTGTTTTATGTTTATGTATTAGTATGATGTATTACGTAGATTTTAAAACTGAGTGTCTGTTATCATGTAAACACACTAAAAACTAGAATTATAATCCATTATTACTTGTACAGTAACTAAGTTTTTTGCCATAGCTGCCGATCCCATTGAGATCCCACTCTAAAAGTTTCAGGATTTAAAGCTTATAATATTACAAAAAAACATTTTTCAAAATTTTTAAAAAACACTACTTAAAAATTTTTATATTTTTTTTAATTAAAAAAAAATTCACCAAGCATAGTCAAGTTGCATATCAAATCAAAACTTATGAAATTATTTTTAAAATGAAGGGGTCAAACAACTCTTTAGGCCTTATAGAACTTGAGAAATTCAAGATTGAAAAAGTTTATGCAAGTCAAAAAATGATGATTTTTCAAAATTTTAAAAATTAATTACATGAAAACCCAATGAGATAAAAAAATAAAAAAAAATATTCTCATTTATATCATTAAGGAGAATGATCCCTGAAGGTTTCATTGAAATCTGAGATGGTCAGGTTGGATATTGAAATTTTTTGGTTGATTTGGCATGGCAATGACCCAGTTGGGAAAATAAATCCTAAAACTTTGTTTTCAGGGTACTTTTATTTGTACACCGTACTGTAACATAAAAAAATGAGGAAAATCAAAAAACCTACGACAATTTTTTTTTTAATCTGGTGATTTCATGTGGAAATGACCCAGTCCACGAAAAGAATTTTTTCAATTTAGCTTTTAGAAACTCAGATCTTGTTGCAAATACATCAGAGGCAGAAATAAACACTTACACCCCATGGTGGCCAAACCAATCCTTACCAAAATTAGAAATTTTACATAAAACATTTCCCATGAGGAACTGTTTCGGATGCAGGAAGAATTTTTCAATTTAGGAGCACAGACACCGGGGAAAACACAATTTTCCTTTATCCCCCTAGAGGAAAATCCATGCATTACTTGAAAAAGGAACCGTGCTTAAAATATTCTTTGTTATAAGTGGCATCAAATGGAAGAAAAAAATTTTAAATCGGATATTTAGAAGTAAATATATGCAATAAAATGTATTTTGAATTCAATATCATCTGCATTTATGCCCTCTAGCAGCAAAGCTTTGTATCGGAAAAAAACACGAAGGAAAGGATAATCATTTGCACATTTCAAGCTTTCCAATGCAAAGAAGAATTTTTTAAATCGGACTATTAGTTGCAGAGATATGGTGTCCACAGCCGGACAAACCGACAACATAAGCATAATGTTTTTTTACAAAAGACATGCTAAAAATAATCAAGTAGGTTTAGGAATTATTTCACATGCAGTTGTATAAGTCTGAAGAATTAAATGTATTATTAGAAGATGGCAAGGAAGCCCTAATTGAAAAGTGTTTTTAAAGAGAAAAATGATAATTTGGAATTATAGGAGAAGGATAATTATTTTTATTCTGATCTTGTGTAGTTAAGTCATAAAAAGCACCTTCCTGACATTCTAACAATTTTGATCCCAATCGTGTCAGAATACATGCTCCACAAGTGCTTATATAGCTCTATACAACTTAAAAGCGGCAGACGCCGTTAACTGCAGGCAGCAAGCTCCTCCTACTTTAAAGATCACCTCAACCGAAGGTCATGACCCACCCACAGAGATCTTGATAACAGCTGGTGCCTTGAGCACCCTAACTATGAAGCACCTTTTCAATGCGACAAATACAAATACACTGACCTAGTTACTGGTAAACTGCAGGCCTTCCCTCTTCACACAAAAGCTGTTTGCACTTTTCATTAATCTAAGGTTAACAGTAAAAACATCGACAAAGCAGATTTTTCCACTTCAGCATAGGAAAATCATATCTGTTCTATGCATACATTAAAAGCAAAAAATTCTTGTCACCAGCATAAAATTTTTAGGTGCTGTAGTGCCCGGGTTTTGTCGAGCCCTGCGAGGTGCCATCTATTGACATGCGACACAGAAACATCAATGTTGTTTCTGTATCATTATTTACATCGTTCAAACAAATGGATTTTATTTACATTCTGAATTCGTGACCAAGGGGATTTTTCTGTAGGAAATTATTTAATTTATAAATGTAAATCAGTCCTCGTTTGATAGGTCATAAAACTATTACATATTTTGCAGACTAAAATGCGTTAACTACATTTTGTACAAATCCATTGTCATGGGTTAAGCCAAACGTGGCTACTGATGAAATGATATGTGGGTCATTCCGAAAAAAGTGTAAAAACCATGTCCGAGAAAGTATGATTTTTTATTTAAATAATGGTGGGGTTTTCAAAGGTGTGTTTGTCTCTTGTTCCTTATTTTATTTTGTTTAGTAAGGAATTTTTTTATAAAGTTCTAGATCAAATACAGTAATTTACAGCAATTATTGTTTATAGCTGGACAGATAAAATCTGTTGTCTGAGGCTCAAATTTATGAGGTTCAAAGAAGTTTCCTATTGGATGGTTAAGAGTTATAATTGCTATTTGACTCGTATGTAAGAAAACTCCTAGTTATAAAAAATATTGACAAAAAACATTCAAAAAAATGCTTTGTGTGTGTGCGATAACTGTTTTTATATGTGTGTCCCATACTTTATTCAACTCTGTTACGCAAATTAGAAAAAAATATTTTGAAATTGCATTAAAGTTGACAACACCGCTGAAGTTATTGGAGGGTTTTGTGTTCACTTCCTGTCAGCCATATTGGATTAAATCCTCAAGAACAAGGTAAGATGCATTTCATGTATGTGATTATCTCAATACATTGAGTAAATGTCCACACCAAAAGAGAAAATTTCCTCAAAAATGCACCTGGCCTTTTGTTTCACACATTCTTTAACCAGTCAATTGTTCCGGATTCGTTCGTCCATCCTTTTTCATGAGTACGAACGAGCACACCAGATGGAAAGACAACGCTTTTCGGCAGAGTTTTGCGTTTGAAAATAATTACCGGAGGCAAGCTTACTGCCGTCGGCCAAACAGGAAAGAACAACTGCGAAACTGGATTTTTCGTGGCCAGTCGTTTTGATCAAGACATTTTTTCGCCCTTTTTGGTTCACCGTCTTATTTCCAGGAAGGTCGAAACACATGGCGGTTTCATCCATGTTCCCCATTTGGGAAAGTTCAAAAGCAGTCTCTTTTCTTTTTTGAATTACATACTTTTGAAATTCCATTATCTTTGCTTCGAGGTCACGAGGTAACTTTTGTGCAATTTTGGTGCGCTGGCGTAGACACAACCCATAGCGGTTCATGAACCTTGTGCACCAACCTGGTGAGGCACGAAAAGTGTTATTTGCGGCTGCAAAGTTTTCATCTTTTGCGAGCTTCATTGCTCGCAAACGTATACCAGTTCGCGTTACAATGTAACCATTTTGTCTGCAGCCCACAATCCAATCATTCAAGACACTTTCCAGCTCTGGGAAAGATGTCGTTCCACGGCGCAAGCGCCTTTTGCGATTTTGGGATTTTCACCAAGTCCGTTTTTTTTTATGCCAATCTTGAATCAGTTTTTCGTTAATGCCAAATTGACGTGAAGCATCACAGTTGTTAGTATTTTCTGCAAAAGAAACCACTTTCAACTTGAATCCTGCATTATAGGACATCCGTTTCTTTACACAATCCGTGTCACCCATAATAGGAGAAGCGAGACACGTGCGATTAAGAACAAGAAAAACATGTGCAATTAAGAACAAGCAACACCTAATACTGGCTGTCGCATGGCTCTGTTACGTCGAAGGTCAGCGCAGTCAACTGGTAGTCGGAAGGGCGAAGCTTTCTATGCGTGGCTGTGGATACGCAAAGCCAGGAGAGGAGACTTTTCAAAGCGCGGAGAAATTCGGAGGGTCGCGATTTCGTAATTCTACCACATCGGCATTTTTTCTTTCTTTCTTTTTTTTTTCTTTCGGAGGGTTGAGATTTCATAATTAATACCGCATCAGTATTTTGGGGGGGGGATGGCTTGCCTTTTGCCTCTCGGGAGGAACTTTTGGACTTACGATTTTTTTAGACCCCGCGTATAAGTCGACCCCATTACTTTGAAGCTCTCATTTTGTCCCAAATTTCTCGACTTATACGCGAGTATATATGGTACTTGAAATTTTCAACCTACAATGCTGCTTTTAAGGTTAGTTGTCCACTCTGTTACATAAGGAATATAACAGAGTGGACAATTTGTAACAAACATGCAATCTCATTTACTATAAAAGCCATTTAAACATTCAAATTGATACGTTTATTGTTAATAATATTTTGTGCATGTAATCTGATACTCAAAGATTATTTTTTTCAGATAATGCCAAAGAGCAGAATGCAGAGTGGCAACGGATTTAATATGCTATATGAGTCTCTTGAGTGTTCACAGTGTGGTGTATTTATAATTACATCATAGATGTAACAGTACAAAACTAGCAAGAGAAAATTTACAGCTGAAAAAAGAAATTGAATCTTTGAAAAGGTCAAATGAGAAGTATGGGAAACGAGTTTTTCATTCTTAAAATAAGATCAACATAATTCCTGAAAAAATCGATCTTAACCGAGGTCCAAAACAAAAATATTGCTCAAACAATGTTTTAAAGGCAAGCAAAAAGATGTTCAAGAAAAAGTTGCACAGAAATTGTTCGTTTAAATGCTTGGGTTTAAAAGGACAACTAATCTGTGGAACAAAAAAAATCCACAACATTCTTTTTTTTTTTTTACCGAGATGATATAAGCAGAGCTACTGCTGGTAAAAAAGAAATGGTAAGTTGGTAACTAAAAGGAAAGATAAAAACATACATGAGATCGACCAAGGAACAAAAAAGCTGAACTTTTTAACCGGGTGAAAAATCAGAACATGCGACGAGAAAGTGTGAATATAACACAGCATGAGCAAGATGGAGTTGTTCACTCTAATTTATTTATGTAGATATTTTGAGCACACCACTGTTTTCTTTTCTTTTTTTTTTGTACTTGCTAGAACAACAGCTCGATTTTCCTCGTGTTTTCTTCTCAGCAAGTTCCATGGACATATTTGTATTTTGTCGACTCTGCAGCTGCACTGCATTCTTTGCTTAATTCACCTTTCTGCTGATATAATTTCCCTTCCTATTTCTTCATCACTTTTCTTATTATTCTTTTCCTTTTTATTCCCTCAGATGACAATAATTTAGCCATCATGCTGAAAGAACTTTCAGCCTGAGAACCAGGAATGCATGATATCAAAGCTTTTACTACTTTAAATAAATGGTTGTAACTTGCAAAATATGAACTTTCGAATACTGTGCATTGATTCTAACAAATTTTAAACTTAGTCACTTCCGTTTTGGGGAAATTTCCCCTCCCTTATCAAGCTTAAGCACAAACATTCATGGGGGGAAAGAAACATTTAAAAACAACACTGGATATTGAGAACGTAGTGGGAAGAAAAAAAAAATCTGATTACGGGGTGAAATCTTCACTTCGACCGACTTCCGTTTACAGAAACTTTTTCTTCCATTTTTAAGCTGAAATGCCGTATTTTTGGAATAAAACCAAACATAAGAAAAATAGTACGCAGAAGGAAAATTGGAAAAAAAAAAAAAAAAAAAAAAAAGATCACGGGAGAAATCTTCGCTCCACCTAACTTTCATTTTCAAAAGTTTCGACGGGCCCCCTCTCCCACAAAAAAAAAAAAAAAAAAAATGCTGTTCAGTTGTGCATTGATCACGAAAATGGTGGAATTCTTTGAATCCAAAGAAGAAACTCATCCCTGAAAACACTTCAGGGCAATCTTCGCGCCGTCCTTAACTTCCGTTTTCGGAAATCCTTGCCTACAATTTCATGAAGAAATACAAACATTTATGCACTAAAATGATATTTAACAATACTGGACACAGGCAGCATCGTAAGTAAAAAGAAATTACGAGTACGGAAAAAGTCTTCACTGCGTTTAAGTTCCATTTTCACAAGTTTTAAAAAACGAGATACCGTCCCCCGGACGGAAAACAACCCCTCCCTACCCCCCAAACAATTTCTCTTCAGTTCTGCATCGATCTCGAGAATGACCCAAATGATGATGAAAAAAACGAAATTCCACGAATTCGCGGAAGAATCTCATGTATGTAAAAAGCAAAAAAAGTATCATCTTGATACAGTTTCTAATCTTCACAAAAAGTATATAAAAAGATAGAAAAATGTAGCTATCAGACATTTGCTCGTTATCACCCACGATGGCTTCTTCAGAGAACAAAATGTCTAATGAAATGTCGCTGTGTGAAGGCTGTGAAGAAAGAATTGAGGAAGAGACTACAAAGGAAGTTGCACCAAATAATATCAAAGCAGAGAAACCATATGCTGGCTGCTCGTAAATTAATGTACAGGTATGTTGTAGTCGCATAGGCAGAAATGGATGATGATGGAGAAGTAAAAGTGATGAATTTGAAGACTGTAAATGACAGTGGGAAGTTACTCCAAGCTGATGATGACATTTCCTACATCTATTATAACCAAATAATTCAAATTTTACCTGAACCCAAATTTAAGTTGCAGGGTGGTCATCTGTACTACAAGTTTCCATACAATGTGGATGTATTGAGTATATAAATAAGTTTTAAGGGATTTCTGTTCAGTGTCGTACTTATTACTGCTCACATGTATTTTAAGGTGGCAACACTGCAATATCACAGTACGAGACGCCAGCTGTCAGAGTCAGTATATGACGTTCGATTGAGGTGCGAAGACGTATTTGTTTTACTCGATGGGAAATGGCAACTTTCATCCCGACCAAACAGCATTTGCGGGAAGTGTTAGTGCATTACTTTATTGTCAAGAAAAGTGCTGCCGACAGCTATCGCTTAGTGTCAGAAATCTATGGTGAACATTCATTATCCATAAAAACATGTTAGTATTGGTTTAGACGATTCAAAAGGAATGATTTCGATGTCAGTGATAAAGAACGTTCTGGACCACCCAAAAAAATTGCTGATGCCGAATTGGAAGCTTTACTCGACGAGAATCCGTGCCAGACCCAAAAAGAACTAGCAGCAGCATTAAATGTTAGTCAACCATGCATTTCACAACATTTAGCGGCCATGGGAATGGTGCAGAAAGAAGGGAATTGGGTTCCACATGCTTTGTGGGAAAGAGACCTTGAACGTTGAAAAACCATTTGCGAATTGCTGTTTCAAAGGCAAAAAGAAAGGGTTTTTTGCATCGTATTATTACTGCCGACAAGAAATGAATATGGTACGATAACCCTAAACGGCAGAAAGCATGGCTGAAGCCAGGTGAACCAGGTCCTTCAATGCCAAAATGCAATCTCCATGGTTCAAAGGTAATGCTGTGTATCTGGTGGGACCAGAAGGGTGTGATCCACTATGAACTGCTGAAACCATCAGAAACTATTACTGGTGATTGGTATCGAACCCAATTAATGCGTTTAAAACGAGCTCTCACGCAAAAACGGCCGGAATGGGAGAATAGACACAACAAAGTCATCTTACAGCATGACAACGCAAGACCACATGTTTCTCGACCTGTGAAAAAGTACTTAGATGGATCCAACTGAGAAGTTCTACCCCACCCACCATATTCGTCAGATATTGCGCCATCGTATTACCATTTGTTCCGGTCGATGCAGTCAGCACTTTCTGGAAAACGGTTTAGTTCTTATGAAGACATCAAAAATTGACTGGACAACTGGATCTCTTCCAAGGAACCAGAACTCTTCCTTCGGGGCATACGTTCACTGCCCGATAGATGGGGTAAAGTTGTAGCTTCAGAGGGAGCATACTTCGATTAATATTAAAATATTGTTTCTGTTCTCCAACGTGTTTTGTTCACCTCAAATCTTATTTATATACCCAATATATCAGAAAGCTTAAGATTTGTTTATGTAAAATGTTTATTGACTAATAAACAACAAACAAAAAGATCCAGAGTGTTTTTATTTATTTAAAATACCTAATCCAGTGGTGTATTTCCAAGGGGACAAAGTTGTCCACTCTGTTACAGGAGGTTGTTTTGGCATTCCAGGATAAAACAACTGAAATAAGTACTGTGAATTAAAAAGTGTTCACCTGTTCTAAGATCTATATTACTAGTTTAAAACATAAGAAACATGGTTATGTAAATTGAACACATATAATAGTGAAATTAACTTTTCCCTTGTATTATGCCAAAATCTGCAAAAAGTGGACTACAATATCATAAAAAGGTATAATCTATACTTACGGTAAACTTTATTAATATGTATGATAAATATATATGTATTTACATACATTTACAGGGAAAAAATTAAATTGAATTGAATAATTACCACAGAATAATCAAAAGTTATTCGTGTAACAGAGTGGACAAAATCTTCCACTTCTCATCAGAAAACAAAGAAAATCACTTACTATTACTTGATTGACAAAACTAAATTTTATACTATGATAAAATACACACTCTTGGTTATCATTGAAGCATCAAGTTATTGTGTAAATATAGTTTTCAAAAAAATATTTTTGAAATCTCAAATTCACACCTTTTTTCGGAATGACCCATGTGATAAAATCTATGATTAAAGTCATTCCTGACAATATTTACAAGATGAACTAATAATTGCGTATTATCCAAGTATATTATACTAGTTTTCCTTTTTGGACTAGTTTAGTTAGCCTGCAGCATAATTCCTTCTCTTAAGAACACATCTAATTTTTGTAGGAGGCACTTTCTATATAATGTGGATAACCTGGAAACATATATAGTTGGTACAGCATCTTTCTTAAGTCGTCTGTACCTCACGTTAAGTACGTATTTAGCAGACTGAAAATGCTTACCACAAACAACACTTGATGGTGGCTTGTCACTTGGTTGAAAATCCTGCTGAGATATTGCTTCCAACTGCAGTTGCTTCAGGTTCTGATCTGATGGGAACTCATGGAATGACATTACCACAATTTTCTCTTTAGAAGACATACAAATATGCAAACAACAGTAAACAGTAATGAACATGGATTAGATTTTGCTGTAAAAACAACTATTGTTTCTAAAACTGTAGTCAGGGGCAGATTTATGCTGTAGGGGGCCCATCTCACTGAACCTTTTGGGGGCCCCTCGTTTTGAGACACATCTGGGTTCCGGGTATATTTACTTCAATTTTTAAATGGACTATAACCAATTTCATCATCAAATAATTTTATTATTATTCTATATAGCAACAAAGAGAAACGCTATTTCATTTATTTACAAACACAGCAACATGTTTATAAGAAATTCCTCCTCGCTTTAATTGCAGCAAAAGTGTCTATAACTTCACCATGATTGACATGATTCAGCGCATTACTCTCTATGTACAATACTGAAAAACTATTCAAGTGCTCTTGCGAAAATGTTGATTGTAGATAGTTTTTAACTCTTTTAAGAGCACTAAATGATCTTTCACCACTTGCACTAGATATTGGTAAAGTAAGGAAATTTTTAAGAATGGTTTCCACATTTGGAAATGCCTCTTTCAAGCAGTCAACGTCCACAAGTAGTTTGTAGCAATCTTCCAGCCGGACCAAGGATTGATCTTGATCCATGAGATTTACAAAACGACGGAAGTGCTGCAGTTCATCACAAAACAGTTTTCCATTTGTTACTTGAATATACTTTGGAAATACTGCTGAAGTCACATTTCGCAAAATGGTCATGTTTATCAGCAAAAACTCCTTTGAATAGGTCAAATATATATATCCTTCGCTTTACCTTTCTCCAGCTCAACTACCAGGTTGTCACAGATAGCATTCAGTAACTCCACTCTAATCTTTTTTTTTTACCTCCAGATGAACCTCATTGTCAGTGCTTTCTCATCAGCAACTCTTTCTTTTTATTCTCCTTTTGCAACTCTCATCATCGTCTGGTTGCTCCACAGAAGTAGACAAAGTTGAGGCTTCCATGTCAATGTCAAAATAGTCGTTACGTACGTCATCAAAGAAGAATTTCAGAGACTGAAATACATCTACTGCTGTCTTCATGATTCCATATTCTTTCTGTAAGGATTTGCTGACTTTGTCGATTTGTTGCAACAGCCAGTCCCACAAGGCAGTCATGAAGGCAGTTTCACATTTGTCAAAATTTTCTGCCAGTGATTTTGCCTCTGTTTTGGCTAAAGACTTTTCAGTTTCACACTCAGAAAGTTTAATTAATGCTTTTCTAATCTCACTATAAGTTCCTTGTATGGTTGATACAGCATTAGCTCTTGCTGACCATCGAGTATCATTCAACTGTTTCACAATGTGGTTGAATGTGAAATTTAAGTATTTCCCAACGATGAGTGGAGGCCAATAAAAAAAGTACCGTATATACTCGCGTATAAGTCGAGAAATTTGGGACAAAATGAGAGCTTCAAAGTAATGGGGTCGACTTATACGCGGGGTCTAAAAAAATCGTAAGTCCAAAAGTTCTTCCCGTGAGGCAAAAGGCAATCCATCCCAAAAGAAATCAAAATGCTGATGCGGTATTAATTACGAAATCGCAACCCTCTGAAAGAAAAAGAAAGAAAGAAAAAACACTGATGTGGTAGAATTACGAAATCGCGACCCTCCGAATTTCTCCGCGCTTTGAAAAGTCTCCTCTCCTGGCTTTGCGTATCCACAGCCACGCATAGAAAGCTTCGCCCTTCCGACTACCAGTTGACTGCGCTGACCTTCGACGTAACGGAGCCATGCGACAGCCAGTATTAGGTGTTGCTTGTTCTTAATTGCACATGTTTTTCTTGTTCTTAATCGCACGTGTCTCGCTTCTCCTATTATGGGTGACACGGATTGTGTAAAGAAACGGATGTCCTATAATGCAGGATTCAAGTTGAAAGTGGTTTCTTTTGCAGAAAATACTAACAACTGTGATGCTTCACGTCAATTTGGCATTAACGAAAAACTGATTCAAGATTGGCATAAAAAAACGGACTTGGTGAAAATCCCAAAATCGCAAAAGGCGCTGCGCCGTGGAACGACATCTTTCCCAGAGCTGGAAAGTGTCTTGAATGATTGGATTGTGGGCTGCAGACAAAATGGTTACATTGTAACGCGAACTGGTATACGTTTGCGAGCAATGAAGCTCGCAAAAGATGAAAACTTTGCAGCCGCAAATAACACTTTTCGTGCCTCACCAGGTTGGTGCACAAGGTTCATGAACCGCTATGGGTTGTGTCTACGCCAGCGCACCAAAATTGCACAAAAGTTACCTCATGACCTCGAAGCAAAGATAATGGAATTTCAAAAGTATGTAATTCAAAAGAGAAAAGAGACTGCTTTTGAACTTTCCCAAATAGGGAACATGGATGACCCCGCCATGTGTTTCGACCTTCCTGGAAATAAGACGGTGAACCAAAAGGGCGAAAAACATATCTTGATCAAAACGACTGGCCACGAAAAATCCAGTTTCGCGGTTGTTCTTTCCTGTTTGGCCGACGGACGGCAGTAAGCTACCTCCGGTAATTATTTTTAAACGCAAAACTCTCCAAAAATCCAGTTTCGCGGTTGTTCTTTCCTGTTTGGCCGACGGCAGTAAGCTACCTCCGGTAATTATTTTTAAACGCAAAACTCTGCCGAAAAGTGTTGTCTTTCCGTCTGGTGTGCTCGTTCGTGCCCATGAAAAAGGATGGATGAACGAATCCGGAACAATTGACTGGTTAAAGAATGTGTAGAACAAAAGGCCAGATGCACTTTTGAGGAAACCTTCTCTTTTGGTGTGGGATATGTTTGTTGCACGCCGTTGTGCAGAAGTGAAAAAAACTGCAGAAAATTCAAAAACAACTCTTGCTGTTATCCCAGGTGGGTTGACATCTATTCTTCAACCACTAGATGTCTGCCTTAATAAGCCCTTCAAGGACAATGTGCGGAGGTATTGGGCAGATTGGATAAGTTCCGATTTGCCGACTGAAACCAAGGGCGGAATTCTAAAGAAGCCGGATATCGTTTTGATTGTGCGATGGGTAAAGGATGTTTGGGATGCGATACCTTTGGAAATGGTCGTGAAATCATTCAAGAAATGTTGCATTAGTAACAAACTTGATGGCACGCAGGATGATGAGATTTTCATGAGTGATGATGACAGTGAATTCTTATGACACAGGCATAGATGGGAATACTGATGTTTATGGTGACACGCCGATGACGGAGAAAGACTTTTTTAACTGTTTGGCGAGTCTGACTCGGAACCGGATTTTGAAGGGTTCCGATGAAGTTTTGGGGTATGCAAATTAAATTTAGTATTATATATATAATTTTTTTCGTTTTCAAATGTTTTTGTATAAATTCATTGAAATTTTTTTCTCATTCCGGGATCGACTTATACGCGAGTTTCCGATTTCTTACGATTTTTTCCTCTGAAAGTGGGGGTCGAATTAAACGCGACTCGCGAGTATATACGGTATATACTTTTTGAACAAAATCAAAATAAGCTTTGGCATATCGGCAACATCCAGCAGTATTATTGCCTACTAAATTCAAAGAATGGCTTGAGCATGGCACATAAAATGCTGTGAGACTTCTTTCAATTATTTTTGCTTGAAGGCCAGCATATACGTCCAACATATTCAAGGCACTGTCATAGCATTGGCCTTTACAGTTTTTTATATCTAGCCCTGGATCTGAAATCTTTTTCAAGACAGTATGTTTCAAATTCTTCGCTTTGTGCTATTTTATGGGCAAGAAACCAAAGAATCGCTCAACAGTTTGTCCATCAGCTTTTACATATCTCAAAACAAAAGTTAGTTGGTCCACGCGACTTACGTCAGGAGTAGAATCTGCGATAATTGAAAAGTACTGTGAATTTTTAACCTCCTCACCAAAACCTTCAAGTTTTTCTGCATTACAGTTATCATCATCATCATATGTTTGGTGAGACAAATACTATCATATGTTTGGTGAGATTTTTGGTCTGATCATATGTTTGGTGAGATTTTTGGTCTGATCATATGTTTGGTGAGACAAATACTGTCATTTGTTCTGCTTGAACCACAGTGCTCATACTTTTCAAAATGATCTTCCAGAAAGTCATCAAATTCTGCAAGATACTCCATGCATAGTTAAAAATTCTCCATTTTCAGAGCATTCGGTTTCTCTGTGACTTCTGAGTGGATGTCCGAGTCTTGAAAGTAGTTTCACGGTGGCCACTACTCGATATAGTACTTGCCTCCAATAGCCCTACTTGTTTTCAATCTGAGTCATTAGTTGAAAATCAACTCTCCGGGATAATTTACTCCTTGTAGCATATTGACCATGGCTGTCAAGTGAGATTTCATGTTTCCTTAAAACTTTTTCTGCACGGGACCAATCAGAAAATCCATCAACATAAACCCTATTTATGGTTGGGAAAAAGTTTACACACATAGCAGTAAACAGACTTAGAAGTTTCAGAAAAAATTAACCAGTTTTTTTTGTCTCATTTGTCTTCAACCTATAAAAGTGATTTTCATTTATGTTCCTGAAATACGTTTACCCAGAATCAGGAAATACTGTCCTCGGATTTTTTTAGTACTCCTTTATTTTCTGGTTTGTTTCTTATAATGTAATCATCATATCAGAGGTTGGGTTAGACGGCCATAAAGCAATATCAGTAGTATAGTGTGAATTTATTTTACAGGTAGGCACCTACGCTCTTCCTCTCGATTTGTTGGTTCATGCTCTTGGTTAATTGTTTGTTCTGGCTTTGAGGACTGACAATTAAAATTATTCAGTGGCAAAAGAGGTGGTTTCTCACATAAATGTAAGTAGCTGGAGTCAAGATTTGAACTCATTAAACTAGCCTTACCATCAGTGTTGTCTAAACTTGAATGGTGTGGGTCCTGTGTACGTTCCAGTTGCACATTTTCTGTTGAAGCACATGAATTCGAAGGCTTTCGCTCAATTCGCTAATCAGTGGAATGATTCCACGTAGGCTTTTGTAGGAATACTAATAAACTATCCTTTTGCTTTTGAAGATGTTCGTTTTTCTCTTTTTTCTTCTTCCGCTTTTCGTAACTTGACTTCATTTCACTGGCTTCATTTTCAGGAGAATCGGTCACATAAACTATATGTAAACGAAACAGAAACAACAGCTGTAATGATGCCGATTTACAAGCCGATAATATCGCAACGTGCAGATGGAATGGCAACACAGAAATACAGATTACGGGCAATATTTTAGGTTATGTTGCGATGTTACCAGTGGTGAGTATTGATACTATGCACAAATGAAATACGCTACAGTTAGCAACATTTTACCCACTTGTCAAGCAGGATAACCAACATTACATGTCTTAAGTAGAGGACCACCGACGACAAGCACAATATAAAGTTTGAACCACCACTGCTTTTCTATGAATCCACAAAATATTATATTCATCAACATAAATGTCCTCTTTTTTTTTTTTGGTGGGGGGGGGGGGTCCTCCTTACTTTATTTCTCTTTTTACAGCAAACCAGCGGCCCTTTGCGATTGCGACCCCATAAATCCGCCCCTGACTGCAGTGGAATTTTTTAGCAAACAATCCAGCCATGCAAACAACACACAAACTGTATTGTTTATACCTAGGGACTCTGTGCTGTCTAACAGTGGAAATCATTTTTCAAGCCCACAGGCCAATCACCAAGTCTATTGTCTCCAAGGTTAATAGGGTAATGTTATAGCCTGTTTTTCATCCAGTTCAGCCTTGTCACTACTAAACCAATGCTATTTTTCTTTGGTACCGATGGGAATTTTACAGGGTTCGCCAGGGTGGGCCCAGTTGAAAAAAAAACATCAAAAAACCCACCTGTTTTTTTTTCAAAATTAGCTTCTCTTTTTTCTTCTACAATATTCCAAATTTAATCAGCACCCAATAAAATATTTTCTTTTACAATTAATAACAAAAGGAATAATGACTAAATTCTCTTTCTTGCCTTCTCAAAAGGTGATAGTTGACAGATTTTATTATTTAGCAACACAAAACAATCCTTTCAAATCAGCTGACAAAGCAACTGATCTGAAATAAGAAAATGAAACAATAATCCTGAAAATAATAAATGGTTGCATATAAATAACTTTCCACCTATAAAGAATAACTATAGAATAAGACCAACATTATCTATTCATACTATAGAAAAAAAAATAATAGAGAAACAGAATATAACATACTTAGCTTCTAACTAAAATATTATCTTTAAATAAAATTTAACTGAGATATTATTTGTGTGTGGCATGTTAAACTGCAATGGTTTTTGACTATTTACAAAGATCGCCTAAAAATTAAACAATGGTACAGATAATAAAGTATTTTTGCTTTGTTTTTCACTAGAACCTCAAAAGCAGTCTCAAATTATCATAGTTTCGTGACCCACACAATTTTCAAACCTTTTGAGTTTTTCTGTAAAACAGCCACATTTAAATAATTAATGTAATCTCAGGAATTTTAGTCAGAAAAAAAAAAAAAAACTACTAATCTGCAGGAAATTTGTATCCGAAAAGGTATAAACTGAACAAGTTTTGTGGCTTTCTCTATCCCAAGCCTATTTCATAACTTATTCCAAACTAGTTGAAACATTGAGAAAATTCCCTCAATGGAGGCAGATGAAGCTGGTGCTGAATGTGACACATAAAGTTAGAAAATCCTGCTGGCAATTTTGAGTTTGAACCCTTTTCAGACTTTTTTGCCATGACTTGCCATCCTTTTATGGAAGAAAACTGGCTGATGACACTTTTTTTTCATCATTGATGTTAGTTATCAGTCTGTATCATTAATTTTGAAAGCCTTTAACATGGTCGTTTCAGAATAATATGACCACCAACCAGGGAAAAAAATAAGCGGTATCGCATCGCAGTTTGAGATTCAAAAATAAAAGTATGCGATTCAAATGTGAGTTTGCATCGCAAAACCACGATTCAAAGTTTAAAAAATGAAATTTCCATTAAAATGTTCAATCCGTAAAGCAACTAGTTTATCGAAAATGCGATTTTGCTTACGGTTGAAAAAATTCATATATTCATAACGTTATGAATACTTTATGTTTGCTTTCAGCTGGTAAAAGCTTCCTCGTGTAACTCTAGCTGTGCAGTGATGAGGTAGTCATCGTCAGACCACAGAGCGTCTACGATTGGTTCCACGCTTCTGCCTGTCTGCACTACGAGTCATTTAACGACAGATGATCTTATCGCTGTTTTGGTTTGGCCACCACTTAATTTTAGGGGGATGTGAGTTTTGTTGCTTTATTCTGTTATTTAAAATCATGGCTACCAAAGTGAAAATATCAACCATGAAAAGTGCATGGAGGAATTAGATCCGAAAGATAGTTGGTTACGCTATGATGTTGATGCCAATAAAATCTTTATCCCTTCTACCTATTTGCAAACCAGGGGTGCAGAATTTGTCCGAACTCGCGAACGAAGTTCGGGGAAATTAAGGCAGCTCTGGGGAAAGTTTTGCCCGCGGGGAGGTAATAATAATAGTAGTAATAATAATAATAAAACGAAAAATTGACTTATTAACAACGAGTATAAGATAAGAGTAATTTACTGCACGGTCATCAGGTAATCATTTTGAAAAATGTCATGTCGTTATAAATACAAGAGGTTATGAGCACAGTGACGTACTGCAGACTGCTGCTGGCATATGATTCACCGAGCCGAAACAACTTTACTAATGTCTAGGCGTAGACAGCGTGGCACAAGTAATAAGTACGGCGCAACCACTAGTCATGCTAATAAAAAAATTCCGAAACTAATGGCAGCTTATGTGTCATAGGCGTCGATCTGAAAAATTATTAGGGGTTCCGCACATTTTAAAGCGAATGACATATGCATTTTTCAAAGGATTTAAGTCTAATTTAAATTCCATTCAGTAAAATTATCTGGCACAATTATACGCCTGAAATGCTAGAATGAAAAAAAAAAATTAATTGAATTTTTTTTTTAGCTGTTTATTTTTTAGCCTCTTTGCCCCACCACTGTTTTCACCTAGACCCAAAAATGTTTCAGACATTTTGAATCTAAAATAAATATTAGGTTTGTTTGTTTTTTTTTCAAATTTTTAAGTAATAGGCTTTAAGGATTAGTTCTTAATCATCAACATATAGATCTAATACTCACTTAAACTTGTATGAAAGTTGGCTACAGTTTTGGGGGAAATTTCAGACAGAAAAAAAATTGTGTTCTGGGGAAATATTGGGCCCTGAAAATTTTCTGCACCCCTGTTGCAAACTTTGTCAGAAGAATGTTGACAGCATAAAAAAATTTCGAAATTTCAATTCTTTTATTGATGGAGTTTCTGGATTCATTATTAAAAAGGACAATGTGGTAACAAAGCACATCAAATCAGAAATTCACTGTGCCAGTGTCTCCAGGGCAACACATAAAGAAAAATCGCTAGCTGATTTTTATCAAAGAACATATGTTGCTAGGTAAATGATTGTTGCTTCCAATGCATCTAAAACTCAAATTGGAAAATTAATTAATATGGCATATATGATTGCCAAAGAGGAAATTCCATTTGCAAAATTTCCTAAAATTATTGAGTTACAGAAACGCTGTGGAGTTGATGTAGGGCAAACTTACTATTCGTCCGTTATGTGTGCTCAGTTCACGGAGTACATTGCTAATGTTTTCGAAACTCATTTGCTCAATGACTTAAGAAAGATAGACTATTTTACCTTATTTATTGATAGCAGTACAGATACAGTATGTTAGTGTATCTGAAAATGAAATTATTTGTATTATGTATGTCAATGAAGTAGGAGATACCAAATTATTTTTCCTGGCATTAAAAAAACTGACAAATGCTGATGCTAACGATATCCAAAAGGCAGTTGTAGAGTCCATTGCAGAATTTGGAATAGTAAATTTTGAAAATAAATTGATTGGATTTTTAGCTGACAGAGCAAATGTTAACATGAGACAGAAAAAGGGTGTTGCAGCTCTTTTGAAGAAAAACTGCCCTTGTTTAGTGTCAGCACACTGTTTATGTCATCGCTTAGAGCTAGCTATAAAAGATATTATGCTGTCAACATATTTTCAAGAGGTACATAAGTTGATGGAAGACATTCATAATTTTTATGAAAAAAGTGCCAAACGAATTAGAATTTCGCGAGTTCTCAACAAATACTAGAAGATGTATCTGCCAGCTTTGAGAGTCCATGGCACCCGACGGGTTTCACGTATGCACAGAGCCAATGACACACTGATTAAAAATTATTTTGTTATTGTACAACTAGAAAATATGGTTGCATATCTATCAAGCAACGGAGAAAAAGCCCGGATTACAGGCATGTTGAGAAAAATTAAGTCCATGAAATTTGTAACGTGGCTGCTGTTGCTTTGCAACATTTTATATTCTTTGTCAAAATTATCTCTGTCTCTCCAGTTGGATGATGTGGATGTACCTTATATTTTGAATGCTTTAGAAAAATTTTATGATTCTATTGAAATTATGAAGAAAAAATAGTTTTCGGCCCACCTGTCCAAACTTTTACGAGACTCAGCAAACGTATCAGCTTGTGATTCAGTGAAAACTAGAATTTCGTGGCATTGAACTGAGCTGTAATTTGACAGTAGATGTATTCTATGAATATTGTGAATAACTTTTAAATTATATTCATCAGTGCATGCATACTCGGCTTGGTGACTGGCACGATAATCAGGTTTTTAATGCTGCCAAGCTGTTAGAACCTAGGCTTTGGCCAACAGACAAATCAACTCTTGCAAATTTTGGTGATGATAAAATTACTGTATCAACTGAACATTTCAGTGAGTGACTGCCAACAACATTGACAACGATAAAATTCAAGAGGACTGGGATAATTTCAAAACCTTTTGGTTAACAAATGTGCAACACCTGTCAAAGCAACAGTTATGGAAATGTTTGAAAGAAAAGTGTGTGAATGAATTCCCAAATCTAAACCACTTGATAAATATCATGAGATTATTGCCGGTATCCAATGCTAAGGTCGAAAGAACCTTTAGTGCGATGAAAAGAATCAAGACAGATTTCCGTAATAGGATGAATTCTGATGCTTTGAACCATCTATTGCAGATAACGCTGGAAGGACAGGAACTATGCAAATTTCACCCTGAACAAGCAATGGAGGTATTTTTTCAAAAGAAGTCCCGATGCACAAGTGTGAAGTCTTACGGAAAAAGAAAGAGAACAAATGCAGAACCTGAAACTACCACAAATTCAGGAGTACTCTCACTGTCAAGTGACACTTCTTCTTGTTCTTCTGGTTCTTTTTTGGATACTATTATAGTTCTGGCAGAAGGTTTTTAATTCTTCTAGATCTTCTTGGATCTGGTTTTTCAGTTGACTCTGGATTTCCCGTGAAAGTGGATGAGGAACGGGATTAAGTAGCTGCTGCAATGTGTGGCCAGGTAACATTTCACCATATATCCATAGAAAGAAAATTTGTACTTTTTACATATCTACTAAAATATTTTTAAAGTTTACTTTTCATTATTGATTAGAGTATTTTCGATAGATATTGAAAGGTGCTAGAAATAGTTTTATTTGATAATAAATTATTAGTCACTTAAATAAAGACAAAATTTAGTCTCAAAAGTGCTCCACATAATTACCCAATTGCTCTGCAATGATAAATTTGAGGAGCAAAATTGCTCCACAAAATATTTCAGTAATTTTTCACCCTGCTACCTACCTAATAATGGGATGGCTACAGCGAGATATCATGGTATGGTCTCACTGAGGCACATGTGCCCATTCGGAGTGCAGCAGAGCATGGAGGTCCTGGAGATGACGTGGTTGTGGGTCGGCATGCCGAACTTGTCGATCTAAATAGTCCCACAAGTGCTCTAGCAGATTGAGGTCGGGCGATTTCGCCGGCCAAGGGAAAACGAAGACATCGCTGTCGTGTTCCTGGAACCGGTCATGCACCGCCTTAGCGACGTGACAGGGGCATTGTCCTTTAGGAACCATTACCACCAGGGTAAATGTCCAATGTGAAGAGATGCATGTGGTCTGCAAGAACAGACAGGTAGCCATTAGCATTCAGGGACCCATCCAGAGATTCTAGCGGTCCTACAGCATACAAGGAAAACATCCCCCAGACATGCACACTGCCATCAGTGGCCTGTACTTGACCAACAAACGTGTCCGGGTATTTGTTCTCATGTGTCTGATGCAGTGTCCACCACTGTCACTTCTGTGAAGTAGGAACCTTGATTCATCAGTGAAGGCAACCTTTTTTCCACTGTCCAATGATGGTAGTTTCATGCGAACTGCAGACATCATTGCTGATGACCCTGGGTTAATATGGGTGCCTTGACGCAGCATCGGCTCCGGAGACCCATGCATAACATGGTTCGCTCTACTGTTATCTGTAACACATACGTGGGTACCCCAGCATTCATTTGAGTGGTCAATTGTTGTGCTGTTGCATGTAGATTGCCCTTTACAATTTGACAGAGGTGACATTCTCCTCTGGGGTTGATGGCCTTTGGGGCTCTACAGTTATGATGTCAGAAGGTACTCGGTGTACTGGCGGTCCAATCTTGGTACACTCTTACTACAGCACCTCGCAAACAGCCCAAAAGTCTCCTGTTTCTGAGATGCTTCCCCCTTGGCACGGTAACCAATGATATTCCATTCTTCTTTTAACATCCATCAAATCACTACATCTGCCCATTGTGCTCACGTTACACACTATGGCTCATCTGTCCTGCCTAGCCGCTTATATCTCTATGTGGTTGACGTTGTCACATGCACTCTGTGACAGACCTGGGTGAGTACAGTGATTCCGGGGGTGGTCATATAATTCGACTGTGTAATCACAGGGAAGGGTCAATCCATATCAAGTGGTCCAAAAAAAAACATTTCTTGCTTGACCATTTTTTGCATGCTGTTGACCATGTTGACAGTTCAAAACCACTATTGTTTTATTTTATTCACATTGCTTTCAACATCATGGCTATTTTTGTATCTTGGCGTATGACATTTTTGGCATATGTAAGGGTTAGCCGTAACTTTGTTATCTCAGCTGTGGCAAGTCCTAGGACAAAATTTCAAATATTGTTATGTTAAGCACGTTGCAAAGTACTATTTTGTCAATTATACTATGCTTCTAAAAATATTCCTTCACCATAAATTGTTTATTCAAAGTTTTGTATCAAAATCGCCAAAAATGTCTTTTTCGGGGTGGTTATCTTTAAGGGGGAAGGCAATTTATTTAAGATTTGAAATTTTTTGGAAGTACATATATACAAATAGTCTCAGTTAAAAATTATTTCAAACTTGAGAGTTGCATACTTTTTTTTCTACATGGCAGTAAAAATGTACTTTTTCAAAAAATTGCCAATTTTTGAGTTTGATATCTCTGGTGGGCAGTTATTTAAAAATCTGAAATTTGCACACATTAAAGGTACTCTATTTATAAGTAACTTTAAGTAAAAATTTGAGTTTGAGATTCAAGTGTTTTAAGAGATACAGCCTTGCAAAAATTGTAAAATTTATTGAATAAATCATATTTATTACTGTGTGTTTATTACTTGTCTTCAAACATATTTGTTGGTATTTATGGTGTAAATTAAGCTTTGGAATGTAAACAGGCATGATCATAATTGATAAATAATACAATGATGAATTTTAATTGTTTAACAGCCTTAATTAAAATACAAAAAATTGGGGGCATAGGTGTTAAATGCACTTAACAAAGTTAATTTTTCAAATAGTTCAGATGGAATCACAATGCTTATATAGTTAGCAATTTAGAACAAGTGAACCGTAAAATACTCATCTTATTTTATTTTGTATGCTTGTTTTAACAACAATGAAATTTCTTCACAGAGCGATGCTGATATACACTGGCGTGCAAAAATTAAGGACGAGGCGGTTTTTCGAATGTAACGTAGTGCAGAAGTGCTCCACATCGACTCAAATCATACCATAAGATCCCCAAGATGTAAGAATATGGGACAAGTGAGCAAAACCATCCAAACAAGGAATCCAAAGGGTACAAAGGCACTTTATTGAAAAGGTAGCTTCGAGCACAACTGGACAGAAGACGGAAACGTCCATGTGACAGGCGGCTGCCAAGAAAAACCCAGTCTTTAGTA
Organism: Macrothele yani; assembly: GCA_039090855.1. Taxonomy (NCBI): domain Eukaryota; kingdom Metazoa; phylum Arthropoda; class Arachnida; order Araneae; family Macrothelidae; genus Macrothele; species Macrothele yani. Next base: position 67,063,542 of record CM077023.1, on the reverse strand, counting down.
GGGGATATGATCACCCCTGACTGCGTATCAGGATTTACGTCTGTCCATGCTGAGGATGAGGCTGTCAAGAAGCTGTTAAGGCATCGCGGCCCATTCCTCTTGTAGTGCCAATCGCAGCTGCGGAATCGTTGCTGGTGGCTGGTGACGTGCTGCCAAGTGTCTCCCGAGAAGGTCCCACACGTGTTCGATTGGATTTAGGTCCGGGGACCTTGCGGGCCAATCCATGCGCTGAATATCTTCACTCTCCAACAGCAACTGTACGATGAGGTGTAGCGTTGTCATCCATGAAGAGGAACTCAGGACCCACAGCACCTCTAAACAGACGCACGTGAGGCAGGAGAACCTTGGTACAATAGCAGACACCAGTGACTGAACCTCCTTGGAAGATGTGGAGGTCAGTACGGCTACCAAGCATGATATCGCCCCAAACGAGAACTCCACCACCTACAAACCGGTCTCTTTCGATGATGTTGGAGGTGTGATTGCGTGTTCCCTGCTCTCTCCAGATGTGTATACGTCCAGAATCAGTCATCTGAGTAAATCGGCTCTCATCCGTAAAGAAAACTCTACCCCATTGCTGATGTGTCCAGTTCTTGTGTTCCTGGCACCACAGAAACCGCCGTCTCTGATGAGCAAGCATTAATGGCACACACCGTACTGGTCGTCGTGCAAATAGACCACTTATGTGCAGCCTCCTGGCCATGGTAAAACGCGATAACGGACGTCCAGTTGTCTGTTGCATGTGCCTTGCGATTTCTCCCGCTGTCTCTTCTCGCCTGTAGGTTGCTCATGGACGACCACTGCTAAACTCTCGAACAGCTGTTCCTGTCGTTTGAAATGCTCTCCAAGCTCGTGAAACGATGCTGTGAGCCATCCCAAACTCCTCAGCCACACTAGTCACACTTCGACCTTTTTCCAACTTCCCATTGACGCGACCTCGGGTAAAGTCATCAAGATGTCGTCTACTGGATTGCCTGTTGGCCATATCACACGGTGGCAGCAACTCGACGTCGTTTAAACTGATGTACACTGTGCAATAGCTTTCACCATGTACCGGACCCTAGTCTATCTCCTGAGTGGTCTTTCGGTCCGTTCTGCCTGCTCATTCTGCTGTAATGCTAATTTCTCCTCTTTGTCCTTAATTTTTGCACACCAACCAGTGTATGTATTATATAAACGTCCAGTTCCTGCGGATAGTTCTAAGGGGCTGAGCTTCTTAGTACATTTGTCAGTGGTACCCATACTTTGTCCTCACGTGACATTTTGAATGAAGTTCTAGGTCCAGCTGGGTGATAGAACTTCAAAAATATATCTTTGTTCTCTAAATTGATGTCCACAATTATTCCCAGCCACCTCTGTTCCTCGTACACACAGGTGATGTCATTGTTCCTAAGAGTTAGTGGGACAGCTTTCATTATAGGAAGATCCTCATATTCTTTTGAATTAGATATTAAATAGCATCTCGTACTACTTTCCAAATTTGGAACAAATGTCCGTGCCCCAGGAAGTCACTGGTAGTTGTCAAATCTCTTTATCAAATCTTCTTAAGTATTTCTTCATCTTTAACTTAAATGCATGTGATCCCTTTAATATATTTTTCTTGCAAATGTCATACATATGTTCAGGGGTAATAAGGTAATTATTCAGAGGCCTTTGTAGACTCTCGCTTTGTTGTTACACCAACACCATCATATGCATTCTTTCCATGTGATGACTCAAAGAAATTCCATTCAGCATCAAGATTCAAGACCAAAATCTTTCTTGTGGTGGCATAGGTTAATAAAATCCTTGTATTTATATTGGCCTGATGTTCCATCCAAAAAGTAAATTATTTTGTTAACACTGGGGACAATTTGCTTAATGTGTGTCAGCAAGTGTGTTTAGAATATGTGCACTGCAACCATGCTGTGGTCCAAGTTATTACTAATCACACAAATGCATTGGCTGAGAAATTTGCCTTTTTGTCTGTAATACCACACAAATGGACGAGCAGTTGCTTGTTGGTTTACCCAGTGTGGTAGCTTTAGATCTCATCTTAAACTACAAAAGTAAAGTTATCTGCAATGACTGCAAGAATAATACATTCAGTTTCATTGAGTTCTACTTTTCTTTCAGGAACTGAGTTTGTGCCTTTGCTGTGAAATGGTCTTAAGTAAAACAAGCTTTTCAGTGAGGGACAGAAAAAATTATTTTATCGGTTGAACAACAGTGATCATTTCAGCCCGATCTGTAGAAGTCCACTGTTTAAAGACTATATTGTCTGGCATGGTATCAGTATTTTCAAATTCTTGCATCAAATCTTGGAGGGCTTCCCTTCCTAGGCATTTAACACATTTGCCCATCATACAGTTGTAACTATTTATGTCACAAACAAGCATGTCAAAGAAGGTCCTTGTAATTAATGCTAAATTTTGCCCCATCAATCATGAGCTTAACATTTTGATGGTACAAACAAACACAAACAGTATGAGTTCCTGAGGATCCAGCAATGACGCACCACTTAGGTCTGAGTTCTGTGAATTTTGATCTTCCAATTTGGAATTTTTGCTTTGTACTCCACAAACAGTTCATCCAAATTGCAAAGGATAAGTCACTTCTGCTTCTTAACTTTAATATTATTTCCTTTTATGAAGAGAGTTTTCTGCCTGCGCAGAGTAGGCTATGCTAATCACTTTCATAAAATTCGTGGACAATAGCTAATATCTCTGGTTGAATGCCAGAACCCAACTTCCTTCTTAGCTCTGGTAGAATACCTTGATCTTTAACTAGATCTCTTGTCAGTTTTACTAGACAATCAGATATGCTAAACTCAGTATTTATTATTTTTTGAGTCCAAGAACTAAGTAACAAATAAGTTAATTATTTTTACCCTCTCTCCTTTGTCTGTTACATCACACTTCTCCTTCAGTTTTGTTATTAATTCCTCAAACACGTCTACTGCATCCACATTTTCTTCAGGCTCTTCTATTACCGTATCAAAGGAAATCTCAAATTTCTTTTCAATGAATTAAAAATTTTCTGTCTGCTTTTAAGGCCTGCAATCTTCTTTCTGAAGTTAATTTTCTTATTTTAGATGGTGGTGAAATCCCTAACAGAGCACAAGCAGAGTCTACATTTGGTAAATGCTCAGTAGAAGCAATAAACTCTTCATCCTCTTTTTTGACATTTTCTAACTGTAAAAAATATTTTTTTAACAGGTAGGACACAATGATTTACCAGGGACAAGCTCTAGGTTGCAATTCATTTTGTTTAAAATATTCTTTTCGCATAATTTGCTTAAATTTTCGAGAAAATTTTAGAAAATTATGTGAATTTTTTTAAGACAATGATTGGCTAAGAAAAACAGATTCTCTAAATTTTGCCCAAATCTACCAATATCTTTTAAAATTACACCTAGTTGTTTTTTATTAAGAAATCTGTATCCTTCTACCTTAAGACAGACTTAATTTTAAAAGTTTTCGCGTTTTAAATTTCAATAGAGGGGGTCCACCACAAGCTTCCGAACTAGGAGTTAGCGATCACCCGGAAAGCCCAAGGCGTCGGAATAAGGCAAAGTGTAGGTGGAAGTGTGATGCAGACATAGCCATGCACTAGTTGTAAATGTGTGTTCTTCTTTTAAACTGGAATATCTGCAATTTTGATACATTTAAAAAAAAAATGAAGGAAAACTTTCACCCAATCATACCATAGTACTCTCAAAACTTTCTGGAAATAATACTTTTCTTTTGTTTTTATGCTGCTGTCTCCCGTCAAGCCCTAGGAATCATTTTAAAATGAAAACCTATAATCATCATCATCACGGATGCTTTACGACTTTTACAAGGCTGCATCTCTTAAACCTCAAACTCAAAATTTTACGTAATGTTGCTCATAATAGAGTGCCTTTAATGTGTGTAAATTTCAGATTTTTAAATAACTGCCCACCAGAGATATTAAACTCTAAAATTGGTATTTTTTTGAAAAAGTACATTTTTACTGCCATGTAGAAAAAAAAGTATGCAACTCTCAAGTTTGAAATAATTTTTAACTGAGACTATTTGTATATATGTACTTCCAAAAAAATTTTAAAATCTTAAATAAATTGCCTTCCCCTTAATAACCACCCCGAAAATGACATTTTTAGTGATCTCGATACAAAACTTTAAATAAAAAATTTATGGTGAAGGAATATTTTTAGAAGCATAGTATAATTGACAAAATAGTACCTTACAATGTGCTTAACATAACAATATCTGAAATTTTGTCCTAGGACTTACCACAGTTGAGATAATGAAGTTACTGCTAACCTTTACATATGCCAAAAATGCCATACGCCAAGATACAAAAATGGCCACCATGTTGAAAGCAATGTGAATAAAAATAAAACAATAGTGGTTTTGAACTGTCAACATATAAGGTCAACAGCATATGAAGTGGTCCAATGCTTGGTCAAGCAACAAGCATTGGACCACTTCATATGGATAGACCCGGAAATTTGGATATCCACTCTTCGCAATACTCTCCTGTTCTTGGTTCAGTTTCTGACCTTTGTATTTTGGATCTATGAGGTTTGCTAGAAAATGTTGTGCAATAATTGCTTGTTCAAACCTTTTTTAAAATCCAGATGGTAGAGCTGCAGGATTTCTTCTTGTAGTACATCTGGCTATATTTCAACAGCAACTGAAATGGACGCTACGTCTCTCTCTGAAGTGTGTCCAGTGTGCTAGCAACAACGGATAACTGTTTTTCCAAATTCATAGCTTCACTGTAAATACCCATTTTTTTCCAAAATTTTTTAAATATATTGAACAAATATCTCAATATGCTCTTAAGATATTTCTCTGTATTTGTGATAATTGGCCACAAATGTTTCAACACAATCAGGATGAAAGTTGCACCTTGTTTCGTTAGGTAGTTGTGGCATTAAGACAAGGCTTTTCTTTGAACCAACCATGTGGTTGATGTAGACCTACGTTACGAAAATATTTTTGCACCGCCGCAACTGCTTTAAAACAGTCTTTGGGGAAACTTCTTTTTCTAACAAATCCATATGTTATGAGAGTTTGATATCTTTCATTTAAAATTTTCCACATTTTTATCATTTTGTTTTTGCTCTCAGTTACAACAGCAAAAACAGGTTATTTATTCCAAATTCATTTAGACTTAGAAAACCATTTAAAGATTTACTTTCAGCCAACTTCATAAGAAAAATAGAGCAAAAAACGTTAAAAAGAAGTATTGAAGCAAAATATAAAAATGTTGCTTATTATAAAAAAGTAAAAGTAGAAAATGAAAAGAAAAATTTCTGGAATCTTAAGGGATACAGTAAAAGCAGAATTGGATGACTGGCTAAAAATTGGAGTAAGAAACAAAAATAAGAAATTTGTTAAAAAGCTGAACCTTAAAGAAGAAAAATTTTTGAAGAAAAACTATTCAAGTAAAAACAAAAAACCTGCAGTTCTTAGTCATGTGAAGGACAACACTGCTACTGGAGTTAGCCAAGAATTATTACAAGTGATAAATAAAGGAAGTAATTTCAATCTATCCAAAGAAAACATAAATCCAGAAAAATTGGTAATTGAATTGGAAAGCATCTGCAGCACTTTAGAAAAAGAGGACCAAATTAAAGCAGACCTCCTCAGAAAAGATTACTACAATAGCCTTACAAACTTCCAGAAGCAAGTAAGGAAACCTCAAAAAAATTTTGATAATAGTCAATTAAAAGCTCTTAAAGATTTCAGAAAAAATGAAAGTATAGTTGCTGTGAAAACAGACAAAAGTAAGTTGATTACTATTATGGATAAGAAAGATTATCTAGAAAAGATGGAAGAAGAACTAAAAAAAACCTATGTATGAAGAAGTAAAAGAAAACCCACTACCAGATTTGATTAAAAAAGTCTCTAAGCTTATTTCACTTCAAAAAAAGAAAAACCAGCTGCCAGAAAACTATAAACAATTCTCAAAATTACAGTTCAGATTACCTCAAATATATGGAATAGTCAAACTGCATAAAGAACACCAACCAATTAGACCAATAATAGACTCAAAAAACTCTATTCTTTCAAATCTAAACTATTTTTTAAAGTCACACCTTCAGAATCTTTTAAAAGAGCCACCTAACTTGATTAAAAAACTCAATGCAGCTAAAAGAAAAACTAGAACTTCTTCCTAAATTAGATTCTCCTATTATGGGTAGTTTAGATATAGTGTCTATGTATACTCACATTAATATAGATCAACTTATAGACTTTATAGCGGAAGACTTGGCAGACCTAATAGTTTTTCACAACAAGGAAAAAAACATATTAGTAGGAATTTTTGAAATGCTTACTTTCTCTTTGCAGAACAACTACTTTCAATTTGGGAAAACTTTTTTCATTCAAAAATCGGGGCTAGCTATGGGCTCCCACTCTCCCCACTCTTAGCTAACTATTATGTGGGAAAACTAGAAGAAAAGATACTAGTACAACCCACATACTTCTGCTTATATAGCAGATACATGGATGACATCTTATTTATAATAGATAGCTCAGAAATTGTTCCAGAAAGAATTCTAGACTCATTCAATGAATTAGATGATTCCCTTAAGTTCACTATTGAACTTCAAAAAAGAAAGAAGAATAAACTTCTTAGATATTACTATCTATTATGAAGATGAAAAAATTCCTCACTAGTTGGTATAAAAAACCAATGAATACTAAAAGACTACTGGATTTCAATTCGTATCATCCAGTTTCTATTAAGAAAAATGTAGCAAGTCAGTTTTTAGAAAAAATTAATAAAATAGTTTCTACTGCAGATAAAAAAGAAGCCCATAAAGAAGAGCTTAAAGTCATACTTGCAGAAAATAACTATCCTAAAGAAGAAATTGAGAAGCTTCTGAATTTTAATGGTAAGAAGAACCCACAAAAGCAAGAAGTAAAATTCACTAGAAAAATTTCTTATCACAAAGGTTTATTTGAGGCTTTAAAGAGAATTAGTAAAAAATACAATATTAGGCTAGCTCCAAGTTTAGAGAACAAAGTTAAAAATTTTTTCCCTAAAATAGTTCAAAGAGAAGAAGATATTTTAAAAATGCAAGGAGTAGTTTATGAAGTAAATTGTAGTTGTGGACTATCTTACATAGGTGAAACAGGTCGCAGACTAGAAACTCGTATAGCTGAGCATAAAGCAGCTATAAAAAATTGCTCCAACAAGACTGGATTAGATAGGCATGTTAGAGAAACTGGGCACAGCATGGATTGGAATTCCCTTAAAGTAATCAGTTTCCAAAGCAATTTCCAAAAGAAAACTGAAAGAAGGAATAGAGATTGAGAAAAATCAAAATTCCATCATCAATGACTGCAAAGGATTTTCCCTGCCTAACATCTGGCAGGATTTGTTGAAAAATAACCTAAGCCGTCAAGGTTAACCGTAACCGTCAAGGTAAACCGTAACCATGATAGTGACAAGCAAAAAGTGGCAACAACAAGAGAGCCTGAAGAAGGAGAAGAGTTTTTCTCCGAAAATTTGCTATAAATAAAAAAAATTTCCTAGTAAATTCCCATAAGTTGCTTTAGATTATTAAAGGTTATTTTTTTCTTCACACTCCTTTATGGCTGCCTCTAATTTAGAAGCACAATGTTTTGCTGTTTTCTTTTCCGATCCAGTATCATCAGCATACAGCAAAAAAACTTTCTGTTCCGGTGTGGACACTGATAGCCTGGACTGGATCATTCTTCACACTGGACCAACCATCTATAGTGAGAGTCAAACTGCCTACTTTTATTTTTCTAAAAGCTGAGATTCAGTTTCTTCTGCTGCAGTATCAAACAGTTTTCCATCAATGGCTTTTGCTGAGGGTGGTTGATGTCCAGGTCTCAGTGTTTCAATCATAACTTTAAACTGATCCAATTCTGCTGCATTGAATGGTATGTTAGCAGCATAAAAAAAAATAAAAGCCACTGTTTTATCAAGAGATTTCTTTCAAAGGCCCTTTCATGCTTTTAAGACAGAATTTATTCATTAATTGTCGCTTCATTTTTTTTACAACAGTACTTGAAAAAGCCCGTAAAGCCCAATAAAACCCAAGTGGGCTGGGTTTTTTCAAACCCTGGAATTTCAGGAGTGTTAGTGCTCCTACCATGTTTCGGAGCAATTCTTGAAGTGGGAAAATATGCAATTTGGAGCAGAACTCAGGTTTTGGAGCAACTAATGATAGTATTTTTAACTGTTTCAAGTCCATGCTGTGCTTTAAGTTTTGTTTATACACTGAATTACCATTATTTTATGAGCTATGAAAAAATGTTATATTTCAGTTTTGTTGACATTTTACTGCTGAGATCTGATTCTGTATCAACTCAACACAATTTGAAGACATTTTTTACCTCACCATCTCAGATTTTAATGAAATTTGGTACATAGGTGTGGCCTCTATATAGATTAAGAAAAATACCAAATTTCATCGTCATGTATCCACCAGTTTTGAAAATACAGCTATATAAAATGTCCAAAAACACCCCAAAATCGGAAGATTGATATGTTTTTAAATTGTGATTGCAGCTCCCCTAATTAAGATAGGGAAAGGTATCTTTTTGTAGTATTTTTTATGCTCTTTTATTAGATGTACAACACCATAGAGGTTAAGATTTTAAAAAATTTCAAATTTTAAAATTTAAATTTTGAATTTTTCAAAACGCGACGCTCCAAAAAATTTGAATTTTTTTTTAAAACGATCTTTATATGTTTTTTATTTGATTGTGTGAGTTGTAATTTGGGATGATAATGGGTGTACTTAAAAAGCTATATTCGAATTTAGTCTAACACAAGAGTTTAATGAAAAAATAAAATAAAAATAAAAGAACATGTGAACTGAAAATAAATTTGGGCTAAATCTTAAAAAAGTTTCATTAATAACAATAGATATAGTATTTTTGTTATTTAAAACCATTTATTTAAACAATGTATTATTTTTAATTGATTTGTTTAAAATCTGAGACTACATGGGTTTAAAAATTTTATTAATTTCATTTTCAGAATTTGTAATAATTCACAATACAATATAAAAAAATAAACAGACTTTAAAAAGTAATTTCTATTGCTGCTCAAGAAACACATCAAAATAATAATAACATATGGCACTGAATTGCTTACATTTACGCAAATTATATTAATAATCTTAAACTTAGATCGTCACTTAAAGCAGAATCTCCTAAAATTTAAAAAAAAGTTGCGTCATTGTTTTGAAGTGAAATCACACCTGTAGATCCTTGATATAGTCTTTAAAAGCTTCAGTAGTTTGGTGTATTTCTGTTTTAGAGAGATTGTAGTCTTCCTGTCGGAGTCACAGGATTTACTTTACACAAGACGTAACTTACAGGAAGCCATAATACATCTTGTGGGCTAGGGTAGGAAAAGGATGTAGATGGACCAGCTGGATGTAAAAAGGAGACCTTAACTTCATTCCCACTCTCTTCTTTTGCTAGAACATACGCTACCCACCAGTTGTTTTCATAGATTATGGTTATGTAACCACTAATTCCTGTTATTGGCAGTCTTGTAATGCTGATACTTTTTCAGTAGCTGACTCATTTGATTCTGAGAACATCTTCACTTTTATTTTTGAATTACTCAATGGGATAGGAATAAAAGCATGAAGTTTCTGGGTACCTTGTATTGTTAGAGACTAGCTTAGGCAATTTTCCAAAAATTGGTCTGTTTCTATGTATTCTTCTTGACTTACATATGTAAAGAGTGCCACAAAAATGTTCTGAATTGCCCGTTCGTACAACTGAAATGGTGTTTGAATTTGATTCTCGTAAGGGCGTTGTAAGCTGGCTCGAGCAGCTAACCTTTTCACCGTTCCACCAACGCCATCACATGGCCCCTTTCCGTGTGCTGTTGCTGAAAAATGCCATTCAGCATCCATGTTGAAGTCATCTTGATGGAAACATAAGTTTGTGAATTTTTTACAATTTTTGTACTGGGCTGCAGACCCGTCAGAGAAATAGTAAATTTTTTTGACGCTGTTGTCACCAAACTTACTTTTCAAGAAGTTAATAAGTTTTTGGAAGCAGTACAGTGCAATTGTGTTGTGCTCTAAACATTCAGAAATTACTACAAAACTTACACATTCAGTCTTTTCTGTTTTGTAATAGATGACAAATGGGTGGACTGTGGCTTGCCCACTGGTCCAGTGATAGCTCTGGGCTTCTTTTTTTTTTTTTTGATTGAAGGTTTAACGACCACCGTGAGCAACTCAATGGGCTATAAGCAATCGCCCATCCCTAATTTAGGGTCACTGGTTCCAGGGAAGGGAGAGAACCAGTGCCGTAAGACAAACACAACATCCATGCCTGGCCGGGATTCGAACCCGGACCCCTTACGGACGAATGATCAGAGGCCAGCGCCACTCTGGGCTTCATCTTGAAGAAAACTATAATTTTCGGCAAAATCACAAATGACGAGAAATTCTGAGTCCTTGAGGTTTTCCTTAGTACTATTCATAAAAGAGCTTTGCTGCTTAGCAATGAAGTCATGTCTGACCTAAGCAGACAGTTTTTCGCAAAACAAATCAATAAAATCTGAAGTTGATTTTTCTAATGTCTCCAAGTTGCATCTATCAACTGTAATCCATTGGCGAAAAGTTAGTTTTTCAACCAAATTCTCCTCAAAACCGTGTTCCATTACATTTCTTACTTCCTCATTCCCAGGACTGGTGGGACACTTCCCCAAATGACAATCTATGGAAGCAGGGATACACAAAACTCTTGCAAGACAATGTTTGTAGGAAGATAATTGTCCATTTGTTAGTGAACCAATTCTTGCATTTTCCATCATCAGTTTTACATTTTGGTGTGTGGTGCATACACATACCGTATGAGTACCACTAGACCCTGCCAGGACACAGTTTTTTGGTCTGAGCTCTGCGAATTTGGAAAAACTGACTTTCGTGCCTGCAAATTTATCTTTGAATGACTTATAAGCTTCTGTCAAATTACATAAAATCAGCCTCTTTGACAATTTAACTTTATCTCCATTTTAAGTCCTAACAGAAACACAATCTTTTATTCCAGGTAAAACCCGACTAATTTTATCACTTTGGTAAAACGATCTACTAGAAGAGAGACTCTTACCTGGTTTTCTATTAAGGCTTTCCAAAATTCCTTTCTCCTTCAGAATTATTTTTTATTGTCTTACCATATAATTAGGAGCATTGAACTCTTGCATGATTTTCCTATCACTCCATGACTCTGGTAAGCAAGTCAAAATCATCAACTGTTTATCTTTAGTACAGTCAGAAAATTTATTTTTAAGATTGTCCATAAGAGAGTCATGAAGTATTTCATCCTCGTCATCAGATGACTCTTGAATATTTGTAAAAAGCTTCCGTTTCATAGCAGAACTGTTTTTTTGAATTTTAGTTGAAGGATAACATTTAGATTTTTCTTACTGACAGGTGATTCACCCAATTCTTCTTATTGACAGGTGATTCACCCAATGATTTTTCTTATTGACAGGTGATTCACCCAATTCATGGAGCGAAGTATTCAGTGTTTCAATTACTTCTAACGTAGATGCAAAATTTTCGTCCATTTTCTTATCAGCACAGGTTTTATTTGCTTCTTGACTAATTTTTAAAGTTTTCAGCTGCTTTCTGCAAGAATCACAAATTTTAGTCTCTTTTGATAAGTTATCAAAATTTTCCAACATCCAGTCTGTCACATTTCTTAGCTTTTTTTTTATCCCCTACTCTATGGTCACTGTTTTTAAATGGATTGAAACATTGTATTACTGCATATCTTGTACTTTCCATTGTTGATTATTTCTGCATAAAATGTAAAATTCAAATAGTAAAATAACTGCCTCCCATTACCTGTTCTTTTTATTTTTCCTAAAAAAATCCTGCACAGCTTCAATTTATAAAAGTCTAGTTTCAAAACTGAAAAGGATATACTTTATTCAATTTAAAGTTTTCAACCACAAAAATTTTCAAACACATCACTTTCACTGCATGAAACACATATGATCACCATCAAAACCTAAAAGCAGACTGAGAAACACATCTGATCACCATCAAAACCTAAAGCAGACTGAGGTCTGCAAGGTAGGAATGCAAGTTGCTGCTTCTTGGGTCTTGTTACCAATGGTCTCCTACAGTACAACTGCACAGTCTTTTATTTTTTTATATTGTATTGTGAATTATTACAAATTTTGAATAATGAAATTATTTTTTTAAACCCATGTAGTCTCAGATTTTAAACAAATCAATTAAAAATAAAACATTGTTTAAATAAATGGTTTTAAATAACAAAAATACTACATCTGTTGTTATTAATGAAACTTTTTTAAGATTTAGCCCAAATTTATTTTCAGTTTACAGGTTCTTTTTATTTTTATTTTTCATTAAACTATTGTGTTAGACTAAATTTGAATATAGCTTTTCAAGTACACCCATAATCATCCCAAGTTACAACTCACACTATCAAATAAAAAACATATAAAGATTGTTTTAAAAAAATTTCGAATTTTCTGGAGAGCCGCATTTTGAAAAATTCAAAATTTAAATTTTAAAATTTGATTTTTTTTTAATCTTAACCTCTATGGTGTTGTACATCAAATAAAAGAGCATAAAAAATACTACAAAAAGATACCTTTCCCTATCTTAATTAGGGGAGCTGCAATCACAATTTAAAAACATATCAATCTTCCGATTTTGGGGTGTTTTTGGACATTTTATAATGCAGTATTTTCAAAACCGGTGGATACATATATGATTATGAAATTTGGTATTTTTCTTAATCTATATAGAGGCCACCTATGTACCAAATTTCATTAAAATCTAAGATGGTCAAGTCAAGTCGCTGTGTTGAGTTGATACAGAATGACCCTGCTTCTTTTACGACTGTTAATTAGCATTTGTCGTTTCTACAGTGAGATAAATGGGAAAACAATTATACTACCCACAATTTATTGAAAACTAGATAACCTGCAATATTTTAAGCATAGCACATTAATATCAGGGATTTTCTTCTGAATGCATTTGTTTCGCTGTAACATGAATAGGATCCTGCCGTGTCCATGAACTGTTGCTATTGTTACTGAACGATTTCGAATATACACTTGGGAAGAATAAATAATATGCAATTACTGTTTGTTGTTTGGTTGGTTTTTAGTGGCATATTTTTCTAGATTCGTGGCATTCAGATAAAAATACATTATTTCTGAAACAAACTAACTAGCAAGCCACGCACGCGTACGTGGTTTGCATGTGCATTACAAACTCCTGAGGTTTTCTGAAGGAAAGCGTACCTTCGATATAAAAAGAAAACTAATGTAACATTTAATAATCAAATTCTAAAATCACCTTTCAGCAGTTGCGCTATGATACTCTTAATACAATATTTTTCATCCAGTAATTATCAATGTCAAACTTTCGTTATTGCTGTGAACAATTATAACTGGAACCAAAACTATAAGATAACAGTATGATTTAGTAAAGTTAGTTAGGTAAAAGTTGCTTCCATCGTTTAACGCTTGCGCGGTGACATTTTGCCATGGGATCCCCCCGATCTTCAGTAGTAGTAGAATCAGTTTGACTTTTTTGTTGTTGTTGTCTGAAAGAGCCACTGCTCTTGCATATGTGGGGTGCTGCATGTATGGACATTAAGCAGACAACTGCGAGTTATAAGTGGTTCAACGCACCTTCCATCTGCAGAGATGCCAACCTGTTTCAGATATTTTCAGTAGTTTTGGCCATTTTTCAGTAGTCATACCAAAAAGAATAATTTTAACCAAGGAAAACTCATTTAATTTAATTAGCATTTTTTTACTTACTTATTCATTTATATACATGAAAATCTGTATCAAAATATTCCAAATTTTTCACATGAAAAATAATATACACCATGACCGATACATTTTTTTTACACAACAAAAAATCGATTAAACAGCTTTCTTTAGTGATTTCGCTGTACAGTGTTTTGCAGATTTGAGTTCCTCAGCAGAAAATCTTTTTTCATAACACACTTGCCCAGAGGAGAACATATTCATTTTTGCAATAAGAAGTGCTTCTACAGTTTCTAAACCTAAATTAGTTGGAAACGGGCTTGATTTTTGCACTAAAACTAAAATCTCTCTTACTCACAGCATTCGAGTGTGGAACTACAAGTATTGCAAACATTACTTTCGAGAGAATAGTATACTTAACCGCTCCATTACAGCCTCTTATTTTTGAGATTTCTGATCAAGTGACATCTATTCTATCTGTTACTGCTATGGTCTCTAATTTGTCAGCTTGATAACAAGGAATTCCGTTTCCAGTATATCAAGTTCATTTTCAGTTATTATAAATGGAAGGTGTTTGACTATGTGTAATACAGAAGTAAATGATGTTATGGCTCTAAGTGAAGGATCTACTACTTCTGCATGTTTTAAGAATTCATCATAGATCAGTATCTTTTCTTGAATATAAGAACATTCTTCAATGTGAAATTTTCCGACAGATGTATAGAACTTAGAAAGTTCATTTTCGTTTAAAATTATTTCGCTTTAATACATTCTTGTTTTTTACTCCAATTACCAGTTGTGTCCTTTCTGATTTTTCTTTTTTGAAAAACTGTTATTTGAAAAATTAAGCTCAACATCACCATCAGCTAAGACAGTAGGCTTCACGAACCCCTTGGATGCCATGGCAATTTTATCTATCATGCTGAAAGAACTTTTAGTTTGAGGACAATGAATGCATGATAGCTTTCACTATTTTAGATAAAAGGTAGTGTAACTTGGAGAATATGAATGCTTTTGAATATCATGCATCAATTCTTACAATTTTTTTAGCTTCGTCACTTTCGTTTTCGGACTCTCACCCCTTTATCAAGCTGAAATGCAAACCTTTTTTGGGGGGAATATGTAAGAACACAGGATACACGTTCGGAACATCGTTGGGGGAAAAAATTACAATTATAGGAGAAACCTTTGCTACGTCCGATTTCCGTTTTTGGACATTTCCCTTCCATATTCAAGGTGAAATACAAATATTTACGAAATAAAATGAAATTTAACAACAATACTAGGCAGAGGAAACATAGCGTGAAAAATAAAATTACGATTATGGGAGAAATCTTCACTGTTTCCGAAAGTTTTGAAAGACGAAATTTCCGTTTTCAAAAGTTTCAGGCGGAAAGTATCCTTCACCACTACCAATTGCCCCAAAGTTTCTGTTCAGTTATGCATCGATCTCGAGGATAACCCAAATTACGACGAAAAAGCAGAAATTCCTCGAAGCCGAAGATTACACGGGAATTTGTGCGCCGCTGAAATTCCGTTTTCGGAAATTTTCCCTCCATTTTCAAAGTGAAATACAAAGATTTGTGGAATAAAATTATGTATAACAACAATACTGGACAGAGGCAACATCGCATGAAAACGAAATTACGATTACGGAAGAAATCTTTATATCATTCACTTCCGTTTTGAAAGGCGAAATGCTGTCCCGATGCGCATTTTTACACGTTGGTAAAATTTTTCGATGCATAGTTTTACACGTTTCTCGATTTGCGCGTTAGTGTATTTTACACGTTTCTCGATGCATATTTTTACGCATTGATGCGCACTTTACGCGCTTCACGATGTGTATTTCTACGCGTCGCGAAAAATTCAAAATTAATATTTTTACGCGTTGGTAAAATTTCGATGCGTACTAGACACGTAATTATGCATTTGGGCGAACTCAGCCACGAAATCCAAGCATACTTTTCTGCAATGCAAGAAAAAAAACTTCAAAATATTAATTACTGACATGAATGGTCGACGCACGATTTAAAAAATACTCCGATGCCAGGCAATGACACTCACGTTCTGCATCAAACGATTTTCAACAGCTTGTCACTGCACTGCGAAAGAGCTTCAGGCTGAACTTAAAGATTAAAATTAGCGGTCGCCACTCGCCGACTGGGTGAAATAAAATGTCCAGTAGAAAAAAGAACTTTGGTCGCCACCCTCAAAAATTTCCCTTTTTTCATTGCTAAAGAATGTATTAGCATTTTTAAAACGCTCCTGTTATAGGAAATGCATTTTCAAATCATCCAACTCACGCACGGTGAAAAACAGCTCTTCGCAAATAAGTGGATACGATCTATTTATAGATTCACTCTTCAAGAACGGGGGTGGCTCACCGTGGCTATTTGTTTTTCCACTTCAGTTGGTGCACAAAGTAACCATATCGGGAATGGATGGACACCTGTGGCTTTAGAAGGAACTGTGACATCACAACTCGTCTTCAGCAGCTCGTTTTTTAAAGTTTGGTTTCTCTGAAAATGCACGATTTTCTATTGCTTAGGCACTCCTTGCTTATCATAAAACAAAATGGGCAAGCATTTTCCCTTTTGTTTAAAAAAGAAATCAAAGGTAGAAAATCGGGACTTCACTCTCCGCCACCGCGCGCAGTCTTTCATTCCACGCATCGCGTTTACTTTGCCCGTGTGAAGTTGGTTTTAAACACAAAAAAAAAAAAAACCTCTTGTCTGCCCCTTAACACGGCAAAATGTTACTAACGAATGGGTAAACACAAGTTTTTCAGCGAAATTATATATCAAAAATCAGTACTGTATTTGTTCACACTGCTGTGATAGTCATTATACGGGTCACGGAAAAGGCTGATTCCATCACGGGAGGAATAAGTACAGATTTTGAAATATAATTTAGCTTTAAAAAAGTGGAAAAGAAAAAAACACTTTCCGTATTGATTGGTTTTGAAGAACAGGCTGTTAGAAATAACAAAAATTGCGCTTCACTAGAAACAACTTTTAAAATACGATGACCGGTAAATTTTAACTTTTGGAGCAAAATTGGCGCAGATTTTGTCAAAATCTCGATTTTTTAGCAGAATGGCGCCAGAACAACGTTGTGGCGCGGGCTGGCAGCCCTGGAATTTTCAAAACATCGATGAAATGTTTGTAAAAACACCAAAAATGTAAACTAATTCTCAATTTGCAGTTAATTATTGGAAACCCACTTGGCAAAAAAAATAAATTTAATGAGAAGTTTGTGTAGCCATTATGAAAATCCTCCAAAACAATAGTTATTTCATTATAAAAGTGCAAGAAAAAAGGTGTTAACCAATAGTTTATCATATTTTTGTGGCAAAACAGAAAACATGCAACTTGAAATGGAATAATTAATTAATTGACAAACCCAATTTGCTGACTGAAAAAAATTTCAAGCATCACTAAACGGGATATTTCTTTTAACAGCAATTCTGCTTCCACAATTCACAACAGATTAGTAGAACCTGACGTTCACTAATGTTGCTAATTGTATTCCCGTGTCTCATGACCACGCATAAGGTGTTGCTATGAACACATTGGCCAGGGCTCTACATACCCCAGGCGCTAGGTCACCCCCCCCCCCCCGTCTTTTTTTTTTTTACTTCAGATTTTTTAATTTGCATTAAGTTCTGTGGAATATCAGTTATTAGTTTAGATTCACAGGATAATACACCGGCAAAAAAGATAAAAAAAGATTCTGCTGCATTTTAAAAAATCAGCGTGTTATTACAAAAATTCTAAAATTTTGGCGATAGAAAAAAAATGTAACGCAATATGGAGATAAAGAACCGCAAACAGATTGAAAGAATATTTTTTACTTATGAGCATTCCCACAGAAAATATGACGCAACGAATGTGGTACTATTTTCGCTCACAGAAAACCCTACGTGCTATGAGTAGTCCGCAGAGCTAATCTATCGCACGTAATCATTTTGCAAATCGCATTCGTTAGTTTTGCATGCGCTAAGCATATCATTTATGGATTTATTTCGATATTCAGTTGAAACATATTTAGAAAAAAGAAATGCCAAGGATTGTTTATAATTTCTATGGATATTTTAGGTCCGACGGTAATCTGTAGTTCAAAAGCCAGGATTTTAGTTTTTTGTTTACTCAAAAGTAAAACACAAAAGAGTACTTAAAAATGACAATTGCTTTTTTAATAAGAAGATAGTTTCTTTTTTAAACTTCTGAGTCGGTCATCCTGTGAAGCACGGATTTTCTGTCGGAAATTATGGTTCAGGATGAACTTGTGACAGGTGCGGATTATACGACAATTTTTTTTTTTTTTTAAGAATTTCGTGTTCTACGGACACGCCGCTGAGGATTATATGAAGGGAAAAAAACAAATTTCTCAGAATTGCAGGACCGACGGATAATATGTTGCCGTCGATTATGCATCAGATTTTATTTTTATTTTTCATGGCCTGTGGATTATACGCCACCACGAATCTTACGAAAGATTTTTTTTTCCTGAATTTTAGTCTGCAAATTATACAAAGGAAAATGCTGTACTTTGAATTAATATTCACAAAATTTGACTTCCACAAATTTTAATAAAACCAAAATCTAAAATTTTATTTTTTGAGAGCAGCAACTAGAAGAATGGGAAATGAAAATTATGGAGTAAATCGGAATTTTATTTAGCAGTGGTTTGGGTAAAAAGAAAAAAAAATGACAAAATATATTTCATTACTTTTTGTTCCTGGATCATCACCACACCATACATTGTGTTTATGTGTTATTCTTTGAAATTTGTCTTCATTTCACCTGGCTCCTAGATCTGGAGCATATTTGTCAAGCCCTGGCCATGGCATTCCGTTTGCTAAATGAAATTTTACACTTGTGCAACATATCCTTCCTTTCTCAGGTTCACAGTTCTTTATGCAATAAATTACTTGCCCACAGTTCGTAGCAAATTTTCTAGGTCCACCCTCGCAAATGACTCCCAGAGCTTGAAAAATACCATGCCTCCATTTTTTTTTTACTTTTAAATTTAGTTGCCTGGTAAATTTTAAAATAAAAAAATTTAGAATAGAATTCCCTACTACAAAAAAAAAAAAAAGGTTGTCGCATGTTGCGTTTCATTTCATTTCTAATCACTAGAAGTTGTATTACTGTTATGGAGTGCCAAGGACAAAAGAATATCACTTAATTATATTATGCTCTAGGTCCAAATATTGGAACCAAATGTTATATTATTTTATTTTTTGATTGGAGGTTTAACGACCACCGTGAGCAACTCAATGGGCTATAAGCAATCGCCCGTCCCTAATTTAGGGTCACTGGTTCCAGGGAAGGGAGAGAGCCAGTGCCGTACGACAAACACAACATCCATGCCTCACCGGGATTCGAACCCGGACCCGGTTCGGACGAGTGATCAGAGGCCATCGCTTAGACCACTGCGCCAATGTTATATTATTACTACAATGAAACTAGCCTCTGGTGTTTAGTGACAAAGAACAAAAACTTCAAGAAAAGGAATATGGCAGAATTACAAAATCTCTCAAATACCAATTTCACATCATATCGTACGAATTTCTTCATTATCTTAAAGCTTGAGATGCCGCTTTTGTGCATCATTAGCATTTCAAATAGACCCTTGAAACGGTAATGCAAAACATGTGAAAAAAATTAATCATATTTTTTAACTTTAAAACAAGGAGGTTTCGGAGTTATCTTAAAAGATAAATTTTCCTGGGCATACAGCTTTTACTACCTGGGCGGGTAAATAATTTCTACACATGCCTTGCTGGGCATGCAATTTTTTGGATATTTTTCAAGCCCTAACTCCTATTCTTCATGAAAAATTCACCTTCATTAGATTAGCGTTTAAACTACTAAGTCCTATTATTGAAACATACATAGCACACAATTCGAATAGAACGTCAACTGCAAATTTCTTTGCTTTGATCACGTGAACGTACAAATCAGAAATCATCAATCAAGATTCTAATTTCATCCACTGTTTTAAATAACACATTTCCAAAGCAAACCTATCGCTCTCGCCAGCTAAATATACATATCCACAATTCAATACAACACGTGCTACACCCACGTGATTAAGCTGAAAACGCATACCTCATAGAATTTATTAATTCGGAACGCCCGGTACAGACAGATCGGATTTCTTCTCAAACACTCCTCTTGGCATACAGTAAAACAGAGCCTGCAGTTATCAAATACGCACCCACTAATTGATTGTTCATTCTACCAAATTTACCTTAATGACATACAGATCACCATAACTTCTATCGAGACCATTTTTCACTTTGACATTTGACTGACGAAATTTATATTCTAACTTCCAAGGCTCCAACAGCTGTAATTCCGTGTCCGTTCCGTGAGGCAATCGGTTACGGATAGGGAATAGGAACTAGAGCAGTGTTGCCAACTCACTCATTCCGAAAGTCTCCAAATTAGCCATAAAAAGTCTTCAAAAGTGGAAAAAAGTCCCTAAAATCAATGGGCTATAAGCAGTCGCCCGTCCCTAATTTAGGGTCACTGGTTCCAGGGAAGGGAGAGAGCCAGCGCCGTAAGACAAACACAACATCCATGCCTCACCGGGATTCGAACCCGCACCCCTTTCGGACGAATGATCAGAGGCCATCGCTTAGACCACTGCGCCACGGCTGAAGCTATATTCACGCTAGGTTCATGCTTCTTCTGTGATTGGTCCGAACGATTGTAAGGGAGTGGTCTTTTTTGGGTAGGGATTTGATGATTGATGTCTTCCTGTTCAGCTGCACGGAATATTCTGTTGCACTTTGAATTATTGTCATTAGATGGCGGAACGGAACGAGAAGGTGAGTATTGCTCGTTTCCGCAACTAAAGGTAAGTGAATATTCCATTTTTGTTTCAGCATACAGGTAAGGCCACGGCATTCATTAGTCGTTGGTTAAACATTTCTTCGAAGGAACGCAGGAGTGTTTAGGGTTTTTTCATTGTCGGGACACCACGTGCATATATGTAACGGTGTCTCGGAGAATTAGAGTTCGTTCTTCCATTGTGTTAGATCCTTAATTGATAGGTATTTTCCTCATTTTGAGATGAAATAGGTGTGTATAGATAGCATTTATATATTTTCGGGATTTTAGGAGTGTGCATTGGTCGAGAAATCCCGGAGAAATTAGGAGTGAAAATAGCACGTGATAGCAAAACCCGACACATAATGTAATAAACTTAAATCAATAGAGTCTGCCAATTTGGCACAAATAAGCATAGCTGCTTTAGAATCTATTATATTTACTTAAACTAAGTAAATATACAAAATAAATTCAAAGATCATGAATACCGATGAGGTAATAGCCACTGCTAAGCATGTAATAATTTTACCATGTAATAGCTTGCAACAAGCAGTTTTAGAGGTAAGGGCAGTTAATGATGTCCTTACAGCAGCAGGACAAATAATTGAAATAGAAATGATGAGTGACGTGAACCAGCTTCACGTCTCCATCAAATCCCAAAAGCACTATCAAGAGGTGATCCAACGTGAGAACCTGATCTTAGATGATGGAGAGAAGATCCCTATAACAAATACTAAAGCTGTTGCTAGTATCATGATCAGACATATCCCCTTAAGTTACTCAGAAGATGCAATAAAGAACATGCTTGCACCATTTGGTCCAGAAGGACAAGAAATTGAAATAGTATATCAAAGATATACAGATAGGATATGTCCAGAATTCAAAGGGATTCTTAATGGAAACAGAATTGTGAAAATGAAAATAAATAGAAACATCCCATCTTTTTTAAGACTAGGGTCTCATGTGGGAAAAGTCACCTACAGAGGCCAGATCCCAACTTGCAGGAAGTGTGACTCTGAAGAGCACCCAATAGAAAACTGCAGCAAGAGTTATTGCATTAATTGCAATAAAAGAGGACACACTTCTAGTGTGTGTGATGAATCATGCAGAGGGTGCAATAGCACTACACATAAATTACACCAATGCCCTAAAAAACAACAAATAAGAGATCAAGATAAAAAATCTCAACTAGAGCAAAGAGACAAAGAATTCAATCAAGAATTTCCTTCTATAAATACCTCCACACCACGACAACAGACACAACCAGAAGAAATTAACAAAACATTTGCTGAAGCAATTCAAAACATACATAAACAACATCCAGTTGAAGAAGACACCACAGATACTTCAACACAACAAAATACAGACACTTCAACACAACAAAATACATCAGAAGAAGACACAACAACAAACAGTACACATAGTACACACACACAATCAGAAGATGAAGCAGATTCTTATGAGGATATGCAAGACTCAGATAAAATCATGGAAAGAGCACAACATACAGAACAAGAAAAAGAAAATGAGGGAATAAAAGCTACCAATGAAGTAAACAGATATGGTGAAAAAATCATTGAAGCAAAAAGTAACACACAGACACAAACAAAAAAATCCTAAAAACAAATCAAAACAAACCAGAAACGGCTAAAGGGCCAGAAAAGAAAAAACCAACTCTAACTCAGTTAACTAGAAAAACTGAAACACCACCTGGTTACAACATGAGAGGTGTTAAAGCCAGAAAAACTAAAGAGAAGTAAGGTTTTCCAGTAAAAGAGTTGGTACAAAGTGTACTATTCAATTCATAGTGTGCATATGAAAAAAAAAATTAATTAATTAAAAAAAATAAAAAATGAAAAAAAGTGTTTTCTAGTTGTGCTTGATCATACTGTATTATGCTGGAATATTATATGTGTGCCCTATTTATTTAGGAAGCTGAAATTCTTTTTCTAATGATTGTTTAATTATCTAAATCTTTAATTGCATGAAGGTGGGAGACACGAAGTGTGCGAGGGCATGCTAAGTGTAAACCACTGGATTGCAACAAAGCAAGAAACAGCCTAAACAACTGAAAATCACACAATTGTGATGGGATGTTGTTACAAGGCTAAGAGCAACTATTGCAAAAGAATATTTGCCCCAGATTCCAAAATTTTAAATATGTACAATATTCTTATATTTTCATAAACTTGCTTATTCAAAATTTTTCTATTAAGCCCCCGGAACAATTGCACTAAGCCTGGATAAAAGTAGAACCCAAAGAGGTTCTCGCCATGTCCAATAGGCTGCAATTGGGAAGGATAGATTAAGACAAATACTGCAAGGAGATGTACTATTACATCACACCGCAGTTCAGTTCTTAATACAAAAATTTAGATGGCGTCGTGTTCTGTTCTGTAGGTTGTTTATATGAGATTTGCTCTGTTGTGAATTGTGATAAATGTTTACATAGGCGAAGCGGTAAGTATGTTTGAGTAGGTGCCAATGAAGAATTTTTAAATTAGAATAGGAGACAGCATGTAATTTCGCCATACCGTACGCATCTTTTGGGGCAATTTCGAAACATAAATGAGTTTTTTACTGATTAAAAAGTGTGCAAATTTGCGGAGGTAAGCTGTGCGAAGAAATTACAGTCACTTAACTCTCGGCCCCAT
Source organism: Macrothele yani (assembly GCA_039090855.1). Taxonomy (NCBI): domain Eukaryota; kingdom Metazoa; phylum Arthropoda; class Arachnida; order Araneae; family Macrothelidae; genus Macrothele; species Macrothele yani. The sequence goes on along the minus strand of CM077023.1, from coordinate 67,040,297 downwards.
CAGTCCAATGTCATATGTTTGGAGGAAGACTTCGTATTCATGTCTTGCATATTGTATATTTAAACTAGTAATTGAAAAACTACTTTTTAAAAGTAGCTAACTACTGCTACAATCACATTCTTGAAACGTACCTTGCTACAGCTACAACTACGTTTTTGAAAAGTAGCTACTTTTGATACCTAAGTTAAAGGTACAAATTCTGGAGATCTTTATATGCATATTTTTCATTTTTTTCCATCTCGATATATCGAGAAATACTTATATATTTCTATTTGTAGCAATGCTGCACCAGTGGTATAACTACTAGGTAATGAAGTGGCATGCTGCAGCTGCTAGTTCTAATTTTATGGAGAAAAAAACAAATAATTAACCCAAAGATTCAGATTTTTCTTTAAGATAAACTTAGCTAAAAGATATCAGATTTTTCTTTAAGATAAACTTAGCTAAAAGATATCAGATTTTTCTTTAAGATAAACTTAGCTAAAAGATATCAGATTTTTCTTTAAGATAAACTTAGCTAATAAATGTCAAGTTACTTTTAAAACACTAGATTTCCTACAGATTGAAGCTCTTTGGCTCAATACGATCACTCTGCAATATTTTTTATACGATTGCTCTGCAATGATTTGTAAATAATATGATTGCTCTCCAATTGCCTTTTCTCTGTGCTGAGGAGGAAAAGTACTAGCACACATGGAGAGCACCTGTGGACAATGTGTGAAAACAGTCGGTCACCTAGAATTACGTACATGATAGGTGTAAACTTTTTTCGTGGCAGCTACAGATTTGTGATGGGTGATTTCTTCAAGTGATTTTAGTTTTGGACAAAACAATTACACTTTGCTATTCCTTTTAGTACTTATAGTAAGTATGTCTCATTCACTGCATAGGAAAACTTGAATAGGCTAGCAAATGACATCCATTTGCAAAATGTCACAAAGGTGTCCAAGTGAAGCTCTGTATCAGCAGTGGCGTATATTCGAGGCTAGCTGCGAAGCCCATAGAATGCACAAATCAAAGTAAATGAAATATACACAAATAAAAAACAATTAGCAACAGTATTAAGATATGTCTATGCTTTCGCTGCGACAAAAAACGTGCGGATTTGCTTCTTTTGACTGAAAGAATCTATGGCGAGCAAAGAACAACGGGTCTCCCAGGATGGTGTTATCGTAACGCAAACAGCTCTACCAGTCAGTCTTCACTGTTCTGATCCGAAGACCTTCGATACGACCGCCATCTAGCATTTCCATGACAACATGAATAAGCAGGTGAAGGGGAATGCTTTGGCAACGGTTCGCTCAGAAAAGAGAAGACTTGGACTACACATTAGTCACTCACTTGCTCCCACCGATAATAGTATGTGTTTCACGAGAGTTGTTTCAGTTTGTGTGAAGTGTCAATAAATTAAAATTGGTAATATTGTATCTTAAATTTGTGGCTTTGTTGGATTTGAACTGTTTTGATAAATTTTTTGAAAGCTTTTCTAAACATCTACTATCAGAACTTAAAGAACTCTATGCTTCAAATTTTGATATAGCTTGACTAAAAAATTAACTAAAGGTGTTTTGATTCCCTTGATGAATACAAAAAGAAATCTGTAAGAGACATTTCAGTTAAGGTCTTCGGCCTGCTCGATAGATGGCGCCACGGTATGTCCCTTAGTGGATCTTTTATTTTAACGTAACACTGCAATAAATATAGATATTTTTCATTATATCAAAGGTATCTGAGACTTAGATTGCAATAGAATCGGGTAAAAGATATGATATGCTTGTGAAAGTTGTCACAAATATTCTAGGCAGCAGGGTTTAGATGAACATCATAGAATAAAAGGTCATCACATAAGTAGACTTACCAATCCTGCCCCAGGTGCATTTTCTTTTCATTGCATAGTTTGTGACAAATCATTTACCCTTAAGGCATCATATCTGAGGCATTGCAAAACATTTTCTCATTTTTCTTGCAGTGTAACGTTAAAATAAAAGATCCACTAAGGTACATACCGTGGCGCCATCTATCGAGCAAGCCGAAGACGGAACCTTAGCCGACATTTCTTGTTACATAAAGATGAATAAATTGTTGGACATTGTGTTTAGTGTGGTGTACAAATCAGCAGACCTAATATTAGTTTCCATCAGTAACTGCCGAAAGAAGTTTTTCTACATTAAAAAGAATCAAGATATATCTTAGAGCCATGTACATTTCAGCAACTTGGCTGTTATGTCAATAGAAAAAACATTCTTTTTAATTTTTAAATATGAAAAAGTACTCGGAAGAAACTTTTTATGTAAACGTAACACTGAAGTCCACACAAAAGGAAAGAAGAATGGAGTTCATGTACAAATAAGTGTTCAAATCCTAATCCGTATAATTAGTTTGTATCGTACTAGCAGTAGCATGTACCTAAAATTTAGAAAAAGGGTTACTTCTATTACGTTACAACTGAAAAATAAACCGCAATTTAAAAAAAAAAAACAGTACTGGGAATGTCGGGGGGGGGGGGGGGAGCCCAGGTGTCGGACCCAAGATATGCCACTGAGTTTCAGCTAAAGAAAACATGGAAATAAATGCCTGTAGCTAGTAAGTCCGGATTGCATTCTTATGGTGTAGGACACTGAGTTATCTATTTGTATGCAACCATATCCAGTAATGATCACTAAAGTCTTATAGTTTTATTAACCTTAAGCGTGTAACTATATTTTACCGCCGAATCCTTTTATTGCAATAAAATGTATGTTCATGCATTGGTCCACACTCCATGTTAGTGTTAATCCTGATTGGCTGATTGATAACCTTGAATTATGTACTTCTGTTCTAAAAATTACATAAAGAGGTAAAACTACAGGGCTCTATAGGTAGCCCCTTATTTTTCCGGACAATCTTCATAACTCCCCCTCCCACATATGCACGCACGAAAAACACATCCTCCATTGTGTTCAGAATCCAGAGAAAATTGCTGTGCTTAGGGATACTAAAGTAAATATTGTGTGGGGGGGGGACTTTGTCCTAGTTATGCCATTGTGCTACACACGACACTACTGTAAAAGTATATTACAGTAACAGCATTACTTCTAATCACTGATTTATATTAATATTTAAATCTGGCAAATAACCCAGATGCTAGTAAGTACATGACATTTAAGCTGTAGTGGCTTCGTAACTACCGTTTTAATTACAGTAACTTCATAGCATTAACACTATGTATTTTGGCATAGACTACAACTGGTCTGTTTAAATTTGGCAAACTATGTCGGATAGAACCCTTTGTATTCTGTTAAAAATGATAGTTATGTTTATCACTTGTACTTTTAAATTACATTATAAATGATATTCTTATCTTACTGCTCATCATAATGTAGCCGTACTTCAGGAAAACAAAGCATGGCATGTAAGCATTTCATTCATCTTAAAGTTAGTTCCCCAACTCTGAAACTATGACAAATAGCACAAAATGTCAATTGTGAAGTTTGGGAGCATCATGTGTTTGCTACAGATTGGTCATAAAAGGTGGGGGCCAATGAATAGGTGAATTAGACTGCACAGTGGGGATTGCAAGGTATGGAAGTGTATTTACAGTATATGGAAGTACAGTGTCATCAGAATGCTTTCTAGGGATTGGAGAAAAAAACTGGTGCCGTTGAGGCCTGGCAGTAGCAGAGCCTCAACCTAACTGAATCGGACTGTTTTACCTAACTGAATCAGACTGTTTTTTAATTTATTTATTCAATCGTCGTCCATCGAAATATATGTTCTTTTTTTAACAAAATTAATCTTGGCAGAGTTTTTTCTTTCTACTTCTCTCTCTCTCTCTTTTTTTTTTTCTTTCTTCGTAGCGGCTAAGCACATATCCATAGATTTTTTGTTTGCCGAAACCACCTCAGAAATAGCCAGTGAAGTGGGCACCTGACGCTATATGTAATATATGTATATTCAATTTCAAAGGTTTGTACGACCAAGTAAATCCTTATATTTATATAAAGACGAGACAAAAATTTCTTATTTATACAAAAAAATCATTAGCATGTGTGAACTGCATATTTTATTGCACTTTTCTTGTATATCTTTTAAAGTACAACATAGCTTTACGCTTTGAAGAGTGCTTAAACTCGGTTTCTTGAAGATTCATGGGCATCCTGCAAACTTTTACTCCTCTGAAACTCTTATTTGCCCGTGGCAAGGATAACCTGACTGTGGAGTGCACATTTTAACACAATAAATAATGACATGAAAAATTTATGAAAGGAATTAAAAAACTAAGAAATGTGCGAAAAAGTGTTGCCTTTTTTTGCAATATTTTTGTCAAATATCAAAGTTTTCAATTTTATCTGTCGCTCCTCCAAATTAAAAAGCAAGGCCCTGCAGCATGTTGATCCTAGGTATTATTACCTTGTGTGCAAGTAAGCAAAGTACTGTGACTTCCGTACATGTGTGGAATGCTAGTTTAGTGATGACACACAGTGAATGCATATTATTTAAGGTTTCCTATGCAGGTGAAATAAGGTAACATGACTTCATTGAATGACAACTGTATGTACAATGGAGTACACTTCTGAACAGTGGTCTGAGATAGTGTTGATATATGGAGAATGTTGGTGAAATGCACGTGCAGCTGCTCAGCTGTACTCGTAGCATTTTCCTGGTGGTCCTTGTCCTACACCTTCCACATTCACACCCGTCTTGTACAACATAACATCTCTGCCAAACAAGTAACACTATGACTTGGTAATGCTCTGGTAGACCACATCAATCCTTGAATAGGTTGAGCGCTGTGAGTGTTGTGTCCTTTGCACCTGCCCACCCGTAATATAGTGTACGAGAACTCACTGTGGCCTGATAGCTAGATGTGCATGGAAGATACTGCGAATCATGGGTTTTACCCATACGACAGAGTACCCCAGCAGGCCATGTATACTGGTGATCATCAGTTCCATACAGACCGGTGTAATTATGTCCTCAATCAAAAGTCAATGAACCTATTATAGTTTCTAGCGAACATTTTGTGGACAGATGAATTCACATTCACACATGACCACAATCACTATCACAGGAGCATGGATGTGCAATGGTGGTTACAAGTAAGTCCAAGTATGTTGGTATTTTAATGTCTGGTGTGGCATCTGGAAAAACATTTGCCAGATCAGTGTTCTTCCAAGGTTCTCTCACTGGACTACAATATCTACAACTGCTCCATGGTACCATACCAGACTTTTTGGATGATGTTTCATGTACAGTCTCATATGTGGTTTCAAAGCAATGGCACACATTGCACAGCATCGGTCAGCAACTTTCTCACCGCCACGTTCCACTGACACATCTAGGGCTATGGCAGCCCGAGTCACCAGACCTAACCCACTGGATTTTTTCCTGTTGAGGTTACTTGAAATCTAAGGTATATGATACATCAACCCCTGCAGGTGTGCTGCAAGAGCAGGTTCTTGCAGGGTAGTTACCAGTGCTGAAAGTTAACTGATATTCTTGATACCTACTATGTAAGTCACATCCAGGAACACATTGTAACAAATGATGGACATTTGGAATACTCTTAACTTTGATAGATATGTTTCTTTCTAGTAATGTAATAGCTGAGGGCCTCTATGTCAACAACACATGGCTGCACTTAATGATTTGTGTACGTTGATAGCGTGGTGTGTACTATTAAATGTCTACAACTTATTCTGAGTATTATTTTCAGATCTTGTGTTCATATTACACTGCCATAGTGGTGCTGTTTCTTCATCAGCTCGTCATGGCATTTACTTTCATGGTTACCTAAATGCACTCATACATTTGCCTCCTCAATGTACAGCCTAATTTTTACCTATTGACCTACACATTTTATTACCAATTTTAGCAAACACATGATGCTCCCCAACTTTGCAATTTACATTTTTTCAGATTTTGGGGTACTAGCTTCCCAGATTTGCTACCAGGTGCACTACAGTCAAGCTTATTAGATCTGCCCCCTCGCACATTTCCTAATCCCGTTGGTTCCACATCTAAGGATGTGAAGCTTCTGTTTGCCAATGCAGCTGTGTGCATGTATATATATATGTGTGTGTGTGTGTGTCCACTTTATATTATGTAATAAAAATAAAGGACCTTGTTCAATTTCCCAGGCCCCGCACGGGGATAACTGGTTTTCCAGTTATTTGGGAGCGGCGCCCCCACGGCCCGAGCTAACCTTGTGACGGTTTCTATTGCCTCTGCGGCTTTGACGATTACATCACCGAAGGGACAGCTGTTCATCCAGCTGATGGGGGATGGCGTCCCCACGGCCCGAGCCGATTTTCTCTTATTGTTTTGCTTTTTTCGTCTTATGTTCATATTTTGACGTGTACCCGCCTCAGTTGTAGGCTGCTGAGGTTGTGATGGGGGCGCCAGCTCCGGGTTTTGTTCCTCGTTCTCTTCCCTGTCTTTTCTTTTTTATGTTACATTTTCTGTTTTTCCGGAGCTGGTTAGCTTAGACCTACCTGCATGTTTGCCGTGTGCGGTGACCCGTACCGGTGGAAATGAGGATGCTGGAGGCTGAGGTATTTGGGGGCCGGGTTGTAGTGTCTCCAGATGCCAACACTCCTCTTTGCCCTCTGCTTCACCCTAAACGGGAGGCTGGGAGCTAACCCACTCCTCGTCAGGAAGTCTGTGGCCGAGTGGTGTCCAGACTTCTAGCGGCTTGTCGTTCTGTTCGGCTGGGTGAGTTGGGGGGTAGGGTGGGCATGCCAAAGGGGTGTTCTCCGGGCACGGGAAAGTCTGGGTGCGCGCTGGCGTGTGTCTGCCCTACCAACTTGCTATATCCGCTGACTATCCCTAGAGCCGTGTCCTGCGTCCTCTTGGGCTTGCGGACCTCCGGCTCTCCCTCGTTGGGCTCGGTAGTGGGTGGGGAGGTTGGCGGACGAATCTTTTCACTTCTTCATGGAACACAAAAGTGTTTCCCATGCTACAAATTTAAAGCGCCCTGTGGAGGAAGATCCACCTTCCTCAACAAAGAAACTTGTCTCTACTAATTGCAATGCTCTGTTTCTTTTGATCAAATCTGGTGACTCTTCACAGTCACTCAGTAGCAAGAGTCCTTTCTGGATCAATAAGGCTCTGCAGGCAGTTGCTGGCTCTCCAAAGAGTGTGAAGAAGCTCCCTTCAGGGGATCTTCTTGTGGAAACTTCTAATCCACGCCACAGTGCCACCTTGCTGGAAACGACCGTTTTGCTTGGCATTCCTGTCCAGGTTTCTCCACACGGTTACCTCAATTCCTCTCGCGGTGTTGTCAACTCCCGCGACCTGCTTGAATGCAGCGATGAGGAATTGCTGGAGGAACTTGGTGAACAGCATGTCATTGGGGTTCGAAGGATTCTTTTTAGGCGGGATGGGAAATCTATTCCCTCCCGTAACATCATCCTAACGTTTGACTCCCCAAACCTGCCTACTTCCATCAAGGCAGGTTATTTACGGCTTGATGTTCGACCGTACATCCCGAACCCCTTGCGATGTTTCAGGTGCCAGCATTACGGTCACTCCCAGCAGTCTTGCCGTAATGTTGCAAAGTGTGGCCGCTGTGGTTCCACAGAACACTCTTTGGCGGATTGCTCTGCAGAGTCTGATCATTGTGTCAACTGCGAAGGGACTCATCCTGCTTCTTCTAAGCAGTGTCCAAAGTGGATAGAGGAACAGGCAATCCAACGCCTGAAGACAACTGAGCATCTCTCCTATCCCGAGGCTAGACGGCGGATCGCCCCTTTACAACCAGGCCGGCGGTCCTATGCTTCAGTTGTGGTTCAGAAGGCTTCAGTGGCGGTCCAGACTGAGGCGTCCGTCCCAGCGCGGTGTCCTTATGATTTTGAGGACATCGTCGCTGCTGGTATGGAAGCACTGCAGTCTCGCCGCATTGCTTCCAAGGCGACATCAACATCGTCGCCGAAACCTTCCCCTGTGCCGAAAACATCTGTCAGCACAGGGACCCAGGGCACTGCTAAGAAGAAGCCAGAGAAGATGAAACCAGGTTCATATTCCCCGAAACAGAGCAGAGCAAAAACCACCTCCTAACACAGGGGCAAGCACAGCCCTGTGTTGCCTCCAGACACTGCGGATGACTTGGAGGTGATGGACGACACTGAGACCTTCTAGTCGTCTGTCTTCATTCTGTCATTTCATTTTTCATTATGGTCACGCTCATTCAGTGGAATTGCCGAGGTCTGCGTTCACACATTGATGATTTGAAAGGTTTACTGTCTTCGCACACACCTGTGTGCGTTTGTCTCCAGGAGACAAAGCTTCGCACGACGGACACTCCTTCGCTGCGGAGACATTCCCTTTTCCGCAATGATCACCAGGACGGCGTTATCGCCTGCGGAGGAGTGGCCGTCGTTGTTCCTCATGGTGTTCCTGTCACTGCAGTTGCCCTTCGGACGTCTTTGCAGGCAGTGGCAGTGAGACTATCTGTGCACACACTGTTCACGGTGTGTTCCGTGTACATACCACCAAATGAAGCTGTAGGCCTTTCGGATCTGGAAGATTTAGTTGTCCAGCTGCCGCCTCCTTTCTTCATCTTAGGAGATTTCAATGCACACAATCCGTTGTGGGGTTCTCCCACTCGTGACTCCAGGGGCCGTGTTGTTGAGTCCCTTCTCTCCAACACGTCCCTCTGTCTCCACAACACCGGGGCAGTGACGTATTTTCATGAACCCACCCGCTCGTACTCAGCCATTGATTTGTCTCTGAGTTCACCATCATTATATCCTGCCTGGTCCTGGAGCGTGTCTGGTGATCCCCTTGGCAGCGATCACTTTCCCATCTTCCTCCGTCTGGCGAGTGGCGGGTACCGTTACCCTTCTCGCCCTGCTAGATGGAATATTGATCGTGCCAAGTGGGACACATTCACGGCTTCGGCCTTTATTACTCCGGCAATGGTGACCTCGGGAACAGTCAATGGCAGCTGTTGCGGCGGTAACGGATTGTATTGTGCAAGCGGCAGAACTTGCCATCCCCAGGACGTCGACTAAACTTCCACGTTGCCCCGAGACCTTGGTGGAATTCCACTTGTATGGCAGCTCGTCGGGCCCAACATCGGGCTTGGGGTAGGTTTCGTCGGTACCCCACTGACGCGAACCTACTTGCTTTCAAGAAAGCCAAGTCCTACGCGCGATTGGTTCGTAGGCGTTGTCAACGGGAGTCCTGGATACAATATGTATCCGGGATTAACACCAATACCAGCCCTAAGATCGTTTGGGACAGGATCCGTCAGATTCGGGGACAGTACCCATCTGGGGAAGTCTCCATTCTTGAGAGTGGTGGAGGGACGGTTGCTGACGCTCAGGGTATTGCTGACTGTCTGGGCGCCGCTTTTTCTTCGGTGTCCAGCAGCAGCAATTACCCTGCTTCGTTCCGGCAGTTACAGCCGCGGCTTGAACGGTCCAGGATTTCTTTTGGACCGTTTTCTGCCACAGATTACAACAGCCCGCTGACTGCCGTGGAGCTGAAGACCGCTCTGAATCGGTCCGGCCGGACATCTGTCGGACCGGATAACATCCATTACGAAATGCTGAAGCACCTTTCTCCGTCCTCTCTTGAATGTCTGCTAATCCTGTTTAACAGGATTTGGCAGAAGCATGTCTTTCCCGAATCTTGGCGCACTGCCATTGTCGTTCCTGTTCCCAAACCTGGTAAAGATCCCACTAACCCGTTGAACTACCGGCCAATTGCTATGACGAGCTGCCTTTGCAAAGTACTCGAGCGTATCATTAATTTTCGTCTCATTTTTTATCTGGAGTTTCATCACATTTTTTCACCTCATCAGAGTGGATTTCGCACATCTCGATCCACCACCGATAATCATCTTCGCCTTGAGACATCTGTCAGGGAGGCGTTTGTCCGACGTCAGCACATGGTCTCCGTATTCTTCGACATGGAGAAAGCCTATGACCGTACCTGGAGATACGGCATTCTCCGTGATCTGCACGAGTGCGGATTGCGGGGAAACTTACCATCTTTCATCGCCGGATTTCTCCAGGACCGGAGTTTCCGTGTGCGCGTCGGGTCGGCCCTCTCTGCGGTGTACCCGCAAGAACAGGGTGTACCTCAGGGCTCCATTTTATCAGTCACTCTGTTCATCCTTCGTGTCAACCATATTTTCCACCTGCTTCCTCCGACGGTTCGCGGAACCATGTACGTGGATGATCTGCAGATCTCTTGCGCGTCAGTTAACATGCGCACCATCGAGAGACAGCTCCAGTCTGCCATTACCAAGATCTCTCACTGGGCTTCCCAAAATGGCTTTGGCTTCTCGCCGCAGAAGACCGTTTGCGTGCATTTTTGCCGTAAACGGGGTCTTCACCCAGACCCCAGCCTCCGTCTGGGGTGTTCTACCATCCCTGTGGTGTCAGAAGCCAGGTTCCTTGGGCTAACTTTTGACCGGCGCTCACCTTCCGGCCTCACATTCAGTCTTTGAAGGTGAAGTGCACGAAGTCATTGAGTATCCTGAAGGTCCTCTCCCGAACATCTTGGGGGGCCGACAGGTGCTCAATGCTTCGCATTTACCATTCTCTGATTCGGTCAAAGTTAGACTTCGGATGCATTACGTACGGTTCAGCGCGTCCATCGGTTTTAAAGCCTTTGGACCCCGTCCATCACCAGGCATTGCGGCTATGTACTGGTGCTTTCCGTACCTCTCCCGTGCATAGCCTGTATGCGGAGGCTCATGAGCCGCCGTTGTGCATCCGTCGTAAGCAGCTGTCTCTTCAGTTTTACACAAAACTGAAATCTCTTCCCTGATCATCCCCTGCATGGTTCCATCTTCCAACCGGACTGTGTCCGCTTGTTTTCCAACCGCCCCTCCTGTGTTCCGACGTTCGGGATTCGGATGTCTGCCATAGTGCGCGATGCTGGTCTAAACTTGTCAAAGGATTGGTTTGACCACCTTTTTCAACCGTCCTCCTTGGCAGTCCGTTCTAGCAACGGCTGACCTTTCTCTTTGTGTGTGGCCAAAGTCTTCCACTCCTGCTCTGGTGTACCAGCGGCTCTTTGCTGAAATACAGTCTGTCTACCCGGATTTCGTGCCTGTGTTCACCGATGGCTCGAGGTCCGGGGGATGTCGTTGGATCCGCTTTTGTGTGTGGCGCAGCCTCACATGCTGAGAGGCTTCCGCCTGAATCCACTGTCTTTTCGGCAGAGATGCGTGCGGTACACCTCGCTTTGTGCCACATACAGTCTCGATCACTTCGTCGCGCTATGGTTTTGCTCTGATTCCCAGTCCGTCATCCATGTTTTATCTTCTCCGGAGGACACGGACTCACCTGTCATCCTTGATGTCCGTCGTCTTCTTGGTACTTTGGAGGGTGATGGTTTCCTGGTCCGATTCTGTTGGGTTCCTGGCCATGTTGGGATCCGGGGTAACGAGCTGGCAGATCTCTCTGCCAGGTCTGTTTCCTCCATGTCGCCAGCTCGGCTGCCACTGTCTTTCCGTGATTTTAGACCTTTGATCCGGACATTTCTCCTGGACGAGTGGCAGTCCCTGTGGTCTCAGCAGGGCAGCAATAAACTTTATGCCATCAAACCACACATCGGACTATGGAAGTCTAGTTTGCGGAAGAACCGTCGTGAGGAGGTTGTTCTTGCACGTCTCCGCATTGGGCACTGTCGTTTTACTCACCGCTTTTGCTGTGTGGCGACAGTGCCCCGCTGTGAGCGTGCCAATGTCGTCTCACCGTCCTTCATGTTTTGTGTTCTTGTGTTCGTTTTTGTGCTCATCGTTTTCGTCATTTTCACTCTCATCTGTTGGACGAAGGAGCAGCTACGCTGCAAACTATTATCGGTGAAGCCTGCGATACGAGAGCAGTGTTTTCATTTTTACAGGATATTGACTTTTATAAACTCGTCTAGATTTTAACTTCTTCATTCTCATGTTTCATTTTTACCGCATCAGCCTGCTTTTAACCTTGTGTACGTTTTTTATTAATTTTGTTTTGTTTTAATGTCTTTTGTTTGGCGCTCTTTGGCCAACTATGGCCCTTGCGCCATTAAAAATCTACCAACCAACCAACCAATTTCCCAGGACATGTTCTACACCCCAAAATAAGACATATACTCTATATAAACATTAATGAGGAACAATTTTGCTTACCCTTTATAACCTTTTTTTTTTTTTTTTTTTTTTATGTAAATTTCTTGCCAGTGTTAGCTATAAAAATGCCTGTTGAAATGATTTTGAAGACACACAGTGAATTGGTATGTTTACAGGAAGAAAAGTGCTTGTAATTTCTGATATGAGACTCAACACAGCCTGGGCATATGTTTTTATTGACTGTTGAACTCATTAAAATTTAGTGGAGGTGTTGTGGATTGTCTGACAGTTGTTTAGAACTTGCTTCTGAACCGTGTCAGTGAATGGAGTGGAGTAAATGAGAGTTTTTAAATGTCCCCACAAGTAGAAATCCATTGGAAAATCTGGAAAGCACTAGTGCCAAGCTGAATGTCCTCAGTGACCTATTCACTGGGCAGGGTAGTTATTGTCCAAGAGTTCTTGTATCATATAGCTAAAATGACTTGGGGCTCATGGACTATATACATTGTGAACCATATACATTTATACATACATAAACCATATTCATTGTGGGAAGTATCAATGGCGCATTCTCTACTTCAGATGCCACCATGCATGTTTTTCTCTGCCCATAAGTGATTGTTGTGAAAATTTATGATGCTCTCACTGGTGAATCTGGCCTCATCTGTAAAGAGCACTGATGAAATGAATGGGTCACCCACCCATTTCTGCATACTCCATTAGCCAGTTGTTTGTGATGGATAATCAGGAGATGTGAAATCCTGCACATGCTACACGTAGTATGGGTACAAGCTCTGTTCATACAGAACTCTCGGCAAGGTCATGCTTTTGAGATATTTTCTATTGCAGCTATTTCTTTATTCTGGGCACCAGGATTCTCTCCTCTAAAGCAAGTGTCCGGATGGCTCTTTGTCTCCTACTGTTTGCAGTAATGGGCTCTCTCTCTCTCATTCTCATGTGACTGTAAACAGTGACAAATGTTTCCCTGTGTGTAAGGTGCTGATGTGATAATGTTTGATGGTACGTAGATATGCCTAACCTCCCAACTTTTACCAAGTGATTTCAATACAAAAGATGTGTCTGTGTCAATTCATGAAATGAATAACCTTCCATGCCCATGTGAAAACAGGAGATTAGTATAGCACAATATGTGCTTAGCACATGGTTCGTACGCATCCTGGAAAAGTCCTGGAATTCCAAATTGCCCTAGAAATATCCTAAAATTCTGTTACATGTCCTGGAATTCTATCCATTCCTGCCTTTTTGTCCCTGCACAATGTTTCATAGTTAAGAATTTTTCTACTGATATAACTTATGTCTGACAAATTTCCCTCCCCACCTCTGTCAAAATGAGGGAGACTGTTAGTTTTCTTATCTGTTAACAGTACTGAAGTTGTGTTATTAGCACGTCATTTGTAAAACAAAGATTGTGCCTATGTTATCACTTTGTCCATCCATCAGTGTACAGCATATCTTTGCAACTATCAGTCTGACCAGAAAAATTTATTTTGCATTGGGAAGCTTGAAATGTGAGAATGATGATCTTTGCATTCCGCACCTTTTTTTTTTTTTTTTTTTTCTGATGCACGTTTCCTCCGCTAGAAGGCGTAAATGCAGATTCTACGGATTCAAAATGCATTTTATTTCATATCTTTGCTTCTAAATATCCAGTTGAAATAATTATTTTTCCTTTTAATGCCATTTATATCAAAGACTGTTATAGGTACAGTCACTTCTTCAAGTAATGCATAGATTTTGCTCTAGGGAGGGCGTTAAGGTAAATTGTGTTTTCTCTAATATCTCTGCTTATGAAAGTCCTATTTCAAAAATTCTCCCCGCATCGGATACAGCTCCTGATGGGAAATGTTTTGCACATAATTCCTAATTTCTGTTAAAGAATGCTTTTTGGCCACCAGGAGGTGTAAGTGTTTATTTCTGCTTTGATGTATTCACAGCAAAATCTGAGCTCTTCTGAAAACTCTTGGAAAAATTCTTTCATGAACCGATATCTCTCACCTCGGAAAACCTTTTGAAAATACCTCCTGCGTAAAATAGTGCATAGTTTTCCCACCAGGTATTTGAAAAGTCCTTTTTCCTTAGCATAGCTTTTACCATGAAGACTACTTTTTGCCTACTTTCAACTTTTCCATTATGCAAAATTCTTCTGCTACAAGGTGTAGAGTTATATCATATTTCTTCTTTGAAGTGTCTGATTTGGAAATCTCTTTATCGCTGATACTTTCGTTCTGCTATGAGAAACTTTTTGTGTGCCATTTCTTAATTTTCGTAACATACTGTACTTTTTAGTCACTGGTGGAAGTGAGTAACTGTTTCTATTTCTGGATGTTTTATTGATTGCAAAACTCCTGTTGATTATTTTTTTTTAGCCAGTTGCATTGACTTTGAGTAACTTTGATAAATTTCATTCTCATCGGAGAGATTCAAAAGAAGTGCTCATTTCAACCGAAAAATTCAGTGTTGTCTTTCTTCAAATATTTCACCTTCCTGATCCTTAAATTTCCAATGTCAGCATTATTTCAAAATAATTAAATATAAATAGTATTTAGTTTATACATTGATTTTGTGGTATATGATAGCATTACGGGAGTAATGACGAGTTTATGTTCTAACTATGGATTTTATACCTATATATTTTTTAGTTTTATCGGGGTTTTTTTATTTTATAATTTTCTTCAATGATTGAACTAAAAGCCAAAGTAAAAATTAATTTTTCTCAAATTTAGTATAGCATAATGTACATAAAAGTTTTGTAGAAATTAAACTAGTTACATGTTCAGCGACACTTTTGGTATTTCAGTATTTATCTGTGATTCTAAGTTTCTTATTAGCTGCAGCAGACATCAGTTTTCAACATTCTGTTGTATTAAGTTTGCTCAAGCCGGTAGGGAGCTGTTTGTTGTAGGTTACAGGTTGAACAGACCTATGGTTTCTCTATATTTTAAGTAGGAGCATTTAGATCATAAGTCCTGGAAAAGTTTTTCAATTATACGATTGAAAGAATGTATGAACCATGCTTGCATCTAACCTGCTTGCAAATCACAGCTCAGTGAAATACACAACATTGATACAGAACTGTAATTGGCATTATTCCTAGCTCTGCTGCATCAACACTTTTATATGGATTTTTTACCTTATTTTGACATGTAAAACATGTCTCTAGCATGTGGCCAGACCATTTAGATATACCATGTATGTATTCAGCTTAACTATTTGCTTTCAGATAATGTGCTGCTTTAAATTAAAAAAAAAAATGATGTCCAAAACACTTGCAAATTTAAAACTTACACAATCACTACTCAAAAATGTATCCTTTATCAAAAATATTTCATGAAGAAACAAATAAAGAAATCCTCTTTTTTTTTTTCTTATAAAAATTTGGTAAGTGGAAATTTCAAACTTGATTTCAAAAGTAATGTTCAAGAATGAATGTGTATATGGAATTTCAATCCTACATATACTGTATACAGTAGTGAACAAGTTAATCCAAGCACTAATATTAAAGAAAAGTTGTAATTTTGCAAGAAAATAAGTACAAAAATTAAACTTCAACTTTCCTAATAATTTATATGTGTGCTACTCTGTTCCTAATAAGTTCATTAATTCCTTAGGTATGGACTCTATCAACATAGAATGCATTTTTATTTCTGCATCTCTAAACTATACCTTTATATGGATTGTATGTAATCCTTTGTATCACAATTAAGTTTTCCAAGTATCTTTTTCATTATGGACCACAAATTTTTTATTAGGTTAATGACAGGAGAGTTATATGGGTACTCTAGCATTTGGATGTTGTGATTTTTGAAGAATCCTCACTTTTTTCGAAGTGTGGCATGGTGTGAGATCCTCTTGAAAGACGAGTTCTTTGTATTTCTAGATCTGCGGGTAAAAGGTTTTTTTTTTTTTTTTTTCCAATATTTTTATCTATTAGTCACTTTTCATCATACTGTCAACAGTTATCCTGGACTGCCACGTCTAATACAACCCAGAACATCTGTTTAGATGGGTGTGTAGAAGACATAGGGTACTCGCTCTCCGTGGACAAAGAAATGGCTATCATCTGAGAATGTGACCTTCCATTTCTCAACAGTACAATCTTTGTGCACCTTTGTTCACTGGAGCCCCTTCTGCATAGCTTCCATCAACAGTTGTTCTATTTGGTCTGCTGGCAGTCCTCTCAGCTTCCAACAATCTTTGATAGACTGTCATGTCAGAAACATTAAACCCAGTAGCTGCCAAGTCTTTAAGTCTATAGCAGACAATCTTGGATTCACGTTACTTCTTCTAACTAGTAACCAGTCTTGAGTATGTATAATATTCCTTTTTCACCCACATTTTCTTTTTCTGTCAGGGAGAAAAGGTATTTGTCTAACCTCTTTTAAATTTCATTAACAGTACATAAAGGCTAAACCACTCATTGGCAATTTGTCTTGGAGATGTATCCATTTTGTATCATCATCATTGTCAACCATTATCAATCCACTGCTGGACAAAGGTCTCCCCAAGTTTCCTCCACAACGGTCTGTCTTGTGCCAGTCTCCTCCATGTCACCCCTACATACTTTCGAATTTCATCCATCCATCTCCCATGTGGTCTTCTTCTGGGTCTTTTCCTGTCCCTTGGAATCCAATCTAAAATTTCGGCTGTCCATCGATGATCTGTCCTTCTGGCAGTATGTCCAGCCCATTGCCATTTCAGGGATTTAACTCTGATCATGATGTCTTCCACTCTTGTCATTTTTCGGATCCACAAGTTCCTCTTCTTATCTCTCCTGGTTACACCAAGTATGCACCTCTCCATGCTTTTTGAGTTGTCTGCAGCCTTTGTATGTCTCTTTTAGTTAAGGTCCACGTCTCTGCACCATACGTAAGCACTGGAAGGATGCATTGATCAAACACTTTTCTTTTAAGACATAATGGCATATTGCTCTTGAAAATCATTTTGTGTACACACTAAAAAACATGGAAAATGCTATTAAGAAATGTAGGTTTTAGTTAAACATTGTAAAGCCACAACTGACAATTGTAAACTGAAACCAAAACTAACATTGTTGTGAACCAAAAACTTGACAAAGTTTTGGTTTTGGTTCACTTGTTCAGATTAATTTATTTGCTACAGTATATTATATTTTCTCTAAATATTGCACAGATAGCAGATATCTTTGAAATGTATGCACACACACACATCATTTAAAATTTTGCTGTATGGCCACTTTTGTGATGGTAGGCCAAAAGCAGTAGACTGATATGAATAATAATTTTTCATTAAAATTTCAGTATGATAAAAGTTATAAAATTTCATCAAAATTCATTTCCAAGAAACATATTTACAACTCCCAGACATTGTCTGCCTTCCCTAATGGATTTCTGATTATTTAAATTTTAAACATATTTCTTCTTTTGGAAATCTTTATCTGCAGTCATTTGGATAAACTAATTTGAAAATGAAATGTCATAAAAGTATTGATAAAAAATATTCTAATTCTAGATAAATTTCACTCCTCAGATCTATTCACTATGCATATTTTAATAGGATGACAATCTGGATTAAAATGATCATTTTTGACAAACAGTACACTTAGGATGCCAGATATAATTGCATTCATTCTTACGGAGCCAGATTACAGCTGCTAGTTATTTAAGGACTGCTTGACCTAATAGACAGATTTGAAATTAAAACGCATACGAATCTTGGAAGTGTGTATCCATTTTCATGTTTACATATTTACAAAAGAAAAGAAAAAGAATTATCATAAATATGCTGTTTCTAGTTCATTCATTTTGAATGTGGCATAACTAATAAAAAAATAACCAAACAGGTTGGTTGCCTCTAACAGGGATCGCATTCCTCCTAAAATTCCTAATATTTTGTGACCCTCCTTAAATTCCTAAAATTATACCTAAAATTTGCTATTCATCCTAAAATTTTCGTAAGCTTATTTATTAAAAACACAACCGTTATTAACGCCAATAAATTTACCATTACGCAGGGTGCGCACGCGTGCTTGAAAACCTGGAAAGTCCTGGAAAATCATGATTACGTTTTCAAGGCCTGGAATATCCTGGAAAAATGGTGTTTTTTTAATGCCGTCTTGAAAAGCCTTGAAATTTGAAATTAGTGCTTAAAAAATGCCCTTTTAGGAAATCGTGTTACTGTTACCCCTTCATTTTTTAAAGTTCCTTTTCTCTGTTCTCAAAGAAACCACCGGCAGCGGTTTCCGATGTGCACCAAATCCTAATTTGGCTGGGGGGAAAAAAGAAAAAAAAGCACTACTTCCAGTGCAATAAAATTGGATGATTACTAGTAGGTCGAAGGGGAGCTTGATGTCCGTCCCACAATTGAGAACAGAAGGGGAAAGAAGAGGCATTTAGCATTTGCAGGGGGTCGCGTATGTACCAAGTCAGCTGGCATCCACCAGTGAGGAGTATGCCTGAACAACACATTCATCTTCTTCTTGTTTATGTGCATGCCACCCTCCCTCCCCTCAAGAGACTTCCACTACTTATGATAAAAAATAAGAAAACTATCTTTGCGAATTTTTCACGAAAGTGGCTGAAATTTTTACATTCACTGTAATTGGATTACAGAAGCTCACTTCCAAAATTCCAGTTGAATCGGTTTAAAACTTTAAAAGTTAGCATTGGTAATTTTTATTATGGACAAGTATGTGTGCCTCTTTGGACAGAGTGAGCCTCCAGCAGAAAGGGTGTTACCATAGCAACGGTTGATTGACAGCTGGGAGTGCTGATCTGAAGCCCTTGGTTGGGAAGAAAGCAAACACCTGTTTATCACTTCCACAGCACAAAAGGACTAGGAGAATATTTTCAGAAATCCATTTTTCTGAATTTTGAAAATAACACAGTAAAATTTTTACAGTAGTTAAGATACATCACAATAAAGTTCTAGTGCAAATTTCGCCAAATTCCGTTAGGAACTTTAGCAGATGCAAAAAAAAAAAAAAAAAAAAAGTTGCATGTGGTGAAAGCAGAAAAAGATAGGCTAATCAGGAAAAGGTTAAAACAATAATATGAAAAAAGTAATTCAGTGAACAATTGTACATAGTTCTTGGTTTTCAATTACCTTTTTAGGATATTATAGTTTAATGTGAAACCTGAAAACTTTACTGTGAAAATCGTGAATTGCTTCTGGTTCAACAGCATATTAATGTTCAAAGTGAAACTTGAATGTGGTAAATATACTTGAATATGATAATAACACGTGAAAAGATAAGAACTGAACATTAGAAGTAAATCATACTTAAACTTTAGACATTAGACGTTATGCAAAAAATTTGGGTGTGAACTTCGACCATATATACTAATGGACTGCGCATTGGCAATAGCTGCATCAAAGCCGCCATGGCTCAAACATTGGGCACGTCATCATCAGACTCCAAATTTCGTGTACAAATGCTGTTATGATTACTAATTTACGCTGCAGAACTTCAGTGTTTTCGGTGTATTATGTGAATGCACCTCATATATAATGAAAACTCTTCAGGTACGTTTACTTATGAGCTATATACATGCATGATCGTGTTGTTTACATTTTGTGATTTATAATGTGATGAACATTTGCGAAGAATTTGGAACATGCATTCCATTTTTTTCTTAAGTTACTATATTTTTATATCAATAGCTGCAAGTTTCTGGTTAAGTAATTGAACTTTATTGATTTAGGTATTTAATTTGTTTCTTACCCATGAAAAATCATAGAACTTTCTTTACTATATCGGTCAGAGCAACCATAAGCACAGCAGGTGTAACCCATCTTTTTGACTGTTGTCATGTGATTTTATGTTGGAGCCAGAAATTTTGATGTCATGCGCAGTCTATCAGTATATATGGTTGAAGGGTGTGAAGCAAACTCTTTACAATGTATACAAAGTTGTTTTACTAGATGTATACAAATATACATCTAGTTTTTATTGAAATACACTCCTAAAATTTTTCTAAAAATTCCTAAAATTCTTACCTAAAATTTTCCAGAAGTATGCTATGATCCCTGCTCTAAAGGTTTCTTTCTTTTTTTTTTTTTTTTTTTTTTGTAATTTATTTAGATTTCTGGATGTGAAATTCATCAAAATGCATTCAAGGAAAGCCTAATTGCAGCTTCCTTTGATTCTTGGTACACATTGCCTTTGCTAATTCAGCCATGTTTCCAACTTCCAACTGCAGATTTAGCCGTAGTTTCATCTTGCAAGTGTGCGTTCATAGATTTATTTATGTGTACTACAATTTGCAAAATACATATAGCAGACTACGTACTTTTAAGAATTTCAAAAAATATGGCCAACCTGATTTATGTTAATCACAGTTAGTCTACTTGGTTGATTTGATCCAAAATTACTATTTCTGAATAAAATTTCACTAATTATTCCAACTGCAAAATTCCTATCAAGATTCCATCATTCAACTTAATTACAGCTTCCTCTTAATTGTTGTCTAACACACACTAGCATCAATGAGGCAGAAGCAGCAGCATTCTTACCAAAATCCAAGAGGCAACTAGCCGACTGAGCTGCAAGACATCTAGTAGAAGAATCAAAGAACCAATTGTATGATGAAGAAACCAGAAATCACACACAACACAAATCTGAAACTTTGAGACAAGTTAACTGAGAAGTTTTAATAAGCACACAAAGTACAGGACCCAAATACGTACAGTATTTGCACCAAGATGGAAGAACAAGGAATTGGGCTAGTGAGCAGTGATTCTGTGAGAACATACGTCTAATGCATTTAGCTTTTTAAAACTTCCTTGTAGAAACATCTGCTCAAAATGTCTGGTTAGTGGTTAAAAATTCACTTATATAAGCAGATCCACATATTTGTAGTGAGTTACACAGTTCTTGCATGATGGTTATAGCATGACCATGTCTCAGATTCAAGCAAGCAATAGGCAGGTTTACAAAAAATTCAGCTACTAACTTTTTTAAAACAAGTACTCTTAAAGTATGAAAAAACTTACCCTCCCAAAACATCGTTGTAGTATTATTCCACAAGATCAGAACCTGTGTCACATTTGTTTGCATGCAAAACTGTTTCAGCATACCCATGATAAAAAACATGTTTCTCTTGCTTTAGGAGCATGTATATTCTTGTAAACAAAGATATGGGATAAAGTGTTGTTTGCTCTTTACATTATTGTAATGTCATAAAATTTCACCATCATGAACATTGCCTTTAGTGGTTCATCTTACTGTAATATGAGAAAACATTTTATTTTACAGTTAAAAGAAGTCTCTTGACATTTCCCATGGGACATCCAGTATGAGTGAATTGATGTTGACACGTATTCATGGCAAAACCTTCTGTATTCACTTTAACTGCATGTTTAACAGTTTGCCTATGTGCCCCTAAATATTTTCTGTTGTCACCTCACCAGCCTGTAATATGATGTGTCATTATCACAGCAGTACAAGAATTCATTATCCATATTTTCTGTGGAAAGAGGTTTGACTAATGTTTCATGTGTCAGTCAATAGTGTGAATAGTGCTTTCTGTTTTTCTTTTATAGGTCTACATTGTGTCCCAAAGTCACTTATTAGGTGTACAACTTTGATACTTCAGAAATTATGTTTTAAAGTATAGAAAATAAATAGTTTGCAAAGTTTCATTTTGTTGGGTTATAATGCAACTGCAATTTTAAGTCTGCATTTCATTGTGTTATTACTCGTTTCTTGCTTCTTCTGTTATCATTTTCACAGCTTCCAAATTTGGATTCGGTGAGGTAAAATTATTAAAGACACCCCTAATTACTTAAGGTATTAAATTAGCGACTGCCCATGCAAAAAAAAAAAAATATATATATATATACTGAAGAGCAAAACTGAAGACTAAGGAAAAAATTTTAGAATTTAAAACGAAAGCTGCAAAATAACCTGAAGATCAAAACGCGCAACGCAGCAGTTTTGAAAATTCAGAATTCACATTCTATTAAGGAGAAACCTAATCAAAAAAACATCATAAAAAATAACCATATCGTATATAATAATACTCTCTATAAGCAGGTGAACGGTATTCCCATGGGAACATCAATGTCCACGAATATCGCTAATCTATTCCTGTTCTTTAGGGAATATGAATTCATTAAAAATCACCCCACCTGCTCAGATAACTACCTTTACACTTTTAGATATATTGATGATCTGCTGTGTATCAATAATTCAGAAGTTATAGAGAGTGATTTTGATAATATCTATCCTAGCTCTCTTAACTTATGTAAAACCAACCACAGTAATCAGGAACTTGAGTTCCTAGACTTAAGCATTAAGCTCAACAGAGGTAACCCATCTATTAGCCTCTTTGATAAAAGAGTTAATTTTCCTTTCAAAACAATTAAATATCTACACTGGAATAATAACATATCAACCAAAGTAATTGAGAATGTACTAATTTCTCAGGTCCTAAGAATTTCAAGAATTTGCAGCAACAATTTGGACTTCAATTACCACATTAATATACTATTAGACAGTTTTCTAGAGAACGAAATTCCTTCTTCTTTCATCAAAAGAACTTTAAGAAAAATTATCCTGAATAATAGAATGAGGTTGGCAGATCTGCTTTAATTTTCTACACAGTTAATAATATGATTCTGACCAATCAAAGCCGTAAGGAAGTTGGCTAGAGGATGCCTATTAACTACTAAAAGGAACCTTAGTGCTATGGATATGAAGGTCCTATTAAAACAAAAAATTAAATAAAATAATATAAACAAAATCACAAAAAAAGCTTAAAAATCTGTTTATAAAAGAAAATAAAAACAAATAAAAAATAAAACTAGTTATTCATCACTAGGATAGCTATACTAAAAATAGTAAAACCAACATTAAAATTAATAAGATTCTGATTAATCTATAGAAGCTCACTAAGGTGATTTAATACATGCAAAGATTATTGAATACACTACTCGTGTATTCTATAATATTTCTCATGTATTCTGGAGAGTTAATTCTGCTCTTTCTGATCATACAGGTACACAGTCTTAAGTTTATATATTTTTTTCTCTGGCTAAAATCTCCGCGAGTTGGTTTCTTTCTGTATGAGGAGGCCATCAGCCCCACCCACACTGCCCCCCAGCGTCTAGGGAGTGGCAGAAGCGTCAGGAAAGAGGTCAGCCATGTTTTACTTTAGTGAGGTGATTGTTTCGTCGCACAAGAGGTAAGCTCTCTTCCTTGTGATTTGGGCTTTAGGTTTTATAAGTTCATTGTTTGTAATTCATGTACTTTTTCTCTGTTGATTTTTTGCTTTTCAGCTTTTAGGCACTGGCTTGTCTGTTAACATTTTTGCGGGTTTTAACTCTTTCTTTTCTTGGTAACTTTGCGCGTCTTTTGGGGTACCCAGGAACAGCAGAGGGCTAAGCGTGTTCCTTTTCTTTGCGCTGTTTTTCCAAGTAGTTAAGTTTTTAATAACTAAAATAATTATGCACTTAAAGCACTGCTGAAAAACTTTGTACATATTGCAACTAACTGTTTAAGTCATATAACTTTCACAAAGTTTTCTTTAGTTAATTATTGTCTTTAAATTATTCTCGTTTTCGTGCTGTCATAAGGTGTAGAGTAGGGGTTTTAGACTCAAGTTTTCATTCAAAAATCTGGTTTTTTAAAAATTTTAAAAATTAATATTTCCTTTTTTAATTGCAATGTAAATATTCGGATTTCTTTTGCATTGTTTTTCAGGTTTAAATTCTCTCTCAAACGAACTTGGCATTTCGTTATAGCTGAAAATTATTTCTAATTATTATGTCACTCTCACAGCTTGAGTTCTCTTTAATCTTCTTCTCTCTGTTTAATAGTAACAGATGAAGAGCATGGGTCGGGCCATGAAGGTCAATGGATGCAAGCGAAATTGTTAACTAGTGCTTTGTCATACAACTCTGCGGAGGACATGACATATATATATTTTTTAAAACAATATTAGGTGGGAATGTTACTTGCATCCATGGCCTTGCAGAAACCCATTTCCGACTAGGTCTTTGTGGAAGTGATAAAGCCAAGGCTCAGTATTCTCGACACCTTCTACATTCAGTTGTTTTATTTTATTATTTTTATCTTTTCTCCTTTTACTCACACCGATAGATACATAACCTTTTCTATGTCGTTCTTGGTGTGAGTCGAAATTATTGATGTTTTTTTTATTAGGTTTCTCCTTAATAGAATATATATATATATATATATACTATATATATATATATATAGTATATATATATATATATATATATATATATATCTTAGGCTCATGTACATTATGCCAATATTGAAGATATTACCAATTGTATAAGAAATGAATGCCAAAAGGCAAATTTGGACATTGGTATCTGTGCAGAATGATATGCCGCCTGACAGTGAGCAAAGACAGGATTAACAATTGTGCAAGAGGCTATTTGTTACTTGCTATTGGTGAGACAGAAGCAAGTGTAGGGTCAGCATTGAAAGGGAGAGAGATACACAAAATAGATCAGTATATAAGGAATTTGCATAGTTTTAAAGGCTGTGAAAATGAAAATATGTGATACTGCTTGGATAACTGGATCAGACCACTGTGTAAAAGCACAAAATTCATTGCACATAGTGAATACAATCCTTAGACTACAGGATTTTGGTCATTTTTAAAGGGGGGGGGTCACAGTACTCCTGGAATTTAACTTAAATTTCAGGATTAGAAAGATACAGTTCAAATGTTTTATAATTATAATATTTACCTTCGTGAAATTGGCTCAGTTACATAGTATTACCTATAGTATACAGTTACCTGTAATGCTGTTTTTTTGCCCCCTCCCCCTTTCTAGCAATTAAAACTTGTAATATGTAAACTGAAGCCATAGACTGCTGTATCCTTTGGCAATATTAACTACATGCTATACAAGTCATGTTGAACTTTGGTAGGTGAAAATGTTTGTCATTCAGCATTAGACACACTGATGTAATACCCGTTCATGTAACAGTTTTGTTACATGTTCTTAGCCTCTTGCATATGTGGGTGTATCATGTGTGGGTCATTCCATGTCAAATCCAGGATTTTTTTTTTTTTTACAAGTACTTATCCCCAGTATGTGTCATTCCCCAAAGCTTTCATTTTTTTATTGTTGATGAATCAATAGATATCAGTATTTGAAATTATGAAAATGTTGGCTTGTGGGATCAGTGTTGCATTCAGAGAGTTTTTTCCAGGGGAAAATTAAAAATTTCGGGGAGGGAGGCTAAAGTTTGTTGACTAATTATGTATATATCACAATTTTGTTATTTATTTATATAAAATTTTTAAATAGAGTACACACATTTTCTTATGCTCTTATATCGCAAATGCAAATTCCACGAAATCTACACAAACAAGTGAGTAAAAATGTTATACCTTTGCTTTAACTCAGTAATGGACCACGGATTGCACAATGGGGTGGTGTAAAATATTGAGGATGCCAGTAAGGTAAGGCTGTGCTGAAGAAAATCCTTCCAAGACATTATGGGTGGTAAAAATGTCCTCGCCTTACTGTTAGCGTGTTTCTGATTATTAAGGAATCATTACAGTGTTACTGAAAACGTATGGTGTAATCATTTCCCTACCATTTGGTTTGTCTTTTTAGATTATTTAGAATAGCAAATAGTAGTAAAAAAAAAACAACTAAAAACTAACAAACCGTTTAAACGGCAGTTTGAGATGCCTCGATTTTATTTATTTTTTCACCGAGTAAAAACCACCACCACCAGGTGCAGAAAAAATCATTAGGGGAACAATTTCTAATAATTTGCTATTGTTAAAAAGTAGGCGGCAAATATTTTGTTGTATTGGAAGCACTAATGTCACGTTACTACACTGAGGCAATAATATGGACAGGCGGCATCCAGAAGACTGAAATAAAACTGTTTTTTTATGCTATCTTGACTGAAATAAAACTGTTTTTATATGCTATCTTGACTGAAATAAAACTGTTTTTATATGCTATCTTGCAAAATATGATGATGTATTGCAGTGCAAACATCTTTACTGTGTGGAATTAGGTTTTTATTGCGGAAGTAATCCGAGGTGTCTGTGCTTGAAAAATTACCCCTTCAGAGGACTGTTTAATGTTTTGTTGCAGGATGATAGAAATTTCAGACTGAAGTCCATGTGGACGGGGTTTTTTTATTAAAATAATATTTTCCCTCATTTTCTTAACTTTTTTAAAATCAATTTCTCCAAATATTCAGCTATCTGTATAAACGAACACAGACTAAAATAAGGGGAGATCGCCCAAAAACCTACGGGGAATGAGGGTAGGGGTCTTCATGGATTTTCGGGTGGGGGGCTAAGCACCCCGAGAAGATACCTGATAACATCACTGTGTGGGATGTATTTGCACAAAAACATGATTACCTAAATTTCTTATAATGATGGAAATACCAAAATTGTCATCTTCAAGTAAATTCCTATGCAAAATCCATGGATGCAATGGAACGTTTCTGTCGAAGTTTTTGAGTTTTAAGCATTGTTTTTCTTTTAATTAAAAGGAACTGGCATGGCCTTGTATGTATAGAAAGTTACAACAAATATGACCTAACATAAAAAAGAAAAAAAAAATGTGAGTGAGTGAGAAGAGAAAGAGTGTTAACTTTCAGCCGAGGAGCTGAGAAACCAATTTTTTAAACATGACACATACACAAAAGCAGTAAAATGGTGTATCTTCACAAGTGGCTAACCAACTCTTGATTTTTATGCTGTATCTGTCGTTAGCATAGGGGCAGTAACCATCCGTCTGCATCGAAGCCCCGTACGCAGCAGGATTCGCTGAACTGTCATTTTAGACACACTTCCAGTAGCCCCCTGGTTCATTCAGCCAGTGAATTGCTCCACTGAATCGCGTCGATCGGCCCTCGCGCGGTTTTTTATGCTATCAGCCGACGTTCACCTCTCACATAAATGGCACGTAGTGCTCCGCAGTTTCCAGATCGCTTATTCGCAGGGGTGCCATTTCTCCAATCACAATACACTTTAACCACAGCAGCACGCGAACAGTTCACAAACTGCGCTGTTTCAGAAATACTGCCACCCCTGTCCCGAAAGCCGATAATTATACCTTTTTGCAAATCTGATAAATCGCTCCTTTTATCCATGACAGCAGCGAGTGATATGTTATCAGAATGCATACAGTACACCATATGTACCCTGCAAGCCAGCTCAGCCGCCGCCCCAGTGGCGCAGTGGTCTAAGGCGCTGGCCTCTGATCATTCGTCCGTAAAGGGTCAGGGTTCGAATCCCGATCAGGCATGGATGTTGTGTTTGTCTAACGGCACTGTTTCTCTCCTTTCCCTGGAACCAGTGACCCTAAATTAGGGACGGGCGACTACTTATAGCCCATTGAGTTGCTCACGGTGGTCGTTAAACCTCAAAAAAAAAAAAAAAAAAAAAGCCAGCTCACGACACGTACCTACTTTCGTTGGGTACGCGCTGTTGACGTCAAAAGTAGGAGGAGATGGTCTACAATAATATGACTCGACTATATATATATATATACACTGACGGAAAAAAATCCCAACACCACGAAAAAATAGTTGTAGAGGAATGAAATGGCGGCAATACATTTGTATAGGTAACATATTTTATCGATTAAGGTTTCAAGATCACAGCTTATTGTAAGCGCGAGAAGAGCCATTTTAAATGTGAAATGCTGGTACATTAATAACCGGTGTAACCGCCAGAATGTTCTAACCAACATACGGCCATCACTGGCACCCAGGCAGAACCAGCTTTCATCAGAAAACACAACAGATCACTCTGTCCTCCAATGAGCTCCAGCTTGACACCACTGACGTCGAAAACGGCAGTGGTTTGGAGTAAGTGGAATGCACGCTACAGGGTGTCTGTCTCGGAGCTGTCCTTCAAGTAACCGATTTGTAACAGTTCGTTGTGTCACTGTGGTGGCAACTGCAGCTCGAATTGCTGCCGCAGACGCGGTACGATGCGCCACGACCATACGCCGTGCATGGCGGTCTTCCCTCTCAGTAGTGCCACGTGGCCGGCCGGAACCCGGTCTTCTTGAAGCAGTACCTTCCCTTGACCACCGCTGCCAACAATCATGCACAGTGGCTACATTCCTGCAAAGTCGTTCTGCAATATTGCGGAAAGAAAATCCACCTTCTCGTAGCCCTATTACACGACCTCGTTCAAACTCCGTGAGCTGTTGGTAATGGCTTCTTCGTCTTCTTAAAGGCATTCTTGACTAACATCAACACCCTACGTCGAATCTCAACGATAACTAACGCTCACGAACGTTACAGCGCGTATTTACAGCAAACCTGCTTTGCATGTTCCGAGGGGCGCTACTAGCGCCACACGTATGCGCCGAGCGCGAAATTTGCATAGACGTCATCTTACAGATGTACTCTCACCGCCTACCAACTGTCGTTTATCTAACACAACCCCTTCTTGGTGTTGGGATTTTTTTTTTCCGTCAGTGTTTATATATATACACACAAACACACAAGGTCGAGTCGCATTAGTGTGACCACCAGCTAATACCCAGAGTAACCGCCGTGTGCAGCACAAACAGCAGCTAGACGGGCTGGGAGTGACTTGCTGGAAGGTGTTCTTTTTTTTTTATTGGAGGTTTAACGACCACCGTGAGCAACTCAATGGGCTATAGGCAGTCGACCGTCCCTAATTTAGGGTCACTGGTTCCAGGGAAGGGAGAGATCCAGTGCCGTAAGACAAACACAACATCCATGCCTCACCGGGATTCAAACCCGAACCCCGTTCGGACGAATGATCAGAGGCCATCGCTTAGACCACTGCGCCACCGGGGCGGCACCTGGAAGGTGTTCACAGGTATGTGGAGCATGTTGACTGCAGTGCATCTGACAGCTGCTGGAGGGTGCGTGGTGGAGATCTATAGAGCGAACAACACGATCGAGGTGGTCCCACAGATGCTCAATTGGGTTTAAGTCTGGGGAATTAGGGGGCCAGGGAAGTACTTTGAAGTCTTCATCGTGCTCTTCCAACCACTGTCGGACATTTCGAGCTGTGTGATACGTCGCATTGTCGTGCTGGAAGATCTCATCCGCCCCAGGGAAGACAATCGGCATGTATGAGTGTACGTGGTCTGCAAGGATGAATTCATAACGAATTCGGTCCATAGTGCCTACCACAGGCATGAGTGGACCCAGAGAAGGCCACGAAAGCATTGCCTAGACCATAATGCTGCCCCCACCAGCTTGTGTTCTTCCAGCAATGGTTGAAGAGTGTTTATTCTCCGATGTTTCTCGCCTTATACGACAACGTCCATCCGTTCGGTGAAGCAGAAAACGTGACTCGTCGGAGAAAACAATCCTTTGCTCATCAGCGGAAGTCCAATTTTAATTTTTGGTTGGAGGTTTAACGACCACCGTGAGCAACTCAATGGGCTATAAGCAGTCGCCCGTCCCTAATTTAGGGTCACTGGTTCCAGGGAAGGGAGAGAGCCAGTGCCGTAAGACAAACACAACATCCATACCTCACCAGGATTCAAACCCAGACCCATCTCGGACGAATGATCAGAGGCCATCGCTTAGACCACTGCGCCACCGGGGCGGCCGGAGGTCCAATTCCGATACTGCCTTAGAAATGTAAGCCTTTTATGCAAATGCACCTTCGTTAGCATAGGTGCAGTGACCATCCGTTGACAATTATGAAAAATAAAAATACAGAAACATAATCTCTAGAACCTTTATATATCTATTTATTCTTTGCTCTTCTCGTTTTTTGTTTAAGATAGAGCTAATTTTTCATATTTTTGATAAACGTTTGGAAATCACAGCCTGAATTTCATTTTTTTAAATAATAATATTCAGCGAAGGAATATATTTCCTTTTTCATTTGCTGATGGGCAATTACAATTGCGTTTCAAAATATACGTCGAATCTCGTAGTTTATGTGTTTGCATTCTTTCCCCCCTTTTATTTTTTATTTTCCTCCTGACAAAGGAACAGACGTGCCCTCCCACGTCTGCCCCTCAATAATTTGCTGAAGTCGGCGCCCCTGATACATATTATATTCACATAGTGTATATACGTATAGCATATGCACATAGCCTATACATTTGATAGATATAGTAGATATTGATGTTTACGTAGGGTGTCTGAAAAGTTATCGGACCGCCAATGAAGGAATAATCGTACATATAGGGCCGAAAAGATAACGAAATCATATAATGTTCAATGCGTGGATCACTATATCTAGCAGTTCAGAGTAATGCAACATTTTACAATGTGCAATAAAAAAAAGTGTTCTTCAATTAAATTCATGTAGCTTTTTTTTTTTTTTTTTACATTTATAGACTATGTAATTTTTTGAACATGTAAAATAATCTTTTGGAATGTTTAATTTGTGACGTACATCGCTCTTAATCTCGTGGGGGAGGAGGGCTTAAGCACCCAAGGCCCCCCCCCCCCCATGTGTGCTCCACTTTATTTAAAACATGCCAAGGAAAATTAAAGCAGGTGGGGATATACCCCAGCAAAAACAGTCTTACTGGGCCATTGCTGGCAGCCAGCTCAGCCAACAATGACCCAGCACTATGTTGCCGCTGCCGAACCGTCAATAAAATGTTCGGGCGGCCAACAGAAGGGCCAGCAGTTCAGGCCAACCGCTGGCCAACAGTTGGCACCCCATCAGTTCTTATATGCCACAACAGGGCCATCAGTTGTCCATCACAGGCAGTAGCTGCCACAAGTGGCCCTTCAGTGGTCTTGCAAGCACGTGCCAGAAATGATGGCTAGCCTAATGTGGTCCGCTAGTGGGCCGTTAGTGGCAGCCAACAACCACGTGACGTAACTGGTGGCTTGCCGAATCTTGTACGCCAATTTCCCAGTAGCAGCCATAATAATAATAAAAAAAAAAAAATCAAGGATAACCGCAGTTTCCCAAAGCTACATTTTTTTTTTTTACCCTTACAAAACTTGTGAATTAACGCACTGCGCTGGGGAACTTTTCTCAACAGACCGGAAAAACGCCCGCTTGCGTCAGAGAGGATTTAAACCAGGGCCGTTGGCGTGGCAGCTGAGCTCTCTACCGACCGGACTAATTTGCCGCGCTCGAGCGAATGCCTAAAGCTGTCTGTTTGGTATGCATTGTGTAATCGAATGCTTCCCTCTTTCATTTTACAATATTGCGAGGTATTTTTCATAAAAGTCAGTTTCATATAATTCATAAATTAATTTTTTCAACGTAACGATAGTTTGTTTTTTTTACTTTAAGGAAACTTCACTCGTTTTCAAGGAGTGTACATACTTAGAGTCGCTTTCCAAAGTTTTGTACTGTCCTTGTCGTCTTGAAAAGAGATTATTGAATAAATATATATTTACCCCGGTTCATGTCACATTCTGTTACATTTTTAAAGTTTTGTCTTTCCTTTCCGTTGTCCGAAGCTACATTTGTTTTAAAGAGTAAAGATATTGTATTTTACTTCTCGTTATTTTTAGAAGCGAATTCCTCCCAGTCTTGTGTATTTAGTCTTGTGTACACCTCATAGCGTTGCTTTTTTTCTCTTTCAAATAATTAATAAATTTTGTACGCGTATAATTCTTTTTCTTTTCTTCCAACAAACGTTGTTTTAATGGTTTTCCAGGACATTTGTTTCAAATTTTTGCTTGTTATTCATCCACTCCATTCCATGAATTGTTATTCATGGGAATGGAGTGGGTGTATTTCATGGCTGTAATCTAGTATTTCACGGCTTAATCTGATATCTTCGTCGACGCAAAATTTCATTAGGAAATTAATTCGCCTCTCTACATATGGATTTTTTTCTTAACGTCCACTAAAATAACACCATGGCGATAGCGTCGTCTTCAACTAACTGGTACCGGAAGCAACTAACTGCGCATGCGCAGTCCCGTTGCTTCCACCTGCTGTTGGGGTTGCATTGGT
Organism: Macrothele yani; assembly: GCA_039090855.1. NCBI lineage: Eukaryota > Metazoa > Arthropoda > Arachnida > Araneae > Macrothelidae > Macrothele > Macrothele yani. The sequence goes on along the minus strand of CM077023.1, from coordinate 67,008,350 downwards.
TGCCAGCAACGGGCCACTAGTGGCACTTGCTTGGAGGCCCACAATTCACGGCGATGCTGCAGGGCCATCAATGGCTCGCCAACTGATAGCGCTGCCACCAACGGACCACTACCGGGCCGTGAGCGGCCGATTTCAGCCAGCAGTGACCCATCACTGCCAGCTGGTGGCCAGCAGTTTCCCAGCACTTGTGTTTTTGCTGGGACAGGGTGTCCGTAAAGTCTTTCCCACACTGCAAAAATTATTATAAAAAAATTTATGTAAGTTAAAATAAAATGGTTGGCGACATAATATAGCAGCACTCATAAATTATTTTTTTTATTTCTGTTCTTTAGATGAGCGCTACTGCTGAATAAGATGAGCATTTCATCGATAATGGCTTCCATGCAAGAAAAAGCGGCATGCGTGTTGTGGTTCCATGAGACCAAATCGGCGGTTACCGTCCAGGGTCATTTCAGAAAAGAGTGCAGATGATCGTCATCGGACCAAATAAGCATAAAAGCTTGGTATGAAAAGTTTAAAGCGACGGGTAGTGTAAGTGTTGGCGATCTTCCCCGAGCGGGTCGAACACCTGTTACACAAGTGACAGCTGCAGCTGTTCAGGAGACATTTCTGCAAAGCCCCTGGAAATCCATTCGTCGTGCATCACTGGAAACTGGGATTCCCCGTCCCACGGTTCACAAAATTTTACATAAACGTCATCTCTGTGCTTATAAGGTACAGATCGTTTAAGCTCTTCAGTCTGACTGATGACCGCCTCGCCGTGCTGCGCTTGCGACGGAGATGTTGCAGCGCATAGCTCATGATAGTGATTGTCTGTTTCTCAGATGAAGCCGCATTCGCCGTCTCTAGTACAGTAAATATATACACAATGTACGAATCTGGGGATCAGAAAATCTCCATAATGACATTGAGCAACAGAGGGTTAGCCCAAAAGTGAACGTATGGGGTGGCCTGATCACTGGCGCACCCACGGGGGATGGTGGCTTTGGGGCTTAATCCCCACCCAAAGCCCTGTACGTCAACTCGTTTATCTACCTATCTAATGCATATCTGTCTATCTTATGCACTATATATATATATATATACTATGTGCGTATACACCACACATGCATCTAGCCCCCCCCCCCCCAACAGGAATTCCTGGGTGTGCCACTGGGCCTGATGCATGACAGAATAATGGAACCCTTCTTTTTCATAAAGCCTACAGTAACGTGTACCTGGACATGCTGGAACTTTTTGTAGCACCTCAGTTGCATGCACTCCAACCTTCGGTTATTTTCCAACAAGACGGTGCCCCACCACATTGGTCAATAATAATGGTTCGTGAGTTCCTGAATGACAGACTTCCGGACAGTTGGATTGGCCGCGACGGATCCATGACATAGCCACCTCGATCGCCAACATAACCCTTCTAGACTTTTTCCTGTGGAAGACCAAGTTTACTCTAGCAGTGTTCCGGATGTCGAGACGAAGAGCAGAATAACGGGCGTCATTGGTTCTGTCTCTGCTGAGATATCAAACAAAACATGGCGTGAAGTCGAATATCGCTTGGATGTCCTCCGGGCCACAAATGGCGCCCATGTGGAGGTGTACTGACACTGGAAAAAAATTAAACTTTACTTGAGCACAATCATTGTCGTGCAATCCCTTTGTTGTACCTGTAATACATATTTTTATATTGGTTTTTGTAATGTGGGAAAGACTTAATGGACTCATATATGGAAAGACTTAATGGACTCATATATAGTAACTCCATATTAAGAAATAAAGTTTACATTCCATAATAATTGGTCCTGTGTGTTTACAATTTATTTTGTCAATATTTTTTTACATGAATACAAGTTCGTTTATTTTGTTCAGAATAACTTTCGGGGTTTTTAAAATAAATTAATAAATACATTATCTTTTTCATATTTTTGTTATCACTGCTTCCGTATTGCAAATGACCCGTATTGACCCGTATTGACCCGTATTAATGACCCGTATTGCAAACATGTAAATCTGGAAAACCTAGTTTTAAAATTTGTGCTTTATCTTTATTTATTTATTTGATAGAGGTCTGCAGTGGCGGCTGGCGACTACGTGCTAATGCTGTTGCACGCTAAAAAAAAAAAATTAGTAGCGATTGGTATTAAAACAATAAGAATGGCAATTCAAATTGTTTTTGGCGGAAAGTGCATCAATGATTTGCTGCCAACACAAAATCTTATTCTTAACCGGGCAAAGAAAGTTCTTGTTCGCCGATCGGTCTTAAAAACATTGTATTAAGAACTGAAGTCGCGGCGCCCGGCCTTTCGTGCTACTTGTTTATCAGCACGCCTATACAGTGTGGTTGCTGCTGCAGCTTACGTCACCCCCCCCCCCCCATCTGTCCTTGGGTGTTGTCAAGTAGTCCATAAAGGCTTGCAGCGTACTGAACTTCTCTGAGCACTCCAATCTCTTTCTCCTTAATTAATACAGACATTTGACGTGGACCAGGAACATCAAACAAAGGTATTCGTTCTTTCCAATTTTATAAGTGAGTCACGGAAAAATTCTCATTGGCCGCGAAAAGTTCGCAAAAGGTGTAGTGGAAGCATATCCGGCGCGTAACTGGAAGACCTGGGTTCGTTTCCCGATGGCGGCCAATTGATAATTTTTCCGTGACCCACTTATAAACGTGGAAAGATCGAATACCTTTGTTTGATGCTCCTTCTGCTATTGGAACTGGGGACAGGGCAAAGTTTCACCCACAATTCTACAGGATGCGGTAGTTGACCAAAACAGAAGAAAAGCTTGTCTTTTTGTTACCGTGCTGTCAAGAAATTTGCGCGATCAATCAGTTAAATTATTTTCGTGCACTTAAACTTTTTGCTCTTTCTAGTGTAAAGTTTTCGTAATATTTTAATTTCTTGAATGCGTATTTTTGGAGAGGGCGTAAAAATGAAGCTTGATCCACGTGCAATTATTTATACTTTTTTGAGTTTCATAAACTCTTTATGGTGTGATTTCGTACAGTAATTTAGTTAATCCATGTATAATTAATTCATATTTAATTTCTTAGGAAGTGCACCGAAATCACAAATAATTAATAGAATTACAAGGTTGATTGTACATTGAACAAAGACACCGCAAAAATATTTGCCATTAAAAATACGGAAATGAATAAAAACGTATTTTCAATAAACTTGAGTAAATAAATAATTTTGTTTTAGATGATACACAGCTGAATATGTTTTCTCGGCAACTGAAGTCGTCGCAGATTAATACAGTAAATCTATATATTCTGCAAAATATTAGGCTTATTTTATTTGATATATGGTTATGAATTTAACCACTAACATTAAAAAAACCATTAATGTAATTACTGATGCTAAAAAGATGAAGGAAATTACAAACAATTCATATAAATTTGTACATAATTACGGGAAACATCTGGAGTTGCTTCTTTTTTTTTTCTACGGCGGATGATGAGACTAAGCCCGTTGAATATCAATTCCAAAGTCTTTGCTGGAAGAGGGGGAGGTAAGTCGTAGCACGCACATTGTCAGCGGCACGAGTCGCCATCAGAGGTCTGCTCATGAAAGGCACAAAGCCAGTGATGCGTGTATAGCACCGTGTAGTAAACGGTGCAGAGGCGAAACTACGGCGAGACTGCATGCAGTCTGATTAAAATTGAAACTAATTTTTACACAAGTTTTTGGTACACTTAAAATTCGAATTTCTTCCTTAAAATGTTTAGAGGATTCTAGCTGTTCACATTCAGGAATGAAGGAGTGGTTATATGGTCCGTCGAACTAAAAGAGAACTATGGCCGTCAGCGACATGTGACTTACTGCGGAGGTAAAGCACACGTCAAGACAAATCTGCAGCGATACATTCCGTCGGTGTAGTTTAGTTGGTTCGAACGGCACACTCCGGAAACCACCGGCAGATGTGTGAATTTCACTTTGGCACTCGAACGTAAAAATGGATCTACTGGCCGGTGGGCTCTTCGAAAAGTGTGTGATGTTCGTTACCCACATCGTCTGGAATTAATGAAAAATTCTTCGCTTCAAAAAATTTAGAGGGAGATGATGTGACTCATTCCGGAGTGAGGAGACGCGGTTTCCATCTGGTAACCATCAAATTTGTGAATTTCACAAACAATAGAGCCCTCTGTTTTTCTTTAGTCGGATGGACTATACATGGGTGTAGGAGAGTGGCCACGGGAGAACTGGCCACCCGGAGAAGTGGCCACCGGAGAACTGGCCACCGGAGAACTGACCACCCGGAGAACTGGCCACAAAAAATTTAAGGGGTCGTATAAAAATTGCGTTTTTGACCGCTTCATGCCCACGACCCCCAGAGGTTGGTTATCTGAGTCATATAAAGTTTCCGTAATTTCGTCTTTTCTTAATTGCGAAATTAATGTCATTTTTAGAAAAAATGTTTACGACGTACATTTCAACAGAAGATTTCAGGGTTTTCAAACTACAAGTCTGCAAATTTTCTGAGCGCATGTGCTGGCTCAGGAAACTTGTCCGGGGAGGGGGGGTCCAAAAGTGTAAAATATAAAGCCTGCATTTCTGGTCCGATCGGGAGGTTTTCATCATTCTCAAGCTACGTACAACTCGACACATTTTCTGAGGGCATGTGCCTACTATGCAAAACGAGAGGGAGGGGGGGTACCAACACTCTAAAATATGAAGAATTATTCGTCCGATCGGGAGATTTGCAGGGTTTACAAGTTACATCTCGACATTTTATCTGAGCGTATGTGCCTACTCTGGAAACCTGTCGGGGAGGGGGTAATACCAAAACTGTAAAATATGAAGAATTTCTCGTCCGATCCGAAAATTTTCAGCATTTACAAGCCCCCCTCCCCCGACAGGTTTCCTGAGTAGGCACATGCCTTCAGATAATGTGTCGAGTTGTAGCTGCTAAATGCTGAGATTCTCCCAATCGGACGAAATCGTTCATATTTTACACTTTTGGTATCACCCCCCCCCCCCCCCCCGGACGGGTTTGCTGCGTAGGCACATGCGCTCAGAACAGAAAATTTGTCGAGTTGCAGCTTGTAAATACTGAAAATCTTCCGATCTGGATCGGACGATAATTTTTCCTCTTTTACACTTTTGGTACCCCCCCCCTCGCATACACAGGTTTGCTGAGTAGGCACATGCCTTCAAACAATGTGTCGAGTTGTAGCTTGTAAATGCCAAAAATCTCCCGATCGGACGAGGAATTTTTCATATTTTACACTTTTGATATTAACCCCCCCCCCTCCCTCGCCGACAGGTTTAAAGAGAGTGTGTGCACATACGCTAAGAAAATTTGTCGAGTTGCAGCTTGTAAATGCTGAAGATCTCCCGATCGGAAGAGAAATGAGAAATTCTTGATATTTAACGGTTTCGGTATTGCCCCCCCCCCCCCACACACACACACACACACTAGTTTCCTGAAGCAGCAGATGCCCTCAGACAATTCGATGACTTGTAGCTTGTAATGGCTTAAAATCTCCCGATCGGACCAGAAATTCTTTATATTTCATATTCTAGGTTTTAAGCCCCCCCCCCCCCCCCGACAAGTTTCAGTTTAGTTATAGTTTATAGAAAAATATCGTAAATAAGAAAATACGAAATTACGGACATTTTATGTGTGTCAGATAACCAATCTTGCGTTCTGGGACCACGGAACAGACCAGAACGCAATTTTTATACGGCCCCTTAAAATTTTTGTGGCCAGTTCTCCGGTGGCCAGTTCTCCGCTTAGTCTTAGCTCCGAAAATCATGGAAATGTCAAAATTTCTTACTGAAAATGAAATATTAAAAAAAAAAAATATGAACAATAGTTGCTCAAGTAGTGGGGAATATAGCCACACGAAATTTGTTTATGCAGAACAATTTTATGGCACTGAAATTGCAATGTGTCCAGTTCTCCGGTGGCCAGTTCTCCGTACCCGACTATACATACGAGACAAAAAAAGAATGTTGTTCACATTGTTGAAGATTCTCTGGGGGTTATTTGATCATTTCTGTGGCTGTGAGCCACTACTACGAACTGAATTCGGTCCATTTGATGTGGTAGAGTAAGTCCAAACTCTGAAACAATTGCGAAAAACTACACAAACAGTCACAGTTAAATTGCATCTACCGCGTAGAGATAACTTTGGGGTATGACGTTAATTTTGTTTTGTGGAGAAGAGTATTATACTGCCCGACATTATTACTAATGTGCATGTTTAGTAATTTCATAGTTATATATATATATGTACACAACTATTAAATTTGTAATGCCTTGAAAGTCAGATGGGGGGCGCAGTATTTTACGGTTTTCCCCGGGCGCAGAAATACCTAGTTACGCCTCTAACACGGTGCGTGTACAATTTCTGAAATTGAAGTATGGCTCAAAAGGAATTTGTTTCTTCTTGAATTAGAGATTTGATTATTGTAATGTTCACGAATTGATTGTGTTTATAAAGTTCTTAAACACAACACAAATTTTAATGTTAGAACCAGACACGATAGAAGGAAATGGCTTTGTTTATGGGACACAACTCATGAGCCATACAATTAAGTAAAAGAAAAATAATTAAGTAAATTAATCATGAATTAATTAAGTAAAAGAAAAATATTACAAAGTTAATATGTTATATAAATATTTAGTGACTAAGTAAAAGTGCAGCGTTACTAAGAAGTCCCACCTTGTGGCCTTTTTCTGAACACAGAAAAGGACGATAAAGTGGGATTATTAAACTACAGTGTTTCGTCGAACACTGTAGTTTAAAGAAATGTACTAAGTCACGGCAATTTATTTCTTCAAATTAAAATAGAGTTCTCGCTTGGCTTATATAGAACGTTTTCTCGAAATCTGTTTGGAGTTCCCAATTCAGTTCTCAATATAGGCCAAAATACGACAATCTTTATACCCCCCCCCCCCTCTCTTCCTGAACTTTTGTGGCCAGTTGCCCTAAACTCTTATTTCGAAAACTTGGGAAACTGCCACACATTCAAAGTGTTCCTCGAAGGAACAGCAATTTGTGCCCGGCTTTTAATGAAAAACATGTGATAGTTTCCCTGTGTGGCGGTTTACCGGCAACCGACGCTAAAACTCTGGCTAAAACCAGACTACAAACCAATAACCAAAGCCGATGTCATTCGCCGCAGGCATTTGAAGTCTAGTAGATGTTCGACCTCTCCAAGACCAAGGTATGTTATCTGCAAAGCGCCTTCAAACAAACATAAAAAAATTTAAAGCTTCGCGGCATAGTGTCTCTCAGAAGCCAGCCGCAGTTGAGTGGCAGAAACGTTGCAACCCAAAGGGGATTGAATCCCTTTGTGTTACTTGAGGGTTAACAGCTGCTTTCCACAGTGCAACATCAAAATAGCCGTAATTGCTTCCCCATCCGCCGTTAATCCCCTGCTGAATTCAGAAGGTGTAAAACAGCTTCTTGTTAAACGAGCGGTTTGGTGTGTGCATTTGAATGCGCGTTTCCGATGTCTTGCTGTTCAACAAGACATCGCAAACGCGCATTCCAAAAGCTACTGCACAAGTGCGGACTGGGCCGCCAAGATACCGAAAGAATTCCCAGTGGGCCACCATGTTCTGACTTCTGAGCTTCTACGCCTTATGCTAAATCAAGAAAAAAAAAGTATTTACATACTTGTAACTCAGTATTCTTGTAGAAGAAAACCAAGTTATGCTAAAGCGACAAAAAATTTTAACCACTTTGACGGCATCAGGGAAAAAAAAAAAAAAAAAATACGTAGCAAATGTTCTGTTGAGCCAAACACTGTTTTTGATACATCTCTTTGAATTTAAGACAGAGCTTAAATTTAAAATACATTGATTACACATGTTAAATTTGAGCTCCGACCCTTTGGGTTGTTAATCTCTACATACATTCGCTTTTGCCAGTTGCCGGTAAACTGCCACGCCGGAAAACTGCCACATGTTTGACATTAAGGGGTCGGGCACAAATTGCCTTTCCTCCGAGGAATACTTTGAATGTGTGGCAGTTTTCCAGTGGGGTAGTTTTTCAAGTCTCCGAAATATGTGTGGCTGGTTTCCAAGGTGCCTAACGCCGAGTTCTTTTGTTTATCGGAATTTTCAGGCCCGTTTAGCTTAGGGCAACAGGCCAGAAATAGAAACGGCAAGTTTAAGGAGGCGGGGGAGGGGTGATGATTGCCGTATCTTGGCCTATATTAAGAATTGAATTGGGAACTCCAAACAAATTACGAGAAAAAGTTATATCTAAGCCAAGCGGGAATTGTACTTTGCTTTGAAGAAATAAATTGCCGTGACTTAGTAAATTTTTAAAACCACAGTGTTCGACGAAACAACGGATTATAGCATGACTCATGCTGTGTTCAGAAAAAGATAATAAGGTGGGATTTTTAATAACGCTGCGCTTTTACTTACTTAAGCACTAAATATTTACATAACATGTCAAGTTATTAATAAATATTTCTCTTTCACTTGATTCATAGGCCTTAGACCTAGTTCAGTTCTACTTTAATACCCCCTCCCCCTTCAGGGCTTAGCTTGTTGAAATTATATCGAAGTGGTAGCGGACAAAACAATATGATCCAAACATCATGATTCAAACGAATTCTTAATGTATGAAAATTTCTCCCAATTACAGATGTGTACAAAAAAACATCTGAAATGCTTTCGAAAGATTTGAGGATGGGCTGGGGGTGACTATACCTTTTGCGGACTCCTCCTGAAAAAGGGGAAAGAAATAAAAAAAAATCACAAGGTAGTTTATTATAGTTTTCGGTGCGCTATCTGAAATTTTTTTTTGTACCCATAGCCCCCTTAGTAAATGGGCTCTTCTAATGTACACCGATGAACCATTACATTATGACCACCTATCTAATAAGCTGTAGGACCTCCTTTAGGCCGCAAAACAGCTGCCACTTGGCGAGGCATCGATTCAATGAGGTGGCAATAGGCATCCATGTTCGATTAGGTTCATGTCAGGAGAATTTGGAGGACAGGGCATTAACAGAAAGCCACCACAGCATGCCCCCCCTCCTTGACGATTCTGACAGTTGCCATGAATAGATGAACTTGTGCCGCACCGATGTTCAGATAACTGACAGCTGTCACGGATTGTGCTATTGGGATAATGGTGCCTAAAGTGTGCCAAGAAAACACCGCCCCCGACGGCCTGTTTCCTCACAACAGTGCTGCAGGTGTCATAGCCTCCGTTGGCAATCGGCGTATCAGCGCTCGGCCGTCTACGTGATGCACCAGGAATCTTGATTCGTCAGACCAGGCCGCTTTCTTCCAATCACCCACGGTCCAATCTCGATGATCTTTGGCCCATTTCATGCAGTGTTGGCGATGACGTGCAGTAAGCATGGGGACCCGTCTGGGTTTTCGGCTGCGCAGCCTCATGAGCAGAAGGCTGCGATGAACTGTATATTGTGACACATTGTCCTGATCACCACTGTTGAGGCTGAGGGGGATTTGTCGCACTGTGGACTTGCGGTCTCTTTGAACAAAAAACAAAACAAAAAAAAACCGGCCCTTTTAAGGGCCGAGCAAAATGTTGCCTGAAAGATTTATCTCTTTTGTACTGAATACCTCTCCCCCTGACAAACAAAGTGTTGTTTGTCTTGTCTTTTCTCTCCCTCTGACAAACAAGGTGTTGTTTGTCTTGTCTTTTCTCTCCCCCTGACAAATAAGGTGTTGTTTGTCTTGTCTTTTATATTATTTATTTTTTCTTACGCCTTAGTTCTGACTAAAAAACAAATAAATAAATAAAAACAGGACTTAATTTCTTCCGCTGTAGCAGACAAGTAGCGAAGAAAAAAACTGATTGGCCCTTATACTACCGGCTCCTTAATTAAGGAATGAAAAAAATAAATTATAATAATTATAATAACCCTGATTGTGGCCGTTTTTATACTTTTGTTTTTCTGTTATTTACTCAAAATGAGTAACTTAAACCTCGATCGGTGTAATCTTGTGATCACACCACCTCAGCTATGGTTACTCTGACATGTCAGGCAAGAATCAGCAAAAGTAAACCTGAGAAAAAAAAATTTTAACCAATGGGGAAAAATCTTTTCTCTCATTGGCTGACGAGTAACGAAGCAATTGTGGACCTGTGAGGAACACTGAGCAAATGGCCAGTTTTTGTTTTATCCGGTGTTGAACGTCGATTTTCCTCTGGGAAACTTATTCTGTGTGTGATGTTTTTTTTTTTTTTTTTCAATTTCTACCTTTCCCGTGTCCTTCACTTCGTTTCTCCCTGTGCTCATCTGTGGCAGCGGTGTACCGGGCATTTTTCTGCAGAGAGAAATATCGCTCAGAACGGCTTGCTGTTGCAGGTAAGTATGTAGGGCAGCTTACAACTTCCCTACTTAACGGGAAACCGTTTACTCCTTGTGCTCTAATATTTCCATAATTTTCTTTCGTGCCATTCTATCAAGGCAATCTGCTCCTAACTCTCTTAGATTCTCTTTCACCTGCCAAAAGGCGCAAAGCGCTGTGGATTCGGGGGTCTCTCAAACTAGATTAGGAACTCCTTGTTGCTAGAGAGGCATTTTGCGTTTCACTAGCGTGCGTCGGATGGGGACCGTCAGCCCCCCCGTAACAAATAAGGGCGTCTTTCTCCCCCTTTATATCTCACTTCCGTGTCGCTTCCCTATCGGGCACTCTAGCCCAAATCTCCTAGCTTCCTAGACCTGGGGTCAGTTACTTCCTGCTTAAAATCCTCTACATATGATCTATTACGCGTTTCACCTTCCACGGAGTTAGACGTCGTGTTTTACGCAGAGAGTGTCGTTAGACCTCTCGGGTTTTTTCGTTTTCACTGACGGAGTTGTCAGGGTTTTTCGGCGATAAGAGATCGGCCGGGGTTTTAGACGGAACGACTCAAGTCCACGTGGCGGAGGGTTTACCGGGATATCGGTGAGATAGTGAAGTGTTCTCTAGCTGGAAACCTGTTGGCACGTGGAGATAGCCAATCGAACGGAACTCATTCTTTCATCTATTAAATTGTGTCTCGTCTAACCAAGGACTTGTTATTGGAGTGCCTCATTATCGTAGATCTTAAGTATTGCTGACTACACGTTCCAGTATTTCAGCTGTCGAGTTCAACTCATCGACACTCAAAAGAACCTACGTCAGGCCCGTTTGAGAAATTCGGATTCCGTAAGGCCTAGTGGCAGATCGAACTCAGCGGGACTTGTCACAAACATTCAAGTTTATTTGTTCCAGAAAGATCTGGTACGCTCTTTAAACAAAAAATAATTATATAGTAGCAAATTAATGTAAATATAGTACTTAAAAATTATATACAGCATATGCACAATCGTATCGGAATAATATGACCACTTACCTAATAACGGGAATAACCACCCTCGGCCCGGATGACAGCTGCGAGACATGGACGCAATGAGGGCCCTGGAAGGTTTCCCGAGGCACACGTACCCATTCGGACTGCAGCAGAGCACGAAGGTCCCGGAGATGACATGGTTGTGGGTCGGCACGTCGAACCTGTCGATCCACAAGTGCTCTATATGATTGAGGTCGGGTGACTCGCCGGCCAAAGGAGAACGGAGACATCGCTGTCGTGTTCCTGGAACCAGTTACGCAGCTCCTTAGCTACGTGCCACGGTGCATTGTCTTGTTGGTAGACACCATCACCGCCAGGGTAAACGACCAACACTAAGGGATGCATGTGGTCAGCGAGGATGGACAGGTAGCCATTGGCGTTCAGGGACCCATCAAGTGGTATCAGCGGTTCCAGATCATACCAGGAAGATGTCCCCCAGACATGCATACGGCCACCGCCGGCCTGAACTTGACCGACAAACGTGTCCGTATGTTGGTTCTCGTGTGTCTGACGCCATATCCGCCACCGCCCGTCACATCTGTGGAGTAGAAGCCTCAATTCGTCGAAGAAGGCAACTTTTCCCACTCTTCCACTGTCCAATGACGGTAGTCCCATGCGAACTGCAGGTGTCATTGCCGATGGACCTGAGTTAACATGGGCGCCTTGACGCAGCGTCGACTCCGGAGACCATGCGTAACATGGTTCGCTCTACTATTATCTGGGATCCGTACCTGTGTGCCCTATAGCATTCATTTGCGTGGTCAATTTGTGATGTATACAAAGGTTAAAGCACATGTGAAGAGGACAAATCTGCAGCAATTCATTCCGTCCGTGTAGCTTAGTTGGGAGAGCAACTTACTCAGGAACGAGGGGGCGCGATTATGATCCTGTCACGGACAAACTTGTGTTTTCACATTGGCGTACGAACGTAAAAATGAATGTACTGGCAGTTGGGTTCTTCGAAAAATGTGTGATGTTTGTTCTACACATCGGCTAGAATTAATAAAAATTCGTTCTTCGCTTAAAAAAAAAACAGATTAAGAAAGAGATTATGTGACGTACTACAGAGGTTAAAGCATGTGCCAAGACGACAAATCTGCAGCGATACATTGCGTCCGTGTCGCTTAGTTGAGAGAGCAACGTACTCCGGAGTGAGGGGGCGCGTTTTCGATCTCCGTCAAGGACAAATTTGTGTTTTCACAAATTGCTGCACTATTGCTCGTCGATTGCTCTTTACCAGTCGACAGAGGCGACGTTCTCCTTTGGGGCTTCACAGTTATCATGTCAGAAGGTACTCGGTGTGCCAGCGGTTCATTCTTAGTACAGCACCTCGTGAACAGCACACGAAGTCTGCTGTTTCTGAGATGCTTCCACCATTGGCGGGGTAGCCGATGATCATTCCTTTTTGAACGTCCATCAAATCACTACCTCTGCCCATTGTGCTCACGTAACGCACTGCGACTCATCTGTCCTGGCTGGCTGCTTACATCTCCGTGTGGCCGCCCTTGTCACGTGCACTCTGAGACGCGCCTGGGCGGGTACAGTGTGATTCCAGGAATGGTCATATTATTTTGACACGACCGTGTATATGGCAAATGGAAAACTTGTCCCAACTAAGGTTCCATCTCCCCCCCCCTCCACGGTCAAAAAGTTCTGAAAGAAACACCGGGCCTTGCACGCGGGAGGCAAATGCCCTTTTAGCACCCTTGCATTGAAGTATCAGGAAACATTATTTTCCGACTGTGGACACAATTCCAAAATACGGGAAGTGTTCGAAGAAACCAAGGCCAAGGCCGTCCACGTGAAACTATAACCAGGAACGACCGTTATCTTTTGTTAATAGTCCGTCAAAACAGACGGCAAAATGCTACTCAGCACCAGCGAGAGCTTCTTGTGTCAACAGGGTACAGGTTGTCAACAGGCCGTCGAAACAGACGGGAAAATGGTACTCAACTCCAGCGAAAGATCTTCGTGTCAACAGGTCACAGGTTGTCAACTCAAACTATTAACAATCACCTTCACCAATGTTTCCTTTATGCACGTAGGCTAATGGTGTGAGTTCCTTTAACCGGACGATGCCATGCGGTTCGTAGAAACTGAGCTGCGGAACTTCGTGGTTGGAGTCACGACGAGTGGAGTCAAGTCCCCTTTTCTGAAGAGTCCAGATTCAGTCTGGAGTCCAACAATCGACGAGTTCTTATCTGAAGAGAAACTTGCACGCGAAATAATCTAGCTTCTATGCAAAACACATCACATTGCGGCAGACATGGATTGATTGTCTGGAAAAGCCTAAGTATTGGTGGACGTACGGACCTGTATGTCATCCGAAACGGTAGTCTGGTGGCTCAGCGATAAAGAAACGAGATTTTCAGACCTGATGTCATTCTGTATGCTGCAGCCGTCGATGATTCGTTCCTTTTCGTGGACGATAACGCTCGACCTCATACAGCTCGGTTAGTGAACAGCATACTTAAAGAGGAGGGAATCCAGCGTATGGGGTTGCCAGTATACTCAACTGACAAATCCAATTGAACATGCCTAGGACGCACTTGGAAGACGTATTGCAGCTCGGCCGGCGGTACTTCCGTTGACTCTTTGTAGATTGGAGGCTGCCCTGGTTAAGGATTGGCGAAGATACCCCCAAAATCTCATCAGGTCCATGCCCCACAGGTGTGCAGTGGTCTTAGCCGTTCGAGTGGAACACACACCCTGCAATAGGTCAGTTACCACCTTCAACAAGTCATTTTTCTTGTTGTGCAGATATGCATATTGTTCTATACGTATAACATATCGCATGATGTGCATTAAATGATAATATTACATAAAAACTCGCTAATGCGCTTTTTCTTGCCTATATCATTGAATATTCTACGGTATCTTACATAAAAATAATATTTTGCGTTCAACAACGTGAGTCACACACATGACTTTCCTTACAATATCTCTTGGTCTCCTAATTCTTTTGAGTAGGGTATTTATTTTTTTAGTTTACTCTTTTGGTCCTTTCTTTGGATCATCGTAACAGCATCGGAGTTACTGATGTCGTTTTTTGAATCTTTCAACTCCCTTTCTTCGGTTCTAATTTTTCTCCACTTTTTCCACGCGTTCTCCTTCACTGGTGCTCTGAGATATCCTCTTCTTACGGTGGTAACAACTAAAAGTTGTTAGAAACGAAAGTAGTATAAAATGACCGATCCGAGGGCAAGGATGCATCCTTCTAGAGAAGGATGGGGGCGTGGCGTGTAACCGAAGGATGTGGGGGCGTGGCAGATGACGCTGGCAACGACCGAGTCGGGGAAAGGAGATTTTGCTGCCCCTAGCGGTGCTTCTTGGAACTTTCGATGGATCTTTGAGGGATGGCAACGACCGAGTGGGGGAAAGGAGATGTGCTGCCCCTAGCGGTGCTTCTTGGAACTTTTAATGGACCTTTGAGAGATGGCAACGACCGAGTGGGAGAAAGGAGATGTGCTGCCCCCTAGTGGTGCTTTTTGGAACTTTATTATTATGTTAGATCTTTGTTTTTGAGGGATGGCAACGACCGAGTGGGAGAAAGGGGTGGATATAGGGGGATGTCAACTCGATGTGCTGCCCCCTAGCGGTGCTTTTGGAACTTTTAATGGACCTTTGAGAGATGGCAACGACCGAGTGGGGGAAAGGGGATGTGTGCGTTGCCCCCTAGCGGTGCTTTTTGGAACTTTTCTCGGGAGATTTATTGGACGTTGACAAATTTTTAAGAAGTCTTTCCAATATTTATTTTTTAATTTTCTCGGGAGATTTCCTGGACTTTGTCAAATTTTTGAAGGAAGTTTTTTTGGCGTTTCCAATTTTTTTACTCGTATTTTTTTTTGTCCTATTTTTTCTCTCTAATTTATTTTATTAAATTTATATTTTCAGGAATTCCCTGAGGTATTATAATTTTTATAGACGTTGCATTATTTTTTTAATTTTCTCGGGAGATTTATTGGACGCTGACAAATTTTTGAAGGAAGTCTTTCTAATATGTTTTTTTTATTAAATTTATATTTTTAGAACTCCGTGAGGTGTTATAATTTTTATAGACGTTGCATTATTTTTTTAACTCTTATATTTGTCCTCCCTCCAATTTTAATTTAGACGAGGAAAGGCTTTGTTTGAAAAAATTTCGTTCCTGTTGATTCATGTTCCGCTATCTTTTGTGAGCCATGTGTTTTGGGATGACTCACCATTTTCTCTTTGACTCAGAAAACTTTGTATGACACGTGTTTTGGGAAGAGTGACTATGATGTGTGACGCATGTCGTGATAGCAGACATGACATCAGCCAACGCCATTTCCTCCGCGGGGTCGGCGGTTGACGTCATTTGAGATTCTGTTAGACGCCTTAAGTTCCAAGACTGATTTTTTTTTTCAATAACTTGATCATTTAGCAACGAATTTATTCCTTATTTTTTCCTCATAATTTCCCATTTTATATTCATAATTTTTCAACGTAACGATTTTTTTATTTTCTTTGAGGAGACTTCACGCATTTTCAACGGACGTTCCAACATAAAAACGTTTTCCAAAGTTTTGTGCTGCAGACATAATCTTAAAACACGATTGTTTATTAACGTATTTACGTGTTCATGACATTTTCTGTTACATTTTTTTAACGTTGTACCTTTTTCCAACGTACAAAGCCACAATTTTTTATGCATAGTTAAAATATTTTATTTTTTATTTTTCGTATTTCTTCATGATTAATCAGTGAAATGTACCTTTTAACGCATTATCTTAATCTTGCTTGCTTACTCCTTAAACTTCTTGATGTACCAACATTATTTTATTTTCTAACTTTTCAAACTCTTAACTACTTTTATCGAGGCTTTATTTTTTCTGATTCAAACAAGCAAACGTTTCTTCATTATTATTTCCGTTACCTATACAAACAACTTTTCTTACTTGCTTTTAATGTATGACTTAATCTGGTTTTCTATATAGCTGTTTCATGTTTGTGCAAGAAATATACAGATCTATAGCAACTAGCTATACATAACATTCGTTCGTAACAGTATCTTTTTTTTTTTTTTTCCAGATTTAAACCAACACACGCTTCTTAACGACTTGATATCGGTTTTCTGGGGAACTTTTCTTTTCCTTCATTCAATTTTATTTCAGATCATGAGACGAGGAAATGCTTCTTTAGAAACGATTTCGTTCCTGTTCGCAGTAATTATTGGATTTTGACAAATTTTTTGTGAAACGACTTCATGCTAATTCTGAGTCTTTCGCCTTTACAATATTATTTTCTCGTAATTTTTTCGTGTGTTCAAGAACTCTACAGGTCTTTCACAGTTAAAATTCTGGTAAAACTATATTTTCTTACTTTATTTAGCATATCATTATAGCTTCCCAATTTTCGCTATTTTACTTCATCTTTTTTGAAATTTAGTAAAACTTTTCAGTATGTCAATAATTTATTTCTTACTTGGCCAAACTTAAGACTCCTTTTATTTAGACTATTTTTTTTCATTTCATTTCAACAAAATGATTATTTTAGATGCTGCAAATCATCAGGTTTTTTTTTTTGTTTTCTTATATATCATATTTTCCAACTTGCTTTTAAAGTATTTCTCAAAGCTTGCATGTATGTCAAATACGCATTTTTTTAATCCTTCCCTAGTTTGCTATACTTTTTTCGTGGACTGCCCCAACAGGAAAGCATTCATTGTCAAGGCATGAAATCTAAAACCTTTTTCTTACGATAAAATTTGTATTCTTTGGGACATGTTTTCTGTACATTGTTCTGTCTCGTCCGAAAAAAACATTCATTCTGGAGGCAAAGCGAGTAATTCCGTTCTTCCACTAAACATCATTTTTTTACGTTTTACTAACTCACCACCCCCATAGCGAAAATAAAGAAATACTTACTCTGTTCTCTACATATCGACTCAATCTATTTCTTTTCGAAATGCTGATCATGACATTTCAACTAAAATTTCATACTTTCACCAAAAATCATATTCTTAAACGAGCTATTTTTTACATAATTATTTCATGTATAACTAAATTTTTGTTGTTTACTCACCTCATAAAAGTCAATAAGAACTCCCTAATCTCATTCCTTTCCCTCATTTAGTTCGCTTAAATTGAGATGTTTCAAAATTTCGCGTATATTTCATTCCCTTAATGTCCAGTTCTCCCGTGTCGGCCCCTTCATTTTTAACTTCTGTGCATGATGCATTTTATCTTTAGACGTTTAGTTTCATTGAACTTTTCTTTCGTTTTAATTAGGTTTTCATTATCGTATTTTTTATTCATTGTCTCAGCAGAAAAATCTTTCATTCTGGAGACATAGCGACTAAGTCCGTACTTCCTCTAAACATTTTTTTTTCACATTTTACTAATTGTTCAGAAAAGCAGTTGTTTCCAAACTCCCATAGTGAAAATACCGTATTCCCCTTATAGTACTTATTATATTTTTCCTTCTGTTCAGTGTTGTATGATTCTTCAAACTTTGGTTTATTTTTATGAAACTTCTTTTTCTTAGTTTTTTTCTGATTCAAACTTTCAATCTTTTCCTATCGATGTAATTACTCTTATTTTCCCATTCGACTTTACTTTTGAACAGAAATGTATCTAAAATCTTCAGATGTATTTTAGTCTACAAGGCCGATTCTTCCCTGTTTCAAATAAAGTCATTGTAGGATTTTAGTGTAAATGCTCCTAAATCTTTAGAACTTACTTTTCATAGTTAGATACAAATTCCTCGAGGTTTACATGAAAGAAGAGTGTTTTTACGCTCTCTCCAGTGTGTGAGCTTTCCCCAAGAAATTAACTTTGAATTCCCCCTTGTTTCTGTCGGAAACTGACAATCTCCTGCAACTGTTTTCACGCGTCTCTTGCTTACAAAAAAACCTCATATGGCATGAAATCACTTTGCTTGGGAGATTAAACTAAATTCTGGTTTTGAACTTTGAATGCAAACTTAAGCTCGCAAAAGCATAGTTTTCTGAGCAAACTTAAACTGTCTAAGATGACAAAAATCTAAAACTGCTGACTCAATGGGACAGAGCGTTTGAACTTTGGCGTTAATTCACTATTTAAGAGATCCGTCGTGAACCACTAGAAGGGAAGTAAGCAGACCCTGATTTAGTCCACTGTTTCCAAGGAAGGTAGAAAGCTAGTGTCGTAATTCAAAAGCTCTTAACTCAAGCCTCCCCAGGATTCAGTTTCGGACGAACGAATACTCAGATGTCCATGCTTAGACATTGAAAAATTGCTTCAGACAAATACTTTCTTACTTAAAGTGCTTCAATTCAGAATTTGTACTATTTAAGATTTTCCTTAGTCAATATTTTTTCTATCTTAAAAACTTCTAAAGGGTTGATTTTGAAAAAAACGAGTTCTCATAAAAATGTAAAATTTCCTTAGATTGTATGAGGAACCAAAAAAATTGATGAAGCTTGGACGTTAACCATTCCAACCATTTCTTTCTCTTCATGTTTCATTCCATAAACTTTCTTCAAATTCCTATATGTCCAAGAATTTTGTTAAATGTCCAAGTTCGACTCCCCAGAAATTTTCTGAAAATGATATTCTGGAATTTTTTTAAAAAAGAAACTAAGAATCCCTTCACTGAAACAAGAAATTCATATTCAAAGCATTACATCCCTCTTTCTACTTCAAATACTCTATTTGTAAATCTAAGGAAGTTTGTTTTTTTTTGATATTCATATATTTTTCCCTCTAACTTTAGAAGATATTGTCCCAAAATGTATGTACATACGATAGTAAAATATCTTACTACTTACTGCTTGATGTTCAAATCACTTCACACCGTCTTAAGGAAATTCGTTCATTTTCTCATAACACATAGACATGTTATTTTTCTTTCCATTCACTTCAAAGACTCAATTGAGATCAACCTAATGGAGTCCTTTGAGAAAAACTTTCATAGGAAAGCATAAATTTGCCTAAAAACTACATTAAAAATAAACAAATGTTGAAAGTTCCTGTACAAGAAGGAAATTCTGTTGTAACTTCTAAACGAAAAAAGACAAATTCTAAGAAAATATGTAAAAATGTTCGTTGGATTCCATATTAAAAAATTAGTTGAAGAAAAGTGTCATTCTTTTTTTTTTTCGGAACAGTTCATTCTTTCCTAGGGCTAAAAATGGAACACTTCATTTTTCTTAGTAGACAATTTTGAGAAAACACATTTCATTAAAAGCAGGGAAATTCCCATAGAATAACATGGGAAAACTAGTATGCATAAAAAGACTGTTTCAAAACGAGTAAAAATCTGTTGAAGTTCGTTTTCGAAAAAGTTGGAAATGGAATGAAGTAAAAACAGTCACAGCAAGTTCCTGAAAGTTGAAAATTGGATGTACTAAAAATGTCTAAGGAAAGAAATTTTTATAAAACACAGACTGTTTAGTTTTTCCAGGCTAGAGGGTCTTCAGTGAGAGCGCTTCTTTTTTCAACTCAAAGAATAAAGCGAGTCAGTTTGAAACATTTCAAACTCCCCGAAATTAAGCTGTGTACTCTGGTTTCGACTCAATACTGTAAGCATTGCTCTCAGACCAGTCGGAATTCCGCCCCGATTGGTTGCCTAATGGAAAACATCAGACCCCTTTCCAATAACAATCCCCAAATATCCTTAAGAAAAGTCTAGCAAAAAAGCACTAGTTCACCATTAAAACAATTGGATTCATTCTGTTACTGTTTTAAACATTTCAAAAAAGAAGTTTACATTCTCACTTTTACTTTAAAAATCTTGAAAGCTTAAATTTTGACCCATTTAAAAAAAATTCACTTAAAATTTAATTTAAAAAAATAATAATTACTCTTTAAATTTATGTCTTAAAACTAAAAAATATTTACGCTTAATATTTCAATAAATAATAAATATTCACAAACTCACCTTCTACCTTGCCCATTTAAAAAAAATAATTCTGAATTTATATAATCGAAATCATTACTTCTCCAAATAGTTCTTTTCCCCTGATTGTAGAGAAGAACTCCTCTGAAATCTTCACTTTTCCACATGTGTTCATAAAAGCTTGAGCTACTTCCTTAGGATTCAACAAGGCCACAGCGTTCTGGAAACTTGAAATCGTTTTCCTGTTCCACTCAGTGGTTAGGCATGTAGGATGCATCTCAATAGGTGGAAGTACTTCCGAAATGCATTCGCGACATCTACATACCTTCAGGATGCTCTCCCCGATTAAATTTTTTAAACATTCAATTAAATTGTGTCTAAGTTCACACTCCTCAATCGATGTACTTTGAAACTTTCGGGATTCTCCGAGTACGATTTTCTGGAATTCTGAACCCATTAACAATTCCTGGATGCTGTCCCACACGCCATTCAAAATAATTTGGAGTTTCTTAAACTGCTTTCTGGTTAATGCAACTCCTGTTGTTAAGTGAAAAATCCGGAACCAGAATTTGAAAGACTTGAAGACTTCTTACTTTATTCAAACTTAGAACAGAACTAAAATTCGCTCAGCGTTTCCTTTGCATACTGTAACCAACACATGACCCTTATCACCCCGTGGTGATTGATGTGTCACGATGCGTCAGCACACTAACTGCACGATGACTGTTTCCTTATCTGGTCATCTCGCAACGAACATGCTATTGATTCTAATCAGGCAAAGCTAACTTCAGCTTGAGAGATAAACGAAAGGATTTCATTATAACTTTCATATCTTGAGAGAATAAACTAAAAAAATCTTCATAGAGTGCATAATAAGAGTAAAGAAATTCTTCAAGGCTGAATTTCCACTAAAATGATGGTGGTATACGGAAAGCGTGAGAATTTAATCAGACACCTTCAAAGAATTCATCTTGGAATTAACGCTGCTTTTGAAAAACGAGTGAACTATGAAATTCTTTGTTCTCCACACAAGAAAATTTCAGATTTCGAAATCTCGCCGTCCTGACCCACTTTTTCCTGAGTAAAATTTAACACAGGGTGGAAATCTCCACTTACGCATTCCTTTGAGTGGGGAATAGCTCTCATGAAAGGGGTCGACGGTTCCAAACAACATTGATTAAAACTGGAGAGAGGAAAAATATATGAATTAAAAAAATAATGCATAAGCAGGATTCCCAAAAACATAAAAAAATATAAGTTTTATATAAAAAAGAAATTCCAGGAAAAATATTGGTGGGGCGAAAGATTTCCCATTCTTCCATTCCCACAAAAAATTTAACGAAGTCTAATAAATCTCTCGAAAAAAAAATTAAACAAATACTTGAACTGACAAAAGAGAACGACACGTGACGTCAACCTATCCCGCGGCTAGTAGTAGGAGATACACTGTTCCCCCTCTGACATCATTTTTTTCTATGCGAACAGAAATTTACTTGAACAACCGTCTTAGAAAATGCCCCTTCCACGTTTTTTCTTCCCAGCCATGCAAAAACAATCAGATTGCCTTTTCCCACCAAAAGTTCTAGCAAGAAGGAGCAGGAGACGCCGGAACGTAGCCCGAAGGAGCCGAATAACAAGGGGGCGAGACAGGGAGGGAGCTCCTTCGGGTTTCGTTCCGGCGTCTCCTGCTCTTTCTTGCTAGAACTTTTGGTGGGAAAAGGCAATCTGATTGTTTTTGCATGGCTGGGAAGAAAAAACGTGGAAGGGGCATTTTCTAAGACGGTTGTTCAAGTAAATTTCTGTTCGCATAGAAAAAAAAATGATGTCAGAGGGGGGAACAGTGTATCTCCTACTACTAGCCGCGGGATAGGTTGACGTCACGTGTCGTTCTCTTTTGTCAGTTCAAGTATTTGTTTAATTTTTTTCGAGAGATTTATTAGACTTCGTTAAATTTTTTGTGGGAATGGAAGAATGGGAAATCTTTCGCCCCACCAATATTTTTCCTGGAATTTCTTTTTTATATAAAACTTATATTTTTTTATGTTTTTGGGAATCCTGCTTATGCATTATTTTTTTAATTCATATATTTTTCCTCTCTCCAGTTTTAATCAATGTTGTTTGGAACCGTTGACCCCTTTCATGAGAGCTATTCCCCACTCAAAGGAATGCGTAAGTGGAGATTTCCACCCTGTGTTAAATTTTACTCAGGAAAAAGTGGGTCAGGACGGCGAGATTTCGAAATCTGAAATTTTCTTGTGTGGAGAACAAAGAATTTCATAGTTCACTCGTTTTTCAAAAGCAGCGTTAATTCCAAGATGAATTCTTTGAAGGTGTCTGATTAAATTCTCACGCTTTCCGTATACCACCATCATTTTAGTGGAAATTCAGCCTTGAAGAATTTCTTTACTCTTATTATGCACTCTATGAAGATTTTTTTAGTTTATTCTCTCAAGATATGAAAGTTATAATGAAATCCTTTCGTTTATCTCTCAAGCTGAAGTTAGCTTTGCCTGATTAGAATCAATAGCATGTTCGTTGCGAGATGACCAGATAAGGAAACAGTCATCGTGCAGTTAGTGTGCTGACGCATCGTGACACATCAATCACCACGTGGTGATAAGGGTCATGTGTTGGTTACAGTATGCAAAGGAAACGCTGAGCGAATTTTAGTTCTGTTCTAAGTTTGAATAAAGTAAGAAGTCTTCAAGTCTTTCAAATTCTGGTTCCGGATTTTTCACTTAACAACAGGAGTTGCATTAACCAGAAAGCAGTTTAAGAAACTCCAAATTATTTTGGATGGCGTGTGGGACAGCATCCAGGAATTGTTAATGGGTTCAGAATTCCAGAAAATCGTACTCGGAGAATCCCGAAAGTTTCAAAGTACATCGATTGAGGAGTGTGAACTTAGACACAATTTAATTGAATGTTTAAAAAATTTAATCGGGGAGAGCATCCTGAAGGTATGTAGATGTCGCGAATGCATTTCGGAAGTACTTCCACCTATTGAGATGCATCCTCCATGCCTAACCACTGAGTGGAACAGGAAAACGATTTCAAGTTTCCAGAACGCTGTGGCCTTGTTGAATCCTAAGGAAGTAGCTCAAGCTTTTATGAACACATGTGGAAAAGTGAAGATTTCAGAAGAGTTCTTCTCTACAATCAGGGGAAAAGAACTATTTGGAGAAGTAATGATTTCGATTATATAAATTCAGAATTATTTTTTTTAAATGGGCAAGGTAGAAGGTGAGTTTGTGAATATTTATTATTTATTGAAATATTAAGCGTAAATATTTTTTAGTTTTAAGACATAAATTTAAAGAGTAATTATTATTTTTTTAAATTAAATTTTAAGTGAATTTTTTTAAATGGGTCAAAATTTAAGCTTTCAAGATTTTTAAAGTAAAAGTGAGAATGTAAATTTCTTTTTTGAAATGTTTAAAACAGTAACAGAATGAATCCAATTGTTTTAATGGTGAACTAGTGCTTTTTTGCTAGACTTTTCTTAAGGATATTTGGGGATTGTTATTGGAAAGGGGTCTGATGTTTTCCATTAGGCAACCAATCGGGGCGGAATTCCGACTGGTCTGAGAGCAATGCTTTACAGTATTGAGTCGAAACCAGAGTACACAGCTTAATTTCGGGGAGTTTGAAATGTTTCAAACTGACTCGCTTTATTCTTTGAGTTGAAAAAAAGAAGCGCTCTCACTGAAGACCCCTAGCCTGGAAAAACTAAACAGTCTGTGTTTTATAAAAATTTCTTTCCTTAGACATTTTTAGTACATCCAATTTTCAACTTTCAGGAACTTGCTGTGACTGTTTTTACTTCATTCCATTTCCAACTTTTTCGAGAACGAACTTCAACAGATTTTTACTCGTTTTGAAACAGTCTTTTTATGCATACTAGTTTTCCCATGTTATTCTATGGGAATTTCCCTGCTTTTAATGAAATGTGTTTTCTCAAAATTGTCTACTAAGAAAAATGAAGTGTTCCATTTTTAGCCCTAGGAAAGAATGAACTGTTCCGAAAAAAAGAATGACACTTTTCTTCAACTAATTTTTTTAATATGGAATCCAACGAACATTTTTACATATTTTCTTAGAATTTGTCTTTTTCGTTTAGAAGTTACAACAGAATTTCCTTCTTGTACAGGAACTTTCAACATTTGTTTATTTTTAATGTAGTTTTTAGGCAAATTTATGCTTTC
Source organism: Macrothele yani (assembly GCA_039090855.1). Lineage (NCBI taxonomy): Eukaryota > Metazoa > Arthropoda > Arachnida > Araneae > Macrothelidae > Macrothele > Macrothele yani. Next base: position 66,983,990 of record CM077023.1, on the reverse strand, counting down.
CTATGAAAGTTTTTCTCAAAGGACTCCATTAGGTTGATCTCAATTGAGTCTTTGAAGTGAATGGAAAGAAAAATAACATGTCTATGTGTTATGAGAAAATGAACGAATTTCCTTAAGACGGTGTGAAGTGATTTGAACATCAAGCAGTAAGTAGTAAGATATTTTACTATCGTATGTACATACATTTTGGGACGATATCTTCTAAAGTTAGAGGGAAAAATATATGAATATTAAAAAAAAAAAAAAACTTCCTTAGATTTACAAATAGAGTATTTGAAGTAGAAAGAGGGATGTAATGCTTTGAATATGAATTTCTTGTTTCAGTGAAGGGATTCTTAGTTTCTCTTTTAAAAAAATTCCAGAATATCATTTTCAGAAAATTTCTGGGGGAGTCGAACTTGGACATTTAACAAAATTCTTGGACATATAGGAATTTGAAGAAAGTTTATGGAATGAAACATGAAGAGAAAGAAATGGTTGGAATGGTTAACGTCCAAGCTTCATCATTTTTTTTTTTTTTGGTTCCTCATACAATCTAAGGAAATTTTACATTTTTATGAGAACTCGTTTTTTTCAAAATCAACCCTTTAGAAGTTTTTAAGATAGAAAAAATATTGACTAAGGAAAATCTTAAATAGTACAAATTCTGAATTGAAGCACTTTAAGTAAGAAAATATTTGTCTGAAGCAATTTTTCAATGTCTAAGCATGGACATCTGAGTATTCGTTCGTCCGAAACTGAATCCTGGGGAGGCTTGAGTTAAGAGCTTTTGAATTACGACACTAGCTTTCTACCTTCCTTGGAAACAGTGGACTAAATCAGGGTCTGCTTACTTCCCTTCTAGTGGTTCACGACGGATCTCTTAAATAGTGAATTAACGCCAAAGTTCAAACGCTCTGTCCCATTGAGTCAGCAGTTTTAGATTTTTGTCATCTTAGACAGTTTAAGTTTGCTCAGAAAACTATGCTTTTGCGAGCTTAAGTTTGCATTCAAAGTTCAAAACCAGAATTTAGTTTAATCTCCCAAGCAAAGTGATTTCATGCCATATGAGGTTTTTTTTTTTGTAAGCAAGAGACGCGTGAAAACAGTTGCAGGAGATTGTCAGTTTCCGACAGAAACAAGGGGGAATTCAAAGTTAATTTCTTGGGGAAAGCTCACACACTGGAGAGAGCGTAAAAACACTCTTCTTTCATGTAAACCTCGAGGAATTTGTATCTAACTATGAAAAGTAAGTTCTAAAGATTTAGGAGCATTTACACTAAAATCCTACAATGACTTTATTTGAAACAGGGAAGAATCGGCCTTGCAGACTAAAATACATCGGAAGATTTTAGATACATTTCTGTTCAAAAGTAAAGTCGAATGGGAAAATAAGAGTAATTACATCGATAGGAAAAGATTGAAAGTTTGAATCAGAAAAAAAAACTAAGAAAAAAAAGAAGTTTCATAAAAATAAACCAAAGTTTGAAGAATCATACAACACTGAATAGAAGGAAAAATATAATAAGTACTATAAGGGGAATACGATATTTTCACTATGGGAGTTTGGAAACAACTGCTTTTCTGAACAATTAGTAAAATGTGAAAAAAAAATGTTTAGAGGAAGTACGGACTTAGTCGCTATGTCTCCAGAATGAAAGATTTTTCTGCTGAGACAATGAATAAAATATACGATAATGAAAACCTAATTAAAACGAAAGAAAAGGTCAATGAAACTAAACGTCTAAAGATAAAATGCATCATGCACAGAAGTTAAAAATGAAGGGGGCGACACGGGAGAACTGGACATTAAGGGAATGAAATATACGCGAAATTTTGAAACATCTCAATTTAAGCGAACTAAATGAGGGAAAGGAATGAGATTAGGGGAGTTCTTATTGACTTTTATGAGGTGAGTAAATAACAAAAATTTAGTTATACATGAAATAATTGTGTAAAAAATAGCTCGTTTAAGAATATGATTTTTGGTGAAAGTATGAAATTTTAGTTGAAATGTCATGATCAGCATTTCGAAAAGAAATAGATTGAGTCGATATGTAGAGAACAGAGTAAGTATTTCTTTATTTTTCGCTATGGGGGTGGTGAGTTAGTAAAACGTAAAAAAATGATGTTTAGTGGAAGAACGGAATTACTCGCTTTGCCTCCAGAATGAATGTTTTTTTCGGACGAGACAGAACAATATACAGAAAACATGTCGCAAAGAATACAAATTTTATCGTAAGAAAAAAGGTTTTAGATTTCATGCCTTGACAATGAATGCTTTCCTGTTGGGGCAGTCCACGAAAAAGTATAGCAAACTAGGGAAGGATTAAAAAAATGCGTATTTGACATACATGCAAGCTTTGAGAAATACTTTAAAAGCAAGTTGGAAAATATGATATATAAGGAAACAAAAAAAAACCTGATGATTTGCAACATCTAAAATAATCATTTTGTTGAAATGAAATGAAAAAAAATAGTCTAAATAAAAGGAGTCTTAAGTTTGGCCAAGTAAGAAATAAATTATTGACATACTGAAAAGTTTTACTAAATTTCAAAAAAGATGAAGTAAAATAGCGAAAATTGGGAAGCTATAATGATATGCTAAATAAAGTAAGAAAATATAGTTTTACCAGAATTTTAACTGTGAAAGACCTGTAGAGTTCTTGAACACACGAAAAAATTACGAGAAAATAATATTGTAAAGGCGAAAGACTCAGAATTAGCATGAAGTCGTTTCACAAAAAATTTGTCAAAATCCAATAATTACTGCGAACAGGAACGAAATCGTTTCTAAAGAAGCATTACCTCGTCTCATGATCTGAAATAAAATTGAATGAAGGAAAAAGAAAAGTTCCCCAGAAAACCGATATCAAGTCGTTAAGAAGCGTGTGTTGGTTTAAATCTGGAAAAAAAAAAAAAAAAAGATACTGTTACGAACGAATGTTATGTATAGCTAGTTGCTATAGATCTGTATATTTCTTGCACAAACATGAAACAGCTATATAGAAAACCAGATTAAGTCATACATTAAAAGCAAGTAAGAAAAGTTGTTTGTATAGGTAACGGAAATAATAATGAAGAAACGTTTGCTTGTTTGAATCAGAAAAAATAAAGCCTCGATAAAAGTAGTTAAGAGTTTGAAAAGTTAGAAAATAAAATAATGTTGGTACATCAAGAAGTTTAAGGAGTACGCAAGCAAGATTAAGATAATGCGTTAAAAGGTACATTTCACTGATTAATCATGAAGAAATACGAAAAAATAAAAAAATAAAAATATTTTAACTATGCATAAAAAATTGTGGCTTTGTACGTTGGAAAAAGGTACAACGTTAAAAAAATGTAACAGAAAATGTCATGAACACGTAAATACGTTAATAAACAATCGTGTTTTAAGATTATGTCTGCAGCACAAAACTTTGGAAAACGTTTTTATGTTGGAACGTCCGTTGAAAATGCGTGAAGTCTCCTCAAAGAAAATAAAAAAATCGTTACGTTGAAAAATTATGAATATAAAATGGGAAATTATGAGGAAAAAATAAGGAATAAATTCGTTGCTAAATGATCAAGTTATTGAAAAAAAAAATCAGTCTTGGAACTTAAGGCGTCTAACAGAATCTCAAATTACGTCAACCGCCGACCCCGCGGAGGAAATGGCGTTGGCTGATGTCATGTCTGCTATCACGACATGCGTCACACATCATAGTCACTCTTCCCAAAACACGTGTCATACAAAGTTTTCTGAGTCAAAGAGAAAATGGTGAGTCATCCCAAAACACATGGCTCACAAAAGATAGCGGAACATGAATCAACAGGAACGAAATTTTTTCAAACAAAGCCTTTCCTCGTCTAAATTAAAATTGGAGGGAGGACAAATATAAGAATTAAAAAAATAATGCAACGTCTATAAAAATTATAACACCTCACGGAGTTCTAAAAATATAAATTTAATAAAAAAAAAACATATTAGAAAGACTTCCTTCAAAAATTTGTCAGCGTCCAATAAATCTCCCGAGAAAATTAAAAAAATAATGCAACGTCTATAAAAATTATAATACCTCAGGGAATTCCTGAAAATATAAATTTAATAAAATAAATTAGAGAGAAAAAATAGGACAAAAAAAAATACGAGTAAAAAAATTGGAAACGCCAAAAAAACTTCCTTCAAAAATTTGACAAAGTCCAGTAAATCTCCCGAGAAAATTAAAAAAATAATGCAACGTCTATAAAAATTATAATACCTCAGGGAATTCCTGAAAATATAAATTTAACAAAATAAATTAGAGAGAAAAAATAGGACAAAAAAAAAAATACGAGTAAAAAAAAATTGGAAACGACAAAAAAACTTCCTTCAAAAATTTGACAAAGTCCAGGAAATCTCCCGAGAAAATTAAAAAAATAAATATTGGAAAGACTTCTTAAAAATTTGTCAACGTCCAATAAATCTCCCGAGAAAAGTTCCAAAAAGCACCGCTAGGGGGCAACGCACACATCCCCTTTCCCCCACTCGGTCGTTGCCATCTCTCAAAGGTCCATTAAAAGTTCCAAAAAGCACCGCTAGGGAGCAGCACATCGAGTTGACATCCCCCTATATCCACCCCCTTTCTCCCACTCGGTCGTTGCCATCCCTCCAAAACAAAGATCTAACATAATAATAAAGTTCCAAAAAGCACCACTAGGGGGCAGCACATCTCCTTTCTCCCACTCGGTCGTTGCCATCTCTCAAAGGTCCATTAAAAGTTCCAAGAAGCACCGCTAGGGGCAGCACATCTCCTTTCCCCCACTCGGTCGTTGCCATCCCTCAAAGATCCATCGAAAGTTCCAAGAAGCACCGCTAGGGGGCAGCAAAATCTCCTTTCCCCGACTCGGTCGTTGCCAGCGTCATCTGCCACGCCCCCACATCCTTCGGTCACACGCCACGCCCCATCCTTCTGCCGCAAGCCACGCCCCCATCCTTCTGCCGCAAACCACGCCCCCCATCCTTCTGCCGGAAGCCACGCCCCCATCCTTCTCTAGAAGGATGCATCCTTGCCCTCGGATCGGTCATTTTATACTACTAACGAAGAGCCCTCAGATTCACGCCATCAAACCATTTTTCTCCCTCACACGCATCGTAAAACCCTCCTACTGACCGCAAAACAATAAATACGAAGAAGTTGAAAGATCTCCCTTTCTTACATAAAGAATTCCTTTATCACTATTTTCTAAACCCTAGAGAAATGTATACGCAGGTAAATCAAAAAGTAACTGAAATTTGGAAGTTACATGTATCCGCAACGGATAGAAGCTGACGGAATACAACATCTTCACAATGGCTTATAAGTAGTTCAAACACACACAGCGCAGCGCTCTGCCGTTAGTCCAGTTGAGACCAAGGTGAAATAAATATGGATGCTCTGCTGCGGGATTGCACCAGTGTTGAACAAAGCGCCGTAGTGAGATTTTTTCGGGCAGAGGGAGTGAAACCTGCTGAAATTCACCTAAATATATTAGCTCAATACGAAAGTGAAAACACCATGACTTAATGAACAGATTTTGAATGGGTAGAAAGGCTTAAAGCGGGAAGTACAAGTTCAACCGATGAAGCTCGATTTTGTTGGCCGTCAACATCGTGCACACCAAAAGAACAAATTCAAACGACAGCCCTCCGGCAAGAAAATCATACCGACCTTCTTCTGGGACATGAAGTGTCTTATCCTGACGCATTTTCAGGAACACGGACAAACAGTGGTCAGTGCAACGTACTGTGCTGTGCTTAGAGAGAAACGGAAAATTCCAATTTGCAGAAAAATAAGAGGAATGCTGTCAAAATCAGCCTTGCTGCACCATAACAATGCACGTGCCCATTTAGTGGCCGCAACAGCGGAGGCAATGCAACAACTGCGGTTTGAACGTCTTCCACATCTCGTTTACAGTCCTGATCTGGAACCATGCGATCATCACGCTTTCAATCCACTTAAAGAGGCCCTACGCTGTCGCAGGTTCACCTATGATTATGAGGTTAAGGAAGCGGTGCAGACCTGGATTTGGCAGCAGCCGAAAAGTTTCTTCTTCCAAGGAATGAAGAATCTAGTTGGGCGTTCAAAGAAGTGCATCGACCTGCAGGGGGACTATGTGGAGAAGTGAGATAACCGTTAAGTTCATTTGGTCCCAGTTATCGCTATTAAAGTGTATGTGGTCTTAACTTTCTGATTATCCTTCATATTCAGCTCTTCCCTCAACATTACTTGCAGGCAATTAACTACATAGAAGTTTCATGACAGCAGCTTTATAGTCACTTGAGTTATATCCTTCTGTGCAACTACTTATCCATCTTCTATCTCCGCCTCTGCTTACCCCCCCCCCCCAACCCTCCTGTCTATCTTTTTTTCCCGGGGTTTGGGTGGGTGGAATGGTCACGTTCTTCGATATTTTACGTTTCTTCGAAAAAGAAAGGGGCATTTCTCTCTCTTATTACCTTTAACACCGACAAGTCATGTGCCTCAGAATCATTGGCGCAACTATTCCTACAGATTCAGCCCGAGAAGCTTTTTTCGGTCATTCATCGTTCGTACAGCCGTACCGTATCACTTCGATTTTGCTTTTACAAAAATGTTCAATACACGAATAAATAAGGTATGTATGCTTGTAATGGAACACAAGAGTAATTTTTACAAACCACCAAAAATAAAAGTTCAGAGAATTTACAACAACGTCCATCTTCCATGAGTTCTTGCTTGCCTTTCAGGGGGATGAGCCCCACCTGCCCCCTAAAAATTTTTTAATTTTGCAAAACCTCTTCAGAGTTGCAGGTAGAATATTTTAGTCAAAATTTTTGCATGCATCTATAACTTTTCTGGCCCAACCCACACTCGATAAAATCTTTAATCTGTTGTTTCTTTTTTTATGGCATTTTAGGTAAAACTTTTGTTCACCACAAAGAATAAGACTTAGTAGTGCATTTAGTACTGTTCTTAAAGTTTAAATTCTCTCTCAGATGACTTTGTTGCTCAGCAACGTGTTATAACTGAATAATTATGATGATTTGTTCAGACCCTCTCACAACTTGTGATTTTGTAATCGTTATTCTGGTTTTTGTGGCGGATAACGAGTGTGGGTTGGGCCAGGAAAGTTATAGATGCATGCAAAAACTTTGACTAAAATATTCTACCTGCAACTCTGAAGAGGTTTTGCAAAATTTAAAAATTTTTGATGGGCTTAATTCTTGCATCTATGGCTTTGCAGAAACCCATTTCCAACTAGGTCTTTGTGGAAGTGAGAAAATGCAGAGTTTTTGCTGGTCCTTGATAAAGCCAAGGCTTGACATTCTCGACATTTTCTACATTCAGTTTTGCTATTTCTTTAATTTATTGTTTACTCATGCCTGTTGGGTTTTGAAGTTTTTCTTTACTTTTTTTGTTCTTGTTAAATATTTTTTTATTTTTTAACAGTCTATACTTGGTCGTGTATATATATACCCAAGAGCAGAGTCAAAGACTAAATTTTACACCAAAGAATTTAAAACAAAATTTGCTTAAAAAACAACCTGAAGATCATGACGCGCAACGCAGCAGTTATGAATATTCAGAACTCACACACTACTAAGTAGAGACATTAAAAAAAAATATTTAACAAGAACTAAAACAATATAGAAAACTTCAAAGCCCAACAGGCATGAGTAAACAATAAAATAAAGTAATAGCAAACCTGAATGTAGAAAGTGTCGAGAATGCCGAGCCTTGGCTTTACCAAGGAAAAGCAAAACTCTGCATTTTCTCACCTCCACAAAGACCTAGTTGGAAATGGGAGTATGATCCAGGAACTTGCCGACAAGAGTAAAAATGTGGGATTAAAAATGAACTTTCAGAAGACAAAAGTGATGTACAATGCTTTTACAAGAAATGAAGATTTATCGATTGATGGAGAAAAGCTGGAGATAACAGACACGTACGTTTATCTTGGACAGCAGATATCAAGTGAGGGTCACATTGATGAAGAAATTAATCGGCGTACAGAACTTGCCTGGAGAGCTTTTGGAATAAACAGCATAATTTTCAAGAGCAATATGCCATTTTGTCTTAAAAGAAAAGTGTTTGATCAATGCATCCTTCCAGTGCTTACGTATGGTGCAGAGACGTGGACCTTAACTAAAAGAGACATACAAAGGCTGCAGACAACTCAAAAAAGCATGGAGAGGTGCATGCTTGGTGTACCAGGAGAGATAAGAAAAGGAACTCGTGGATCCGAAAAATGACAAGAGTGGAAGACATCATGATCAGAGTTAAATCCCTGAAATGGCAATGGGTTGGACATACTGCCAGAAGGACAGCCGAAATTTTAGATTGGATTCCAAGGGACAGGAAAAGGCCAAGAAGAAGACCACATGGAAGATGGGTGGATGAAATTCGAAAGTATGCGGGAGTGACATGGAGGAGACTGGCACAAGACAGACCGTTGTGGGGAGACCTTCGTCCAGCAGTGGATTGATAATGGTTGACAATGAGGATATATATATAAAGGTGGCTGTATATATATATACAGCCACCTCCAACAAAAATTCTTGTTATATAAACTATATATACAGCCCCCACCAACAAAAATTCATGGGTGCGCCACTGCAAGGGACTGTTATTCATTACGGGAATACTATAAAAAGTTCTCATTTTCTTAGTCTTCGGATGTGAAATGTTTTATTTTTTGTTAAATTGCTTTGGCACTTCATGTTTGGAAATTTCAATAGCCATTGACTGTATAATTTGTTGAAGTAAGTTTCTAAGCTATCATTTTTGTTGAAAGGATATGCTCTGAAATTATTAAAACTTTAGCGTACTTTTAGTTTCTTTTCTAGGAGGAAAGCAAAGAGTTTTTTTTTCCTTTTTTTCGCAGTAGGTGTTTCGAATAGCCTTTTAATTTCATGACTAAACTTAACAAATTGATACGGATGTATACGTATTTTTTAATGGCAGGAGATAATTCCTTGAATTTTAAAATGAGATCTTAATGTACTCGAGATCACACACAATTATTGGGTTCGTCAATGTGTAAACTTATTTATTGTTGATTTTTAAAACTTATTAAATAAAAGACTTTAATGTTTCTTATCGATATTCCTGCTCATTATGAATTAACAAAAATGTGAATATTTCGTCAGGAGATATTTTTCAAAGAAGCTAAATGCTTCAAATCCAAATTTTTTTGCATCAGATTTTTTTTGCATCAGGTAAGCTCTGATAATGGAAGCAACTGTGATGCTCAGAAACATTATGCATGGCAAATATTACGAAAAAATTGTATAGAAAAAAATTGAAGAGCTTTACAAAATCTGTGGAAAGCAATTAAATTTATTGTCATTTTTAAACAAATTACGTAAATATGCAAACTAGTGATGAATAGCGTACTATCGAATCACCAGTTTGTCATTGTCGCCTAATAAAAACAGAACCGACCTTTGTCATTGTCGCCTAATAAAAACAGAACCGACCTTTGTCATTGTCGCCTAATAAAAACAGAACCGACCGCCGATCGTATTATGTGTATGTTTAATTCAAATGGTCTTCCTCATTCAATTTTTTCCATTCCAGTTTTTTCGTAGAACTCTTGCTTCAAAAATTTACCTTCAGATTCACCTTCTCAATTTTATACACAAAAATATTCAGTTCAAATTAATTAACAAATAACGTCGCTCGCGAAAGTATAAGCAAGTCTATAAGTGAACTACGACAGTTTGTTTTGGTCGAGAAACAGGCTCAATGCGCCATCTAACGACGTGAATTTAAAAAAAAAATGTGGAAATGTCAGAATTCAAGCGGGACCGATATTGGTTAATGCGCCAAAGCAGGAACCGCCCAGACCACGCCTGCGAGATCACAGTGACCAATCACAGAAGGAGCGTGAACCTAGTCTGTGAGCTAAATTCACGCATAGCGTGAATATAGCCTCAGCCCTGCGCCACCGGGGCCGCAGATTTTTTATTATGCTAAATTTTCGTACTTATCTGTGCGCCATTTAAAATTAAATGACACATTGCTATTATTATTATTATCTATTTGATACCTTTTTTTATTGGAGGTTTAACGACCACCGTGAGCAACTCAATGGGCTATAAGCAGTCGTCCGTCCCTAATTTGGGGTCATTGGTTCCAGGGAAGGGAGAGAGCCAGTGCCGCAACATCCATGCCTCACGGGTTTCGAACCCAGCCCCTTTCGGACGAATGATCAGAGGCCATCGCTTAGACCACTAATAATAATAGCAATGTGTCGACACCGGGCGGCTTTGATACTTTAAATTAATAATAATGTAAAAAGAAATGAATGAGACGCTTTTGTTACTTAATACGGCTGGGTGGGGGATAACGGACACCGTGAGCAACACGATAGGCTGTAACAAGTCACCCATCTCTAATTTAAGTCTACTGTTCCCAGGGAAGGAAGAGAATCAGTGCTGAAAGACAACTTTCACGCCTCACCGAGATTCGAACCCGGATCTAACTCGGGTAAATGGTAATATGGCTTCAATTGTACACAGACTTAAGAGGGTGATGATACAGAAACAAGTTTTAAATGGCTAAGAAGACCAGCTAAAAATACTTAATGTAAAGCATGGTGAATCAATAAATTACAGCATTGAAGATGAAATTGCCGCCCCATGGTGCAGTGGTCTAAGCGATGGCCTCTGATCATTCATCCGAAAGGGGTCCAGGTTCGAATCCCGGTGAGGCATGGATGTTGTATTTGTCTTACGGCATGGCTCTCTCCCTTCCCTGGAACCAGTGACCCTAAATTAGGGACGGGCGACTGCTTATAGCCCATTGAGTTGCTCACGGTGGTCGTTAAACCTTCAATAAAAAAAAAGATGAAATTTCTTAAAGAAACAAACGTTTTATCCAGTTACGTGTGCCGCCCCGGTGGCGCAGTGGTCTAAGCGATGGTCTCTGATCATTCGTCCAAAAGGCGTTAGGGTTCGAATCCCGGTGAGGCATGGATGTTGTGTTTGTTTACGGCACTGGCTCTCTCCCTTCCCTGGAACCAGTGACCCTAAATTAGGGGCGGGCGACTGCTTATAGCCCATTGAGTTGCTCGCGGTGGTCGTTAAACCTTCAATAAAAAAAAAGTTACTGTTACTTTGATTTATATTAAACAAAACTTTTGTTTTAATGAAGAATAAAACAAAAGTTTTGTATAATGATAAAATATTTCTGCAAGTGGATACACTGTAGTAAGTCCCACCACCATCACACTCGCTGTCTAAGGGATCCCAGGCAAACTGATCGAGCATCGACAAGCTTTCTTAGTCGACAAGCACCGTAGCAAGTCAAAACATCGCAGGTCAAAACATCGCGCGGCATTACATCGCGGACATAACATCGCAGGTCAAAACATCGCGGTGACAACACATCGCAGGTCAAAACATCGCGCGGCATAACATCGCGGACATAACATCGCAGGTCAAAACATCGCGGTGACAACACATCGCAAGCCATAACATCACGGACACAAAACATCGCAAGCCATAACATCGCGGACACAAAATATCGCAGGTCAAAACATCGCGGTGACAAAACATCGCAAGTCATAACATCGCGGGCACAAAACATCGCAGGTCAAAACATCGTGGTGACAAAACATCGCAAGCCATAACATCGCGAGCCATAACATTTCAGGATCGGGCATTAATTAAACGGCTTTTTCTTTTCATTTTTTTTTCTTTTGTATTTTTCTAAACATTTGATCTTTGGTAAGAAAAATTCGTTCAGACACTGATTTAATTTGCGGAAGACTAGTATGTGGCACTTATCAAAATATTTCAGGAGGGGGCACTAATTAAACTCTCATCTCATACAAAATTTTCGTAAAATCTAGTTTTCAATTTAGAACCACCAAATTTGGTATACTAACTCACGGTGCTCTAACTTAGACCGTAGACGGCTTTGGGAAGTGTTCGCGGCCCGGGGTCGAGGGGCCCCCATACAATATTTTCGTAAAATCTAGTTTTCAATTTTGAACCACCAAATTTGGTATGCTATCTCATGGTACTCTAATTTATCACGCAGAGGGTTTTTGGAAGGGGTAGGGGGCCCGGGGTTGAGGGGCCCCCAAAGAAAATTTTGGTAAAATCTACAGTTTTCAATTAAGAACCACCAAATTTGGTATACTACCTCATGGTGCTCTAACTTAGACCGTAGACGGCTTTGGGAAGTGTTCGCGGCCCGGGGTCGAGGGGCCCCCATACAATATTTTCGTAAAATCTAGTTTTCAATTTTGAACCACCAAATTTGGTATGCTATCTCATGGTACTCTAATTTATCACGCAGAGGGTTTTTGGAAGGGGTAGGGGGCCCGGGGTTGAGGGGCCCCCAAAGAAAATTTTGGTAAAATCTACAGTTTTCAATTAAGAACCACCAAATTTGGTATACTACCTCATGGTGCTCTGACTTAGACCGTAGACGGTTTCTGGAATTAGATAAGCCCGGGGTCGAGGGGCCCCCATAGAAAATTTTCGTAAAATCTAGTTTTCAATTAAGAACCACCAAATTTGGTATACTACCTCATGGTGCTCTGACTTAGACCGTAGACGGTTTTTGGAAGTGGTCGGAGCCCAGGGTCGAGGGGCCCCCATAGAATATTTTCGCCAAATCTACAGTTTTCAATTTAGAACCACCAAATTTAGTATACTACCTCATGGTGCACTAACTTAGACCGTAGACTGTTTTGGGAAAGATATGGGTCCCGGGGTCAAGTAGCCCCCATACATTATATTCGTCAAATCTACATTTTTCAATTTTAAACCACCAAATTTGGTATACTATCTCATGGTGCTCTGACTTAGACCGTAAACGGTTTTTGGAAGTGGTCGGAGCCCGGGGTCGAAGGGGCCCCCATGGAATATTTTCGCTAAATCTACAGTTTTCAATTTAGAACAACCAAATTTGGTATACTACCTCATGGTGCACTAACTTAGACCGTAGACTGTTTTGGAAAGATATGGGGCCCGGGGTCAAGGGGCCCCCATAAGCAATATTCGTCAAATCTACAGTTCTCAATTTAAAACCACCAATTTTTTTTTATTGGAGGTTTAACGACCACCGTGAGCAACTCAATGGGCTATAAGCAGTCGCCCGTCCCTAATTTAGGGTCACTGGTTCCAGGGAAGGGAGAGAGCCAGTGCCGTAAGACAAACACAACATCCATACCTCACCAGGATTCGAACCCGGACCCCGTTCGGACGAATGATCAGAGGCCATCGCTTAGACCACTGCGCCATCTGGGCGGCCCACCAAATTTGGTATACTATCTCATGGTGTTCTAACTTAGCACGTAGAGGGTTTATGGAACGGGTGGAGGCCAGGTCCGAAGGGGGCCCCCTACAAAATTTTCGTAAAATCTACAGTTTTCAATTTAGAACCACCTAATTTGATACACTGCCTCATGGTGCTCTAACTTAGACCGTAGACAGTTTTTGGAAGTGGTCGGAGCCCGAGGTCGAGGGGCCCCCCATAGAAAATTTTCGTAAAATCTACAGTTTTCAATTTAGAACCACCAAATTTGGTGTACTACCTCATGGTGCTCTTACTTAGGAGGTGACGGTTATTGGCACGGGTGGAGGCCCGGTCCGAAGGGGGCCCATTACAAAATTTTCGTAAAATCTACAGTTTTCAATTTAGAACCACCAAACTTGGTATACTACCTCATGGTACTCTAACTTAGACCGTAGAGGGTTTGGGGAAAGGGGGGGGGGTCGAGGGCGCCCGATATGAAATTTTTGGCAGTTTACAGTGTTTCTTCAAATTAAAGTGCAGTTCTCGCTTGTCTTACGTAGAACGTTTTCTCGAAATTGTTTGGAGTTGCCAATTCTACTCTAAAAAAAATATGTATATATGCCAAGAAACGGCGATCTTTTTCATACCCCCCGCCGCTCGTTGAACTTTTGTGGCCGGTTGCCGTAAACTCGTATGAACCGGCATGAAAATTCTGACACAAAATAACTAGTTCCCGTCATTATGCACTTTGAAACACTGCCACACATAATTCGCAAACTGGGAAAACACACACACATTCAAAGTGTTCCTCGGAGGTACAGCAATTTGTGCTCAGTCCCTTAATGAAAAGGATGTGGCAGTTTTCCAAGTTGCTGAAAGATGTGTGGCAGTTTTCGTGTGTGATGTTTTATCGGAGACTAAGAATTTTAGAAAGTTCTTTGGATCGAATTAAAACTTTAAATTCAAAAAATTCCCGTATCAGCGGCGGGGTAGATTCGATTTAGGACGAAACAAGATAGTAATTCCGCAACTTCATGTATGTTTGAAATGTGAAAAGATGAAGGAGAGTAAAAGACTGCAGGAAAAAAATATCTGATCTTGAAAGTGTACTAGGTGCTTTAAAGAATGAGAAACGCGAGATTATTAAATATATCTGCACAAATCAGAAATGCATACATCATTACAAGGTTCTGGTCAAAACAAATTATCCAACTCAAGAAGCAATTAAAAGAAATTAAGAGAAACTATAGTACGTTGGAAGGATTAGGTAAAGGTATCCATGATATATTTACAACGCCCAAGAGATCTTACGAAAGGAAGCAATGGATAAAATGGGCACATGAAGATGTATCGAAATGCATCGTAATAAGAGCTCTCTTTAGAAAAAATCATAGATGACTTCTGAAGGGGGAAAAACATTATTCCATTACTTTGAAAAGATGGTGCGCAAAATTTACCCGTAATCCATGCATTCTACACGATGTCTTTTTTGTTGATGGGGAAAAAAAAGCTATAAAAGTTTAAATCGCTCTGCAAAGCTTTATGTTTTGTTTTAAGCTTTGACGAAATTCATATTGACTCTAGGCTATATACTACGACACCAGAATGGACAAAATTCTTTGCCGTTTCAAGAAAGCCCAATTTTTCTTAATCCGAGGATTATTATCGCAATGGAAGCAGCCAATATTCTTTAACTTACAAATGAAAAAAATATTGCTTTTTTTTAATAAATCAATATTTGGAATCTACTGGAGTTGAACTAAAAGTTATTTCTGACTTGGGATGATGCAATACGTTGTGGAGAGAACTTGAAATTTCTACTGACAGTTCATTTTTCGATAATCTTTTTTTTCAGGGGTCAAAAATATGGGTATTTGCTGATAATTTTAGCTTTTAGATCTTCGAATATGAAACATTCTGCTTAATGATTTCAAAACAAATATTCCTTTTGTTTTAATGTGTTTCAGTGATGTTCGTTGGATTTACTGGGGTATAAACATGGATTTAATTCCTTCCCACGCTTGCTTCGGGCGCTTAGATATCGGAGGGGATTAGATTACTCTTGCGAAGAGAGATGGCACCGCAACTATGCCACAGCCTCCCTCTTCAGGAAGCAAAGTGTGCTTCACTAAAAGAACCATCCTTTGTACCAATAGCCCTGAGTTTTTACGCTCTTTTACCTCCTCCACATTGCGCCGTTCTGTGGAACAATAGCAAAACAACCACTCCATCTCCAGATGTTTACTTGTTGCAGTTTACTTTTAAAAACCAAACTCATTGTCCTCATTTAAGCATGTAGTCTCGTGGGGAAGGAATCACAATGCGACGGGCACATACTAAGATTGCTTCCCTCATGAACAAGGGGGGGGGTGAAAAACTTAACTATACCAATGCTTCTTCATCAGTTCCACCGCCCAAATCCAGATGGCTTCGGGAATTGTGAGCTATTCTTACAGATCAGGTGTCACCCAGTGACGAGGCGCATTTTACCGTTTTGTGGAAAAACAAATTTTAAGTCAAAAGTCAGAACAACAATTTACCACAAAATAAATGTTTTGTTGCAGTTATCTTACCATTTATTAATCAATACATGAAGCAAACTATTAATCAGTCAATAAAATGAAATTAATAAAGGAAAAATAAAGGTCCTTATCATTCGCTGAAAATAACTTAAAAACAGTATGTCATGACTTAAAGGAACTGCAACCACATAAACTTGATACTGTAATTGAATCCTTACTGGATGTTTTTCACTTATATAAAAGTAGACAACACAGGCGCCGACTTGAAAAATTATTGGGGGTTCCGGAAATTTTTAATCGAATTACCAATTCATTTTTCAGAGTATTTAAGTCTAATTTAAATTTCATTCAGTGAGATTATCTGGCACAATAAGACGCCTGAAATGCTAAAGTGAAGCAAATTACAGTTAATAACAGATTTTTTTCTCTAGATAATTGTTTATTTTATTTATTTTGCTTTTGTAGGCATGGCATTATCATATACAATACACAGATACTATGTGAATATTCAACTCAATTGTCTTATAAAAGTAACTAAAACATGTAAAATATATTTTAAGGGTTTTTTTACCAATTTTAAAACTTCCAAAATTTTTTTCTTCAAATGATTTCTGAGTTTAAATAGGAGGTTAGAAGGGAGAGGACATGACATCAGCCCCATGCCCTACGTTTTCCGTGGGCTCTACTTCGTATCAGCTGTGTATGCCCAGGATGCTCAACTTGGGGTGCTTCTGTACTTATACTATGGGGAAATCGTTGACTTTGAAGAGGTTTCATAGGCACTTGTGCATCATGTACAGTCAGGAAAAAATGATACCGAAATATACATGCACATAACTAAAAATTTGCAAAAAGTTACAGAAATACTGTTTAATATTTTTTAAGAATATTAAACAAAATTATGCTTTGTCGAGCGGAAGTGCGTAGTGCGTATTAACCAATCACGGCCTTGCTAAAGCTGTGGGAGTTTTGTTGACCTTCAGGGTAAGCTGCTTAGAGTAAGAGACGGCCGCTATCAACCTGTGCTCTAGCACAAGTCTTCAGTAAGTGACGTCACTCCTCTGAACCTCCCCAACCGGAGGGCCCAAGAAACCAGATGATCAGACTAGGCTTCACCAGCGGTTGCTGATGCCATCTTCTCTCTCTTCTAACCTTCTTGTTTCCTGACTGCCAGAAGATAGTTCTACGTCAATTCGTCGCGTGCGTCAATTCGTCGACTGCGACGATTCGTCGCGCGTCAATTCGTCGCCTACGTCAATTCGTCGCGCGTCAATTCGTCGACTGCGTCAATTCGTCGACCACGACGATTCGTCGCGCGTCAATTCGTCGACCACGACGATTCGTCGCGCGTCAATTCGTCGACCACGACGATTCGTCGCGCGTCAATTCGTCGCGGACAAATTCGTCGACTACGTCAATTCGTCGCGTTTACAGATTTTGGCAACATACAAAACGAATGCAGGAAAACGTACGATTTCGAACGTCTTGCTCCCTGATCAAATTTATAAAGTTTGGACACGCAGACAGGATAGGAATATTACGTTTTTCTTTGGCACTAAAAATATTAGACGGTAAACGGTTTTTGGAACGGGGCAGGGCCCGGTTGGTCAGAGCCCCCATATACAAAATTTTCGTAAAATCTACAGTTTTCAATTCAGAACCACCAAATCTGGTATACTATCTCGTGGTATTCTAACTTAGACTGTAGACGGTTTTGGGAAGCGGTTGGAGAGAGAGGGGGGGGGGGGCTTAGAGCCCTTCTTCCCACCTACAGAATTGCCGTAAAAGATAGTTTTCAATTTAGAACTACCAAATTTGGTATATTATCTCATGGTACTCTAACTTAGACGGTAGACGGTTTTTGGAACGGGTCAGGGGCCCGGTTGGTCAGAGCCCCCCATACACAAAATATTCGTAAGATCTACAGTTTTCAATTCAGAACCACCAAATCAGGTATCCTATCTCATAGTACTCTAACTTAGACGGTTGTCGGTTTTTGGAACGGGTCAAGGCCCGGGGAGTCAGCCCCCCCCCTCTACATACAAAATTTTCGTAAAATCTAGTTTTCATTTCAGAACCATCAAATTTGGTATCATGAAACTCTAACTTAGACGCTAGACGGTTTTTGGAAGGGGTTGGAGCCCGCGGAGTCGGAGCCCCCCCCCCCCACATAAAAAATTTCGTAAAATCTACAGTTTTCATCTTAGAACCACCAAATTTGGTAGACTATCTTATGGTACTCTAACTTAGACGGCAGACCGTTTTTGGAACGGGTCAAGGCCCGGGGGTCAGAGCCCTCCACATACAAAATTTTCTTAAAAACTATAGTTTTCAATTCAGAACCACCTAATCTGGTATACTATCTCATGGCACTCTAACTTAGACGCTAGATGGTTTTTGCAAGGGGTTGGAGCCCGGGGGTCAGACACCCCCCGAATAAACACTTTTTCGTAAAATCTACAGTTTTCAATTTAGAACCACTAAATTTGGTATACTATCTCATGGTACTCTAACTTAGACGCTAGACGGTTTTTGGAAGGCGTTACAGCCCGCGGGGTCGGAGCCCCCCCCCTCATAAAAATTTCGTAAAATCTACAGTTTTCATCTTAGAACCACCAAATTTGGTATACTATCTTATGGTACTCTAACTTAGACGGCAGACCGTTTTTGGAACGGGTCAAGGCCCGGGGGTTAGAGCCCCCTAATACAAAATTTTCTTAAAAACTACATTTCAAAATTGTCTTTATTCTTCAAATAAAAATAGCATTTCTATGTACATGACAGTAGAATTCTGCCAATAAATACAGTGGTATATACAACAACTGGAAAGTTCCAGTGAAACGTAAAACAAAATATTGTTAAAATCATAAAATTAATTCGCCCCGAAAGGCGATGGAGAGGCAGACAATAAAGCACGAGCGATGCAAATGAAAATGTATACTACAGTATTGTAGACAAGAAAAGACATGATGCTATACTATTTACAAATTCCAATTAAGTATTACACCATACTCAAGATTAAATATGCACAAGGTACTAATTCACATAAAAGACCATGGGTGAGAGGGAACTAACAGGTGCAACAGTATTTAGAAATATGACAGAAATGGTAGAAACAATTATGCACAAATACTTATTATATGCACAGAATTATGCAGTGACAAGAGAGAAATACGCTAAACGGACCCAGGAGGGCAACTTTACAAAAAAAAAAACAGAAATCGAACAGTAATGCAATTCATAAGTGTCATATCATATGTACAGAACAATACAGTGACAAAAAGAAAGCCGCTAAGCATACCCAGAAGGGCAGCTTCTCATAAAACAGAAATGTAACAGTGGTGCTACACTCAAAATTTGCATCATATGTACAGAAGTATTCAGTGACAAGGGGGAGAATCGCTAAAAGTACTCAGAAGAGCATCTTCTTACATAAAATTATATACACAGGGACAATAAAATTTCAAAATATATTCAACATAATGTAGGGGACATTGTGTGTGCAGTAAACTGTGCAGAAGAAAGAATTATATACAACATAAAACACAACAAAATCGAAGAGAACATGGGAAACATGGTGAGCTATCTCCAATAGCACATAAAACAGAATAATCACAATTAGCGAATCATGTGGGTGAAAAAGGAGACTCCACCTAGGAGCGTCATACCACCAAAATTAATACGTAAAATCATGAGTTGTGACAGTGAATGTGGGCGACAACAAAAATCCCACCTACAAGTTGAGACGTAGCTGCAAATTGTGGATATGGAACCACCCAGCCGATTGGGCCCAGGTGGATTGAAAAACGTTATCGGTGTTTGTTGAGGCAGCACGAGAGTGCTCCATTCGGAGACGAGTGGTTAACCGTGCTAGGAAGCGTCTCCGAATGACAGCACTTGCCTCCTGAGGAGGTGGAGTAAGAGCTGGGAGGCGGTGTTCAAGATGGAAAGCATATACAGTGAACTTCACAAGAAGAAAAATGTAACGGCACACAGGAGGCAAGTGAGTAGGTGGATGCTTAGTTTGGAGTAGCCAAGCATATGCAAGAAATGGTAACGATCGAGCACAAATTCGATCAGCAAGACGAAATGCTGTGTTTAGGACTGGCAGGAGTACGGGGCAGAAGAGGTATTGATGTTGGACGTCGCTGACTTCAGGGCAAAAGGAACAATGTGGAGAGGTGAGAAGGGTCATGCGAAATAGTACTGATGGGGCGGGGAGACGAAGGTGAAGAAATTGCCAATGGACATTGAGTTCAAGAGGGGAGGAAAGGGGAGAGGTAGAGGCTGTCCAGATGGCGGGGAGAAGAGAAGGAGAAGCAGAATGAACAGAAAGTGGAAGTGCGGGAGGGGAAAGAAGGAGCCAATAAAGAGAAGAGGAGGAGATAGAAGTAACTAGAACCGGGGAGCTACGAATGAGGAGAAAGAACGGTAGAGAAAGAGGGGCGGAGGGGACCGAGAAGAGACCATCAGGGGAAGCGAGGAGTGGAAAGAGGCTCCAAAGCGCTGTGCGAAGGAGAAGATATTCGTTAGCAAGAGTAATGGTTGGAGATAGAAACAGGGAAGAAAGAGGTCTCCAGGTTAGATTAGAAGTTACGAGAGAACGGACAGTTATCACACCAGAGCGGATCCAATGAGGAAAGTAAAAGTAAGGGAGGTTAGGAGGGTGAATAAGAGAAGAGAAGAAGAGAGGTTCATCTAGAAGATCAAGAGTTGAAGAAGGAGATGAACGGAGAAGAGGAAGCGAACGAAAGAGAGAAAGGCCCTCTCGCAGGACAGAAGGGAGGTGGGACGGAAGAAGAGAGTATGAATCCATCTTCAGAAACAGTAAGAAGGTGAAAGATGGGTCACGAGAAGAAGCAAGAACATTCAAGGTAGCGGTAAGGGACGGAACAGTTGAAGTGGCAAGACGAATGAAATGAATTATGCGATGTGTTTTATAAAGGACTGCTGGATCAGGAAGCTGGATGCCACCTAATGAGGCTGGTAGATGAAGTGCGGCAGGTTTAACTCAGTGATGTGAAGACCAGATGACGGAAGTTGAGAGGCGAGTGATGGTCATCATTTGTGACACGGGAACAACCGTCGACATCCAAGAGTATTCACATAGGGAGATAAGTTGTCGACTAACAATGGCTGCTCGTTGACGGAACGATGTGAAAGGGCGGGCCTTACTCCAGTAGGCAGCAGCCCGTTGTATCCGGGGAAGAAGAGCAATCCAGGTGGCTGATGCAGAAGCCAAGGGCAAACCGACATACGCACCAAGGATCTTCTGTGTAGTGGCTGTCCACTGCGCACCCCAAGGAGCATCGGTGCGGACAGCCCATGCCCCGCACCATAAGCCAGTACTTTTAGTGGCATTCAGCGCAGCTCCAGATATTGCAACATACTGTTGATATACAGAATACAGGCGATCAAATTGAGATTCATCCCGGACACAAAAGGTCACATCATCAGCATAGGCGGTGAAAATTATCCGATGATGACGAGTACTAGCCACTGTCGGCGGTAGGACATCCAGGAGTGATCTTTGGGCTGCTAACAGGAAAGGCTCAAAAGCGAGAGCGAATAGCTGGCCGGAGAGTGGACATCCTTGCCGGATGCCTCGCTTAAACGGAATTGGAGCGGTTAGAAATGTGGCCGCTCGAACATGGAAACTGGCGTCCTGATAAAGGGCCAAGAGAGCGGAAGAAAAGGCAGCAGGAAAGCCAAATCGTGAAAGGACAGCAGAGAGATAAAAGTGAGACACGTTATCAAAAGCGGACTTTTGATCCAGATTGAGAAAGGCAAGAGGTTCATCAAAAGAGCGAGCGAGGAAGTGAAGATGAAGGAGAAGAGAAACGTTAGTGGAAATAGTCCGACCAGGCACAGTGTATGTCTGGTCGGGAGAAATAACGAAAGAGAGAACAGAATTAAGGCGACGGGATAAGAGTATTGTATAGAACTTATAGTCAGTGTTTAGGATGGAGATAGGGCGCCAGTTTCCCAGATCCAAGAGGTCACCCTTCTTAGGAAGGAGGATTATGTGTGCCAAAGTAAAGTCGGGCGGTAACGCAGGAGAGGAAAAAGCAGACGAGAAACACGCAGACAGAAAAGGCAGAAGGCACGGTAGAAAAGCACGATAAAAGTACAGAGGAAGGCCGTCAGGTCCAGGAGCAGCATGAGGATTGAGAGTAGCGAACGCCTCACGGAGTTCGCGAAGAGAGAAAGGGGAAAGTAAAGAAGTAGATAAAGTAGAGGGGACCTGAGGAAGAGAGGAGAGAAGATGAGAAGCTAATGAGAATGAAGACTGCGTTACTGCACTGTACTTGGCGGTGAAATACTGTTTAGTGAAAGTGCATAGCTTCGATGGGTTCGAAGTGATGGAACCATCCTGGAGGCGAAGATGACGCAAAGATGTAGCAGAGCGATGTTGAGATTCCAAGGCGGTTAAGTAATCATGAGAATCAGCTGTAGGGGAGAGATGCAAGAAATGCATCCTGCAGGCTGCATCGGATGCGCGAGGAAGAAGCACGGCGTGAAGATCTGCCAGATAGCCGGGGTATTGCGGATCATCAAGAGAGAGCATCGACAATAGAGCACGTAGATTCGAAATTTTCATATCGCTCTCATTCCGAGAGGCATGGGAGAAGCGCCGTACAAAAAGGACCAAGTCGTGTTTGACACTGAGCCACAGTTGCATCGCATCTGACGTAGTATCAAGAAGGGGCTGACGACTACGGAGGAACTCACGCACAGCAACACAAAATTGTTGATCATCCAGGAGCGAGTCCGGAAAAGTCCATACTCGTCGAGTCCTTGAAGGTGAAGGAGAAACACACACCGACAGACTGACAACACTGTGGTCTGAAGCGGCGGAAGGATGATGGGCAGCAGCTGCGATCGACGGGAGAAGAGCAGTCGAAACATAAAATTTATCCAGCCGTGCTGCCGTAGTGCTGCCATGGATGGAAGAGCGCCAGGTAAAAGAGATTTCCGACGGGTGTAGATGCCGGAACGCATCAACCAATTGAAAATCATCAACTAGCTGAGAAATCTGTAATACACGTTGCCTGCGGTATTCGCCAACGGTTGAATTGCGGTCAAGGGCCGGCAACAACGTACAATTGAAATCTCCACCGATGAGAATATATTCAGACGGTGGGATGCATGACAGCTCTGTACGGAGTGTGGAGAGAAGATCAGGTAACAGACGCTCATCACACGGGACATATATGTTAAAAACATGATAGGTCACGTTTTCAATGCAAAAGACAACGACCTGGACGTTGTCCACATATAATGCACGAATCACTGGCGTCGAAATCAGAGGGAGTAGGCGGTGATGGATCCCAATTGCAAGGCCACCATTCCGTCCAACTCGATAAGCATGGTGAAAATAGTAGGGCCAAGCCCGCCAACGAGAGAACAAAGTGGTAGCAGAGCAATTGGTCTCTTGGAGCAAGAGAAGATCTGCGTGTAGAGGCGCCAAGTCCTCATACACTAGGGCATTTCTAGGAGAAGCAGAGAACCCTCTGCAGTTAAGTGTGACCACCTTGAATCGGTAGGTCCTTCCCAGGTCGACACGCACGTGCACTGGAATCTGTTATTTTCTTCGCTTGCTTCTTCATTCTGTCAACACTAAATTTGAGATCGGGATAGGAAAGCACAAGATTTCGAAACACAGATGTCACACTAGAAACTTGGGTTAGAACAGTAGGAAGATCAAGCATATGACGTGCAACAAACTGATTAAAGAATCTAGGATGTTTATGAGAGCATAATACTTCATATATTTTATGAAGAGAAAGCGGACCTACCGGTATATCCGCCTTCGCTTCAGCTAGGTATCGGAGAAAAGAATCTAGGGAAAGCACTGGGGGTGGAGTCTTAGCACCTGGAATCACAGCAGGATGTCGACTTATTCGTGGCGAAGTACGTCGTTGAGAGCAGGAGCGGGAAGATGAGTCAACAGAACGACCTCTTGCAGCACCGGTGCGAGGAGGGAGCGGAGACTGCGGAGCACTCCAGGACTCCCGTTGAGCAGGCTTGCTGGTAGTTGTACGGTCAGAGTCATTGCCAGAATAGTCACTAGCAGTAGGGCAGTCCATGTCAGTAATTGTACTTGGGGTGTCTTCGTCCGACGGAGGATGAAGGTCAGCAGTCAGGTCAGCTGGAGCTGCAAGGAACGTGGGCGGAGCAGTCGGCACCAGAGGAGGAAACTACAGTTTTCAATTCAGAACCACATAATCTGGTAAACTATCTCATGGTACTCTAACTTAGACGCTAGACGGTTTTTGGAAGGGTTGGAGCCCGGGGGTCAGACCCCCCCGAATAAACACGTTTTCGTAAAATCTACAGTTTTCAATTTAGAACCACGAAATTTGGTATACTATCTCATGGTACTCTAACTTAGACGCTAGACGGTTTTTGGAAGGGGTTGGAGCCCGGGGGTGGTCAGAACCCCCCCGAATAAACACTTTTTCGTAAAATCTACAGTTTTCAATTTAGAACCACGAAATTTGGTATACTATCTCATGGTACTCTAACTTAGACGCTAGACGGTTTTTGGAAGGGGTTGGAGCCCGCGGGGTCGGAGCCCCCCCCCATAAAAATTTCGTAAAATCTACAGTTTTAGTCTTAGAACCACCAAATTTGGTATACTATCTTATGGTACTCTAACTTAGACGGCAGACCGTTTTTGGAACGGGTCAAGGCCCGGGGGTCAGAGCCCCCCACATACAAAATTTTCTTAAAAACTACAGTTTTCAATTCAGAACCACATAATCTGGTATACTATCTCAAGGTACTCTAACTTAGACGCCAGACGGTTTTTGGAAGGGGTTGGAGCTCGTGGGGTCAACCCCCCCGAATAAACACTTTTTCGTAAAATCTACAGTTTTCAATTTAGAACCACCAAATTTGGTATACTATCTCATGGTACTCTAACTTAGACGCTAGACCGTTTTTGGAAGGGGTTAGAGCCCACAGGGTCGGAGCCCCCCTCCCCCCTCATAAAAAATTTCGTAAAATCTACAGTTTTCACTTTAGAACCACCAAATTTGGTATACTATCTTATGGTACTCTAACTTAGACGGCAGACCGTTTTTGGAACGGGTTAAGGCCCGGGGGGTCAGAGCCCCCACATACAAAATTTTCTGAAAAACTACAGTTTTCAATTCAGAACCTCCAGATCTGGTATACTATCTCATGGTACTCTAACTTAGACGCTAGACGACTTTGGAAGGGGTTGCAGATTTTTTTGTGAAGAGGGTAGGGACTCCTTTCATAAAAAATCGCAAAACCTAGTTTTCAATTTAGAACCACCAAATTTGGTATACTATCTCACGGTACTTTAACTTAGACGGTCGACGGTTTTGGGGACGGGTCAAGGCCCTGGGTGTCGGAGCCCCCCCCCCCCCCCGCCCCGCACACACACAGACATACAACATTTTCTTAAAAAACTACAGTTTTCAATTCAGAACCACCAAATTTGGTATCATGAAACTCTAACTTAGACGCTAGACGGTTTTTGGAAGGGGTTGGAACCCCGGGGTGAGAGCCCCTTCCCCTCCTCATAAAAATTTCGGTAAATCTACAGTTTTCAATTTAGGACAACCAGATTTGGTATACTACTTATGGTTATCTAACTTAGACGGTAGACGGTTTTTGGAAGGGGTCGGGGTCCGGGTCAAGGTAACCCCATGCAAAGTTTTCGTAAAAAGTTCCGTTTTTTACTCTTAAGAATACCCTATCTACGTTCTAAGGCGCTCTTTGGCTCTTTGAGGGCCTTGCACCATAAACCATCAACCAACCAACTAACCAACCTACGGTCTAAGTTAGGGACTGTAGATAACAATAAAGTGCAAAAATATGCGTTTAATGGTGTATTAAAAACACAAATCTATATAGTTTAGCTTTTACTACCAACGAGCGGCTTATCAGAAAGAAATATAATGTAATGTAAATAGAGAGTTCCAGATATTCAAAATTCAAAACGGTAAGAAAAAGATGATCAATGCCAATGTGAAGTCGTACGCATGCGACATCACATAGGTGCATTGCATTTCTGTGTCGCGGGATTCACAGAAGCACACGCCAGATGTACGGCAGTTCTATAGATGTCTCCTAGAAGGTAAGTATTCATATTCCTTTTTCTTTCTTTTTTTGTTTCGCAAAATTAAATTAACTAAATCAAAAAATTTAAAATAAGTTTACTGGAAAATTGCAGGAATATCTTTTTCATTCATTCTCTTTCACCCGCTGAACTTGGTGATTCCACAAATAGTAATATGTACCTGGCAAATAACTGGTATCCCTCCTAGTACAAATTATATTAATGATTTATTTGCGTCCAGTTCAATCTAGTATGTCCATAAGAGCGTTTGGGGCAGTATGAAAAATACATTTCAACGTGTGCCGCTACGGCGGCGGAGTGATCTAGGCGCTGGCTTCTGACCACTTGTCGAGAAGGATCCTGGTTCAAATCCCGGTGAATCATGGACGTTGTGCTTGACTTCTGGCACTGGCTGTCCCCCTTCCCAGGAACCAGTGGCCCAAAATTGGGAACGTCCGACTGCCACCAAATTTGGTATACTATCTAATGGTACTCTAACTTAGACGGCAGACCGTTTTTGGAACGGGTTAAGGCCCGGGGGTCAGAGCCCCCACATACAAAATTTTCTGAAAAACTACAGTTTTCAATTCAGAACCACCAGATCTGGTATACTATCTCATGGTACTCTAACTTAGACGCTAGACGACTTTGGAAGGGGTTGCAGATTTTTTTGTGAAGAGGGTATGGACCCCTTTCATAAAAAAATCGCAAAATCTAGTTTTCAATTTAGAACCACCAAATTTGGTATACTATCTCATGGTACTTTAACTTAGACGGTCGACGGTTTTTGGGACGGGTCAAGGCCCTGGGGGTCGGAGCCTCCCCCCCGCCCCGCACACACACAGACATACAACATTTTCTTAAAAACTACAGTTTTCAATTCAGAACCACCAAATTTGGTATCATGAAACTCTAACTTAGACGCTAGACGGTTTTTGGAAGGGGTTGGAACCCCGGGGTGAGAGCCCCTCCCCCTCCTCATAAAAATTTCGGTAAATCTACAGTTTTCAATTTAGGACAACCAGATTTGGTATACTACTTATGGTTATCTAACTTAGACGGTAGACGGTTTTTGGAAGGGGTCGGGGTCCGGGTCAAGGTAGCCCC
This sequence comes from Macrothele yani, assembly GCA_039090855.1. Classification (NCBI taxonomy): domain Eukaryota; kingdom Metazoa; phylum Arthropoda; class Arachnida; order Araneae; family Macrothelidae; genus Macrothele; species Macrothele yani. Next base: position 66,957,051 of record CM077023.1, on the reverse strand, counting down.
ATGCAAAATTTTCGTAAAAAGTTCCGTTTTTTACTCTTAAGAATACCCTATCTACGTTCTAAGGCGCTCTTTGGCCCTTTGAGGGCCTTGCACCATAAACCATCAACCAACCAACTAACCAACCTACGGTCTAAGTTAGGGACTGTAGATAACAATAAAGTGCAAAAATATGCGTTTAATGGTGTATTAAAAACACAAATCTATATAGTTTAGCTTTTACTACCAACGAGCGGCTTATCAGAAAGAAATATAATGTAATGTAAATAGAGAGTTCCAGATATTCAAAATTCAAAACGGTAAGAAAAAGATGATCAATGCCAATGTGAAGTCGTACGCATGCGACATCACATAGGTGCATTGCATTTCTGTGTCGCGGGATTCACAGAAGCACACGCCAGATGTACGGCAGTTCTATAGATGTCTCCTAGAAGGTAAGTATTCATATTCCTTTTTCTTTCTTTTTGTTTCGCAAAATTAAATTAACTAAATCAAAAAATTTAAAATAAGTTTACTGGAAAATTGCAGGAATATCTTTTTCATTCATTAACTTTCACCCGCTGAACTTGGTGATTCCACAAATAGTAATATGTACCTGGCAAATAACTGGTATCCCTCCTAGTACAAATTATATTAATGATTTATTTGCGTCCAGTTCAATCTAGTATGTCCATAAGAGCGTTTGGGGCCGTATGAAAAATACATTTCAACGTGTGCCGCTACGGCGGCGGAGTGATCTAGGCGCTGGCTTCTGACCACTTGTCGAGAAGGATCCTGGTTCAAATCCCGGTGAATCATGGACGTTGTGCTTGACTTCTGGCACTGGCTGTCCCCCTTCCCAGGAACCAGTGGCCCAAAATTGGGAACGTCCGACTGCCACCAAATTTGGTATACTATCTAATGGTACTCTAACTTAGACGGCAGACCGTTTTTGGAACGGGTTAAGGCCCGGGGGTCAGAGCCCCCCACATACAAAATTTTCTGAAAAACTACAGTTTTCAATTCAGAACCACCAGATCTGGTATACTATCTCATGGTACTCTAACTTAGACGCTAGACGACTTTGGAAGGGGTTGCAGATTTTTTTGTGAAGAGGGTATGGACCCCTTTCATAAAAAAATCGCAAAATCTAGTTTTCAATTTAGAACCACCAAATTTGGTATACTATCTCATGGTACTTTAACTTAGACGGTCGACGGTTTTTGGGACGGGTCAAGGCCCTGGGGGTCGGAGCCTCCCCCCGCCCCGCACACACACAGACATACAACATTTTCTTAAAAACTACAGTTTTCAATTCAGAACCACCAAATTTGGTATCATGAAACTCTAACTTAGACGCTAGACGGTTTTTGGAAGGGGTTGGAACCCCGGGGTGAGAGCCCCTCCCCTCCTCATAAAAATTTCGGTAAATCTACAGTTTTCAATTTAGGACAACCAGATTTGGTATACTACTTATGGTTATCTAACTTAGACGGTAGACGGTTTTTGGAAGGGGTCGGGGTCCGGGTCAAGGTAGCCCCATGCAAAATTTTCGTAAAAAGTTCCGTTTTTTACTCTTAAGAATACCCTATCTACGTTCTAAGGCGCTCTTTGGCCCTTTGAGGGCCTTGCACCATAAACCATCAACCAACCAACTAACCAACCTACGGTCTAAGTTAGGGACTGTAGATAACAATAAAGTGCAAAAATATGCGTTTAATGGTGTATTAAAAACACAAATCTATATAGTTTAGCTTTTACTACCAACGAGCGGCTTATCAGAAAGAAATATAATGTAATGTAAATAGAGAGTTCCAGATATTCAAAATTCAAAACGGTAAGAAAAAGATGGTCAATGCCAATGTGAAGTCGTACGCATGCGACATCACACAGGTGCATTGCATTTCTGTGTCGCGGGATTCACAGAAGCACACGCCAGATGTACGGCAGTTCTATAGATGTCTCCTAGAAGGTAAGTATTCCCATTCCTTTTTCTTTCTTTTTTGTTTCGCAAAATTAAATTAACTAAATCAAAAAATTTAAAATAAGTTTACTGGAAAATTGCAGGAATATCTTTTTCATTCATTAATATATCTAATTAATATCTTTTTCATTCACCCGCTGAACTTGGTGATTCCACAAATAGTAATATGTACCTGGCAAATAACTGGTATCCCTCCCAGTACAAGTTATATTAATGATTTATTTGCGTCCAGTTCAATCTAGTATGTCCATAAGAGCGTTTGGGGCCGTATGAAAAATACATTTCAACGTGTGCCGCTACGGCGGCGGAGTGATCTAGGCGCTGGCTTCTGACCACTTGTCGAGAAGGATCCTGGTTCAAATCCCGGTGAATCATGGACGTTGTGCTTGACTTCTGGCACTGGCTGTCCCCCTTCCAAGGAACCAGTGGCCCAAAATTGGGAACGTCCGACTGCTTATAGCCCACTGAATTGATCACGGTGGTCGTTAACCCCCCCCCCCAAAAACAAAGATTGCGACGTGTCCATTGTTATTTGTTGTAGACCGTACAAAAAGTATTTTTTTGATATCAACGTGTCCACTTCCGTGTAGGCTGGCCATAAAATGTTAGGGGACCGTACAAAATTGCACTTTTGTTTTCATCTTGTCAGCGCTTCGGTATATGGTTGAAGTATACGTATATATAGTTGGGCCATTTCAGCACGTAGTTTGGTTTATATAGAAAATCAAGATAATGTTACATTTTTACTCAGCTACAACACATTAATCCCAAAGGCTATTTGTTGAAATCTTTAATCCGCCGTGCTCATATTCACAACGTTAACATAACATGTCAAGTTATTAATGTTGCAGTTTCACCCTGTCACAAAACTTTAGTTACAAGACCTTAGGCGTTAACTTTTTTAGGAATTTTTAGTCCGACGTATTCATAAGGTTTCGATAACATGCCAAGATTATGGTACTGCGTTTTGACTGAGGCACAAAAATTAATAAACAGGCCTTAAGCCTTTTTATCAGTTTTCAATCAACCGTGCTCATATACATAAAATTTTCAGAGAAAGTCAAGTTTACTGTGTTGCGCATTTACTCGAGTACAAAACTATAAACAGCCATTAACTTTCACCCGCTGAACTTGGTGATTCCTCAATTCATCCATTAACAAGTCTTTTAAGTGATTGTATGCTATGGTCATATTGATAATGTTTGATGACAAGTCAGGTTAATGATGTTGCACTTATTAAAGACTTAAAAAGGTGTAGAGGCTAGTAATTATTATTTGAAGTCTAAGTAAAAGCTCATTTTTAACTTGACTCGTCATGAAATCCTTATGAATATGGCATTTATTTTATTTTGTACATTTTACAAAGCGTATGCATTTTTTTGGCATTTGTTTTATTTTGTGTTGTACTTGTTACATAGCGTTTCGCATTTTTGTAATACTTGTGACTTGTGATTGCATTTTGAATTTTTATTTGTTTCACATTTTGGATTGCATTTTGAATTTTTATTTGTTTCACATTTTGGATTACTTTTTGACATTTTATGTTTTTGACATGCTATTTTGAAAATTTTGTCCTTTTTAATTTGCGTTGTGTTTTACATTCTTGCATCTTCGGCGGAATTACATTCTTGAAAAATTCAAATACAAGTTAGTAAAAGGTATAATTCAATTAGTGAGAAATACCAGCACATTTTAGTAAAGGGTAGAATTATATGAAATTCTACTTAAAAAGTCCAGCATGTTAACATTGTCTCTGTGCACCAAAGAAGTTCGAATTCTTTTTTATCTTGCCAGCGTTTCTCTTCTGGGTGGATTTGTTGGAATCTGTGCTATCACTCTTTCGATTTTAGCCATAGTTGTTCTCTGCTCTTTCGCAATTTCACTGAATATTTCGTACAGCCACAGTTTTTTCTCTCCCAGAATTGTATTCCAGCGTCTGTCTAATCTTTTAAGTTCGTTTTGTGTTCTGGGAAAGCCAAATAAATTGTTTTCACTTACTGACCAAATTGTTGGCGGGAACAGCGGAGGGCTTCTGCTCGGATTGTTTCTTCTGCTTCCACGAAATTTTCCAAGGAAATAATTTTCCTACACCCACTAAACTACAGAATCTGTATATTCTAGTAAAATTGATTTCACTTCTTCAAAAGCAGCTGGAATTTCATCAGATGAAGAAAATGCGAGTGCTTGCAAATGTCTGACTTTGAGAGAAAACTCACTGTTTTCCCTATATTCCAAGGCTATGCCAGAGGATGGATATTCCTCAGCACATTTTTTTTCGAGATGAAACCAACAACATTTGTGTGTGCTGCTTCCAAATTCCTTTTTAGCAGCATTATAACGGTAGCTATTTCAAAATCTATTATTATGCGTATATTGTGGCGCAAGCTGAATATCATAGTCTGATGCATAGTCTTGTAAATCCTACAAAAATACTGTATAATAGTATTATATTCTTTATACTTGCTGAAAAGTAACCCATAAACTAGTGGGACAAGTCTGTGCATCTCTGGATTCGTTTCAACCATAGCATGAATAGAACATAATTGCCTAAAAAGGGTTGGACAAGTTTCAAATGTCCCATCCATAATCCAGAGGGGCGCTTCTTTAAGCTTTCGTAAATTATTCTCTGTTAAAAATAAAATAATTCTTTGATGTCCAAATGCGCTATCTCTGCCAAGAAATTTTGCACCATCTCCTCCTGTAAATTTATTGGGGCATCGATCCGTTCTGAAGTCGTAGGCTCCGCAGGCATGTCTTCTCTTCGTATTCGTTTTACAACTTGCCTTAGTGCATCCATATTAGGCATGTAAGCTGCATTTACTGTAGCCATTGACGTTGTCACGGTTTGAATAATTTGTGCAGGGGCTTCGTCCGTATTTCTCGCTCGTTCTTTTATTTGTGCTCTTGCAACAGCAACATCATTTTTCTCCTGTCTTGGAGCATGATTATGTGGTTTCTCATTGCGCATCCTGTGTTCATCTCCAATAAGAATAGTACTAGCAAAGCCAGTACAATTTCCATAATTTCTTTCAATACAGTGACAATACCGTAAATCACCTCGCACTCTGTTATGGCAAAATAAATACCCTTTCCATTTCAGCAAATCATTTTCTTTTTTGTGAGTTAACTATTTATGTTGCATTCTTCATCTGCATAGTGCCTTCGGAAAACAATGCACTTTCTCTTTCCAAAATATTTAGAATGATATATTTCCACTATAATCACTTGACAACGCACAACAAAGGTTTCAACAAGCACGTTCTCTGTTCTCCAGTCAACTACGAACTAACGAACAATGATTCAATAAAACACTCAGAATACAGACAATCACGTGAAGCTTGTTCCTCCAGTTAGGGTTTAAGCGAAGTTCAAGATTTTCGTACCTGCGGTTACAAGAAGTGGTTAATTTTGAGGATCGGCATCTTATCTTTTGTTTTTCCAAAACGCAGAGGTACATGTATTTTACAGCTGGGACGCTCCAGGCGGGGGATCAACAGATGCGAAGAACCCGGGAGCAAGGTCCCGGAGGCGGCAGCAGGCGCGGACTGGGCAGCTGTACTCTGGGCCGGTAGGCGTCATGCTAATTCTCAAAAATAAATTAAAATTTTTTGTGTTGCACCACGCTTATGAAAGAAAATTGTTATACTGAAAAGACAATTTGTTTACCCCGTAACATATTAAATGAAACCTACGTCCCTACGTGCCAAATGATCTGTAAGCCAAACACAGTTTTTCATGTAACACCTTCCCCCGACTTTCTAAGTTCAGATCTGTCTCGTTCGACTTATTTCCTGTACCACCCCTCTCTTTCGCTAATTGCAGTTAATTGCCGTGAAATTGGTGTTTTACGTTGGGGTGTATTGCCGTCTGTCCTGAAGACTATAGTGAAAGCGGCGAACCCCAGGGGAAAAGTATTCCATCAAAAGCAACAGAAATCCAATGCGAGAGCAAAATTTTGTTCGTTGGCATTACATCCAAGCAATTTAGGCGAAGTAGGAAGTGTGTTTTTCTACTACGACACCAGAAGATTGTCGCGAATGCTCAGGCAATTACGATACAGATGTGTCCTTAAGACTTCTCTTTCAAGACGTCCAAAGGCCGGCACTAGGGGATGGGGAGGGATACAGTGCGGATGCTCTTTTTTGTTGCAGTTAGAAATTCTTAAGCTCATTCTTCCTTAAAACTTTGCCTGGTTACCAGTAAGTACTGTCTCATGCCTCAACCATTGCACAGATTTGTTGTTTTTGTTTTCATTCTTTGAGTTAACAGCGGGAAAATATCTGAACTGCGTTGTTTCAGTTGGAAATATTTTTTTACTTCAGCAACAGGGCTTCACGTATAATTGCAAAATACTTCGATAGAATAAACATACCTTACATAAAGAGTTTACATGAGAAAATAGATTAATAATAAGGAAAATATTCTAAAACCAAAAAAAGAAATTGCGGAGCCAAAAAAGCTAGGTAGCGGAAACAAAAGGCTCTAAGAAAAAGTTCATATTTAAAGAAACCTGTAGTCGCTTAATGAGTAAGTGGTATAACTCAATACAAAATCATGTGCTGTATTTGAAAAAAAAATTATGAGCAAGTAGGCATTATGACTGTCCACAGTTTCCCCTTTTCATCCTGTCGACATTACAACCACCACAGAAAAGAAAATAACAAAAACATAACAAAAACACCCATACAAAGTAAAATGCCCAAAACATTAAAAAAACTGCAACCACACAAAACAAAATACCCAAAACATGGTAAGAAATTCTGTTGAAAGCACAATGAAGGTAAACGATAGGAGAAATATCTGTTTTTAAAACTTAATACAAGTGTCAAAACTGAAATAAAAAGAAAGAAAAAAAGAAATATTCCAAATTTCATTGTTACTTCAGATATTTTGACCTGTTGACATTTCGTAAATTGTACTTGCACTCGGTCAAAAAATATTACTTACAAGTCATCATCATCATCATTGTCAACCATTATCAATCCACTGCTGGACGAAGGTCTCCCCAAGTTTCCTCCACAACGGTCTGTCTTGTGCCAGTCTCCTCCATGTCACTCCCGCATATTTACGAATTTCATCCACCCATCTCCCATGTGGTCTTTTTCTGGGTCTTTTCCTGTCCCTTGGAATCCAATCTAAAATTTCGGCTGTCCATCTATGGTCTGTCCTTCTGGCAGTATGTCCAGCCCATTGCCATTTCAGGGATTTAACTCTGATCATGATGTCTTCCACTCTCGTCATTTTTCGGATCCACGAGTTCCTCTTCTTATCTCTCCTGGTTATACCAAGCATGCACCTCTCAATGCTTCTTTGAGTTGTCTGCAGCCTTTGTATGTCTCTTTTAGTTAAGGTCCACGTCTCTGCACCATACGTAAGCACTGGAAGGATGCATTGATCAAACACTTTTCTTTTAAGACATAATGGCATATTGCTCTTGAAAATTATGCTGTTTCTTCCAAAAGCTCTCCAGGCAAGTTTTGTACGCCGATTAATTTCTTCATCAATGTGACCCTCACTTGATATCTGCTGTCCAAGATAAACATACGTATCTGTTATCTCCAGTTTTTCTCCATCAATCGATAAATCTTCATTTCTTGTAAAAGCATTGAACATCACTTTTGTCTTCTGAAAGTTCATTTTTAATCCCACTTCTTTACTCTTGTCAGCAAGTTCCTGGATCATACTCTGCAGCTCTGATGGGGTAGTTGCAAAAATGACTACGTCATCAGCAAAACGAAGGTGGGTTAGATAATCTCCATTAATCTTTATCCCTTTGTTTTCCCAGTTCAGTGATTGAAAGACATTTTCCAATGTGGCATTAAAGAGCTTCGGAGATATGGTGTCACCTTGTCTCACTCCCTTTCCAATTTTTATGTGTGTTGTATTTTCAAACAGCCGAATCTTTGCACTTGCATTTTCATAGATGTTATTAATAATATTAATGTATGCATCTTCAATACCGCAGGATTTCAGAGCCGTGGTAACTGCTGATGGTTTCACCGAATCAAAGGCTTTTTCATAATCGATAAAAGCCATGCACAATGGAAGTTCATATTCCCTCGCTCTTTCAATTAGTTCTCTCAGTACGTGGATATGATCTATTGTGCTGTAGCCACTCCTGAATCCAGCTTGTTCTCTCGGTTGAGCCATGTCCAGTGTTACCTTCAAGCGGTGTGAAAGAACTTTAGTGAAGATTTTATAAACCACTGATAGGAGGCTGATAGGTCTGTAGTTCCTGAGATCCTCAATGTCACCTTTTTTATGTAGCAGGATCATTGTAGCATTGTTCCAATCCTCAGGAATCTTCCCTTCATTAAGGCATCGAGTGAAAATTTGGGCGAGTACTGTTTCAATTTCTCCACTTGCTTCTTGTATGATGTCTATAGTAATTCCATCTTCTCCTGGAGCTTTCCCCCGCTTCATGTTCTTGATTGCATGAGCAACTTCTGCTGGGAGGACTGGAAGAACTCTGGTACCTTTCATGATGTCTGGAGTACATGTATCATCCCTTTCATATAATTTGGAGTAGAAATCTTTCACTCTTGTCAAAATTTCGCCTCTATTTCTTGTTATAGAACCATCTTCTTTTCTCAGAGCCATAATCTGTTTTCTTCCCTTACTGAGATGTCCCTTTGCTATCTTTAGGCTTTGGTTGTTTTCAATTGCTTTCCTCACTAGCTCACAGTTGAATTTCCTTACATCTTCAGTGATACTTTTTCGTGTTGTCTTGCATAGCTCTATATATTCCACTTTGGAAGTCACATCTTCTTTAGTTGTCCTCATCTCTCTTCTTTTTTGCATCAACATACTCTTTAGTAACTTTTAATCGCTGTGGTCGTATTTATAAGGTTTGCATAACAAATCAAGTTAATAATGTTGCGCTTTCACTTAGGCACCAAATGCTAATTATTGGCCGCTAGGCCTAGGCCTTTTAAATAATTTTTGATAAGCGTAACACTCTTAAATTAATTTGTCATTCAAACCTCATATAATCACAGCATTATAAAAATTACTATAAATGCATATGCCTAGGTCTCGGGCGTATCTATTAATGCTTTGTGCTCGAGTAACATTTAAACAGAATTCATTTTATTTTCTATGAAAACTACATAAATATCAGCTCGGAGGACTGAAAACTATCAAAAATCTTTAGGCCTAGGGTCTGCTTAATAGTTCCAACCTCAGAAAAGCGCATTGCTAAAATCTTGGACTTCTATGAAAACATTATGAAAATTAGCATGGCACACTGAAAATTGCTAAACAGGCCCAGGCCTAGGGCTTTCTAAATATTGTTTTGTACCTGACTAAAAGTGTAACATTATCTTTAGTTCTTACTTGCAGGGGTACCCGCTATTTCCCAGGTAAATATTACTATTTCTAAAATCACCAAGTTCAGCGGGTGAAAGTTAATGAATGAAAAAGCTATTTCCGTAAATTTTCAGGAAACTTATTTTAAATCTTTTGATTTAGTTAATTTAATTATACGAAGCAAAAAAGAATTTACATTTTTTACATTACATTGTATTTCTGCCTGATAAGGCAACCGTTGGTGGTGAAAGCTAACGTTTATTAATTTGTGTTTTTAATACACCATGAACCGGATATTTTTTCACTTTATTGTTATCTACGGCCTCTAACCTAGGCCGTAGGTGGGGTAATGGAGTGCTGTATTGGGATGCAGTTCTTAAGAGTAAAAATTGTAATTTTTACCAAAATTTTGAATGGTCCCCCTTCACACCGGGCGCCGACCCTTTCCGTTTGCGGTCTAAGTTACAATACAATGAGGTAGTGTACTAAATTTGGTCGTTCTAAATTCGCAACTGTAGGTTTTACAAAAATTGGCATGGGGGGGGGGGCTCTGAACCCCTGGCTCCAACCGTTTCCCAAAACCGTCTGCATTCTCAGTTAGAGTACCATGACATAGTATACCAAATTTGGTGGTTTTAAATTGAAAACTGTAGATTTTACAAAAAAAATTTATGGGGAGGGCTCTGATCCCGTGCCTGACCCGTTCCCAAAACCGTCTACCATCTAAGTTAGAGATAGTATACCAAATTTGGTTGTTCCAAATTGAAAACTGTAGATTTTACGAAAATTTTGTATGGGGGGGGGATGATCTAACCCCCGGGCCTCGACCCGTTCCGAAAATCGTCTACCGTCTAAGTTAGAGTACCATGATATGGTATACCAAATTTGGTGGTTCTAAATTGAAAACTGTGGATTTCAAGAAATTCTTTATGGGGGGGGGGCTCTGAACCCCTGGCTCCGACCCTTTCCAAAAAACCATCTACCGTCTAAGTTAGAGTACCATGAGATAGTATACCAAATTTGGTGGTTCTAAATTGAAAACTCTAGTTTTTACGAAAAAAATTTATGGGGGGGGGCTCTTACCCCGTGCCCGACCCGTTCCAAAAACCGTCTACCGTCTAAGTTAGAGTACCATAAGATAGTATACTAAATTTGGTGGTTCAAAGTTGAAAACGGTATATTTTACGAAAATTCTTTGGGGGGAAGGGGGGGGGGCTGTTACCGCCCGGGACCCGATCCGTTCCAAAAACCGTCTCCCGTCTAAGTTACAGTTTCATGATACCAAATTTGGTGGTTCTAATGTGAAAACTATAGATTTTACGAAAATTTTGTATGTGGGGGCTCTTACCCCCCGCGCCTTGACTTATTCCAAAAACCGTCTACCGTCTAAGTTAGAGTACAATGAGATAGTATACCAAATTTGGTGGTTCTAAATTGAAAACTGTAGATTTTACGAACATTTTGTCGGGGAGGGCATTCTAACCCCCGTGCCCCGACGTGTTCTGAAAACCGTCTACCGTCTAAGTTAGAGTACCATGTTACCAAATTTGGTGGTTCTAAATTGAAAACTAAATTTCACGAATTTTTTTATGGGGGGGGGGCTCTGAACCCCGGGCTCCGACCCTTTACAAAAAACCGTCTACAGTCTAAGTTAGAACATCATGAGATAGTACACCAAATTTGGTGGTTCTAAATTGAAAACGGTGTATTTTACGAAAATTTTGTACGGGGGCGGGCTCTAACCCCCGGGCCCCGACCCGTTCCAAAAACCGTCTACCGTCTAAGTTAGAGTGTCATGATATAGTATACCGAATTTGGTATTTCTAAATTGAAAACTAGATTTTACAAAATTTCGTATGAGGATGGGGGGCTCTGAACCCCGGGCTCTGAACCCCGGGCTCCGACCCTTTCCAAAAACCGTCTACAGTCTAAGTTAGAATACCATGAGATAGTATTCCAAATTTGGTGGTTCTAAATTGAAAACTGTAGATTTTACGAAAATTTAAAATTTTGTACGGGGGGGGGGGGTAGGGTTGCTCCCACCTCCGAGCCCCGACCCGTTCCAAAAACCGTCTCCCGCTAAGTTAGAGTTTCATGACACAAAATTTGGTGGTTCTGAATTGAAAAATAAAGATTTTAAGAAAATTTTGTATGTGGGGGGGGGGGGGGTCTTACCCCGGGCCTTGATCCGTTCCAAAAACCTTCTACCGTCTAAGTTAGAGTACCATGAGATTGTGATGTGATGTGTGTTTTTTGAGCTCTGTCTTTTACGTGCTTTCGAGTAGTTAATCGAGTGGTGTACTTTTTCTTTTCGAGTGCATCTTCCAGTTGAAGATCAGTGCTTTCGTTTCGTTTGTCTCACGAGGTGGTGAGTGAATTACTTTATTCTTTATCGTTAGTTATATTTTTCGAACGAGTTGGTCTTGTTCTTCGGTAAGCCTCGCCGTTGACATGGCGGCATTAGATAAGGGTGAAGCTCACGCCCTTATCTTGGAAGAGAAGCCATCTTCCTCCTCTTCTTCCGACCCAGCTGTTGACACAGCTTCGTTGGTCGCAGAGATCTCTAACTGCCTTACTGACGTCATGAGTTCCTCCGCCTTGCCTGCGCCTACGGCCTGCCTTCCCACCGAGAGTACTGCCGTTACAGGTCTACTCTCTGTCCCTGTCGCGGATGCTATGGAGGTGTCGGGTGCCGTCGCTTCTACGGCCACCACTTCATCTCAACTACCAGATTTCCCTATAACAGCTGGAGTTTCGCCCTCTACATCTAGTAAAAGTACTGTTCCTCAATCATATGCGACTGCCATGTCTAGTGGCTCTACGTCACTCCCATCGTCTGATACTCTCCTTCCCGATTCGTATCTTCATGTCGTGGGATCCACAGCAACGATAGATATTCCCGAAGACTCACCAGCCGGCCGTCAACTACAATCAACGATGGAACTCGGCGTATGTTTTGATGCGCTGCCGGATACAAAGCTTCAGCTCTATAGCCGAGCTCTTAAATCCATTTTACCGGCGGATGCAATAGATTATGTTGCCCGAAAACTACGATCAGTGCTGGTTTACTTCAAGAAAAAGGAACATGCAGACCTTGTCTTGACAGCAGGACTGACCATTAATGATGTACATCTACTACCACAACCAGTCGCGCATCGCCCCGTGCAGGTGACTTTCTACCCTGTCCCGCCAGAGGTTTCTGATACAATTCTTTGCACGTTACTCAGTAAGTTCGGCCGAGTAGTCGGTCCCATAACAACCCTCTCGGCGGCACCCCGAGACCCCGAAGACAAAGTCATTCGTGGCTTCCGTCGCACCGCTCGTGTGCTCTTTCCGTCCGATACTCATCTTCAGGCCTGTCCAACTGTCCTTCACGTGCGATGTGGGCAACAGCGACGTCGTATCGAGATCATCACTTCTCAGCATTGCACCCTTTGTCAAAGTGAGAGTCATGTGCGAGCCAATTGCACTCGTGCTGTTTCCATAACCGTGCCAAGTGCTGTGGCACCTTCTGTCCCTCCTGTTACTGCTGTGTCAACGTCTCCACACGAGTGGAAGGTTGCAGGACCCAGATCTTCCCGACGTCGGCCTACAGACGTTGGTCGACAAACGTCTTTGGCAGACTCACTTTCAGTTACAGATCGGAATTTTCCCACGCTTCCTACGGCACACCCGCAGCGTATACTTTCTGCTCCTACAGATTTACCTGCTGATATGTCGTCGGTGTTTACCGTTGGCGCTGCAGATCCAGCAGCCGAAACCCTTTCTAGCACAGAAACTTCTATACCAGCTGGTTCTTCCACGATTTTTGGCAAACGCAGTGTCTCCTCACGGAAGAAGTTGAAGAAGTCTAAAACGTCCTCATCCCCGCACTTGTTCACTAGGCGGTCTAATCGCCCGGTTACTCGCGCAATCTTCTCTCGACGTGGCATTTCGTCTTCTCAAGTACAAGCCTGGACTGAACCAGAGACGGAGGATGTTTCTCCTTCGTTAGAGGACTTCACTAATCTCCTTCAAGAGAATGCTTTCCCCGCTGAGCCGCTGCCTTACGTAGATCTTCTTGAATATTTAGTGAGTCCCACCAGCACGGCCACTGCCCGTGCTTTTTTACTAAAGTATGAAGCTGCCCTACCTCGGGTTCTCAGTCAACTTGATTCTCTTATGCACACTCTTCGGCGGAACGTCGATGACATTCCGTGGGGTCTGGGTTTTATCCAGCGCCTACATGTTCTCGCTACTGCAAGTCAACACATCTTACATCCGCCGACGGACCTAAAAGTTCAAGGTCACGTCACTTAATTGTCGCGGTTTTGCGACACCACTTGCGAACGCCTTAGCCTATGAGGACCTTTCCCCACTGAGTGCGGACGTGCTACTTTTACAAGAGACGAACTGTCATCCTACCACTTTGTTTACCCGTTGGCGATCATGGAATTTTGCTTTCCACCACGCATTCAGCTGTTCATCATATGGTGGTATTGCCGTCGGGGTACGCTCGACTTTTCGCTCTACGATGACTCTCTTCTCTGTAAAAAATCTCTGTCGTGATCTCTTACAACAAGTCACGTTCACTGTTCAAACGGAGAGGTTTCATATCTTTAACATCTACGTGCGAAACACCTCCACATATGTGTCGGAGCTTTTTCTGTGATTTCGCGGTGCTCTCTCTGGTATACCTGCCACCGACCGAGTTCTCGTTGGTGGCGACTTTAATTGTACTCTACACCCTCAACTTGATCGTTCCCCGCCTTCACGCGAACATCGTGCAGACCTTGTACAGCAGCTACAGTCTCTCGTTTTTGATTTCTCACTGATAGATGTCCATCGACACTTATATCCGACTACACCCTCCCATACCTGGCGTGCAGCTGGTGCAATAAACCCGGCCACGGCCAGACTTGACAGATATTATACCACGCCCATACTTCTTCCAGCGATCTCTGCATCCTGTTGCCAGCCCACTGCGTCGTCCGACCATTGTGCCATCACTCTCACAGTGTTCCACACTCATGCACAGCACAGGACAACCCGGCCGTGGACATTTGATGCCGCTCTTTTGGATGACGCCGGTTTTTGCTCTTCAGTCCGCCATTTCCTCTCCGAATGGCGCACGCAACTGCAGTCTGCGCCGTGTGCCCTGACTTTCTGGCTGGAGGTAAAACATCGCCTCTTGCTTCATGTGCGAAATCAGGCTTTTACGATCACGACGCTACAGAGGATGCGTTTGGATCACATCCGTACGATGCTTTCCCTTATAAATATGGCTGACCCTCTTTTTGCTGTGTATAAGGCTGAACTGAATTCTCTCCTAGTCCCACTTGCGCAACAGGTCATTCGGCGGCTGAGATTACAGCATCTCGCGCCCGATGCTTGCACTTATGAGTTTCTTTCCAATCTTGAATCTAAGCGTCATGCCTCTGCTTCAATTCGCCATCTCCGCCTCTCTACCGGCGAGGTATCCTCTGACCCAGTTACTCTTTGCTCTGTTGCCCGCAGCTATTTTACAACGAAGTTTTGTGAGACTCCTCCTCCTTCCACCACTGCCTTATCTGGTCTACACTCTGCTTTACCTCAAGTCCCCTCTTATTTTTCTGATTCTCTCCTCCGGCCTCCCACGCTAACAGAGATTTCCGAGACGTTTTCTTCTCTAAATTCCAAGGCTGCACCTGGCCCAGATGGACTTCCTTTCTGTTTTTACAAAGCTTTCCTCCCAGCCCTCCTCCCTTTTCTGCTTAGTGCTTTCTCCGCTGCTTTCCACCTATCCACCCTTCCGAGGAGTTTCACAATTGCCCATATAGTCCTCTTCCCAAAGAAGGGCGATCTCCTAGACTTGGGGAACTGGCGTCCCATCTTACTTCTGAATCTTGATTACAAGCTTTATTCTAAACTACTCTCGCGCCGTATTAATCCAATCCTCCCCCACATCCTGTCCTCTAACCAGACCTACACTGTCCCAGGGCGCTCCATCTCGCATAACATTCAACTTCTCAGTGACCTAATCCATCTCGCTCGATCTCGCTCTGAACCTCTTGCTCTGCTGTCTCTCGATCAACAATCCGCTTTTGATAATATTTCTCATGCTTACCTCTCGTCTACACTTTATAGTTTCGGGTTTCCACCTCCTTTTGTTTCTGTTCTCCTCTCATTCTATCAGAACGCCACTTTCCACGTCAGGTTGCCCACCCTTCTCACAGCGCCAATTCCTTTCCGTCGGGGCGTCCGGCAAGGCTGCCCCTTGTCCGGACAGCTCTTTGCTCTTGCGATCGAACCTTTTCTCCGCTCCGTTCACAGATCCTTCTCTGCTTCTCTGCCTCCAGTGGTCGCCAGCACTCGCCATCATATTGTCACCTATGTTGCCTATGCTGATGACGTGACTTTTTGTGTTCGACAAGATGCACAATTCTGCAAACTTCGCCACCTCTACGCTCGGTATGCCTCTTGTTTTAGTGCCACGCTAAACGAGTCAAAAAGCACTGGCTTGTGGTGTGGGTCGTGGGCTAGTCGAACCGACTCTCCATGGGGAGCCGAATGGTCCACATCCTCACAGCGTTTTCTAGGAGTGCACCTGGGCAAACCTCCTACAGCCTCGACGATAACGTGGAATGCACTGCACCCCCGCCTGCTGCGTACGGCTGCCAACTGGAGACAAGCACAGTTCTGCACTTCTCTGTACCAGCGTGCCCAGATCACTCGAACATATTTGTTATCCATGTGCACGTTCTCTTGGCTTGCGTCCAAACAACCTGTCTATCGTCTTCTTGCAATCACCCAGTGCCAAGCCAATATCGTGTGGGCTGGTCATCATTGGGTTAACGCTTCACTTCTCAGTTTGTCTCCTCAGAATGGCGGTATTGGACTGCTTGACGTGCGGTTATACTATCAGGCATTCCGAGTGTCTGCATTTCTTCGCCTTCTTGCTTCACCTGTTCTGCCTGCGGAGACAACCCGGGACGTCACTGTCTCCCCGTGTAATCCCCACCTTACTTTTCTTTCCTATCTTTTAATGGATCACTGCCCCCTCCTTTCCAACTTACCTCCTGTCTATCGGGAGGCTATCACCTTGCTTCGCTCTTTCCCTCTGTCTCGCTCTCCACCAGCTACAACCTCCGAACTACTCTCAGAACCTCTATTTTTCTCCTCCGTCATTCATCCTCCGCACCTCCCATGTTTTGCTTTCCCCACCTGGCTCCGCGCCGGAGTAGTCACAGTCCGAGACCTTGTCACCCCTGATTTTCTCTGGCGCTCCTTCTCCGACTTTCCTCCTGCTATTCGTGCTCTACCCCATGCTCTTCAGGTTCACACCTCCTTACTCTCATCCCTTATTTCTCTCTTTCCCGATCTTGCTTCCCCCGCCGGTCTCGTTCCCGTTCTATCCGCGTCTCTCCCCCTCCCCTTTTTCTTGTCGGCTCACGGCATAGAACTTCCGATTTTCTCCTTCTCCACATCCGCTCTTTACAGATTTCTCTCTCTCTCCCGCTCTTCTACGCCTACACCTATCCCTGATATCCCGTCTTCCGCTCTCTCTGCTGTGTGGTCTGCCACCCTCTCTCCTCTATCTACACCCCCAGAGATCAACACCCACTGGTTCTTCTTACATAACCATCTTCCCGTACCCTCAATCTTGCACCGGATGACCCTTCTTTCCTCCCCACTCTGCCCTTTCTGCGCCGGGGAGGCAGATGTGAGTCATGTCTATCAATATTGCACTATACTGCTACCAATGCTGAATCTTGCCTTTTCGATTGCGCAAAGATCCTGTACAACTGATCTTTCCTTCAGTGCTTACCGAACGATGTTGCTCAACCTTGTGCCTCCAATCAGACTCCCTGTAGTCTGCACCTACATTTTTGTGCTAGTGAAACACGTTATATACATCTATCATCAACAGTGTCGTGCTCGGGAGGTGCCTCCTACGGTACCTCACGCAAGTGCCGCGTTGCTCAGTTTTTTTCGGGAATGTCTCCTTTCTCGATTACGCCTTGAGTACCACACCGCCGTTGCTCGACAAAGTGAACCCAGCTTCTTCTCTACATGGTCCCCAGCGGCCCCATGGTTCGCTGGGACACCGACTTCACTGCATCTTACAGTTGGTGCTTGTATGACTATTTAACAGTTAACTCAGTGACTCTTTATCCGAACCTTCGTCACACCTGCTCATCAAGGTATGTCTTATCTCCACGAGATTCCTGAACATCTATTTCCATCTGAATGTCATGCACCTATAATGTCTCTTTGTTTCTACAGTCATCTGTACATATCCCATTTCTATGTCACAATTATCGGGTCATTCTACTTTTGCTCGTCTCATGTACATGTACTTATCTTGTTTTCATAACGGTGCCGTTGCGTCTTCAAGTGAACCCAGCTTCTTCTCTCCATGGTCCCCAGAGGCCTTGGGGTTGCTGGGACTCCACCTTTGCTGCACAGTACAGTTAGTGCTCATAAGACTATATTATAACATTTTACTCTGTGCTGCTCTACCTGAACTCTTGCCATATCTGCTCAACCTAGTGTGTACGATCTCCTCAAGATTTGTTTACATCTAAATGTCATGTATATATTGTAAATAGGTATCTACTGTCATCTGTAAATAGTGCATTCATGTGTCACTGTTTTTTTAGACGTTTTTCTCTTGCTCGTCTCATGTACATTCCTTGAATAAATACTTTGTAAACACCATGAGATAGTATACAAAATTTGGTGGTTCTAAATTGAAAACTATAGATTTTACGAAAGTTTTGTGTGTAGAATGGGGGGGGGGGTAACCACCCTTGCCCCGACCCGTTCTGAAAACCGTCTACCGTTTAATTTAGAACACCATTATATAGTATACCAAATTTGGTAGCTCTAAATTGAAAACTTCAGTTTTTACGAAAAAAAATTATGGGCGGGGGGACTCTGACCCCGTGCCCGACCCGTCCCAAAAACCGTCTACCGTCTAAGTACCATGAGATAGTATACCAAATTTGGTGGTTCTAAATTGAAAACTGTAGATTTTACGAAAAAGTTTTTATTCGGGGGGGGGGGAGACCCCTCGGGCTCCAACCCCTTCCAAAAACCGTCTAGCGTCTAAGTTAGAGTACCATGAGATAGTATACCAAATTTGGTGGTTCTAAATTGAAAACTGTAGATTTTACGAAAAAGTGTTTATTCGGGGGGTCTGACCCCCGGGCTCCAACCCCTTCCAAAAACCGTCTAGCGTCTAAGTTAGAGTACCATGAGATAGTATACCAGATTAGGTGGTTCTGAATTGAAAACTGTAGTTTTCAAGAAAATTTTGTATGTGGGGGCTCTGACCCCCGGGCCTTGACCCGTTCCAAAAACGGTCTGCCGTCTAAGTTAGAGTACCATAAGATAGTATACCAAATTTGGCGGTTCTAAGATGAAAACTGTAGATTTTACGCGGCATTTTTATGTGGGGCGGGGGGGTTACCCCCGGGCTCTAACCCCTTCCAAAATCGGTCTACTGTCTAAGTTAGAGTACCATGAGATAGTACACCAAATTTGGTGGTTCTAAATTGAAAACTGTAGATTTTACGAAAAAGTTTTTATTCGGGGGGTGGTCTGACTCCCCGGGCTCCAACCCCTTCCAAAACCCGTCTAGCGTCTAAGTTAGAGTACCATGATATAGTATACCAGATTTGGTGGTTCTGAATTGAAAACTGTAGTCCTTAAGAGAATTTTGTATGTGGGGGGCTCTGACCCCCGGGCCATTACCCGTTCCAAAAACAGTCTGTCGTCTAAGTTAGAGTACCATAAGATAGTATACCAAATTTGGTGGTTCTAAATTGAAAACTGTAGATTTTGCGAATTTTTTATGAGGGGGGACCTTACTCCCCGGGCTGCAACCCCTTCAAAAAATCGTCTAGAGTCTAAGTTAGAGTACCATGCGATAGTATACCAGATTTGGTGGTTCTGAATTAAAAACTGTAGTTTTTAAGAAAATTTTGTATGTGGGGGCTCTGACCCCCGGGCCTTGACCCGTTCCAAAAACGGTCTACTGTCTAAGTTAGAGTACCATGAGATAGTATACCAAATTTGGTGGTTCTAAATTGAAAACTGTAGATTTTACAAAAAAAATTATTCGGGAGGGGCTTCAACCCCTTCCAAAAACCGTCTAGCGTCTAAGTTAGAGTACCATGAGATAGTATACCAAATTTGGTGGTTCTAAATTGAAAACTGTAGATTTTACGAAAAAAATTTATTGGGGGGGGACCCCTCGGGCTCCAACCCCTTCTAAAAATCGTCTAGCGTCTAAGTTAGAGTACCATGAGATAGTATACCAAATTTGGTGGTTCTGAATTGAAAACTGTAGTTTTTAAGAAAATTTTGTATGTGGGGGGCTCTGACCCCCGGGCCTTGACCCGTTCCAAAAACGGTCTGCCGACTAAGTTAGAGTACCATAAGATAGTATACCAAATTTGGTGGTTCTAAGATGAAAACTGTAGATTTTACGAAATTTTTTATGAGGGGGGGCTCCGACCCCGCGGGCTCCACCCCATTCCAAAAACCGTCTAGCGTCTAAGTTAGAGTACCATGAGATAGTATACCAAATTTGGTGGTTCTAAATTGAAAACTGTAGATTTCACGAAAAATATTTTATTCGGGGGGGGGGGGCGACCCCTCGGGCTCCGACCCCTTCCAAAAACCGTCTAGTGTCTAAGTTAGAGTACCATGAGATAGTATACCAAATTTGGTGGTTGTAAATTGAAAACTGTAGATTTTACGAAAAAGTGTTTATTCGGGGGAGTCTGACCCCCCGGTCTCCAACCCCTTCCAAAAACCGTCTAGCGTCTAAGTTAGAGTACCATGAGATAATATACCAGATTAGGTGGTTCTGAATTGAAAGCTGTAGTTTTTAAGAAAATTTTGTATGTGGGGGGCTCTGACTCCCCGGGCCTTGACCCGTTCCAAAAACGGTCTGCCGACTAAGTTAGAGTACCATAAGATAGTATACCAAATTTGATGGTTCTAAGATGAAAACTGTAGATTTTACGAAATTTTTTATGAGGGGGGCTCCGACCCCGCGGGCTCCAACCCCTTCCAAAAACCGTCTATACTCGGGGCAAGCTTAACCTGTCATTGGAAGGAAGGCTACAGAGTGTATACTTCCACTGCATAAAATAGTTCCGGTCTAAAAGCTCGTACTCCAGCTTCAACTGGCACTTAGAAATGACACAGATGTTCAATACGTTGTGTGTGTGTGCATTTAAAAAATTCAGATCTCAGTTTCAGCGGCATTTCTAAAAAATACATATATTCGTGCTTTGGTGACGTCACTGATGGTTCTCTGTCACAGCATTCTTGTTTGGGTCAGAGTTAAGCTGTCAACCCAGGGGATATTTATTGCTGTGGGGGTGGGGGGTCATTAGTGGAAGGATGAGGGCGAAAAAAGTGTTTCCGAGGTCATTTCGCGTTTCTCCTTCTTGATTGTTGTTTTAAAACACTCTTCTGTCTTTTCGGTTTTTTCGAATGGCATCTGCCGGTCACTCGAGTGTATTTCAGCCGCATAAACGTGGGAAATCACTACGAAGCTCTGCTAAGGTGATCGTTATGAATGTTTTCACTAAATTGATGGAAAAACATTCGCCGAATAAATCAAATGAATTAACAGTTCTTACGGCAGAACTCACTGGCGTTTCAAGTCGCACCATTGCGAGAATGAAGGTTGAATTTAGTACTGAAGTACCTCAGATCCATTGGCAATTTATTTCTTCAAATTAAAATACAATTCTCGCTTGGCTTACATAGAACGTTTTCTCGAAATTAGTTTGGAGTTCCCAATTCAGTTCTCAATATAGGCCAAGAAACGGCCATCTTTTCCTTTTGAACTTTTGTGCGCAGTTGCCTTAAACGCGCATGAACCGGCATGAAAATTCAGACAAATGAAAGATTTCCTTCCCCAGGAACACATAATTCGGAAACTTGGAAAACTGCCACACATTCAAAGTGTTCCTCGGAGGAACAGCAATTTGTGCCCGGCCCATCAATGAAAAACATGTGGCAATTTTCCAATGTGTGGCAATTTTCCAAGTTGCTGAAAGATGTGTGGCAGTTTACAGTGAACCCTAAAATATCATTTACCACAGAGACGGGCTCTTGTCCAGTACTTATGGCAACACGGGGTAGTTAAAAATGCATACACATTTAACGGATGTCTGTTATAAAAAAAAAATCTAATCAAGGCAAAATTTTTGAAAGAACGAAATTTTACGCATAACTGATGACATGGTAAAATTACTTTTAATTAAATCCCGCAGTTGGTAATCTTCAAGCAATAAGTATAAATATATGAAATATATAAACAAAAAATGGAAAAATATGTGAAAACAAAATTAGGCCACTTAAGACTGCTTCCCGTGTTTAGCAAAGATAATTTCATTTTAAAAGTAAGAAAGAAAGAAACGTTACACGTTCTGTAACATCTCCAAAAAAAAAAAAAAGATAAGAGAGGGAGAAATAAACTGCTTGTCTACCGGTCTGCAAAGCGCGCGGCGGTGGGGAGGGGGTTAAAATAGAGGGGTTTGGTAAGGGATCACGGTGACAGACAGCCAGCCCTGAGGGCTTGTGGGAGAAGTTTTCCGAGTGAAGGTTAATTACACACCATTAGTGCGGAGTAATACTGGGAGTGAAAAGGTCACCGTAGCTTTGGCCCCATTGCCAGGATAGCTTTGCCCCGAGTATAGTATCTAAGTTAGAGTTTCATGATACCAAATTTGATGGTTCTGAAATGAAAACTAGATTTTACGAAAATTTTGTATGTAGGGGGGAGGGGGCTCCGACTCCCCGGGTCTTGACCCGTTCCAAAAACCGACAACCGTCTAAGTTAGAGTACCATGAGATAGGATACCTGATTTGGTGGTTCTGAATTGAAAACTGCTCCAGCTGACCTGACTGCTGACCTTCATCCTCCGTCGGATGAAGACACCCCAAGTACAATTACTGACATGGACTGCCTCACTGCTAGTGACTATTCTGGCAATGACTCTGACCCTACAACTACCAGCAAGCCTGCTCAACGGGAGTCCTGGAGTGCTCCGCAGTCTCCGCTCCCTCCTCGCACCGGTGCTGCAAGAGGTCGTTCTGTTGACTCATCTTCCCGCTCCTCCTCTCAACGACGTACTTCGCCACGAATAAGTCGACATCCTGCTGTGATTCCAGGTGCTAAGACTCCACCCCCAGTGCTTTCCCTAGATTCTTTTCTCCGATACCTAGCTGAAGCGAGGGCGGATATACCGGTAGGTCCGCTTTCTCTTCATAAAATATATGAAGTATTATGCTCTCATAAACATCCTAGATTCTTTAATCAGTTTGTTGCACGTCATATGCTTGATCTTCCTACTGTTCTAACCCAAGTTTCTAGTGTGACATCTGTGTTTCGAAATCTTGTGCTTTCCTATCCCGATCTCAAATTTAGTGTTGACAGAATGAAGAAGCAAGCGAAGAAAATAACAGATTCCAGTGCACGTGCGTGTCGACCTGGGAAGGACCTACCGATTCCAGGTGGTCACACTTAACTGCAGAGGGTTCTCTGCTTCTCCTAGAAATGCCCTAGTGTATGAGGACTTGGCGCCTCTACACGCAGATCTTCTCTTGCTCCAAGAGACCAATTGCTCTGCTACCACTTTGTTCTCTCGTTGACGGGCTTGGCCCTACGATTTTCACCATGCTTATCGAGTTGGACGGAATGGTGGCCTTGCAATTGGGATCCATCACCGATTACTCCCTCTGATAACGACGCCAGTGATTCGTGCATTATATGTGGACAACCTCCAGGTCGTTGTCTTTTGCATTGAAAACGTGACCTATCATGTTTTTAACATATATGTCCCCTGTGATGAGCGTCTGTTACCTGATCTTCTCTCCACACTCCGTACAGAGCTGTCATGCATCCCACCGTCTGAATATATTCTCATCGGCGGAGATTTCAATTGTACGTTGTTGCCGGCCCTTGACCGCAATTCAACCGTTGGCGAATACCGCAGGCAACGTGTATTACAGATTTCTCAGCTAGTTGATGATTTTCAATTGGTTGATGCGTTCCGGCATCTACATCCGTCGGAAATCTCTTTTACCTGGCGCTCTTCCATCCATGGCAGCACTACGGCAGCACGGCTGGATAAATTTTATGTTTCGACTGCTCTTCTCCCGTCGATCGCAGCTGCTGCCCATCATCCTTCCGCCGCTTCAGACCACAGTATTGTCAGTCTGTCGGTGTGTGTTTCTCCTTCACCTTCCAGGACTCGACGAGTATGGACTTTTCCGGACTCGCTCCTGGATGATCAACAATTTTGTGTTGCTGTGCGTGAGTTCCTCCGTAGTCGTCAGCCCCTTCTTGATACTACGTCAGAAGCGATGCAACTGTGGCTCAGTGTCAAACACGACTTGGTCCTTTTTGTACGGCGCTTCTCCCATGCCTCTCGGAATGAGAGCGATATGAAAATTGCGAATCTACGTGCTCTATTGTCGATGCTCTCTCTTGATGATCCGCAATACCCCGGCTATCTGGCAGATCTTCACGCCGTGCTTCTTCCTCGCGCATCCGATGCAGCCTGCAGGATGCATTTCTTGCATCTCTCCCCTACAGCTGATTCTCACGATTACTTAACCGCCTTGGAATCTCAACATCGCTCTGCTACATCTTTGCGTCATCTTCGCCTCCAGGATGGTTCCATCACTTCGAACCCATCGAAGCTATGCACTTTCACTAAACAGTATTTCACCGCCAAGTACAGTGCAGTAACGCAGTCTTCATTCTCATTAGCTTCTCCTCTTCTCTCCTCTCTTCCTCAGGTCCCCTCTACTTTATCTACTTCTTTTCTTTCCCCTTTCTCTCTTCGCGAACTCCGTGAGGCGTTCGCTACTCTCAATCCTCATGCTGCTCCTGGACCTGACGGCCTTCCTCTGTCCTTTTACCGTGCTTTTCTACCGTGCCTTCTGCCTTTTCTGTCTGTGTGTTTCTCGTCTGCTTTTTCCTCTCCTGCGTTACCGCCCGACTTTACTTTGGCACACATCATCCTCCTTCCTAAGAAGGGTGACCTCTTGGATCTGGGAAACTGGCGCCCTATCTCCATCCTAAACACTGACTATAAGTTCTATACAAAACTCTTATCCCGTCGCCTTAATTCTGTTCTCTCTTTCGTTATTTCTCCTGAATAGACATACACTGTGCCTGGTCGGACTATTTCCACTAACGTTTCTCTTCTCCTTCATCTTCACTTCCTCGCTCGCTCTTTTGATGAACCTCTTGCCTTTCTCAATCTGGATCAAAAGTCCGCTTTTGATAACGTGTCTCACTTTTATCTCTCTGCTGTCCTTTCACGATTTGGCTTTCCTGCTTCCTTTTCTTCCGCTCTCTTGGCCCTTTATCAGGGCGCCAGTTTCCATGTTCGAGCGGCCACATTTCTAACCGCTCCAATTCCGTTTAGGCGAGGCATCCGACAAGGATGTCCGCTCTCCGGCCAGCTATTCGCTCTCGCTTTTGAGCCTTTCCTGTTAGCAGCCCAAAGATCACTCCTGGATGTCCTACCGCCGACAGTGGCTAGTACTCGTCATCATCGGATAATTTTCACCGCCTATGCTGATGATGTGACCTTTTGTGTCCGGGATGAATCTCAATTTGATCGCCTGTATTCTGTATATCAACAATATGTTGCAATATCTGGAGCTGCGCTGAATGCCACTAAAAGTACTGGCTTGTGGTGCGGGGCATGGGCTGTCCGCACCGATGCTCCTTGGGGTGCGCAGTGGACAGCCACTACACAGAAGATCCTCGGTGCGTATGTCGCTTTGCCCTTGGCTTCTGCATCTGCCACCTGGACTGCTCTTCTTCCCCGGATACAACGGGCTGCTGCCTACTGGAGTAAGGCCCGCCCTTTCACATCGTTCCGTCAACGAGCAGCCATTGTTAGTCGACAACTTATCTCCCTATGCGAATACTCTTGGATGTCGACGGTTGTTCCCGTGTCACAAATGATGACCATCACTCGCCTCTCAACTTCCGTCATCTGGACTTCACATCACTGGGTTAAACCTGCCGCGCTTCATCTGCCAGCCTCATTAGGTGGCATCCAGCTTCCTGATCCAGCAGTCCTTTATAAAACACATCGCATTATTCATTTCATTCGCCTTGCCACTTCAACTGTTCCGTCCCTTACCGCTACCTTGAATGTTCTTGCTTCTTCTCGTGACCCATCTTTCACCTTCTTACTGTTTCTGAAGATGGATTCATACTCTCTTCTTCCGTCCCACCTCCCTTCTGTCCTGCGAGAGGGCCTTTCTCTCTTTCGTTCGCTTCCTCTTCTCCGTTCATTTCCTTCTTCAACTCTTGATCTTCTAGATGAACCTCTCTTCTTCTCTTCTCTTATTCACCCTCCTAACCTCCCTTACTTTTACTTTCCTCATTGGATCCGCTCTGGTGTGATAACTGTCCGTTCTCTCGTAACTTCTGATCTAACCTGGAGACCTCTTTCTTCCCTGTTTCTATCTCCAACCATTACTCTTGCTAACGAATATCTTCTCCTTCGCACAGCGCTTTGGAGCCTCTTTCCACTCCTCGCTTCCCCTGATGGTCTCTTCTCGGTCCCCTCCGCCCCTCTTTCTCTACCGTTCTTTCTCCTCATTCGTAGCTCCCCGGTTCTAGTTACTTCTATCTCCTCCTCTTCTCTTTATTGGCTCCTTCTTTCCCCTCCCGCACTTCCACTTTCTGTTCATTCTGCTTCTCCTTCTCTTCTCCCCGCCATCTGGACAGCCTCTACCTCTCCCCTTTCCTCCCCTCTTGAACTCAATGTCCATTGGCAATTTCTTCACCTTCGTCTCCCCGCCCCATCAGTACTATTTCGCATGACCCTTCTCACCTCTCCACATTGTTCCTTTTGCCCTGAAGTCAGCGACGTCCAACATCAATACCTCTTCTGCCCCGTACTCCTGCCAGTCCTAAACACAGCATTTCGTCTTCCTGATCGAATTTGTGCTCGATCGTTACCATTTCTTGCATATGCTTGGCTACTCCAAACTAAGCATCCACCTACTCACTTGCCTCTTGTGTGCCGTTACATTTTTCTTCTTGTGAAGTTCACTGTATATGCTTTCCATCTTGAACAACGCCTCCCTGCTCTTACTCCACCTCCTCAGGAGGCAAGTGCTATCATTCGGAGACGCTTCCTAGCACGGTTAAACACTCGTCTCCGAATGGAGCACTCTCGTGCTGCCTCAACAAACACCGATAACGTTTTTCAATCCACCTGGGCCCAATCGGCTGGGTGGTTCCATATCCACAATTTGCAGCTACATCTCAACTTATAGGTGTGATTTTTGTTGTCGCCCACATTCACTGTCACAACTCATGATTTTACGTATTAATTTTGGTGGTATGAGGCTCCTAGGTGGAGTCTCCTTTTTCACCCACATGATTCGCTATTTGTGATTATTCTGTTATATGTGCTATTGGAGATAGCTCACCATGTTTCCCATGATCTCTTCGATTTTGTTGTATTTTATGTTGTATATAATTCTTTCTTCTGCACAGTTTACTGCACACGCAATGTCCCCTACATTATGTTGAATATATTTTGAAATTTTATTGTCCCTGTGTATATAATTTAATGTAAGAAGATGCTCTTCTGAGCACTTTTAGCGATTCTCCCCTTGTCACTGAATACTTCTGTACATATGATGTAAATTTTGAGTGTAGCATCACTGTTACATTTCTGTTTTATGAGAAGCTGCCCTTCTGGGTATGCTTAGCGGCTTTCTTTTTTTGTCACTGTATTGTTCTGTACATATGATATGACACTTATGAATTGCATTCTTGTTCGATTTCTGTTTTTTTTTGTAAAGTTGCCCTCCTGGGTCCGTTTAGCGTATTTCTCTCTTGTCACTGCATAATTCTGTGCATATAATAAGTATTTGTGCTTAATTGTTTCTACCA
This sequence comes from Macrothele yani, assembly GCA_039090855.1. NCBI lineage: Eukaryota > Metazoa > Arthropoda > Arachnida > Araneae > Macrothelidae > Macrothele > Macrothele yani. The sequence continues at coordinate 66,929,854 of CM077023.1, read as the reverse complement.
TTTCTGTCATATTTCTAAATACTGTTGCACCTGTTAGTTCCTTCTCACCCATGGTCTTTTATGTGAATTAGTACCTTGTGCATATTTAATCTTGAGTATGGTAGTAATACTTAATTGGAATTTGTGAATAGTATAGCATCATGTCTTTTCTTGTCTACAATACTGTAGTATACATTTTCATTTGCATCGCTCGTGCTTTATTGTCTGCCTCTCCATCGCCCTTCGGGGCGAAATAATTTTATGATTTTACAATATTTTGTTTTACGTTTCACTGGAACTTTCCAGTTGTTGTATATATCACTGTATTTATTGGCAGAATTCTACTGTCATGTACATAGAAATGCTATTTTTATTTGAAGAATAAAGACAATTTTGAAATGTAGATCTTACGAATATTTTGTGTATGGGGGCTCTGACCAACCGGTCCCCTAACCCGTTCCAAAAACCGTCTACCGTCTAAGTTAGAGTACCATGAGATAATATACCAAATTTGGTAGTTCTAAATTGAAAACTATCTTTTACGGCAATTCTGTAGGGGGCTCTAACCCCCCTCCTTCTCCAACCGCTTCCCAAAACCGTCTACAGTCTAAGTTAGAATACCACGAGATAGTACACCAGATTTGGTGGTTCTGAATTGAAAACTGTAGATTTTACGAAAATTTTGTATAGGGGGGGGGGGCTCTGACCAACCGGGCCCTGCCCTGTTCCAAAAACCGTTTACCGTCTAATATTTTTAGTGCCAAAGAAAAACGTAATATTCCTATCCTGTCTGCGTGTCCAAACTTTATAAATTTGATCAGGGAGCAAGACGTTCGAAATCGTACGTTTTCCTGCATTCGTTTTGTATGTAACCAAAATCTGTAAACGCGACGAATTGACGTAGTCGACGAATTGACGCACGCCACGAATTGACGTGACACCCCCGAAGATACGGCGGGTCAACTGACTGTGCAACATATTTCCACCTTTATCACTATGACCTCGAATAGGTTCTCGTCTCCGATTGTAGAGCTAGACTTTTGTATTTTGTGGGAACCCAGACAAACCGAAGAATTTCCTAAAGGAGGCAATTTTAAATGCTCTTAAACAATGGTACTTGATGTATTGCCTGTCGCGTCAAATTTTATGAGCACGAACAAACACTAATTCTTTTTTGAGGCACAATAAACAGTCCGAGGGGTAAATTTCTATACACACTTTTTATATACTATAATAAACGTGGAATGAATAATAAAAACCTTGAAGAATTGATAACGAAAACCAAAATTTATGCACATATGCGTACGTGTATTTTTTTCACGAAATACGCGCAAAAATATTAGGGGTTCGAGGAACCCTCAACAAAATCATTGGGGGGGGGGGGGGTCCAAAAACTGTCTCGAACCCACGAAGTTGGCGCCTATGCTAGACAATATAAATATATTTACACACAATGTTGAATAATCCAATAATCCATCCCGGGAGATTGGTACCCGGCAAATTGGTGCCCAGCAAACTCGTACCCATGCAGTTCCGTTCCCTCCTGCTCAGTTTTAATGCCTGATTTTCAGGATTTGGCATCATCTTCACCTCTTTTAACTATTCCGGTACATTTTCCCCTCTTCAAATTCGCAAATTATTTCACAAATTGAAGCAATCACGGCATTTTCCTAAAATTGAATTTTAGAAAACTCGTACCCGGGAGACTGGTACCCTTCTGTTAGTGAGACGTTACGGGAACATATACAAATTGCATTAAAGGAAGGTCTTTCCTCTTTGGTGATTATCGTTGTTGAACGGCTGTTCTCTTGGCGGAAAACTCCTATTCTTTCTTCCACCGTTAGCAAAACACACCGCATAAAACGCCCACACCTTAGACACTGAGTTTCCACTTTATTATGACCACCTGACAGTTTTAAGCAAATGAGCTATGGCTGCATTCTGTTGCCGCCTGAGGGCGAAGCTAGTATAAAAAGGGGAAAGCTTAGGGCTTGCGACAGTAGTAGAAGGGATTTTTGGGTGACGAGATGGGTAAAAAATGTGATTTGACGGACTTTCAACGTAGGATGATTGTAGGAGATCGAAGCCATGGAGCGAGTATCACCGAAACCGCCGCATTCGTGAAATGTTCCAGAGCGGCTGTTGTTAAAGTGTTTAAAGACTGGACTGTCAGCCAAAAAACTGGGTCTCTACGTGCAACGTGTGGACGTCATCGACTAGTGGCTGCTCGGGCGGAACGAAGAGTGTCCAGACTGGTAACAGACAACAGAAGGGCAACAGTGCAGCAAATTACAGACCATCTTAATCAAGGATCCCCTCAAATGATCTCTGCACGCATTGTTGGCCGTACACTGCATCAGATGGGATATGGCAGCCGAAGCCCTGTTCGAACACCTTTGCTGTCTGCAGTTAACAAGAGAAACCGTCTCCAGTTCGCACAGGAGCACAAGGATTGGACAGTCGATAATTGGAAACAAATTATGTGGTCCGATGAATTACGTTTTCGGTTGCATCAGGCCGATGGCCGTGTGAGAATTTGGCGGAAACAGCACGAAAGCATGGACCCCAAATGCATTACTACAACCCTTCAAGCTGGTGGAGGCAACGTTATGGTTTGGGGAATGTTTTCCGGGCATGCTTTGTGCCCTTTAATTCGTGTTGATCAACGTCTGACTGGCACATCATATCTAAACATCGTTGCGGACCAAGTGCATCCTGTCATGTGGATGGTTTATCCCAATGGCGATGGCTACTTTCAACAAGATAATGCGTCCTGCCATAGTGCTCGTATTGTACAGGATTGGTTTCAGGAACATGCCGGTGAGTTTACTTTGCTTAGGTGGCCCCCACAATCTCCAGATCTCAACCCCAATGAGAATTTGTGGGATGAAGTTGAACGAGCCTTCAGATAGCTGGATCCACAACTCTGTAATCTCACACTCCTGGAAAGTGCTATTCATCAAGCATGGTCTCAGATTCCACAAACCACCTATCAACATCTCGTGAAGTCCATGCCACGAAGAATCGACGCAGTGTTAAAGGCTAAAAGTGGCCCACCGAAGTACTGAGGGGGTGGTCATAATAAAGTGGCCAGCACTCAGTGTATAAGGGAATGTATACGCAAATTGCATTTCGTTCTAGATTTGTTAAAGTGTAGGAGTTATTATAGTGGCATAAAATTATAATAGGAGATTCCTACTTACAGAAAATGGCATGTACGATCCGGTTCACTATAAACCGCCAAACAGGAAAACTCCCACATGTTTTTCATTAAGGGGCCGGGCACGAGTTGCTGTTCCTCCGAGGGGCACTTCGAATTCGTGGCAGTTTTCCAAGTTTCCGAATTATGTGTAGCGGTTTTCCAAAGATACATTGACATACACACTGAACAGATACATACAGTACAGACTTTCTGTGTTTCAACGACAGGAATGTACATAGGTGAACTAAGAACTCAGCAAATAAACCTCCGAAAGACAAACGCAAACAACCATTGCCCGGGATTCCAACGCAGACCCCCTCCGTTGGGCGAAAGACCAGAAGCCATCGCTTAAATTACTGGGCCACCAGGATGGCCGTAGGACAAACACAACATCCATGCCTTACTGGGATTCGAACCCAGACCCCTCCGTTGGGCGAATGAACAGAAGCCATCGCTTAGACCACTGAGACACCGGGGCTACTCCCCAAGGAGATCAAGAGCGACGTATGTCAGAAATTAAACATGCAAAAATATTATTTTACATGTTCAAATAATTACATAGTGTCTCCTTCCCAAAGAGATTAAGAGCGACATACGTCAGAACAAAACATACGGTTGTGACGTGTATATATATATATACACTATATATATATATATATATATACACTGACGGAAAAAAATCCCAGCACCAAGAAGGGGTTGTGTTAGATAAACGACAGTTGGTAGGCGGTGAGAGTACATCTGTAAGATGACGTCGATGCAAATTTCGCGCTCGGCGCATATACGTGTGGCGCTAGTAGCGCCCCTCGGATAATGCAAAGCAGGTTTGCTGTAAATACGCGCTGTAACGTTCGTGAGCGTTAGTTATCGTTGGGATTCGACGTAGGGTGTTGATGTTAGTCAAGAATGCCTTTAAGAAGACGAAGAAGCCATTATCAACAGCTCACGGAGTTTGAACGAGGTCGTGTAATAGGGCTACGAGAAGGTGGATTTTCTTTCCGCAATATTGCAGAACGACTTGGCAGGAATATAGCCACTGTGCATGATTGTTGGCAGCGGTGGTCAAGGGAAGGTACTGCCTCAAGAAGACCGGGTTCCGGCCGGCCACGTGGCACTACTGAGAGGGAAGACCGCCGTGTACGGCGTATGGCCGTGGCGCATCGTACCGCGTCTGCGGCAGCAATTCGAGCTGCAGTTTCCACCACGGTGACACAACGAACTGTTACAAATCGATTACTTGAAGGACAGCTCCGAGCTAGACGCCCTGTAGCGTGCATTCCACTTATTCCAAACCACTGCCGTTTGCGATGTCAGTGGTGTCAAGCTAGAGCTCATTGGAGGACGGAGTGGAGATCTGTTGTGTTTTCTGATGAAAGCCGGTTCTGCCTGGGTGCCAGTGATGGCCGTGTGTTGGTTAGAAGGAGGCCAGGTAAGCGCCTGCAACCAACCTGTCTGCGGCCGAGACACACTGGACCTACACCTGGAGTTATGGTCTGGGGAGCAATTTCCTATGACAGCAGGAGCACTCTCGTGGTTATCCCACGCACCCTGACGGACCAGTTGTACGTCGGTCTGTTGATTCAACCTGTTGTGCTGCCATTCATGAACAGCATTCCAGGGAGTGTTTTCCAACAGGATAACGCTCGCCCGCATACCGCTGCTGTAACCCAACATGATGTACAGAGTGTTGACATGTTGCCGTGGCCTGCTAGATCACCAGATCTTTCACCAATCGAGCACGTATGGAACATCATTGGACGACAACTCCAGCGTCACCTACAACTAGCATTAACCGTCCCTGTATTGACCGACCAGTGCAACAGGCATGGAACTCCGTCCCACAAACTGACATCCAGCACATGTACGACACAATGCACGAACGTTTGCGTGCTTGCATTCAACATTCTGGCGGTTACACCGGTTATTAATGTACCAGCATTTCACATTTAAATGGCTCTTCTCGCGCTTACAATAAGCTGTGATCTTGAAACCCTAATCGATTAAATATGTTACCTATACAAATGTATTGCCGCCATTTCATTAATCTACAACTATTTTTTCGTGGTGTTGGGATTTTTTTCCCGTCAGTGTATATGTCAACCCCGCCTTCTCGTGGTGCATCCTGTTCCCACTAAAGGGGCTCTGACGACCGCCAATAGCGGTTTAACTATACCATCGGGATTAGAGGAAATGCTATCCCACACTCACCAACCCGCTTGGCCAGCGTGGTGAGTTATGGCCAAACCCCTCCAAAATGACTCCAAAACTTAAGTCTTGGCCCTCAGTCTCCGGCAGCTGGAATGTACCTGGCCAAGGCAGCAGCCAGTGCGACATGAAGGCAGAGGGTGCTAAGAATCACCGGAGGACCGGACTAGGATGCCATCTGATGCTGACCTTGGCTACGTATAATGGACGCTCCCTATCTTCTCATTCAAGGCTTCTTGAATTCGAAGAGGAACTACAAAGGATCAAGTGGGACATCGTCGGACTAAGTGAGGTAAGGAGAAAAGGAGATCTCATTGAACTGAAAAGTGGACATCTCTTCTACTATCGTGGGACAGATACTGGCAGAACTAGTGGTGTTGGATTTATAATAAACAAGAAACTGAAAGATAAAGTTGTAGAAGTTGAAAGTTCCTCTGACAGAGCTGCACGACTCGTTATCCAACTCTCGAGATGATACCAGGCTCAGATTATTCAAACTTATGCACCCACCACAAGTCATCCTGAAGAAGAAATTGAAGAATTTTATGAGGAAATTCGTCACCTAAATAATAAAGGTAAGCAGCACTTGAAGATAATTATGGGAGATTTCAATGCAAAAATAGGACAACGGCAACACAATGAAACTTCAGTAGGTAAATTCGGTCACGGCAACAGAAACCAGCGTGGAAATACTCTCGTTAAGTTTGCAGAGGCAGAAGGGTTTTTCATCTTGAACTTCTTTTTCAAGAAAAAGCCGCACAGGAAATGGACATGGAGACATCCAAATGGGACGACAAGTCAAACTGATTTTATTATGTGTAACAAAAAATTCGTCATAGAAGACTGCAGTGTGCTAAACAAATTCAACACAGGTAGTGACCATAGATTGGTGAGATGTAAGATGCACCTCAAAACTAAACTCGAACGTGGCAAGCTCATAAGACAAGCAAAATGTATTGACATAACCAACCTTAAAAAACACCATAATACCTTCAAGTAGGAACTGAAGAACAGATTCTCTGCTTTGAAAGGTCTAACATTGGAAGAAGTGGATATTTCTGAAGTTAACAGAAAAGTAACCAAAGCTCTTATGGAAACAGCAACAAAATTAGCTGGGTCTAAGAACAAGTTGCAAGTGAACAAATTATCAGGAAAAACGAAAATGTTGATGCAAAAAAGAACAGAGATGAGGACAACTAAAGAAGATGTGACTTCCAAAGTGGAATACATAGAGCTATGCAAGACAGTACGAAAAAGTATCACTGAAGACGTAAGGAAATTCAACTGTGAACTAGTGAGGAAAGCAATTGAGAACAACCAAAGCCTAAAGACAGCAAAGGGACATCTCAGCAAGGGAAGAAAACAGATTATGGCACTGAGAAAAGAAGATGGTTCTGTAACAAGAAATAGAGGCGAAATTTTGACAAGAGTGAAAGATTTCTACTCCAAGTTATATGAAAGGGATGATGCATGTACTCCAAACATCATGGAAGGTACCAGTACCAGAGTTCTACCATTCCTCCCAGCAGAAGTTGCACATGCAATCAAGAGCATGAAACGGAGAAAAGCTCCAGGAGAAGATGGAATTACTGTAGACATCATACAAGAAACAAGTGGAGAAATTGAAACAGTACTCGCCCAAATTTTCACTCGATGCCTTAATGAAGGGAAGATTCCTGAGGATTGGAACAACGCTACAATGATCCTGCTACATAAAAAAGGTGACATTGAGGATCTCGGAAACTACAGACCTATCAGCCTCCTATCAGTAGTTTATAAAATTTTCACTGAAGTTCTTTCACACCGCTTGAAGGTAACACTGGACATGGCTCAACCGATAGAACAAGCTGGATTCAGGAGTGGCTACAGCACAATAAATCATATCCACGTACTGAGAGAACTAATTGAAAGAGGGAGGGAATATGAACTTCCATTGTGCATGACTTTTATCGATTATGAAAAAGCTTTTGATTCGGTGCAACCATCAGCAGTTATAATGGCTCTGAAATCCTGCGGAATTGAAGATACATTCATTAATATTATTAATAACATCTATGAAAATGCAAGTGCAAAGATTCGGCTGTTTGAAAATGCAACACACATAAAAATTGGAAAGGGAGTGAGACAAGCTGACACCATATCTCCCAAGCTATTTAATGCCACATTGGAAAATGTCTTTCAATCACTGAACTGGGAAAAGAAAGGGATAAAGATTAATGGAGATTATCTAACTCACCTTCGTTTTGCTGATGACGTAGTCATTTTTGCAACTACCCCATCAGAGCTGCAGAGTATGATCCAGGAACTTGCCGACAAGAGTAAAGAAGTGGGATTAAAAATGAACTTTCAGAAGACAAAAGTGATGTTCAATGCTTTTACGAGAAATGAAGATTTATCGATTGATGGAAAAAAGCTGGAGATCACAGATACGTACGTTTATCTTGGACAGCAGATATCAAGTGAGGGTCACATTGATGAAGAAATTAATCGGCGTACAAAACTTGCCTGGAGAGCTTTTGGAAGAAACAGCATAATTTTCAAGAGCAATATGCCATTATTATGTCTTAAAAGAAAAGTGTTTGATCAATGCATCCTTCCAGTGCAGATACGTTGACCTTAACTAAAAGAGACATATTGAGACTGCAGACAACTGAAAGAGGCATGGAGCGGTGTATGCTTGTTGTAACCAAGTGAGATAAGAAGAGGAACTCGTTGATCTGAAAAAGGACAAGAGTGGAAGACATCATGTGTGACGTACCTGCCAGCAGGACGCACACGACATAAAGGCAGATAGTAGTCAGAACAAACGCCCGCGTAGCTCAATTGGTAGAGTGACTTATTCCGGAATGAGGGGATCCGGGTTCGAGCCCCGGCGTGGATAAAAATGACGGAGAAATTTACTTCGTTATAATGGCGCCCGAACTATCCGGATGACCCGACCGTTCAAAATCTCGCTTTGGTGTGATGTTCTATCCACACCGCGAGATAGGAAAAATCAGAGAATCCCATCTCCAGCGCTTCGAAAAATAAATGTGTGTGACGTTGCATTCCACACACCAGATTGACTGGACGTTCTCAAGTGCACGTTCTACAGTGGATGGCTGCCTGCAACGATTCATGGTCACGGCTGACCCGTGGGCCATGCCCCCGGCCCTCTTTCGGAAGGGGGGGAGATGTGACGTACTTGCCAGCAGGACGCACATGACATAAAGGCAGATAGTAGTCAGAACAAACGTCCGCGTAGCTCAATTGGTAGAGTGACTTATTCCGGAATGAGGGGATCCGGGTTCGAGCCCCGGCGTGGATAAAAATGACGAAGAAATTTACTTCGTTATACATGATAAGAGTTAAATCCCTGAAATGGCAATGGGCTGGACATACTGCTAGCAGGACAGACCATCGATGGACAGCCGAAATTTTAGATTGGATTCCAAGGGACAGGAAAAGCCGCAGAAGAAGACTACATGGGAGATGGATGGATGAAATTAGAAAGTATGCGGGAGTAACATGGAGGAGACTGGCACAAGACAGACCGTTGTGGAAGAAACTTGGGGAGACCTTCGTCCAGCAGTGGATTGATAATGGTTGGCAATGATGATGATGATGATGTCGAATATATTTTCATTTGTTCGTATTAGTTTGGGAGACATTTTCTTCGGGGTATTTTCATTTGCATCTTCAAAATTTTGGGATACCCCATAAAGAAATCCGGAATGCGCCACTGAGCTCTTGGTAACATGTGATTGACCCAGGTAAAGTACTTTTATATGTCGGAACAAAGTGTTTACAAGGCCCGTTGTGATTGGGGTGTAGGAGAAGTGGCCACCCGGAGAAGTGCCCACCGGAGAACTGGCCACCCGGAGAAGTGCCCATCGGAGAACTGGCCACAAAAAATTTAAGGGGCAGTATAAAAATTGCGTTTTTTGACCGCTTCGTGGCCACGACCACCAGAGGTTGGTTATCTGAGTCATATAAAGTTTCCGTAATTTCGTCTTTTCTTAATTGCGATAATTAATGTAATTCTTTATAAAAATGTTTATGATCTACAACTCAACAAAAGATTTCAAGATTTACAAAGTACGCTCAAGTCTGCAAATTATCTGAGGGCATGTGCTGAGTGCTGACTCAGGAAACCTGTTGGGTTAGGGGGGATACCAAAAGTGTAAAATATAAGGAATTTTTGGTCCGATCGGGAAACTTTCAGTAATTAGAAGCTACAACTAGACACATTATCTGAGGGCATGTGCCTACTCAGCAAACCTGTCGGGGGGGGGTCCAAAAGTGTAAAATATAAAGAATTTCTGGTCCGATTAGGAGATTTTCAGCATTTAGAGCATACAAATCAACAAATTATCTGAGGCATGTGCTGCCTCAGGAAGCCTGTCGGGGTGGGGGTGGGGGTAACACTAAAAGTATAAAATATAAAGACCTTCTGAACCGGTCGGGAGATTTTCAGCATTTACAACCTACATCTCAACAAACTCTGTGAGGGCTTGCGCTGACTCAGGAAACCTGTCGGGGCTTAATTAATACCTAAAATATAAAACAAAGTATTTCTGGTTGTAAATGGTGAAAATCTCTCGATCGGACGAGAAATCTTTATATTTTACATTTTACACTTTTGGTATTACCCACCCCCTCCACCCCGACAGGTTTCCTGCGTAGGCACATGCACTCAGACAATCTTGTAAAACACTGAAAACTCCCGATCGGACCGGCGGAAATTCTTGATATTTCATATTTTAGGTGTTAAGCAATCCCCCCCCCCCCCCCCGACAAGTTACCTGGGTTTGCACATACCAGCAGAGAATTTGTTTAGCTGTAGTCTACAGACCTAGAAAAATATCGTAGATAAGAATATACGAAATTATGGAAATTTTATGTGTGTCAGATATCTCGAGAGACGTAGCCACGGAGTAGTCTAGAACGCAATTTTTATACGGCCCCTTAAAATTTTTATGGCCAGTTCTTCGTGCGGACACTTCTCCGGTGGTCAGTTCTCCGTACCCGTTGTGGGGTTGTGATTGATAGGGAAATTTTATATCAAGTTTGTTAAAACATATAAAATTCTACTAAAGAATAACAGACTTACTTTACCGGTTATAGGTATAATCAATATTTGATTCTATCTGCAATACATCGAAAATTTGATCCGATATTAAAAGAAAATATTCTGCACACGACCTCTCCCTCTGAACTAGAGCCGGATGGAGGAAGCTTTTACAGGGCCCGGGGCGAAATTTTATGGCGGGGCCCGAACCAAAAATTCCTTGCTGGCACTAGGAAATAAATCTCATATTTTAATAAAGTCGTTACGTGAAATATGTTCTCAAAGAACACACACGATATGAAACTCACAAATTTTGAAGGTACAACGAATCCTCATCCCTCTACTCCAGAGCCGAATGCTTTACCAAGTAAGCTACACCGAAAGAATTTATTGTTGCAACTTCTCCGTCCTGACATGTACTTCACCTCTGTAGTATTTCATAAAGAAAACTATCATAAAGACGAAATGATTATGTCAAAGAAATATTTGCTTTAAGCTTAAGAAAAGACCCTAATATGATTAAAAGTTCAGAGAAAGAGGGAGAGAGAGAGAGAGAGAGAGAGAGAGAGAAGAGGGAGGGAGAGAGAGAAGAGGGAAGGGGAGAGAGAAAGAGAGCGTAAAAAGTGTTGAAATATACTATTTCCTTTCCGGGGAGATGGGGTTGAGATTGTATTATGACTCTTATGAAAACTTCCTTACAAAATGATAAAAAAAAAATACCTGCATAGCGAAATTTTTTGAATTGCGAATATTTTAGTGTAAGAAATAATAAGTATTCCTCTAAAATAAATTCGTACAAATAGTTGTTTTTCCCCTGATACAAGGTTTTAGTGATTGATTTTTAATGCAAAGTAGAGAGAGTGATAAATTAGCGACTTTTTAAACTTTTATACGCGCTCATATATGATTTTTTTAAATTTCCAGTAATGTTTTTAAAGTCACTGAATAAATGGCATCTATATGTAACCCGAAATCAACTTTGATATTGTTCTTTTTATTTCTTTAAATTTAAGTATCTGGTTTGCACGGAGAATTTATGAGGAAATTCGTCATCTAAATAATAAAGGTAAGCAGCACTTGAAGATAATTATGGGAGATTTCAATGCAAAAATAGGGCACCGGCAACAGAATGAAACTTCAGTAGGTAAATTCGGTCACGGCAACAGAAACCAGCGTGGAAATACTCTCGTTGAGTTTGCAGAGGCAGAAGGATTTTTCATCTTGAATTCCTTTTTCAAGAAAAAGCCACACAGGAAATGGACATGGAGACATCCAATTGGGACGACAAGTGAAATTGATTTTATTATGTGTAACAAAAAATTCGTCATCGAAGACTGCAGTGTGCTAAACAAGTTCAACACAGGTAGTGACCATAGATTGGTGAGATGTAAGATGCACCTCAACACTAACCTCGAACGTAGCAAGCTCATAAGACAAACAAAATGTATTGACATAACCAACCTTAAAAAACACCATAATACTTTCAAGTTGGAACTGAAGAACAGATTCTCTGCTTTAGAAGGCCTAACATCGGAAGAAGTGGATATTTCGGAAGTTAACAGAAAAGTAACCAAAGCTCTTATGGAAACAGCAACAAAATTAGCTGGGTCTAAGAACAAGTTGCATGTAAACAAATTATCAGGAAAAACCAAAATGTTGATGCAAAAAAGAAGAGAGATGAGGACAACTAAAGAAGATGTGACTTCCAAAGTGGAATATATAGAGCTATGCAAGACAGCACGAAAAAGTATCACTGAAGACGTAAGGAAATTCAACTGTGAGCTAGTGAGGAAAGCAATTGAAAACAACCAAAGCCTAAAGATAGCAAAGGGACATCTCAGTAAGGGAAGAAAACAGATTATGGCTCTGAGAAAAGAAGATGGTTCTATAACAAGAAATAGAGGTGAAATTTTGACAAGAGTGAAAGATTTCTACTCCAAATTATATGAAAGGGATGATACATGTACTCCAGACATCATGAAAGGTACCAGAGTTCTTCCAGTCCTCCCAGCAGAAGTTGCACATGCAATCAAGAACATGAAGCGGGGGAAAGCTCCAGGGGAAGATGGAATTACTATAGACATCATACAAGAAGCAAGTGGAGAAATTGAAACAGTACTCGCCCAAATTTTCACTCGATGCCTTAATGAAGGGAAGATTCCTGAGGATTGGAACAATGCTACAATGATCCTGCTACATAAAAAAGGTGACATTGAGGATCTCAGGAACTACAGACCTATCAGCCTCCTATCAGTGGTTTATAAAATCTTCACTAAAGTTCTTTCACACCGCTTGAAGGTAACACTGGACATGGCTCAACCGAGAGAACAAGCTGGATTCAGGAGTGGCTACAGCACAATAGATCATATCCACGTACTGAGAGAACTAATTGAAAGAGCGAGGGAATATGAACTTCCATTGTGCATGGCTTTTATCGATTATGAAAAAGCCTTTGATTCGGTGAAACCATCAGCAGTTACCACGGCTCTGAAATCCTGCGGTATTGAAGATGCATACATTAATATTATTAATAACATCTATGAAAATGCAAGTGCAAAGATTCGGCTGTTTGAAAATACAACACACATAAAAATTGGAAAGGGAGTGAGACAAGGTGACACCATATCTCCGAAGCTCTTTAATGCCACATTGGAAAATGTCTTTCAATCACTGAACTGGGAAAACAAAGGGATAAAGATTAATGGAGATTATCTAACCCACCTTCGTTTTGCTGATGACGTAGTCATTTTTGCAATTACCCCATCAGAGCTGCAGAGTATGATCCAGGAACTTGCTGACAAGAGTAAAGAAGTGGGATTAAAAATGAACTTTCAGAAGACAAAAGTGATGTTCAATGCTTTTACAAGAAATGAAGATTTATCGATTGATGGAGAAAAACTGGAGATAACAGATACGTATGTTTATCTTGGACAGCAGATATCAAGTGAGGGTCACATTGATGAAGAAATTAATCGGCGTACAAAACTTGCCTGGAGAGCTTTTGGAAGAAACAGCATAATTTTCAAGAGCAATATGCCATTATGTCTTAAAAGAAAAGTGTTTGATCAATGCATCCTTCCAGTGCTTACGTATGGTGCAGAGACGTGGACCTTAACTAAAAGAGACATACAAAGGCTGCAGACAACTCAAAGAAGCATGGAGAGGTGCATGCTTGGTATAACCAGGAGAGATAAGAAGAGGAACTCGTGGATCCGAAAAATGACAAGAGTGGAAGACATCATGATCAGAGTTAAATCCCTGAAATGGCAATGGGCTGGACATACTGCCAGAAGGACAGACCATAGATGGACAGCCGAAATTTTAGATTGGATTCCAAGGGACAGGAAAAGACCCAGAAAAAGACCACATGGGAGATGGGTGGATGAAATTCGTAAATATGCGGGAGTGACATGGAGGAGACTGGCACAAGACAGACCGTTGTGGAGGAAACTTGGGGAGACCTTCGTCCAGCAGTGGATTGATAATGGTTGACAATGATGATGATGATATGTAACCCGAAATCAACTTTGATATTGTTCTTTTTATTTCTTTAAATTTAAGTATCTGGTTTGCACGCAAATTGTTAAATACATAAAAGTAAGGGCCACAAAATGATGAAATTTAATTTGCTATTTATCAATGCGGAAAATAGAAACGTAGTTTCAATAACCACTTGAAATCCCCAAATTTCAGTATTTGTACGGCGAAGGACGATAACCTATTCGAAAATCGAGTGATTGTAAGCAAAAAAAAAAAAACCTTTTAAAAAAGAACTTTTTAAGGGCGTCGCACCCTAAAACTTACACACACACACACAAAAATTGTTAAAAATTCTACCAAAAATGTTTTTTTACCTAAACTGCGGGGCCCCTTGAAGGCGAAAGCTCCAGTTCCCCTTATGGTCTAGGCATATCTGTACTGTGGATTCAATTTAAGGCTTTGCTGAAGGACTGATAGAGCAGACGGGAACAGTTCAAGGGTTCTTTGTTCACCAGCCCCATATTCCTTTTCCCCTTTTCCGTAGAGCTAAAACTTACGGGGGGACGCAATTGTTTAGACACAGGGGACATCCTGCGTGACCTTGTAACATTGCTCCTGGGAATAGTTAACATTCGAGTTTTGACCTCCCCGATGTTTTGAATGTTCTTAGATTCTACCTTGGATTCTACTAACGGATATTTCACTTACAAAACACGGGACCTAGAAATAGTGGCGTCGGAACCGCGGGGGCAGAGGGGGAAGTTGCCCCCGCACGCAGATGAGTGTGGGGGCAAAACATCACATTTACCCCCTCAGTTTTTTTCCTTTTTAAATTACATGTGTTCGTGAGTGGAGATCTCAAACATTCGCTTTTTTGGTGTGTTTTTTTAAGTTCATTTTGATAAAAATTGAGTATTGCTCTTCATTTTTTACCATGAACTATCTAGAAAACTGAATATTTTTTCTTAATGTCATTCACTCCTGAGACGCCAAGAAATGCTAGTTGCATTAAACAGTCCAAAGGGTTGGTTCCCGTTTGAAGACCAGCAATGTTTTGTCTCATTAGGAGTGCAAAATTAGTCTTTCTCTAAAAAAATGAGTTAAAATAAATAGGAAAGTGGAAGTAGGATGAGGAATGAGATATAAGTTCTTTCAATATTTAATTATAGCGTCTACGGCCCCAATTCCTGCGGAATTCATACCAATCCGGAAGTATCAAGATCTATAGTTTAATGCCGTTCATGTGTACAGTTAGTTTACATTGAGAAACTATATGGATATGAAAAATGCTTTTCTTTTATAGATTAATGTTTAATAAAAAAAAATGTTTTTCAGCAAATTTTCGTAATGAAGTCAGCACATCTTCTTTTACACTAGTACGATAAATTTTATGCCCGGGTGAAATATTTTGTTCTCCGACATCTTGCCCCCGCTGTAAAAAAAGAGTTTCGACTCCACTGCCTAGAAACGACAGTAACGGCCAGGAATAACAAGACGCTGAGCGCGGTTCCTTTCGTAGCATGAAACTGGCACCCTCTATGAAAATAGCGTCACAGAACACGTGATAATGTGCCTATATTATCGTTATTATTTTTTTATATTTTTACCAATTAACAAAACAACGGAAATAAAAAAATAAAATGTAAGTTTTCTTTTTGGTATTTTGAGGCCCCTGGGATTCCGAGGCACCAAGCGCACGCTTCCTGCCCTTGTGCGGTGGTCCGCCACTAGTAGGGGCTATTTAAAGTTTTGTAATCGAGTAAAAGCGCAACACAATAAACTTGACTTTCTGTGAACATTTTATGCATATGAGCACGGTTGGGGTTGATTGAAAACTGATAAAAAGGCCTGTTTATTAATTTTTTGTGCCTGTGTAAAAACACAGTACCATAACCTTGGCATGTTATCGAAACCTTATGAATACGTTGGACTAAAAATTCCTAAAAAAAGGCTAGGCCTAAGGTCTTGCAATTAAGGTTTTGTGACAGAGTAAAAGTGCAACATTAATAACTTGACATGTTATGTTAACGTTGTGAATGTGAGCACGACGGATTAAAAATTTCAAGAAATCGCCTTTGGGATTAATGTGTTGTAGCAGAGTTAAAGTGTAACATTATCTTTATTTTCCATATAAACCATACTACGTGCTGAAATGGCTCAACTATATACGTATACTTCAACCATATACCGAAGCGCGGACACGGGGAAACAAAAGTGCGATTTTGTACGGTCCCTTAAAATTTTGTGGCTAGCCCACATGGAAGAGGTCACGTTGATGTCAAAACCGTACTTTTCACACGGCTCCATAACAGATAGCAATGGACATGTCGCAATCTTTTTTTTTAGTTGGGAGGTTTAACGACCACCGTGATTAATTCAGTGGGCTGTAAGCCGTCAGCAGTTCCTAATTTTGGGTCACTAGTTCCAGGGAAGAGCCATCGCCAGAAGTCAAACACAACGTCCATGACTCACCGAGATTCGAACCCGGACCCTTCTCGGACTAGTGATCAGAAGCCATCGCATAGGCCACTGCGCCACCGGAGCGGCTCACGTTGAAATCATCCGTGTATTTTTCATACGGCCTTAAACGCTCTTATGGACATACTAATGGAACTGGTTGCAAAGAAATCATTAATGTAATTTGTACTAGCATTGTGGTATTTCCCGGGTAAAATATCTGTGCAATCACCAAGTTCAGCGGGTGAACGTTAATGAATGAAAAATATATTCCTGTACTTTTCCAGCAAACTTATCTTTAATTTTTTTATTTAGTTAATTTAATTTTACGAAACAAAAAAAGAAAGGAAGAGGAATGGAAATACTTATCTTCGAGGAGACACCTATAGAACAGCTGACATTGATCATCTTTGATCATCTTTTTCTTACCATTTTGATCATCTTTTCTTACCATTTTAAATTTTGAATATCTGGAACTCTCTATTACATTACATTGTATTTCTGCCTGATAAGCCGCCCGTTGGTGGTGAAAGCTAACGTTTATTAATTTGTGATTTTAATACACCATTAACCGGATATTTTCCCACTTGATTGTTATCTACGGTCTGACACATAGACCGTAGGTCGGGTATTGGAATGCTGAACTGTGTTGCAGATCTTAAGAGTAAAAAATGGAACTTTTTACAAAAATTTTGTATGGGGGCCCCTTGACCGCGGGCCCCGATCCGTTCCAAAATCCGTCTACGGTCTAAGTTAGAGCACCATGAGGTAGTATACCAAATTTGGTGGTTCTAAATTGAAAACTGTATATTTGGCGAAAATACTGTATGGGGGCCCCTTCGACCCCGGCCTCCGACCACTTCTAAAAACCGTCTACGGTCTAAGTCAGAGCACCATGAGATAGTATACCAAATCTGGTGGTTTTAAAGTGAAAACTGTAGATTTGACAAATATTGCGTATGGGGCCCCCATTTACCCCGGGCTCCCTACCTTTCCAAAACCCTGTACGATCAAAGTTAGAGCACCATGATATAGTACACCGAATTTGGTGGATCTAAATTGAAAACTGTAGATTTGGCGAAAATATTCCCCTTCGACCCCGGCCTCCGACCACTTCCAAAAACCGTCTACGGTTTAAATCAGAGCACCATGAGATAGTATACCAAATTTGGTGGTTTTAAATTGAAAACTGTAGATTTGACGAATATTGCGTATGGGGGCCCCTTGACCCCGGGCCGCCTACCTTTCCAAAACCCTCTACGGTCAAAGTTAGAGCACCGTGATATAGTACACCGAATTTGGTGGATCTAAATTTAAAACTGTAGATTTGGCGAAAATATTCTATGGGGGCACCTCGACCCCGGGCTCCGACCACTTCCAAAAACCGTCTACGGTCTAAGTCAAAGCACCATGAGATAGTATGCCACATCTGGTGGTTTTAAATTGAAAACTGTAGATTTGACGAATACTGCGTATGGGGGCCCCTTGACTCTCGGGCCCCCTACCTTTCCAAAAACCGTCTACGGTCTAAGTTAGAGCACCATGAGGTAGTATACCGAATTTGGTGGTTCTAAATTGAAAACTGTAGATTTGGCGAAAATACTCTATGGGGGCACCTTCGAACCCGGCCTCCGATCACGTTCCAAAAACCGTCTACGGTCTAAGTCAGAGCACCATGAGATAGTATACCAAATCTGGTGGTTTTAAATTGAAAACTGTAGATTTGACGAATATTGCGTATGGGGGCCCCTTGATCTCGGGCCCCATACCTTTCCTAAAACAGTCTACGGTCTAAGTTAGAGCACCATGAGGTAGTATACCAAATTTGGTGGTTCTAAATTAAAAACTGTAGATTTTACGAAAATTTTGTATGGGGGCCCCTTCGAACCGGGCCTCCGACCCGTTCCATAAACCCTCTACAGTGCTAAGTTAGAGCACCATGAGATAGTATACCAAATTTGGTGGTTTTAAATTGAAAACTGTAGATTTGACGAATATTGCGTATGGGGGCCCCTTGACCCCGGGCCCCATATCTTTCCTAAAACAGTCTACGGTCTAAGTTAGTGCACCATGAGGTAGTATACCAAATTTGGTGGTTCAAAATTGAAAACTGTAGATTTGGCGAAAATATTCTATGGGGGCCCCTTCGACCCCGGCCTCCGACCACTTCCAAGAACCGTCTACAGTCTAAGTCAGAGCACTATGAGATAGTATACCAAATCTGGTGGTTTTAAATTGAGAACTGTAGATTTGACGAATATTGCGTATGGGGGCCCCTTGACCCCGGGCCCCCTACCTTTCCAAAAACCGTCTACGTTCTAAATAAAAGCACTATGAGGTAGTATACCAAATTTGGTGGTTCTAAATTGAAAACTGTAGATTTGGCGAAAATATTCTATGGGGGCCCCTCGACCCTGGGCTCCGACCACTTCCAAAAACCGTCTACGGTCTAAGTTAAAGCACCATGAGATAGTATACCAAATCTGGTGGTTTTAAATTGAAAACTAGATTTTACGATATTTTTGATTGAGTGGCCCTTGACCCCGGGCCTGGGTACTGTTGGAAAAGCGGTACTGGTAACCCCAATTTCTACCAAAATTTTTATCAGGACAACAATTTCTAGAAGTCCCCCTCCCCCTTAGATATACTTTTTTTAGCAATTCATCAAAATCTATCTAAAGCAATTTATTTAGGGATTACTGCGATGTTATGACTTGAGATGTTATGGTGCCGCGATGTTTTTTTTTTTTTTTTGATTGGAGGTTTAACGACCACCGTGAGCAACTCAATGGGCTATAAGCAGTCGCCCGTCCCTAATTTAGGGTCACTGGTTCCAGGGAAGGAAGAGAGCCAGCGCCGTAAGACAAACACGACATCCATGCCTCACCGGGATTCGAAATCGGACCCCGTTCGGACGAATAATCAGAGGCTATCGCTTAGACCACTGCTCCACCGGGGCGGCCGCGATGTTTTGACCTGCGATGTTTTAGTACTGCAATGTTATGGAACCGCGATGTTTTGACCTGCGATGTTTTAGTACTGCGATGTTATGGAATCGCGATGTTTTGACCTGCGATGTTATGTCGGCTATCATATGTCGTGCGATGTTTTGACCTGCGATATTATGTCGTAGACCCTTCTGTGACTGACGGAAACAAAGGCGGGAAGCATTAAAATTCGCGGTTATGGCTATTAGATCTGCGGAAAGTGAAGAAGACATTCTCCCGATTCAAAAACTGTATTTAAAATGCTTAAAAGTGTAAATAAACGAAATCGCTGAAATTGTTAAAACAAAACAATATCCCTTAAAAAAATCGCTAATCCCAAACTACTGTTTTTGTCGCTAAGGCCAATCCAGAATCCCCTAAATTTAGCGACTTTCCCCCAAATTGGCAACACTGGACTAGAGATGTGTCGTTAGCGAACGATTCGTTCTATTTGAACGAAACGGTCAAATGATTCGTTCGCGAACGGTTCTGTCCTGAAAAGAATCGATTCCCACAAGTATAGCGTCTAAAAGAGGAAGCGTGCCGTGCGAACTCAAAAACTGCGTTCGAAATATGTTCCATGCCGCTTCGCGGCGCTGCAGACGGCGTCTGTGTCAAAGAATGTGTGTAGTGTTGTGCAATGTGAACCAAACAACAGGGGTTGGATTAGGATGTAAGTGTACGATTTTCTTAAGGTGGACCTAATGCCTCTGTGAAAACCAGTAATACCACTGTGAACATAAGTACGCTGCTATAAAGGCTTCTACGAACGTAAAAATTTTCATGCACATAAAAAAGAGTTGCCTCTATGGGACAGCTTCCTTATTTTTTTGCAAAAATGTACCAAAAAATAAAAAAATGCTTTTATATCAAAATGTGTTGGTGTGAATCATTGAATATAGATGTCGCTACTGGCTCTAAAACACGCAGTTTACGACCCTTTTTCGCGAATTTAAAATATTATAGACCAAATAATAGAAATTTAACGATGCTAGCCTATTCCTGGTGAATGTTACTAGTGATTACAACCTTTTGATTCAACAAGTAGCGTTTTTTTAGCTGTACTTATGTTCAGCGAGATCGATCTTGAAAATGTTTGATTCTGAACAGAAGCTTTTGGTATGGGTATTACCAACGAGATAGAAGTACGTAGAGCGCTTACGTCGGGAAACGGGTGAAGCCACCGGGAACAAGTGGCAGCCATGTTTGATGAGGTACAGAACGATTTCCGTTCCGTGTTAAGAAAGGGAGTTTTCGTAATGTATGGTTTGATGTTAAATAAGGATATAACTCAGAAATGTTGTTATAAACACTTAGGTGGTAAGACTAAAACTTTAACGTATCAAATAACGCTTTTTATTTTTAGTTGGCGGCAATAGTGTTTTAAAAAGAAAATGATATTTTAATGGATGCAGCTTGCTCTCGTTGAATAAAATCTCATGCCGTAATTTTTTGACATTTCACAAATTTTTGGAACACATTTTTAGTGAAATATAAGTCAGCGGTAACAGAGTAAATGAAAAAAAATGAAAGAAAAAAAGAAAAACTACAGTTGCAGTCAATCCGCAATTTTGGTAAAAATCTTAGATATTCGTCGGTCATCACCATGAGAATGCTGAATCATCCCACAGCTTATCACTCCAAATACATAGACGCCAAATATTTTATGAGAGTTTTAAATAAAAAAAAGTTCGAAGAAAAACGGAAAACAAACAATAAGTTTACAACACAGCCAAGAGGTACCAATATTAAAATACTTTTACCAACTGCCCCTATCTTATATAATCAGAAGAAAACTACTACTTAACTGGTTTTTATTTAATAAAAATTAAAAGTCCTTAGCACTGGGCATGTTTCTAATATGTTTGTTAGCCTTAACATTCGACAACACAGATCTGTAAGTCTTATTCGTAGGTAGGCAAGGCAATTGTGGTAACTTGACCATAATAAAGGTATCTCCCAGCACATACACTAAATACTTCACACAATACAATTCTCTCTCTCTCTATGGATATACACTGGCGGAAAGTGAAAAAAGAACACCAAGAAGGAATTGGCTGACGATCATGAAATTTACATATGTTAATGGGTCGAGTTTACGTAGGTGTGATGTTAATTCGGGAACAACCGGTGAGCGCATCATAATATGCAAATATGATGATGGGCATAATATGCAAATTATCTTCGGTGGTATTTAAGGAGTACAGCGAAGTGAATGTAATCAGTCGTCGGCGTACGGACACGTGCGAAGACCCTGAAGAAGCTGCAATGCCTGGACATGGAAGACGTGTACGATTTCAGCAGTTAGCGGACTTTGAGCGAGGTCGTCTAGTCGGACTCCGCGAGGCCGGGTGGTCGTATTGTCGTATTGCGGAGCGAGTTGGACGGGAAGTATCGGTGGTGGTACGATGGCGGCGTAGATGGTCCGAGGAACACTCCCACACGAGAAGACGTGGAACCGGGAGTCACAGACGGACTGATGAGCGGACCGATCGACGCATAAGAAGAGCGGAGTTGTCAAGCAGAACATC
Organism: Macrothele yani; assembly: GCA_039090855.1. Taxonomy (NCBI): domain Eukaryota; kingdom Metazoa; phylum Arthropoda; class Arachnida; order Araneae; family Macrothelidae; genus Macrothele; species Macrothele yani. Next base: position 66,907,963 of record CM077023.1, on the reverse strand, counting down.
CACTGCTACGCAAATCCGAGCTGCCGTTGCACCCGAGGTGACTGTGCGAACAATCCGCAACCATCTACTGGATGCAGGACTACGTGCACGTGTGCCTCTGGCATGTGTACCTCTGACTCCATCCCACCGTCAGAAACGGCTGCAGTGGTGTCGCCAACGTCTGCACTGGAGAACGCAATGGCGATCTGTCGTGTTCAACGATGAAAGCAGATTCTGCTTGGGAGCCTCCGATGGCCGTATGCGTGTTCGCAGACGCACAGGGGAGCGTTTCCACCCTTTTTGCAACCGCCAGCGACACACAGGGCTTACACCTGGTCTCCTGGTGTGGGGAGCGATCAGCTATCGCTCTCATACACAACTAGTGTTTGTACCGGGTACGTTAAACAGCACCTCCTACATCAACAACATCATTCAGCCCATTGTTGTGCCATTTGTAAGGTCGGTCCATCGTGGTGTTTTCCAGCAAGATAACGCACGCCCACACACGGCACGTGCAACGCAACATGCACTTCAGGGTGTGAGACAACTTCCATGGCCTGCACGTTCACCGGATTTGTCCCCCATTGAGCACATGTGGTATTTTATTGGACAACGACTTATCCGGTCTCCACGGCCAGCCACGACCATCCCCTATTTACGCGTCCAGGTTGAGGATGCTTGGAACTCAATACCCCAAACTTACATCCAACATCTGTACGACAGACTCCATGCCAGAATTGCACAGTGTGACGCAGTTCATGGTAGTTCAACCTCATACTAACCATGTTACATGGAAATGTTATTTTTCAGTTTACCAGCAAATACAGCTGTATTTTGCCATAATGTTTTGATCACGTTATCCTCTGTATTCCGTTATTATGCTGTATAAATTTCGTAGATATCAGACGTCTCCTTCTTGGTGTTCTTCTTTCACTTTCCGCCAGTGTATATATATATGGGTGGATGAAATTTGAAAGCATGTCGGAGTAACATGGAGGAGATAGGCTCAAGACAGACAATTGTGGAAGAAAGTTGGGGAGACCTTATATATATAATGATTATATACAGTATATATATATATCGTAATGACAATGGTTGTCCATGATGATGATATAAATACAATTATCAATCCACTGCTGAATGAAGGTCTCCCCAAATTTCTTCCACTATTGTCTGTCTCTAGCCTGTCTCCTCCATGTTACTCTGGCATGCTTTCGAATTTCGTCCACCCATCTCCCATGGGGTCTTCTGGGTCGTTCTCTGTCCTTCGGAATCCAATCCGAAATTTCGGTTGTCCATCGATGGCAACATGTCCACCCATTCCCATTTCAGTGATTTCACTCTCTCTATATATATTCTTTGAGTTGTCTGAATTCTTTGCATGTCTTTTTTAGTTAAGGTCATACATACAGTATATATATATACATAAATGGTCATGATGTCGCCCACCCTCTCTCTCTATATAATGTATATATATGTATATATATAAAACATTACGTATAAATATTACTTACCTTTTCCTGTATTTTTTATTCTGTTGGTTTACTTTTTGATGTACTTTAACAGCAGGAATAATTTAATACTTTTTTGATGAAAATTATTTTATTTATGTATCTATATGTGTTTATTTGCTGTGTATTATTTAACTATCTTCCAAGGTCTATCCGTAAGAAAAAGAATTGAAAATAATTATTCTCAAGTGCAGTTTAAATAAACTTGGTGGCCTAATTTTTTATTTTATTCATTGAAAATTATTTATTTATGAAAATTATTTTATTTATGTATCTATATATGTTTATTTGCTATGTTTCATTTAACTATCTTCCAAGATTATCCGTAAGAAAAAGAACTCAAAATAATTATTCTCAAGTGCAGTTTGAATAAACTTGGTGGCCTAATTTCTGTTGTGGTCAAAGATATATATGTATATCTCACTTCTGTTAACTTCCCTGTGACCTAGGTATAGACAGACATTGGGGCAATATGATACTCCAAGCGATATTTGGCTCCAAATGCTATTTACAGTTAGCAATACCAATACTGAGTAGCTAAAAATAGTTTTATGTACCTTTTGAACCTAAAAAGACTTCTAATTTTTGGCATCAAAATCTTTCCCTGCTTTTAATACCTGGGCAGGTAAATTTTCTCTGGGCATGTATTATTTTAGATATTTTTCAAGTCTTGGGCTCAATGACTATAAAATTCAGATTATGGACTTTAATTTTTTATTAAACAAAAAATTGTCCTTTTTTTATTTCAGTAAATTAAGTATTTAATGTTTTTTATTTGCACTTTCATATTTTACTTTTTTTAAGAAGCCTAGTTTTTTGTATTCCCACAGTTGAAATTTAGTGGTTTTCACCTGATATTTGTGCACATTTTGGCAATTGTTAAGATGTGCTGCACGTAGTTTTTTTTTTTCAATTTTAAGGGCACAGCCTCTTATTAATATGAAGTGAAAGATCAACAACCACTGATTTGCATTCATGGTGTGCAAAAAGTTTGGTGAGCAAATGTTTATGTTTTGTGTTGTTATTTTGTGGGTTCCTTCAGCAGTCTTGCTGGAAACACCGCAAGTGTGACTGATTTGTATTTTAGAGAAATACAGGCACAACTTGTTCAATTCAAAGAAAGATTGATTTATCTGAGTGATATTTGTTTAATAGTAACCTATCATATGGTTGCTGCAAAAGAAATAACTGGCAATTTGTTGCATGGACATACTGACTGTTTATCCATCATGAATCAGAGGTCACATTCTTCAAAAAAAAAAAAAAATAAATAAATAAAAAAACACCTATCACACAAAAATTAAATGCAAGTAGTTTAATAAGTAGGAATTGTACACCAAATTATACTCAAAATAGTGTAATTATACTAATAACCGAAATTTCTTGGCGTAGAATACAAATAAAACTTTCCAAACTTTCGTGCATCAGCCAGATGGCTTTCTCAAGGAAGGTAGACAACTTTTTTCCTTGAGAAAGATATCTGGTTGAAGTGCGAAAGCTTGGAAAGTTTTATTTGTATTCCATGCCAAGAAATTTCGTATAGTTATACTATTTTGAGTGCAAGTAGTTTTTACATAAAGTTGCTAGTCCCTTTCTTTTGTATTATTTCATTTGTTGAGTATTATACTTTTTTTTTCAATTGTCATTTCATAATTTTTTGCGCATTTTCATAAATACTTTATGTTGTTTGAATTTGTGGGGTACCATTGTACTCCCTGTTTCCTATTTTCAGTTTTAAATCAATATTGCCTGTATTTTTTTTTTGCTATGAGAAAGATCACACACTTGTACTTACACGTTCATAAATAAAGAGTATTCTGTCAAGAAATTTTCAAGCTCCCCATTCTCACTTTGTTGCAGTAATACTACAGATTAATCACTAATCAGAGACAAATGCCTAGAACACAATCTGGGTGACACTGTGCTTTCAGATAGAATACTATATTATTTCCTGACAGGTGTCAGCAAACAATAAATTTATATTACCAATTACAATTATTACTTCTGCAATTTAAGTAACTATAAATTTACTTCTTTACCAATATTTGCTATCTAATGATTATTCGCCATGGGTACATGATTTTTGTCGCTTAAAAGAAATTGTAGGTTCCTAAGATTTTGAAATTTTGTTGCCCCTGGAAGACGTTACATGTACACTCTACAGATTCTAGAATATGTATGCAAATATTAGTTGAAAGACATGCTCAGCATATGCAAAAAATACAGTGTCACTTGAGAACGTCACTCACGTCTACTCAACTCCACGTTAAAATTTGTTGCATGCATTCTAACCTCCTTGGTTGCATGAATGCAAGGAGATTAGAAGTAAGAGGAGATCTCCCTGTGCTTCTGGCGTGACGCCACTTTTGATCAGCTGACTACGCCAATGCGCCCAACCTAAGAATTTCCTGTATATCTCTATGGGGAAATCGCAATTTTGAACGGGTTTTTCGGACCCTTACTCTATCCATACAGGCATGAAAAAAATATCGCCTTTTTTCTTTTAACCGTTTCTTGCTCATTCCCATAATAAAAAATTTCCAGAAAAAACAAGAAAATATGTGTTGATATTTCTTTAAAAAATTGAACAAAATAATGATTTTTTGAGCGGAAGTGCACAGCGCGCATGGTTATTTACTGCCCACGTGCAAGTAACCATGCATACTGCCCATGTGCAAGTAAACATGTTTAAAATATAACCAAAAGCCTAATGTTAAGAAATAAGAAGTCCGTAATATTCCTTCTTTCCATCCTTGGTTTGCATGCGCTAAGCAAAACGGCTTAAGCTACAGGAAGTGACGTCACGTTGCCGAACTCTCGCAGCGTAGACTCCCACACCTCAGAGAGAGGACAGAAACAGCTAATCTGTTTTGGCTTCACTCAAAACGGGTCCCTTCACCTCCTCTTCTTCTAACCTCCTTGCATGAATGGGCCATAAAGGAAGGATATACAGAGAAGACACTGCCTGTATTAAGCTGAAACTCATGACGTCATGAAGTCGACTGCAGCGCACCCGCGGCCTAAAACAGAACTACAGTTGATTTACAGCTGGGCTGCCCTGGATTTACCGCGAACCACGGTAAATCCAGATGTAAATCCAACCACGGTAAACCACGGTAAATCCACGGTAAATGAACAAAGTTATCTTTGTTCATTTCAGCTGTTTGATCTTTGACCTCCCTGCAGAGTGGAAGACGACGTGTACGACATATACCTGTCATTTTCCGGATTCTTTTTGGTTTGCATCTTCCAGTTTCCTGTAACATTCTAATAAGTGGCATTATTCTTGCTTATTCCTCACTGATCGTTAACTTTTCCTTTGTAAATTCCATTAGTACTTAGGTTTCTATGTGTTTTTGTTTCACATTTCATTCACGCATACTTTGTCATTGTTTTCTTTACAATATAGCTTTACGTTCAATTCTGATTTGTATTCCTTTATCATCTGTTTCGATACCTACGTGTTTGGCTTCAATATCTATGGATATTTCGTTATTGTCATCTTTCCGATGCCTCACTTGGCTTAGATTGGGACAGCAGTTGAGGACAAAGGTCATGTGGATGGGGGGACAACGGAAGGGCGGCGCAGAGCAGCTGCTCCTCACCACCCCAGCACTGGGTTGGGGTTGCCATAGCAACCATTGCCGACGGGATGGATTCACGTCACAGTTTGGTTCTGTTTTAGGTCCGTGGGGCGCCACTTTTTTATGGGAGGAGTTTCCACGTGCTCCTATGTCTGTTTCCAATTTATAATCCTTCCTTTATGGAATGGGCCATGGGCTTTAGCAGTAAATACGGGCATACGGCAGAGAGAGGATTTGGTTATTGATAGTTGATCCCGGAAAGAGTCGGAATTCTTGGGGTTCCTATTAGGAGAGAGGTTTTTATTGTTGGTTAGCTTTCTTCTTTTTATTAGCTCATTGTTTTGGATTTGCTAGTTTTCACTTGTTATTCTGTAGTGGTAATTTGTTTTTATCTTACCTTTAGCAACTCCTTTGAGTTGAGTGGATTAGTAGTAGTGTGTGTGAGTATTGAATTGTAACAGTCATTGCTATGGGCAAAGCAAATGTAAGCCGACCTAAGAGGTTTATTCTTAGCAAAAAATCCCATGGTCAGAGGATTCGGCGGTTTACTGAAAAAGCTAGAATGACGCAAATTGACAATACTGGCAATCTTCTGAACTCCGAGAAGTAAGTAAATCCCCCAGTTTGTTGTTTAATTTATTGTTGTGAAATGTGCTGAAAAACTTGTTTGTGAAGTACATGCCAATATTTTCAAATGTGGCGTTAGGGATCTTGATTTGACACCGAAATCCATGTTAAAAGTACATCATCGAAATTCTTTGACTGTACACAGGTCTGCCTAAGTGTTTGTCCATACTCTATTGTATTTCCCATGTAAGAATAAACATCTCCCCCAATTTTTTATTTTTTTTGACATGCAAGTCTAACTAACATTTTGACTGCCCTATGTACTTGGAGCAATGAACTTAAGAATTATAAAAGGTTCACAAATGGGTTTTACTTACCCAAAAATAGGTGAATGCTTCGTTGTATTCACCTTAAATTCATATCCTCCAAGATACAACAGGCATATGAATTGAAACGAATGTTAGAAGTTTCACTACCAAATATTTATTTATAAGCATGTTTTTTAATTCCACCATTTATAGTGGAAACTTGAATTTCACATACCACATTATTTTTATGTATTCCAATGAAAATTTCAGGTTTCCCTTGAAGTATATTGTGAATGTTTTTATTTACAGTATATCTGAATAGTATATTTGGCTTCACCTAGAACCTTCCAATTAGTGGATACCTGTAGTGCAGACTATTTGGGATAGAATGTTGAAGTGCCGTAATGTTCATATGATGCTGCACTCATATTTCTACAGGGCGATCCATTTAAACCAGTACCCTGAAAAACCCTTACATTTTTGCAAGAGATCGCGCAAGGAACTTCTTCTTTTTTTCAATAGAAGCAGCAACTCCTGGAGAATGAAAACCGCCACCCTGAAGAAGATTGTTAACCGTAACTGTAACTCAGCCCGTGATTTGTTCATTGTTGCGTTGTCATTCACTTGCGCGCATTCGGAAACATGCAGTACTCTGTTCCAGAGCGTGTTTTTTTAGTGAAATCGTATTGGGTAACCAATTCTGTCATCAAAACGCAACGAGCATTTCGAAGAGAGTTTGGAGTTCGAAAAGTGCCAAGCAAGTCAAAAATTCTGTCGATGGCAAAAAAAAAAAAAAAAAAAACCTGAGCAAACCGGTTCTTTTCTCAGCGGTAGCCATCACCCTCCGATGCCCCAAACGCGTGTGGACGATGTTCGGCAACGTTTACTTCAATCTCCGACGAAATCGTTGCGCAGATTAAGCCAACAGACAGGATATTCATACGGAACTTGTCAAAGGGCAGCAAAAAAAGCTAATATTCGACCGTTTAAAATGCACGTAATCCATCATCTGCAGGAACCGGACAAGGGAAAGAGAGTAAGTTACTGCAAATGGTTTCAAAATTTTCTTAATTTGCGATTTGATATTCTCTCCATCACATGGTTTACGGATGAAGCCTGGTTTCATCTGTCAGGCTACGTCAATTCGCAGAACAGCAGATACTGGGCTGCCGAAAACCCACACGTTATGTGTGAAACACCGTGTCACGTACCTTCCAGCAGGAAGCACACGACATATAGGCAGATAGCAGTCAGAACGAACGTCCGCGTAGCTCAATTGGTAGAGTGACATATTCCGGAGTGAGGGGATCCGGGTTCGAGCCTCGGCGCGGATAAAAATGACGGAGAAATTTACTTAGTTATAATGGCGCCTGAACTTTCCGGATGACCCGGCCGTTCAAAATGTCGCAATGGTGGGATGCTATTTCCACACCGCGAGATAGGAAAAATAAGAGAATCCCTCTCCAGCGCTCCGAAAAATAAAAAAATAAATAAAAAATGTGTGATGCTGCATTCCACACACCAGATTGACTGGGAGTTCTCAGGTGCACGTTTTACAGCGGATGGCTGCCTTCAGCGACTCATGGTCACGGCTGACCCGTGGGCCATGCCCCCGGCCCTCTTTCGGGGTGGGGGGGGAGATGTGACGTGCCTGCCCAGCAGGACGCACACGACATAAAGGCAGATAGCAGTCAGAACGAACGTCCGCGTAGCTCAATTGGTAGAGCGACTTATTCCGGAATGAGGGGACCCGGGTTCGAGCCCCGGCGTGGACAAAAATGACGGAGAAATTTACTTCGTTATAACCGATGCATTCACAAAAGGTTGGTGTATGGTGTGCGGTTTCGTCTACGAAAATTATTGGTCCCATTTTTTTCTCTGAGACTGTCAACACTAACGTTTATAGCCACATATTCAATGAATTTGTGAAACAACTTGATGACATTGAATTGACAGAGGGCTACTTTCAGCAGGATGGCGCTACGTGTCATACATCGAAAGTCTCAATTGAACTCATAACCAGCTTCTTTGATGACAGATTAATTTCAGAAAACATATGGCCTCCCCGATCTCCGGACTTAACTTCCCCTGACTTTTTTTTATGGGGCTACTTAAAGGATAGAGTTTACAAAACCCATCCAAAAACATTGGATGCATTGCGTGAAACAATCACGACTGAAATTGGCAATGTTACTGTTCGTACTCTACATATGAGACATCACTGAATATGATGCGACGTGTTCAACTGTGTTTACAAGAAAATGGAGGACAATTCCAACATTTGCTTTGATAAAATGATTCTCCAATACCACATGTATAATTCTCAACTTACTGTATGATTTTGTTGTTATTTATAAAAAAGTTATAAGTAAATCACATGGTACTGGTTTAAATGGATCACCCTGTATTTCTGATTGTTGTAAGGAAACATCTTGTGGCGCATCAAGTGGCCAAGGGTGTTTGTTAGGAACAAGTATATTCAGTATCAAGGATTTAGACGTAAGTTGTTTGGTTATGGTTTAAATTACCTGGTTTCTGTTACGAATGTGAGATTTTAATTTTGTGTAATTCATATGGTTGTTTCTATATACAGTGTATCTGAACTTATATATTTTGTATTGCCTGAAGACTACCAGTTTGTCAATCAGACTATTTGAGATAGAATGTTGTGGTGCACAGATGTTCTTATGAATAATGCACTCATATTTCTATGTCTAATTGTTGTAAAGAAACATCTTATAGAGAGCCATGAAGGCTTTTTTAGAAAACAGTATCTACTTCATCAAGGATGATTTAAAAGTAAGATTTGTTTATGGTTGGTTGACTGAAAATTATTTAACGAATTTGCATAAATGCAACATTTATGGAAATACTTGACTTACCCTCTCTGGTACTATTAACTGTGTGTTGGGACATATCTATGTTACAGTAAGATATTTTTCTTATACCAAGTTGTTTGGAAAATAATGGTTGATTTAGAGGGTAAAAATTAAAGATACATACCTCACAGCACATAACCTTGTTTTATTCGAAATAGGCGCCTTCAGCAGCTACACAGCTCTGCCAACCAGTGACAAGTGCTTCAACTCCAGTCCGGAAGAAATCTGGCTCTCTGGATGCATTGTAGACACCATTCCAAAATACCACAGGTGGTCATATTTACATGCAGTGTAACACCCAGGGTACAAATCACCTGCTGTTCCAAATGATGGGTGTGACAGCTTTTCAGGTTGAATGTGAGAGAAGGTTCCTTGTCAGAACTGATCCTTCTAGCTACAGCAATGCCTGCGTAATTTAGATGCTTGAAGTTGTGGGAAGTTCTAGTACCAGGAAGTATCTGTATGTCTGAACCAGTTTGCAAGAGCAGAACAAGCTGCATCTAATGTGCATTTGTCAATAAAGTGGAAACTAACTTTTGTGCAGCTACAGTTATCATCAGATTCCCAAGTGGTCTCTGGATAATCTCATTTCGAGCTAAGCATTTGGTTGTCCCGCTGATTCCATCACATTCTGATTTTCCATGACTTGTAAAAATGACCACTGTGCCTTCAGCTGGAAATTTTCATACAGACACAGGTTGAGGAAGTTGTACATGTTTTTATGCTGTGCAGCACTCCTGTCCCTAAAATAATGTATTTTCTTGATGTGTGGAAATTTTCCTTTAAGAAAATTCACAACTGTTTCCTGAGTTTTGTAAACCATGGATCATCAGATATGAACACAGTGTGATGAAATAGTCTTTTCTGCAACCGAGTTCCTACAATGTACTATGACAGGATGAACAGTACATGACTCAGAAGTCCAATGGTACCCCTGGGCATCTTCGTGGATTGTGAGAGTAGTTCTCACTGAAATCTGTCAAATTTATTGCTGTATCTAATGGTATATCAGGGCTTCCACATGCAACTAAAGTGCAACTCTTTGCAACCTTTTTTGAGGTGATGCAACTAGATTTGGTTGAGAAGAGCGAAAAAGCAACAATTTTTGCGATGAAGGCAACTATTTTCACATGAGGACGAATCTGTGAAACGCACTTTATTATTTTTCCAGAAATTCCAATTCCATGAAGTTTAACTGTGACTGCGATGATTCTGCCGAATGAGAAGAATCATCTCAGTCACAGTTAAACTTCACGATTCTTCCGTGTTTTTAAAATTCTTCAATATTTTTCAATTCTTTTTTGTGAAATTTTTTTCTAAATAGTTATTTATTCAGTTTAAAAAAATATGCAACTTAATAAATAATTATTTATTAATGTGTGAAAATTGAGCAAGGGTTTTCGGAAATTGGTCCTTGGTCGAGCTGTTTGGGAATTTTGGGACTTTTGATTTCTAAAATATAAATAAAATAATTGCGAACTTTTTCGGAAACACGTGGCCAATCATTGCCATAAATTTATTGTTTCTGCAAAAAGAATATTTTTCCGTATTAAAATATTTGTATAAGATGAAAAATGCCTAATGCAGTGTTCTACTAAGAAATTTTTTTCGTAAAACTGCAGTTCAGGCACTTATCGCTTTTCTTGATGAAAATTACCTAGAACGATGCTGAACAATGTCTGGAACATGAAGCTGGCAGTTAAACTTTGCGGAAATGCATAGTAGTTTTTTTAAGAATTTCTGAAATTCAGTCTTCACGCAATGTTTACATAATGTAGGAAACCGATATTTTCAGTTCTTTTTACATAGATGTACACCAGTATCTCGCTGTCGCTCGTCTAACAGCCGCAGCTTTGTGGCTAAATGCTTTGGTTAAGTAATTCACGGCGGGCACAAAATAGCTGGCTCAAGATATCCAGTATCAAACGGGACGTTTTCATCGAGTTAGGCGAGAAGTGCCTAAAGTAAACAATTACCAACTAGATTTTTAATGTTTGTGGGTGTGCATCATTAGACGTTGCTAAGCCCTGTAAATTTTCAGGGAATTTTATCAAGTCTTACAAGACAAACACCCCTGATAATAGATATACACTATCTACCAACAAGTAATTGGACACCTATGATAGCAAAGGAAAACGAAGTTTATTCACCTTCAATAGTTGGTGGAGCCCCCACGAGCGGCGATTACAGCTGCGACCCTCTGGGCATACTCTCAACCAGGCGTTGTACGACTGCTAGCGGTATTTTCTTCCACTCGGCTTGGAGAAGACAGGTCAGTTCCTTCACCGATTTCGGACGGTGGGGGCACCCCTTTAAGTTGACGCTCCAACTCGTACCAGAGGTGCTCGATAGGGTTAAGGTACGGGCTCTGCGCACGCCAATCCATTCGATTAACCCCATTGTCACCATACCAAGCCATGGTGAACCTCGCAACATGACAGGTGGTATCGCCATCCTGAAAGTAACATGGGTCCACCCCGTAAAACTGCCACAACGTAGGAAGCGCATGGTCATCCAAAATGGGGCAGTAGGTCTCGGCGTTGAGTCTACCCGGAATTGCGACCAAGAGTCTCGTGCCATACCAGGAGAAATACCCCCATAGCATAATTCCACCGCCGCTGAACTTCACAGTTGGCACAATACATTCCGGCAGGAGATGTTCTCCAGGCAGACGCCAAACCCAGACCCTGCCATCCGAACGGTAGAAGGTGAACCTTGATTCGTAGCTCCAGAGAACCTGTTTCCACTGTTCAACGGTCCACTGTCGACGTTCTTTGCACCACGTTAGCCGAGCAGCGCTATTGAACTTGGTAGTCAAAGGCTTGTGGGCGGCAGCACGTCCATGATAACCGAGCAGATGGGCTTCTTTACGGATGGTATTCATCGAAAAAACACTCCCGGATGCCTGTTGAACCTCCTCGCGGATGTGGCCCATCGATTTGGTGCGGTTCTTCCGAATTTCTCTGGCCAGCACCCGTCGGTCTCTAACTCCCAGTTTTGTGGGTCTGCCGGGTCGGGAAACATTCCGACAGTCACCTCTCATCTTCCACTTGCCAATCACGTAGGCCACTGTTGATTTTGGGTACTTCAACTCGCTGGATATGTCACGTATGGATCGGCCATTTCTGTGATACCCGACGATTTCACCTTTCTCGAAATCAGAGAGCTCCGAACTGCGTGACATCTTGCAAGCGACTAGTTGCGTTGTTGTTTCCCACACGATATTTAACGGCAGCGGACGTGACGTGTATCAGGACCGCAGATATCGTCGATTGCAGGGGTGTCCAATTACTTGTTGGTAGATAGTGTATATACAAACACCCCGCTAGCTGGCTTGTCACATTCATGATCTATGTATCAGTGGTATAACCTCAAATTGAGAGACGTGTGTTGGCGGGGGGTGGCAGCAGAGGGTGAGGCTTTCAACCTCTGCTGCCCCCCCCCCCAGAACATGAGGGCAAGTTGATTCTATTTGTTTTACATTTATTATTTCAGATTTATCTTTAAAGCTTGAATGGAGGGTGGGGGGTTACACTGATGCAGTGTAATCTGAAAGAAATGGTGCCCACATTTTTTAAGAGAATTTCTATTAATTTTGTCCTTAGTGTTCTAAAATATATTTATTTCTGTCTATGTATATTTTTTTACACAATTTTTTTCTGAGGTGATTTTTAAAAATGGCAGTCATATAGAGTCCTCATAGATTGGTTTAAGAAGACAGTTTAGGATATGAAATTTCATCGTGGTGCAAAGAAATTGATGAAAAAAATGTGAAATGCTCAATCTGTCAAAAAAAAAAAAAAATTATTGTGGCTCAAAGGGATTCCAAGGTGTAACACAGCATTTTTCTACATGCAAGCATAAGGAAAATGCCAGGGTTAAATTGTCTTCTAAACAGTTGCAACTGAAACAAATTTCAGGTGCATCGTCTACAGATGTTTCTCAGTTAGAAATTCCAAAAGCTTCAACATAATCTGGTGCCTCGCAGATGCAATTATTTAGCAGTAATGAAGCTCTTATAAAGGACGGAATTATATGGGCTTTGAAGTCTGTTCAATGTCAAATGGCAGTAAACATAAATGATGATCTGAAACATGTATTTCCTGCTATGTTTCCAAATTCTATTGCTGAGAAATTCCAGTTAGGAAGAACAAAACTGTCTTATTTGATAACAGAGGCATTAGGGCCTTATTTTAGAAACCAAAGTATCACTGAAGCCAGAAAATCTTATTATTCTTTGTTTTTTGATGAAACAACAAACAATGCAGAGAAAGAGCTCTAGTTTCAACTAAGATACTGGTCAGAAGCAGAGCAATAAATAGTATGTCAACATTTGCAGGCTGTTTTTTTTTGGCCATGCTACTGCTGATGATATTGTATTACAGATAGAAAGAGTTTTAAACAGAGCAAGTTTGCCTGAAGGCAAATTACTCATGTTAGGTTCAGATGGTCCCAATATTATTAAAAAAAGTGTGGAACATAATCAATGCACAGCTTATTGAAGAAAGGGGCTATGGATTAATTGGTACCTATAATATACATGCCATTCATAATGAGAACCAAAAGGGACTTGAGGAATATGGTGATGCAGCTTGTGAGCTCATTCAAATGTTATACAAATTCTTCAAGGCATATCCATCAAAGTGGCAAGACTATGAAAAGAGTCAAATCAAGAAAAATGTTCCACAACATCGTTTCTTGAAACACATTTCAAATAGGTAGTTGACTGTGGGACGTGCATCTGAAAGAGTGTTAGAACAGTGGAAAGCTGTTGAGGATTACTTCTGAGTTTTCATACCTTCCCATGATGAAAAACTAATGAGAGAAGGTTTTGCAGCTGAGTTTACAATTCTATTATGTATTGATGTGTATCTATGTCCTCATCATCATCCTTGTCAACCATTATCAATCCACTGCTGGACGAAGGTCTCCCCAAGTTTCCTCCACAACGGTCTGTCTTGTGCCAGTCTCCTCCAGGTCACTCCTGCATACTTTCGAATTTCATCCAACCATCTCCCATGTGGTCTTCTGGGTCTTTTCCTGTCCCTTGGAATCCAATCTAAAATTTCGGCTGTCCATCGATGGTCTGTCCTTCTGGCAGTATGTCCAGCCCATTGCCATTTCAGGGATTTAACTCTGATCATGATGTCTTCCACTCTTGTCATTTTCGGATCCACGAGTTCCTCTTCTTATCTCTCCTGGTTACACCAAGCATGCACCTCTCTATGCTTCTTTGAGTTGTCTGCAGCCTTTGTATGTCTCTTTTAGTTAAGGTTCACGTCTCTGCACCATACATAAGCACTGGAAGGATGCATTGATCAAACACTTTTCTTTTAAGACATAATGCCATATTGCTCTTGATAATTATTCTGTTTCTTCCAAAAGCTCTCCAGGCAAGTTTTGTACGCCGATTAATTTCTTCATCAATGTGACCCACACTTGATATCTGCTGTCCAAGATAAGCGTACGTGTCTGTTATCTCCAGTTTTTCGCCATCAATCGATAAATCTTCATTTCTTGTAAAAGCATTGAACATCACTTTTGTCTTCTGAAAGTTCATTTTTAATCCCACTTGTTTACTCTTGTCAGCAAGTTCCTGGATCATACTCTGCAGTTCTGATGGGGTAGTTGCAAAAATGACTACGTCATCAGCAAAACGAAGGTGGGTTAGATAATCTCCATTAATCTTTATCCCTTTGTTTTCCCAGTTCAGTGATTGAAAGACATTTTCCAATGTGGCATTAAATAGCTTGGGAGATATAGTGTCACCTTGTCTCACTCCCTTTCCAATTTTTTATGTGTGTTGTATTTTCAAACAGCCGAATCTTTGCACTTGCATTTCCATAGATGTTATTAATAATATTAATATATGCATCTTCAATACCGCAGGATTTCAGAGCCATTGTAACTGCTGATGGTTTCACCGAATCAAAGGCTTTTTCATAATCGATAAAAGCCATGCACAATGGAAGTTCATATTCCCTCGCTCTTTCAATTAGTTCTCTCAGTACGTTGATATGATCTATTGTGCTGTAGCCACTCCTGAATCGAGCTTGTTCTCTCGGTTAAGCCATGTCCAGTGTTACCTTCAAGCGGTGTGAAAGAACTTTAGTGAAGCTTTTATAAACCACTGATAGGAGGCTGATAGGTCTGTAGTTCCTGAGATCCTCAATGTCACCTTTTTTATGGAGCAGGGTCATTGTAGCGTTGTTCCAATCCTCAGGAATCTTCCCTCCATTACGGCATGGAGTGAAAATTTGGGCGAGTACTGTTTCGATTTCTCCACTTGCTTCTTGTATGACGTCTACAGTAATTCCATTTTCTCCTGGAGCTTTCCCCCGCTTCATGTTCTTGATTGCATGTGCAACTTCTGCTGGGAGGACTGGAAGAACTCTGGTACTGGTACCTTTCATGATGTCTGGAGTACATGTATCATCCCTTTCGTATAATTTGGAGTAGAAATCTTTCACTCTTGTCAAAATTTCGCCTCTATTTCTTGTTACAGAACCATCTTCTTTTGTCAGTGCCATAATCTGTTTTCTTCCCTTACTGAGATGTCCCTTTGCTATCTTTAGGCTTTGGTTGTTTTCAATTGCTTTCCTCACTAGTTCACAGTTGAATTTCCTTACATCTTCAGTGATACTTTTTCGTACTGTCTTGCATAGCTCTATATAGATATTCCACTTTGGAAGTCACATCTTCTTTAGTTGTCCTCATCTCTCTTCTTTTTTGCATCAACATTTTGGTTTTTCTTGATAATTCGTTCACATGGAACTTGTTCTTAGACCCAGCTAATTTTGTTGCTGTTTCCATCAGAGCTTTGGTTACTTTTTTGTTAACTTCAGAAATATCCACTTCTTCCAATGTTAGGCCTTCTACAGCAGAAAATCTGTTCTTCAGTTCCAACTTGAAGGTATTATGGTGTTTTTTAAGGTTGGTTATGTCAATACATTTTGCTTGTCTTATGAGCTTCCCACTTTCGAGTTTAGTGTTGAGGTGCATCTTACATCTCACCAATCTATGGTCACTACCTGTGTTGAACTTGTTTAGCACACTGCTGTCTTCTATGACGAATTTTTTTGTTACACATAATAAAATCAATTTCACTTGTCGTTCCATTTGGATGTCTCCATGTCCATTTCCTGTGTGGCTTTTTCTTGAAAAAGGAGTTCAAGATGAAAAACCCTTCTGCTTCTGCAAACTCAACGAGAGTATTTCCACGCTGGTTTCTGTTGCCGTGACCGAATTTACCTACTGAAGTTTCATTCTGTTGCCGTTGCCCTATTTTTGCATTGAAATCTCTCATAATTATCTTCAAGTGCTGCTTACCTTTATTATTTAGATGACGAATTTCCTCATAAAATTCTTCAATTTCTTCTTCAGAATGACTTGTGGTGGGTGCATAAGTTTGAATAATCTGAGCCTGGTATCTTATCGAGAGTTGGATAACGAGTCGTGCAGCTTTGTCAGAGGAACATTCAACTTCTACAACTTTATCCTTCAGTTTCTTGTTTTTTTATAAATCCAACACCACTAGTTCTGCCAGTATCTGTCCCACGATAGTAGAAGAGATGTCCACTTTTCAGTTCAATGATATTTCCTTTTCTCCTTACCTCACTTAGCCCGACGATGTCCCACTTGATCTTTTGTAGTTCCTCTTCCAATTCAAGAAGCCTTGAATCAGAAGATAGGGAGCGTCCATTTTACGTAGCCAAGGTCAGCATCAGATGGCAGCCTAGTCCGGTCCTCCGGTGATTCTTAGCACCCTATGCCTTCATGTCGCACTGGTCGCTGCCTTGGCCAGGTACATTCTAGCTGTTGGAGACTGAGGGCCCAGATTTAAGTTGTGGAGTTGTTTTGGAAGGGTTTGGCCATAACTCACCACGCTGGCCAAGCGGGTTGGTGAGTGTGGGATAGCATTTCCTCTAATCCCGATGGTATAGTTATACCGCTATTGGCGGTCGTTAGAGCCCCTTTAGTGGGAACAGGATGCACCACGAGAAGGCGGGGTTGACATTTGTCAAGGAGAGGCTGTGATGTTACGCATTACCTGACCTTACATCCCATCTATGTCATACGATATGTTATGTATGTCAATTATATTGATCTAAATTTTTTGTTTATATTCTGTGGCCTTATTGTAATATACATAATGTGCTCTTATTGATGTGATGTTCAGTTTTTTAATCAGATGCAACTAAAAAGGCAACTAAAATTGCTCTTCTGTGCAACTATTTTTGAAAATTTATGCAACTGAAGCAACTACTTTCTTGACTTCCTGGCTGTGGCAGCCCTCAGTGGAGGATTTCCAACTAGGCGCACTTGGCACGCGCCTTGGGCCCCAGAACTTGAGAGGCCCCGAAAACGTATACATAATTGGATTGTCAGTATTCCTTTGATTTTCATAGAAAAAAATGCAGACCTTCTTAATTTTCCGATGAAAACAAAAAGAAAATTGCTTTCAAGAAATTGTCCAAATTCTTGCTTTCCTGCAGTGATTGAGGAAGTTCTTTTTGTCCACTTTTTTTGCTCCATGGCATTCGTCTATACCAAAACTCCTCCACGAAATTCATCCATGCTTTTCAAGTGAAGCAATGTGCATGAATTGCACTTTACCCGTATTTTCTAATGTGGATAACTTTTTCAGTTGCCAGTGTCTTCAAGTATTTTTATTTTTGCTCGTTTCCTACTAATTTGGTCAAAATGTCAAAAACAGGATAATTTTCCAAAGCTGAAGCAATGGAAAGAGCAGGTTTTATAATTGAAATGCATTCCAATTTTATGAAATTTTATGACCATAAATTTGCCAAGAAACTCGCAACTGAAAATGTGTTGCCGTGGTCTAGCGCAGTGGTCTAAGCGATGGCCTCTGATCATTCGTCCGAAAGGGGCCCGGGTTCGAATCCCGTGAGGCATGGATGTTGTGTTTGTTTTACGGCACTGGCTCTCTCCCTTCTCTGGAACCAGTGGCCCTAAATTAGGGACGGGCGACTGCTTATAGCCCACTGAGTTGCTCATGGTGGTCGTTAAACCTCCAATCAAAAAGAAAAAAGTGTTAAAGTTATCAGTTTTACCTAACGTATCGAACTCAAAAAGAACGTTTTCTGTGTCTGAAACAATCTCTTCGTTGCGCAAAGCTAAAATTTACGAAATTTCCACTTTGAGAACTCCTAGCGGAAAATTTATGAACTAGTAGTGAAATTTAAAATGAGAAAATTTGAATGAATTTTTATGTCCGCAAAAATAACTTTTGAAAAATCTGTGGAAACCAATTTTTTTGGCCTTCAACAGGAAATTAACCAACTCACTGGAAAATTTAAGTGTTTGAGAAGAAACAGTTAAGATTAATCTGAGAGGCACAAAAATAATATTTTTCTTTAAGTTGAATAGTTTATTCACAACAGAATTTCAATTTTTTGAATTTCCGACTTGATAGTCCTTTGCGGTATTTAAAGTGCCGAACTTAATATCCTTAAATTTCCCATTAGCCGGAAAAATAATTTTTGAAATATCTCTAAAAACAAGAAGTTCGATGTGCACGGGCAGACAAAAGGATTACACTAGCACTGTTTCTTACAGAACCTTCTAATAATGGAAAGACGGAATGGGATTCTAAAACGTGTAACAACGAACTTTTTTATCGACTATTTTTTTTTTTTTTTTTTGCTAATCTGACGGATGAAAATTTTTGAGACGATAAGAAGGTGGAGGGGCCCCCTGAATCTTTTAGTGCCTAGGGCCCCAAAAGATCTAAAGTCGCCTCTGGCAGCCCTGTATATTTTCTTTTAGACTTTATAGAATGAAGATTGTGACTTGGCTGTGAAAGAGTGTGGAATCAGTTTTTTCAATCTTGCTAGCTAAATCATCATGTGCTGATGAACTTTTTATCATCTGTGTCCTGTTAGTTGATACCTATTGAGAAAATTTGTTGTTTCACTTTCATCATGATCTTCAAACCTGGATTTCTAAGTAGCTTACTAGATGTGGTTTTGCGGGATATTTACTACAGGCGTTCTCTCTTTGCTTCTTCACACACTAAATACGTACTTACAATACGCACGTAACAACAGTGCAAGGCTTTGAACATCGACCACCTACAACCGAGAGGTACGTGAAAGATTTTTCTTTGAATCATATTCGATTACCGCGACATATATTCGCAGCGAGTATTAATAACTTCCAACCGAGAAATTGCTTTCCACTCAAAGGAAACATAACATGTAAAAAGTTACAGCAGTTAAAACCAC
The DNA here is from genome assembly GCA_039090855.1 of Macrothele yani. Lineage (NCBI taxonomy): Eukaryota > Metazoa > Arthropoda > Arachnida > Araneae > Macrothelidae > Macrothele > Macrothele yani. The sequence continues at coordinate 66,888,888 of CM077023.1, read as the reverse complement.
CATTAAATGGTTCTACCTGAAAAAATAATAAATACTTATAGCTGTCTTCGGTTAGTGCAGCACAAAGGAGTAGTATGACATTTTGATGAATTGTACATACATATACAAAAACATACCACTTTGGTTGCAAAGAGCAAAACTTAGAGAAACTCACCTTAACATCAGGATACTCCCTCACACTTAAAACTCAAATACGATTCATAAAGGTTATCCAAAATCAATCGCTTTTTCTTGTAATTCCCCCCCCTCACATTCTCACTGCATCTTTGATTCCAGGCATAACTGTAGACTGCTTTTCACTCCCATAAAAGTTTCTCACTAAATCAGTGATTTTAGTTTTTTCCCACATCCAAGAAATCTGATTCAGCTAAAAATCTCTCTTCCTTATCAAGTCTCTGAGTTTGGCAAAAAGCATAGTCAGACAAAACAAATGTTTCTTGTATATTTTTACGTGTCCATGTCAGTGAAACCGAATTAGTTAGTAGTTGGATTTCAATTTGTCTTTCACGATCTTTATGAGCTTGTCTATACCAGCTCCACATGCTTAAATGTGTTTTGGCTTCTTTTGTTGAAATCTCAACCTCTAGTATTTTTTTAATTTTGCTTCATACATTTACCTCAAATTTTTCTAACTTTTTCCTTCCATATGATACCTTGTTCTGTCACCAAGGGCATGCAATTTTAAAGTATAACAACCTACCTCAGTAAGAGCTTTTCTATATTACAAGAAAAAGCGATTGATTTTGGATAACCTTTATGAATCGTATTTGAGTTTTAAGTGTGAGGGAGTATCCTGATGTTAAGTGGTATGTTTTTTTACATACATATACAAAAACATACCACTTTGGTTGCAAAGAGCAAAACTTAGAGAAACTCACCTTAACATCAGGATACTCCCTCACACTTAAAACTCAAATACGATTCATAAAGGTTATCCAAAATCAATCGCTTTTTCTTGTAATTCCCCCCCTCACATTCTCACTGCATCTTTGATTCCAGGCATAACTGTAGACTGCTTTTCACTCCCATAAAAGTTTCTCACTAAATCAGTGATTTTAGTTTTTTCCCACATCCAAGAAATCTGATTCAGCTAAAAATCTCTCTTCCTTATCAAGTCTCTGAGTTTGGCAAAAAGCATAGTCAGACAAAACAAATGTTTCTTGTATATTTTTACGTGTCCATGTCAGTGAAACCGAATTAGTTAGTAGTTGGATTTCAATTTGTCTTTCACGATCTTTATGAGCTTGTCTATACCAGCTCCACATGCTTAAATGTGTTTTGGCTTCTTTTGTTGAAATCTCAACCTCTAGTATTTTTTTAATTTTGCTTCATACATTTACCTCAAATTTTTCTAACTTTTTCCTTCCATATGATACCTTGTTCTGTCACCAAGGGCATGCAATTTTAAAGTATAACAACCTACCTCAGTAAAAGATGAATTGAGCTTTTCTATTTCTTTCTTCTCAACATCAGTTATATCTTTTGGAGGTAAATCAATGTTGCTATAGGTATCGGCACTTTCATCAGCATTCTCCACATCACTTTTAAATAAAATACCTCAACCATAGGCGCCGACTTCTGGAAAATGCGAGGGGTGCTGAAATTCAAAAGGCAGGTCCCATTTCCAGTGTTGAAATTTTAGATGCTTAAGTGGACCTTGCCTTCATGTAAATGCGAACAAACCGGTACATGATTTCATGATAAAGGTATTACATTTTTTATAGCAACCAAATTCTCGAACCCCATTTTAATTCTTCCAATTTAATTTTCTGTAATGTGCGCACAAGAGCTCCTATAATTTTTTTTCTGTTGGACAAAATTTAAGCATTTTGTTTGGGACTACTACCAGAAAACCAAACCTGTTGAAAAAGGTTGAGATTGGCAGTATATATCATTTGTCAAAACATATAGTAAGAGATTGCTTTAGCAGTAACAAACAAACTGACGTGTTCAGCGTTGGAATGGAACGCGCTTCATAATCGTTGCACGGTATTATTTTCCTTACTTGTTTATTGTTAGCATTTAGCGTATAACGCAGCATATATCACAGTGAATTTTTTGCTTTGATCAACAAGTGTAACTTGGAAATCACCACCCCCACCCTGCCATCATTCATCTTGCAGTCCATGTGAACCGGTTGTTATCGATTTGGCACATCACCCCTGCGTGGATCGGTTGGTGTTACTATTGGTGACTGCTTATATGTTTTATAAAGCTGGGGAGAAAAAAAGCCTCACAGAATTATGTCAAACAAACAATAACTGCAACAACAACAGCAAAGAAAAAACACCTTCAAAATTATCCTTTGAGCGATAAAAGCTCATTTGCAGTCTCGCTGTGTGTCTTCTGCTCTCGGACAGTCATTCATTACTCCCGCTCTGACATTTATGGCTTTATGACCCTACCGAAGCTCATTGCGTGCATTGTGAGCTGCTGACAACTTACCGATGTGCAAGGAACGTGACTGAGAAAAAAATTAAAAAATTAAATCTGTAGCTTTAAACAATTAGGAAGGTAGGGGAAAAAGCAGGGGTTTGAGCACCCCTTGAAATTATTATAGGGTAAAACTAGGGTTTGAGCACCCCTTGAAATTATTTGGGGTGTGCGGAGTACCCCCAAATAATTTCAAGGGATGCTCAAACCCCTGAGCACATCCATAGTTGGCGCCAGTGACCTCAACATTGAGAACACAGCTATTGTTCTGGTTTCACTTTAAAAAAAATCATTAATAGATATTAACATTGAGTAAAAATCCTAGCCAACTTCAAAAATTACAATATTACATTGAATAAAATCCCAACTTCCAAACTTTACATATTTACATTGTAAATTTTTGATATTTACATTGAGTAAAATCAGAACTTCCAAAATTACAAAAATGTTGTACATTTTTGTAATTTGCAATCTTTACATACGAATTTGATTAATAGATGGTGCTAGAAGCACATCGCACTGCAGACTATCTGTGTATGACGGATTTGCCTCCATAGAGAGAGGTTGGTGTAAATTGTGTAGCGAAGAGCTCATCATTTCTACATGCCATTTTATGTAATAAATTGTTGTGTTTTTAAAATGTGATTGTGATAAATAATTGAAGGTCAAGGTGGAGTAGTATTTTGGTTACATCGTAGCAATCAAGATGAAGCAGCAAATAAGAAATAATAAAATTTAATCAACCAAACCATCCCTCCAACATACCATTGCGCAACAACCAACATTACCCTGGTTTCACTTTAAAATTCTTCATTAATAGATATTTACATTGAGTAAAAATCCTTGCTGTGGTTTTGCACAATAATGAAAGTGATGTAATAAAAACTATGATTCCCTAAAATTTAATTCACAAGGTCACAAAAAAAATATATCATACTAAAAACATAAAATCACATTAGGTCCTTACGGTCTTGCTTAAAGAAATCAGATGTGCGAAACTGAAGATGGTCTAAAAATAGTGCTCCTTATAAAAAAATCTTAAAACCAAAAAATATGTAAAATTTCAAGCTGTGCAAATTTGCTCCAGTAGTTATTTTGAATAGGAGACTTAGGTTTTGGGATAAGTTGAAATAATTGTCATCTGGCAGCCATTTTCTCAGAATGGCAGGAAAAAGTGTATAATATTTGCAGAAAGAATGAAAAAGCCATAAATTTTATTCCTGGATATGATAGAACATACCTCCAGGTTCATGTAAAAAATATATATATTTTAGGGTTATATCTTTCCCTCACACTGATAATAATTCAGTTTTAGGTAAACCAATGCTTTCTGCTGAAAAAATGAAGGCTATGAATATTTTATTGCTTTTCTAGTGGACTAAAAGAGACATTTAGAGTGTTTAAATATTTTTTTCTGAAATCCTCATGACTGCACTGATAAGGTTGTAAAATTTCAAAGAGATTGAATAATTTGCGACTGAAATGGAATTTTTTTGGTAAGCAAGGTCCCATCTTAGATGAATAATCAGGAAACAGCGCTTATACCACTGCGCCACAGGGGTAGCCCCTAGGTCTTCCCAAACAACATAATAAAATGTAGCTGTAATCATATTTTTTTATTGAAGTCATTTTACAGGCACACGAACAAAGCCAGGTCGTAAATGCCTTTTCAGCAAAAAACTTAGAGTGATGGGGATGATTCTTCAATTTTTGACACTTTCCAATGTGCACAATTGACCCCAGGTCACTGCATGACTCAATCTGATGAGTGTTGCAGTAGACTCATGTTCTTCGTCTTTACCATGAAACAAAATTTACCTCTGGAAAATACCCTGAAGAGCAATTGAATTAGAGACAGCTGGCGTTATGCAAATATGGCGCTGTGGGCGGCCCTGTAAACGGAAACGACATGACGTATGCAGCGATCCGACAATATGAGAAGTGATGCGACGTGAATCAGTAAGAGTCGGACGTAGTGTGGGTAAGACGAAGGATCTAAGCGCATTTGATCGTGGGCAAATTGTCGGGGCCCGACGAATGGGTCACTCCATCTCGGAAGTCGTGCAGGCACTGAGAGTTTCACGAGCCACTGTGTCACGGGTGCACCGTGAGTACATCGAATCCTGTAAAACCATCCCTGCAAGGGACAACTGCCGTGAACAACAGCGTGTGGATGAGCGGGGTCATCGTCGGCTAGGTCGCATTGTAACAGCGGATAGACTGGCCACAGTGCCAGAAATCACTAGGCAATTTAACGCTGGTGCACAAAAACGTGTAAGCAGCCACACCATCCAGAATCATCTCCTCGCTATGGGATACAGAAGCCATCGTCCCACGAGGGTACCGCTGCTGACCGCACATCACAGGGTGCAAAGATTAGCATTGGCGCAGGAACATCGCCACTGGACCCTACCCATGTGGAAAAATGTTGCCTGGACTGATGAGTCGAGATTCACGTTGGTACATGCGGATGGCAGGATACGATTACGGCGCAAACCACATGAAGCGATGGATCCATCTTGCCAACAGGGTACTCTTCAAGCTGCTGGGGGTGGCATTCTTGTCCGGGGACTGTTTACGTGGACCGAAATGGGACTCCTGGTACGTGTGACATCGTCACGCACAGGTCAACGTTACCGGGATATCCTGGACGACCATTTGCTTCCATTTGTGCGTCTTCAACATCCCACTGGGGACCTCATCCTGCAACAAGACAATGCACCGTGCCATCACTCCCGAATTGTATCCGAATGGTTGGATGAGCACTCCACCGACGTGACCTCGCTTCCTTGGCCAGCTAAGTCACCTGACCTCAATCCCATCGAGCACATCTGGGATGCCATCGAGAGAGATGTTCGAGGCTCTGACCCCCTCCATCAAATCTTCGTGAACTGTGGGAGCTTGTTCAGGATCGTGGATCCGTATGGCTTTCCAACGCTTCCGGTGTCTTGTCGAGTCCATGCCGAGACGAATCGCCGCCGTCATCAGGGCGAAAGGTGGTGCTACACGTTACTAGACAGGTATCTCTAATTCAATTGCTCTTCAGTGTATACCCAGCACTAAAAGACATCTCCAACAGGACACTTATAGTCCTTCTATAGCTCCCTACAGCTTTGAACTGCTGATATCCGGGTACGGAAAACTGGCCACATTGCAATTTCAGTGCCATAAAATTGTTCTGAATAAACAAATATCGTTTGGCCATATTCTCCACTACTTGAGTAACTATTGTTCACAAAACATATTTTTTTAATATTTCATTTTCAATAAGAAATTTAGACATTTCCATGATTTTTGGGCCAAAGACAAAGCAAAGAACTGGCCACAAAAATTTAAGGGGCCGTATAAAAATTGCGTTTTGACCGCTTTGTGGCCATGTCGCCGGACAGGTTTCCAGAGTTTGCACATGCCCGCAGAGAATTTGTTGAGTTGTAATTTATATACCCTGAAATTCTTTCGTTGAGTTGTAGATTACAAACATTTTTTACAAGGAATTACATTAAAGTTCGCAATTAAAAATACGAAATTACGGAAACTTTATGTGACTCAGATAACCAACTTCTGGGGACGTGGCCACGAACCAGTCAAAAACCCAATTTTTATACGGCCCCTCCAGCTCATATCCGCACTGTACACACGTTTTTTTTCTACATAAATGTTTCACACAGACACTTGCCTGTTTTTCAATACGTAAGTGAAAAACATGAAATATCTGTGGGTGTATCTGATAAGTGATAAAATAATTTTTAAATCACTTATTGGCTGACAGACGTTGAATGAATGAATGAATCCGGGCTACAAATAATTGCTAATTTGAGGCGTAATTTCAGCATGAATCCATAGGTAAATGTATTTTTGGAAACAGGGAGATATAATGTTGTAACTATGAAAGAACTGTAATACACAAATGATATAAGGAAGACCAGCACATTTTTTTAGGAATATGCAGTGATCACGGGACATTTTCAAAAAAATATTCTAGTGGCTTTTCTGTTCATTACATTTTAAATCCGGAATAGCTGCTTTACTTTTGGAGTTATTGTCGATGATGACTTTTTGGCCAATTTTCAGCGTTTTTGACCGTGCAAAATGACTTCAAAACGATATAGTTTCAATTATCTCCGAAACTAATAGCAATAGGAAAACCGTACAGCACCACTTAGGTTAGATTATAAATGCAAACAAGACTATGTAGTTAAATCCGGAATAGCTGTTTTAGTTTTGGAGTTATTGTCGACGGTGTCTTTTTGGCAAATTTTCAGCGTTTTTGACCGTGCGAAATAACTTCAAAACGATATAGCTTCAAATTTCTCCGAAACTAATAGCAATAGGAAAACCATACTGATCCACTCAGGGTAGTTTATAAACGCAAACAAGACTGTGTAGTTGAATCCGGAACAGCTGCTTTGGTTTTGGAGTAATTGACGATGGTGACTTTTTGGCAAATTTTCAGCGTTTTTGTCCGTGCGAAATGACTTCAAAACGATATAGTCTCAATTATCTCCGAAACTAATAGCAATAGGAAAACCGTACTGCACCACTTAGGGTAGTTTATAAACGCAAACAAGACTATGTAGTTAAATCCGGAATAGCTGTTTTACTTCTGGAGTTATTTTCGATGGTGTCTTTTTTGCCAATTATCAGCGTTTTTGACCGTGCGAAATGACTTCAAAACGATATAGTCTCAATTATCTCCGAAACTAATAGCAATTTGGAAAACCATACTGCACCACTTAGGGTAGTTTATAAACGCAAACAAGACTATGTAGTTAAATCCAGAATAGCTGTTTTACTTCTGGAGTTATTTTCGATGGTGTCTTTTTTGCCAATTATCAGCGTTTTTGACCGTGCGAAATGACTTCAAAACGATATAGTCTCAATTATCTCCGAAACTAATAGCAATAGGAAAACCATACTGCACCACTTAGGGTAGTTTATAAACGCAAACAAGACTATGTTGTTAAATCCGCAATAGCTGTTTTACTTTTGGAGTTATTGTAGATGGTGTCTTTTTGGCCAATTATCAGCGTTTTTGACAGTGCGAAATGACTTCAAAACGATATAGTCTCAATTATCTCCGAAACTAATAGCAATTGGAAAACCGTACTGCGCCACTTTGGGTAGTTTATAAACGCAAAAGTGTGTAGTTAAATCCGGAAAAGCTGTTTTAGTTTTGGAGTGATTGTCGATGGTGTCTTTATGGCAAATTTTCGGCGTTTTGACCGTGCGAAATGACTTCAAGACGATATAGTCTCAATTATCTCCTTAGGTCAATATTGAAGGTGTAAACCACCTGAATTAATGAAAAATTGTCATAAAAGTTATATAAAACCGAAAAACATTGCATTATAAGATTAATAAACCACCCGAAAAAAAAAACTGGTTCATTAATTAACAACGCTAATTTGATACATTCACAAACAGAAATCCATATCTATTAAAGTCCAAGACCATGTCAAAAACACTATAGGAAAAAAAAAGACTAACATCAAGGAATCCATCTGAAACATCTCTGAACATCAAAAGACACACCAGAATTCATCAATCATCAAACACATTATATGTTTTTATGAAAGCTTTAACGTCCTCTATACGTTTATAATACGCTTCGTAATAGTTGTCCAAAAGTTCAGGAACAGGATTTTTCATAATTATCCAATTCAACATGAAATTTTGTTGACGTACAATAGCATTTAACTTATACGTATTGTCTTCATAAAACTTAGAAGTCAGTGGACATTTCTTTTTATTAGGCCCAAAAAAATCTCTCATTTCCAGAATATCAAAAGAATCGTCATAATCAGGGCAAGTTGCAAGAAGTTCCGGGAGAAGACGATACCGTGCTGGCATATTACTTTCATCCTCCCATTCAGAATCCAGAAGACAACAAACTTTCATATTAGACATAAATTCCAGATTGATACATTCCATAGGTCTGCTTCGTTTTGACGGATCACCAGAAGAATCAGTACTGGGTAGTTTAGGTGTCGAAGCCGAACTTGCGTTCTCTGCGAAATTCTGTAAAGCTACTCAACAGTCCTGTAAGTTAGCAATGCCCAAAGTACCAATATTTACTGATGTCTGAGTCCCGGGATCCAAAGAAGTCGGCATTTCAATCAATGTCTTCTCTATCGGCTCGACTGGATCCACCACTCGGGTTTCACAAGTCTCAGCCACAGTAGAAACGAAATCAACGACATGTGAAATACCATGCCCTAAATCCGATCTATCTTCAGGTACAGCAATTCTTTCATCAAGGGAATCGGAGAGACTCTTCCTCGAGGGTGGCCTATGTACATACGTGCATTTAGCACGGATGTGCCCTCTTTCATTGCAAGCGTAACAAAAAATTCCTGTATAAATATTAAACGTAAAACTATGAGAATCCAATACAATTTCAACCTCTTTGGGACAAGTCTGAAGAGCAGATTCCTTTGGGAAGATAACCCGGAGAGTCCGCTTCAACCCACCAACATGACAATAATTTGAAGATTTCGGGGATTCTATAACTCTATGAACTGGTCCCACCACCCGGCTAAACTGTGAAAGAAGAACTATCAACGCAGAATCCGGTACCTCAAGTGGCACCGGAGACGGAGACAAAGTTACTGTGATCGGTCGCTCACGTGCATAAGCAGGATATAAAATTTGATGATTTATAGAAATCCCTTGCTTTAAAACAAGTTTACAATCGGCACTATTTATAAACAACACTGATATACCACGTTTACAACGACCGATTCCTTTAATAGCTTCTCTCGGCACTCGTTCTTCCAAAGCTTTCAAATATACAGGTAACGAAGTCTGTGGTAACGCATGAAAAATAATAGTTTTCTCAAAAAGATCATGGAAATCTTAACATATCTTTGAATCCTTTTCGAAAGTGAGACGAAAGCGATTTCCCTGTCACTCAATCTCTGACGCGAAACGCTGATCACTCGTATTAGCAGAATTCTCCTTCAAAACCATAGACGCCCAACTGCAAGTTCCCGTCTCCATAGCAACACTCTTCTGCATTTCTATCGCAGAAGAAACTCCTTCAGCAGCAACGCACGAAGACACGCTTTGTTGATTTCCAGGACCGGTTTGACTTGTTGGATTCTTATCTTTTGAGAAGCTCCGTTCAATCACCATGGCAACCCTCTCAGAGGTCACGGAAGAAACACTCGGCGATGTCTTATCAGTAGGTTTCGCTCCACGTTGAACAGCCTATTGTCGATGGGCACGTGCAATATGGACGATGGAAATCGCCATTTGGAGCACTCGTCAACGGCGAGCACAAACACAAAATACAACTCTTGCTATGAATAAATTATAAGACCCAGCGCTCCCAAACTTCACCAAAAAAAACATGGAACACTCATACACACGTCACATCACTTCAAACTATCCCACGCACGATATTTCTACATGAACACTAGCTAAAACCCGGTAGCTCGACAACACACGATATTTCTACATGAACACTAGCTAACACCCGGTAGCTCGACAACACACGATGCACGACGAAACAAATAGCAATAGGAAAACCGTACTGCACCACTTTGGGTAGTTTATAAACGCAAACAAGACTATGCAGTTAAATCCCGAATAGCTGTTTTAGTTTTGGAGTTATTGTCAAAGGTGTCATTTTGACAAATTTTTAGCGCTTTTGACCGTGCCAAACGGCTACAAAAACTTATAGTCTCAATTATCTCCGAAACTAATAAAAATAGAAAAACCATACTGCATCACTTAGGGTAGTTTATAAATGCAAACGAGGCTATGTACTTAAATCCGGAATAGCTGTTTTAGTTTTGGAGTTATTGTGGATGGTGTCTTTTTGGCAAATTTTCAACGTTTTTCACCGTGCGAAATAACTTCAAAACGATATAGTCTCAATTAACTCCAAAACTAATAGCAATAGGAAAACCGTACTGCACCACTTACGGTAGTTTATAAACACAAACAAGACTATGCCGTTAAATCCCGAATAGCTGTTTTAGTTTTGGAGTTATTGTCGAAGGTGTCATTTTGGCAAATTTTAAGCATTTTTGACCGTGCCAAATGCTTACAAAAACTTACAGTCTCAATTATCTCCGAAACTAATAAGAATAGAATAATCATACTGCATCACTTAGGGTAGTTTATTAATGCAAACAAGACTATCTTGTTAAATCCGGAATAGCTTTTTTAGTTTTGGAGGTATTGTCGATGGCGTCTTTTTGGCAAATTTTTAGCGTTTTTCACCGTGCGAAATGACTTCAAAACGATATAGTCTCAATTAACTCCAAAACTAATAGCAATAGGAAAACCGTACTACACCACTTAGGGTAGTTTATCAACGCAAAGAAGATTATGCAGTTAAATCCGGAATAACTGTTGTAGTTTTGGTGTTATTATCGATGGTGTCATTTTGGCAAATTTTTTCCGTTTTTGACCGTGCCAAATGGCTACAAAATCCTATAGTCTCAATCATCTCCGAAACTATTACGAATAGAAGAACCATACTGCATTACTTAGGGTAGTTTATAAACGCAAACAAGACTATGCAGTTAAATCTGGAATAGTTTTTTAGGTTTTGGAGTTAATGTCGAAGGTGTCATTTTGGCAAATTTTTAGCGTTTTTGACCGTACCAAATGCTTACAAAAACTTACACTCTCAATTATCTCCGAAACTAATAAGAATAGAATAATCATACTGCATCACTTAGGGTAGTTTATAAATGCAAACAAGACTATGTAGGTAAATCCGGAATAGCTGTTTTAGTTTTGGAGTTATTGTCGATGGTGTCTTTTGGCAAATTTTCAGCGTTTTTCACCGTGCGAAATGACTTCAAAACGATATAGTCTCAATTAACTCCAAAACTAATGGCAATAGGAAAACCGTACTGCATTACTTAGGGTAGTTTATAAATGCAAACAAGACTATCTTGTTAAATCCGGAATAGCTTTTTAAGTTTTGGAGGTATTGTCGATGGCGTCTTTTTGGCAAATTTTTAGCGTATTTCACCGTGCGAAATGACTTCAAAACGATATAGTCTCAATTAACTAAAAAACGATATAGTCTCAATTAACTCCAAAACTAATAGCAATAGGAAAACCGTACTGCCCCGCTTAGGGTAGTTTATAAACGAAAACAAGACTATGCAGTTATATCCGAAATAGCTGTTTTAGTTTTGGAGTTAATGTCGATGGTGTCTTTTTGGCAAATTTTTTTCAGCGTCTTTCACCGTGCGAAATGACTTCAAAACGATATAGTCTCGATTAACTCCATAACTAATAGCAATAGGAAAACCGTACTGCACCATTTAGGATAGTTTATAAACGCAAACAAGACTTTGTAGTGAAATCCGGAATAGCTGTTTTAGTTTTGGAGTTAATATAACCGCGCCAAATGGCTACAAAATCCTATGGTCTCAATTATCTCAGAAACTAATACGAAGAGAAGTACCATACTGCATCACTTAGGGTAGTTTATAAATGCAAACAAGACTATGTAGTTAAACCGGGAATAACTGTTTTAGTTTTATAGTTATTGTGGATAATGTCTTTTTGGCAAATTTTCAGCGTTTTTCACAGTGCGAAATGTCTTCAAAACGATATAGTCTCAATTAACTCCAAAACTAATAGCAATAGGATAACCGTACTACACCACTTAGGGTAGTTTATAAACGCAAAGAAGACTATGCAGTTAAATCCGGAATAACTGTTTCAGTTTTGGTGTTATTGTCGATGGTGTCATTTTGGCAAATTTTTTGCGTTTTTGACCGTGCCAAATGCTTACAAAAACCTATAGTCTCAATTATCTCCGAAACTAATTAAAATAGAAAAATCATACTGTATCACTTAGGGTAGTTTATAAATGAAAACAAGACTATGTAGTTAAATCCGGAATTGCTGTTTTAGTTTTGGAGTTATTGTGGATGGTGTCTTTTTGGCAAATTTTCAGCGTTTTTCACCGTGCGAAATAACTTCAAAACGATATAGTCTCAATTAACTCCAAAACTAATAGCAATAGGAAAACCGTACTGCACCACTTACGGTAGTTTATAAACACAAACAAGACTATGCCGTTAAATCCCGAATAGCTGTTTTAGTTTTGGAGTTATTGTCGAAGGTGTCATTTTGGCAAATTTTAAGCATTTTTGACCGTGCCAAATGCTTACAAAAACTTACAGTCTCAATTATCTCCGAAACTAATAAGAATAGAATAATCATACTGCATCACTTAGGGTAGTTTATTAATGCAAACAAGACTATCTTGTTAAATCCGGAATAGCTTTTTTAGTTTTGGAGGTATTGTCGATGGCGTCTTTTTGGCAAATTTTTAGCGTTTTTCACCGTGCGAAATGACTTCAAAACGATATAGTCTCAATTAACTCCAAAACTAATAGCAATAGGAAAACCGTACTACACCACTTAGGGTAGTTTATCAACGCAAAGAAGATTATGCAGTTAAATCCGGAATAACTGTTGTAGTTTTGGTGTTATTATCGATGGTGTCATTTTGGCAAATTTTTTCCGTTTTTGACCGTGCCAAATGGCTACAAAATCCTATAGTCTCAATCATCTCCGAAACTATTACGAATAGAAGAACCATACTGCATTACTTAGGGTAGTTTATAAACGCAAACAAGACTATGCAGTTAAATCTGGAATAGTTTTTTAGGTTTTGGAGTTAATGTCGAAGGTGTCATTTTGGCAAATTTTTAGCGTTTTTGACCGTACCAAATGCTTACAAAAACTTACACTCTCAATTATCTCCGAAACTAATAAGAATAGAATAATCATACTGCATCACTTAGGGTAGTTTATAAATGCAAACAAGACTATGTAGGTAAATCCGGAATAGCTGTTTTAGTTTTGGAGTTATTGTCGATGGTGTCTTTTGGCAAATTTTCAGCGTTTTTCACCGTGCGAAATGACTTCAAAACGATATAGTCTCAATTAACTCCAAAACTAATGGCAATAGGAAAACCGTACTGCATTACTTAGGGTAGTTTATAAATGCAAACAAGACTATCTTGTTAAATCCGGAATAGCTTTTTAAGTTTTGGAGGTATTGTCGATGGCGTCTTTTTGGCAAATTTTTAGCGTATTTCACCGTGCGAAATGACTTCAAAACGATATAGTCTCAATTAACTAAAAAACGATATAGTCTCAATTAACTCCAAAACTAATAGCAATAGGAAAACCGTACTGCCCCGCTTAGGGTAGTTTATAAACGAAAACAAGACTATGCAGTTATATCCGAAATAGCTGTTTTAGTTTTGGAGTTAATGTCGATGGTGTCTTTTTGGCAAATTTTTTTCAGCGTCTTTCACCGTGCGAAATGACTTCAAAACGATATAGTCTCGATTAACTCCATAACTAATAGCAATAGGAAAACCGTACTGCACCATTTAGGATAGTTTATAAACGCAAACAAGACTTTGTAGTGAAATCCGGAATAGCTGTTTTAGTTTTGGAGTTAATATAACCGCGCCAAATGGCTACAAAATCCTATGGTCTCAATTATCTCAGAAACTAATACGAAGAGAAGTACCATACTGCATCACTTAGGGTAGTTTATAAATGCAAACAAGACTATGTAGTTAAACCGGGAATAACTGTTTTAGTTTTATAGTTATTGTGGATAATGTCTTTTTGGCAAATTTTCAGCGTTTTTCACAGTGCGAAATGTCTTCAAAACGATATAGTCTCAATTAACTCCAAAACTAATAGCAATAGGATAACCGTACTACACCACTTAGGGTAGTTTATAAACGCAAAGAAGACTATGCAGTTAAATCCGGAATAACTGTTTCAGTTTTGGTGTTATTGTCGATGGTGTCATTTTGGCAAATTTTTTGCGTTTTTGACCGTGCCAAATGCTTACAAAAACCTATAGTCTCAATTATCTCCGAAACTAATTAAAATAGAAAAATCATACTGTATCACTTAGGGTAGTTTATAAATGAAAACAAGACTATGTAGTTAAATCCGGAATTGCTGTTTTAGTTTTGGAGTTATTGTGGATGGTGTCTTTTTGGCAAATTTTCAGCGTTTTTCACCGTGCGAAATGACTTCAAACCGATATAGTCTCAATTAACTCCAAAACTAATAGCAATAGGAAAACCGTACTGCACCATCTAGGGTAGTTTATAAAAGCAAACACGACTATTCAGTTAAATCCAGAATAGCTGTTTTAGTTTTTTTGATTGGAGGATTACGACCACCGTGAGCAACTCAATGGGCTATAAGCAGTCGCCCGTCTCTAATTTAGGGTCACTGGTTCCAGAAAAGGGAGAGAGCCAGTGCCGTGAGACAAACACAACATCCATGCCTGACCGGGATTCGAATCCGGACCCCTTTCAGACGAAAGATCAGAGGCCATCGCTTAGACCACTGCGCCACCGGGGCGGCATTTTAGTTTTGGATTTAATGTCGAAGGCAAATTATGGCAAATTTCTAGCGTTTTTGACCGCGTCAAATGGCTACAAAATCGTATAGTCTCAATTATCCCCGAAACTAATACGAAGAGAAGTACCATGCTGCATCACTTAGGGTAGTTTATAAATGCATACAAGACTATGTAGTTATATCAGGAATAAATGTTTTAGTTTTGCAGTTATTGTGGATGGTGTCTTTTTGGCAAATTTTCAACGTTTTTCACCGTGCGAAATGTCTTCAAAACGATATAGTCTCAATTAACTCCAAAACTAATAGCAATAGGAAAACCGTACTACACCACTTAGGGTAGTTTATAAACGCAAAGAAGATTATGCAGTTAAATCCGGAATAACTGTTGTAGTTTTGGTGTTATTATCGATGGTGTCATTTTGGCAAATTTTTTCCGTTTTTGACCGTGCCAAATGGCTACAAAATCCTATAGTCTCAATCATCTCCGAAACTTTTACGAATAGAAGAACCATACTGCATTACTTAGGGTAGTTTATAAACGCAAACAAGACTATGCAGTTAAATCTGGAATAGTTTTTTAGGTTTTGGAGTTAATGTCGAAGGTGTCATTTTGGCAAATTTTTAGCGTTTTTGACCGTGCCAAATGCTTACAAAAACTTACACTCTCAATTATCTCCGAAGCTAATAAGAATAGAATAATCATACTGCATCACTTAGGATAGTTTATAAACGCAAACAAGACTTTGTAGTGAAATCCGGAATAGCTGTTTTAGTTTTGGCTACAAAATCCTATAGTCTCAATTATCTCCGAAACTAGTACGAAGAGAAGTAACATACTGCATCACTTAGGGTAGTTTATAAATGCAAACAAGACTATGTAGTTAAACCGGGAATAACTGTTTTAGTTTTATAGTTATTGTGGATGGTGTCTTTTTGGCAAATTTTCAGCGTTTTTCACCGTGCGAAATGTCTTCAAAACGATATAGTCTCAATTAACTCCAAAACTAATAGCAATGGGAAAACCGTACTACACCACTTAGGGTAGTTTATAAACGCAAAGAAGACTATGCTGTTAAATCCGGAATCACTGTTTCAGTTTTGGTGTTATTGTCGATGGTGTCATTTTGGCAAATTTTTTCCGTTTTTGACCGTGCCAAATGCTTACAAAAACCTATAGTCTCAATTATCTCCGAAACTAATTAAAATAGAAAAATCATACTGCATCACTTAGGGTAGTTTATAAATGAAAACAAGACTATGTAGTTAAATCCAGAATAGCTGTTATAGTTTTTTTTTTTTTTTTTTTGAATGGAGGATTACGACTACCGTGAGCAACTCAATGGACTATAAGCAGTCGCCCGTCCCTAATTTAGGGTCACTGCTTCCAGGAAAGGGAGAGAGCCAGTGCCGTTAGACAAACACAACATCCATGCCTGACCGGGATTCGAACCCGGACCCCTTTCAGCCGAAAGATCAGAGGCCACTGCTTAGAGCACTGCGCCACCGGGGCGGCATTTTAGTGTTGGAGTTAATGTCGAAGGCAAATTATGGCAAATGTTTAGCGTTTTTGACCGCGCCAAATGGCTACAAAATCCTATAGTCTCAATTATCCCCGAAACTAATACGAAGAGAAGTACCATGCTGCATCACTTAGGGTAGTTTATAAATGCATACAAGACTATGTAGTTAAATCAGAAATCACTGTTTAAGTTTTGCAGTTATTGTGGATGGTGTCTTTTTGGCAAATTTTCAACGTTTTTCACCGTGCGAAATGACTTCAAAACGATATAGTCTCAATTAACTCCAAAACTAATAGCAATAGGAAAACCGTACTGCCCCGCTTAGGGTAGTTTATATACGAAAACAAGACTATGCAGTTATATCCGGAATAGCTGTTTTAATTTTGGAGTTAATGTCGATGGTGTCTTTTTGCCAAATTTTTAGCGTTTTTGACAGTGCGAAATGACTTCAAAACGATATAGTCTCAATTAACTCCAAAACTAATGGCAATAGGAAAACCGTACTGCATTACTTAGGGTAGTTTATAAATGCAAACAAGACTATCTTGTTAAATCCGGAATAGCTTTTTTAGTTTTGGAGGTATTGTCGATGGCGTCTTTTTGGCAAATTTTTAGCGTTTTTCACCGTGCGAAATGACTTCAAAACGATATAGTCTCAATTAACTCCAAAACTAATAGCAATAGGAAAACCGTACTGCCCCGCTTAGGGTAGTTTATAAACGAAAACAAGACTATGCAGTTATATCCGGAATAGCTGTTTTAGTTTTGGAGTTAATGTCGATGGTGTCTTTTTGGCAAATTTTTTTCAGCGTCTTTCATCGTGCGAAATGACTTCAAAACGATATAGTCTCGATTAACTCCATAACTAATGGCAATAGGAAAACCGTACTGCACCACTTAGGATAGTTTATAAACGCAAACAAGACTTTGTAGTGAAATCCGGAATAGCTGTTTTAGTTTTGGAGTTAATATAACCGCGCCAAATGGCTACAAAATCCTATAGTCTCAATTATCTCAGAAACTAATACGAAGAGAAGTACCATACTGCATCACTTAGGGTAGTTTATAAATGCAAACAAGACTATGTAGTTAAACCGGGAATAACTGTTTTAGTTTTATAGTTATTGTGGATGGTGTCTTTTTGGCAAATTTTCAGCGTTTTTCACCGTGCGAAATGTCTTCAAAACGATATAGTCTCAATTAACTCCAAAACTAATAGCAATAGGATAACCGTACTACACCACTTAGGGTAGTTTATAAACGCAAAGAAGACTATGCAGTTAAATCCGGAATAACTGTTTCAGTTTTGGTGTTATTGTCGATGGTGTCATTTTGGCAAATTTTTTGCGTTTTTGACCGTGCCAAATGCTTACAAAAACCTATAGTCTCAATTATCTCCGAAACTAATTAAAATAGAAAAATCATACTGCATCACTTAGGGTAGTTTATAAATGAAAACAAGACTATGTAGTTAAATCCGGAATTGCTGTTTTAGTTTTGGAGTTATTGTGGATGGTGTCTTTTTGGCAAATTTTCAGCGTTTTTCACAGTGCGAAATGACTTCAAACCGATATAGTCTCAATTAACTCCAAAACTAATAGCAATAGGAAAACCGTACTGCACCATCTAGGGTAGTTTATAAAAGCAAACACGACTATTCAGTTAAATCCAGAATACCTGTTTTAGTTTTTTTTTTTTTGATTGGAGGATTACGACCACCGTGAGCAACTCAATGGGCTATAAGCAGTCGCCCGTCCCTAATTTAGGGTCACTGGTTCCAGGAAAGGGAGAGAGCCAGTGCCGTGAGACAAACACAACATCCATGCCTGACCGGGATTCGAACCCGGACCCCTTTCAGACGAAAGATCAGAGGCCATCGCTTAGACCACTGCGCCACCGGGGCGGCATTTTAGTTTTGGAGTTAATGTCGAAGGCAAATTATGGCAAATTTTTAGCGTTTTTGACCGCGCCAAATGGCTACAAAATCCTATAGTCTCAATTATCCCCGAAACTAATACGAAGAGAAGTATCACGCTGCATCACTTAGGGTAGTTTATAAATGCATACAAGACTATGTAGTTAAATCAGGAATAACTGTTTTAGTTTTGCAGTTATTGTGGATGGTGTCTTTTTGGCAAATTTTCAACGTTTTTCACCGTGCGAAATGTCTTCAAAACAATATAGTCTCAATTAACTCCAAAACTAATAGCAATAGGAAAACCGTACTACACCACTTAGGGTAGTTTATAAACGCAAAGAAGATTATGCAGTTAAATCCGGAATAACTGTTGTAGTTTTGGTGTTATTATCGATGGTGTCATTTTGGCAAATTTTTTCCTTTTTGACCGTGCCAAATGGCTACAAAATCCTATAGTCTCAATCATCTCCGAAACTATTACGAATAGAAGAACCATACTGCATTACTTAGGGTAGTTTATAAACGCAAACAAGACTATGCAGTTAAATCTGGAATAGTTTTTTAGGTTTTGGAGTTAATGTCGAAGGTGTCATTTTGGCAAATTTTTAGCGTTTTTGACCGTGCCAAATGCTTACAAAAACTTACACTCTCAATTATCTCCGGAACTAATAAGAATAGATAATCATACTGCATCACTTAGGGTAGTTTATAAATGCAAACAAGACTATGTAGGTAAATCCGGAATAGCTGTTTTAGTTTTGGAGTTATTGTGGATGGTGTCTTTTGGCAAATTTTCAGCGTTTTTCACCGTGCGAAATGACTTCAAAACGATATAGTCTCAATTAACTCCAAAACTAATGGCAATAGGAAAACCGTACTGCCCCGCTTAGGGTAGTTTATAAAGGAAAACAAGACTATGCAGTTATATCCGGAATAGCTGTTTTAATTTTGGAGTTAATGTCGATGGTGTCTTTTTGCCAAATTTTTAGCGTTTTTGACCGTGCGAAATGACTTCAAAACGATATAGTCTCAATTAACTCCAAAACTAATGGCAATAGGAAAACCGTACTGCATTACTTAGGGTAGTTTATAAATGCAAACAAGACTATCTTGTTAAATCCGGAATAGCTTTTTAAGTTTTGGAGGTATTGTCGATGGCGTCTTTTTGGCAAATTTTTAGCGTTTTTCAACGTGCGAAATGACTTCAAAACGATATAGTCTCAATTAACTCCAAAACTAATAGCAATAGGAAAACCGTACTGCCCCGCTTAGGGTAGTTTATAAACGAAAACTAGACTATGCAGTTATATCCGGAATAGCTGTTTTAGTTTTGGAGTTAATGTCGATGGTGTCTTTTTGGCAAATTTTTTTCAGCGTCTTTCACCGTGCGAAATGATTTCAAAACGATATAGTCTCGATTAACACCATAACTAATAGCAATAGGAAATCCGTACTGCACCACTTAGGATAGTTTATAAACGCAAACAAGACTTTGTAGTGAAATCCGGAATAGCTGCTTTAGTTTTGGAATTAATATAACCGCGAAAAATGGCTACAAAATCCTATAGTCTCAATTATCTCCGAAACTAATACGAAGAGAAGTACCATACTGCATTACTTAGGGTAGTTTATAAACGCAAACAAGACTATGCAGTTATATCTGGAATAGTTTTTAGGTTTTGGAGTTAATGTCGAAGGTGTCATTTTGGCAAATTTTTAGCGTTTTTGACCGTGCCAAATGCTTACAAAAACTTACACTCTCAATTATCTCCGGAACTAATAAGAATAGATAATCATACTGCATCACTTAGGGTAGTTTATAAATGCAAACAAGACTATGTAGGTAAATCCGGAATAGCTGTTTTAGTTTTGGAGTTATTGTGGATGGTGTCTTTTGGCAAATTTTCAGCGTTTTTCACCGTGCGAAATGACTTCAAAACGATATAGTCTCAATTAACTCCAAAACTAATAGCAATAGGAAAACCGTACTGCCCCGCTTAGGGTAGTTTATAAACGAAAACAAGACTATGCAGTTATATCCGGAATAGCTGTTTTAAGTTTTGGAGGTATTGTCGATGGCGTCTTTTTGGCAAATTTTCAGCGTTTTTCACCGTGCGAAATGACTTCAAAACGATATAGTCTCAATTAACTCCAAAACTAATAGCAATAGGAAAACCGTACTGCCCCGCTTAGGGTAGTTTATAAACGAAAACTAGACTATGCAGTTATATCCGTAATAGCTGTTTTAGTTTTCGTTGGTGTCCTTTTGGCAAATTTTTTCAGCGTCTTTCACCGTGCGAAATGATTTCAAAACGATATAGTCTCGATTAACTCCATAACTAATAGCAATAGGAAATCCGTACTGCACCACTTAGGATAGTTTATAAACGCAAACAAGACTTTGTAGTGAAATCCGGAATAGCTGCTTTAGTTTTGGAATTAATATAACCGCGAAAAATGGCTACAAAATCCTATAGTCTCAATTATCTCCGAAACTAATACGAAGAGAAGTACCATACTGCATCACTTAGGGTAGTTTATAAATACAAACAAGACTATGTAGTTAAACCGGGAATAACTGTTTTAGTTTTATAGTTATTGTGGATGGTGTCTTTTTGGCAAATTTTCAGCGTTTTTCACCGTGCGAAATGTCTTCAAAATGATATAGTCTCAATTAACTCCAAAACTAATAGCAATAGGAAAACCGTACTACACCATTTAGGGTAGTTTGTAAACGCAAAGAAGACTATGCTGTTAAATCCGGAATCACTGTTTCAGTTTTGGTGTTATTGTCAATGGTGTCATTTTGGCAAATTTTTTGCGTTTTTGACCGTGCCAAATGCTTACAAAAACCTATAGTCTCAATTATCTCCGAAACTAATTAAAATAGAAAAATCATACTGCATCACTTAGGGTAGTTTATAAATGCAAACAAGACTATGTAGTTAAATCCGGAATTGCTGTTTTAGTTTTGGAGTTATTATGGATGGTGTCTTTTTGGCAAATTTTCAGCGTTTTTCACCGTGCGAAATGACTTCAAACCAATATAGTCTCAATCAACTATAAAACAAATAGCAATAGGAAAACCGTACTGCACCATCTAGGGTAGTTTATAAAAGTAAACAAGACTATTCAGTTAAATCCAGAATAGTTGTTTTAGTTTTTTTTTTGATTGGAGGATTACGACCACCGTGAGCAACTCAATGGGCTATGAGCAGTCGCCCGTCCCTAATTTAGAGTAACTGGTTCCAGGAAAGGGAGAGAGCCAGTGTGGTTAGACAAACACAACATCCATGCCTGACCGGGATTCGAACCCGGACCCCTTTCAGACAAATGATCAGAGGCCATCGCTTAGACCACTGCGCCACCGGGGCGGCATTTTAGTTTTGGACTTAATGTCGAAGGCAAATTATGGCAAATTTTTAGCGTTTTTGACCGCGCCAAATGGCTACAAAATCCTATAGTCTCAATTATCCCCGAAACTAATACGAAGAGAAGTACCATGCTGCATCACTTAGGGTAGTTTATAAATGCATACAAGACTATGTAGTTAAATCAGGAATAAATGTTTTAGTTCTGCAGTTATTGTGGATGGTGTCTTTTTGGCAAATTTTCAACGATTTTCACCGGGCGAAATGTCTTCAAAACGATATAGTCTCAATTAACTCCAAAACTAATAGCAATAGGAAAACCGTACTACACCACTTAGGGTAGTTTATAAACGTAAAGAAGACTATGCAGTTAAATCCGGAATAACTGTTGTAGTTTTGGTGTTATTATCGATGGTGTCATTTTGGCAAATTTTTTCCGTTTTTGACCGTGCCAAATGGCTACAAAATCCTATAGTCTCAATCATCTCCGAAACTATTACGAATAGAAGAACCATACTGCATTACTTAGGGTAGTTTATAAACGCAAGGAAGACTATGCAGTTAAATCCGGAATAACTGTTGTAGTTTTGGTGTTATTATCGATGGTGTCATTTTGGCAAATTTTTTCCGTTTTTGGCCGTGCCAAATGGCTACAAAATCCTATAGTCTCAATCATCTCCGAAACTATTACGAATAGAAGAACCATACTGCATTACTTAGGGTAGTTGATAAACGCAAACAAGACTATGCAGTTAAATCTGGAATAGTTTTTTAGGTTTTGGAGTTAATGTCGAAGGTGTAATTTCGGCAAATTTTTAGCGTTTTTGACCGTGCCAAATGGCTACAAAACGATATAGTCTCAATTAACTCCAAAACTAATAGCAATAGGAAAACCGTACTCCACCACTTAGGGTAGTTTATAAACGCAAACAAGACTATGCAGTTAAATCCCGAATAGCTGTTTTAGTTTTGGAGTTTTTTCGAAGGTGTCATTTTGGCAAATTTTTAGCGTTTTTCACTGTGCGAAATGACTTCAAAACGATATAGTCTCAATTAACTCCAAAACTAATATCAATAGGAAAACCGTACTAAACCACTTAGGGTAGTTTATAAACGCAAACAAGACTATGTAGTTAAATCTTTAATAGGTGTTTTAGTTTTGGAGTTATTCTCGATGGTGTCTTTCTGGCAAATTTTTTTCAGCGTTTTTCACCGTGCGAAATTACTTCAAAACGATTTAGTCCCAATTAGATCCAAAACTAATAGCAATAGGAAAACCGCACTGCACCACTTAGGGTAGTTTATAAAAGCAAACACGACTATGCAGTTAAATCCAGAATAGCTGTTTTAGTTTTA
The DNA here is from genome assembly GCA_039090855.1 of Macrothele yani. Lineage (NCBI taxonomy): Eukaryota > Metazoa > Arthropoda > Arachnida > Araneae > Macrothelidae > Macrothele > Macrothele yani. Next base: position 66,865,906 of record CM077023.1, on the reverse strand, counting down.
TAGTTAATGCCGACGGTGACATTTTGGCAAATTTTTAGCGTTTTTGACCGTGCCAAATGGCTACAAAACCCCATAGTTTCAATTATCTCCAAAACTAACACGAAGAGAAGAACCATACTGCATCACGTAAGGTAGTTTATAAATGCAAACCAGACTATGTAGTTAAATCGGGAATAGCTGTTTTAGTTTTGGAGATATTGTGGATGGTGTCTTTTTGGCAAATTTTCAGTGTTTTTCACCGTGCGAAATGACTTCAAAACGATATAGTCTCAATTAACTCCAAAAGTAATAGCAATAGGAAAACCGTACTGCACCACTTTGGGTAGTTTATAAACGCAAACCAGACTATGCAGTAAAATCCCGAATAGCTGTATTAGTTTTAGAGTTATTGTCGATGGTGTCATTTTGGCAATTTTTAGCGTTTTTGACCGAGCCAAATGGCTGCAAAGCGATATAGTCTCAATTAACTCCAAAACTAATAGCAATAGGAAAACCTTACTCCACCACTTAGGGTAGTTTATAAACGCAAACAAGACTACGCAGTTAAATCCCGAATAGCTGTTTTAGTTTTGGAGTTATTGTCGAAGGTGTCATTTTGGCAAATTTTTAGCGTTTTTGACAGTGCCAAATGCTTACAAAAACCTATAGTCTCACTAATCTCCGAAACTAATTAGAATAGAAAAATCATACTGCATCACTTAGGGTAGTTTATAAATGCAAACAAGTCTATGTAGTTAAATCCGGAATTGCTGCTTTAGTTTTGGAGTTATTGTGGATGGTGTCTTTTTGGCAAATTTTCAGCGTTTTTCACAGTGCGAAATGACTTCAAAACGATATAGTCTCAATAAACTCCAAAACTAATAGCAATAGGAAAACCGTACTGAACCACTGAGGATAGTATATAAATGCAAACAAGACTTTGTAGTGAAATCCGGAATAGCTGTTTTAGTTTTGAAGTTATATTCGATGGTGTCATTTTGGCAAATTTTTTCCGTTTTTGACCGTGCCAAATGGCTACAAAATCCTATAGTCTCAATCATCTCCGAAACTAATACGAATAGAAGAACCATACTGCATTACTTAGGGTAGTTTATAAACGCAAACAAGACTATGCAGTTAAATCTGGAATAGTTTTTTTGGTTTTGAAGTTAATGTCGAAGGTGTCATTTTGGCAAATTTTTAGCGTTTTTGACCGTGCCAAATGGCTACAAAACGACATAGTCTCATTAACTCCAAAACTAATAGCAATAGGAAAACCGTACTCCACCACTTAGGGTAGTTTATAAACGCAACCAAGACTATGTAGTTAAATCCGGAATAGCTGTTTTTGTTTTGGAGTTATTGTGGATGGTGTCTTTTTGGCAAATTTTTTAGCGTTTTTCACTGTGCGAAATGACTTCAAAACGATATAGTCTCAATTAACTCCAAAACTAATATCATTAGGAAAACCGTACTAAACCACTTAGGGTAGTTTATAAACGCAAACAAGACTATGTAGTTAAATCTGGAATAGCTGTTTTAGTTTTGGAGTTATTCTCGATGGTGTCTTTCTGGCAAATTTTTTTCAGCGTTTTTCACCGCGCGAAATGACTTCAAAACGATTTAGACCCAATTAGATCCAAAACTAATAGCAATAGGAAAACCGTACTGCACCACTTAGGGTAGTTTATAAAAGCAAACACGACTATGCAGTTAAATCCAGAATAGCTGTTTTAGTTTTATAGTTAATGCCGACGGTGACATTTTGGCAAATTTTTAGCGTTTTTGACCGTGCCAAATGGCTACAAAACCCCATAGTTTCAATTATCTCCAAAACTAATACGAAGAGAAGAACCATACTGCATCACGTAAGGTAGTTTATAAATGCAAACCAGACTATGTAGTTAAATCGGGAATAGCTGTTTTAGTTTTGGAGATATTGTGGATGGTGTCTTTTTGGCAAATTTTCAGTGTTTTTCACCGTGCGAAATGACTTCAAAACGATATAGTCTCAATTAACTCCAAAAGTAATGGCAATAGGAAAACCGTACTGCACCACTTTGGGTAGTTTTTAAACGCAAACCAGACTATGCAGTAAAATCCCGAATAGCTGTATTAGTTTTAGAGTTATTGTCGATGGTGTCATTTTGGCAATTTTTAGCGTTTTTGACCGAGCCAAATGGCTGCAAAACGATATAGTCTCAATTAACTCCAAAACTAATAGCAATAGGAAAACCTTACTCCACCACTTAGGGTAGTTTATAAACGCAAACAAGACTATGCAGTTAAATCCCGAATAGCTGTTTTAGTTTTGGAGTTATTGTCGAAGGTGTCATTTTGGCAAATTTTTAGCGTTTTTGACCGTGCCAAATGCTTACAAAAACCTATAGTCTCACTAATCTCCGAAACTAATTAGAATAGAAAAATCATACTGCATCACTTAGGGTAGTTTATAAATGCAAACAAGTCTATGTAGTTAAATCCGGAATTGCTGCTTTAGTTTTGGAGTTATTGTGGATGGTGTCTTTTTGGCAAATTTTCAGCGTTTTTCACAGTGCGAAATGACATCAAAACGATATAGTCTCAATAAACTCCAAAACTAATAGCAATAGGAAAACCGTACTGAACCACTTAGGACAGTATATAAATGCAAACAAGACTTTGTAGTGAAATCCGGAATAGCTGTTTTAGTTTTGAAGTTATATTCGATGGTGTCATTTTGGCAATTTTTTAGCGTTTTTGATTGTGCCAAATGGCTTCACAATCCTATAGTCTCAATTATCTCCGAAACTAATAAGATTAGAAAAACCATACTGCATCATTTAGGGTAGTTTATAAACGCAAACAAGACTATGTAGTTGAATCCCGAATAGCTGTTTTAGGTTTGGAGTTATTGTCGATGGTGTCTTTTTGGCAAATTTTCAGCGTTTTTCACCGTGCGAAATGACTTCAAAACGATTTAGTCTCAATTAGCTCCAAAACTAATAGCAATAGGAAAACCGTACTGCACCATCTAGGGTAGTTTATAAAAGCAAACAAGACTATTCAGTTAAATCCAGAATAGCTGTTTTATTTTTTATTTTTTTTGATTGGAAGTTTACGACCACCGTGAGCAACTCAATGGGCTATAAGCAGTCGCCCGTCCCTAATTTAGGGTCACTGGTTCCAGGAAAGGGAGAGAGCCAGTGCCGTTAGACAAACACAACATCCATGCCTGACCGGGATTCAACCCGGACCCCTTTCAGACGAATGATCAGAGGCCATCGCTTAGACCACTGCGCCACCGGGGCGGCATTTTAGTTTGGAGTTAATGTCGAAGGCAAATTATGGCAAATTTTTAGCGTTTTTGACCGCGCCAAATGGCTACAAAATCCTATAGTCTCAATTATCCCCGAAACTGCTACGAAGAGAAGTACCATGCTGCATCACTTAGGGTAGTTTATAAATGCATACAAGAGTATGTAGTTAAATCAGGAATCACTGTTTAAGTTTTGCAGTTATTGTGGATGGTGTCTTTTTGGCAAATTTTCAGCGTTTTTCACCGTGCGAAATGACTTCAAAACTATATAGTCTCAATTAACTCCAAAACTAATAGCAATAGGAAAACCATACTGCATCACTTAGGGTAGTTTGTAAATGCAAACCAGACTATCTAGTTAAATCCCGACTAGCTGTTTAATTTTGGAGTTATTGTCGATGGTGTCTTTTTGGCAAATTTTCAGCGTTTTTGATCGTGCGAAATGACTTCAAAACGATGTAGTCTCAATTAACTCCAAAACTAACGGCATACGAAAACCGTACTGCACCACTTAGGGTAGTTTATAAACACAAACAAGACTATGCAGTTAAATCCGGAATAGCTGTTTTAGTTTTGGAGTTAATGTCGATGGTGTCATTTTGGCAAATTTTTAGCGTTTTCGACGGTGCCAAATGGCTGCAAAATTCTATAGTCTCAATTATCTCCGAAACCAATAAGAATAGAAAAACCATACTGCATCGCTTAGGGTAGTTTATAAATGCAAACAAGACTATCTAGTTAAATCCGGAATAGCTGTTTTAGTTTCGGAGTTATTGTAGATGGTGTCTTTTTGGCAAAATTTCAACGTTTTTCACTGTGCGAAATGACTTCAAAACGAAATAGTCTCAATTAACTCCAAAAATAATAGCTACAGGAAAACCATACTGCACCACTTACGGTAGTTTATAAACGCAAACAAGACTATGGAGTTAAATCCGGAATAGCTGATTTAGTTTTAGAGTTATTGTCGATGGTGTCTTTTGGGCAAATTTTCAGCGTTTTTGACCCTGCCAAATGGCTACAAAATCCTATAGTCTCAATTATATCCGAAATTAATAAGAATAGAAAACTACACTGCATCACTTAGGGTAGTTTATAAATGCATACAAGAGTATGTAGTTAAATCAGGAATCACTGTTTAAGTTTTGCAGTTATTGTGGATGGTGTCTTTTTGGCAAATTTTCAGCGTTTTTCACCGTGCGAAATGACTTCAAAACTATATAGTCTCAATTAACTCCAAAACTAATAGCAATAGGAAAACCATACTGCATCACTTAGGGTAGTTTGTAAATGCAAACCAGACTATCTAGTTAAATCCCGACTAGCTGTTTTAGTTTTGGAGTTATTGTCGATGGTGTCTTTTTGGCAAATTTTCAGCGTTTTTGATCGTGCGAAATGACTTCAAAACGATGTAGTCTCAATTAACTCCAAAACTAACGGCATACGAAAACCGTACTGCACCACTTAGGGTAGTTTATAAACACAAACAAGACTATGCAGTTAAATCCGGAATAGCTGTTTTAGTTTTGGAGTTAATGTCGATGGTGTCATTTTGGCAAATTTTTAGCGTTTTCGACGGTGCCAAATGGCTGCAAAATTCTATAGTCTCAATTATCTCCGAAACCAATAAGAATAGAAAAACCATACTGCATCGCTTAGGGTAGTTTATAAATGCAAACAAGACTATCTAGTTAAATCCGGAATAGCTGTTTTAGTTTCGGAGTTATTGTAGATGGTGTCTTTTTGGCAAAATTTCAACGTTTTTCACTGTGCGAAATGACTTCAAAACGAAATAGTCTCAATTAACTCCAAAAATAATAGCTATAGGAAAACCATACTGCACCACTTACGGTAGTTTATAAACGCAAACAAGACTATATAGTTAAATCCGGAATAGCTGATTTAGTTTTAGAGTTATTGTCGATGGTGTCTTTTGGGCAAATTTTCAGCGTTTTTGACCCTGCCAAATGGCTACAAAATCCTATAGTCTCAATTATATCCGAAATTAATAAGAATAGAAAACTACACTGCATCACTTACGGTAGTTTATAAATGCAAACAAGACAATATAGTTAAATCCCGAATAGCTGTTTTAGTTTTGGAGTTATTGTCGATAATGTCATTATGGCAAATTTTCAGCGTTTTTGACCGTGCAAAATGACTTCAAAACGATATAGTTTCAATTAACTCCAAAACTAATGGCAATAGGAAAACCGTACTGCATTTCTTAGAGTAGTTTATAAATGCAAAGAAGACTATCTAGGTAAATCCGGAATAACTGTTTTAGTTTTGGAGTTATTGTCGATGGTGTCTTTTCGGCAAATTTTCCGCGTTTTTCACCGTGCGAAATGATTTCAAAACGATATAGTCTCAATTAACTCCAAAACTAATGGCAAAAGGAAAACCGTACTGCACCACTTAGAGTAGTATATAAACACAAACAAGACTATGCAGTTAAATCCGGAATAGCTGTTTTAGTTTTGGAGTTATTGTCGAAGGTGTCATTTTGGCCAATTTTTAGCGTTTTTGACCGTGCCAAATGCTTACAAAAACCTGTAGTCTCAATTATCTCCGAAACTAATAAGAATAGAAAAATCATACTGCATCACTTAGGGTAGTTTATAAATGCAAACAAGACTATGCAGTTAAATCCGGAATAGCTGTTTTTGTTTTGGAGTTATTGTGGATGGTGTCTTTTTGGCAAATTTTCAGCGTTTTTCACCGTGCGAAATGACTTCAAAACGATATAGTCTCAATTAACTCCAAAACTAATATCAATAGGAAAACCGTACTCCACCACTTAGGGTAGTTTATAAACGCAAACAAGACTATGTAGTGAAATCCGGAACAGATGTTTTAGTTTTGGAGTTATATTCGATGGTGTCATTTTGGCAATTTTTTAGCGTTTTTGATTATGCCAAATGGCTACAAAATCCTATAGTCTCAATTTTCTCAGAAACTAATAAGAATAGAAAAACCATACCGCATCACTTAGGGTAGTTTATAAACGCAAACAAAACTATGTAGTTAAATATGGAACAGCTGTTTTAGTTTTTTTAGTTTTAGAGTTATTGTCGATGGTGTCTTTCTGGCAAATTTTTTTCAGCGTTTATCACCGTGCTAAATGACTTCAAAACGATTTAGTCTCAATTAGCTCCAAAACTAATAGCAATAGGAAAACCGTACTGCACCATCTAGGGTAGTTTATAAAAGCAAACAAGACAATTCAGTTAAATCCAGAATAGCTGTTTTAGTTTGTTTTTTTTTGATTGGAAGTTTACGACCACCGTGAGCAACTCAATGGGCTATAAGCAGTCGCCCGTCCTTAATTTAGGGTCACTGGTTCCAGGGAAGGGAGAGAGCCAATGCCGTAAGACAAACACAACATCCATGCCTCACCGGGATTTGAACCCGGACCCCTTTTGGACGAATGATCAGAGGCCATCGCTTAGGCCGCTGCGCCACTGGGGCGGCATTTTGTTTTGGAGTTAATGTCGATGGTGTCATTATGGCAAATTTTTAGCCTTTTTGACCGCGCCAAATGACTTCAAAACGATATAGTCTCAATTAACTCCAAAACTAAAGGCAATAGGAAAACCGTACTGCACCACTTAGGGTAGTTTTAAACGCAAACAAGGCTATCTAGTTTAATCCGGAATAGCTGTTTTTGTTTTGGAGTTATTGTCGATGGTGTTTTTTTTGCAAATTTTCAGATTTTTTCACCGTGCGAAATGACTTCAAAACTATATAGTCTCAATTAACTCCAAAACTAATAGCAATAGGAAAACCATACTGCATCACTTAGGGTAGTTTATAAATGCAAACAAGACTATCTAGTTAAATCCGGAATAGCTGTTTCAGTTTTGGAATTAATGTCGATGGTGTCATTTTGGCAAATTCTTAGCGTTTTTGACCGTGCCAAAGGGCTACAAATTCCTATAGTCTCAATTATCTCCAAAACTAATAAGAATAGAAAAACCATATTGCATCACTTAGGGTAGTTTATAAATGCAAACAAGACTATCTAGTTAAATCCGGAATAGCTGTTTTAGTTTTGGAGTTAATGTCGATGGTGTGATTTTGGCAAATTTTTAGCGTTTTTGACGGTGCCAAATGGCTACAAAATTCTATAGTCTCAATTAGCTCCGTAACTAATAAGAATAGAAAAACCATACTGCATCACTTAGGATAGTTTATAGATACAAACAAGACTATCTAGTTAAATCCGGAATAGCTGTTTTAGTTTTAAAGTTATTGTATATTGTGTTTTTGGCAAAATTTCACCGTTTTTCACTGTGCGAATGACTTCAAAACGAAATAGTCTCAAATAACTCCAAAATTAATAGTTATAGGAAAACCGTACTGCACCACTTACGGTAGTTTATAAACGCAAACAAGACTATGCAGTTAAATCGGGAATAGCTGTTTTAGTTTTGGTGTTAATGTCGATGGTGTCATTTTTGCAAATTTTTAGCGTTTTTGACCGTGCCAAATGGCTACAAAATTCTATAGTCTCAATTAACTCCAAAACTAATGGCAATAGGAAAACCGTACTGCACCACTTAGGGTAGTTTATAAACACAAACAATACTATGCAGGTAAATCCGGAATAGCTGTTTTAGTTTTGGAGTTATTGTCGAAGGTGTCATTTTGGCCAATTTTTAGCGTTTTTGACCGTGCCAAATGCTTACAAAAACCTGTAGTCTCAATTATCTCCGAAACTAATAAGAATAGAAAAATCATACTGCATCACTTAGGGTAGTTTATAAATGCAAACAAGACTATGCAGTTAAATCCGGAATAGCTGTTTTTGTTTTGGACTTATTGTGGATGGTGTCTTTGTGGGAAATTTTCAGCGTTTTTCACCGTGCGAAATGACTTCAAAACGATATAGTCTCAATTAACTCCAAAACTAATATCAATAGGAAAACCGTACTCCACCACTTAGGGTAGTTTATAAACGCAAACAAGACTATGTAGTGAAATCCGGAACAGATGTTTTAGTTTTGGAGTTATATTCGATGGTGTCATTTTGGCAATTTTTTAGCGTTTTTGATTATGCCAAATGGCTACAAAATCCTATAGTCTCAATTTTCTCAGAAACTAATAAGAATAGAAAAACCATACCGCATCACTTAGGGTAGTTTATAAACGCAAACAAGACTATGTAGTTAAATATGGAACAGCTGTTTTAGTTTTGGAGTTATTGTCGATGGTGTCTTTCTGGCAAATTTTTTTCAGCGTTTATCACCGTGCTAAATGACTTCAAAACGATTTAGTCTCAATTAGCTCCAAAACTAATAGCAATAGGAAAACCGTACTGCACCATCTAGGGTAGTTTATAAAAGCAAACAAGACTATTCAGTTAAATAAAGAATAGATGTTTGAGTTTTTTTTTTGATTGGAAGTTTACGACCACCGTGAGCAACTCAATGGGCTATAAGCAGTCGCCCGTCCCTAATTTAGGGTCACTGGTTCCAGGGAAGGGAGAGAGCCAATGCCGTAAAACAAACACAATATCCATGCCTCACCGGGATTTGAACCCGGACCCCTTTTGGACGAATGATCAGAGGCCATCGCTTAGGCCGCTGCGCCACCGGGGCGGCATTTTGCTTTGGAGTTAATGTCGATGGTGTCATTATGGCAAATTTTTAGCCTTTTTGACCGCGCCAAATGACTTCAAAACGATATAGTCTCAATTAACTCCAAAACTAATGGCAATAGGAAAACCGTACTGCACCACTTAGGGTAAGTTATAAACGCAAACAAGGCTATCTAGTTTAATCCGGAATAGCTGCTTTAGTTTTGGAGTTATTGTCGATGGTGTTTTTTTTGCAAATTTTCAGATTTTTTCACCGTGCGAAATGACTTCAAAACTATATAGTCTCAATTAACTCCAAAACTAATAGCAATAGGAAAACCATACTGCATCACTTAGGGTAGTTTATAAATGCAAACAAGACTATCTAGTTAAATCCGGAATAGCTGTTTCAGTTTTGGAGTTAATGTCGATGGTGTCATTTTGGCAAATTCTTAGAGTTTTTGACCGTGCCAAATGGCTACAAATTCCTATAGTCTCAATTATCTCCAAAACTAATAAGAATAGAAAAACCATATTAAATCACTTAGGGTAGTTTATAAATGCAAACAAGACTATCTAGTTAAATCCGGAATAGCTGTTTTAGTTTTGGAGTTAATGTCGATGGTGTCATTTTGGCAAATTTTTAGCGTTTTTGACGGTGCCAAATGGCTACAAAATTCTATAGTCTCAATTATTTCCGTAACTAATGAGAATAGAAAAACCATACTGCATAACTTAGGATAGTTTATAGATACAAACAAGACTATCTAGTTAAATCCGGAATAGCTGTTTTAGTTTTAAAGTCATTGTAGATGGTGTCTTTCTGGAAAAATTTCACCGTTTTTCACTGTGCGAATGACTTCAAAACGAAATAGTCTCAAATAACTCCAAAATTAATAGTTATAGGAAAACCGTACTGCACCACTTACGGTAGTTTATAAACGCAAACAAGACTATGCAGTTAAATCGGGAATAGCTGTTTTAGTTTTGGAGTTAATGTCGATGGTGTCTTTTTGGCAAATTTTTAGCGTTTTTGACCGTGCGAAATGACTTCAAAACGATATAGTCTCAATTAACTCCAAACCTAATAGCAATGGGAAAACCGTACTGCATCACGTAGGGTAGTTTATAAACGCAAACAAGACTATCTAGTTAACTCCGGAATAGCTGTTTCAGTTTTGGAGTTATTGTCGATGGTGTTTTTTTGGCAAATTTTCAGCGTTTTTCACCGTGCGAAATGACTTCAAAACGATATATTCTCAATTAACTCCAAAATTAATGGTAATAGGAAAACCGTACTGCACCACTTAGGGTAGTTTATAAACACAAACAAGACTATGCAGTTAAATCCGGAATCGCTTTTTGAGTTTTGGAGTTAATGTCGATGGTGTCATTTTGGCAAATTTTTAGCGTTTTTGACCGTGCCAAATGGCTACAAAATCCTGTAGTCCCAATTATCTCCAAAACTAATAAGAATAGAAAAACCATACTGCATCACTTAGGGTAGTTTATAAATGCAAACAAGACTATCTAGTTAAATCCGGAATAGCTGTTTTAGTTTTGGAGTTAATGTCGATTGTGTCTTTTTGGCAAATTTTTAGCGTTTTTGACGGTGCCAAATGGCTACAAAATCCTATAGTCTCAATTATCTCCAAAACTAATAAGAATAGAAAAACCATACTACATCACTTAGGGTAGTTTAATATGCAAACAAGACTATCTAGTTAAATCCGGAATAGCTGTTTTAGTTTTGTAGTTAATGTCGATGGTGTCATTTTGGCAAATTTTTAGCGTTTTTGACCGTTCCAAATGGCTACAAAATCCTATAGTCTCAATCATCTCCGAAACTAATACGAGTAGAAGAACCATACTGCATCACTTAGGGTAGTTTACAAACGCAAACAAGACTATGCAGTTAAATCCGGAATAGTTTTGTAAGTTTTGGAGTTATTGTCGATGGTGTCATTTTGGCAAATTTTTAGCGTTTTTGACCGTGCAAAATGACTTCAAAACGATATAGTCTCAAATTCGGTTGACATTAAATGTCTGTAAATACTGTTTCACACGTTATACAAGTTCCGCTATCGGGAGTTTGCAAAAGGACATTAACGTAGTATTGGCAATTGAAATCAAGTATAATAATAATAAGTATCTATACTTACAATATTTATAGTGGCTGTAGGTGCTTCATATGTGCGTCATCCAAGAATGTGAATTCTTTCAATTGTGAAGTTAAAATTCATGATACTGTAAAATCTGCGCCAGATAAAATTAAACAAGATGAATTTTCTACAATGCAAAAAAATTCTTTAACATCGATGAAATAAGAAACTGAATTAAAACCTTGTTGAATTTTTAAAAACGAACTACAATCCTGAAGAGGAGACTATCTTGACCGCGAAGCATCCTGATACATAAAGAAAACCAAAGATGAATTATACTTTTGCCAAAACCTCAAAAAATAAACAATCTTGAAAAAGAAAAATACAAACATACAAATCTCCCGAATGCGAAGCACCAAACTAGTTTCTGCTACAATTTATAGCCATCATCAGTGGTAGGTGCACGGACAATAGGATCGCCGCACTCACTCGCTCAGGTATGCAGCCTAACCTCAATGTATGTTCAGCCCTGTCGTGTAGATATTTGCGCATCATGATTTAGGTTCAACTGCACATATCAATGGTGTCGCCATCTGTTGTCAAACAAAAATATACTAGTAGCTTTTACGTAGAAATATTCAACTGTATTTTTTTAAGTAATATTTGATGTCACATGTTTTTTGTTAATATTTTTCCTCTTGAAATGTTTCCTCTCCTGTTCAATAAGGTACCTCCATGCAAAGTGAAGCTCCACTGGACTATTAACGTTACAGTTGTATCTCTTGGTTTTCTCAATGACTACAGCCTCGGAGGTTAGAATCTGGGCATGTGATCTATGTGATGTTAGAATTTTTGTGTTAGTCCAATCAGGAGTTACATGATTTTTGATACAATGTTGTATTAATGAAGGTTTTTCATCTTTTCTTGTCCAGTTCGTAATATGTTCATTTAATCTAGTCAAAAATCTTCTACGCGTACTTCCGATATATACTTTGTCTTTTTGGTTATCATCCGTAACTGTTGGAATGACATAAACTCCAGATTTATTTAGAATTGATCTATTATTAGTAGTAGTAAGTATGCTTCCATTGTCAATAACTGTTTCTGCGATGTTAATATTGTTGTTGTAACATTCTTTTTTAAAATAGTACTAATAGGAGGTAAGTATGGAAATTTTCCATAATATTGCTGTATCTCTTTTTTAATGTTATTATCGAAACGATGTATATTGGCCGTAATGTTGTTATATAAAGATTTGACTAATCCTTTACTATATCCAAATTCTTCTGCAGTTTTTTCAATCCATTTCATCTCTTTGATCTCCAATTCTTTATTGGATGAGTGTGTTATTGCTCTTTTAATATAAAAGCGGAATGCTGCAGTCTTATATTTCCAAGGGTGTGTAGAATCTCTTGGGATAATTGCCTGTACATATGATGGCTTCCGGTATACAGAATATTCTATAATTCCGTTATCCTTTTGTATAGATATATCCAAGAAGTTTAGCTGGCCATTAACCTCAATTTCTTTACTAACCTGTATAGATTGATAACAATTGTTAAATTTAGCAATGAAATTATCCATTTCAAGATTGGAGTGCTGCCAAAACAGTAAAATATCATCTACATATCGGAGATATACATATGGTAAGTATATATTAGAATGGTCTAATATACAGTTTTCAATATCTTGCAGAACGACTTCGGCCAGTAGCCCTGAAATTGGGGACCCCATAGGGGCGCCATACTGCTGTTTATAAATTATCCCATTAAATGTGAAATAATTATTATTTGCTACAAAAGATAATGCAGATACAATACTGTTTCTGACTTTATCAGTAAGATTTTCTTCATCCAATCTGGAATTAATTAAGTCAATAGCGACATCTGTTGGAGTATTGGGATATAAAGAGATGACATCTAAACTGGCCATTGTGAAATTGGAGGTTTTAATTGTTTTTAACTTGTTGGTAACTTCTGTAGCATTAGTAATACTGGCTACATGGCTATTGTAGAATGGTTTGATGTAGTTAAATAGTGCTCTCTCTAAGTTAATAGTAGGAGATAAATTCTTATTAACAATAGGCCTAATAGGTTCGCCAGTCTTATGTGTTTTTATTTTACCAAAAATATTTGGTGTACAAGCACCTACTGGTGGAATACATTTGCTTTTAATAATTGTAGGTAAGTCACTGTGATTTTTTATATTAGCTAAGTTCCTAATTATACTGTCAACTGGGTCCTTATTGACTATGATGGCATTCAACTTATTGATTGCTTCTGTCATCTTGTTATTATATTCATCTGTATTTAAGATGACAATCTGCTTAGATTTGTCCGCCATAATACACTTTATAGCAGGGTTATTTCTCAACTCCATTAGGGCTTCGCGCTCATATGTGATTCTTGTATTTTCATTGGTGTTATACATGTTGTTGATAGCACGGACCATTTTAAATCTTGTAGGATTTTTATTTACCTTAGGCAATCTTTGGATGACGTTCTCAATTTGCGGAATGAGGTATTCCGTTTTTGGCACTTTTTGTCGATACGCAAATCTTATACCTCTTTCTAGTGCTTTCATTTGCAGATTTGATAGTTCTAAACTAGATTCATTAATATAAAGATTTTGATTATTAATCTCTATTCTATGGTTTTTCTGGTGCTTGTCATTTATTAGATTTTCAATTTTTCGAAAGTGTTTTAGTTTACACTTTTCTTGCTGTCTGTCCAAAATTGCATATAGTTTTATAAACTCAATCTTGATCTTGTTGTCCTTGTCTTCATACTGTATACACTGATTGTACAGTTCGTAGTTTTTCACACTTAGTTTATCGATATCTTTGCGTTTACTGCGAATTATAGCTCTTAATCTCTTCAGCTCGCATGTTTCAATGATATTACGATCTTTGTAGTTGATAGGGTTAACCCTAATTTGAAGAAATTTAGGCGTAATATCATTATTCTTACAAGTAGTTAGGAAGTTCAGATGTTCAATTTCCTTGCAAAGTTTAATTCTATTCTTTTTAAAAATACGAATATCTTGCGCAATATACCTTGATAACATATTACTAAGGGCTAGAACAAGACAAAGGGGAAAAAACCTCTGCACTAAGCTTATATATATTGTATCTCCAGTTATATATGACATATATCGTTGTTCAATTTTCGCTAAGTTGCGATGAACATACTTTTTACGTGGCTACGATATTCAAATTCGGTTGACATTAAATGTCTGTAAATACTGTTTCACACGTTATACAAGTTCCGCTATCGGGAGTTTGCAAAAGGACATTAACGTAGTATTGGCAATTGAAATCAAGTATAATAATAATAAGTATCTATACTTACAATATTTATAGTGGCTGTAGGTGCTTCATATGTGCGTCATCCAAGAATGTGAATTCTTTCAATTGTGAAGTTAAAATTCATGATACTGTAAAATCTGCGCCAGATAAAATTAAACAAGATGAATTTTCTACAATGCAAAAAAAAATTCTTTAACATCGATGAAATAAGAAACTGAATTAAAACCTTGTTGAATTTTTAAAAACGAACTACAATCCTGAAGAGGAGACTATCTTGACCGCGAAGCATCCTGATACATAATGAAAACCAAAGATGAATTATACTTTTGCCAAAACCTCAAAAAATAAACAATCTTGAAAAAGAAAAATACAAACATACAAATCTCCCGAATGCGAAGCACCAAACTAGTTTCTGCTACAATTTATAGCCATCATCAGTGGTAGGTGCACGGACAATAGGATCGCCGCACTCACTCGCTCAGGTATGCAGCCTAACCTCAATGTATGTTCAGCCCTGTCGTGTAGATATTTGCGCATCATGATTTAGGTTCAACTGCACATATCAATGGTGTCGCCATCTGTTGTCAAACAAAAATATACTAGTAGCTTTTACGTAGAAATATTCAACTGTATTTTTTTAAGTAATATTTGATGTCACATGTTTTTTGTTAATATTTTTCCTCTTGAAATGTTTCCTCTCCTGTTCAATAAGGTACCTCCATGCAAAGTGAAGCTCCACTGGACTATTAACGTTACAGTTGTATCTCTTGGTTTTCTCAATGACTACAGCCTCGGAGGTTAGAATCTGGGCATGTGATCTATGTGATGTTAGAATTTTTGTGTTAGTCCAATCAGGAGTTACATGATTTTTGATACAATGTTGTATTAATGAAGTTTTTTCATCTTTTCTTGTCCAGTTCGTAATATGTTCATTTAATCTAGTCAAAAATCTTCTACGCGTACTTCCGATATATACTTTGTCTTTTTGGTTATCATCCGTAACTGTTGGAATGACATAAACTCCAGATTTATTTAGAATTGATCTATTATTAGTAGTAGTAAGTATGCTTCCATTGTCAATAACTGTTTCTGCGATGTTAATATTGTTGTTGTAACATTCTTTTTTTAAAATAGTACTAATAGGAGGTAAGTATGGAAATTTTCCATAATATTGCTGTATCTCTTTTTTAATGTTATTATCGAAACGATGTATATTGGCCGTAATGTTGTTATATAAAGATTTGACTAATCCTTTACTATATCCAAATTCTTCTGCAGTTTTTTCAATCCATTTCATCTCTTTGATCTCCAATTCTTTATTGGATGAGTGTGTTATTGCTCTTTTAATATAAAAGCGGAATGCTGCAGTCTTATATTTCCAAGGGTGTGTAGAATCTCTTGGGATAATTGCCTGTACATATGATGGCTTCCGGTATACAGAATATTCTATAATTCCGTTATCCTTTTGTATAGATATATCCAAGAAGTTTAGCTGGCCATTAACCTCAATTTCTTTACTAACCTGTATAGATTGATAACAATTGTTAAATTTAGCAATGAAATTATCCATTTCAAGATTGGAGTGCTGCCAAAACAGTAAAATATCATCTACATATCGGAGATATACATATGGTAAGTATATATTAGAATGATCTAATATACAGTTTTCAATATCTTGCAGAACGACTTCGGCCAGTAGCCCTGAAATTGGGGACCCCATAGGGGCGCCATACTGCTGTTTATAAATTATCCCATTAAATGTGAAATAATTATTATTTGCTACAAAAGATAATGCAGATACAATACTGTTTCTGACTTTATCAGTAAGATTTTCTTCATCCAATCTGGAATTAATTAAGTCAATAGCGACATCTGTTGGAGTATTGGGATATAAAGAGATGACATCTAAACTGGCCATTGTGAAATTGGAGGTTTTAATTGTTTTTAACTTGTTGGTAACTTCTGTAGCATTAGTAATACTGGCTACATGGCTATTGTAGAATGGTTTGATGTAGTTAAATAGTGCTCTCTCTAAGTTAATAGTAGGAGATAAATTCTTATTAACAATAGGCCTAATAGGTTCGCCAGTCTTATGTGTTTTTATTTTACCAAAAATATTTGGTGTACAAGCACCTACTGGTGGAATACATTTGCTTTTAATAATTGTAGGTAAGTCACTGTGATTTTTTATATTAGCTAAGTTCCTAATTATACTGTCAACTGGGTCCTTATTGACTATGATGGCATTCAACTTATTGATTGCTTCTGTCATCTTGTTATTATATTCATCTGTATTTAAGATGACAATCTGCTTAGATTTGTCCGCCATAATACACTTTATAGCAGGGTTATTTCTCAACTCCATTAGGGCTTCGCGCTCATATGTGATTCTTGTATTTTCATTGGTGTTATACATGTTGTTGATAGCACGGACCATTTTAAATCTTGTAGGATTTTTATTTACCTTAGGCAATCTTTGGATGACGTTCTCAATTTGCGGAATGAGGTATTCCGTTTTTGGCACTTTTTGTCGATACGCAAATCTTATACCTCTTTCTAGTGCTTTCATTTGCAGATTTGATAGTTCTAAACTAGATTCATTAATATAAAGATTTTGATTATTAATCTCTATTCTATGGTTTTTCTGGTGCTTGTCATTTATTAGATTTTCAATTTTTCGAAAGTGTTTTAGTTTACACTTTTCTTGCTGTCTGTCTAAAATTGCATATAGTTTTATAAACTCAATCTTGATCTTGTTGTCCTTGTCTTCATACTGTATACACTGATTGTACAGTTCGTAGTTTTTCACACTTAGTTTATCGATATCTTTGCGTTTACTGCGAATTATAGCTCTTAATCTCTTCAGCTCGCATGTTTCAATGAT
The DNA here is from genome assembly GCA_039090855.1 of Macrothele yani. NCBI lineage: Eukaryota > Metazoa > Arthropoda > Arachnida > Araneae > Macrothelidae > Macrothele > Macrothele yani. The sequence continues at coordinate 66,848,755 of CM077023.1, read as the reverse complement.
ATTACGATCTTTGTAGTTGATAGGGTTAACCCTAATTTGAAGAAATTTAGGCGTAATATCATTATTCTTACAAGTAGTTAGGAAGTTCAGATGTTCAATTTCCTTGCAAAGTTTAATTCTATTCTTTTTAAAAATACGAATATCTTGCGCAATATACCTTGATAACATATTACTAAGGGCTAGAACAAGACAAAGGGGAAAAAAACCTCTGCACTAAGCTTATATATATTGTATCTCCAGTTATATATGACATATATCGTTGTTCAATTTTCGCTAAGTTGCGATGAACATACTTTTTACGTGGCTACGATATTCAAATTCGGTTGACATTAAATGTCTGTAAATACTGTTTCACACGTTATACAAGTTCCGCTATCGGGAGTTTGCAAAAGGACATTAACGTAGTATTGGCAATTGAAATCAAGTATAATAATAATAAGTATCTATACTTACAATATTTATAGTGGCTGTAGGTGCTTCATATGTGCGTCATCCAAGAATGTGAATTCTTTCAATTGTGAAGTTAAAATTCATGATACTGTAAAATCTGCGCCAGATAAAATTAAACAAGATGAATTTTCTACAATGCAAAAAAAAAAATTCTTTAACATCGATGAAATAAGAAACTGAATTAAAACCTTGTTGAATTTTTAAAAACGAACTACAATCCTGAAGAGGAGACTATCTTGACCGCGAAGCATCCTGATACATAATGAAAACCAAAGATGAATTATACTTTTGCCAAAACCTCAAAAAATAAACAATCTTGAAAAAGAAAAATACAAACATACAAATCTCCCGAATGCGAAGCACCAAACTAGTTTCTGCTACAATTTATAGCCATCATCAGTGGTAGGTGCACGGACAATAGGATCGCCGCACTCACTCGCTCAGGTATGCAGCCTAACCTCAATGTATGTTCAGCCCTGTCGTGTAGATATTTGCGCATCATGATTTAGGTTCAACTGCACATATCAATGGTGTCGCCATCTGTTGTCAAACAAAAATATACTAGTAGCTTTTACGTAGAAATATTCAACTGTATTTTTTTAAGTGATATTTGATGTCACATGTTTTTTGTTAATATTTTTCCTCTTGAAATGTTTCCTCTCCTGTTCAATAAGGTACCTCCATGCAAAGTGAAGCTCCACTGGACTATTACAACAACAATATTAACATCGCAGAAACAGTTATTGACAATGGAAGCATACTTACTACTACTAATAATAGATCAATTCTAAATAAATCTGGAGTTTATGTCATTCCAACAGTTACGGATGATAACCAAAAAGACAAAGTATATATCGGAAGTGCGCGTAGAAGATTTTTGACTAGATTAAATGAACATATTACGAACTGGACAAGAAAAGATGAAAAAACTTCATTAATACAACATTGTATCAAAAATCATGTAACTCCTGATTGGACTAACACAAAAATTCTAACATCACATAGATCACATGCCCAGATTCTAACCTCCGAGGCTGTAGTCATTGAGAAAACCAAGAGATACAACTGTAACGTTAATAGTCCAGTGGAGCTTCACTTTGCATGGAGGTACCTTATTGAACAGGAGAGGAAACATTTCAAGAGGAAAAATATTAACAAAAAACATGTGACATCAAATATTACTTAAAAAATACAGTTGAATATTTCTACGTAAAAGCTACTAGTATATTTTTGTTTGACAACAGATGGCGACACCATTGATATGTGCAGTTGAACCTAAATCATGATGCGCAAATATCTACACGACAGGGCTGAACATACATTGAGGTTAGGCTGCATACCTGAGCGAGTGAGTGCGGCGATCCTATTGTCCGTGCACCTACCACTGATGATGGCTATAAATTGTAGCAGAAACTAGTTTGGTGCTTCGCATTCGGGAGATTTGTATGTTTGTATTTTTCTTTTTCAAGATTGTTTATTTTTTGAGGTTTTGGCAAAAGTATAATTCATCTTTGGTTTTCATTATGTATCAGGATGCTTCGCGGTCAAGATAGTCTCCTCTTCAGGATTGTAGTTCGTTTTTAAAAATTCAACAAGGTTTTAATTCAGTTTCTTATTTCATCGATGTTAAAGAATTTTTTTTGCATTGTAGAAAATTCATCTTGTTTAATTTTATCTGGCGCAGATTTTACAGTATCATGAATTTTAACTTCACAATTGAAAGAATTCACATTCTTGGATGACGCACATATGAAGCACCTACAGCCACTATAAATATTGTAAGTATAGATACTTATTATTATTATACTTGATTTCAATTGCCAATACTACGTTAATGTCCTTTTGCAAACTCCCGATAGCGGAACTTGTATAACGTGTGAAACAGTATTTACAGACATTTAATGTCAACCGAATTTGAATATCGTAGCCACGTAAAAAGTATGTTCATCGCAACTTAGCGAAAATTGAACAACGATATATGCGATATAGTCTCAATTAACTCCAAAACTAATAGCAATAGGAAAACCGTACTGCACCACTTAGGGTAGTTTATAAACGCAAACAAGACTATGTAGTTAAATCCGGAATAGCTGTTTTAGTTTTGGAGTTATTATCGATGGTGTCTTTTTGGCAAGTTTTCAGCGTTTTTCACCGTGCGAAATGACTTCAAAATCCTATAGTCTCGATTATCTCCGAAACTAATACGAATAGAAAAACCATACTGCATCACTTAGGGTAGTTTATAAACGCAAACAAGACTATATAGTTAAATCCGGAATAGCTGTTTTAGTTTTGGAGTTATTGTCGATGGTGTCTTTTTGGCAAGTTTTCAGCGTTTTTCACCGTGCGAAACGACTTCAAAATGTTATAGTCTCAATTAACTCCAAAACTAATAGCAATAGGAAAACCGTACTGCACCACTTAGGGTAGTTTATAAACGCAAACAAGACTATGTAGTTAAATCCGGAATAGCTGTTTTAGTTTTGGAGTTATTGTCGATGGTGTCTTTTTGGCAAATTTTCAGCGTTTTTCACCGTGCGAAATGACTTCAAAATCCTATAGTCTCAATTATCTCCGAAACTAATACGAATAGAAAAACCATACTGCATCACTTAGGGTAGTTTATAAACGCAAACAAGACTATATAGTTAAATCCGGAATAGCTGTTTTAGTTTTGGAGTTATTGTCGATGGTGTCTTTTTGGCAAATTTTCAGCGTTTTTCACCGTGCGAAATGACTTCAAAATCCTATAGTCTCAATTATCTCCAAAACTAATAGCAATAGAAAAACCGTACTGCACCACTTAGGGTAGTTTATAAACGCAAACAAGACTATATAGTTAAATCCGGAATAGCTGTTTTAGTTTTGGAGTTATTGTCGATGGTGTCTTTTTGGCAAGTTTTCAGCGTTTTTCACCGTGCGAAATGACTTCAAAATCCTATAGTCTCAATTATCTCCGAAACTAATACGAATAGAAAAACCATACTGCATCACTTAGGGTAGTTTATAAACGCAAACAAGACTATATAGTTAAATCCGGAATAGCTGTTTTAGTTTTGGAGTTATTGTCGATGGTGTCTTTTTGGCAAATTTTCAGCGTTTTTCACCGTGCGAAATGACTTCAAAATCCTATAGTCTCAATTAACTCCAAAACTAATAGCAATAGGAAAACCGTACTGCACCACTTAGGGTAGTTTATAAACGCAAACAAGACTATGTAGTTAAATCCGGAATAGCTGTTTTAGTTTTGGAGTTATTGTCGATGGTGTCTTTTTGGCAAGTTTTCAGCGTTTTTCACCGTGCGAAATGACTTCAAAATCCTATAGTCTCAATTATCTCCAAAACTAATACGAATAGAAAAACCATACTGCATCACTTAGGGTAGTTTATAAACGCAAACAAGACTATATAGTTAAATCCGGAATAGCTGTTTTAGTTTTGGAGTTATTGTCGATGGTGTCTTTTTGGCAAATTTTCAGCGTTTTTCGACCGTGCGAAATGACTTCAAAATCCTATAGTCTCAATTATCTCCGAAACTAATACGAATAGAAAAACCATACTGCATCACTTAGGGTAGTTTATAAACGCAAACAAGACTATATAGTTAAATCCGGAATAGCTGTTTTAGTTTTGGAGTTATTGTCGATGGTGTCTTTTTGGCAAATTTTCAGCGTTTTTCACCGTGCGAAACGACTTCAAAATGTCATAGTCTCAATTAACTCCAAAACTAATAGCAATAGGAAAACCGTACTGCACCACTTAGGGTAGTTTATAAACGCAAACAAGACTATGTAGTTAAATCCGGAATAGCTGTTTTAGTTTTGGAGTTATTGTCGATGGTGTCTTTTTGGCAAATTTTCAGCGTTTTTCACCGTGCGAAATGACTTCAAAATCCTATAGTCTCAATTATCTCCGAAACTAATACGAATAGAAAAACCATACTGCATCACTTAGGGTAGTTTATAAACGCAAACAAGACTATATAGTTAAATCCGGAATAGCTGTTTTAGTTTTGGAGTTATTGTCGATGGTGTCTTTTTGGCAAATTTTCAGCGTTTTTCACCGTGCGAAACGACTTCAAAATGTTATAGTCTCAATTAACTCCAAAACTAATAGCAATAGGAAAACCGTACTGCACCACTTAGGGTAGTTTATAAACGCAAACAAGACTATGTAGTTAAATCCGGAATAGCTGTTTTAGTTTTGGAGTTATTGTCGATGGTGTCTTTTTGGCAAATTTTCAGCGTTTTTCACCGTGCGAAATGACTTCAAAATCCTATAGTCTCAATTATCTCCAAAACTAATAGCAATAGGAAAACCGTACTGCACCACTTAGGGTAGTTTATAAACGCAAACAAGACTATATAGTTAAATCCGGAATAGCTGTTTTAGTTTTGGAGTTATTGTCGATGGTGTCTTTTTGGCAAATTTTCAGCGTTTTTGACCGTGCCAAATGACTTCAAAATCCTATAGTCTCAATTATCTCCGAAACTAATACGAATAGAAAAACCATACTGCATCACTTAGGGTAGTTTATAAACGCAAACAAGACTATATAGTTAAATCCGGAATAGCTGTTTTAGTTTTGGAGTTATTGTCGATGGTGTCTTTTTGGCAAATTTTCAGCGTTTTTCACCGTGCGAAATGACTTCAAAATCCTATAGTCTCAATTAACTCCAAAACTAATAGCAATAGGAAAACCGTACTGCACCACTTAGGGTAGTTTATAAACGCAAACAAGACTATGTAGTTAAATCCGGAATAGCTGTTTTAGTTTTGGAGTTATTGTCGATGGTGTCTTTTTGGCAAGTTTTCAGCGTTTTTCACCGTGCGAAATGACTTCAAAATCCTATAGTCTCAATTATCTCCGAAACTAATACGAATAGAAAAACCATACTGCATCACTTAGGGTAGTTTATAAACGCAAACAAGACTATATAGTTAAATCCGGAATAGCTGTTTTAGTTTTGGAGTTATTGTCGATGGTGTCTTTTTGGCAAATTTTCAGCGTTTTTCACCGTGCGAAATGACTTCAAAATCCTATAGTCTCAATTATCTCCAAAACTAATAGCAATAGGAAAACCGTACTGCACCACTTAGGGTAGTTTATAAACGCAAACAAGACTATGCAGTTAAATCCGGAATAGCTGTTTTAGTTTTGGAGTTATTGTCGACGGCAAATACAAAATCCTATAGTCTCAATTATCTCCGAAACTAATACGAATCCATACTGCATCACTTAGGGTAGTTTATAAACGCAAACAAGACTATATAGTTAAATCCGGAACAGCTGTTTTAGTTTTGGAGTTATTGTCGATGGTGTCTTTTTGGCAAGTTTTCAGCGTTTTTCACCGTGCGAAATGACTTCAAAATCCTATAGTCTCAATTAACTCCGAAACTAATAGCAATAGAAAAACCGTACTGCACCACTTAGGGTAGTTTATAAACGCAAACAAGACTATATAGTTAAATCCGGAATAGCTGTTTTAGTTTTGGAGTTATTGTCGATGGTGTCTTTTTGGCAAGTTTTCAGCGTTTTTCACCGTGCGAAATGACTTCAAAATCCTATAGTCTCGATTATCTCCGAAACTAATACGAATAGAAAAACCATACTGCATCACTTAGGGTAGTTTATAAACGCAAACAAGACTATATAGTTAAATCCGGAATAGCTGTTTTAGTTTTGGAGTTATTGTCGATGGTGTCTTTTTGGCAAATTTTCAGCGTTTTTCACCGTGCGAAATGACTTCAAAATCCTATAGTCTCAATTAACTCCAAAACTAATAGCAATAGGAAAACCGTACTGCACCACTTAGGGTAGTTTATAAACGCAAACAAGACTATATAGTTAAATCCGGAATAGCTGTTTTAGTTTTGGAGTTATTGTCGATGGTGTCTTTTTGGCAAATTTTCAGCGTTTTTCACCGTGCGAAATGACTTCAAAATCCTATAGTCTCAATTATCTCCAAAACTAATAGCAATAGAAAAACCATACTGCATCACTTAGGGTAGTTTATAAACGCAAACAAGACTATATAGTTAAATCCGGAATAGCTGTTTTAGTTTTGGAGTTATTGTCGATGGTGTCTTTTTGGCAAATTTTCAGCGTTTTTCGACCGTGCGAAATGACTTCAAAATCCTATAGTCTCAATTATCTCCAAAACTAATACGAATAGAAAAACCATACTGCATCACTTAGGGTAGTTTATAAACGCAAACAAGACTATATAGTTAAATCCGGAATAGCTGTTTTAGTTTTGGAGTTATTGTCGATGGTGTCTTTTTGGCAAATTTTCAGCGTTTTTCACCGTGCGAAATGACTTCAAAATCCTATAGTCTCAATTATCTCCGAAACTAATACGCAATAGAAAAACCATACTGCATCACTTAGGGTAGTTTATAAACGCAAACAAGACTATATAGTTAAATCCGGAATAGCTGTTTTAGTTTTGGAGTTATTGTCGATGGTGTCTTTTTGGCAAATTTTCAGCGTTTTTCACCGTGCGAAATGACTTCAAAATGTCATAGTCTCAATTAACTCCAAAACTAATAGCAATAGGAAAACCGTACTGCACCACTTAGGGTAGTTTATAAACGCAAACAAGACTATGTAGTTAAATCCGGAATAGCTGTTTTAGTTTTGGAGTTATTGTCGATGGTGTCTTTTTGGCAAATTTTCAGCGTTTTTCACCGTGCGAAATGACTTCAAAATCCTATAGTCTCAATTATCTCCAAAACTAATACGAATAGAAAAACCATACTGCATCACTTAGGGTAGTTTATAAACGCAAACAAGACTATATAGTTAAATCCGGAATAGCTGTTTTAGTTTTGGAGTTATTGTCGATGGTGTCTTTTTGGCAAATTTTCAGCGTTTTTCACCGTGCGAAATGACTTCAAAATGTCATAGTCTCAATTAACTCCAAAACTAATAGCAATAGGAAAACCGTACTGCACCACTTAGGGTAGTTTATAAACGCAAACAAGACTATGTAGTTAAATCCGGAATAGCTGTTTTAGTTTTGGAGTTATTGTCGATGGTGTCTTTTTGGCAAATTTTCAGCGTTTTTCACCGTGCGAAATGACTTCAAAATCCTATAGTCTCAATTATCTCCGAAACTAATACGAATAGAAAAACCATACTGCATCACTTAGGGTAGTTTATAAACGCAAACAAGACTATATAGTTAAATCCGGAATAGCTGTTTTAGTTTTGGAGTTATTGTCGATGGTGTCTTTTTGGCAAATTTTCAGCGTTTTTCGACCGTGCGAAATGACTTCAAAATCCTATAGTCTCAATTAACTCCAAAACTAATAGCAATAGAAAAACCGTACTGCACCACTTAGGGTAGTTTATAAACGCAAACAAGACTATGTAGTTAAATCCGGAATAGCTGTTTTAGTTTTGGAGTTATTGTCGATGGTGTCTTTTTGGCAAATTTTCAGCGTTTTTCACCGTGCGAAATGACTTCAAAATCCTATAGTCTCAATTATCTCCGAAACTAATACGAATAGAAAAACCATACTGCATCACTTAGGGTAGTTTATAAACGCAAACAAGACTATATAGTTAAATCCGGAATAGCTGTTTTAGTTTTGGAGTTATTGTCGATGGTGTCTTTTTGGCAAATTTTCAGCGTTTTTCGACTTCAAAATGTCATAGTCTCAATTAACTCCAAAACTAATAGCAATAGGAAAACCGTACTGCACCACTTAGGGTAGTTTATAAACGCAAACAAGACTATGTAGTTAAATCCGGAATAGCTGTTTTAGTTTTGGAGTTATTATCGATGGTGTCTTTTTGGCAAATTTTCAGCGTTTTTCACCGTGCGAAATGACTTCAAAATCCTATAGTCTCAATTATCTCCGAAACTAATACGAATAGGAAAAACCATACTGCATCACTTAGGGTAGTTTATAAACGCAAACAAGACTATATAGTTAAATCCGGAATAGCTGTTTTAGTTTTGGAGTTATTGTCGATGGTGTCTTTTTGGCAAGTTTTCAGCGTTTTTCACCGTGCGAAACGACTTCAAAATGTCATAGTCTCAATTAACTCCAAAACTAATAGCAATAGGAAAACCGTACTGCACCACTTAGGGTAGTTTATAAACGCAAACAAGACTATGTAGTTAAATCCGGAATAGCTGTTTTAGTTTTGGAGTTATTATCGATGGTGTCTTTTTGGCAAGTTTTCAGCGTTTTTCACCGTGCGAAATGACTTCAAAATCCTATAGTCTCAATTATCTCCGAAACTAATACGAATAGAAAAACCATACTGCATCACTTAGGGTAGTTTATAAACGCAAACAAGACTATATAGTTAAATCCGGAATAGCTGTTTTAGTTTTGGAGTTATTGTCGATGGTGTCTTTTTGGCAAATTTTCAGCGTTTTTCGACCGTCAAAATGTCAAAATCCTATAGTCTCAATTAACTCCAAAACTAATAGCAATAGAAAAACCGTACTGCACCACTTAGGGTAGTTTATAAACGCAAACAAGACTATGTAGTTAAATCCGGAATAGCTGTTTTAGTTTTGGAGTTATTGTCGATGGTGTCTTTTTGGCAAGTTTTCAGCGTTTTTCACCGTGCGAAATGACTTCAAAATCCTATAGTCTCAATTATCTCCGAAACTAATACGAATAGAAAAACCATACTGCATCACTTAGGGTAGTTTATAAACGCAAACAAGACTATATAGTTAAATCCGGAATAGCTGTTTTAGTTTTGGAGTTATTGTCGATGGTGTCTTTTTGGCAAATTTTCAGCGTTTTTCACCGTGCGAAACGACTTCAAAATGTTATAGTCTCAATTAACTCCAAAACTATTAGCAATAGGAAAACCGTACTGCACCACTTAGGGTAGTTTATAAACGCAAACAAGACTATGTAGTTAAATCCGGAATAGCTGTTTTAGTTTTGGAGTTATTGTCGATGGTGTCTTTTTGGCAAGTTTTCAGCGTTTTTCACCGTGCGAAATGACTTCAAAATCCTATAGTCTCAATTATCTCCGAAACTAATACGAATAGAAAAACCATACTGCATCACTTAGGGTAGTTTATAAACGCAAACAAGACTATATAGTTAAATCCGGAATAGCTGTTTTAGTTTTGGAGTTATTGTCGATGGTGTCTTTTTGGCAAATTTTCAGCGTTTTTCGACCGTGCGAAATGACTTCAAAATCCTATAGTCTCAATTATCTCCGAAACTAATACGAATAGAAAAACCATACTGCATCACTTAGGGTAGTTTATAAACGCAAACAAGACTATATAGTTAAATCCGGAATAGCTGTTTTAGTTTTGGAGTTATTGTCGATGGTGTCTTTTTGGCAAATTTTCAGCGTTTTTCACCGTGCGAAATGACTTCAAAATCCTATAGTCTCAATTATCTCCAAAACTAATAGCAATAGAAAAACCATACTGCATCACTTAGGGTAGTTTATAAACGCAAACAAGACTATATAGTTAAATCCGGAATAGCTGTTTTAGTTTTGGAGTTATTGTCGATGGTGTCTTTTTGGCAAATTTTCAGCGTTTTTCACCGTGCGAAATGACTTCAAAATCCTATAGTCTCAATTAACTCCAAAACTAATAGCAATAGGAAAACCGTACTGCACCACTTAGGGTAGTTTATAAACGCAAACAAGACTATGTAGTTAAATCCGGAATAGCTGTTTTAGTTTTGGAGTTATTGTCGATGGTGTCTTTTTGGCAAATTTTCAGCGTTTTTCACCGTGCGAAATGACTTCAAAATCCTATAGTCTCAATTATCTCCGAAACTAATACGAATAGAAAAACCATACTGCATCACTTAGGGTAGTTTATAAACGCAAACAAGACTATATAGTTAAATCCGGAATAGCTGTTTTAGTTTTGGAGTTATTGTCGATGGTGTCTTTTTGGCAAATTTTCAGCGTTTTTCGACTTCAAAATGTCATAGTCTCAATTAACTCCAAAACTAATAGCAATAGGAAAACCGTACTGCACCACTTAGGGTAGTTTATAAACGCAAACAAGACTATGTAGTTAAATCCGGAATAGCTGTTTTAGTTTTGGAGTTATTATCGATGGTGTCTTTTTGGCAAGTTTTCAGCGTTTTTCACCGTGCGAAATGACTTCAAAATCCTATAGTCTCAATTATCTCCGAAACTAATACGAATAGAAAAACCATACTGCATCACTTAGGGTAGTTTATAAACGCAAACAAGACTATATAGTTAAATCCGGAATAGCTGTTTTAGTTTTGGAGTTATTGTCGATGGTGTCTTTTTGGCAAATTTTCAGCGTTTTTCACCGTGCGAAACGACTTCAAAATGTCATAGTCTCAATTAACTCCAAAACTAATAGCAATAGGAAAACCGTACTGCACCACTTAGGGTAGTTTATAAACGCAAACAAGACTATGTAGTTAAATCCGGAATAGCTGTTTTAGTTTTGGAGTTATTATCGATGGTGTCTTTTTGGCAAGTTTTCAGCGTTTTTCACCGTGCGAAATGACTTCAAAATCCTATAGTCTCGATTATCTCCGAAACTAATACGAATAGAAAAACCATACTGCATCACTTAGGGTAGTTTATAAACGCAAACAAGACTATATAGTTAAATCCGGAATAGCTGTTTTAGTTTTGGAGTTATTGTCGATGGTGTCTTTTTGGCAAATTTTCAGCGTTTTTCACCGTGCGAAATGACTTCAAAATCCTATAGTCTCAATTAACTCCAAAACTAATAGCAATAGGAAAACCGTACTGCACCACTTAGGGTAGTTTATAAACGCAAACAAGACTATATAGTTAAATCCGGAATAGCTGTTTTAGTTTTGGAGTTATTGTCGATGGTGTCTTTTTGGCAAGTTTTCAGCGTTTTTCACCGTGCGAAATGACTTCAAAATCCTATAGTCTCAATTATCTCCAAAACTAATACGAATAGAAAAACCATACTGCATCACTTAGGGTAGTTTATAAACGCAAACAAGACTATATAGTTAAATCCGGAATAGCTGTTTTAGTTTTGGAGTTATTGTCGATGGTGTCTTTTTGGCAAATTTTCAGCGTTTTTCACCGTGCGAAATGACTTCAAAATCCTATAGTCTCAATTATCTCCAAAACTAATACGAATAGAAAAACCATACTGCATCACTTAGGGTAGTTTATAAACGCAAACAAGACTATATAGTTAAATCCGGAATAGCTGTTTTAGTTTTGGAGTTATTGTCGATGGTGTCTTTTTGGCAAATTTTCAGCGTTTTTCACCGTGCGAAATGACTTCAAAATCCTATAGTCTCAATTATCTCCGAAACTAATACGCAATAGAAAAACCATACTGCATCACTTAGGGTAGTTTATAAACGCAAACAAGACTATATAGTTAAATCCGGAATAGCTGTTTTAGTTTTGGAGTTATTGTCGATGGTGTCTTTTTGGCAAATTTTCAGCGTTTTTCACCGTGCGAAATGACTTCAAAATGTTATAGTCTCAATTAACTCCAAAACTAATAGCAATAGGAAAACCGTACTGCACCACTTAGGGTAGTTTATAAACGCAAACAAGACTATATAGTTAAATCCGGAATAGCTGTTTTAGTTTTGGAGTTATTGTCGATGGTGTCTTTTTGGCAAATTTTCAGCGTTTTTCACCGTGCGAAATGACTTCAAAATCCTATAGTCTCAATTATCTCCAAAACTAATACGAATAGAAAAACCATACTGCATCACTTAGGGTAGTTTATAAACGCAAACAAGACTATATAGTTAAATCCGGAATAGCTGTTTTAGTTTTGGAGTTATTGTCGATGGTGTCTTTTTGGCAAATTTTCAGCGTTTTTCACCGTGCGAAATGACTTCAAAATCCTATAGTCTCAATTATCTCCAAAACTAATAGCAATAGGAAAACCGTACTGCACCACTTAGGGTAGTTTATAAACGCAAACAAGACTATATAGTTAAATCCGGAATAGCTGTTTTAGTTTTGGAGTTATTGTCGATGGTGTCTTTTTGGCAAATTTTCAGCGTTTTTCACCGTGCGAAATGACTTCAAAATCCTATAGTCTCAATTATCTCCAAAACTAATACGAATAGAAAAACCATACTGCATCACTTAGGGTAGTTTATAAACGCAAACAAGACTATATAGTTAAATCCGGAATAGCTGTTTTAGTTTTGGAGTTATTGTCGATGGTGTCTTTTTGGCAAATTTTCAGCGTTTTTCACCGTGCGAAATGACTTCAAAATCCTATAGTCTCAATTATCTCCGAAACTAATACGAATAGAAAAACCATACTGCATCACTTAGGGTAGTTTATAAACGCAAACAAGACTATATAGTTAAATCCGGAATAGCTGTTTTAGTTTTGGAGTTATTGTCGATGGTGTCTTTTTGGCAAATTTTCAGCGTTTTTCACCGTGCGAAATGACTTCAAAATCCTATAGTCTCAATTATCTCCAAAACTAATACGAATAGAAAAACCATACTGCACCACTTAGGGTAGTTTATAAACGCAAACAAGACTATATAGTTAAATCCGGAATAGCTGTTTTAGTTTTGGAGTTATTGTCGATGGTGTCTTTTTGGCAAGTTTTCAGCGTTTTTCACCGTGCGAAATGACTTCAAAATCCTATAGTCTCAATTATCTCCAAAACTAATACGAATAGGAAAACCATACTGCATCACTTAGGGTAGTTTATAAACGCAAACAAGACTATATAGTTAAATCCGGAATAGCTGTTTTAGTTTTGGAGTTATTGTCGATGGTGTCTTTTTGGCAAATTTTCAGCGTTTTTCACCGTGCGAAATGACTTCAAAATCCTATAGTCTCAATTATCTCCAAAACTAATACGAATAGAAAAACCATACTGCATCACTTAGGGTAGTTTATAAACGCAAACAAGACTATATAGTTAAATCCGGAATAGCTGTTTTAGTTTTGGAGTTATTGTCGATGGTGTCTTTTTGGCAAATTTTCAGCGTTTTTCACCGTGCGAAATGACTTCAAAATCCTATAGTCTCAATTAACTCCAAAACTAATAGCAATAGGAAAACCGTACTGCACCACTTAGGGTAGTTTATAAACGCAAACAAGACTATGTAGTTAAATCCGGAATAGCTGTTTTAGTTTTGGAGTTATTGTCGATGGTGTCTTTTTGGCAAATTTTCAGCGTTTTTCACCGTGCGAAATGACTTCAAAATCCTATAGTCTCAATTATCTCCGAAACTAATACGAATAGAAAAACCATACTGCATCACTTAGGGTAGTTTATAAACGCAAACAAGACTATATAGTTAAATCCGGAATAGCTGTTTTAGTTTTGGAGTTATTGTCGATGGTGTCTTTTTGGCAAATTTTCAGCGTTTTTCACCGTGCGAAATGACTTCAAAATGTTATAGTCTCAATTAACTCCAAAACTAATAGCAATAGGAAAACCGTACTGCACCACTTAGGGTAGTTTATAAACGCAAACAAGACTATGTAGTTAAATCCGGAATAGCTGTTTTAGTTTTGGAGTTATTGTCGATGGTGTCTTTTTGGCAAGTTTTCAGCGTTTTTCACCGTGCGAAATGACTTCAAAATCCTATAGTCTCAATTATCTCCGAAACTAATACGAATAGAAAAACCATACTGCATCACTTAGGGTAGTTTATAAACGCAAACAAGACTATATAGTTAAATCCGGAATAGCTGTTTTAGTTTTGGAGTTATTGTCGATGGTGTCTTTTTGGCAAATTTTCAGCGTTTTTCACCGTGCGAAACGACTTCAAAATGTCATAGTCTCAATTAACTCCAAAACTAATAGCAATAGGAAAACCGTACTGCACCACTTAGGGTAGTTTATAAACGCAAACAAGACTATGTAGTTAAATCCGGAATAGCTGTTTTAGTTTTGGAGTTATTATCGATGGTGTCTTTTTGGCAAGTTTTCAGCGTTTTTCACCGTGCGAAATGACTTCAAAATCCTATAGTCTCGATTATCTCCGAAACTAATACGAATAGAAAAACCATACTGCATCACTTAGGGTAGTTTATAAACGCAAACAAGACTATATAGTTAAATCCGGAATAGCTGTTTTAGTTTTGGAGTTATTGTCGATGGTGTCTTTTTGGCAAATTTTCAGCGTTTTTCGACTTCAAAATGTTATAGTCTCAATTAACTCCAAAACTAATAGCAATAGGAAAACCGTACTGCACCACTTAGGGTAGTTTATAAACGCAAACAAGACTATATAGTTAAATCCGGAATAGCTGTTTTAGTTTTGGAGTTATTGTCGATGGTGTCTTTTTGGCAAGTTTTCAGCGTTTTTCACCGTGCGAAATGACTTCAAAATCCTATAGTCTCAATTATCTCCAAAACTAATACGAATAGAAAAACCATACTGCATCACTTAGGGTAGTTTATAAACGCAAACAAGACTATATAGTTAAATCCGGAATAGCTGTTTTAGTTTTGGAGTTATTGTCGATGGTGTCTTTTTGGCAAATTTTCAGCGTTTTTCGACCGTGCGAAATGACTTCAAAATCCTATAGTCTCAATTATCTCCAAAACTAATAGCAATAGAAAAACCGTACTGCACCACTTAGGGTAGTTTATAAACGCAAACAAGACTATATAGTTAAATCCGGAATAGCTGTTTTAGTTTTGGAGTTATTGTCGATGGTGTCTTTTTGGCAAGTTTTCAGCGTTTTTCACCGTGCGAAATGACTTCAAAATCCTATAGTCTCAATTATCTCCGAAACTAATACGCAATAGAAAAACCATACTGCATCACTTAGGGTAGTTTATAAACGCAAACAAGACTATATAGTTAAATCCGGAATAGCTGTTTTAGTTTTGGAGTTATTGTCGATGGTGTCTTTTTGGCAAATTTTCAGCGTTTTTCGACTTCAAAATGTCATAGTCTCAATTAACTCCAAAACTAATAGCAATAGGAAAACCGTACTGCACCACTTAGGGTAGTTTATAAACGCAAACAAGACTATGTAGTTAAATCCGGAATAGCTGTTTTAGTTTTGGAGTTATTGTCGATGGTGTCTTTTTGGCAAGTTTTCAGCGTTTTTCACCGTGCGAAATGACTTCAAAATCCTATAGTCTCAATTATCTCCGAAACTAATACGAATAGAAAAACCATACTGCATCACTTAGGGTAGTTTATAAACGCAAACAAGACTATATAGTTAAATCCGGAATAGCTGTTTTAGTTTTGGAGTTATTGTCGATGGTGTCTTTTTGGCAAATTTTCAGCGTTTTTCACCGTGCGAAATGACTTCAAAATCCTATAGTCTCAATTAACTCCAAAACTAATAGCAATAGGAAAACCGTACTGCACCACTTAGGGTAGTTTATAAACGCAAACAAGACTATGCTAGTTAAATCCGGAATAGCTGTTTTAGTTTTGGAGTTATTGTCGATGGTGTCTTTTTGGCAAATTTTCAGCGTTTTTCACCGTGCGAAATGACTTCAAAATCCTATAGTCTCAATTAACTCCAAAACTAATAGCAATAGGAAAACCGTACTGCACCACTTAGGGTAGTTTATAAACGCAAACAAGACTATATAGTTAAATCCGGAATAGCTGTTTTAGTTTTGGAGTTATTGTCGATGGTGTCTTTTTGGCAAATTTTCAGCGTTTTTCACCGTGCGAAATGACTTCAAAATCCTATAGTCTCAATTATCTCCGAAACTAATACGAATAGAAAAACCATACTGCATCACTTAGGGTAGTTTATAAACGCAAACAAGACTATATAGTTAAATCCGGAATAGCTGTTTTAGTTTTGGAGTTATTGTCGATGGTGTCTTTTTGGCAAATTTTCAGCGTTTTTCACCGTGCGAAACGACTTCAAAATGTTATAGTCTCAATTAACTCCAAAACTAATAGCAATAGGAAAACCGTACTGCACCACTTAGGGTAGTTTATAAACGCAAACAAGACTATGTAGTTAAATCCGGAATAGCTGTTTTAGTTTTGGAGTTATTGTCGATGGTGTCTTTTTGGCAAGTTTTCAGCGTTTTTCACCGTGCGAAATGACTTCAAAATCCTATAGTCTCAATTATCTCCGAAACTAATACGAATAGAAAAACCATACTGCATCACTTAGGGTAGTTTATAAACGCAAACAAGACTATATAGTTAAATCCGGAATAGCTGTTTTAGTTTTGGAGTTATTGTCGATGGTGTCTTTTTGGCAAATTTTCAGCGTTTTTCACCGTGCGAAATGACTTCAAAATCCTATAGTCTCAATTATCTCCAAAACTAATAGCAATAGGAAAACCGTACTGCACCACTTAGGGTAGTTTATAAACGCAAACAAGACTATGCAGTTAAATCCGGAATAGCTGTTTTAGTTTTGGAGTTATTGTCGATGGTGTCTTTTTGGCAAGTTTTCAGCGTTTTTCACCGTGCGAAATGACTTCAAAATCCTATAGTCTCGATTATCTCCGAAACTAATACGAATAGAAAAACCATACTGCATCACTTAGGGTAGTTTATAAACGCAAACAAGACTATATAGTTAAATCCGGAATAGCTGTTTTAGTTTTGGAGTTATTATCGATGGTGTCTTTTTGGCAAGTTTTCAGCGTTTTTCACCGTGCGAAATGACTTCAAAATCCTATAGTCTCGATTATCTCCGAAACTAATACGAATAGAAAAACCATACTGCATCACTTAGGGTAGTTTATAAACGCAAACAAGACTATATAGTTAAATCCGGAATAGCTGTTTTAGTTTTGGAGTTATTGTCGATGGTGTCTTTTTGGCAAATTTTCAGCGTTTTTCACCGTGCGAAATGACTTCAAAATCCTATAGTCTCAATTATCTCCAAAACTAATACGAATAGAAAAACCATACTGCATCACTTAGGGTAGTTTATAAACGCAAACAAGACTATATAGTTAAATCCGGAATAGCTGTTTTAGTTTTGGAGTTATTGTCGATGGTGTCTTTTTGGCAAATTTTCAGCGTTTTTCACCGTGCGAAATGACTTCAAAATCCTCATAGTCTCAATTAACTCCAAAACTAATAGCAATAGGAAAACCGTACTGCACCACTTAGGGTAGTTTATAAACGCAAACAAGACTATATAGTTAAATCCGGAATAGCTGTTTTAGTTTTGGAGTTATTGTCGATGGTGTCTTTTTGGCAAATTTTCAGCGTTTTTCACCGTGCGAAATGACTTCAAAATCCTATAGTCTCAATTATCTCCAAAACTAATACGAATAGAAAAACCATACTGCATCACTTAGGGTAGTTTATAAACGCAAACAAGACTATATAGTTAAATCCGGAATAGCTGTTTTAGTTTTGGAGTTATTGTCGATGGTGTCTTTTTGGCAAATTTTCAGCGTTTTTCACCGTGCGAAATGACTTCAAAATCCTATAGTCTCAATTATCTCCGAAACTAATACGCAATAGGAAAAACCATACTGCATCACTTAGGGTAGTTTATAAACGCAAACAAGACTATATAGTTAAATCCGGAATAGCTGTTTTAGTTTTGGAGTTATTGTCGATGGTGTCTTTTTGGCAAATTTTCAGCGTTTTTCACCGTGCGAAATGACTTCAAAATCCTATAGTCTCAATTATCTCCAAAACTAATAGCAATAGAAAAACCGTACTGCATCACTTAGGGTAGTTTATAAACGCAAACAAGACTATATAGTTAAATCCGGAATAGCTGTTTTAGTTTTGGAGTTATTGTCGATGGTGTCTTTTTGGCAAATTTTCAGCGTTTTTCACCGTGCGAAATGACTTCAAAATCCTATAGTCTCAATTAACTCCAAAACTAATAGCAATAGGAAAACCGTACTGCACCACTTAGGGTAGTTTATAAACGCAAACAAGACTATATAGTTAAATCCGGAATAGCTGTTTTAGTTTTGGAGTTATTGTCGATGGTGTCTTTTTGGCAAGTTTTCAGCGTTTTTCACCGTGCGAAATGACTTCAAAATCCTATAGTCTCAATTATCTCCAAAACTAATACGAATAGAAAAACCATACTGCATCACTTAGGGTAGTTTATAAACGCAAACAAGACTATATAGTTAAATCCGGAATAGCTGTTTTAGTTTTGGAGTTATTGTCGATGGTGTCTTTTTGGCAAGTTTTCAGCGTTTTTCACCGTGCGAAATGACTTCAAAATCCTATAGTCTCGATTATCTCCGAAACTAATACGAATAGAAAAACCATACTGCATCACTTAGGGTAGTTTATAAACGCAAACAAGACTATATAGTTAAATCCGGAATAGCTGTTTTAGTTTTGGAGTTATTGTCGATGGTGTCTTTTTGGCAAATTTTCAGCGTTTTTCACCGTGCGAAATGACTTCAAAATCCTATAGTCTCAATTATCTCCAAAACTAATACGAATAGAAAAACCATACTGCATCACTTAGGGTAGTTTATAAACGCAAACAAGACTATATAGTTAAATCCGGAATAGCTGTTTTAGTTTTGGAGTTATTGTCGATGGTGTCTTTTTGGCAAATTTTCAGCGTTTTTCACCGTGCGAAATGACTTCAAAATCCTATAGTCTCAATTATCTCCGAAACTAATACGAATAGAAAAACCATACTGCATCACTTAGGGTAGTTTATAAACGCAAACAAGACTATATAGTTAAATCCGGAATAGCTGTTTTAGTTTTGGAGTTATTGTCGATGGTGTCTTTTTGGCAAGTTTTCAGCGTTTTTCACCGTGCGAAATGACTTCAAAATGTTATAGTCTCAATTAACTCCAAAACTAATAGCAATAGGAAAACCGTACTGCACCACTTAGGGTAGTTTATAAACGCAAACAAGACTATATAGTTAAATCCGGAATAGCTGTTTTAGTTTTGGAGTTATTGTCGATGGTGTCTTTTTGGCAAGTTTTCAGCGTTTTTCACCGTGCGAAATGACTTCAAAATCCTATAGTCTCGATTATCTCCGAAACTAATACGAATAGAAAAACCATACTGCATCACTTAGGGTAGTTTATAAACGCAAACAAGACTATATAGTTAAATCCGGAACAGCTGTTTTAGTTTTGGAGTTATTGTCGATGGTGTCTTTTTGGCAAATTTTCAGCGTTTTTCACCGTGCGAAACGACTTCAAAATGTTAGAGTCTCAATTAACTCCAAAACTAATAGCAATAGGAAAACCGTACTGCACCACTTAGGGTAGTTTATAAACGCAAACAAGACTATGTAGTTAAATCCGGAATAGCTGTTTTAGTTTTGGAGTTATTGTCGATGGTGTCTTTTTGGCAAATTTTCAGCGTTTTTCACCGTGCGAAATGACTTCAAAATCCTATAGTCTCAATTATCTCCGAAACTAATACGAATAGAAAAACCATACTGCATCACTTAGGGTAGTTTATAAACGCAAACAAGACTATATAGTTAAATCCGGAATAGCTGTTTTAGTTTTGGAGTTATTGTCGATGGTGTCTTTTTGGCAAATTTTCAGCGTTTTTCGACCGTGCGAAAATGTCAAAATCCTATAGTCTCAATTATCTCCAAAACTAATAGCAATAGAAAAACCGTACTGCACCACTTAGGGTAGTTTATAAACGCAAACAAGACTATATAGTTAAATCCGGAATAGCTGTTTTAGTTTTGGAGTTATTGTCGATGGTGTCTTTTTGGCAAGTTTTCAGCGTTTTTCACCGTGCGAAATGACTTCAAAATCCTATAGTCTCAATTATCTCCAAAACTAATACGAATAGAAAAACCATACTGCATCACTTAGGGTAGTTTATAAACGCAAACAAGACTATATAGTTAAATCCGGAATAGCTGTTTTAGTTTTGGAGTTATTGTCGATGGTGTCTTTTTGGCAAATTTTCAGCGTTTTTCACCGTGCGAAACGACTTCAAAATCCTATAGTCTCAATTAACTCCAAAACTATACAGCAATAGGAAAACCGTACTGCACCACTTAGGGTAGTTTATAAACGCAAACAAGACTATATAGTTAAATCCGGAATAGCTGTTTTAGTTTTGGAGTTATTGTCGATGGTGTCTTTTTGGCAAATTTTTCAGCGTTTTTCACCGTGCGAAATGACTTCAAAATCCTATAGTCTCAATTATCTCCGAAACTAATACGAATAGAAAAACCATACTGCATCACTTAGGGTAGTTTATAAACGCAAACAAGACTATATAGTTAAATCCGGAATAGCTGTTTTAGTTTTGGAGTTATTGTCGATGGTGTCTTTTTGGCAAATTTTCAGCGTTTTTCACCGTGCGAAATGACTTCAAAATCCTATAGTCTCAATTATCTCCGAAACTAATACGAATAGAAAAACCATACTGCATCACTTAGGGTAGTTTATAAACGCAAACAAGACTATATAGTTAAATCCGGAATAGCTGTTTTAGTTTTGGAGTTATTGTCGATGGTGTCTTTTTGGCAAATTTTCAGCGTTTTTCACCGTGCGAAATGACTTCAAAATCCTATAGTCTCAATTAACTCCAAAACTAATAGCAATAGGAAAACCGTACTGCACCACTTAGGGTAGTTTATAAACGCAAACAAGACTATATAGTTAAATCCGGAATAGCTGTTTTAGTTTTGGAGTTATTGTCGATGGTGTCTTTTTGGCAAATTTTCAGCGTTTTTCACCGTGCGAAATGACTTCAAAATCCTATAGTCTCAATTAACTCCAAAACTAATAGCAATAGGAAAACCGTACTGCACCACTTAGGGTAGTTTATAAACGCAAACAAGACTATATAGTTAAATCCGGAATAGCTGTTTTAGTTTTGGAGTTATTGTCGATGGTGTCTTTTTGGCAAATTTTCAGCGTTTTTGACCGTGCGAAATGACTTCAAAATCCTATAGTCTCAATTATCTCCGAAACTAATACGAATAGAAAAACCATACTGCATCACTTAGGGTAGTTTATAAACGCAAACAAGACTATATAGTTAAATCCGGAATAGCTGTTTTAGTTTTGGAGTTATTGTCGATGGTGTCTTTTTGGCAAATTTTCAGCGTTTTTCACCGTGCGAAATGACTTCAAAATGTTATAGTCTCAATTAACTCCAAAACTAATAGCAATAGGAAAACCGTACTGCACCACTTAGGGTAGTTTATAAACGCAAACAAGACTATGTAGTTAAATCCGGAATAGCTGTTTTAGTTTTGGAGTTATTGTCGATGGTGTCTTTTTGGCAAATTTTCAGCGTTTTTCACCGTGCGAAATGACTTCAAAATCCTATAGTCTCAATTATCTCCGAAACTAATACGAATAGAAAAACCATACTGCATCACTTAGGGTAGTTTATAAACGCAAACAAGACTATATAGTTAAATCCGGAATAGCTGTTTTAGTTTTGGAGTTATTGTCGATGGTGTCTTTTTGGCAAATTTTCAGCGTTTTTCACCGTGCGAAATGACTTCAAAATGTTATAGTCTCAATTAACTCCAAAACTAATAGCAATAGGAAAACCGTACTGCACCACTTAGGGTAGTTTATAAACGCAAACAAGACTATATAGTTAAATCCGGAATAGCTGTTTTAGTTTTGGAGTTATTGTCGATGGTGTCTTTTTGGCAAGTTTTCAGCGTTTTTCACCGTGCGAAATGACTTCAAAATCCTATAGTCTCGATTATCTCCGAAACTAATACGAATAGAAAAACCATACTGCATCACTTAGGGTAGTTTATAAACGCAAACAAGACTATATAGTTAAATCCGGAATAGCTGTTTTAGTTTTGGAGTTATTGTCGATGGTGTCTTTTTGGCAAATTTTTCAGCGTTTTTCACCGTGCGAAATGACTTCAAAATCCTATAGTCTCAATTAACTCCAAAACTAATAAGCAATAGGAAAACCGTACTGCACCACTTAGGGTAGTTTATAA
Source organism: Macrothele yani (assembly GCA_039090855.1). Classification (NCBI taxonomy): domain Eukaryota; kingdom Metazoa; phylum Arthropoda; class Arachnida; order Araneae; family Macrothelidae; genus Macrothele; species Macrothele yani. Next base: position 66,826,469 of record CM077023.1, on the reverse strand, counting down.
ACGCAAACAAGACTATATAGTTAAATCCGGAATAGCTGTTTTAGTTTTGGAGTTATTGTCGATGGTGTCTTTTTGGCAAATTTTCAGCGTTTTTCACCGTGCGAAATGACTTCAAAATCCTATATAGTCTCAATTATCTCCAAAACTAATACGAATAGGAAAAACCATACTGCATCACTTAGGGTAGTTTATAAACGCAAACAAGACTATATAGTTAAATCCGGAATAGCTGTTTTAGTTTTGGAGTTATTGTCGATGGTGTCTTTTTGGCAAATTTTCAGCGTTTTTCACCGTGCGAAATGACTTCAAAATCCTATAGTCTCAATTATCTCCAAAACTAATACGAATAGAAAAACCATACTGCATCACTTAGGGTAGTTTATAAACGCAAACAAGACTATATAGTTAAATCCGGAATAGCTGTTTTAGTTTTGGAGTTATTGTCGATGGTGTCTTTTTGGCAAATTTTCAGCGTTTTTCACCGTGCGAAATGACTTCAAAATCCTATAGTCTCAATTATCTCCGAAACTAATACGCAATAGAAAAACCATACTGCATCACTTAGGGTAGTTTATAAACGCAAACAAGACTATATAGTTAAATCCGGAATAGCTGTTTTAGTTTTGGAGTTATTGTCGATGGTGTCTTTTTGGCAAATTTTCAGCGTTTTTCACCGTGCGAAATGACTTCAAAATCCTATAGTCTCAATTATCTCCAAAACTAATAGCAATAGAAAAACCGTACTGCACCACTTAGGGTAGTTTATAAACGCAAACAAGACTATATAGTTAAATCCGGAATAGCTGTTTTAGTTTTGGAGTTATTGTCGATGGTGTCTTTTTGGCAAATTTTCAGCGTTTTTCACCGTGCGAAATGACTTCAAAATCCTATAGTCTCAATTATCTCCAAAACTAATACGAATAGAAAAACCATACTGCATCACTTAGGGTAGTTTATAAACGCAAACAAGACTATATAGTTAAATCCGGAATAGCTGTTTTAGTTTTGGAGTTATTGTCGATGGTGTCTTTTTGGCAAATTTTCAGCGTTTTTCACCGTGCGAAATGACTTCAAAATCCTATAGTCTCAATTATCTCCAAAACTAATAGCAATAGGAAAACCGTACTGCACCACTTAGGGTAGTTTATAAACGCAAACAAGACTATATAGTTAAATCCGGAATAGCTGTTTTAGTTTTGGAGTTATTGTCGATGGTGTCTTTTTGGCAAATTTTCAGCGTTTTTGACCGTGCGAAATGACTTCAAAATCCTATAGTCTCAATTATCTCCGAAACTAATACGAATAGAAAAACCATACTGCATCACTTAGGGTAGTTTATAAACGCAAACAAGACTATATAGTTAAATCCGGAATAGCTGTTTTAGTTTTGGAGTTATTGTCGATGGTGTCTTTTTGGCAAATTTTCAGCGTTTTTCGACCGTGCGAAATGACTTCAAAATCCTATAGTCTCAATTAACTCCAAAACTAATAGCAATAGAAAAACCGTACTGCACCACTTAGGGTAGTTTATAAACGCAAACAAGACTATATAGTTAAATCCGGAATAGCTGTTTTAGTTTTGGAGTTATTGTCGATGGTGTCTTTTTGGCAAATTTTCAGCGTTTTTCACCGTGCGAAATGACTTCAAAATCCTATAGTCTCAATTATCTCCAAAACTAATACGAATAGAAAAACCATACTGCATCACTTAGGGTAGTTTATAAACGCAAACAAGACTATATAGTTAAATCCGGAATAGCTGTTTTAGTTTTGGAGTTATTGTCGATGGTGTCTTTTTGGCAAGTTTTCAGCGTTTTTCACCGTGCGAAATGACTTCAAAATCCTATAGTCTCAATTAACTCCAAAACTAATAGCAATAGGAAAACCGTACTGCACCACTTAGGGTAGTTTATAAACGCAAACAAGACTATATAGTTAAATCCGGAATAGCTGTTTTAGTTTTGGAGTTATTGTCGATGGTGTCTTTTTGGCAAATTTTCAGCGTTTTTCACCGTGCGAAATGACTTCAAAATCCTATAGTCTCAATTATCTCCAAAACTAATACGAATAGAAAAACCATACTGCATCACTTAGGGTAGTTTATAAACGCAAACAAGACTATATAGTTAAATCCGGAATAGCTGTTTTAGTTTTGGAGTTATTGTCGATGGTGTCTTTTTGGCAAATTTTCAGCGTTTTTCACCGTGCGAAATGACTTCAAAATGTTATAGTCTCAATTAACTCCAAAACTAATAGCAATAGGAAAACCGTACTGCACCACTTAGGGTAGTTTATAAACGCAAACAAGACTATGTAGTTAAATCCGGAATAGCTGTTTTAGTTTTGGAGTTATTGTCGATGGTGTCTTTTTGGCAAATTTTCAGCGTTTTTCACCGTGCGAAATGACTTCAAAATCCTATAGTCTCAATTATCTCCGAAACTAATACGAATAGAAAAACCATACTGCATCACTTAGGGTAGTTTATAAACGCAAACAAGACTATATAGTTAAATCCGGAATAGCTGTTTTAGTTTTGGAGTTATTGTCGATGGTGTCTTTTTGGCAAATTTTCAGCGTTTTTCACCGTGCGAAATGACTTCAAAATCCTATAGTCTCAATTAACTCCAAAACTAATAGCAATAGGAAAACCGTACTGCACCACTTAGGGTAGTTTATAAACGCAAACAAGACTATGTAGTTAAATCCGGAATAGCTGTTTTAGTTTTGGAGTTATTGTCGATGGTGTCTTTTTGGCAAGTTTTCAGCGTTTTTCACCGTGCGAAATGACTTCAAAATCCTATAGTCTCAATTATCTCCGAAACTAATACGAATAGAAAAACCATACTGCATCACTTAGGGTAGTTTATAAACGCAAACAAGACTATATAGTTAAATCCGGAATAGCTGTTTTAGTTTTGGAGTTATTGTCGATGGTGTCTTTTTGGCAAATTTTCAGCGTTTTTCACCGTGCGAAACGACTTCAAAATGTCATAGTCTCAATTAACTCCAAAACTAATAGCAATAGGAAAACCGTACTGCACCACTTAGGGTAGTTTATAAACGCAAACAAGACTATGTAGTTAAATCCGGAATAGCTGTTTTAGTTTTGGAGTTATTATCGATGGTGTCTTTTTGGCAAGTTTTCAGCGTTTTTCACCGTGCGAAATGACTTCAAAATCCTATAGTCTCGAATTATCTCCGAAACTAATACGAATAGAAAAACACATACTGCCATCACTTAGGGTAGTTTATAAACGCAAACAAGACTATATAGTTAAATCCGGAATAGCTGTTTTAGTTTTGGAGTTATTGTCGATGGTGTCTTTTTGGCAAATTTTCAGCGTTTTTCACCGTGCGAAATGACTTCAAAATGTTATAGTCTCAATTAACTCCAAAACTAATAGCAATAGGAAAACCGTACTGCACCACTTAGGGTAGTTTATAAACGCAAACAAGACTATATAGTTAAATCCGGAATAGCTGTTTTAGTTTTGGAGTTATTGTCGATGGTGTCTTTTTGGCAAGTTTTCAGCGTTTTTCACCGTGCGAAATGACTTCAAAATCCTATAGTCTCAATTATCTCCAAAACTAATACGAATAGAAAAACCATACTGCATCACTTAGGGTAGTTTATAAACGCAAACAAGACTATATAGTTAAATCCGGAATAGCTGTTTTAGTTTTGGAGTTATTGTCGATGGTGTCTTTTTGGCAAATTTTCAGCGTTTTTCGACCGTGCGAAATGACTTCAAAATCCTATAGTCTCAATTATCTCCAAAACTAATAGCAATAGAAAAACCATACTGCATCACTTAGGGTAGTTTATAAACGCAAACAAGACTATATAGTTAAATCCGGAATAGCTGTTTTAGTTTTGGAGTTATTGTCGATGGTGTCTTTTTGGCAAATTTTCAGCGTTTTTCACCGTGCGAAATGACTTCAAAATCCTATAGTCTCAATTATCTCCGAAACTAATACGCAATAGAAAAACCATACTGCATCACTTAGGGTAGTTTATAAACGCAAACAAGACTATATAGTTAAATCCGGAATAGCTGTTTTAGTTTTGGAGTTATTGTCGATGGTGTCTTTTTGGCAAATTTTCAGCGTTTTTCGACTTCAAAATGTCATAGTCTCAATTAACTCCAAAACTAATAGCAATAGGAAAACCGTACTGCACCACTTAGGGTAGTTTATAAACGCAAACAAGACTATGTAGTTAAATCCGGAATAGCTGTTTTAGTTTTGGAGTTATTGTCGATGGTGTCTTTTTGGCAAATTTTCAGCGTTTTTCACCGTGCGAAATGACTTCAAAATCCTATAGTCTCAATTATCTCCGAAACTAATACGAATAGAAAAACCATACTGCATCACTTAGGGTAGTTTATAAACGCAAACAAGACTATATAGTTAAATCCGGAATAGCTGTTTTAGTTTTGGAGTTATTGTCGATGGTGTCTTTATGGCAAATTTTCAGCGTTTTTGACCGTGCGAAATGACTTCAAAACGATATAGTCTCAATTAACTCCAAAACTAATAGCAATAGGAAAACCGTACTGCACCACTTAGGGTAGTTTATAAACGCAAACAAGACTATATAGTTAAATCCGGAATAGCTGTTTTAGTTTTGGAGTTATTGTCGATGGTGTCTTTTTGGCAAATTTTCAGCGTTTTTCACCGTGCGAAATGACTTCAAAATCCTATAGTCTCAATTATCTCCAAAACTAATAGCAATAGGAAAACCGTACTGCACCACTTAGGGTAGTTTATAAACGCAAACAAGACTATATAGTTAAATCCGGAATAGCTGTTTTAGTTTTGGAGTTATTGTCGATGGTGTCTTTTTGGCAAATTTTCAGCGTTTTTCACCGTGCGAAATGACTTCAAAATCCTATAGTCTCAATTATCTCCAAAACTAATACGAATAGAAAAACCATACTGCATCACTTAGGGTAGTTTATAAACGCAAACAAGACTATATAGTTAAATCCGGAATAGCTGTTTTAGTTTTGGAGTTATTGTCGATGGTGTCTTTTTGGCAAATTTTCAGCGTTTTTCACCGTGCGAAATGACTTCAAAATGTTATAGTCTCAATTAACTCCAAAACTAATAGCAATAGGAAAACCGTACTGCACCACTTAGGGTAGTTTATAAACGCAAACAAGACTATATAGTTAAATCCGGAATAGCTGTTTTAGTTTTGGAGTTATTGTCGATGGTGTCTTTTTGGCAAATTTTCAGCGTTTTTGACCGTGCGAAATGACTTCAAAATCCTATAGTCTCAATTATCTCCAAAACTAATACGAATAGAAAAACCATACTGCATCACTTAGGGTAGTTTATAAACGCAAACAAGACTATATAGTTAAATCCGGAATAGCTGTTTTAGTTTTGGAGTTATTGTCGATGGTGTCTTTTTGGCAAATTTTCAGCGTTTTTCGACCGTGCGAAATGACTTCAAAATCCTATAGTCTCAATTATCTCCGAAACTAATACGAATAGAAAAACCATACTGCATCACTTAGGGTAGTTTATAAACGCAAACAAGACTATATAGTTAAATCCGGAATAGCTGTTTTAGTTTTGGAGTTATTGTCGATGGTGTCTTTTTGGCAAATTTTCAGCGTTTTTCACCGTGCGAAATGACTTCAAAATGTTATAGTCTCAATTAACTCCAAAACTAATAGCAATAGGAAAACCGTACTGCACCACTTAGGGTAGTTTATAAACGCAAACAAGACTATATAGTTAAATCCGGAATAGCTGTTTTAGTTTTGGAGTTATTGTCGATGGTGTCTTTTTGGCAAATTTTCAGCGTTTTTCACCGTGCGAAATGACTTCAAAATCCTATAGTCTCAATTATCTCCGAAACTAATACGAATAGAAAAACCATACTGCATCACTTAGGGTAGTTTATAAACGCAAACAAGACTATATAGTTAAATCCGGAATAGCTGTTTTAGTTTTGGAGTTATTGTCGATGGTGTCTTTTTGGCAAATTTTCAGCGTTTTTCACCGTGCGAAATGACTTCAAAATCCTATAGTCTCAATTATCTCCGAAACTAATACGAATAGAAAAACCATACTGCATCACTTAGGGTAGTTTATAAACGCAAACAAGACTATATAGTTAAATCCGGAATAGCTGTTTTAGTTTTGGAGTTATTGTCGATGGTGTCTTTTTGGCAAATTTTCAGCGTTTTTCACCGTGCGAAATGACTTCAAAATCCTATAGTCTCAATTAACTCCAAAACTAATAGCAATAGGAAAACCGTACTGCACCACTTAGGGTAGTTTATAAACGCAAACAAGACTATATAGTTAAATCCGGAATAGCTGTTTTAGTTTTGGAGTTATTGTCGATGGTGTCTTTTTGGCAAGTTTTCAGCGTTTTTCACCGTGCGAAATGACTTCAAAATCCTATAGTCTCAATTATCTCCAAAACTAATAGCAATAGGAAAACCGTACTGCACCACTTAGGGTAGTTTATAAACGCAAACAAGACTATATAGTTAAATCCGGAATAGCTGTTTTAGTTTTGGAGTTATTGTCGATGGTGTCTTTTTGGCAAATTTTCAGCGTTTTTCGACCGTGCGAAATGACTTCAAAATCCTATAGTCTCAATTATCTCCGAAACTAATACGAATAGAAAAACCATACTGCATCACTTAGGGTAGTTTATAAACGCAAACAAGACTATATAGTTAAATCCGGAATAGCTGTTTTAGTTTTGGAGTTATTGTCGATGGTGTCTTTTTGGCAAGTTTTCAGCGTTTTTCACCGTGCGAAATGACTTCAAAATCCTATAGTCTCAATTATCTCCGAAACTAATACGAATAGAAAAACCATACTGCATCACTTAGGGTAGTTTATAAACGCAAACAAGACTATATAGTTAAATCCGGAATAGCTGTTTTAGTTTTGGAGTTATTGTCGATGGTGTCTTTTTGGCAAATTTTCAGCGTTTTTCACCGTGCGAAATGACTTCAAAATCCTATAGTCTCAATTATCTCCAAAACTAATAGCAATAGGAAAACCGTACTGCACCACTTAGGGTAGTTTATAAACGCAAACAAGACTATATAGTTAAATCCGGAATAGCTGTTTTAGTTTTGGAGTTATTGTCGATGGTGTCTTTTTGGCAAGTTTTCAGCGTTTTTCACCGTGCGAAATGACTTCAAAATCCTATAGTCTCAATTATCTCCAAAACTAATACGAATAGAAAAACCGTACTGCACCACTTAGGGTAGTTTATAAACGCAAACAAGACTATATAGTTAAATCCGGAATAGCTGTTTTAGTTTTGGAGTTATTGTCGATGGTGTCTTTTTGGCAAATTTTCAGCGTTTTTGACCGTGCGAAATGACTTCAAAATCCTATAGTCTCAATTATCTCCGAAACTAATACGAATAGAAAAACCATACTGCATCACTTAGGGTAGTTTATAAACGCAAACAAGACTATATAGTTAAATCCGGAATAGCTGTTTTAGTTTTGGAGTTATTGTCGATGGTGTCTTTTTGGCAAATTTTCAGCGTTTTTCACCGTGCGAAATGACTTCAAAATCCTATAGTCTCAATTATCTCCAAAACTAATAGCAATAGAAAAACCATACTGCATCACTTAGGGTAGTTTATAAACGCAAACAAGACTATATAGTTAAATCCGGAATAGCTGTTTTAGTTTTGGAGTTATTGTCGATGGTGTCTTTTTGGCAAATTTTCAGCGTTTTTCACCGTGCGAAATGACTTCAAAATCCTATAGTCTCAATTATCTCCGAAACTAATACGAATAGAAAAACCATACTGCATCACTTAGGGTAGTTTATAAACGCAAACAAGACTATATAGTTAAATCCGGAATAGCTGTTTTAGTTTTGGAGTTATTGTCGATGGTGTCTTTTTGGCAAATTTTCAGCGTTTTTGACCGTGCGAAATGACTTCAAAATCCTATAGTCTCAATTAACTCCAAAACTAATAGCAATAGGAAAACCGTACTGCACCACTTAGGGTAGTTTATAAACGCAAACAAGACTATATAGTTAAATCCGGAATAGCTGTTTTAGTTTTGGAGTTATTGTCGATGGTGTCTTTTTGGCAAGTTTTCAGCGTTTTTCACCGTGCGAAATGACTTCAAAATCCTATAGTCTCAATTATCTCCGAAACTAATACGAATAGAAAAACCATACTGCATCACTTAGGGTAGTTTATAAACGCAAACAAGACTATATAGTTAAATCCGGAATAGCTGTTTTAGTTTTGGAGTTATTGTCGATGGTGTCTTTTTGGCAAATTTTCAGCGTTTTTCGACCGTGCGAAATGACTTCAAAATCCTATAGTCTCAATTATCTCCGAAACTAATACGAATAGAAAAACCATACTGCATCACTTAGGGTAGTTTATAAACGCAAACAAGACTATATAGTTAAATCCGGAATAGCTGTTTTAGTTTTGGAGTTATTGTCGATGGTGTCTTTTTGGCAAATTTTCAGCGTTTTTCACCGTGCGAAATGACTTCAAAATCCTATAGTCTCAATTATCTCCGAAACTAATACGAATAGAAAAACCATACTGCATCACTTAGGGTAGTTTATAAACGCAAACAAGACTATATAGTTAAATCCGGAATAGCTGTTTTAGTTTTGGAGTTATTGTCGATGGTGTCTTTTTGGCAAGTTTTCAGCGTTTTTCACCGTGCGAAATGACTTCAAAATCCTATAGTCTCAATTATCTCCAAAACTAATAGCAATAGGAAAACCGTACTGCACCACTTAGGGTAGTTTATAAACGCAAACAAGACTATATAGTTAAATCCGGAATAGCTGTTTTAGTTTTGGAAGTTATTGTGAGCAACTCAATGGGCTATAAGCAGTCTTTTTGGCAAATTTTCAGCGTTTTTCACTGGTTCCAGGGAAGGGAGAGAGCCAATGCCGTAAGACAAACACAACATCCATAGTCTCACCGATTTGAACTCCGAAACTAATGGACGAATAGAAAAACCATACTGCATCACTTAGGGTAGTTTATAAACGCAAACAAGACTATATAGTTAAATCCGGAATAGCTGTTTTAGTTTTGGAGTTATTGTCGATGGTGTCATTTTTGGCAAATTTTTAGCGTTTTTGACAGTGCGCTAAATGACTTCAAAATCCTATAGTCTCAATTAACTCCAAAACTAATAGCAATAGGAAAACCGTACTGCACCACTTAGGGTAGTTTATAAACGCAAACAAGACTATATAGTTAAATCCGGAATAGCTGTTTTAGTTTTGGAGTTATTGTCGATGGTGTCTTTTTGGCAAATTTTCAGCGTTTTTCACCGTGCGAAATGACTTCAAAATCCTATAGTCTCAATTATCTCCAAAACTAATACGAATAGAAAAACCATACTGCATCACTTAGGGTAGTTTATAAACGCAAACAAGACTATATAGTTAAATCCGGAATAGCTGTTTTAGTTTTGGAGTTATTGTCGATGGTGTCTTTTTGGCAAATTTTCAGCGTTTTTCACCGTGCGAAATGACTTCAAAATCCTATAGTCTCAATTATCTCCGAAACTAATACGAATAGAAAAACCATACTGCATCACTTAGGGTAGTTTATAAACGCAAACAAGACTATATAGTTAAATCCGGAATAGCTGTTTTAGTTTTGGAGTTATTGTCGATGGTGTCTTTTTGGCAAATTTTCAGCGTTTTTCGACCGTGCGAAATGACTTCAAAATCCTATAGTCTCAATTATCTCCAAAACTAATAGCAATAGAAAAACCATACTGCACCACTTAGGGTAGTTTATAAACGCAAACAAGACTATATAGTTAAATCCGGAATAGCTGTTTTAGTTTTGGAGTTATTGTCGATGGTGTCTTTTTGGCAAATTTTCAGCGTTTTTCACCGTGCGAAATGACTTCAAAATCCTATAGTCTCAATTATCTCCGAAACTAATACGAATAGAAAAACCATACTGCATCACTTAGGGTAGTTTATAAACGCAAACAAGACTATATAGTTAAATCCGGAATAGCTGTTTTAGTTTTGGAGTTATTGTCGATGGTGTCTTTTTGGCAAATTTTCAGCGTTTTTGACCGTGCGAAATGACTTCAAAATGTTATAGTCTCAATTAACTCCAAAACTAATAGCAATAGGAAAACCGTACTGCACCACTTAGGGTAGTTTATAAACGCAAACAAGACTATATAGTTAAATCCGGAATAGCTGTTTTAGTTTTGGAGTTATTGTCGATGGTGTCTTTTTGGCAAGTTTTCAGCGTTTTTCACCGTGCGAAATGACTTCAAAATCCTATAGTCTCAATTATCTCCAAAACTAATACGAATAGAAAAACCATACTGCATCACTTAGGGTAGTTTATAAACGCAAACAAGACTATATAGTTAAATCCGGAATAGCTGTTTTAGTTTTGGAGTTATTGTCGATGGTGTCTTTTTGGCAAATTTTCAGCGTTTTTCGACCGTGCGAAATGACTTCAAAATCCTATAGTCTCAATTATCTCCGAAACTAATACGAATAGAAAAACCATACTGCATCACTTAGGGTAGTTTATAAACGCAAACAAGACTATATAGTTAAATCCGGAATAGCTGTTTTAGTTTTGGAGTTATTGTCGATGGTGTCTTTTTGGCAAATTTTCAGCGTTTTTCACCGTGCGAAATGACTTCAAAATCCTATAGTCTCAATTATCTCCGAAACTAATACGAATAGAAAAACCATACTGCATCACTTAGGGTAGTTTATAAACGCAAACAAGACTATATAGTTAAATCCGGAATAGCTGTTTTAGTTTTGGAGTTATTGTCGATGGTGTCTTTTTGGCAAATTTTCAGCGTTTTTGACCGTGCGAAATGACTTCAAAATCCTATAGTCTCAATTAACTCCAAAACTAATAGCAATAGGAAAACCGTACTGCACCACTTAGGGTAGTTTATAAACGCAAACAAGACTATGTAGTTAAATCCGGAATAGCTGTTTTAGTTTTGGAGTTATTGTCGATGGTGTCTTTTTGGCAAGTTTTCAGCGTTTTTCACCGTGCGAAATGACTTCAAAATCCTATAGTCTCAATTATCTCCGAAACTAATACGAATAGAAAAACCATACTGCATCACTTAGGGTAGTTTATAAACGCAAACAAGACTATATAGTTAAATCCGGAATAGCTGTTTTAGTTTTGGAGTTATTGTCGATGGTGTCTTTTTGGCAAATTTTCAGCGTTTTTCGACCGTGCGAAATGACTTCAAAATCCTATAGTCTCAATTATCTCCAAAACTAATAGCAATAGAAAAACCATACTGCACCACTTAGGGTAGTTTATAAACGCAAACAAGACTATATAGTTAAATCCGGAATAGCTGTTTTAGTTTTGGAGTTATTGTCGATGGTGTCTTTTTGGCAAATTTTCAGCGTTTTTCACCGTGCGAAATGACTTCAAAATCCTATAGTCTCAATTATCTCCGAAACTAATACGAATAGAAAAACCATACTGCATCACTTAGGGTAGTTTATAAACGCAAACAAGACTATATAGTTAAATCCGGAATAGCTGTTTTAGTTTTGGAGTTATTGTCGATGGTGTCTTTTTGGCAAGTTTTCAGCGTTTTTCACCGTGCGAAATGACTTCAAAATCCTATAGTCTCAATTAACTCCAAAACTAATAGCAATAGGAAAACCGTACTGCACCACTTAGGGTAGTTTATAAACGCAAACAAGACTATGTAGTTAAATCCGGAATAGCTGTTTTAGTTTTGGAGTTATTGTCGATGGTGTCTTTTTGGCAAATTTTCAGCGTTTTTCACCGTGCGAAACGACTTCAAAATCCTATAGTCTCAATTATCTCCGAAACTAATACGAATAGAAAAACACATACTGCATCACTTAGGGTAGTTTATAAACGCAAACAAGACTATGTAGTTAAATCCGGAATAGCTGTTTTAGTTTTGGAGTTATTGTCGATGGTGTCTTTTTGGCAAATTTTTCAGCGTTTTTGACCGTGCGAAATGACTTCAAAATGTTATAGTCTCAATTAACTCCAAAACTAATAGCAATAGGAAAACCGTACTGCACCACTTAGGGTAGTTTATAAACGCAAACAAGACTATATAGTTAAATCCGGAATAGCTGTTTTAGTTTTGGAGTTATTGTCGATGGTGTCTTTTTGGCAAATTTTCAGCGTTTTTCACCGTGCGAAATGACTTCAAAATCCTATAGTCTCAATTATCTCCAAAACTAATACGAATAGAAAAACCATACTGCATCACTTAGGGTAGTTTATAAACGCAAACAAGACTATATAGTTAAATCCGGAATAGCTGTTTTAGTTTTGGAGTTATTGTCGATGGTGTCTTTTTGGCAAATTTTCAGCGTTTTTCACCGTGCGAAATGACTTCAAAATCCTATAGTCTCAATTATCTCCGAAACTAATACGAATAGAAAAACCATACTGCATCACTTAGGGTAGTTTATAAACGCAAACAAGACTATATAGTTAAATCCGGAATAGCTGTTTTAGTTTTGGAGTTATTGTCGATGGTGTCTTTTTGGCAAATTTTCAGCGTTTTTCACCGTGCGAAATGACTTCAAAATCCTATAGTCTCAATTATCTCCGAAACTAATACGAATAGAAAAACCATACTGCATCACTTAGGGTAGTTTATAAACGCAAACAAGACTATATAGTTAAATCCGGAATAGCTGTTTTAGTTTTGGAGTTATTGTCGATGGTGTCTTTTTGGCAAATTTTCAGCGTTTTTCACCGTGCGAAATGACTTCAAAATCCTATAGTCTCAATTATCTCCGAAACTAATACGAATAGAAAAACCATACTGCATCACTTAGGGTAGTTTATAAACGCAAACAAGACTATATAGTTAAATCCGGAATAGCTGTTTTAGTTTTGGAGTTATTGTCGATGGTGTCTTTTTGGCAAATTTTCAGCGTTTTTCACCGTGCGAAATGACTTCAAAATCCTATAGTCTCAATTAACTCCAAAACTAATAGCAATAGGAAAACCGTACTGCACCACTTAGGGTAGTTTATAAACGCAAACAAGACTATATAGTTAAATCCGGAATAGCTGTTTTAGTTTTGGAGTTATTGTCGATGGTGTCTTTTTGGCAAGTTTTCAGCGTTTTTCACCGTGCGAAATGACTTCAAAATCCTATAGTCTCAATTATCTCCAAAACTAATACGAATAGAAAAACCATACTGCATCACTTAGGGTAGTTTATAAACGCAAACAAGACTATATAGTTAAATCCGGAATAGCTGTTTTAGTTTTGGAGTTATTGTCGATGGTGTCTTTTTGGCAAATTTTCAGCGTTTTTCACCGTGCGAAATGACTTCAAAATCCTATAGTCTCAATTATCTCCGAAACTAATACGAATAGAAAAACCATACTGCATCACTTAGGGTAGTTTATAAACGCAAACAAGACTATATAGTTAAATCCGGAATAGCTGTTTTAGTTTTGGAGTTATTGTCGATGGTGTCTTTTTGGCAAATTTTCAGCGTTTTTCACCGTGCGAAATGACTTCAAAATCCTATAGTCTCAATTATCTCCGAAACTAATACGAATAGAAAAACCATACTGCATCACTTAGGGTAGTTTATAAACGCAAACAAGACTATATAGTTAAATCCGGAATAGCTGTTTTAGTTTTGGAGTTATTGTCGATGGTGTCTTTTTGGCAAATTTCAGCGTTTTTCACCGTGCGAAATGACTTCAAAATGTTATAGTCTCAATTAACTCCAAAACTAATAGCAATAGGAAAACCGTACTGCACCACTTAGGGTAGTTTATAAACGCAAACAAGACTATGTAGTTAAATCCGGAATAGCTGTTTTAGTTTTGGAGTTATTGTCGATGGTGTCTTTTTGGCAAATTTTCAGCGTTTTTCACCGTGCGAAATGACTTCAAAATCCTATAGTCTCAATTATCTCCGAAACTAATACGAATAGAAAAACCATACTGCATCACTTAGGGTAGTTTATAAACGCAAACAAGACTATATAGTTAAATCCGGAATAGCTGTTTTAGTTTTGGAGTTATTGTCGATGGTGTCTTTTTGGCAAATTTTCAGCGTTTTTCACCGTGCGAAATGACTTCAAAATGTTATAGTCTCAATTAACTCCAAAACTAATAGCAATAGGAAAACCGTACTGCACCACTTAGGGTAGTTTATAAACGCAAACAAGACTATGTAGTTAAATCCGGAATAGCTGTTTTAGTTTTGGAGTTATTGTCGATGGTGTCTTTTTGGCAAGTTTTCAGCGTTTTTCACCGTGCGAAATGACTTCAAAATGGGCTATAGCAGTCTCCCTAATTATCTGGTTCCGAAACCAATACGAATAGAAAAACCATACTGCATCACTTAGGGTAGTTTATAAACGCAAACAAGACTATATAGTTAAATCCGGAATAGCTGTTTTAGTTTTGGAGTTATTGTCGATGGTGTCTTTTTGGCAAATTTTCAGCGTTTTTCGACTTCAAAATGTTATAGTCTCAATTAACTCCAAAACTAATAGCAATAGGAAAACCGTACTGCACCACTTAGGGTAGTTTATAAACGCAAACAAGACTATGTAGTTAAATCCGGAATAGCTGTTTTAGTTTTGGAGTTATTGTCGATGGTGTCTTTTTGGCAAGTTTTCAGCGTTTTTCACCGTGCGAAATGACTTCAAAATCCTATAGTCTCAATTATCTCCGAAAACTAATACGAATAGAAAAACCATACTGCATCACTTAGGGTAGTTTATAAACGCAAACAAGACTATATAGTTAAATCCGGAATAGCTGTTTTAGTTTTGGAGTTATTGTCGATGGTGTCATTTTGGCAAATTTTTAGCGTTTTTGACACGCGTTTTTGACCAAATGGCTACAAAATCCTATAGTCTCAATTATCTCCAAAACTAATACGAATAGAAAAACCATACTGCATCACTTAGGGTAGTTTATAAACGCAAACAAGACTATATAGTTAAATCCGGAATAGCTGTTTTAGTTTTGGAGTTATTGTCGATGGTGTCTTTTTGGCAAATTTTCAGCGTTTTTCACCGTGCGAAATGACTTCAAAATCCTATAGTCTCAATTATCTCCAAAACTAATACGAATAGAAAAACCATACTGCATCACTTAGGGTAGTTTATAAACGCAAACAAGACTATATAGTTAAATCCGGAATAGCTGTTTTAGTTTTGGAGTTATTGTCGATGGTGTCTTTTTGGCAAATTTTCAGCGTTTTTCACCGTGCGAAATGACTTCAAAATCCTATAGTCTCAATTATCTCCAAAACTAATACGAATAGAAAAACCATACTGCATCACTTAGGGTAGTTTATAAACGCAAACAAGACTATATAGTTAAATCCGGAATAGCTGTTTTAGTTTTGGAGTTATTGTCGATGGTGTCTTTTTGGCAAATTTTCAGCGTTTTTCACCGTGCGAAATGACTTCAAAATGTCATAGTCTCAATTAACTCCAAAACTAATAGCAATAGGAAAAACCGTACTGCACCACTTAGGGTAGTTTATAAACGCAAACAAGACTATATAGTTAAATCCGGAATAGCTGTTTTAGTTTTGGAGTTATTGTCGATGGTGTCTTTTTGGCAAATTTTCAGCGTTTTTCACCGTGCGAAATGACTTCAAAATCCTATAGTCTCAATTATCTCCGAAACTAATACGAATAGAAAAACCATACTGCATCACTTAGGGTAGTTTATAAACGCAAACAAGACTATATAGTTAAATCCGGAATAGCTGTTTTAGTTTTGGAGTTATTGTCGATGGTGTCTTTTTGGCAAATTTTCAGCGTTTTTCACCGTGCGAAATGACTTCAAAATCCTATAGTCTCAATTATCTCCAAAACTAATAGCAATAGAAAAACCGTACTGCACCACTTAGGGTAGTTTATAAACGCAAACAAGACTATATAGTTAAATCCGGAATAGCTGTTTTAGTTTTGGAGTTATTGTCGATGGTGTCTTTTTGGCAAATTTTCAGCGTTTTTCACCGTGCGAAATGACTTCAAAATCCTATAGTCTCAATTATCTCCAAAACTAATACGAATAGAAAAACCATACTGCATCACTTAGGGTAGTTTATAAACGCAAACAAGACTATATAGTTAAATCCGGAATAGCTGTTTTAGTTTTGGAGTTATTGTCGATGGTGTCTTTTTGGCAAATTTTCAGCGTTTTTCACCGTGCGAAATGACTTCAAAATCCTATAGTCTCAATTATCTCCAAAACTAATACGAATAGAAAAACCATACTGCATCACTTAGGGTAGTTTATAAACGCAAACAAGACTATATAGTTAAATCCGGAATAGCTGTTTTAGTTTTGGAGTTATTGTCGATGGTGTCTTTTTGGCAAATTTTCAGCGTTTTTCGACCGTGCGAAATGACTTCAAAATCCTATAGTCTCAATTAACTCCAAAACTAATAGCAATAGGAAAACCGTACTGCACCACTTAGGGTAGTTTATAAACGCAAACAAGACTATATAGTTAAATCCGGAATAGCTGTTTTAGTTTTGGAGTTATTGTCGATGGTGTCTTTTTGGCAAATTTTCAGCGTTTTTCACCGTGCGAAATGACTTCAAAATCCTATAGTCTCAATTATCTCCAAAACTAATACGAATAGAAAAACCATACTGCATCACTTAGGGTAGTTTATAAACGCAAACAAGACTATATAGTTAAATCCGGAATAGCTGTTTTAGTTTTGGAGTTATTGTCGATGGTGTCTTTTTGGCAAATTTTCAGCGTTTTTCACCGTGCGAAATGACTTCAAAATCCTATAGTCTCAATTAACTCCAAAACTAATAGCAATAGGAAAACCGTACTGCACCACTTAGGGTAGTTTATAAACGCAAACAAGACTATATAGTTAAATCCGGAATAGCTGTTTTAGTTTTGGAGTTATTGTCGATGGTGTCTTTTTGGCAAATTTTCAGCGTTTTTCACCGTGCGAAATGACTTCAAAATCCTATAGTCTCAATTATCTCCGAAACTAATACGAATAGAAAAACCATACTGCATCACTTAGGGTAGTTTATAAACGCAAACAAGACTATATAGTTAAATCCGGAATAGCTGTTTTAGTTTTGGAGTTATTGTCGATGGTGTCTTTTTGGCAAATTTTCAGCGTTTTTCACCGTGCGAAATGACTTCAAAATCCTATAGTCTCAATTATCTCCAAAACTAATACGAATAGAAAAACCATACTGCATCACTTAGGGTAGTTTATAAACGCAAACAAGACTATATAGTTAAATCCGGAATAGCTGTTTTAGTTTTGGAGTTATTGTCGATGGTGTCTTTTTGGCAAATTTTCAGCGTTTTTCACCGTGCGAAATGACTTCAAAATGTTATAGTCTCAATTAACTCCAAAACTAATAGCAATAGGAAAACCGTACTGCACCACTTAGGGTAGTTTATAAACGCAAACAAGACTATATAGTTAAATCCGGAATAGCTGTTTTAGTTTTGGAGTTATTGTCGATGGTGTCTTTTTGGCAAATTTTCAGCGTTTTTCACCGTGCGAAATGACTTCAAAATCCTATAGTCTCAATTATCTCCGAAACTAATACGAATAGAAAAACCATACTGCATCACTTAGGGTAGTTTATAAACGCAAACAAGACTATATAGTTAAATCCGGAATAGCTGTTTTAGTTTTGGAGTTATTGTCGATGGTGTCTTTTTGGCAAATTTTCAGCGTTTTTCACCGTGCGAAATGACTTCAAAATGTTATAGTCTCAATTAACTCCAAAACTAATAGCAATAGGAAAACCGTACTGCACCACTTAGGGTAGTTTATAAACGCAAACAAGACTATATAGTTAAATCCGGAATAGCTGTTTTAGTTTTTTTTTTTTTTGATTGAAAGTTTACGACCACCGTGAGCAACTCAATGGGCTATAAGCAGTCACCCGTCCCTAATTTAGGGTCACTGGTTCCAGGGAAGGGAGAGAGCCAATGCCGTAAGACAAACACAACATCCATGCCTCACCGGGATTTCAACCCGGACCCCTTTTGGAAACGAATGATCAGAGGCCATCGCTTAGGCCACTGCGCCACCGGGGCGGCATTTTGTTTTGGAGTTAATGTCGATGGTGTCATTATGGCAAATTTTTAGCGTTTTTGACCGCGAAATGACTTCAAAACGATATAGTCTCAATTAACTCCAAAACTAATAGCAATAGGAAAACCGTACTGCACCACTTAGGGTAGTTTATAAACGCAAACAAGACTATATAGTTAAATCCGGAATAGCTGTTTTAGTTTTGGAGTTATTGTCGATGGTGTCTTTTTGGCAAATTTTCAGCGTTTTTCACCGTGCGAAATGACTTCAAAATCCTATAGTCTCAATTATCTCCAAAACTAATAGCAATAGAAAAACCATACTGCATCACTTAGGGTAGTTTATAAACGCAAACAAGACTATATAGTTAAATCCGGAATAGCTGTTTTAGTTTTGGAGTTATTGTCGATGGTGTCTTTTTGGCAAATTTTCAGCGTTTTTCACCGTGCGAAATGACTTCAAAATCCTATAGTCTCAATTATCTCCGAAACTAATACGAATAGAAAAACCATACTGCATCACTTAGGGTAGTTTATAAACGCAAACAAGACTATATAGTTAAATCCGGAATAGCTGTTTTAGTTTTGGAGTTATTGTCGATGGTGTCTTTTTGGCAAATTTTCAGCGTTTTTCACCGTGCGAAATGACTTCAAAATCCTATAGTCTCAATTATCTCCAAAACTAATAGCAATAGAAAAACCATACTGCACCACTTAGGGTAGTTTATAAACGCAAACAAGACTATATAGTTAAATCCGGAATAGCTGTTTTAGTTTTGGAGTTATTGTCGATGGTGTCTTTTTGGCAAATTTTCAGCGTTTTTCACCGTGCGAAATGACTTCAAAATCCTATAGTCTCAATTATCTCCGAAACTAATACGAATAGAAAAACCATACTGCATCACTTAGGGTAGTTTATAAACGCAAACAAGACTATATAGTTAAATCCGGAATAGCTGTTTTAGTTTTGGAGTTATTGTCGATGGTGTCTTTATGGCAAATTTTCAGCGTTTTTGACCGTGCAAAATGACTTGAAAACGATATAGTCTCAATTAACTCCAAAACTAATAGCAATAGGAAAACCGTACTGCACCACTTAGGGTAGTTTATAAACGCAAACAAGACTATATAGTTAAATCCGGAATAGCTGTTTTAGTTTTGGAGTTATTGTCGATGGTGTCTTTTTGGCAAGTTTTCAGCGTTTTTCACCGTGCGAAATGACTTCAAAATCCTATAGTCTCAATTATCTCCAAAACTAATACGAATAGAAAAACCATACTGCATCACTTAGGGTAGTTTATAAACGCAAACAAGACTATATAGTTAAATCCGGAATAGCTGTTTTAGTTTTGGAGTTATTGTCGATGGTGTCTTTTTGGCAAATTTTCAGCGTTTTTCACCGTGCGAAATGACTTCAAAATCCTATAGTCTCAATTATCTCCAAAACTAATACGAATAGAAAAACCATACTGCATCACTTAGGGTAGTTTATAAACGCAAACAAGACTATATAGTTAAATCCGGAATAGCTGTTTTAGTTTTGGAGTTATTGTCGATGGTGTCTTTTTGGCAAATTTTCAGCGTTTTTCACCGTGCGAAATGACTTCAAAATCCTATAGTCTCAATTATCTCCAAAACTAATACGAATAGAAAAACCATACTGCATCACTTAGGGTAGTTTATAAACGCAAACAAGACTATATAGTTAAATCCGGAATAGCTGTTTTAGTTTTGGAGTTATTGTCGATGGTGTCTTTTTGGCAAATTTTCAGCGTTTTTCACCGTGCGAAATGACTTCAAAATCCTATAGTCTCAATTATCTCCGAAACTAATACGAATAGAAAAACCATACTGCATCACTTAGGGTAGTTTATAAACGCAAACAAGACTATATAGTTAAATCCGGAATAGCTGTTTTAGTTTTGGAGTTATTGTCGATGGTGTCTTTTTGGCAAATTTTCAGCGTTTTTCGACCGTGCAAAATGACTTCAAAATCCTATAGTCTCAATTAACTCCAAAACTAATAGCAATAGGAAAACCGTACTGCACCACTTAGGGTAGTTTATAAACGCAAACAAGACTATATAGTTAAATCCGGAATAGCTGTTTTAGTTTTGGAGTTATTGTCGATGGTGTCTTTTTGGCAAGTTTTCAGCGTTTTTCACCGTGCGAAATGACTTCAAAATCCTATAGTCTCAATTATCTCCAAAACTAATACGAATAGAAAAACCATACTGCATCACTTAGGGTAGTTTATAAACGCAAACAAGACTATATAGTTAAATCCGGAATAGCTGTTTTAGTTTTGGAGTTATTGTCGATGGTGTCTTTTTGGCAAATTTTCAGCGTTTTTCACCGTGCGAAATGACTTCAAAATGTTATAGTCTCAATTAACTCCAAAACTAATAGCAATAGGAAAACCGTACTGCACCACTTAGGGTAGTTTATAAACGCAAACAAGACTATATAGTTAAATCCGGAATAGCTGTTTTAGTTTTGGAGTTATTGTCGATGGTGTCTTTTTGGCAAATTTTCAGCGTTTTTCACCGTGCGAAATGACTTCAAAATCCTATAGTCTCAATTATCTCCAAAACTAATACGAATAGAAAAACCATACTGCATCACTTAGGGTAGTTTATAAACGCAAACAAGACTATATAGTTAAATCCGGAATAGCTGTTTTAGTTTTGGAGTTATTGTCGATGGTGTCTTTTTGGCAAATTTTCAGCGTTTTTCACCGTGCGAAATGACTTCAAAATCCTATAGTCTCAATTATCTCCAAAACTAATACGAATAGAAAAACCATACTGCATCACTTAGGGTAGTTTATAAACGCAAACAAGACTATATAGTTAAATCCGGAATAGCTGTTTTAGTTTTGGAGTTATTGTCGATGGTGTCTTTTTGGCAAATTTTCAGCGTTTTTCACCGTGCGAAATGACTTCAAAATGTTATAGTCTCAATTAACTCCAAAACTAATAGCAATAGGAAAACCGTACTGCACCACTTAGGGTAGTTTATAAACGCAAACAAGACTATATAGTTAAATCCGGAATAGCTGTTTTAGTTTTGGAGTTATTGTCGATGGTGTCTTTTTGGCAAATTTTCAGCGTTTTTCACCGTGCGAAATGACTTCAAAATCCTATAGTCTCAATTATCTCCGAAACTAATACGAATAGAAAAACCATACTGCATCACTTAGGGTAGTTTATAAACGCAAACAAGACTATATAGTTAAATCCGGAATAGCTGTTTTAGTTTTGGAGTTATTGTCGATGGTGTCTTTTTGGCAAATTTTCAGCGTTTTTCGACCGTGCGAAATGACTTCAAAATCCTATAGTCTCAATTATCTCCAAAACTAATACGAATAGAAAAACCATACTGCATCACTTAGGGTAGTTTATAAACGCAAACAAGACTATATAGTTAAATCCGGAATAGCTGTTTTAGTTTTGGAGTTATTGTCGATGGTGTCTTTTTGGCAAATTTTCAGCGTTTTTCACCGTGCGAAATGACTTCAAAATCCTATAGTCTCAATTATCTCCGAAACTAATACGAATAGAAAAACCATACTGCATCACTTAGGGTAGTTTATAAACGCAAACAAGACTATATAGTTAAATCCGGAATAGCTGTTTTAGTTTTGGAGTTATTGTCGATGGTGTCTTTTTGGCAAATTTTCAGCGTTTTTCACTGTGCGAAATGACTTCAAAATGTCATAGTCTCAATTAACTCCAAAACTAATAGCAATAGGAAAACCGTACTGCACCACTTAGGGTAGTTTATAAACGCAAACAAGACTATGTAGTTAAATCCGGAATAGCTGTTTTAGTTTTGGAGTTATTGTCGATGGTGTCTTTTTGGCAAATTTTCAGCGTTTTTCACCGTGCGAAATGACTTCAAAATCCTATAGTCTCAATTATCTCCGAAACTAATACGAATAGAAAAACCATACTGCATCACTTAGGGTAGTTTATAAACGCAAACAAGACTATATAGTTAAATCCGGAATAGCTGTTTTAGTTTTGGAGTTATTGTCGATGGTGTCTTTTTGGCAAATTTTCAGCGTTTTTCGACCGTGCGAAATGACTTCAAAATCCTATAGTCTCAATTAACTCCAAAACTAATAGCAATAGGAAAACCGTACTGCACCACTTAGGGTAGTTTATAAACGCAAACAAGACTATATAGTTAAATCCGGAATAGCTGTTTTAGTTTTGGAGTTATTGTCGATGGTGTCTTTTTGGCAAATTTTCAGCGTTTTTCACCGTGCGAAATGACTTCAAAATCCTATAGTCTCAATTATCTCCAAAACTAATAGCAATAGGAAAACCGTACTGCACCACTTAGGGTAGTTTATAAACGCAAACAAGACTATATAGTTAAATCCGGAATAGCTGTTTTAGTTTTGGAGTTATTGTCGATGGTGTCTTTTTGGCAAATTTTCAGCGTTTTTCACCGTGCGAAATGACTTCAAAATCCTATAGTCTCAATTATCTCCGAAACTAATACGAATAGAAAAACCATACTGCATCACTTAGGGTAGTTTATAAACGCAAACAAGACTATATAGTTAAATCCGGAATAGCTGTTTTAGTTTTGGAGTTATTGTCGATGGTGTCTTTTTGGCAAATTTTCAGCGTTTTTCGACCGTGCGAAATGACTTCAAAATCCTATAGTCTCAATTATCTCCAAAACTAATAGCAATAGAAAAACCGTACTGCACCACTTAGGGTAGTTTATAAACGCAAACAAGACTATATAGTTAAATCCGGAATAGCTGTTTTAGTTTTGGAGTTATTGTCGATGGTGTCTTTTTGGCAAATTTTCAGCGTTTTTCACCGTGCGAAATGACTTCAAAATCCTATAGTCTCAATTATCTCCGAAACTAATACGAATAGAAAAACCATACTGCATCACTTAGGGTAGTTTATAAACGCAAACAAGACTATATAGTTAAATCCGGAATAGCTGTTTTAGTTTTGGAGTTATTGTAGATGGTGTCTTTATGGCAAATTTTCAGCGTTTTTGACCGTGCAAAATGACTTGAAAACGATATAGTCTCAATTAACTCCAAAACTAATAGCAATAGGAAAACCGTACTGCACCACTTAGGGTAGTTTATAAACGCAAACAAGACTATATAGTTAAATCCGGAATAGCTGTTTTAGTTTTGGAGTTATTGTCGATGGTGTCTTTTTGGCAAGTTTTCAGCGTTTTTCACCGTGCGAAATGACTTCAAAATCCTATAGTCTCAATTATCTCCGAAACTAATACGAATAGAAAAACCATACTGCATCACTTAGGGTAGTTTATAAACGCAAACAAGACTATATAGTTAAATCCGGAATAGCTGTTTTAGTTTTGGAGTTATTGTCGATGGTGTCTTTTTGGCAAATTTTCAGCGTTTTTCACCGTGCGAAATGACTTCAAAATGTCTATAGTCTCAATTAACTCCAAAACTAATAGCAATAGGAAAACCGTACTGCACCACTTAGGGTAGTTTATAAACGCAAACAAGACTATGTAGTTAAATCCGGAATAGCTGTTTTAGTTTTGGAGTTATTGTCGATGGTGTCTTTTTGGCAAATTTTCAGCGTTTTTCACCGTGCGAAATGACTTCAAAATCCTATAGTCTCAATTATCTCCGAAACTAATACGAATAGAAAAACCATACTGCATCACTTAGGGTAGTTTATAAACGCAAACAAGACTATATAGTTAAATCCGGAATAGCTGTTTTAGTTTTGGAGTTATTGTCGATGGTGTCTTTTTGGCAAATTTTCAGCGTTTTTCACCGTGCGAAATGACTTCAAAACGATATAGTCTCAATTAACTCCAAAACTAATAGCAATAGGAAAACCGTACTGCACCACTTAGGGTAGTTTATAAACGCAAACAAGACTATGTAGTTAAATCCGGAATAGCTGTTTTAGTTTTGGAGTTATTGTCGATGGTGTCTTTTTGGCAAGTTTTCAGCGTTTTTCACCGTGCGAAATGACTTCAAAATCCTATAGTCTCAATTATCTCCGAAACTAATACGAATAGAAAAACCATACTGCATCACTTAGGGTAGTTTATAAACGCAAACAAGACTATATAGTTAAATCCGGAATAGCTGTTTTAGTTTTGGAGTTATTGTCGATGGTGTCTTTTTGGCAAATTTTCAGCGTTTATCACCGTGCTAAATGACTTCAAAATGTTATAGTCTCAATTAACTCCAAAACTAATAGCAATAGGAAAACCGTACTGCACCACTTAGGGTAGTTTATAAACGCAAACAAGACTATGTAGTTAAATCCGGAATAGCTGTTTTAGTTGTTTTTTTTTTTGATTGAAAGTTTACGACCACCGTGAGCAACTCAATGGGCTATAAGCAGTCACCCGTCCCTAATTTAGGGTCACTGGTTCCAGGGAAGGGAGAGAGCCAATGCCGTAAGACAAACACAACATCCATGCCTCACCGGGATTTCAACCCGGACCCCTTTTGGACGAATGATCAGAGGCCATCGCTTAGGCCACTGCGCCACCGGGGCGGCATTTTGTTTTGGAGTTAATGTCGATGGTGTCTTTTTGGCAAATTTTCAGCGTTTTTCACCGTGCGAAATGACTTCAAAATCCTATAGTCTCAATTATCTCCAAAACTAATAGCAATAGGAAAACCGTACTGCACCACTTAGGGTAGTTTATAAACGCAAACAAGACTATATAGTTAAATCCGGAATAGCTGTTTTAGTTTTGGAGTTATTGTCGATGGTGTCTTTTTGGCAAATTTTCAGCGTTTTTCACCGTGCGAAATGACTTCAAAATCCTATAGTCTCAATTATCTCCAAAACTAATAGCAATAGAAAAACCATACTGCATCACTTAGGGTAGTTTATAAACGCAAACAAGACTATATAGTTAAATCCGGAATAGCTGTTTTAGTTTTGGAGTTATTGTCGATGGTGTCTTTTTGGCAAATTTTCAGCGTTTTTCACCGTGCGAAATGACTTCAAAATCCTATAGTCTCAATTATCTCCGAAACTAATACGAATAGAAAAACCATACTGCATCACTTAGGGTAGTTTATAAACGCAAACAAGACTATATAGTTAAATCCGGAATAGCTGTTTTAGTTTTGGAGTTATTGTCGATGGTGTCTTTTTGGCAAATTTTCAGCGTTTTTCGACCGTGCGAAATGACTTCAAAATCCTATAGTCTCAATTATCTCCAAAACTAATAGCAATAGAAAAACCGTACTGCACCACTTAGGGTAGTTTATAAACGCAAACAAGACTATATAGTTAAATCCGGAATAGCTGTTTTAGTTTTGGAGTTATTGTCGATGGTGTCTTTTTGGCAAATTTTCAGCGTTTTTCACCGTGCGAAATGACTTCAAAATCCTATAGTCTCAATTATCTCCGAAACTAATACGAATAGAAAAACCATACTGCATCACTTAGGGTAGTTTATAAACGCAAACAAGACTATATAGTTAAATCCGGAATAGCTGTTTTAGTTTTGGAGTTATTGTCGATGGTGTCTTTTTGGCAAATTTTCAGCGTTTTTCACTGTGCGAAATGACTTCAAAATGTCATAGTCTCAATTAACTCCAAAACTAATAGCAATAGGAAAACCGTACTGCACCACTTAGGGTAGTTTATAAACGCAAACAAGACTATGTAGTTAAATCCGGAATAGCTGTTTTAGTTTTGGAGTTATTGTCGATGGTGTCTTTTTGGCAAATTTTCAGCGTTTTTCACCGTGCGAAATGACTTCAAAATCCTATAGTCTCAATTATCTCCGAAACTAATACGAATAGAAAAACCATACTGCATCACTTAGGGTAGTTTATAAACGCAAACAAGACTATATAGTTAAATCCGGAATAGCTGTTTTAGTTTTGGAGTTATTGTCGATGGTGTCTTTTTGGCAAATTTTCAGCGTTTTTCGACTTCAAAATGACATAGTCTCAATTAACTCCAAAACTAATAGCAATAGGAAAACCGTACTGCACCACTTAGGGTAGTTTATAAACGCAAACAAGACTATGTAGTTAAATCCGGAATAGCTGTTTTAGTTTTGGAGTTATTGTCGATGGTGTCTTTTTGGCAAGTTTTCAGCGTTTTTCACCGTGCGAAATGACTTCAAAATCCTATAGTCTCAATTATCTCCGAAACTAATACGAATAGAAAAACCATACTGCATCACTTAGGGTAGTTTATAAACGCAAACAAGACTATATAGTTAAATCCGGAATAGCTGTTTTAGTTTTGGAGTTATTGTCGATGGTGTCTTTTTGGCAAATTTTCAGCGTTTTTGACCGTGCGAAATGACTTCAAAATGTCTATAGTCTCAATTAACTCCAAAACTAATAGCAATAGGAAAACCGTACTGCACCACTTAGGGTAGTTTATAAACGCAAACAAGACTATGTAGTTAAATCCGGAATAGCTGTTTTAGTTTTGGAGTTATTGTCGATGGTGTCTTTTTGGCAAATTTTCAGCGTTTTTCACCGTGCGAAATGACTTCAAAATCCTATAGTCTCAATTATCTCCGAAACTAATACGAATAGAAAAACCATACTGCATCACTTAGGGTAGTTTATAAACGCAAACAAGACTATATAGTTAAATCCGGAATAGCTGTTTTAGTTTTGGAGTTATTGTCGATGGTGTCTTTTTGGCAAATTTTCAGCGTTTTTCGACCGTGCGAAATGACTTCAAAATCCTATAGTCTCAATTATCTCCAAAACTAATAGCAATAGAAAAACCGTACTGCACCACTTAGGGTAGTTTATAAACGCAAACAAGACTATATAGTTAAATCCGGAATAGCTGTTTTAGTTTTGGAGTTATTGTCGATGGTGTCTTTTTGGCAAGTTTTCAGCGTTTTTCACCGTGCGAAATGACTTCAAAATCCTATAGTCTCAATTATCTCCGAAACTAATACGAATAGAAAAACCATACTGCATCACTTAGGGTAGTTTATAAACGCAAACAAGACTATATAGTTAAATCCGGAATAGCTGTTTTAGTTTTGGAGTTATTGTCGATGGTGTCTTTTTGGCAAATTTTCAGCGTTTTTCACCGTGCGAAATGACTTCAAAACGATATAGTCTCAATTAACTCCAAAACTAATAGCAATAGGAAAACCGTACTGCACCACTTAGGGTAGTTTATAAACGCAAACAAGACTATGTAGTTAAATCCGGAATAGCTGTTTTAGTTTTGGAGTTATTGTCGATGGTGTCTTTTTGGCAAGTTTTCAGCGTTTTTCACCGTGCGAAATGACTTCAAAATCCTATAGTCTCAATTATCTCCGAAACTAATACGAATAGAAAAACCATACTGCATCACTTAGGGTAGTTTATAAACGCAAACAAGACTATATAGTTAAATCCGGAATAGCTGTTTTAGTTTTGGAGTTATTGTCGATGGTGTCTTTTTGGCAAGTTTTCAGCGTTTTTCACCGTGCGAAATGACTTCAAAATGTTATAGTCTCAATTAACTCCAAAACTAATAGCAATAGGAAAACCGTACTGCACCACTTAGGGTAGTTTATAAACGCAAACAAGACTATATAGTTAAATCCGGAATAGCTGTTTTAGTTTTTTTTTTTTTGATTGGAAGTTTACGACCACCGTGAGCAACTCAATGGGCTATAAGCAGTCGCCCGTCCCTAACTTAGGGTCACTGGTTCCAGGGAAGGGAGAGAGCTAATGCCGTAAGACAAACACAACATGCATGCCTCACCGGGATTTGAACCAAGAACCCCTTTTGGACGAATGATCAGAGGCCATCGCTTAGGCCACTGCGCCACCGGGGCGGCATTTTGTTTTGGAGTTATTGTCGATGGTGTCTTTT
The DNA here is from genome assembly GCA_039090855.1 of Macrothele yani. Classification (NCBI taxonomy): domain Eukaryota; kingdom Metazoa; phylum Arthropoda; class Arachnida; order Araneae; family Macrothelidae; genus Macrothele; species Macrothele yani. Next base: position 66,798,527 of record CM077023.1, on the reverse strand, counting down.
TGGCAAATTTTCAGCGTTTTTGACCGCGCCAAATGACTTCAAAATGTTATAGTCTCAATTAACTCCAAAACTAATAGCAATAGGAAAACCGTACTGCACCACTTAGGGTAGTTTATAAACGCAAACAAGACTATATAGTTAAATCCGGAATAGCTGTTTTAGTTTTGGAGTTATTGTCGATGGTGTCTTTTTGGCAAATTTTCAGCGTTTTTCACCGTGCGAAATGACTTCAAAATCCTATAGTCTCAATTATCTCCAAAACTAATACGAATAGAAAAACCATACTGCATCACTTAGGGTAGTTTATAAACGCAAACAAGACTATATAGTTAAATCCGGAATAGCTGTTTTAGTTTTGGAGTTATTGTCGATGGTGTCTTTTTGGCAAATTTTCAGCGTTTTTCACCGTGCGAAATGACTTCAAAATCCTATAGTCTCAATTATCTCCGAAACTAATACGAATAGAAAAACCATACTGCATCACTTAGGGTAGTTTATAAACGCAAACAAGACTATATAGTTAAATCCGGAATAGCTGTTTTAGTTTTGGAGTTATTGTCGATGGTGTCTTTTTGGCAAATTTTCAGCGTTTTTCACCGTGCGAAATGACTTCAAAATCCTATAGTCTCAATTAACTCCAAAACTAATAGCAATAGGAAAACCGTACTGCACCACTTAGGGTAGTTTATAAACGCAAACAAGACTATATAGTTAAATCCGGAATAGCTGTTTTAGTTTTGGAGTTATTGTCGATGGTGTCTTTTTGGCAAATTTTCAGCGTTTTTCACCGTGCGAAATGACTTCAAAATCCTATAGTCTCAATTATCTCCGAAACTAATACGAATAGAAAAACCATACTGCATCACTTAGGGTAGTTTATAAACGCAAACAAGACTATATAGTTAAATCCGGAATAGCTGTTTTAGTTTTGGAGTTATTGTCGATGGTGTCTTTTTGGCAAATTTTCAGCGTTTTTCACCGTGCGAAATGACTTCAAAATCCTCATAGTCTCAATTAACTCCAAAACTAATAGCAATAGGAAAACCATACTGCATCACTTAGGGTAGTTTATAAACGCAAACAAGACTATATAGTTAAATCCGGAATAGCTGTTTTAGTTTTGGAGTTATTGTCGATGGTGTCTTTTTGGCAAATTTTCAGCGTTTTTCACCGTGCGAAATGACTTCAAAATCCTATAGTCTCAATTAACTCCAAAACTAATAGCAATAGGAAAACCGTACTGCACCACTTAGGGTAGTTTATAAACGCAAACAAGACTATATAGTTAAATCCGGAATAGCTGTTTTAGTTTTGGAGTTATTGTCGATGGTGTCTTTTTGGCAAATTTTCAGCGTTTTTCACCGTGCGAAATGACTTCAAAATCCTATAGTCTCAATTATCTCCGAAACTAATACGAATAGAAAAACCATACTGCATCACTTAGGGTAGTTTATAAACGCAAACAAGACTATATAGTTAAATCCGGAATAGCTGTTTTAGTTTTGGAGTTATTGTCGATGGTGTCTTTTTGGCAAATTTTCAGCGTTTTTCACCGTGCGAAATGACTTCAAAATGTTATAGTCTCAATTAACTCCGAAAACTAATAGCAATAGAAAAACCGTACTGCACCACTTAGGGTAGTTTATAAACGCAAACAAGACTATATAGTTAAATCCGGAATAGCTGTTTTAGTTTTGGAGTTATTGTCGATGGTGTCTTTTTGGCAAATTTTCAGCGTTTTTCACCGTGCGAAATGACTTCAAAATCCTATAGTCTCAATTATCTCCGAAACTAATACGAATAGAAAAACCATACTGCATCACTTAGGGTAGTTTATAAACGCAAACAAGACTATATAGTTAAATCCGGAATAGCTGTTTTAGTTTTGGAGTTATTGTCGATGGTGTCTTTTTGGCAAATTTTCAGCGTTTTTCGACCGTGCGAAATGACTTCAAAATCCTATAGTCTCAATTATCTCCAAAACTAATACGAATAGAAAAACCATACTGCATCACTTAGGGTAGTTTATAAACGCAAACAAGACTATATAGTTAAATCCGGAATAGCTGTTTTAGTTTTGGAGTTATTGTCGATGGTGTCTTTTTGGCAAATTTTCAGCGTTTTTCACCGTGCGAAATGACTTCAAAATGTTATAGTCTCAATTAACTCCAAAACTAATAGCAATAGGAAAACCGTACTGCACCACTTAGGGTAGTTTATAAACGCAAACAAGACTATGTAGTTAAATCCGGAATAGCTGTTTTAGTTTTGGAGTTATTGTCGATGGTGTCTTTTTGGCAAATTTTCAGCGTTTTTCACCGTGCGAAATGACTTCAAAATCCTATAGTCTCAATTATCTCCGAAACTAATACGAATAGAAAAACCATACTGCATCACTTAGGGTAGTTTATAAACGCAAACAAGACTATATAGTTAAATCCGGAATAGCTGTTTTAGTTTTGGAGTTATTGTCGATGGTGTCTTTTTGGCAAATTTTCAGCGTTTATCACCGTGCTAAATGACTTCAAAATGTTATAGTCTCAATTAACTCCAAAACTAATAGCAATAGGAAAACCGTACTGCACCACTTAGGGTAGTTTATAAACGCAAACAAGACTATGTAGTTAAATCCAGAATAGCTGTTTTAGTTTTTTTTTTTTGATTGGAAGTTTACGACCACCGTGAGCAACTCAATGGGCTATAAGCAGTCGCCCGTCCCTAATTTAGGGTCACTGGTTCCAGGGAAGGGAGAGAGCCAATGCCGTAAGACAAACACAACATCCATGCCTCACCGGGATTTGAACCCGGACCCCTTTTGGACGAATGATCAGAGGCCATCGCTTAGGCCGCTGCGCCACCGGGGCGGCATTTTGTTTTGGAGTTAATGTCGATGGTGTCTTTTTGGCAAATTTTCAGCCTTTTTGACCGCGCCAAATGACTTCAAAATGTTATAGTCTCAATTAACTCCAAAACTAATAGCAATAGGAAAACCGTACTGCACCACTTAGGGTAGTTTATAAACGCAAACAAGACTATATAGTTAAATCCGGAATAGCTGTTTTAGTTTTGGAGTTATTGTCGATGGTGTCTTTTTGGCAAATTTTCAGCGTTTTTCACCGTGCGAAATGACTTCAAAACTATATAGTCTCAATTAACTCCAAAACTATATAGTCTCAATTAACTCCAAAACTAATAGCAATAGAAAAACCATACTGCATCACTTAGGGTAGTTTATAAACGCAAACAAGACTATATAGTTAAATCCGGAATAGCTGTTTTAGTTTTGGAGTTATTGTCGATGGTGTCTTTTTGGCAAATTTTCAGCGTTTTTCACCGTGCGAAATGACTTCAAAATCCTATAGTCTCAATTATCTCCAAAACTAATACGAATAGAAAAACCATACTGCATCACTTAGGGTAGTTTATAAACGCAAACAAGACTATATAGTTAAATCCGGAATAGCTGTTTTAGTTTTGGAGTTATTGTCGATGGTGTCTTTTTGGCAAATTTTCAGCGTTTTTCACCGTGCGAAATGACTTCAAAATCCTATAGTCTCAATTATCTCCGAAACTAATACGAATAGAAAAACCATACTGCATCACTTAGGGTAGTTTATAAACGCAAACAAGACTATATAGTTAAATCCGGAATAGCTGTTTTAGTTTTGGAGTTATTGTCGATGGTGTCTTTTTGGCAAATTTTCAGCGTTTTTCACCGTGCGAAATGACTTCAAAATCCTATAGTCTCAATTATCTCCAAAACTAATAGCAATAGGAAAACCGTACTGCACCACTTAGGGTAGTTTATAAACGCAAACAAGACTATATAGTTAAATCCGGAATAGCTGTTTTAGTTTTGGAGTTATTGTCGATGGTGTCTTTTTGGCAAATTTTCAGCGTTTTTCACCGTGCGAAATGACTTCAAAATCCTATAGTCTCAATTATCTCCAAAACTAATACGAATAGAAAAACCATACTGCATCACTTAGGGTAGTTTATAAACGCAAACAAGACTATATAGTTAAATCCGGAATAGCTGTTTTAGTTTTGGAGTTATTGTCGATGGTGTCTTTTTGGCAAATTTTCAGCGTTTTTCACCGTGCGAAATGACTTCAAAATCCTATAGTCTCAATTATCTCCAAAACTAATAGCAATAGAAAAACCATACTGCATCACTTAGGGTAGTTTATAAACGCAAACAAGACTATATAGTTAAATCCGGAATAGCTGTTTTAGTTTTGGAGTTATTGTCGATGGTGTCTTTTTGGCAAATTTTCAGCGTTTTTCACCGTGCGAAATGACTTCAAAATCCTATAGTCTCAATTATCTCCAAAACTAATACGAAATAGGAAAACCGTACTGCATCACTTAGGGTAGTTTATAAACGCAAACAAGACTATATAGTTAAATCCGGAATAGCTGTTTTAGTTTTGGAGTTATTGTCGATGGTGTCTTTTTGGCAAATTTTCAGCGTTTTTCACCGTGCGAAATGACTTCAAAATCCTATAGTCTCAATTATCTCCAAAACTAATAGCAATAGAAAAACCGTACTGCATCACTTAGGGTAGTTTATAAACGCAAACAAGACTATATAGTTAAATCCGGAATAGCTGTTTTAGTTTTGGAGTTATTGTCGATGGTGTCTTTTTGGCAAATTTTCAGCGTTTTTCACCGTGCGAAATGACTTCAAAATCCTATAGTCTCAATTATCTCCAAAACTAATAGCAATAGAAAAACCATACTGCACCACTTAGGGTAGTTTATAAACGCAAACAAGACTATATAGTTAAATCCGGAATAGCTGTTTTAGTTTTGGAGTTATTGTCGATGGTGTCTTTTTGGCAAATTTTCAGCGTTTTTCACCGTGCGAAATGACTTCAAAATCCTATAGTCTCAATTAACTCCAAAACTAATAGCAATAGGAAAACCGTACTGCACCACTTAGGGTAGTTTATAAACGCAAACAAGACTATATAGTTAAATCCGGAATAGCTGTTTTAGTTTTGGAGTTATTGTCGATGGTGTCTTTTTGGCAAATTTTCAGCGTTTTTCACCGTGCGAAATGACTTCAAAATCCTATAGTCTCAATTATCTCCGAAACTAATACGAATAGAAAAACCATACTGCATCACTTAGGGTAGTTTATAAACGCAAACAAGACTATATAGTTAAATCCGGAATAGCTGTTTTAGTTTTGGAGTTATTGTCGATGGTGTCTTTTTGGCAAATTTTCAGCGTTTTTCGACCGTGCGAAATGACTTCAAAATCCTATAGTCTCAATTATCTCCAAAACTAATAGCAATAGAAAAACCGTACTGCACCACTTAGGGTAGTTTATAAACGCAAACAAGACTATATAGTTAAATCCGGAATAGCTGTTTTAGTTTTGGAGTTATTGTCGATGGTGTCTTTTTGGCAAATTTTCAGCGTTTTTCACCGTGCGAAATGACTTCAAAATCCTATAGTCTCAATTATCTCCGAAACTAATACGAATAGAAAAACCATACTGCATCACTTAGGGTAGTTTATAAACGCAAACAAGACTATATAGTTAAATCCGGAATAGCTGTTTTAGTTTTGGAGTTATTGTCGATGGTGTCTTTTTGGCAAATTTTCAGCGTTTTTCACCGTGCGAAATGACTTCAAAATGTTATAGTCTCAATTAACTCCAAAACTAATAGCAATAGGAAAACCGTACTGCACCACTTAGGGTAGTTTATAAACGCAAACAAGACTATATAGTTAAATCCGGAATAGCTGTTTTAGTTTTTTTTTGATTGGAAGTTTACGACCACCGTGAGCAACTCAATGGGCTATAAGCAGTCGCCCGTCCCTAATTTAGGGTCACAGGTTACAGGGAAGGGAGAGAGCCAATGCCGTAAAACAAACACAACATCCATGCCTCACAGGGATTTGATCCCGGACCCCTTTTGGGCGAATGATCAGAGGCCATCGCTTAGGCCGCTGCGCCACCGGGGCGGCATTTTGTTTTGGAGTTATTGTCGATGGTGTCTTTTTGGCAAATTTTCAGCGTTTTTCACCGTGCGAAATGACTTCAAAATCCTATAGTCTCAATTATCTCCAAAACTAATAGCAATAGGAAAACCATACTGCATCACTTAGGGTAGTTTATAAACGCAAACAAGACTATATAGTTAAATCCGGAATAGCTGTTTTAGTTTTGGAGTTATTGTCGATGGTGTCTTTTTGGCAAATTTTCAGCGTTTTTCACCGTGCGAAATGACTTCAAAATCCTATAGTCTCAATTATCTCCAAAACTAATAGCAATAGGAAAACCATACTGCACCACTTAGGGTAGTTTATAAACGCAAACAAGACTATATAGTTAAATCCGGAATAGCTGTTTTAGTTTTGGAGTTATTGTCGATGGTGTCTTTTTGGCAAATTTTCAGCGTTTTTCACCGTGCGAAATGACTTCAAAATCCTATAGTCTCAATTATCTCCAAAACTAATAGCAATAGGAAAACCGTACTGCACCACTTAGGGTAGTTTATAAACGCAAACAAGACTATATAGTTAAATCCGGAATAGCTGTTTTAGTTTTGGAGTTATTGTCGATGGTGTCTTTTTGGCAAATTTTCAGCGTTTTTCACCGTGCGAAATGACTTCAAAATCCTATAGTCTCAATTATCTCCGAAACTAATACGAATAGAAAAACCATACTGCATCACTTAGGGTAGTTTATAAACGCAAACAAGACTATATAGTTAAATCCGGAATAGCTGTTTTAGTTTTGGAGTTATTGTCGATGGTGTCTTTTTGGCAAATTTTCAGCGTTTTTCGACCGTGCGAAATGACTTCAAAATCCTATAGTCTCAATTATCTCCAAAACTAATAGCAATAGAAAAACCGTACTGCACCACTTAGGGTAGTTTATAAACGCAAACAAGACTATATAGTTAAATCCGGAATAGCTGTTTTAGTTTTGGAGTTATTGTCGATGGTGTCTTTTTGGCAAATTTTCAGCGTTTTTCACCGTGCGAAATGACTTCAAAATCCTATAGTCTCAATTATCTCCGAAACTAATACGAATAGAAAAACCATACTGCATCACTTAGGGTAGTTTATAAACGCAAACAAGACTATATAGTTAAATCCGGAATAGCTGTTTTAGTTTTGGAGTTATTGTCGATGGTGTCTTTTTGGCAAATTTTTCAGCGTTTTTGACCGTGCGAAATGACTTCAAAATGTTATAGTCTCAATTAACTCCAAAACTAATAGCAATAGGAAAACCGTACTGCACCACTTAGGGTAGTTTATAAACGCAAACAAGACTATGTAGTTAAATCCGGAATAGCTGTTTTAGTTTTGGAGTTATTGTCGATGGTGTCTTTTTGGCAAGTTTTCAGCGTTTTTCACCGTGCGAAATGACTTCAAAATCCTATAGTCTCAATTATCTCCGAAACTAATACGAATAGAAAAACCATACTGCATCACTTAGGGTAGTTTATAAACGCAAACAAGACTATATAGTTAAATCCGGAATAGCTGTTTTAGTTTTGGAGTTATTGTCGATGGTGTCTTTTTGGCAAATTTTCAGCGTTTTTGACCGTGCGAAATGACTTCAAAATCCTATAGTCTCAATTATCTCCGAAACTAATACGAATAGAAAAACCATACTGCATCACTTAGGGTAGTTTATAAACGCAAACAAGACTATATAGTTAAATCCGGAATAGCTGTTTTAGTTTTGGAGTTATTGTCGATGGTGTCTTTTTGGCAAATTTTCAGCGTTTTTCACCGTGCGAAATGACTTCAAAATCCTATAGTCTCAATTATCTCCAAAACTAATACGAATAGAAAAACCATACTGCATCACTTAGGGTAGTTTATAAACGCAAACAAGACTATATAGTTAAATCCGGAATAGCTGTTTTAGTTTTGGAGTTATTGTCGATGGTGTCTTTTTGGCAAATTTTCAGCGTTTTTCACCGTGCGAAATGACTTCAAAATCCTATAGTCTCAATTATCTCCAAAACTAATACGAATAGAAAAACCATACTGCATCACTTAGGGTAGTTTATAAACGCAAACAAGACTATATAGTTAAATCCGGAATAGCTGTTTTAGTTTTGGAGTTATTGTCGATGGTGTCTTTTTGGCAAATTTTCAGCGTTTTTCGACCGTGCGAAATGACTTCAAAATCCTATAGTCTCAATTATCTCCAAAACTAATACGAATAGAAAAACCATACTGCATCACTTAGGGTAGTTTATAAACGCAAACAAGACTATATAGTTAAATCCGGAATAGCTGTTTTAGTTTTGGAGTTATTGTCGATGGTGTCTTTTTGGCAAATTTTCAGCGTTTTTCACCGTGCGAAATGACTTCAAAATCCTATAGTCTCAATTATCTCCGAAACTAATACGAATAGAAAAACCATACTGCATCACTTAGGGTAGTTTATAAACGCAAACAAGACTATATAGTTAAATCCGGAATAGCTGTTTTAGTTTTGGAGTTATTGTCGATGGTGTCTTTTTGGCAAATTTTTCAGCGTTTTTCACCGTGCGAAATGACTTCAAAATCCTATAGTCTCAATTAACTCCAAAACTAATAGCAATAGGAAAACCGTACTGCACCACTTAGGGTAGTTTATAAACGCAAACAAGACTATATAGTTAAATCCGGAATAGCTGTTTTAGTTTTGGAGTTATTGTCGATGGTGTCTTTTTGGCAAGTTTTCAGCGTTTTTCACCGTGCGAAATGACTTCAAAATCCTATAGTCTCAATTATCTCCAAAACTAATACGAATAGGAAAACCATACTGCACCACTTAGGGTAGTTTATAAACGCAAACAAGACTATATAGTTAAATCCGGAATAGCTGTTTTAGTTTTGGAGTTATTGTCGATGGTGTCTTTTTGGCAAATTTTCAGCGTTTTTCGACCGTGCGAAATGACTTCAAAATCCTATAGTCTCAATTATCTCCGAAACTAATACGAATAGAAAAACCATACTGCATCACTTAGGGTAGTTTATAAACGCAAACAAGACTATATAGTTAAATCCGGAATAGCTGTTTTAGTTTTGGAGTTATTGTCGATGGTGTCTTTTTGGCAAATTTTCAGCGTTTTTCACCGTGCGAAATGACTTCAAAATCCTATAGTCTCAATTATCTCCGAAACTAATACGAATAGAAAAACCATACTGCATCACTTAGGGTAGTTTATAAACGCAAACAAGACTATATAGTTAAATCCGGAATAGCTGTTTTAGTTTTGGAGTTATTGTCGATGGTGTCTTTTTGGCAAATTTTCAGCGTTTTTCACCGTGCGAAATGACTTCAAAATGTTATAGTCTCAATTAACTCCAAAACTAATAGCAATAGGAAAACCGTACTGCACCACTTAGGGTAGTTTATAAACGCAAACAAGACTATGTAGTTAAATCCGGAATAGCTGTTTTAGTTTTGGAGTTATTGTCGATGGTGTCTTTTTGGCAAGTTTTCAGCGTTTTTCACCGTGCGAAATGACTTCAAAATCCTATAGTCTCAATTATCTCCGAAACTAATACGAATAGAAAAACCATACTGCATCACTTAGGGTAGTTTATAAACGCAAACAAGACTATATAGTTAAATCCGGAATAGCTGTTTTAGTTTTGGAGTTATTGTCGATGGTGTCTTTTTGGCAAATTTTCAGCGTTTTTCACCGTGCGACTTCAAAATGTTATAGTCTCAATTAACTCCAAAACTAATAGCAATAGGAAAACCGTACTGCACCACTTAGGGTAGTTTATAAACGCAAACAAGACTATGTAGTTAAATCCGGAATAGCTGTTTTAGTTTTGGAGTTATTGTCGATGGTGTCTTTTTGGCAAGTTTTCAGCGTTTTTCACCGTGCGAAATGACTTCAAAATCCTATAGTCTCAATTATCTCCAAAACTAATAGCAATAGGAAAACCGTTGGTTGGTTGGTTGGTTATTAGATTTTATTGGCGCAAGGGCCATGGTTGGCCAAAGAGCGCCAGACACAAGACAAACAGACAAAATTAAAAAACGGGGCATAAATCGCAAAATCTGGCTGACCAAGTAAAACCGAACCATGAGTACAAAGGAAGGGCCAAAAAAGACAATGAAACAAACAGTATGAAAAACATGGTACAATGGTGAGAAACAAGCCGATTAAGTAAAACTGAGGAAAGAGAATGACAAAACACATTACGAAATCGAACACAACTACACACAGGATGAGTCACTCTCCTCCCCCACACACTCCAACGTAATGCTGGCCGAGGGCGAGGACGAACTGTCACTATCCTCCCCCTCATGTTCCTCTGCAATGTTAGTTGAGGCTGGGGACGAAGTGTCACTCTCCTCCCCCGATGTTTCTCTATAATGTTGGTTGAGGTTGGGGACCTCGCTGAGTCCGAGACAGTTGCAATGTTGGTCAGGTGGACCGCGACAGTTGGATGGACATTGCACACCTTTGCAGATTGAGGGCCGGGTCTCCAGCACGTGCAGGCTGTCTGCTGGGAACCGGAAGAGTCGGTCGTCTTCAAAAGAGAAGGCGCAGACTCAGCTGGTCGAATAAGCTGGAGCTCGGTGAAATCCACCTGTGTCGCTTGTTCAGCTGTAGATCGCTTGGCAAGTGCGGCGAGAGCTACAGGGCGCGGAACAAAGGGCTGCACGGGTTGTGGCAGAGACTGAACCACTGCGGCAAAAGTACGCTGTCGGTTGGTGGGTATACCCAACTTGGCCTTGGCAGCAGGGTACGAGAGGCCTTCCAGGGTCTTGAGGCGCTGGATCGCCATCTCGTCCTTCCATTTCATACAGTTGCGGGAGTAAGCTGCATGGGCCTCACCGCAGTTAACACAGCAGGCCGCAGAAGTGCAACCATCCCCGTCATGTTCACTGGAGCCACAATTTGCGCAACGAGCGGAACTCTTACAGAAACGTTGGGAATGCCCGTACCTCTGGCACCTGAAACAGCGCAGAGGACTGGGAATGTACGGGCGAACTCCACAGACCAAGTAGCCAGCCTTGATTTCGGTCGGAACTTTCGGGGAGTTAAAAGTCAAGATTACATTTTTAGACTTAATCAAGGAACCATCGCCCCGGAACATCATACGACGAGCAGCAATAACACCTTGATCTGCAAGTTCAGTCACCAATTCGTCTTCACTGCATGGCAAGAGATCAAACTCCGATATAACACCCCGAGAGGTGTTAAGAAACGGGTGAGGTGTCACTTTTACAGGAATGCCTTGAAGACTAGTGAGGTGCAGAAAAGTGTTACTCTGAGAAACACTGCAAGTTTGGACAAGCAGGTCCCCAGAGCGAAGCTTCCTCACAGACTTCAAGGGGCCAACCGCAGCGTCCAAAGCTTTAGAAATGAAAAAGGGAGATCTGGTGGACAGTCTCTCATTCGGATCGATGGATTCTACAAGTAAGTGTGTAGCATGCGTAGTCACAGCAATCGAGGGGAGACGACGCTTCGGAGCGACTGGTACAGCTGCCGAAGAAGAGGTTCCTCATTCTTGGTCCAGGTCATGGTCTAAAGACCGTTTAAGGGTATGAGACTTGGTAGGTTGAGAAGACGAAGGAGAGTCGGTGTCAACGATCAGTTTCTCAGGTGACTTAAATTTGGAGTTTTTGTGTTTGGGTTTACCCATCGAAAAAAAGAAGGAAGATTCATCTGCAGACTACTCCACGCACCACCGAGCCCTAGAAGGGAGAACTGGAGGTCTGCAAACCAAGAAAATGACGCTGGACACAGTTCTGGAGCTTATACGTTGCAGATATAGTCCGTTGGCTGTGATCACACGCACTCGGCGGACACTTCGGCCTCCGGGTACCGTCATGCCAACGCCTTTGGCATGATCCCACAGCCCCCGGGCTCACCCTGCCGTGCTATACGACAAAAAAGCCGCTAAAGCCCTGCACACAACTTGGTACAAGACTTCTGACTAGAGGTGGGTTAGTCTCTAGCCTCCCGTTTACAGCGAAGCCGGGGTCGAAGAGGAGTGTTGGTACACAGGAGGCACTGCTCCGGTCTCCTGCGACCTCAGCCGCCAGACATCCCATTTCCGCCTCACGGGTCTCCGCACACGGCAAACATGCAGGTAGGTCTAGCACCCAAACCAGCTAAAAGGAAAAAAAAGAAATCCAAAGACAAATCCTGGAAGGGAACCTAAACGGAATCTCAGCAACCTACGAACTGAGCGGTTAATATAATACAGTTAGTGGTGGAGGGTAACAAAACCACAAGACCGGGGTGTTAGTACATAACGTGGTAGCGATTAGGTAGAGTATACAACACGGGCAACTAGCCAGTGGAGAAAATAAATAAAAACAAAAAAGCGAGACACAAGACCAGCTAGGGATCGTGGGGCCGCAACTCCCCAACAGCTGGATGAACAGCCGTCCCTCCAAACACCAACAGCACCGAAACAAAAAACAAGCGGTGGCATGACATCAGATGTTGACCAGTCACAAGGTCAGCTCGGGCCGAGGGGGCGCCTCTCCCCAAATAACTGGAAAACCAGTTATCCCCGTGCGGGGAGGAAAACTGTACTGCACCACTTAGGGTAGTTTATAAATGCAAACAAGACTATCTAGTTAAATCCGGAATAGCTGTTTTAGTTTTGGAGTAAATGTCGATGGTGTCATTTTGGCAAATTTTTAGCCTTTTTGACGGTTCCAAATGGCTACAAAATTCTATAGTCTCAATTATTTCCGAAACTAATAAGAATAGAAAAACAATACTGCATCACTTAGAATAGGTTACAAGTGCAAACAAGACTATCTAGTTAAATCCAGAATAGCTGTTTTAGTTTTGGAGTTATTGTCGATGGTGTCTTTTTGGCAAATTTTCAGCGTTTTTGACCGTGCGAAATGACTTCAAAACGATATAGTCTCAATTAACTCCAAAACTAATGGCAATAGGAAAACCGTACTGCACCACTTAGGGTAGTATATAAACGCAAACAAGACTATGCAGTTAAATCCGGAATAGCTGTTTTAGTTTTGGAGTTAATGTCGATGGTGTTATTTTGGAAAATTTTTAGCGTTTTTGACAGTGCCAAATGGCTACAAAATCCTATAGTCTCAATTTTATCCGAAACTAATAAGAATAGAAAAACCATAATGCATCACTTAGGGTGTGACGTACCTGCCAGCAGGACGCACACGACATAAAGGCAGATAGGAATCAGAATAATCGTCTGCGTAGCTCAGTTGGTAGAGCGACTTGTTCCGGAATAAGCGGCCTCGGGTTCGAATCCCGGCGTAGACCAAAAATGACGGAGAAATTTACTTCGTTATAAGGGTAGTTTATAAATGCAAACAAGACTATATAGTTAAATCCCGAATAGCTGTTTTAGTTTTGGAGTTAATGTCGATGGTGTCTTTTTGGCGAAATTTCACCGTTTTTCACTGTGCGAAATGACTTCGAAACGAAATAGTCTCAAATAACTCCAAAATTAACAGTTACAGGAAAACCGTACTGCACCACTTACGGTAGTTTATAAACGCAAACAAGACTATGCAGTTAAATCGGGAATAGCTGTTTTAGTTTTGGAGTTAATGTCGATGGTGTCTTTTTGGCAAATTTTTAGCGTTTTTTCACCGTGCGAAATGACTTCAAAACGATATATTCTCAATTAACTCCAAAATTAATGGTAATAGGAAAACCGTACTGGACCACTTAGGGTAGTTTATAAACACAAACAAGACTATGCAGTTAAATCCAGAATCGCTGTTTTAGTTTTGGAGTTAATGTCGATGGTGTCATTTTCGCAAATTTTTAGTGTTTTTGTCCGTGGCAAATGGCTACAAAATCCTGTAGTCTCAATTATCTCCAAAACTAATAAGAATAGAAAAACCATACTGCATCACTTAGGGTAGTTTATAAATGCAAACAAGACTATCTAGTTTAATCCGGAATAACTGTTTTAGTTTTGGAGTTATTGTCGATGCTGTTTTTTTGGCAAATTTTCAGCGTTTTTCACCGTGCGAAATGACTTCAAAACTATATAGTCTCAATTAACTAAAAAACTAATAGCAATAGGAAAACCATACTGCATCACTTAGGGTAGTTTATAAATGCAAACCAGACTATCTATTTAAATCCCGAATAGCTGTTTTAGTTTTGGAGTTATTGTCGATGGTGTCTTTTTGGCAAATTTTCAGCGTTTTTGACCGTGCGAAATGACTTCAAAACGATATAGTCTCAATTAGCTCCAAAACTAATGGCATAGGAAAACAGTACTGCACCACTTAGGGTAGTTTATAAACACAAACAAGACTATGCAGTTAAATCCGGAATAGCTGTTTTAGTTTTGGAGTTAATGTCGATAGTGTCATTTCGGCAAATTCTTAGTGTTTTTGACCGTGCCAAATGGCTACAAATTCCTTTAGTCTCAATTATCTCCAAAACTAATAAAAATAGAAAAACCATACTGCATCACTTATAGTAGTTTATAAATGCAAACAAGACTATCTAGTTTAATCCGGAATAACTGTTTTAGTTTTGGAGTTATTGTCTATGGTGTTTTTTTGGCAAATTTTCAGCGTTTTTCACCGTGCGAAATGACTTCAAAACTATATAGTCTCAATAAACTCCAAAACTAATAGCAATAGGAAAACCATACTGCATCACTTACATCACTTAGGGTAGTTTATAAATGCAAACAAGACTATCTAGTTAAATCCGGAATAGCTGTTTTAGGTTTGGAATTAATGTCGATGGTGTCATTTTGGAAAATTCTTAGCGTTTTTGACGGTGCCAAATGGCTACAAAATTCTATAGTCTCAATTATCTCCAAAACTAATAAGAATAGAAAAACCATACTGCATCACTTAGGATAGTTTATAAATACAAACAAGACTATCTAGTTAAATCCGGAATAGCTGTTTTAGTTTTGGAGTTATTGTAGATGGTGTCTTTTTGGCGAAATTTCACCGTTTTTCACTGTGCGAAATGACTTCGAAACGAAATAGTCTCAAATAACTCCAAAATTAACAGTTATAGGAAAACCGCACTGCGCCACTTACGGTAGTTTATAAACGCAAACAAGACTATGCAGTTAAATCGGGAATAGCTGTTTTAGTTTTGGAGTTAATGTCGATGGTGTCTTTTTGGCAAATTTTTAGCGTTTTTGACCGTGCGAAATGACTTCAAAACGATATATTCTCAATTAACTCCAAAATTAATGGTAATAGGAAAACCGTACTGCACCACTTAGGGTAGTTTATAAACACAAACAAGACTATGCAGTTAAATCCGGAATCGCTGTTTTAGTTTTGGAGTTAATGTCGATGGTGTCATTTTGGCAAATTTTTAGCGTTTTTGACGGTGCCAAATGGCTACAAAATCCTATAGTCTCAATTATCTCCAAAACTAATAAGAATAGAAAAACCATACTGCATAACTTAGGGTAGTTTAAAATGCAAACAAGACTATCTAGTTAAATCCGGAATAGCTGTTTTAGTTTTGGAGTTATTGTCGATGGTGTCTTTATGGCAAATTTTCAGCGTTTTTGACCGTGCAAAATGACTTCAAAACGATATAGTCTCAATTAACTCCAAAACTAATGGCAATAGGAAATTTGTACTGCATTACTTAGAGTAGTTTATAAATGCAAAGAAGACTATCTAGTTAAATCCGGAATAGCTGTTTTAGTTTTGGAGTTATTGTAGATGGTGTCTTTTTGGCAAATTTTCCGCGTTTTTCACCGTGCGAAATGATTTCAAAACGATATAGTCTCAATTAACTCAAAAACTAATGGCAATAGCAAAACCGTACTGCACCACTTAGAGTAGTTTATAAACACAAACAAGACTATGCAGTTAAATCCGGAATAGCTGTTTTAGTTTTGGAGTTAATGTCGATGGTGTCATTTTGGCAAATTTTTAGCGTTTTTGACCGTGCCAAATGGCTACAAAATTCTATAGTCTCAATTAACTCCAAAACTATTGGCAATAGAAAAACCGTACTGCACCACTTAGGGTAGTTTATAAACACAAATAAGACTATGCAGTTAAATCCGGAATAGCTGTTTTAGTTTTGGAGTTATTGTCGAAGGTGTCATTTTGTCAAATTTTTAGCGTTTTTGACTGTGCCAAATGCTTACAAAAACCTGTAGTCTCAATTATCTCCGAAACTAATAAGAATAGAAAAATCATACTGCATCACTTAGGGTAGTTTATAAATGCAAACAAGACTATGTAGTTAAATCCGGAATAGCTGTTTTTGTTTTGGAGTTATTGTGGATGGCGTCTTTTTGGCAAATTTTCAGCGTTTTTCACCGTGCGAAATGACTTCAAAACGATATAGTCTCAATTAACTCCAAAACTAATATCAATAGGAAAACCGTACTCCACCACTTAGGGTAGTTTATAAACGCAAACAAGACTATGTAGTAAAATCCGGAATAGCTGTTTTAGTTTTGGAGTTATATTCGATGGTGTCATTTTGGCAATTTTTTAGCGTTTTTGATTATGCCAAATGGCTACAAAATCCTATAGTCTCAATTTTCTCCGAAACTAATAAGAATAGAAAAACCCTACCGCATCACTTAGGGTAGTTTATAAACGCAAACAAGACTATGTAGTTAAATATGGAACAGCTGTTTTAGTTTTGGAGTTATTGTCGATGGTGTCTTTCTGGCAAATTTTTTTCAGGGTTTTTCACCGTGCGAAATGACTTCAAAACGATTTAGTCTCAATTAGCTCCAAAACTAATAGCAATAGGAAAACCGTACTGCACCACTTAGGGTAGTTTATAAAAGCAAACAAGACTATTCAGATAAATCCAGAATAGCTGTTTTAGTTTTTTTTTTTGATTGGAAGTTTACGACCACCGTGAGCAACTCAATGGGCTATAAGCAGTCGCCCGTCCCTAATTTAGGGTCACTGGTTCCAGGGAAGGGAGAGAGACAATGCCGTAAGACAAACACAACATCCATGCCTCACCCGGATTTGAACCCGGACCCCTTTTGGGCGAATGATCAGAGGCCATCGCTTAGGCCGCTGCGCCACCGGGGCGGCATTTTGTTTTGGAGTTAATGTCGATGGTGTCATTATGGCAAATTTTTAGCGTTTTTGACCGCGCCAAATGACTTCAAAACGATATAGTCTCAATTAACTACAAAACTAATGGCAATAGGAAAACCGTACTGCACCACTTAGGGTAGTTTATAAACACAAATAAGACTATGCAGTTAAATCCGGAATAGCTGTTTTAGTTTTGGAGTTATTGTCGATGGTGTCTTTTTGGCAAATTTTCAGCGTTTTTCACCGTGCGAAATGACTTCAAAACGATATATTCTCAATTAACTCCAAAATTAATGGTAATAGGAAAACCGTACTGCACCACTTAGGGTAGTTTATAAACACAAACAAGGCTATGCAGTTAAATCCTGAATCGCTTTTTTAGTTTTGGAGATAATGTCGATTGTGTCTTTTTGCCAAATTTTTAGCGTTTTTGACGGTGCCAAATGGCTACAAAATCCTATAGTCTCAATTATCTCCAAAACTAATAAGAATAGAAAAACCATACTGCATCACTTAGGGTAGTTTATAAATGCAAACAAGACTATCTAGTTAAATCCGGAATAGCTGTTTTAGTTTTGGAGTTAATGTCGATTGTGTCTTTTTGGCAAATTTTTAGCGTTTTTGACGGTGCCAAATGGCTACAAAATCCTATAGTCTCAATTATCTCCAAAACTAATAAGAATAGAAAAACCATACTGCATCACTTAGGGTAGTTTAAAATGCAAACAAGACTATCTAGTTAAATCCGGAATAGCTGTTTTAGTTTTGGACTTAATGTCGATTGTGTCTTTTTGGCAAATTTTTAGCGTTTTTGACCGTTCCAAATGGCTACAAAATCCTATAGTCTCAATCATCTCCGAAACTAATACGAATAGAAGAACCATACTGCATCACTTAGGGTAGTTTATAAACGCAAACAAGACTATGCAGTTAAATCCGGAATATTTTTTTAAGTTTTGGAGTTATTGTCGATGGTGTCATTTTTGCAAAGTTTTAGCGTTTTTGACCGTGCGAAATGACTTCAAAACGATATAGTCTCAATTAACTCCAAAACTAATGGCAATAGGAAAACCGTACTGCACCACTTAGGGTAGTATATAAACGCAAACAAGACTATCCAGTTAAATCCGGAATAGCTGTTTTAGTTTTGGAGTCATTGTCGATGGTGTCTTTTTGGCAATTTTCAGCGTTTTTCACCGTGCGAAATGACTTCAAAACGATATAGTCTCAATTAACTCCAAAACTAATGGTAATAGGAAAACTGTACTGCACCAGTTAGGGTAGTTTATAAACACAAACAAGACTATGCAGTTTAATCCGGAATAGCTGTTTTAGTTTTGGAGTTAATGTCGATGGTGTCATTTTGGCAAATTTTTAGCGTTTTTGACCGTGCCAAATGGGTACAAAATCCTATATTCTCAATTATATCCGAAGGCCAATATTGCAGGTGTAAACCACCTGATTTAATGGAAAATAATTATAAAAGTTACATAAAATCGAAAACATTTAATTATAGTATTAACAAAGCAACCCAAAAAAACTGGGTCTTTAATTAGCAACGCGACTGTAAAACATAAGGTAACAGAGATCAATATCTATTAAAGTCCAAGAACATTTCAAAAAAGCACTGTAAGACAAAGAAAAAGAAACCAACACCAAGGAATCCATTTGAAACAAACTCTGTACATCAATGGACGCATTAGAACTCATCAACCACATTATGTTTCTTTATGTAAGCTTTAATGTCCTCTATACGTTTGTAATATACGTCGTAATAAGTGTCTAAAAGTTCAGGAACAGGATTTTTCGTAATTATCCAATTCAACATAATGTTTAGTTGATGTACAACAGCATTTAACTTTGACTTAAAGTCTTTGTAAAAGTCCGAAGTAAGTGGACATTTCTTTTTATTAGGCACAAAAAAATCCCTGAAGTGCAGAGAACACAAGGTATCATCAAGATCAGGACAAGATACAACAAGTTCCAGGAGAAGACGATACCGTGGGGGCTTTAGGCGTTCTTCATACCACATATAATCATCAAGAAGAGAAGTATCTAAATCTTTTATATATTCCGGTTCAATACGACCAAAAGCTCTGCTACGTTTTAACTGATCACCAGTAGATTCAGTACTGGATCGCTTAGGTGTCAAAGCCACACTTGGAATCTCTGCGAGATTCTGTAAAGCTACGGAACATTCCTGGAAGTTAGCAATACCCAAAGTACCAATATTTTCAGTTGTCTGAGTCCCAGGATCCAAAGAAATCGGCATGTTAAATAAACTCCTCTCTACCGGTTCAACTGGATCCACCACTCGGGTTTCACAAGTTTCAGCTACGGTAGGAAGCAAGTCAACGACATGTGTAATAATATGTTCTAAGTCTGATCTATCTTCAGGTTCAGCAATTCTTTCCTCATGGGAATCAAAGAGACCCTTCCTCAAGGGTGGCCTATGTACATACGGGCATTTAGCACGAATGTGCCCTCTTTCATTGCAAGCGTAACAAAAAATTCCTGTATAAATATTAAACATGAAACTATGAGAATCTAATACAATTTCAACTTCTTTTGGACAAGTCTGAAGAGCTGATTCATTCGGGAAGATAACCCGAAGAGTCCGCTTCAACCCACCAACATGACAATAATTTGAAGATTGCGGGGCTTCGATTACTCTATGAACTGGTCCCACCACCCGGCTAAACTGAGAAAGAAGAACTATCAATGCTGAATCCGGTACCTCAAGTGGCACCGGAGACAAAGTTACAGTGATCGGTCGTTCACTTGCATAAGCAGGATACAAAATTTGATTATTTATAGAAATCCCTTGCTGTAACACAAGTTTACAATCTGCACAATTTATAAACAACACTGATATACCACGTTTACTGCGACCGATTCCTTTAATTGCCTCTCTCGGCACTCGTTCTTCCAAAGCTTGCAAATATACAGGTAACGAAGTCTGTGGTAACGCATGAAAAATAATAGTTTTCTCAGAAAGATCATGAAAATCTTGACATACCTTGGAATCCTTTTCGAAAGTTAGACGAAATCTATTACCCGGACACTCACTCTCTGACGCACAACGCTGATCACTCGTGTTGTCAGTATTCGCCATGGCAACCACCGATGCCCAACTGCTATTTCCTGTCTCCATAGCAACACCCTTCTGCATTCTTATCGCAGAAGAAACTCCTTCATCAGCAACGCACGAAGACACGCTCTGTTGATTTCCAGGACCGGTTTGACTTGATGGATTCTTATTTCTTGAGAAGCTCGGGTCAGTCTCCATGGCAACCCTCTCGGAGGTCAAAGGAGAAGCACTCGGCGATGCCTTATCAGTAGATCTTGCTCGAAGCTGAACAGCTTCCTCTGCATGGGCACGTGAAACATGGACGATAGAAATCGCCATTTGCAGCACTCAACAACGACGAGCACAAACACAAAATAAAACACTTCGTATGAATAAACTATAGATCTTTACGCTCTCAAACTTCACCAAAAGAAGCAAGGAACATTCATACATCCGTCACGCTAATGCAAACCAGTCTACGCACGATATTTCGGCTTAAACATACGCAAAACTTGGGAGCTCGAAAACACGACACACGACGAAACTAATACGAATAGAAAAACCATACTGCATCACTTAGGGTAGTTTATAAACACAAACAAGGCTATGCAGTGAAATCCGGAATCGCTTTTTTAGTTTTGGAGTTAATGTCGATTGTGTCTTTTTGGCAAATTTTTAGCGTTTTTGACGGTGCCAAATGGCTACAAAATCCTATAGTCTCAATTATCTCCAAAACTAATAAGAATAGAAAAACCATACTGCATCACTTAGGGTAGTTTATAAATGCAAACATGACTATCTAGTTAAATGCGGAATAGCGGTTTTAGTTTTGGAGTTAATGTCGATTGTGTCTTTTTGGCAAATTTTTAGCGTTTTTGACGGTGCCAAATGGCTACAAAATCCTATAGTCTCAATTATCTCCAAAACTAATAAGAATAGAAAAACCATACTGCATCACTTAGGGTAGTTTATAAATGCAAACAAGACTATCTAGTTAAATCTGGAATAGCTGTTTTAGTTTTGGAGTTAATGTCGATTGTGTCTTTTTGGCAAATTTTTAGCGTTTTTGACGGTGCCAAATGGCTACAAAATCCTATAGTCTCAATTATCTCCAAAACTAATAAATATAGAAAAACCATACTGCATCACTTAGGGTAGTTTAAAATGCAAACAAGACTATCTAGTTAAATCCGGAATAGCTGTTTTTGTGTTGGAATTAATGTCGATTGTGTCTTTTTGGCAAATTTTTAGCGTTTTTGACCGTTCCAAATGGCTTCAAAATCCTATAGTCTCAATCATCTCCGAAGCTAATACGAATAGAAGAACCATACTGCATCACTTAGGGTAGTTTATAAACGCAAACAAGACTATGCAGTTAAATCCGGAATAGTTTTTTAAGTTTTGGTGTTATTGTCGATGGTGTCATTTTGGCAAAGTTTTAGCGTTTTTGACCGTGCGAAATGACTTCAAAACGATATAGTCTCAATTAACTCCAAAACTAATGGCAATAGGAAAACCGTACTGCACCACTTAGGGTAGTATATAAACGCAAACAAGACTATCCAGTTAAATCCGGAATAGCTGTTTTAGTTTTGGAGTCATTGTCGATGGTGTCTTTTTTCCAATTTTCAGCGTTTTTCACCGTGCGAAATGACTTCAAAACGATATAGTCTCAATTAACTCCAAAACTAATGGTAATAGGAAAACTGTACTGCACCAGTTAGGGTAGTTTATAAACACAAACAAGACTATGCAGTTTAATCCGGAATAGCTGTTTTAGTTTTGGAGTTAATGTGGATGGTGTCATTTTGGCAAATTTTTAGCATTTTTGACCGTGCCAAATGGGTACAAAATCCTATATTCTCAATTATATCCGAAACTAATAAGAATAGAAAAACCATACTGCATCACTTAGGGTAGTTTATAAATGCAAACAAGACTATCTAGTTAAATCCGGAATACCTGTTTTAGTGTTGGAGTTAATGTCCATGGTGTCGTTTTGGCAAATTTTTAGCGTTTTTGACGGTTCCAAATGGCTACAAAATTCTATAGTCTCAATTATTTCCGAAACTAATAAGAATAGAAAAACCATACTGCATCACTTAGGGTAGTTTATAAGTGCAAACAAGACTATCTAGTTAAATCCCGAATAGCTGTTTTAGTTTTGGAGTTATTGTCGATGGTGTCTTTTTGGCAAATTTTCAGCATTTTTGACCGTGCGAAATGTCTTCAAAACGATATGGTCTCAATTAACTCCAAAACTAATGGCAATAGGAAAACCGTACTGCACCACTTAGAGTAGTATACAAACGCAAACAAGACTATGCAGTTAAATCCGGAATAGCTGTTTTAGTTTTGGAGTTAATGTCGATGGTGTTATTTTGTCAAACTTTTAGCGTTTTTGACCGTGCGAAATGACTTCAAAACGGTATAGTCTCAATTAACTCCAAAACTAATGGCAATAGGAAAACCGTTGGTTGGTTGGTTGGTTATTAGATTTTATTGGCGCAAGGGCCATGGTTGGCCAAAGAGCGCCAGACACAAGACAAACAGACAAAATTAAAAAACGGGGCATAAATCGCAAAATCTGGCTGACCAAGTAAAACCGAACCATGAGTACAAAGGAAGGGCCAAAAAATACAATGAAACAGACAGTATGAAAAACATGGTACAATGGTGAGAAACAAGCCGATTAAGTAAAACTGAGGAATGAGAATGATAAAACACATTACGAAATCGAACACAACTACACATAGGATGAGTCACTCTCCTCCCCCACACACTCCAATGTAATGCTGGCCGAGGGCGAGGACGAACTGTCACTATCCTCCCCCTCAGGTTCCTCTGCAATGTTAGTTGAGGCTGGAGACGAACTGTCACTCTCCTCCCCCGATGTTCCTCTATAATGTTGGTTGAGGTTGGGGACCTCGCTGAGTCCGAGACAGTTGCAATGTTGGTCAGGTGGACCGCGACAGTTGGATGGACACTGCACACCTTTGCAGATTGAGGGCCGGGTCTCCAGCACGTGCAGGCTGTCTGCTGGGAACCGGAAGAGTCGGTCGTCTTCAAAAGAGAAGGCGCAGACTCAGCTGGTCGAATAAGCTGGATCTCGGTGAAATCCACCTGTGTCGCTTGTTCAGCTGTAGATAGCTTGGCAAGTGCGGCGAGAGCTACAGGGATAGAAAAACCATACCGCATTACTTAGGGTAGTTTATAAACGCAAACAAGACTATGTAGTTAAATATGGAACAGCTGTTTTAGTTTTGGAGTTATTGTCGATGGTGTCTTTCTGGCAAATTTGTTTCAGCGTTTTCACCGTGCGAAATGACTTCAAAACGATTTAGTCTGAATTAGCTCCAAAACTAATAGCAATAGGAAAACCGTACTGCACCACTTAGGGTAGTTTATAAAAGCAAACAAGACTATTCAGTTAAATCCAGAATAGCTGTTTTAGTTTTTTTTTTTTTTTGATTGGAGGTTTACGACCACCGTGAGCAACTCAATGGGCTATAAGCAGTCGCCCGTCCCTAATTTAGGGTCACTGGTTCCAGGGAAGGGAGAGAGCCAGTTCCGTAAGACAATCACAACATCCATGCCTCACCGGGATCTGAACCCGGACCCCTTTTTGACGAATGATCAGAGGCCATCGCTTAGGCCGCTGCGCCACCGGGGCGGCATTTTAGTTTTGGAGTTAATGCCGATGGTGTCATTATGGCAAATTTTTAGCGTTTTTGACCGCGCCAAATGACTTCAAAACAATATAGTCTCAATTATCTCCAAAACTAATAAGAATAGAAAAACCATACTGCATCACTTAGGGTAGTTTATAAATGCAAACAAGACTATCTAGTTAAATCCGGAATAGCTGTTTTAGTGTTGGAGTTAATGTCGATGGTGTCTTTTTGGCAAATTTTTAGCGTTTTTGACCGTGCCAAATGGTTACAAAATCTTATAGTCTTAATTATTTCCGAAACTAATAAGAATAGAAAAACCATACTGCATCACTTAGGGTAGTTTATAAGTGCAAACAAGACTGTCTAGTTAAATCCCGAATAGCTGTTTTAGTTTTGGGGTTATTGTCGATGGTGTCTTTTTGGCAAAATTTCAGGGTTTTTGACCGTGCGAAATGACTTCAAAACGATATAATCTCAATTAACTCCAAAACTAATGGCAACAGGAAAACCGTACTGCACCACTTAGGGTAGTATATAAACGCAAACAAGACTATGCAGTTAAATCCGAAATAGCTGTTTTAGTTTTGGAGTTAATGTCGATGGTGTTATTTTGTCAAATTTTTAGCGTTTTTGACCGTGCCAAATGGCTACAAAATCCTATAGTCTCAATTATATCCCAAACTAATAAGAATAGAAAAACCATAGTGCATCACTTAGGGTAGTTTATAAATGCCAACAAGACTATATAGTTAAATCCCGAATAGCTGTTTTAGTTTTGGAGTTATTGTCGATGGTGTCTTTATGGCAAGTTTTTAGCATTTTTGACCGTGCGAAATGACTTCAAAACGATATAGTCTCAATTAACTCCAAAACTAATGGCAATAGGAAAACCGTACTGCACCACTTAGGGTGGTATATAAACGCAAACAAGACTATCTAGTTAAATCCGGAATAGCTGTTTTAATTTTGTTGTTATTGTCGATGGTGTCTTTTTGGAAATTTTCAGCGTTTTTCACCGTGTAAAAAGACTTCAAAACGATATAGTCTCAATTAACTATAAAACTAATGGAAATAGGAAAACCGTACTGCACCACTTAGGGTAGTATATAAACGCATAGTATATAAATACAAGGTCAGGTGATGCGTAACATCACAGCCTCTCCTTGACAAATGTCAACCCCGCCTTCTCGTGGTGCATCCTGTTCTGACTAAAGGGGCTCTGACGACCGCCAATAGCGGTATAACTATACCATCGGGATTAGAGGAAATTCTATCCCACACTCACCAACCAACCCGCTTGGCCAGCGTGGTGAGTTATGGCCAAACCCCTCCAAAATGATTCCACAACTTAAATCTTGGCCCTCAGTCTCCGGCAGCTGGAATGTACCTGGCCAAGGCAGCGGCCAGTGCGACATGAAGGCAGAGGGTGCTAAGAATCCCCGGAGGACCGGACTAGGCTGCCATCTGATGCTGACCTTGGCAACGTACAATATCGCTCCCTATCTTCTGATTCAAGGCTTCTTGAATTGGAAGAGGAACTACAAAGGATCAAGTGGGACATCGTGGGGCTAAGTGAGGTAAGGAGAAAAGGAGAAGATCTCATCGAACTGAAAAGTGGACATCTCTTCTACTATCGTGTGACAGATACTGGCAGAACTAGTGGTGTTGGATTTATAATAAACAAGAAACTGAAGGATAAAGTTGTAGAAGTTGAAAGTTCCTCTGACAGAGCTGCACGGCTTGTTATCCAACTCTCGAAAAGATACCAGGCTCAGATTATTCAAACTTATGCACCCACCACAAGTCATCCTGAAGAAGAAATTGAAGAATTTTATGAGGAAATTTGTCATCTAAATAATAAAGGTAAGCAGCACTTGAAAATAATTATGGGAGATTTCAATGCAAAATTAGGGCAACGGCAACAGAATGAAACTTCAGTAGGTAAATTCGGTCACGGCAACAGAAACCAGCGTGGAAATACTCTCGTTGAGTTTGCAGAGGCAGAAGGGTTTTTCATCTTGAACTCCTTCTTCAAGAAAAAGCCACACAGGAAATGGACATGGAGACATCCAAATGGGACGACAAGTTAAATTGATTTTATTATGTGTAACAAAAAATTCGTCATAGAAGACTGCAGTGTGCTAAACAAGTTCAACACAGGTAGTGACCATAGATTGGTGAGATGTAAGATGCACCTCAACACTAAACTTGAACGTGGCAAGCTCATAAGACAAACAAAATCTATTGACATAACCAACCTTAAAAAACACCATAATACCTTCAAGTTGGAACTGAAGAACAGGTTCTCTGCTGTTGAAGGCCTAACATCGGAAGAAGTGGACATCTCTGAAGTTAACAGAAAAGTAACCAAAGCTCTTATGGAAACAGCAACAAAATTAGCTGGGTCTAAGAACAAGTTGCATGTAAATAAATTATCAGGAAAAACGAAAATGTTGATGCAAAAAAGAAGAGAGATGAGGACAACTAAAGAAGATGTGACTTCCAAAGTGGAATATATAGAGCTATGCAAGACAGTAAGAAAAAGTATCACTGAAGACGTAAGAAAATTCAACTGTGAACTAGTGAGGAAAGCAATTGAAAACAACCAAAGCCTAAAGATAGCAAAGGGACATCTCAGTAAGGGAAGAAAACAGATTATGGCACTGAGAAAAGAAGATGGTTCTGTAACAAGAAATAGAGGCGAAATTTTGACAAGAGTGAAAGATTTCTACTCCAAACTATATAAAAGGGATGATACATGCACTCCAGACATCATGAAAGATACCAGTACCAGAGTTCCTCCAGTCCTTCCAGCAGAAGTTGCACATGCAATCAAGAACATGAAGCGGGGAAAAGCTCCAGGAGAAGATGGAATTACTGTAGACATCATACAAGAAGCAAGTGGAGAAATCGAAACAGTACTCGCCCAAATTTTCACTCGATGCCTTAATGAAGGAAAGATTCCTGAGGATTGGAACACCGCTACAATGATCCTGCTACATAAGAAAGGTGACATTGAGGATCTCGGAAACTACAGACCTATCAGCCTCCTATCAGTAGTTTATAAAATCTTCACTAAAGTTCTTTCACACCGCTTGAAGATAACACTGGACATGGCTCAACCAAGAGAACAAGCTGGATTCAGAAGTGGCTACAGCACAATAGATCATATCCATGTGCTGAGAGAACTAATTGAAAGAGCGAGGGAATATGAACTTCCACTGTGCATGGCTTTTATCGATTATGAAAAAGCCTTTGATTCAGTGAAACCATCAGCAGTTACAATGGCTCTGAAATCCTGCGGTATTGAAGATGCATACATTAATATTATTAATAACATCTATGAAAATGCAAGTGCAAAGATTCGGCTGTTTGAAAATACAACACACATAAAAATTGGAAAGGGAGTGAGACAAGGTGACACCATATCTCCGAAGCTCTTTAATGCCACATTGGAGGGTGTTTTTCAGTCATTGAGCTGGGAAAACAAGGGGATAAAGATTAATGGAGATTATCTAACCCACCTTCGTTTTGCTGATGACGTAGTCATTTTTGCAACTACCCCATCAGAGCTGCAGAGTATGATCCAGGAACTTGCTGACAAGAGTAAAGAAGTGGGATTAAAAATGAACTTTCAGAAGACAAAAGTGATGTTCAATGCTTTTACAAGAAATGAAGATTTATCGATTGATGGAGAAAAGCTGGAGATAACAGACACGTACGTTTATCTTGGACAGCAGATATCAAGTGAGGGTCACATTGATGAAGAAATTAATCGGCGTACAAAACTTGCCTGGAGAGCTTTTGGAAGAAACAGCATAATTTTGAAGAGCAATATGCCATTATGTCTTAAAAGAAAAGTGTTTGATCAATGCATCCTTCCAGTGCTTACGTATGGTGCAGAGACGTGGACCTTAACTAAAAGAGACATACAAAGGCTGCAGACAACTCAAAGAAGCATGGAGAGGTGCATGCTTGTTGTAACCAGGAGAGATAAGAAGAGGAACTCGTGGATCCGAAAAATGACAAGAGTGGAAGACATCATGATCAAAGTTAAATCCCTGAAATGGCAATGGGCTGGACATACTGCCAGAAGGACAGATCATCGATGGACAGCCGAAATTTTAGATTGGATTCCCAGGGACAGGAAAAGACCCAGAAGAAGACCACATGGGAGATGGGTGGATGAAATTCGAAAGTATGCAATGGTGACATGGACGAGACTGGCACAAGACAGACCGTTGTGGAGGAAACTTGGGGAGACCTTCGTCCAGCAGTGGATTGATAATGGTTGACACTGATGATGATGATGATGATAAACGCAAACAAGACTATGCAGTTATATCCGGAATAGCTGTTTTAGTTTTGGAGTTAATGTCGATGGTGTCATTTTGGCAAATTTTTAGCGTTTTTTAACCGTGCCAAATGGCTACAAAATTCTATAGTCTCAAATATCTCCAAAACTAATAAGAATAGAAAAACTATACTGCTTCACTTAGGGTAGTTTATAAATGCAAACAAGACTATCTAGTTAAATCCGGAATAGCTGTTTTAGTTTTGGAGTTAATGTCGATGGTGTCATTTTGGCAAATTTTTAGCGTTTTTGACGGTTCCAAATGGCTACAAAATTCTATAGTCTCAATCATTTCCGAAACTAATAAGAATAGAAAAACCATACTGCATCACTTAGGGTAGTTTACAAGTGCAAACAAGACTATCTAGTTAAATCCAGAATAGCTGTTTTAGTTTTGGAGTTATTGTCGATGGTGTCTTTTTGGCAAATTTTCAGCATTTTTGACCGTGCGAAATGACTTCAAAACGATATAGTCTCAATTAACTCCAAAACTAATGGCAATAGGAAAACCGTACTGCACCACGTAGGGTAGTATATAAACGCAAACAAGACTATGCAGTTAAATCCGGAATAGCTGTTTTAGTTTTGGAGTTAATGTCGATGGTGTTATTTTGGCAAATTTTTAGCGTTTTTGACCGTGCCAAATGGCTACAAAATCTTATAGTCTCAAATATATCCGAAACTAATAAGAATAGAAAAACCATACTGCATCACTTAGGGTAGTTTATAAATGCAAACAAGACTATATAGTTAAATCCCGAATAGCTGTTTTAGTTTTGGAGTTATTGTCGATTTTGTCTTTATGGCAAATTTTCAGCGTTTTTGACCGCGCCAAATGACTTCAAAACGATATACTCTCAATTAACTCCAAAACTAATGGCAATAGGAAAACCGTACTGCACCACTTTGGGTAGTTTATAAGCGCTAACAAGACTATGCAGTTAAATCCGGAATAGCTGTTTTAGTTTTGGAGTTAATGTCGATTATGTCATTTTGGCAAATTTTTAGCGTTTTTGACCGTGCCAAAAGGCTGCAAAATCCTAGTGTCAATTATCTCCAAAACTAATAAGAATAAAAAAACCATACTGCATCACTTAGGGTAGTTTATAAATGCAAACAAGACTATCTAGTTAAATCCGGAATAGCTGTTTTAGTTTTGGAGTTAATGTCGATTATGTCATTTTGGCAAATTTTTAGCGTTTTTGACCGTGCCAAAAGGCTGCAAAATCCTAGTCTCAATTATCTCCAAAACTAATAAGAATAAAAAAACCATACTGCATCACTTAGGGTAGTTTATAAATGCAAACAAGACTATCTAGTTTAATCCGGAATAACTGTTTTAGTTTTGGAGTTATTGTCGATGGTGTTTTTTTGGCAAATTTTCAGCGTTTTTCACCGTGCGAAATGACTTCAAAATTATATAGTCTCAATTAACTCCAAAACTAATAGCAATAGGAAAACCATACTGCATCACTTAGGGTAGTTTATAAATGCAAACCAGACTATCTAGTTAAATCCCGAATAGCTGTTTTAGTTTTGGAGTTATTGTCGATGGTGACTTTTTGGCAAATTTTTAGCGTTTTTGACCGTGCGAAATGACTTCAAAACGATATAGTCTCAATTAACTCCAAAACTAATGGCATAGGAAAACAGTACTGCACCACTTAGGGTAATTTATAAACACAAACAAGACTATGCAGTTAAATCCGGAATAGCTGTTTTAGTTTTGGAGTTAATGTCGATGGTGTCATTTTCGCAAATTTTTAGCGTTTTTGACCGTGCCAAATGGCTACAAAATCCTATAGTCTCAATTATCTCCCAAACAAATAAGAATAGAAAAACCATACTGCATCACTTAGGGTAGTTTATAAATGCAAACAAGACTATCTAGGTAAATCCGGAATAGCTGTTTTAGTTTTGGAGTTAATGTCGATGGTGTCATTTTGGCAAATTTTTAGCGTTTTTGACGGTGCCAAATGGCTACAAAATTCTATAGTCTCAATTATCTCCAAAGGTCAATATTGCAGGTGTAGACCACCGGATTTAATGAAAATAATCATAAAAGGTATATAAAACCGGAAAACATTAAATTGTAGAATTAACAAAACATTCCGTAAGAAACTGGATCATTTTTAACAACGCTAATGTGATACATACGTAAACAAAAACCATATCGATTAAAGTCCAAGAAACATTTCAGAAACACTGTAAGAAAAAACGAAACCAACATCAAGGAATCCATCTGAAACATCTCTGTACATCAAATGACACACTAGAACACCCGATCAATCACATTATGGTTTTTTATGTAAGCCTTAACGTCCTCTATACGTTTGTAATATACTTCGTAATAGGTGTCCAAAAGTTCAGGGACAGGATTTTTCGTGATTATCCAATTCAACATGACATTTAGTTGATGTACAATAGCATTTAACCCAAACTTATATGTTACGTAAAAATCCGGAGTAAGTGGACATTTCTTCTTATTGGGCACAAAAAATTCTTTCAACTCCATAAGATCCAAAGGGACGTCTTCCACAGGGCAAGATGCAATAAGTTCCAGGAGAAGACGATACCGTGGGGGCTTATTTCTTTCTTCCTCCCACACAGATTCCGTAAGAACAAAAGTCTTAATATCATGTATAAATTCCGGTGTAGTACAGTCTGTAGCTCTGCTACGTTTGAACTGATCACCACTTGGATCAGTACTGGGTCGTTTAGATATCGAAGCCGAACTTGCGTTCTCTGTGAAATTCTGTGAAGCTACTGAATAGTCCCGTAGGTTAGCAATGCCCAAAGTACCAAGATTTGCTGATGTCAGAGTCCCAGGAACCAAAGAAGTCGGCATTGCAATAAATGTCTTCTGTGTCGGCTCAACTGGATCCACCACTCGGGTTTCACAAGTCTCAGTCACGGTAGAAACCAGGTCAACGACATGTGTACCACCATGTTCTATGTCTGATCGATCTTCAGCTACAGTAATTCCTTCGTCATAGGAATCAGAGAGACTCTTCCTCAAGGGTGGCCTATGTACATACGGGCATTTAGCACGAATATGCCCTCTTTCATTGCAAACGTAACAAAAAATTCCTGTATAAATATTAAACATGAAACTATGAGAATCCAATACAATTTCAACTTCTCCTGGACAAGTCTGAAGAGCTGATTCATTCGGGAAGATAACCCGAAGAGTCCGCTTCAACCCACCAACATGACAATAATTTGAAGATTGCGGGGCTTCGATTACTCTATGAACTGGTCCCACCACCCGGCTAAACTGTGAAAGAAGAACTATCAATGCTGAATCCGGTACCTCAAGTGGCACCGGAGACAAAGTTACAGTGATCGGTCGTTCACTTGCATAAGCAGGATACAAAATTTAATTATTTATAGAAATCCCTTGCTTTAACACAAGTTTACAATCTGCACTATTTATAAACAACACTGATATACCACGTTCACTACGACCGATTCCTTTAATTGACTCTCTCAGCACTCGCTCTTCCAAAGCTTTCAAATATACAGGTAACGACGTCTGTGGTAACGCATGGAAAATAATAGTTTTCTCAGAAAGATCATGAATATCTTGACATACCTTGGAATCCTTTTCGAAAGTTAGACGAAATCTATTTCCTGGACACTCACTCTCAGACGCACAACGCTGATCACTCGTGTTGTCAGTATTCGCCATGGCAACCACCGATGCCCAACTGCTATTTCCTGTCTCCATAGCAACACCCTTCTGCATTCTTATCGCAGAAGAAACTCCTTCAGTAGCAACGCACGAAGACACGCTCTGTTGATTTCCAGGACCGGTTTGACTTGTTGGATTCTTATCTCTTGAGAAGCTCGGGTCAGTCTCCATGGCAACCCTCTCGGAGATCACAGGAGAAACACTCGGCGATGTCTTATCAGTAGATCTCGCTCCACGGTGAACAGCTTCCTCTGCATGGGCACGTGAAACATGGACGATGGAAATCGCTATTTGCATAACTCGTCAACGACAAGCACAACCACAAAATAAAACTCTTCGTATGAATAAACTATAGAACTTTACGCTCTCAAACTTCACCAAAAGAAGCAAGGAACATTCATACATCCGTCACGCTACTGCAAACCAGTCTACGCACGATATTTCCACATAAACATACGCAAAACTTAGGAGCTCAAAAACATGACACACGACAAAACTAATACGAATAGAAAAACCATACTGCATCGCTTAGGGTAGTTTATAAATGCAAACAAGACTATCTAGTTAAATCCGGAATAGCTGTTTTAGTTTTGGAGTTATAGTAGATGGTGTCTTTTTGGCAAAATTTCAACGTTTTTCACTGTGCGAAATGACTTCAAAACGAAATAGTCTCAATTAACACCAAAACTAATAGCTATAGGAAAACCGTACTGCACCACTTTGGGTAGTTTATAAGCGCTAACAAGACTATGCAGTTAAATCCAGAATAGCTGTTTTAGTTTTGGAGTTAATGTCGATGGTGTCATTTTGGCAAATTTTTAGCGTTTTTGACCGTGCCAAAAGGCTACAAAATCCTAGTCTCAATTATCTCCAAAACTAATAAGAATAGAAAAACCATACTGCATCAATTAGAGTAGTTTATAAATGCAAACAAGACTATCTTGTTAAATCCCGAATAGCTGTTTTAGTTTTGGAGTTATTGTCGATGGTGTCTTTTTGGCAAATTTTCAGCGTTTTTGACCGTGCGAAATGACTTCAAAACGATATAGTCTCAATTAACTCCAAAACTAATAGCTATAGGAAAACCATACAGCACCCCGTACGGTAGTTTATAAACGCAAACAAGACTATGCAGTTAAATCCGGAATAGCTGTTTTAGTTTTAGAGTTATTGTCGATATTGTCATTTTGACAAATTTTTAGCGTTTTTGACCGTGCCAACTGGCTACAAAATCCTATAGTCCCAATTATATCCGAAATTATTAAGAATAGAAAACCACACTGCATCACTTAGGGTAGTTTATAAATGCAAACAAGACTATATAGTTAAATCCCGAATAACTGTTTTAGTTTTGGAGTTATTGTCGATGGTGTCTTTATGGCAAATTTTCAGCGTTTTTGACCGTGCAAAATGACTTCAAAACGATATAGTCTCGATTAACTCCAAAACTAATGGCAATAGGAAAACCGTACTGCATTACTTAGGGTACTTTAAAAATGCAAACAAGACAATCTAGTTAAATCCGGAATAGCTGTTTTAGTTTTGGAGTTATTGTCGATGGTGTCTTTTTGGCAATTTTTCAGCGTTTTTCACCGTGCGAAATGATTTCAAAACGATATAGTCTCAATTAACTCCAAAACTAATGGCAATAGGAAAACCGTACTGCACCACTTTGGGTAGTTTATAAGCGCTAACAAGACTATGCAGTTAAATCCGGAATAGCTGTTTTAGTTTTGGAGTTAATGTCAATGGTGTCTTTTTGGCAAATTTTTAGCCTTTTTGACCGTGCCAAAAGGCTACAAAATCCTAGTCTCAATTATCTCCAAAACTAATAAGAATAGAAAAACCATACTGCTTCACTTAGAGTAGTTTATAAATGCAAACAAGACTATCTAGTTAAATCCCGAATAGCTGTTTTAGTTTTGGAGTTATTGTAGATTTTGTCTTTATGGCAAATTTTTAGCGTTTTTGACGGCGCCAAATGACTTCAAAACGATATAGTCTCAATTAACTCCAAAACAAATGGCAATAGGAAAACCGTACTGCACCACTTAGGGTAGTATATAAACGCAAACAAGACTATGCAGTTAAATCCGGAATAGTTGTTTTAGTTTTGGAGTTAATGGCGATGGTGTTATTTTGGCAAATTTTTAGCGTTTTTGACAGTGCCAAATGGCTACAAAATCCTATAGTCTCAATTATATCCGAAACTAATAAGAATA
Organism: Macrothele yani; assembly: GCA_039090855.1. Taxonomy (NCBI): domain Eukaryota; kingdom Metazoa; phylum Arthropoda; class Arachnida; order Araneae; family Macrothelidae; genus Macrothele; species Macrothele yani. Next base: position 66,764,493 of record CM077023.1, on the reverse strand, counting down.
GAAAAACCATACTGCATCACTTAGGGTAGTTTATAAATGCAAACAAAGCTATATAGTTAAATCCCGAGTAGCTGTTTTAGTTTTGTAGTTATTGTCGATTTTGTCTTTATGGTAAATTTTTAGCGTTTTTTGACGGCGCCAAATGACTTCAAAACGATATAGTCTCAATTAACTCCAAAACAAATGGCAATAGGAAAACCGTACTGCACCAGTTTTTGTAGTTTATAAGCGCTAACAAGACTATGCAGTTAAATACCGGAATAGCTGTTTTAGTTTTGGAGTTAATGTCGATGGTGTCATTTTGGCTTATTTTTAGCGTTTTTGACGGTTCCAAATGGCTACAAAATTCTATAGTCTCAATTATTTCCGAAACTAATAAGAATAGAAAAACCATACTGCATCACTTAGGGTAGTTTACAAGTGCAAACAAGATTATCTAGTTAAATCCAGAATAGCTGTTTTAGTTTTGGAGTTATTGTCGATGGTGTTTTTATGGCAAATTTTCAGCGTTTTTGACCGTGCGAAATGACTTTAAAACGATATAGTCTCAATTAACTCCAAAACTAATGGCAATAGGAAAACCATACTGCACCACTTAGGGTAGTATATAAACGCTAACAAGACTATGCAGTTAAATCCCGAATAGCTGTTTTAGTTTTGGAGTTATTGTCGATGGTGTCTTTTTGGCAAATTTTCAGCGTTTTTGACCGTGCGAAATGACTTCAAAACGATATAGTCTCAATTAACTCCAAAACTAATGGCATAGGAAAACAGTACTGCACCACTTAGGGTAGTTTATAAACACAAACAAGACTATGCAGTTTAAATCCGGAATAGCTGTTTTAGTTTTGGAGTTAATGTCGATGGTGTCATTTTGGCAAATTTTCAGCGTTTTTGACCGTGCCAAAAGGCTACAAAAGCCTATAGTCTCAATCATCTCCAAAACTAATAAGAATAGAAAAACCATACTGCATCACTTAGGGTAGTTTATAAACGCAAACAAGACTATGCAGTTAAATCCGGAATAGCTGTTTTAGTTTTAGAGTTATTGTCGATGGTGTCATTTTGGCAAATTTTTAGCGTTTTTGACCGTGCCAAATGGCTACAAAATCCTATATAAATAAAAAAAAATCCTATATATACAAAATCCCAATTACATCCGAAATTAATAAGAATAGAAAACCACACTGCATCACTTAGGGTAGTTTATAAATGCAAACAAGACTATCTAGTTAAATCCCGAATAGCTGTTTTAGTTTTGGAGCTATTGTCGATGGTGTCTTTTTGGCAAATTTTCAGCATTTTTCACCGTGCGAAATGATTTCAAAACGATATAGTCTCAATTAATTCCAAAACTAATGGCAATAGGAAAACCGTACTGCACCACTTTGGGTAGTTTATAAACGCAAACAAGGCTATGCAGTTAAATCCGGAATAGCTGTTTTAGTTTTGGAGCTAATGTCGATGGTGTCATTTTGGCAAATTTTTAGCGTTTTTGACCGTGCCAAAAGGCTACAAACCTTTGTCTCAATTATCTCCAAAACTAATAAGAATAGAAAAACCATACTGGATCACTTAGAGTAGTTTATAAAAGCAAACAAGACTATCCAGTTAAATCCCGAATAGCTGTTTTAGTTTTGGAGTTATTGTCGATGGTGTCTTTTTGGCAAATTTTCAGCGTTTTTGACCGTGCGAAATGACTTCAAAACGATATAGTCTCAATTAACTCCAAAACTTATGGCAATAGGAAAACCGTACTGCAACACTTAGGGTAGTATATAAACGCAAACAAGACTATGCAGTTAAATCCGGAATAGCTGTTTTAGTTTTGGAGTTATTGTCGATTTTGTCTTTATGGCAAATTTTTAGCGTTTTTGACTGCGCCAAATGACTTCAAAACGATATAGTCTCAATTAACTCCAAAACAAATGGCAATAGGAAAACCGTACTGCACCAGTTTGGGTAGTTTATAAGCGCTAACAAGACTATGCAGTTAAATCCGGAATAGCTGTTTTAGTTTTGGAGTTAATGTCGATGGTGTCATTTTGGCAAATTTTTAGCGTTTTTGACCGCGCCAAAAGGCTACAAAATCCTAGTCTCAATTATCTCCAAAACTAATAAGAATAGAAAAACCGTACTGCATCACTTAGGGTAGTTTATAAATGCAAACAAGACTGTCTAGTTAAATCCGAAATAGCTGTTTTAGTTTTGGAGTTATTGTAGATGGTGTCTTTTTGGCAAAATTTCAACGTTGTTCACTGTGCGGAATGACTTCAAAACGAAATAGTCTCAATTAACTCCAAAACTAATGGCATGGGAAAACAGTACTGCACCACTTAGGGTAGTTTATAAACACAAACAAGACTATGCAGTTAAATCCGGAATAGCTGTTTTAGTTTTGGAGTTAATGTCGATGGTGTCATTTTGGCAAATTTTTAGCGTTTTTGACCATGCCAAATGGCTACAAAATCCTATAGTCCCAATTATATCCGAAATTAATAAGAATAGAAAAACCACACTGCATCACTTAGGGTAGTTTATAAATGCAAACCAGACTATTTAGTTAAATCCCGAATAGCTGTTTTAGTTTTGGAGTTATTGTCGATGGTGTCTTTTTGGCAAATTTTTAGCGTTTTTGACCGTGCCAAATGGCTACAAAATCCTATAGTCCCAATTATATCCGAAATTAATAAGAATAGAAAACCACACTGCATCACTTAGGGTAGTTTATAAATGCAAACCAGACTATCTAGTTAAATCCCGAATAGCTGTTTTAGTTTTGGAGTTATTGTCGATGGTGTCTTTTTGGCAAATTTTCAGCGTTTTTGAGCGTGCAAAATGACTTCAAAACGATATAGTCTCAATTAACTCCAAAACTAATGGCAATAGGAGAACCGTACTGCATTACTTAGGGTAGTTTAAAAATGCAAACAAGACTATATAGTTAAATCCCGAATAGCTGTTTTAGTTTTGGAGTTATTGTCGATGGTGTCTTTTTGGCAAATTTTCAGCGTTTTTCACCGTGCGAAATGATTTCAAAACGATGTAGTCTCAATTAACTCCAAAACTAATGTCAATAGGAAAACCGTACTGCACCAGTTTGGGTAGTTTATAAGCGCTAACAAGACTATGCAGTTAAATCCGGAATAGCTGTTTTAGTTTTGGAGTTAATGTCGATGGTGTCATTTTGGCAAATTTTTAGCGTTTTTGACAGTGCCAAATGGCTACAAAATCCTATAGTCTCAATTATATCCGAAACTAATAAGAATAGAAAAACCATACTGCATCACTTCTGGGTAGTTTATAAATGCAAACAAAAGTATATAGTTAAATCCCGAATAGCTGTTTTAGTTTTGGAGTTATTGTCGATTTTGTCTTTATGGCAAATTTTTAGCGTTTTTGACCGCGCCAAATGACTTCAAAACGATATAGTCTCAATTAACTCCAAAACAAATGGCAATAGGAAAACCGTACTGCACCAGTTTGGGTAGTTTATAAGCGCTAACAAGACTATGCAGTTAAATCCGGAATAGCTGTTTTAGTTTTGGAGTTAATGTCGATGGTGTCATTTTGGCAAATTTTTAGCGTTTTTGACAGTGCCAAATGGCTACAAAATCCTATAGTCTCAATTATATCCGAAACTAATAAGAATAGAAAAACCATACTGCATCACTTCTGGTAGTTTATAAATGCAAACAAAAGTATATAGTTAAATCCCGAATAGCTGTTTTAGTTTTGGAGTTATTGTCGATTTTGTCTTTATGGCAAATTTTTAGCGTTTTTGACCGCGCCAAATGACTTCAAAACGATATAGTCTCAATTAACTCCAAAACAAATGGCAATAGGAAAACCGTACTGCACCAGTTTGGGTAGTTTATAAGCGCTAACAAGACTATGCAGTTAAATCCGGAATAGCTGTTTTAGTTTTGGAGTTAATGTCGATGGTGTCATTTTGGCAAATTTTTAACGTTTTTGACCGTGCCAAAAGGCTACAAAATCCTAGTCTCAATTATCTCCAAAACTAATAAGAATAGAAAAACCATACTGCATCACTTAGGGTAGTTTATAAATGCAAACAAGACTATCTACTTTAATCCGGAATAACTGTTTTAGTTTTGGAGTTATTGTCGATGGTGTTTTTGGCAAATTTTCAGCGTTTTTCACAGTGCGAAATGACTTCAAAACTATATAGTCTCAATTACCTCCAAAACCAATAGCAATAGGAAAACCATACTGCATCACGTAGGGTAGTTTATAAATGCAAACCAGACTATCTAGTTAAATCCCGAATAGCTGTTTTAGTTTTGGAGTTATTGTCGATGGTGTCTTTTTGGCAAATTTTTAGCGTTCTTGACCGTGGCAAATGGCTAGAAAATCCTATATATATAAAAAAAAAATCCTATATATACAAAATCCCAATTACATCCGAAATTAATAAGAATAGAAAACCACACTGCATCACTTAGGGTAGTTTATAAATGCAAACAAGACTATCTAGTTAAATCCCGAATAGCTGTTTTAGTTTTGGAGTTATTGTCGATGGTGTCTTTTTGGCAAATTTTCAGCATTTTTCACCGTGCGAAATGATTTCAAAACGATATAGTCTCAATTAATTCCAAAACTAATGGCAATAGGAAAACCGTACTGCACCACTTTGGGTAGTTTATAAACGCAAACAAGGCTATGCAGTTAAATCCGGAATAGCTGTTTTAGTTTTGGAGCTAATGTCGATGGTGTCATTTTGGCAAATTTTTAGCGTTTTTGACCGTGCCAAAAGGCTACAAACCTTTGTCTCAATTATCTCCAAAACTAATAAGAATAGAAAAACCATACTGGATCACTTAGAGTAGTTTATAAAAGCAAACAAGACTATCCAGTTAAATCCCGAATAGCTGTTTTAGTTTTGGAGTTATTGTCGATGGTGTCTTTTTGGCAAATTTTCAGCGTTTTTGACCGTGCGAAATGACTTCAAAACGATATAGTCTCAATTAACTCCAAAACTTATGGCAATAGGAAAACCGTACTGCACCACTTAGGGTAGTATATAAACGCAAACAAGACTATGCAGTTAAATCCGGAATAGCTGTTTTAGTTTTGGAGTTATTGTCGATTTTGTCTTTATGGCAAATTTTTAGCGTTTTTGACCGCGCCAAATGACTTCAAAACGATATAGTCTCAATTAACTCCAAAACTAATGGCAATAGGAAAACCGTACTGCACCAGTTTGGGTAGTTTATAAGCGCTAACAAGACTATGCAGTTAAATCCGGAATAGCTGTTTTAGTTTTGGAGTTAATGTCGATGGTGTCATTTTGGCAAATTTTTAGCGTTTTTGACCGTGCCAAAAGGCTACAAAATCCTAGTCTCAATTATCTCCAAAACTAATAAGAATAGAAAAACCGTACTGCATCACTTAGGGTAGTTTATAAATGCAAACAAGACTGTCTAGTTAAATCCGAAATAGCTGTTTTAGTTTTGGAGTTAATGTCGAAGGTGTCATTTTGGCAAATTTTTAGCGTTTTTGACGGTGCCAAATGGCTACAAAACGATATAGTCTCAATTATCTCCGAAACTAAAAAGAATAGAAAAACCATACTGCATCACTTAGGGTAGTTTATAAACGCAAACAAGACTATCTAGTTAAATTCGGAATAGCTGTTTTAGTTTTGGAGTTATTGTAGATGGTGTCTTTTGGCAAAATTTCAACGTTGTTCACTGTGCGGAATGACTTCAAAACGAAATAGTCTCAATTAACTCCAAAACTAATAGCTATAGGAAAACCATACTGCACCACTTACGGTAGTTTATAAACGCAAACAAGACTATGCAGTTAAATCCCGAATAGCTGTTTTAGTTTTGGAGTTATTGTCGATGGTGTCTTTTTGGCAAATTTTCAGCGTTTTTGACCGTGCAAAATGACTTCAAAACGATATAGTCTCAATTAACTCCAAAACTAATGGCAATAGGAGAACCGTACTGCATTACTTAGGGTAGTTTAAAAATGCAAACAAGACTATATAGTTAAATCCCGAATAGCTGTTTTAGTTTTGGAGTTATTGTCGATGGTGTCTTTTTGGCAAACTTTTCAGCGTTTTTCACCGTGCGAAATGATTTCAAAACGATGTAGTCTCAATTAACTCCAAAACTAATGGCAATAGGAAAACCGTACTGCACCACTTTGGGTAGTTTATAAGCGCTAACAAGACTATGCAGTTAAATCCGGAATAGCTGTTTTAGTTTTGGAGTTAATGTCGATGGTGTCATTTTGGCAAATTTTTAGCGTTTCTGACAGTGCCAAATGGCTACAAAATCCTATAGTCTCAATTATATCCGAAACTAATAAGAATAGAAAAACCATACTGCATCACTTCTGGTAGTTTATAAATGCAAACAAAAGTATATAGTTAAATCCCGAATAGCTGTTTTAGTTTTGGAGTTATTGTCGATTTTGTCTTTATGGCAAATTTTTAGCGTTTTTGACCGCGCCAAATGACTTCAAAACGATATAGTCTCAATTAACTCCAAAACAAATGGCAATAGGAAAACCGTACTGCACCAGTTTGGGTAGTTTATAAGCGCTAACAAGACTATGCAGTTAAATCCGGAATAGCTGTTTTAGTTTTGGAGTTAATGTCGATGGTGTCATTTTGGCAAATTTTTAACGTTTTTGACCGTGCCAAAAGGCTACAAAATCCTAGTCTCAATTATCTCCAAAACTAATAAGAATAGAAAAACCATACTGCATCACTTAGGGTAGTTTATAAATGCAAACAACACTATCTAGTTTAATCCGGAATAACTGTTTTAGTTTTGGAGTTATTGTCGATGGTGTGTTTTGGGGAAATTTTCAGCGTTTTTCACCGTGCGAAATGACTTCAAACTATATAGTCTCAATTACCTCCAAAACTAATAGCAATAGGAAAACCATACTGCATCACTTAGGGTAGTTTATAAATGCAAACCAGAATATCTAGTTAAATCCCAAATAGCTGTTTTAGTTTTGGAGTTATTGTCGATGGTGTCTTTTTGGCAAATGTTCAGCGGTTTTGACCGTGCGAAATGACTTCAAAACGATATAGTCTCAATTAACTCCAAAACTAATGGCATAGGAAAACAGTACTGCACCACTTAGGGTAGTTTATTAACACAAACAAGACTATGCAGTTAAATCCGGAATAGCTGTTTTAGTTTTGGAGTTAATGTCGATGGTGTCATTTTGGCAAATTTTTAGCGTTTTTGACCGTGCCAAATGGCTACAAAATCCTATAGTTTCAATTATCTCCCAAACTAATAAGAATAGAAAAACCGTACTGCATCACTTAGGGTAGTTTATAAATGCAAACAAGACTATATAGTTAAATCCCGAATAGCTGTTTTAGTTTTGCAGTTATTGTCGATGGTGCTTTTATGGCAAATTTTTAGCGTTTTTGACCGCGCCAAATGACTTCAAAACGATATAGTCTCAATTAACTCCAAAACTAATGGCAATAGGAAAACCGTACTGCACTACTTTGGGTAGTTTATAAGCGCTAACAAGACTATGCAGTTAAATCCGGAATAGCTGTTTTAGTTTTGGAGTTAATGTAGATGGTGTCATTTTGGCAAATTTTTAGCGTTTTTCACCGTGCAAAATGACTTCAAAACGATATAGTCTCAATTAACTCCAAAACTAATGACAATAGGAAAACTGTACTGCACCACTTAGGGTAGTTTATAAACACAAACAAGACTATGCAGTGAAATCCGGAATAGCTGTTTTAGTTTTGGAGTTAATGTCGATGGTGTCATTTTGGCAAATTTTTAGCGTTTTTGAAAGTGCCAAATAACTACAAAATCCTATAGTCTCAATCATCTCCAAAACTAATAAGAATAGAAAAACCATACTGCTTCACTTAGGGTAGTTTATAAATGCAAACAAGACTATCTAGTTAAATCCGGAATAGCTGTTTTAGTTTTGGAGTTAATGTCGATGGTGTCATTTTGGCAAATTTTTAGCGTTTTTGACCGTGCCAAACGGCTACAAAACGATATAGTCTCAATTATCTCCGAAACTAAAAAGAATAGAAAAACCATACTGCATCACTTAGGGTAGTTTATAAACGCAACTCTTGAACTCCTTCTTCAAGAAAAAGCCACACAGGAAATGGACATGGAGACATCCAAATGGGACGACAAGTGAAATTGATTTTATTATGTGTAACAAAAAATTCGTCATAGAAGACTGCAGTGTGCTAAACAAGTTCAACACAGGTAGTGACCATAGATTGGTGAGATGTAAGATGCACCTCAACACTAAACTTGAACGTGGCAAGCTCATAAGACAAACAAAATCTATTGACATAACCAACCTTAAAAAACACCATAATACCTTCAAGTTAGAACTGAAGAACAGGTTCTCTGCTTTAGAAGGCCTAACATCGGAAGAAGTGGACATCTCTGAAGTTAACAGAAAAGTAACCAAAGCTCTTATGGAAACAGCAACAAAATTAGCTGGTTCTAAGAACAAGTTGCATGTGAACAAATTATCAGGAAAAACCAAAATGTTGATGCAAAAAAGAAGAGAGATGAGGACAACTAAAGAAGATGTGACTTCCAAAGTGGAATATATAGAGCTATGCAAGACAGTAAGAAAAAGTATCACTGAAGACGTAAGGAAATTCAACTGTGAACTAGTGAGGAAAGCAATTGAAAACAACCAAAGCCTAAAGATAGCAAAGGGACATCTCAGTAAGGGAAAGAAAACAGATTATGGCACTGAGAAAAGAAGATGGTTCTGTAACAAGAAATAGAGGCGAAATTTTGACAAGAGTGAAAGATTTCTACTCCAAATTATATGAAAGGGATGATATATGCTCTCCAGACATCATG